>OX336388.2:184703042-187103042 GCA_946902985.2 Meconema thalassinum | reverse complement strand
ATTAATCAAATAATTTGAAATTAATCGATATCTGCTAATCAATTAATCGACCGATCGTTCATTTGATTAATCGACTAACCGAATAACAGATTAATCGGCTAACAGGAGAATCGATTAATCGATTAGTACACACGGGTTTAAATGGGAGGTCATCGCTTAAGTTGAGTTACGCTTATCGAAATCTATAGAAGTTACTTTTCGCCTAAACATACAAAGTGTCGTTCCTTGTTAATGTTAACAATAACCAAATAATAATAATAATATCCTATGGTTTCGGGTACAGTAAGTTAGAGTCTCGCAAACCCGGCACTCCGGATTTCTCGGCCACCCTGACAGGAGAAAAAAAAAATCATGATTTTTGTTTGTTTTTGTGTTTCCGCACAGAGCGTTATTATGTTTTCTTTCGTCTTCTCCATCAATGGAATTATCGACAGTTAAATACAACGCGAAACAAGTTGGCCTACAGTACATAGTAAGAAGAGTAACGATAAATACAAGTACAGTACTGTAAATGCACAAACTGTTGGCAGTAGGAAGTAAACAAACGGTGCTCGCGCAGAGCGTTGTATTTATTTGATTGCGCATTCTCCGCAATTCTGTTTCTTCGCCGTCTTTGTGACGAGGCTTCAAGAAACGGGTTTCAAAGCGAAAAGCAAAAGAACATTGCTTTCTTTTTTGCAAAAAAGTAAATGGTAATTTTCATTAAGTGAAAAAACTATTTGCCTACGGGAATTGTTTTGTAGATATTCAAGTACTGTAATTGTAGTGGCTTAATCATTTTAAAACTTGTGTTTCTGTTAAAAACTGCATTGCATTACTTTTAAACCAAAACAAACAGCTTATTTCGTCTTTTAAACCCATTCCTGATAACTCGGCATTTTCGCGAACTCGGCCACCCTTCGGTCCACATTAGGCGACACTCTACTGTACCAGCTTTGTTATTTGACGACCAAAGAGCAGCTTGCAAGCCCAATTTTGTTGTTGTTCCTTGGAGCGCTATGAAAGTCAAGGAGGTTAAATATCTAAGCTCCTTGACACTATAGCGCTTTCTAGGAGAGAAAGGAGGAACTTTGTGTTGGCGAAAAAAAAAACGAGATTAATCTTGCCGTTATGAACACGGCCTACTGAATTCAAATGGGTTCTTTAAAATGCCAACATGGGTTCTTTAACATGCCAACAACGTATGACATGCGTGTCGTATTTTTTGTCGCCTTTCAAAAATCAGAAGCGAACCTGCAAGCTTGGGGTTGGTAGTCCGACACGATAACCACTCACCCACCGTGGTAAACCATAACCAAATAAGAGTCAGTGGAAGGACGAACATCAATCAAATCGGGAAGGGTTTCCAAAAAAGGAAAAATAAGACGAAGAGTTTTGGGCAAAGATTCTCAATTCTTGTTCAATGTAGCTACAATTTAGGAGAGGAACATTCTTGTTTTCCCTTGTTTTAGCCTAGTTTTCACAAAGAAGGTGCATTGTTTATAAAAAGACACAGTCAGTCTCAAAGACTGAACTTTATATCAATTTAAATGCTACAAATGCTGAAAAATGCTAGAAAGGCTGGAGGCTTCGCTCGAAGCCAAAGACTCTTGACATGTTAGATGATCAAGAAACAACCAGAACGCTAGAAAGTTACAAGTCATGAGGGAGCTGGAGCGCGCGGTGAAAGGAGGGAGCTGGCTGCATGACGTCACGCTCGCCGTGTCGTTGCCGTCTCGTAACTCCAGAGCAAGGAGGAAATATGGCTAGAGCTGCATCTTAATGCAAAATTTTGACACCAATCTATTGCCCGGCGCAAGTAGTTCCAACTGACAATATGAGATGGCGCGACGATGCACTTTCGAGCGCGATCCGTCCCCGACCTGGCCTACTTGCCCCTCTCCCCTCCCGGCCCGTGCCTACTCGACCCTTTCCCCTATTCTATCCCCCCCCCCCCCCTCCCACTACTTTATATTCCTTTCTTTCTTTCCCCTGCCTTATAATGGTCGTATTTTAGTAATTGGTGTGTGATATCAGGTAGAGAAGAAAACATAGGCTCTTTCAGAATAGTTGTGGATGTTTCAATGTTATCAGCCCATGTTTCCACAAAGCACATAGCATGACATAGGCCTACTCCACAGATATGTACAAATAGAAAGAGTAGGCTGCTATACTACAATATGAAACATGAATTGTAAGACAAAATTACAGCTGCACTTATCACACACCAGTATTATTTAATTGTCCGTGCTGTACTTCCTATCAATCGAATTAAGAAATATCACGTTTGAATTACGGGAAGCGTTGGAACAACCAGCTCTTCTTTCGAATTATATCAGTAGTATCTGATATCGTTTCCGAGCGCAGTGTATCGACTAAAATCGATGTGTGATTCAATATAATTCAATTTCTTCGTATAATATTGTGCGAAACCGATTGTATTCTTTTCTAACACTGCAATATGTATTTACTATTAATATATATTCAAATATTAATTAAATATACAACATTAACAATAATACTCACCAATTTTCCGATTTTGCTGCTATCTATTGAAGTACAACTCAACTACATCATCGTACGCGATGACTGCTAGTGTTTTTAACGTTGTCAGCAGGTACTACTACAAGGCAAGCTAGCGTTGGCCTCAAAAATCCCTATACAGTTTCACCCACCCGCTCCAGAGCTCAACCGTGAACTCAGTACACATGCACCAAGCGGTACTATGACGTCACACACCTCAGTGCATTCTCGGTACATTTCGTGACGTCGCCATAACATAACGACGAAGTCGACTAGATCATTTAAAATGATAAAATATATGATGCAATATCTTATAATTAATTAATTGTGTTTTGCTTCTGTTGGAGCGAAGTACATCGATCAATTGACAAAACTATTGATAGATTATTCGACCAACAGCTTAATAATTAAAGGCACAATAGTTTAATCATTATTTCTAGCAATTAATTGACGTTTCTGCTTCGATTATTCGAAGACTGAAATTCGTCTGTTAAAAGCATCATCAGGGTTTATAACTGTCAACAATTCACAAGATCTCCGTTGAATACGTATTGTATAGGATCACACAAAACTCAACTCGACTAGGTCTTGGGAGCTATGGTTCGATTTCCGGCTCAGCCAAGAAATGGTCTGCGGCTTAGAGACCGGTTTGACGGTAGCATTGATCACCTGTCATGTGTTGTACTGGTCTGCACGGCGCGACGCGATGGGCGTAGCATCTGGCGACCTCGACAGTGACACGATTCAAGGACAGACAGGCTCTCCTCTCCACACCTGAGCCGAACATTACGGCAAGTCATTCAGGGTAATTACTTAGCTGTGAAGACACCATCAACGTGTTCATAACAATGTGGAGTCTGGCTTCGTGGCCTCAGATCATGTTTGATACATGCACTGGGGTGTATCTGTGATTAGCGTGGTTACCATGGCAACAAGTGTTCCGTCATCTAGGCCTATGTCAGTAGAGATGTTACAGGAAAAGTCGATTCTCCAGTAAGAGTTGACTCTCCCTAGGTAAAGTCGACTCTTACTGATCTTTTCAGTAAAAGTTGATTAAAAGCGGTAAGTGTTCAATTTCGATCAACATTTACTATCCAGAGTTGACTACACCTAGGGAAAGTATACTCTCACTGTCTTGAGATAGTAACAGCTGACTATTTGCAAGGAAACGGTACTGGCTAATAAAAAAACGAATAGGGAGGCAAAACCAATACATTAAGAGAGAGAAATGTTTAAGAGGAACTAATAAAAATAAAAAAAACACCTTATAATACTGTACATAAAGAGATATAAATATTTATCATTTATTACAGCAAGGTAAAGATTTGTGACACTTTGAGTTGCAAAGTGCACTTTTCTTCTTCGACATGCACTTCATGGATTCGCATTTAGTGTTGCAAGGACATTTGAAACAACCTTGTCCACTTCCGAAGTTGCAACAGTCCTCACAGCTATTGTTTTATCCATAGGAACTTCATTTTATTGGATAATGTTCGTAGGACATTAAATTTACTGAATTGAGACCTGAAAAAATGTAATCATTGACATCTGAACAATTTAATACTATGGGCAGTGAGAGAGAGGATATATATATATATCTTTTATTTTAGCTTTGAAAACTTACCTTGGGAAAAGATGCTTTAGAATTCCATTTCTCGTTCCAATTCGATAAAAGCCATCATCGACAACCTCCAGTACCACGCCAAGGATAGATCGAGCATCTCCTCTACCGCGGTCAACATCGGCGTTAGGAATTCGAAGGTCAACATCGGGGCTAGGAATTCGAACTGATGTTCCTTTTTCTACTGGCGGATGAATGTGATTTGATATTTTTTCATGCGTTTAGCTTCTTGTTCTAGACCAGGGGTCTCCAAACTTTCCAGCCTTAGGGCCATACTGATTACTCCAGTAAGTTCCGAGGGCCAAAACCATATTATCATTGTTGCCGGCGGTAAAAAGTGAAATAGTCCACTGATGAAAACAAAGTCCGAAAAAGTACGCAACGTTGAAAAAAGGCTGCAAATCGGACTAAAGTCCGCAAAACGGCAACACTGCATATTATTAATTTTCCTGTCATTATCTGTAATTTCTAGATTAGTCGTAGAGTACGAGCCATGAGGAGTAACGTGACACGACATCTGGTGGACACAAGTGGAAATAGGTAGTACCTTCTATCGCTAACAGATGGCGCTAATAGCACGTACAGAGTAATCTCGTTGGTTCGAGAGAGTTCTGGTGTCTTCCACTCACTTCTAGATGGCAGTAATTGGAATATATAAGAAGGCTAGTTGCGCAACCACAAGTCAGTTCCTATGACACTGTTGTGAAATAAAATAGTGCGTACCTCCTTAAAACGTGTTTGTGCGTGTTTAAGTTTAAGACATCTTTGTAACAGTATTTTGATTTGAATTGTTGCTTTTGTGTGTGATTTAGTAGTATGGAAAAGAAGCGAAAAATTGATAGTGAATGCAGAAAATTCAAAGATGAGTGGAACATTCAGTATTTCGTAATTGAGTCCAGTAACAAGGCGCTATGTTTGATTTGCAATGAAAGCATAGCCGTTCTCAAGGAATATAACATTAAACGTCATTATGAAACAAAACATTTTCAAAATTACTCAAAATATACAGGAAGTTTGCGGACAGAAAAATTCGAAGCTATGAAGCGCGGATTGAAATCGCAGCAATCTTCATTTACAAAACTCAAAACCGAACAAGAGGCTGCAACTCGTGCCAGCTTTCGTGTGGCTCTTGAAATTGCAAAACGTGGAAAACCATTCACCGACGGAGAAATGATCAAAGAATGCATAATTGCAGCAGCCGAAGAAATGTGCCCTGAAAAGGTAAATTTATTAAAAACTGTCAGTATGTCAGCAAACACTGTGGCTCGAAGGGTAGAAAACATCGCTGAAAATATATCCTCTCAACTGTTCGACAAAAATGGAGATGTTGAGTGGTTTTCTTTGGCCTTGGATGAGTCAACGGATGTGTCAGATACTGCTCAGGTGTTGATTTATATTCGAGGAGTAGATAAAAGCTATGAAGTGCATGAAGAACTTCTTGATATGTATAGTATTCATGGCACAACTACTGGTACAGATATTTTTAAAGGAGTTGAAATGGCCATTAATCAAAAGAACCTTCGATGGAATAACTTGAAATGTATTACAACTGATGGAGGCAAAAACATGAGTGGGAAAGATAAAGGAGTGGTCGCTCTTGTGTCAAAGGCTGTGGAAAATGACGGTGGTTCAAAACCATTAGTCTTACATTGTATCATTCATCAACAGTCTTTGTGCGGAAAATGTTTGGATATGTCTGAAGTTCTGAAACCAGTCATATCAACTGTTAATTTTATGAGATCTTTTGGGCTGAATCACCGACAATTCCGACAATTTATTGAAGAGATTGGACAAAATGACTTACCTTATCATACTGCCGTACGTTGGCTTAGTTGTGGGAAAGTCCTTCAGCGCTTTTTTGAACTTCGAGCAGTGATCGACATTTTTTTGAATGAAAAGCATCGCCCTCTTACTGAATTACAAAACAACGCATGGCTGTGGAAGTTAGCATTCTATGTTGATTTGACAAAACATGTGAACGAACTGAATTTGAGATTGCAAGGAGAAAACCAGCATCTTCCTGATTTATACACTAATATCAAATCATTCCGGAAGAAATTGATACTGTTTCAATCACAACTACGAAGTAAATGTTTTTCACATTTTAAAACATGTGAAATATTCAGCCACACCACTGAGACTGAGTTTCCTTTCGATTTTGCAATCGAAACTTTGAGTGCTTTGAAAATAAATTTTGATACTCGTTTCTCGGACTTCGATGCCTTTGCCAATCAAATTAAGATTTTTCAGGATCCTTTTGATACTGACATTGAAACCCTAGCCCCGGAACTTCAAATGGAAATGATTGAACTACAGTGCAGTGATATAATTAAGAACAAATATCAAAACTCATCTTTGTTGGAATTTTATAAGAGTCTTCCACTGACACAATTTGATAATTTGCATAAATTTGCTCGTGGGCTGTTTTCTGTTTTTGGTACTACTTATTTGTGTGAGAAGACCTTCTCCAAAATGAAGTACACAAAAAAATGTTTACAGATCTAAATTAACTGATGAGCATCTTAAATCTCTTTTAATAATTGGTACAAGTAAAATTAGTCCACAACTACAAACTATTGTCAGTGGAAAATCTCAATTACATAAATCTCATTAGTATTTCATATGTCTGCATGTTATACATGTCTTTACTCATTACAATTCTGTGTTTCTTTATCCAACTTATCACAAAAACAATAACAATAAGCCTACAACAATGTTATGAGTAGTTAGCCCATGACCATATCAATGTAGATGTCATATTAATAATTATTCAACATAAAATTAGAATACTTCAGTAAACTAAATTTAATTTGCTATAAAAAAAGTATGTTCTCTAAAAGGAGTTTTCAAGTATGCTAGCTCTCCGCGGGCCGGACAAAATCTGTCCGCGGGCCAGATATGGCCCTCGGGCCGTAGTTTGGAGACCCCTGTTCTAGACAGTAGAAAGCTTCATTTCTCTGTATCTTGATGTCCTCAGTAGATTTGTCCAGGTCAGTGATGAGATAATCACTATCATCTAAGAGCTTTTCACCACTTGATACATTTTGGTTTGTTTCATTTTCATCAGGATTTCCATTCCCGTTACTTCTAATTTCGTTTTCTTGTTGTTGCTGATTTTGATCAATTGCTCATTGAAGATCCTCTTCTGTTTCTAAATTTGCCAGTACCTCAGTTGGTAGTTTTGAACTAGATAAGCCGTGTCTCGGGGGGCAACCGAACATTGAACATTATCTCATACGGGGTTCGTTTTATCACACTATGCAATGCACTGTTTTTCATAAGTTGAATAAACTTTAAGCCTTCACTCCATTTTGATGTTTTGTGGTCTTGCATCCAGGTGGTTATCATATTCTCTATGTCCTGTTTGGCTCTTTCGACGCTACCTTGACTCTGACTATGTCATGGTTTGCCGTGCACCATTTTGAAGTTCGGCCATGAATTAACCAGACTGTCAATAATTGTATTAACAAATTATCTCGCATTGTCTGATTGTAAAATACAAAGAGCGCCTAACAAAATAAAAATATCAACGATATTATTACACACTTCGTCTACAGTGGTCTTAGCACAACAAACTTTGTTAAATGGTCCTGGTACACCATTATAAATTTGAAGTCTTCGTCAGGTTGCGACTGAAACTCAATCAAGTCCACTTGACATCGTGAATTAATTTCCTTGAATAACAAAGGCTTTACAACAAGTCCTTTCATCTTATGTCTCAATCTTTGATCTCAAGGTTCGCACAAGATTAAAAATAGTAAAATGTCCTTTGTAATAACATTTTGAAATTTCCCTTTCAATTGCTGAATCATACGATCTCTTCCTCCGTGTCCAGTGGATATGTGCGCTTCATTAAGAACTGTTATGCTGTCTTGGTCTGTGACAGGGTGTATTAGTTTTGAAATACCATTTACTTCAATAATGTCATATCGTCTTAAAAACCTGATATCGTTACTTTCTTATTTAATTGCAGTTTTTAGATTTTTCAATTTTTGAATGCAGCTATCATACTGTATTTCAATTTGGTCAATGTCAGTGAATTTACCTTGGATGTCGAGCGTTCCTGCTGCAGTTTTTCACGAAACAGCTCTGCCGTGGTGTCTGACTACACACTTAAACTAATTATTTAAAGGTAAATGAATCTTTTGTCACTATTGCACAACAATAAAGAGCCGAGTAATGACGAATGGCAACTGCCTGTTGTGTGGTGGGGTAATACAAACAGATAATTTTTCTGATCTATAACGGGCGGTCCAATAATGGAAGTACGAGTCCAAACAATCGCAATATTTTAATAATCTTAACAGAGTTTTGGTGCGCACGGTTACATTTTCAGAGCAGCATCTGTGAATCAACTTTTACTAAACCACAGCAGGCATAGTTAACTCTCCCTAGGAAAAGTTGATCTGTGTGTTTTCAATCAACTGTTACTGATACTTTCAGTAAGAGTTGACTCTGCCTAGGGAGAGTCAACTCTTACTAAGAATCGACTTTCCCTGTAACAGAGATATATATATGTTGTTATAAGAACTATTATTGAAAGTTAGTTAGCCTGTGATTAGCGTGGTTACCATGGCAACAAGTGTTCCGTCATCTAGGCCAATGATGACTGTATTAGTGTGTCTTATCTGTAATTCAGATAAGGACTGCAGACGATCAATTTTTCAAGTAGTTCCAACCCTTAATACCAAATGCTAGCGTCAACGACACCTAGCCGCGAACTTTGCTACTAGATGCCACCGCAACTAGCACCTGGCGATGAACGTTGGAACTAATAGAGCTTTAATGAACTCTAACATACAAATTTTACCTTCACACAACTGTAGTTAGTGGAAGGTTCTTTTACATGCCATAAATCCATGACATAAGCCAGTTACTGGAAGTCATTACAAATTCTAATGTTTATTCTTGTTACGTCTCAGAGTGTCATTTAAAATTTAAAAAATCAGTGCTACCAACTTAGGATTTTTAGTGACAACCAAAATACCCCCAAAAAATACTCCCTCGTCATAGTCTGTTGTCACATCGATGAAAAAATAATGGTGTTTAATATCGTTTGCAGGATATGCTTGCAGTGCATTATAGGGTCTTTCATATCAAGTAAGAACGGCAAGCGGCAGTTTTGTTATTCGTTGCTATGGTGGCCTTGGCCGAGCTTGTGGCGCGCCATGGCCCCCTGCTGTACTGTTGGAAGCCCGCGCATAGTACATACGAGGGCTGTTTTTTAATTTTATTTTTTTGCCAAGTTCCAATGGACTGTATTTAAATAACAGATTGATATTCCAAACTGATTTTACTACTAAATGTTTGCGTGTTTTATTCTTATGTCTCAACATAGTGGCCAAAACGATTGAAACATTTGTCGTATCGTTACACCAGTTTTCCAATGCCCTCGGCAAAATATTCTGCCACCTCTGAGTCTGGACAGTCTCCTGAAGTTTTTCATTTTTGGCGAGGCGTTGCTGCCCAACCATACCTTCAATTCTTGAAAAAGGTGAAAATCATTCAGTGCTGGTTTGGACTAAACGGCAGATGGTCCAAAATTTCACACTTGAATTCTTTGTAACATCTATCGTAACGTTGGTACAGTGTGGTCGTGAATGATTTTCACAAATTTTCACAAATGTTTCAATCATTTTGGCGATTATGTTGAGACATAAGAATCAAACAAGCAAACATTTAGTAGTAAAATCAGTTTGGTATGTCAATCTGTTATTTTTATACAGTCCATCGGAACTTAAAACAATACAAAAAAACAGCCCTCGTATGTACTAAGCGTGCGCTTTCAATAGTACAGCAGGGAGCCATGGCGCGCCACAAGCTCGGCCAAGGCCACCGCAGCAAGGAATAACAAAACTGCCGCTTGCCGTTCTTACTTTATATGAAAGACACTGTAGTATCTTATGGCAAAGGTCCTCAGAGTGGTGGGCGCGCCCCAAGAGAGTGATAAAGGTGGGCCGCCGGCTCTCATTGAAATATCCAAATTTCATATTCTGTAACAAATATTGCCAACCGTTAACCTATCATAGACTGGAAGCTCCCACGACCATTCAATTCTAATAGACTCGTACTTTTGCTGTCACAAGAACTGACCAGTAGATCCCGTAGAGTAACATTTCCCACACAGCACTTCACAACCACTAATGGCAAGGTGACCGCCACTCCCTTATAAGAATACAGGGTCTTTCATTTAAAATAAGAGCGCCAAGCGGCGGCTTTGTTAACCGCTGCTGCGGTCACCTTGGCCGAGCTTTTGGCGCGCCAAAGCCCCCTGCTTTAAGCGTGTGTACAATCCTATATGATGCAGCGGCCTTGCTAGCGTGTGTACAATGCTGAAATCTTACTTTAGTTAGTTAGTTAGTTATTGTTGATGAAACCGAAACCCCTATAGTATTGAAAGCGCGCGCATAGTACATACGATGGCTGGTTTTTTTTCCGATGGACTGTATAAAAATAACAGATTAACATTACCAAACTTGACCTTGCAATAAGCGTGCAGTTGCTCAGTCACCAGTCTAAACCTCAAGTGCTAACTTGGTGAGACAGTTATCATTGCAACATCGTATTTTTTATGTAAAACTTACTTTAAGTACGAGTCGGCTCGGCGGGTACGTGATGCACTTGTTCAACAATTTCCTGATGAAGTGCCACCTTCATTAGCTCAGATTCACGTAATTGCAAATAAGTTTGACACTACTGGCTCAGTGCTCAATAAGAAACATGCCCGCACACGAACAGTTTTAACAGAGGATGAGCTAGATGACATTGGCGAGAATCTTGAACGGTCTCCGAATAAATCACTCACAAAATTAGCACAAGTAGGGGTTTCGGTTTCATCAACATTAACTAACTAACTAACTAAAGTAAGATTTCAGCATTGTACACACGCTAGCAAGGCCGCTGCATCTTAGAGGATTGTACACACGCTTAAAGCAGGGGGCCTTGGCGCGCCAAAAGCTCGGCCAAGGTGACCGCAGCCGCGGTTAACAAAGCCGCCGCTTGGCGCTCTTATTTTATATGAAAGATCCTGTACATTCATCTATTTCTGCAATTGTCGACTCGAATGCAGTGAGGCCTTTGCAATCAGTTCAAAGCCCGATTTACAATAAATTGATAGAAGCAACGCCTTTGCCCATGGATAAGTGACTTATTACGCTGAGATTTCAATTAAAGGAAGAACTGACGAGAAGATTGAACCTGATACAGAAAGTGTGGTATATTAATACCATTGAACTGTCCAAAGTATGGTATATGGCACAAGCAATTCCAGCTCCGCACGTTCTCTGCCAACGAATGGAAATGACCATCGGTTATTTCCTATGGTCCGGATACCGATATAGAATTCGTCGCGATCAAATGAACCTGCCACTTCGACGAGGCGGACTGCAACTTGTGGCACAAGTTGAACACAAATGTGCCGCCTTGCTGGCCACACATATTTTTTGAGCGCAACAAAATATGGGAGACTCCTTTGACACTGTCTGCATGCAGTCACTTGTCCCAGGTGCTAATCCCCAGATGCTACTACCAG
Organism: Meconema thalassinum; assembly: GCA_946902985.2. Classification (NCBI taxonomy): domain Eukaryota; kingdom Metazoa; phylum Arthropoda; class Insecta; order Orthoptera; family Tettigoniidae; genus Meconema; species Meconema thalassinum. The sequence goes on along the minus strand of OX336388.2, from coordinate 187,091,388 downwards.
CCTATGTTTTCAAGAAGGAACTAGCCATTCTTTACCGTCTTAAATGCAGTGTCTCCACACCCTTCACCGCACTCCATACCAAGGTGATTTATACGTTTGAAACACGCTTAAAAACGTGCACTTTTTTGTGTTCCAACTGCGATAAAAAATATTAAAATATAAATTAAAAATTCCAAACCTACATGAACTAACGTAAAATAGAACGACGAAAATGATGATGTTATTGGATTTTAGTAGGTCTATTGGTTACTTCACAAACAACCTTCAAACTCGAGTGCACATAATACTTTGGTCGACAGTAGTCAATAAAATGATTTTGAATACAAAATGGTGGCTGGTTTAAATTCTTTACTTGATTCTAATAATTTGCACACCTCTGTAAGAGAGGAAAGAAGAATAAGAGGGTCCGGGGAAGGGGGGCGACAGAAAGAGATGAGAACTCCTGCCTTATGGGATGCAAGCAGACCTTCCTGACAACAGCGCTAGTTGCATAAAACAATATTATTAGGGGCAGCTGGTATACAGTACTTGCTGTATATCGTATTAAAGCCATCATTAACTCACTTACATATGCACACCGTTTCAGCTCATTCTAATCAGTTATCTTTGTTATTGCTTCTGACATGCAATTCCATATGGCGGCATATCAGTAGATTTCCAGTTCACTGAAAATTCAATCAAGGCTTCATAGTCCGGGTTGCGACCCTGTTCTATCTCGCAGTCTCGTGTAGCGAGGTCACGACCACACTGGTTGCGTGGGCCTGGGAAATTGCCAAGAAACGTCGCGCTGCGCCGCGCCGTGACGTACGTTAGCTAGGCAACCCATTCGACACTTCCGTACTGCAGGTCGCCTGTTGCATCACACGAAGATCATTAGTTTAATTGAGATTACTTGCCGAGATCTGTGCGATGGGGGCAGTGGCATGCCTGCCTTTCAACCGGACGGCCTTGTGATTGTAGGGTAAAATGTTTTCCTATGTTTGTAAGGTCCCAAAATTTAAGACTTGACTGAACAAAAGGCCTTCTCCGTTTAAAGAGATAAAACATGTAGGTCATCAGTCCTTATTCGTATGAAAAAGTCAACAAAAAAAAGTCAACCCCTGGCACTATACAGCCCATGACGGGCTAAGGCTGACCAAGTGACCGCTGCCCAGCAGATATTGGGGTCACGCGTGATCAGCGCGTCGGGCCCCCTCGGCCGTTAATCTTGGTTTTCGTGATCGGGGCTCTGCCTCACTGTCAGACAGCTACTCAATTGTCCTTACGAGGCTGAGTGCACCCCGTTCCAACCCTCACGTCAGTTTTAAAATCCCTGACGGAGCCGGGGATCGAACCCGGGGCCTCCGGGTGAGAGGCAGGCGCGCTACCCCCAACACCACGGGGGCCGGCCTTATTCGTATGAACGATAGTAAAAATAAATATTAAGTGAAAAACTACTGCAACAGCTACAATTACTGAATTATATACTGGAAAGACCGTACATCTTGTGGCTTAGTGTCCTCAGTATGCCTTCCTTCGGAGGGGAAGTAAAGCCGGCGGGCCCATGTCATAGATTTATGGCATGTAAAAGAACCTTCCACTTACTACAATTGTGTGAAGCTAAATTTTGTAGGTTAGATTTGATTAAAGCTCTATTAGTTCCTACGTTCGCCGATAGGTGCCGGCTGCGGGGTATCTAGTAGCCAAGTTCCCAGCTAGGTGTCGTTGACGGTAAAATTTGGTAGCTAAAGTAAGAACTACGTGAAATTGATCGTCTGCAGTCCTTACCTGAATTACTGATAAAACACACGAATACAGCCATCACAATCAACAGACAGATTCTACACACACACAAAGTACACGGAGCTACATAACCACGTTGTCGCAGCCCCTAAACTGAGGAACCAACCAGTGTCTGGCATTCTTGGCTGTCACTTCGGAGATCTAGGTTTGATTCCCGGATTTGCCAAAGAATTAAATTCTGGTCTAAGTGCCGGAACGGACACACAAGAGCCCGCCGATGAGCCAGCTTGGTGTCCTAGGCGAAATCCACACAAGACACGGCAAAAACCTAGCAAAGTTTCTGAGTTTTAATTCACTGGCCGTGAAAGCCAATATAACAACTTTTTGGAAGCCTTCATAGGGAGGTTATGGCTGCTTGAGCTTTTAGTTCTCTCAGTAAAGAGGCGCAGGTGTGCTTCATAAAAAGGGAGGTAGCGCGCAGTTCGCTACTCCTATGGAGGTCCAGGCGGGGACACCAAGAGCCCGCTGATGAGCCAGCTTCGTGTCCTAGGCGAAACCCCACACAAGACACGGCACGAACCTAGAAAAAATGCTGAGTTTTGCCGGAACGGTGTTCACTCAACCTCTTGTGAGGCATAACTGAGAAGAGCTGGGTTCCATTCCCACTTAAGCCATCCTGGGAGTGGTGTATGGTACCTACATTTAGACCACGGCCACAGTATCATTGCATCACAGCGTCTGCTGCGACGGGCACGGCCACAATAAATACTAAGACTGCCTAATATTTGCTCTTTGAATCACGTTCTGTACTACAAACCAGAGTTGATCTAGGAGGCTGTGGCAACATTGCAATCCAGGTAATATTATTTCTGTTGCACTGCGTGTTTATTATCGATGTAGACAACAAACTGAATGTTTACAATCAAGTTCCCGCATATTCTGCTGTGAACTTCAGTGTATCGAACATCGACAATGGAAACATCGTGACATTGAACGCTCCGCTTTTTGTCCATTTCCGTTTGCCGCGAATAGCGTGCATGGAAGTGAAGCTTCAGAGAGTGCGATGGGATGAGAGATTCTCCTTTTCTTTTCAACCCAACCAGTCTCTTCCCCGAGAACATTAACTCCTCCTGACGTCACATAAGTAACGCATGCCATCTACGGCAGCTATTGAACTACTCTCACGGTGCCATATTGAACTTGCATTGGTGACCAGATGTCTGGACGTGTCACATTGCCTGTGGATCGGACATTTTTCTGATGAGAAGATTCGAGTGGACTAGATTATAAAAACGTACATGAAATAATCCAGACATTATCTTTGAAGTTTGTATGAGTATACGCTAATATCCCTAGTAGTGCTTTAGAGTGTGATGTACAATGCGTAGTGGTGGCTTAAGGCCCATGCACAATGCGCAGTCTTAAAGACTGCTAGGAGTAAATAACACAGTGCCATTCTTTTATTCCTTGTGCACAGGGGCGGTGTTGATAACCTCAAAACTTGCAATATGGATGATTTGGAGATTACGGATTATTTTGTTATTAGTAAATGTACCGTGTATTTAAGATTAAAAGATACGGGTTGCGAAGTTACTTCACTTAGGCTACATCCTCTTTGCACACGACACAGAACAGCAACGTGACGTCAGTTTCTGACCAGTTCTGATTGGCTGTTACATTGCTGCAGTCGAAGATAAAATTCTCGACTGCCGACTACGGCTACCGACAGAAACTGCATGTTATGGTGCCTATAATATACACAAGAACGGCCGCATTGTGGATGGGTCTTAATAAGACCAGTCTTTGCTTAAATAATTATGATATGTTTTCGTTTCGGTACACACTAGCACATGATAACTATCGCATTCTTGGCCACATAGTTTACAGGCCGGACGTTTGTTTTAGACGAGTGAAAAATCTTAATGGAAGCCTGGAGGCGAGTTACTACAGTACCTGTGTTGTTATCAGCTGCCCCAAGCGGTTCGATGATTGACAAAGCTGTTTCACACTAGTGCTGAAGTACAGTCATTGGCAAATATAATAACGTTCTGTTCGTAACTACGTAACGTGTATTTTCTCGTCACACAATACTTCGACGTGGACTGTACTGTCCGCTCAAGTCTGGAATTCCATTACATCAGATCGGTGGTGACAAGTGTGAAGCGATAGGGTGAGAGAGTGAGTGTGTGTAGGCTCACCCGCAGGCTTCAAGGTCAAGGGCAATCGTCTAAAACAAACGTCCGGCCTATAACTGCGCAGCCGATGTGTGAAACTTCACTATCTTGAACTGCTCCTTGACGGAAACCGTGAACTGCTAGTCTCATCCATTACCTGTTTATTATCGCATGGATGACGTAAAAATCCTCCCATATGTCTGTTCTTTATCAGATTGTTGTTTGCTTCAGTACACGGTAAAATAATATCCAGTCGAAGTTCTTCAATAAAGAAAGATACTTGAATATCACTCTCACATTCAGTTTTCATTATAACTTAACGATAATATAAAGGATAAATCACATCATCTTATTATGCAAGTCCTCCATCTTGTCATTGACTGAACTGGTGGGAAGAAAGTCGATATTTTGAAACTAAGGAATAACAAGAGGTGTCTCATGAGCCTTTTTTTTTCTGATGTGTAACATCGTTCCACTCGGTTGCGGGATAGTTTTGTGGGAGTGATTTTGAAAATTGGGGACGGAAGTGAATCGGGCGGAAGTGAATCGAATGGAAGTGGATCGGACGGAAGTGAAGACGCACTGCCAGAAAAATGGGACGGAAGTTAATCGGGTGGAAGTGGATCGGACGGAAGTGAAGACGCACTGCCAGCTGGATGTAAAATTGAAAATGTGTGTATTGAAAACAAGGCAGTGTGTGCTCTGTAGCGCGAGAATGTTATGGCAATACAGTAGGCAGTGCATTTAGCAGGCACTGGTTTGACGAGCACAGTGGCAAATGTTTCACCGACTTTCATTTGTCATTGAGCAGTTTATGAAGCCTCACGTTCAAGGTTGAATATCACATGGGGTAGGACAAAGACGACAAATGCCATTTAAGTAAGCGGCATTATTGTCAAGCTGTGGGTGAGTAGTCAAATATTAAATGCATAACAGAATGTTGTTATATGAGTGGAATAAAAGCTGTATTTTCATCATATGTGAGACTAGGTCATTTCATGGTAGTAGGAAGCCATGTTTTGATTGTTTACGACGAACTGTATGAGAGCCTTGAGAATAATTAATGTTATAGTTACTGAGGAATGTGCTCACAGTATTTGAGAGTACTGTTGACGTTGTGTATCACTTTGTTATTATGAATTATTAATGTAAAAGGAAGGAAGGAAGATTGTAGTTTTGCGTGTCCGTTAATCTCACGATCATGATCCACGGTACCTCCCTTTTACGTGGAATGCGAACCACAGGACATGGCATTTCAATTCGAAAATCTCACATGTATTGACCGGGAATCAAACCCGGTCTACCTTGGTTAGAGACTAACAGCTTGACCGCTGCGCCACAAATGTGACAGTAGCATATCTCCAATTCAATCTATACATTCATCATAGTACCAGTATGAAAATGGAGTGTAAATTAACATTTTAAGAATGTCCAAGCTGTGTAGTATACGAGTAGGATAACATGTGAGATGTTACACATCATATCCGACTACTGTAAGGCTCGTATCTTTTTTCTTAATAAATAAAAATGGTCTAAATATAAGCTTGATACTTTTTGTGATCTCGAGTTGTGCCGTTTGGTCGTGTCCAGCGAGCCTTTTCGAGTCGAACATTGCGACACAGCCCCTTCCATTGAACCATGAACTTCTGAATGGAAAGGTCAATGATTCAGTAATGACTTAATTGCTTTTTGGTGGGGAGGCTTCAATCTCTACCTATTAGCCTCTTTGAAGTGCAACAGCCGTCCCTTGTTTGTGTCCAATTGGTGATGTATGCAGAACGGAGCAGAGGAAACACATTCTTCAATCAGACTTCGTTACGTACAGACAGTCTCACGATGTTATACACCATCATCTGCTTCGTCAGGCTTGTCTTATTATTGTAACTTTCAGTCGGTCAACATTACAATTACTGGCCACGGTGGGTGAGTGGTTATCGTCTCGGACTACCAACCCCAAGCTTGCAGGTTCGCCTCTGGCCGTGGTAAGGGATTTTTGAAAGGCGACAAAAATCATGGCACGCATTTGATACGTTGTTGGCATGTTAAAGAACCCATTTGAATTCAGTAGGCCGTGTTCATAATGGCAAAATTAATCTCGGGATTGGCGGCTTCGGTGGCGTAGTCGGTAGCATGCTGAGCTTCTATGCCCAAGATAGCGGGTTCAAACCCGACCAAAGCCGTCGGATTTTTAAGAGCGTTAAAAATCCCTCAGTATGCCTTCCTTCGGAGGGGAAGTAAAGCCGGCGGTCCCATGTCATAGATTTATGGCATGTTAAAGAACCTTCCACTAATTGCACCTGTGTGAAGCTAAATTGGATAGGTTAAGAATGTAAACAACGCTCTTAGGTTTCTACGTTCGTTGCCAAGAGCCGACTGCGGTGGCGTCTAGTAGCTAAGTTCTGAACTTGGCCTAGTAGTCGTTGACGGTGGCGCTTGGCGGCAAAAGTTGGAACTATTTGAAAAATTATAAGTTGCAATCTGTACTAAAATTTAAAAAAAACCAGATACACACACTAATACAGCCATCACAATTAACACCGGTTATCAGACAGATTCTACACACACCCAAAGTACACGGGGCTACATGACCGCGTTGTCGCAGCCCCTAAAACTTAAGAACCAACCAACCAATCTCGGGATTTTCCGCCAACACAAAGTTCCTCCTTTCTCTGCTAGAAAGCGCTTAGATATCTAAGCTCCTTGACTTTCATAGCGTTCCTAGGAACGACAAAATTCGACATTCAAACTGCCCTCTGGGCTTGAAATAAGAAAGCTTGCACCCGGCACCCGAGGCCATACGATGTATAAAAAAACTGGAATATGTGAATAAATTATATGATTAAGGGGGTGTCTCATAAGTAATGTCGTTTTTTAAAGAAAATTTTATTTGGATTTCTTTTTCTGACAAGAAATACTATTCTTCAAAGTAGAGACCATCAGATTCTATGGTCTTGAGCCATCTTGCAGCGAGGTTTCTTATCCCGTGATGACACCAGTCTCTGGGTTTTGATGCGAAGAATTCGGCGAGACCCGCTTCCACAGCGTCAATGTTTTCGAAATTTCTTCCTCCCAAGAAATGGGCCATGGATCAAAAAAGATGGTAATCTAGATCAGGGCTCCTCCCAATTGCTGAATATTTGCCAGGGTTGTTCGTGCAGTGTGTGGTCTCGCATTGTCCTGCTGCAAGTGAACTCTATTTTGGTTAACTAATGCTAGGTATCTCCATCTCAACATTTCATGAACTCGTTCCAGTTGTCGAGAGTTGACTGCGCGCCCGTTTGGAACAACCTCCCAGTGATTCACTCCTTCAAAATCCCACCAGACACACAACATTACTTTGGGGCCGACCGATCCTTTTTAACGATGACTTTGGCAAGTTGACGGGGACTGAGCCACTGTTGCGGTAATGGACCCATTCTCCATCATCCATGGTGTTACCGATAAGCTGACAACAGATATCCACTCGTTCAAGGTCAATTCATGAGATACAGATCTACAACTTCTGTTTGATTTTCCAAGTGAAAATGTCGAGAAAAAAACTGGCATCCGTGCGCATTTTAAACTTATGCTGGGCAAACCGTTAAAAATATCAATATACTATGAGTGTAAGAATTGTTCAGCATGAAAAGTTCAAAAAAAAAATCCGCGAGAGCATAACTCTTTATCTTCTTCTCTATCCATAATGCATCTCCATGATAATATAAAATAGTCCAGTCAGTGATTTTAACCCATCATGCCGAGACGTAAAACGGATATTGGTCGTAGTTCATTGACATCGAAAAAACGCTTATCACGTAATGCATTCATAACTGTTCCCGGGCGAAGCCGGCGCGGGTTGCTAGTTAATAATATAAAATGAAATAGATATCCTTACAAATCTGTATTAAAATTTAAAAAAAATGAGAAATTCCACATAAAAATACATTTTGTAACGCTAGTAAGTTGTTACTAAAATGGAGTTGCGATTGATTGTTTGATTTTCCAAGTTTCTTAATCTGGCGATGTGTGGTATCTTTCGATGATACATTCTCGCAATATACGCACTTCTAGTCATGGCCTCCTGGAAATAGCACTGGTGAACCAAAGAAACCCAATTCTATCTTATGAAACAGCAAACTTAAAAAAACGACATTACTTATGAGACAAGCTAATAATTAATACGGTCTAATGATGATAATTCTTAAGGAGTGTTGAACGTGGCATTGCTCAACTGTTACTGAAAGAGGCGCATAGGGTGTCTTCAACTGTTACCGAGACGCACACAGGCGTGTACATTGACGGCAGTAGGGGGGTAATGAGAGTTCTAACGCACTCCAGAACCCTCCTTGACCCACTACTAAGCCTCAGGCATGTTAAATATCTCTTGAACGCATGGTCCGATTTTGACAAATGAGGTATCGTTGGACTCGGGCTGACGTCCTCTTTGCTATGGACCACTCGTTATATTTTTCAATTTTTTTTGAAAATTTTTGTTTTCGAAACTAGGTGATAGTTTGAAAACTAAACATGATAGAACGTTGTGCCATGGCTCAAACGAATGGCCTTTATGACCTTTATTTTTTGTAATAAAACGTTTTTACTTTTTATGTTTTTTTGAAAACACTCGAATTTTGAAAATTCTATATTTTGGAAACTAGGAACTCTACAAAAACGTTTATTTGACATAAATGAAAGGTCCCTATGCCCTCTACCCCCAAAATAAATTTCAAGTCGCTAGAGCAAAAATTTGTGTTTTGTAAGTAGTGGGATGAGGGGAAAGCTGCACTACTTCTTATTGAGCCACCCTCGTATTTGCCCCGAAGCTGATATCTCGCTAACCAATGGTCGGATTTGAACATACAGGGTGTCCTAGCACTCGTAGTGATGCCCCCTACTTTCCTATAGCCTCTTTATTTGATTAAAAGACCAAAACTAAAAGGTCATGTGCTTTTAATATCTCGCGAACCAATCATGCTAGAGGCATGTTCGATAGGTTCAAGGACTCGGGGTGACGTCCTCTCTGCTATGGACCACTCGTTATAATTTTTAATAAAATTGGAAACTCGATTTTGGGGTAAACACGTGTTTTTTGTGATTTTGCCAATATCTCACGAAGCAATAACGCTAGAGGCATGTACGACGGGTCCAAGGATTCGGGCAGACGTCCTCTTTGCTATAGACCACTCGTTGTAATTTTAAAAAAATTTGGAAACGCGATTTTGGGGGTAAACACGTGTTTTTTGTGATTTTTGCCGATATTTCACGGATCAATAACGCTAGAGATGTGTACGAGGTGTCCTAGGACTCGGGCTAACGCCCCCTTTCAAATGTGGTAGATATTTTTTTCCAAAAAATAATTCACAAAGGGCCTAACGCCATACATGTTGAGAAAAAAATTCTTTACCGTTACCTGTTTATAATGTTTATGAAGCGTGGTGGTTGAGAGAGACGATACGGCTGGGTGTGTGTGTGTTTCAACGAACCTGTCGCTGACCACGGTGGCTGTGTTCAATAGATCAATCGCTATTTCGACGGGTCGGTTTATGACAGAGCGAGGGTGCGTTTTTTTTTTCCACACCTTTTACCTTTAACGTGTAAACGGTGATGAGAACTTGGTTCTATGTTGATCGAAGCGAGTACAGAAAACACACTTGCAAACGAGCAGGAGGTGAATGTCATTTGAGCTTATTGGAAGGCTCCGATCTGACTTGACAACAGGTGCAATGGAAAAAATGACCAAGACGCTTGAAGGTGAAATAATCTGACCATTGTGCTGGCAGGGAAGTGCGAAAGGCGTGCACACATGTGTGAAACCACAGGCACGCTAAACCAGTGACATCCTGTCTTGCTTCGTACGTGACAAAATGCAAGTTGACGTGAAATTTGATCTACCGCAGGTGTTCACCTGGGACGTTATCTGTCCACGTGCATGAGTAAACCAACTGACGAGACCTCCCGGGCGCGCGCCCCCTTTATAGACAAGGGAGTCGCGCGTGTACTCTGTCGAGCACTGCCCGGGAGGGCCCGTCAGCCGGATTCTCAGCGGAGGTGACAGTTCGCCACGCGAGGCTGATGCCCCGCTGTGCTGCATGCTTTATTAAAAGGAGATACAAAGGTAAAGTGTACATTTGGCGATACAATAGCGGGCCTCGGCCCGAAATGAGGGTGTACCTCGCTACAGAGCTATCAGTATACACTACTAATTTATCAAAGTCTATATTGTCAAAATCTTCCATTACCCAGTACGCTGCGAGGATCGTTGCTACCAGTTCCGCCTCGTTGATGGTGGCGGGTGTCCGGAAAGCTTGTGCCCAAGCATGGTATGGATCATTCAAGACGGCTGCTACGGAGTAGGGTGTGGCGTCGGCATACACCTCGAGCTTCTTGTCGCGCTGGCCCGTGTTGCGTGGAGTCGCCAGAAAGTCCGGAGTGAGGAGTTTTCTCGGCCAGTAAGGCTCATGGGATAGTATGTGGCGAGGCACGTACATGGGCCATCCCATGACCCAGCAGACCCAGCTGACGTACCCTGCGGCCTGCTGCGCCTGATGGTCCGTGTAAAACGGAATGTCTCGGAGGATTTGCCGAATTCTTTCTTGGGTGGACTGATGAAGCAGAATGCATTGGGCTGTCAAATTAATCACCACCCCAAGATAGTGTAGAATGGTCGAAGGCACTAACACACACTTTTGCCTATTCAAAGTCACTCCTACTATTTGTTCCAAGAAGGTTACGAGTTCCTGCACTTCAATGGTTTGTCCATGGACAAGCCAGTCGTCCAAATATATGATCATTTGGAGGTGAGGGAACTGTTGATGGACAAGTTCCCCCACCGCCGTGGCCCATCTTTGCATGATGCTAGGTCCTAGGGCGTGGCCCATAGGTACACGCTCCCAACAATAATACTGTCTGTTATAGTAAATGCCATAATTAAGAGTATCTCTGGCCCTCAGGGGTATCTGGTAAAAACCGCTTTTCAGATCAAGTTTTATACACAGGTGATCACTGGGAATACGATGTAGGGCTTGGGCGGCTGATTGGAGGGAGAACTTGGGTGTAGTAATGAACTCCGTCCAAGCCGACAAGTCATAAATAATCCGCGCACTGCCGTTTTGCTTAGAGACAAGAAACACTGGAAAAGCACTGTGAGGTTTGAACTGCGAAATCACTCTGTTCACTAGGAGGTCCTGAATAATATTATCCATTTAGTCTGAGCGTTTAGTCGGGCGAAAACACTGTGGCGCGTTGGTTGGCCGCGGCAGAGCCACCCCCTCCTTCATAATCCGGGTGGCATATCTACCGCACGGCGTGTCCAAGTACGGGATCGCGTTGGCAGTTGGGACGGCTGTTGACACATAGTGGGTTGGTAGTTGAGGCTTGGCGGTCGGCTGGTCCACTTGTATGGTAGGGAAGCCTTGATGATCTATGACGATAGTCCGTTTCAGCGTCGGTGGGCGGCGAGGATACCGGGGGTCCCATTCCCAATATGGGTCCTCGAGGTCGTCTTCGATGTCCTGTTGTTCTGTGACAAAATGCAAGTTCATGTGAAATTTGATTCGCCACAGGTGTTCGCCTGGGACGTTAGCTGTCCACGTGCCTGATAACAGAATGGTCAAAGCGTGGGAAAAAAAGAATATACATGCAACGTAGCATATATAAAGACATGTCGTTATCATTTCCACTCTCACTTGGGTGGACTACCTTTGAACACACTGCGTTGCATGAAACCCCTGGTCTTGTTTAACAGTTTTGGTGTTGGTGGAAAATACTTAACCTTGTTGTGGGGTAGGTATTTATTTATATATTTATTCATTTATACATTTATTGATTAATATATATATTTACAAGCAATTATTTATTGATTAGGTAATTAATGATTTTATATATTTGTTTGCAGATAACCGGCATACCTTACATGTCTGAGGGAGAAGAAACCATTGCACTTTTGAGCCCACTAGAAGGGAAGAGCAATAAGTCACTGCAAGTAAAGGTGAGATGATTTTTTTAAACTTACTTGTTTAATTTTTTTGTTTTATGTTTTATTTTATGAAATGTATGTATTAACTTGAATTTAGGTATTTATAGCGGTTTATTTTATTTATTTTTAGAAAATTGGAAAGAATAGTCTTACCGACGTAGCAGTCGCTGAAAAAAACCCGAAACGCACTAAAGCGAAACCACTGCCAAAGAGTGAACTGTTTAAAACTCAGGTAAGTCCAACTTAAAAATGCTATTCCATTTTACCACTACTGAAAACTCGTAGACAAAAAAATTCATTACCTGTACATGACTGGGACAATGATTGCTTTCTTGATTAATGGCTATGTTGTTGTTGTTGACTGGGAAAAGTACAAGGCCATGTTGTATTTTCTAAAAATAAAAATAATAAATTTAATTTATGGGTGGTTCCCTATGGACTCAACGAATATCCACAGGTTTGAACATGATAATGTGAACAAAATGACATGACATTCATTTTTATTTATATATTGGTTAAAGGGAGGGTGGGGGAATGTAAATGACTGTAGCTTTATAAAAAAGAAAATAAGTACATGGGTTACTGTTAGTGCCAACATACAGTTTATTTTTAATGGTGTTTTGATATATTAATGCCAATTAACGTTAACGTTTTATTTACAAGTATTGATTGATTGATTGATTGATTGAGTGATGGGTTATTTTGTTTGCTTTTAGGTGTCGTCATGTGCCATTAACGTAATGAACAGACAGTGAACAAGCATGCATTATGCTTTAAAGTACTCTGTGCTCTTGTGCAATGTTAATAACTTACAATAAGAAAACGTTTTATTATAACACATGGCGTTAGTACCAAATACAACAAGTGAGCAAGTTGGTTTACCACGTGGGTTAAATTTAAAATCAGAACATGATCGATGGTTAACATTTGAATCCTGGCCTGTAGGCTTTTTGTCGACGCATGAACTTGCAAAAGCCGTTTTTTTTAACTTGAACCGAGAAGATGTGGTGCGCTGTGTGTTTTGTCGTATTGAACTTTCACACTGGGAAGAAGGGGATGATCCCTTTAGAGACCATTTGCGATGGTCTCCTTGTTGTCCTTACATGCTTGGAAAACAAGTGGGTAACATACCTGTGTATTCATTTTACCGAACCACAAGGCCTTTGGCCGCTACTTACGTTGCTGAATCACAAATAAATAATAATAATGATGTATTACCAGTCAACGGTAGTGTCGATATATGTGGTCCATATGCCATAGACAGTGTTGAATTGGCGTGTGCTTTTGAAAAATTGGGAGTTTGCAAGACTAAAGCACTAGCACACCCAGAGTACAGCTCTGTTGAAAAACGTTTCGAATCTTATAAAAATGTTTGGCCATTAATATTAAAACACCTTACCAAACAGCTAAGTGAAGCTGGATTTTTTTATACTGGTGAAGGGGATAAAACAATATGTTTTTATTGCGGATTTGCTTTAAAGGATTGGCAAATGACTGATGACCCTTTAGTGCAACACGCTCGTTGGTTACCAAACTGTAAATACATGGTGTTGCTTAAAGGTCAGGAATTTGTGAACACTATTCGTAAAGAAAAAGTGATTGCAGCACAAGACATAAAAGTGCCTTTAGAGTTAGAGCACGCGGAGCAAATACACAAGGCTGAAAGAAAAGACTTGTCTCGCGAACAGATACAAAAGTGTGACCAACAATTATGTAAAATTTGTTATCAAGAAGAACTAGGTGTTGTATTTTTACCCTGTGGACACATGATAGCCTGTGTCAAGTGTGCATTAGAACTTAACACTTGTGCTATATGCAGAAAAGTAGTATCTGCAACAGTTAGGGCATTTCTTGCATAACTAGTATAATTTATTTGCCATGGATAGTGCAAAATCCCTAATTGCACAATATTATTAAAGCTGTTTTAGAGTGTAATAGATATGCTTTTGTTTTGTTTATAGACTACTACAATGAATGTTTTGAATGCTGTGGGACAATCATGTGGCTTAGAGACAAAGAAGCTCAGCGAATTGCCAACGCATATTCCATTCCGCATTATCAAGATTCGGAAATTGAAAACAGCATATGGTGATCGTGTACTTTGTGTATGTGAAAACTTTGAGACATTTCTGCCTATACGGTTTAATGATATGTCGGAGAGTGTTTTTGATGAAGTCAATAATGCTGTGCAACCTGTACACTTAATTTATGAAGGTTTTAAAAACAATAGGTGCATGGTTCGTTTTAATTAAATAAATAAATAATGTGAAATAATAATGGAAAATATAAGTAATGACAATATACTGAAAAAGAAAGAAAATATGTGCATAGAATAGTAATGTTTTAGTGTTTAGTGTTGTCTTTAAATATATTATGATGAAACCAAAAAAAATGTATATAAAGTTTGTAAATAAATGCAAAATGATGTTACAATGCTGTTTTATTTTATACAAAGTTAGTATATTTAACATTGCAGAGTATACATGATTATGACAATAAATTCATACTGAATACAAGCCTTTCTCACTTTACAATAGTCTGTTATAGTTTTAAACACAAGGCTTGTTGTAGATCATTTTATAGCAATGTCCCTTTAATGTTGTTTTCGAAAAGTGGGGAAGCCGCAATGGTTGTATTGACATAAAAACCTTATGGTTATTACTATTTAGTCACTTTGATCCCCTTGCATATCAAGAACAGATGACCTAGTTGTTCCACTCTTTAAAACGACAACAACAACACTACCTCTTGCATAGTTTGTGATGTTGATGGCTCTTGCGACGTGGAAGATGGATTAAAAATAACTTTGAGAACAGGGGTTAAACGTTGATCATTAAACAATGCACTATTTTGAGTAGCAATATAGTTTTCTTGATTTTTTGTCGACGGCAACTGTGTTTCATGCGGTACACTACATTGATGATCACTGACACTTAAAACCTCACTATTTTTACTTTTTAGGTCACTACGACAATGTTTGGAACGTTGCTTTGAACAACGCCAAATAACAGTTCCATTTTTATTGGTTCGTTTCACAATATATGAATATCCTTTATAGTATGCGTAAGGCTTACCATACCTAGTCACTGATACTTCCATATCAACTGTCAAGCATAGACTAAGCTCTAGTAAAGTCAACTTGGTAATAAGAATACTAGTTTAATGTGAGAGCAAATATGGATCTAAAGAGTTCAGGTAAAAGTGAAAGCAAATAAGCAAATATTAGAAACAAGAGTTGGGGTGAAAGTGGTCGCAAAGTGGTAGACCCATTACACAATAATTTCAGCACGACGAAGCTCTTGTTCAATTTCTTTGATTTCCCAATCGTGACCAGTATGGCCAGCTTGACGTGAGGCATGCAACAACTGTAGCCGCTGGACGAGCTTATTGGGATTGTGCCAGTATACAAATTTAACAAATGGATTTTTAGGTGTAAACAAAGCATTACCATTATCATGATCATTATCATCATCATCATCATTATCATCATCATGATCACCATTATCATCATGACCATCATCACTGTTACTATATAGTCCTTTTTGATCCTCTTGCAATACCACTTTATTTATAGTCTGAGTTGATTTTGATAGTGTTGAAGGTTTCTTGGACGTTAACAACTGTCCTAACATGACGTTTTGAGGACATGATAAGTCCTTTTGAACAAACACTGCACTATCTTTAGCCGCAATATCGTTTTCTTGAACTTGCTTTTTAGCATTTTGATAATTGTTTGTAAACAGTAAGCGTGGTTCGTTTCGAGCACTACATTGATGAACACTAACACTTAAAACCTTTCCAGTTTTACTTTTCAGATTGCCTCGACATTTTGTTGACCTCTCTTTTGAGCATCGCCAGAATATTATTCCATTTACATTCTGGCGATTATAGTTATAGGAGTAGCCTTGATAGAGTGCACGTAGCCTACCTTTGTTGGTTGTAATAAGTTCCATAGTAGTAACTGACCTGTCAGTACGATGTTCACACTACAAAGGTTACAACTGTTTTGCTGATGGAGTGACCTACCATAAGCTTATATATTGGCTTTTCGTGTTGGCTTTAGTGTTGGCTTTTTGTGTTGGCTTTTTTGTGTTGGCATTTCGTGTTGGCATTTCGTGTTGGCTTTTGTGTTGGCTTTTCGTGTTGGCTTTTTGTGTTGGCTTTTCGTGTAGGCATTTCGTGTTGGCTTTTGTGTTGGCTTTTCATGTTGGCTTTTTGTGTTGGCTTTTCGTGTTGGCATTTCGTGTTGGCTTTTCGTGTTGGCTTTTGTTGGCATTTTGTGTTGGCTTTTCGTGTTGGCTTTTTTGTATTGGCCTTTCATGTTGGCTTTTTGTATTGGCTTTTCGTGTTGGCTTTTTGTGTGGGCTCTTTGTGTTGGCTTTAGTATTGGCTTTTGTATTGGCTTATTTGACAAGTTATTTGTGTCAATGTATTTAGTGGATTTTTTTCTTGGTGTTGGAAAGTAGTTGAAAGAGAGGGAATATTTAAAGACTTAACCTCAGTTCACTAACCTAACCTAACCTAACCTAACTTTACCTAACCTAACCTAACCTTTCAACTCTCAGATGTTAATTAAATTCTGTACATAGTCAAGTTGGATACCAAGACCTCAGGGATAAAAAAAAACAATTATTTTTGACGGCTTATTTTGGTAACTTATTTTAATGGCTAACCTAACTTTACCTAACCTAACCTAACCTCACTTTGGATATTACTAGTAAGTGTTCATATCCTCTGCTAGGTAGCATGCTAGTAGTACAGGTAGTGCTCATATTTACCGCTAGATAGCGGAAACATACTTTGCATGTTGCATGTGACACTTGTGAAGTTTAACCACATGCAAGACGTGCTTGTATAAGTTCTCTATTTAAACTCAATATACAATTAACCACTAAATGTTCAGAACTAACATGTATAGCCATGTTTAGGGTATATAGGAGACCCTTAGCAAGAAAGGCTGTCTAACCCACGAGTGTACAGCCTTGTCATACGCAGTAAGCACCTGTTGGCAGAAAACAACAACAACAATTTGAGAAAGCCAACAACATATCCATTAATGTATTTAAAGGAAACAGTTTTTGTTGGCTTTCTCAAATTGTTGTTGTTGTTGTTGTTTTCTGCCAACAGGTGCTTACTGCGTATGACAAGGCTGTACACTCGTGGGTTAGACAGCCTTTCTTGCTAAGGGTCTCCTATATACCCTAAACATGGCTATACATGTTAGTTCTGAACATTTAGTGGTTAATTGTATATTGAGTTTAAATAGAGAACTTATACAAGCACGTCTTGCATGTGGTTAAACTTCACAAGTGTCACATGCAACATGCAAAGTATGTTTCCGCTATCTAGCGGTAAATATGAGCACTACCTGTACTACTAGCATGCTACCTAGCAGAGGATATGAACACTTACTAGTAATATCCAAAGTGAGGTTAGGTTAGGTTAGGTAAAGTTAGGTTAGCCATTAAAATAAGTTACCAAAATAAGCCGTCAAAAATAATTGTTTTTTTTATCCCTGAGGTCTTGGTATCCAACTTGACTATGTACAGAATTTAATTAACATCTGAGAGTTGAAAGGTTAGGTTAGGTTAGGTAAAGTTAGGTTAGGTTAGGTTAGGTCAGTGAACTGAGGTTAAGTCTTTAAATATTCCCTCTCTTTCAACTACTTTCCAACACCAAGAAAAAAATCCACTAAATACATTGACACAAATAACTTGTCAAATAGCCAATACAAAAGCCAATACTAAAGCCAACACAAAGAGCCCACACAAAAAGCCAACACGAAAAGCCAATACAAAAAGCCAACATGAAAGGCCAATACAAAAAAGCCAACACGAAAAGCCAACACAAAATGCCAACAAAAGCCAACACGAAATGCCAACACGAAATGCCAACACGAAAAGCCAACACAAAAAGCCAACATGAAAAGCCAACACAAAAGCCAACACGAAATGCCTACACGAAAAGCCAACACAAAAAGCCAACACGAAAAGCCAACACAAAAGCCAACACGAAATGCCAACACGAAATGCCAACACAAAAAAGCCAACACAAAAAGCCAACACTAAAGCCAACACGAAAAGCCAATATATAAGCTTATGGTAGGTCACTCCATCAGCAAAACAGTTGTAACCTTTGTAGTGTGAACATCGTACTGACAGGTCAGTTACTACTATGGAACTTATTACAACCAACAAAGGTAGGCTACGTGCACTTTATCAAGGCTACTCCTATAACTATAATCGCCAGAATGTAAATGGAATAATATTCTGGCGATGCTCAAAAGAGAGGTCAACAAAATGTCGAGGCAATCTGAAAAGTAAAAATGGAAAGGTTTTAAGTGTTAGTGTTCATCAATGTAGTGCTCGAAACGAACCACGCTTACTGTTTACAAACAATTATCAAAATGCTAAAAAGCAAGTTCAAGAAAACGATATTGCGGCTAAAGATAGTGCAGTGTTTGTTCAAAAGGACTTATCATGTCCTCAAAACGTCATGTTAGGACAGTTGTCAACGTCCAAGAAACCTTCAACACTATCAAAATCAACTCAGACTATAAATAAAGTGGTATTGCAAGAGGATCAAAAAGGACTATATAGTAACAGTGATGATGGTCATGATGATAATGGTGATCATGATGATGATAATGGTGATCATGATGATGATAATGATGATGATGATGGTAATGATCATGATAATGGTAATGCTTTGTTTACACCTAAAAATCCATTTGTTAAATTTGTATACTGGCACAATCCCAATAAGCTCGTCCAGCGGCTACAGTTGTTGCATGCCTCACGTCAAGCTGGCCATACTGGTCACGATTGGGAAATCAAAGAAATTGAACAAGAGCTTCGTCGTGCTGAAATTATTGTGTAATGGGTCTACCACTTTGCGACCACTTTCACCCCAACTCTTGTTTCTAATATTTGCTTATTTGCTTTCACTTTTACCTGAACTCTTTAGATCCATATTTGCTCTCACATTAAACTAGTATTCTTATTACCAAGTTGACTTTACTAGAGCTTAGTCTATGCTTGACAGTTGATATGGAAGTATCAGTGACTAGGTATGGTAAGCCTTACGCATACTATAAAGGATATTCATATATTGTGAAACGAACCAATAAAAATGGAACTGTTATTTGGCGTTGTTCAAAGCAACGTTCCAAACATTGTCGTAGTGACCTAAAAAGTAAAAATAGTGAGGTTTTAAGTGTCAGTGATCATCAATGTAGTGTACCGCATGAAACACAGTTGCCGTCGACAAAAAATCAAGAAAACTATATTGCTACTCAAAATAGTGCATTGTTTAATGATCAACGTTTAACCCCTGTTCTCAAAGTTATTTTTAATCCATCTTCCACGTCGCAAGAGCCATCAACATCACAAACTATGCAAGAGGTAGTGTTGTTGTTGTCGTTTTAAAGAGTGGAACAACTAGGTCATCTGCTCTTGATATGCAAGGGGATCAAAGTGACTAAATAGTAATAACCATAAGGTTTTTATGTCAATACAACCATTGCGGCTTCCCCACTTTTCGAAAACAACATTAAAGGGACATTGCTATAAAATGATCTACAACAAGCCTTGTGTTTAAAACTATAACAGACTATTGTAAAGTGAGAAAGGCTTGTATTCAGTATGCATTTATTGTCATAATCATGTATACTCTGCAATGTTAAATATACTAACTTTGTATAAAATAAAACAGCATTGTAACATCATTTTGCATTTATTTACAAACTTTATATACATTTTTTTTGGTTTCATCATAATATATTTAAAGACAACACTAAACACTAAAACATTACTATTCTATGCACATATTTTCTTTCTTTTTCAGTATATTGTCATTACTTATATTTTCCATTATTATTTCACATTATTTATTTAATTAAAACGAACCATGCACCTATTGTTTTTAAAACCTTCATAAATTAAGTGTACAGGTTGCACAGCATTATTGACTTCATCAAAAACACTCTCCGACATATCATTAAACCGTATAGGCAGAAATGTCTCAAAGTTTTCACATACACAAAGTACACGATCACCATATGCTGTTTTCAATTTCCGAATCTTGATAATGCGGAATGGAATATGCGTTGGCAATTCGCTGAGCTTCTTTGTCTCTAAGCCACATGATTGTCCCACAGCATTCAAAACATTCATTGTAGTAGTCTATAAACAAAACAAAAGCATATCTATTACACTCTAAAACAGCTTTAATAATATTGTGCAATTAGGGATTTTGCACTATCCATGGCGAATAAATTATACTAGTTATGCAAGAAATGCCCTAACTGTTGCAGATACTACTTTTCTGCATATAGCACAAGTGTTAAGTTCTAATGCACACTTGACACAGGCTATCATGTGTCCACAGGGTAAAAATACAACACCTAGTTCTTCTTGATAACAAATTTTACATAATTGTTGGTCACACTTTTGTATCTGTTCGCGAGACAAGTCTTTTCTTTCAGCCTTGTGTATTTGCTCCGCGTGCTCTAACTCTAAAGGCACTTTTATGTCTTGTGCTGCAATCACTTTTTCTTTACGAATAGTGTTCACAAATTCCTGACCTTTAAGCAACACCATGTATTTACAGTTTGGTAACCAACGAGCGTGTTGCACTAAAGGGTCATCAGTCATTTGCCAATCCTTTAAAGCAAATCCGCAATAAAAACATATTGTTTTATCCCCTTCACCAGTATAAAAAAATCCAGCTTCACTTAGCTGTTTGGTAAGGTGTTTTAATATTAATGGCCAAACATTTTTATAAGATTCGAAACGTTTTTCAACAGAGCTGTACTCTGGGTGTGCTAGTGCTTTAGTCTTGCAAACTCCCAATTTTTCAAAAGCACACGCCAATTCAACACTGTCTATGGCATATGGACCACATATATCGACACTACCGTTGACTGGTAATACATCATTATTATTATTATTTATTTGTGATTCAGCAACGTAAGTAGCGGCCAAAGGCCTTGTGGTTCGGTAAAATGAATACACAGGTATGTTACCCACTTGTTTTCCAAGCATGTAAGGACAACAAGGAGACCATCGCAAATGGTCTCTAAAGGGATCATCCCCTTCCTCCCAGTGTGAAAGTTCAATACGACAAAACACACAGCGCACCACATCTTCTCGGTTCAAGTAACAAAAACCGGCTTTTGCAAGTTCATGCGTCGACAAAAAGCCTACAGGCCAGGATTCAAATGTTAACCATCGATCATGTTCTGATTTTAAATTTAACCCACGTGGTAAACCAACTTGCTCACTTGTTGTATTTGGTACTAACGCCATGTGTTATAATAAAACGTTTTCTTATTGTAAGTTATTAACATTGCACAAGAGCACAGAGTACTTTAAAGCATAATGCATGCTTGTTCACTGTCTGTTCATTACGTTAATGGCACATGACGACACCTAAAAGCAAACAAAATAACCCATCACTCAATCAATCAATCAATCAATCAATACTTGTAAATAAAACGTTAACGTTAATTGGCATTAATATATCAAAACACCATTAAAAATAAACTGTATGTTGGCACTAACAGTAACCCATGTACTTATTTTCTTTTTTATAAAGCTACAGTCATTTACATTCCCCCACCCTCCCTTTAACCAATATATAAATAAAAATGAATGTCATGTCATTTTGTTCACATTATCATGTTCAAACCTGTGGATATTCGTTGAGTCCATAGGGAACCACCCATAAATTAAATTTATTATTTTTATTTTTAGAAAATACAACATGGCCTTGTACTTTTCCCAGTCAACAACAACAACATAGCCATTAATCAAGAAAGCAATCATTGTCCCAGTCATGTACAGGTAATGAATTTTTTTGTCTACGAGTTTTCAGTAGTGGTAAAATGGAATAGCATTTTTAAGTTGGACTTACCTGAGTTTTAAACAGTTCACTCTTTGGCAGTGGTTTCGCTTTAGTGCGTTTCGGGGTTTTTTCAGCGACTGCTACGTCGGTAAGACTATTCTTTCCAAGTTTCTAAAAATAAATAAAATAAACCGCTATAAATACCTAAATTCAAGTTAATACATACATTTCATAAAATAAAACATAAAACAAACAAAATTAAACAAGTAAGTTTAAAAAAATCATCTCACCTTTACTTGCAGTGACTTATTGCTCTTCCCTTCTAGTGGGCTCAAAAGTGCAATGGTTTCTTCTCCCTCAGACATGTAAGGTATGCCGGTTATCTGCAAACAAATATATAAAATCATTAATTACCTAATCAATAAATAATTGCTTGTAAATATATATATTAATCAATAAATGTATAAATGAATAAATATATAAATAAATACCTACCCCACAACAAGGTTAAGTATTTTCCACCAACACCAAAACTGTTAAACAAGACCAGGGGTTTCATGCAACGCAGTGTGTTCAAAGGTAGTCCACCCAAGTGAGAGTGGAAATGATAACGACATGTCTTTATATATGCTACGTTGCATGTATATTCTTTTTTTTCCCACGCTTTGACCATTCTGTTATCAGGCACGTGGACAGCTAACGTCCCAGGCGAACGCCTGTGGCGAATCTAATTTCACATGAACTTGCATTTTGTCACGTACGAAGCAAAACAGAATGTGACTTGTTAACAGTTATCATGCACGTGGACAGATAACGTCCCAGGTGAACACCTGCGGTAGATCAAATTTCACGTCAACTTGCATTTTGTCACGTACGAAGCAAGACAGGATGTCACTGGTTTAGCGTGCCTGTGGTTTCACACATGTGTGCACGCCTTTCGCACTTCCCTGCCAGCACAATGGTCAGATTATTTCACCTTCAAGCGTCTTGGTCATTTTTTTCATTGCACCTGTTGTCAAGTCAGATCGGAGCCTTCCAATAAGCTCAAATGACATTCACCTCCTGCTCGTTTGCAAGTGTGTTTTCTGTACTCGCTTCGATCAACATAGAACCAAGTTCTCATCACCGTTTACACGTTAAAGGTAAAAGGTGTGAAAAAAAAAAACGCACCCTCGCTCTGTCATAAACCGACCCGTCGAAATAGCGATTGATCTATTGAACACAGCCACCGTGGTCAGCGACAGGTTCGTTGAAACACACACACACCCAGCCGTATCGTCTCTCTCAACCACCACGCTTCACAAACATTATAAACAGGTAACGGTAAAGAATTTTTTTCTCAACATGTATGGCGTTAGGCCCTTTGTGAATTATTTTTTGGAAAAAAATATCTACCACATTTGAAAGGGGGCGTTAGCCCGAGTCCTAGGACACCTCGTACACATCTCTAGCGTTATTGATCCGTGAAATATCGGCAAAAATCACAAAAAACACGTGTTTACCCCCCAAAATCGCGTTTCCAAATTTTTTTAAAATTACAACGAGTGGTCTATAGCAAAGAGGACGTCTGCCCGAATCCTTGGACCCGTCGTACATGCCTCTAGCGTTATTGCTTCGTGAGATATTGGCAAAATCACAAAAAACCACGTGTTTACCCCAAAATCGAGTTTCCAATTTTATTAAAAATTATAACGAGTGGTCCATAGCAGAGAGGACGTCACCCCGAGTCCTTGAACCTATCGAACATGCCTCTAGCATGATTGGTTCGCGAGATATTAAAAGCACATGACCTTTTAGTTTTGGTATTTTAATCAAATAAAGAGGCTATAGGAAAGTAGGGGGGCATCACTACGAGTACTAGGACACCCTGTATGTTCAAATCCGACCATTGGTTAGCGAGATATCAGCTTCGGGGCAAATACGAGGGTGGATAAGAAGTAGTGCAGCTTTCCCCTCATCCCACTACTTACAAAACACAATTTTTTGCTCTAGCGACTTGAAATTTATTTTGGGGGTAGAGGGCATAGGGACCTTTCATTTATGTCAAATAAACGTTTTTGTAGAGTTCCTAGTTTCCAAAATATAGAATTTTCAAAATTCGAGTGTTTTCAAAAAAACATAAAAAGTAAAAACGTTTTATTACAAAAAATAAAGGTCATAAAGGCCATTCGTTTGAGCCATGGCACAACGTTCTATCATGTTTAGTTTTCAAACTATCACCTAGTTTCGAAAACAAAAATTTTCAAAAAAATTTTGAAAAATATAACGAGTGGTCCATAGCAAAGAGGACGTCAGCCCGAGTCCAACGATACCTCATTTGTCAAAATCGGACCATGCGTTCAAGAGATATTTAACATGCCTGAGGCTTAGTAGTGGGTCAAGGAGGGTTCTGGAGTGCGTTAGAACTCTCATTACCCCCCTACTGACGGCAATTCATTGTCGCCAATGTAGTCTATGGTACTCAAAATACACGACACTGGTCATGCGTAGCGAGAAACTATTGCCTTCTGTCTGGCTGAAAATTACTGCTTGTACTACTAGCAAGGGGGTCTGGGGTGTTTGCCCCAGGTTAGGTTTGTTTTTGTATGTAAAGTCTTCTTAACATAAACACAACGAAGCGAGCGAAGTATAGAACAAACAAGCACCACTGTATGCGTGGGGTTGACAAAGTTTTATTTGTCTCATAAATCACGCCCACAATGGACTCCGTCTTACGGAATGAATACATGATGAAAATTAATAAATGTAAAACAAAAATACTGGAATGCAGCCTAAATAAATCAGAAACCTCTATTGACATCAAATTGGCAGGTGAAAATCTGAAGGAAGTAGGAGACTTCTGTTACTTAGGAAGCAAAATAACCAGTGATGGACGAAGCAAAGAGGATATAAAAAGTAGGTTGGCTCAAGCAAGGAAAGCCTTTCTACAAAAAAGAAATCTGTTGACATCGAATATAGATTTAGGTACTAGGAAGTCATTTTTGAAAGCCTTTGTCTGGAGCGTGGCGCTCTATGGAAGTGAAACTTGGACTATTGGTGCAGCAGAAAAGAGGAGAATTGAAGCATTTGAAATGTGGTGTTACAGGAGAATGATGAAGATCAGATGGGTAGATAAGGTTACAAACGAAGAGGTATTAAGACGAGTGGGAGAGGAGAGATGTTTCTGGCGACAGCTAATGAAGAGAAGAGATAGGTTGGTAGGACACATACTAAGACAGCCAGGAATAGCAAGCTTAGTTATGGAAGGAAGGATTGAGGACAAGAACTGTAGGGGTAGACCAAGGTTAGAATATGTTAAACAGACTGCTTCGGATGTAGGGTGTGGTAGCTATGTAGAGATGAAACGATTAGCTCAAGACAGGGAGGCATGGAGAGCTGCATCAAACCAGTCAAAAGACTGAAGACTCAAACAACAACATGGCCGGCACACCTGAAATTTCACTATGTACTTTGGCTGTGTGTAGAATCTGTCTGATAACCGGTGTTAATTGTGATGGCTGTATTAGTGTGTGTTACGTGTTTTAATTCAGGTAAGGACTGCAGGCGATAATTTCAAAGAGTTCCTACTTTCGCTACCAAATGCTACCGTCGACGACACGTAACTGTGAACTTGGCTACGATTACATGCCATCGCAAGCAGCACCTGGTAACGAACGTTGGAACCTAAGAACATTAATCTAATCTAACCTACAAATTTTGCTTCACACAATTGTAGTTAGGCTGTGTCCCAATAGTACAATTTCAGCCGTAGTGAACTAGATAGTCGACTACTTTACCGGATGTGACGTCAGAAGTCGTGATCCAATACTGCTTAGCACATAGCAATCAAGTCTGTAGTAGCTAGTGGACGAAAGTGCTTGCTAGATTGGCCGACTACGTCAAGGAAGTTATAGAAATTGTAGCTTATCGGAATAGTAGGTTATGTAAATTGTAGGTTGTCTTTGACTTAAGCCAAACACAAACCATAATTAGGGCTTGGCTAAAAAGTGATCATCTTGGCACGTCCATGATCGTATCGTTCAGGTATTGTTTATTTAAAACAGCTGATGAAAGCGCAAAGAGCATACAAGGAGTAGCAGATCACCGCCATCTTGAGTGTTGGTTTGGTACCAGCATGTAAGTCCAGTGCGTTTCAGAACACAAGTCTATGAAGGAGGCTGTGATCAAGCAGAAATGTCCCAAATCTCCGTAGTGCATAGCACATAGTAGCTAGCAGCTAGTCAATAGCAGACAAGTTGAGTATTGGGACACAGCCTTAGTGGAAGATTCTGTTACATGCCATACATCTATGACATGGACCCACCGGCTTTACTTCCCTCCGAAGGAAGGCATATTCAGGGATTTTTAACGCTCTAGAAACATCCGACGACTTCGACCTAG
Source organism: Meconema thalassinum (assembly GCA_946902985.2). Taxonomy (NCBI): domain Eukaryota; kingdom Metazoa; phylum Arthropoda; class Insecta; order Orthoptera; family Tettigoniidae; genus Meconema; species Meconema thalassinum. The sequence continues at coordinate 187,065,312 of OX336388.2, read as the reverse complement.
TTTGAACCCGCGACCTTGGGCATAGAAGCTTAGCATGCTACCAACAACGCCACCGAAGCCGCCTCTTATATTACGACATCATTTCTACAATATGTTTATCAAGGCTTTCACGGCCCGGATTATATAAATAATTCATGTTTTTTGGGCTAATGCCGTGTGTATTTAGTTTAGAACCATACGTTTCGGAGAAACCTTGCTTCCTTTTTCAATGGAAATCAAACAATGTGGCCACTGGATATCAGCTTACAGTAGTGACACTTGGCTACCAGTTATTAAGGATCTAGGAAGATAGTTCCTTTCAGTCTCTCTGTTCTTCACCTATTTCAAATTGTACTTTTTCCCTCTATGGCTACAGAGCCTGGATTTGTTCTCCTTTGTTCGTCACCGGAGGAGTTTCCATCTGTTTTTTTATTTCCGCCGTTGCCTGTATGACGTTAGGTATCGTTCAGATACACTTCCCTTTTGTTTATGTTTCCGTATATCCATCTCCCCCCCCCCTCTTCTTTTGGACATCCTCATTCTTCGAGGAGTCTCTATATTTTCACCCCGCCCCCTTTACCTTCTCCTTACTTACTACTCTGTCCGCCGTTCTACCATGGTCCATACAGTAATTTCTGGCAGTTGCTCTCTGGTGACAAACCGAGGAATTTATCTATATTTTTTTTTGTAATTTTTGTAATCTCATTGATATACTTTCTTTGGCCACATTGTTTGATTTCCACTGAAAAAGGAGGCAAGGTTTCTCCGAAACGTATGGTTCTAATCTAAATACACACGGCATTAGCTCAAAAAACATGAATTATTTAATATTATTATTGATCATTACACAAGGTATTTCGCATAATATGCGTAGTTTTGTACTTGGTTCATCGCTCCCGAAGCGTTACCCTAATGAATTTGTGTTGACCTATAGGCCTAATTGAAAGGTACAATATTATTTGATCTGTAAGTGGCGCGCACGAAGAAGTCACTAAATGTTAGTGGTTTGAAACACGCTCAAGCGGGCGATTCATTTCAGTTATTGCGATATTGTTGCAAATTCGGGTCGGCATATGCGAAAATATATTTTCCAACATGAACTTCGTGAAAAGTAAGTACAGTAAACTCCCGATTATCCGCGGAATTGACTGACGCGGATACCGCGGATAAGCCGCAAAATTGCTGGTAATGGTTAAACAAAGGTCGAATGCACTAAAAAACAACACACAAGTGCGTTAAATAAGTTTTTTTTATACAATAAAAGGACGTATATGATAACAAAACTCAGTCGATGTTATGTGTGGTATTAAAACGTCTTGTTTACTATATAACAAAAAAATCGGTCATTTGCTTTTGCTTTTTCGTAGTGAATCACTTTTTCTTTATTTGAGTTTTCTCACCACCATCGTGTCACTTGTAGCTTGGAGTGCTCCGTCCACAAAATCACTGTGATCTCGTATCGCCAACAAAGCTTCTTGAACTGAACTGAAAGTCCAGGACTCTTTTTAACAATATCCTTCAGGTTTTTCGCGAATAACGACAAAAAAAAAGAGATTGTAAATTTACGAGTCATAGATTTTTTGCTATTTTTCGCGAGTTTTCCGCGATTTGAAACGTGTAATTATATATTTTTAATGTAAGACATGTTCTAAACCAATGTTGATTTGTGTTAACTTTTTTCTTGATTTTGACTGTTTCGCTAAGAACTGAGCCATGGATGCAAATCTAATAAGACAGTCGTGAAATAGGTTTCATTTTCTATTATATATTTGTTTTTGATAATTTAGGCAAGTTTTCGTATCTTAGCCCGCTTCGTTGCATAGTGACTAGCATTGTTGGTTGTCACCGCGGAGGCCGGGGTTCGATTCCCAGTTCTGCCAAGAAATTTAATTCTGGTGTGAGGGCTAGAACACCCAGCCTCGTGAGGCAAAACTGGGAAGTCCGTAAATGAGCAGCATATTCTTTTCAGTCGGTCAATATAGGTGCCTAATTAGACTGGGTGGGGAGCAACACCTGGGGTGTGCCTAATTAGACTGGGTGGGGAGCAACACCTGGGGTGTGCCTAATTAGACTGGGTGGGGAGCAACACCTGGTGCCTGAAATAAATACATGCATTATTTATACACTTAAGGACACCACGAAAAATAATCGATGCCATAAAATTCTTCATTCTTTTCTGAATCCAAATATATATAGTTTGTTGGGGTTTTGATATCTACAACTACCTAAATTCGTTTTTTAAAATTAGCGTCCCATGCTCTGAAGAATACACTTTTAACTTTGTCAGCTGTTTTCCGTTAATACCTATTTTTCATGTTTAGGTATCAATAACTAGGAAACCATTCAAGATAGAGGGCTAATTTTTTACATTAACTTGCCTAATGGAGTACTTGAATGTTAACCTATTTTCACTTCCAAAACATAGCAGGCATGGATTGGGAAGAGAAAAATTGATACATATTTTTGAATAAATTTAAAAAGAAAGAGTTCGGATTTTATTTCTTGCATTCTGTCCCAATAATAATGAAACAAAGTGGTTACTCATCTGCCATGATCCATTCCAAGTATGTGAACAAAATTTGAGAGTATTTGATTGAAAAACAACTGAGAAATGTGTACCTGAAGCAACTTATACAAATTTTTTTTGAAAATGTATCTGTCCAAATTTGTATTCATTTCACACATCCTATTAAAGCAAAGTAGCACTACATGGTCAAAAACAGCTCAGAATATACCGCTTCTTATATGTGACAAGAATCATAGCTGTACCTTTAGCATAAACCCAGAAAATACTTACTTACTTTCATCGTGTAAGAGTACGTGGTGACCTTAATAAAACATTTCTCACGCAAATGGGGGTTCAATCGGATGACTAGTTTCGTTCGTCAAGATAACATCATCAGTCTGCTCTCTTAGGCAGATATGTTTATAGCTCATTTACAGATATTATTGCTCAGGAGATAAGAACGACACGTTACACACAAGTTAGCCTATATAAAAATAAAATAAATGTAATACAATAGTTGGAAATGTATTTCAAAATAAGTGTAAACATGTCTGCTTTACCTTATCTAAGCCTAGGTTAACAGAACCTGATGATGATCGCGTGACGGTCGAAACATGCCATCCAATTAGGTAAGCCCCCTCCAGAAGCAAATCCTAGTTACGCCACTGCTCCGCACCTGCTTCGAGTAAAAGGCAAAGAAAGACATCTACATGTATAAATTCTTTGTACAAGTCGACAACTTACGTTCACTAGCTACTACAGACTTGATTGCTATGTGCTAAGCAGCTTTGGATCATAGCTGGTGACGTCACATCCGGAATATTAGTCGACTATCTACGGCTGAAAATGTAGCTTTGGGACATAGCAAAATGGATATAATATAGGTATGTGCTGAGCGTGGTTACCATGGCAACAAGTGTTTATCATCTAGGTCTAGTTCAGTAGATTACAGTCGTTGAAGCGTGTTGTATCGATAACTAGTTACCATGACAACAAGTGTTTATCATCTAGGTTTAGTTCAGTAGATCGCAGTCGTTGAAGCGTGTTGTATCGATAACTAGTTACCATGACAACAAGTGTTTATCATCTAGGTCTAGTTCAGTAGATCGCAGTCGTTGAAGCGTGTTGTATCGAAAACAGGTTACCATGGCAACACGGGCAAACACACTTAGATCTCTGCTGTAGGGCAAAAGCCTCCTACGGTTTGGTAGGAATAGGTGGGCTGAAATCAGGGTTGCCAAGTTACTTTTCTAAAGTTAGTTATTGTTGTTTTAATGGGCGGAACAGCGAGGTCATCTGCCCCTCTTTTCGAAAGTAGGCTAGTTGAGTTGTAGTTACCGTTACGTTCCAAAATAGTAAAGCACCCTTTCGTTTCTGCTATTTTGTAGAAAATATAGTTACTTATTTTTTGGTATTGAAGAATTAGAAGGCATTTTACAGTGTTGCCAAAGTAACCTGTTAGTTGAAGCTTTTCAGTCGGTCAACACGAGTGCACCCATTTAGATTGGTCGGGCAGTTACAATTAGTTTGATAATTATTTATACACTTGATAGGACTCTTCTCACACAAATGGGGGGTCCTTACAGTAATTAGATGACTAGTTTCGTTCGTCTGATATCGTGTTAACAACTAAATTATAGCATGGCCACCTGAACCACAGTAGATATCAGGGATAGTGTGGGCCAAGTTTGAAAATGCTTGCTTGGTGAACGAGACGAGTAATTAAGCCCACTTCCCATTTGTTCGTAAATTGTGTTAATAAGTGTATACATAATTCATGTAACAATTCTTTCAGGTAGTAGGGTGATAAAATAATCTTATTTCCCACCCAATCTTTTTGTAATTGGGCACATTAGTGTTGACCGACTGAAAAGCGATCATCTTACTAGATTAATTAGGCAACACTGAAAATTACTTCTAAATCTTCAATAACTGACGATTACTCAAACATTACACATTTTAAAAACCGTTATAAAGCACGGATATTGAAGAAATAAACGTTATTGGTTATTCGGTCGCTAAGCTCTCTGTTATTCAGTTCGCTAGCGTCTCTTGTGTACTAAGCCCACTGTAACACAACAAGCTCTATTCATTCCGATCAATTGACTCGCTCATTTGACTAATACATTCAATTATCTGGAGCGTCTCCCCACCGGATGTCTTCCAGACAAAGCTTGGCCACCTGAACCACAGTAGATATCGTGATAACTAGATTATATCATGGCCATCTGAACTATAACTACTATCGCGTTGAACTCTATAGTTGAATTCAATTTAGAGACGTGTAATATCTTGGTCATCAGCCCCGTGTACTTGGGTGTGAGTTGAATATGTCTGATAATTTGTGTTTCTGTTGAGACTATAATACGCGAATAACTACTGTAATTACTAGGATTTATAATTTCCGACATTTTCCTGGGGGTGGGGTGGCCGGAATTTAAAATCTCGATCTCCGAACTTGTTGCAGTTACTTGGCTTGTTGGTATGACTACCACACCTGCTAGGATCGACCTTTAGTTGAGCGGAGCGATAACACTGCGGTGACAGAGTCCAAGGAAGTGTTCTACTTTGGACTGCGGTGCCAGGCGTTCGCTGACCTCATGAGCGCAGCTACAACAAGTGTTTCATCGACAACTAGCAAGATAATTCCAATGACAAGCCGCGACCTTGGTGTTTGGGACATCTCTGTGCTGATATCCTGTGTTTTATCGTGTCTACAGTAGTGTAATTGAGGCTAGAAGGTTAGTTAGTTATTGTTGTTTTAAGGGGGAAACTACGAGGTCATCTGCCCCTCTTAACACAGATTGAAATGAAATGAAATGAAAATCCACAGCCTGCTTCCAGTCTCCGACCGGGTCAGGAATGGAATGAATGAAGCTCCCATCTAGCGGCGAGGATATGGACTCTGCCGGCTGCCGAGGCCTGACGCACTCCTCTGGGGCAATGATTAAATGAATGACAGATGAAATGAAATGATAGTGGAGAGTGTTGCTGGAATGAAATGTTGACAGGGAAAACCGGAGTACCCGGAGAAAAACCTGTCTGCCTTCGTTTTGTCCAGCACAGATCTCACATGGAGTGACCGGGATTTGAACCACGGACCCAGCGGTGAGAGGCTAGCGCCTCTTAACACAGATTAAAGAATACAAATTTGGAATTGAAATTAAAATTTTGAGGTGGACATCTAAATTTAAATTTAAAGAGACCTAAATTAAAAAACAAAAAATAAAATAAAAATAATAATTATAAAAATAAACAAAAATTACGGAAAAACTAAAAATTATCATTCAAAAACGAACAAGTCGTTGAGTCAAAGTTCACTGGAAAATTTAGATTGCTGGCCCTAACCCACTCTCACTTATAAAGCGGATAACGCGATCAGCAGCCACCGCGTCATCGGCTAATATAAGTTTGAGTGTCATCTGCAAACCAAGGTAAGTCAGCAAGATCCACACACTCGGTGAAAATGTGGGCCACGGTGAAAACGGCTCCACAGGTACAAAGTGGGGGGTCTTCCCTTCTCATTAGGTACGAGTGGGTGGATCTTGTGTGACCTATCCTTAGCCTACACAATATGATGGACTCTCTCCTTGACCGGAAAGAGCTCCGCCACACGCGAGTAGTTCCCTTGATCGCTCTCATTTTACTGGGCAGTGGTTCAGCTAGCCACTGACTCGCCCAAAAAGCCAGAACTTGTAGGCGTAACTGAGAGCGAATATCTCTAGCGGGTACCTCCATTGGTCGAGGTGGTAGTGATATCGCCTCTTTTGTAGCTTGATCCGCTAACTCATTTCCCGCAATTCCCATGTGGCTTGGAAGCCACAGAAAGGTGATTCGAGTGTCAGTGTGGCACAACCCGGCTAGTAGGTCGTCGATTCGCTAGAAGGCAACCATGCTCTAAGTTAGTAAGCATCCTGGCATTTTCTTGGAGTAGAAATGGGAAAACCACTGCCGCGGTGGCTGAGGAAGGAATCGATCCCACCTCTTCCCAGTTTTACCTCATGAGGCTGAGTGTGCCCAAGTAGGAGTCAGGTGGAAACCTGGTTGTGATGACAGACTCTGTCGAAAGCTTACAAGTTAACACGTTTAGACTTGAACAGAAATGTGGGGAGTATGGTATGAAATTAGCATTCAAAGACGAAACTGATGTCGGTAGATAAGTAACACAAGAAAATAGAACGTCAGGTGCAAGGAACTAAACTGGGGAACATTGGGCTGTGTTATCTCTCAGGATGGTCACAGTAGGGGGAGTTCTCAGTATTCTGCAAGATATAAGTCAGTGTAGCGATGAAACTCTCCCTAGATCAGTATTTAGACCGACCTTGCTATATGGAAGTGAGAGCTGGTACATAAGATGATGATGATGATGATGATGATAATTGTTGTTTTAAAGGGCCTAACATCTAGGTTATCGGCCCCTAATGGTTTGGGTGATAGTGAATGATGAGACGAGAATGAAAACTATAACTAATACTAACTACAGACTTACATACTAGAAGAAGAAATGGTAAACAAATAAAGGACAGGAAGAACAGAAATGCCCTCAACCCTCGAAGAATGATGATTGAGGGACTTGGAAGGAAGGAGAGGTATGAAAGGCAGGAAAGGGAAATAGGAGAGGGTCCGCCCCAAGGTCAGAGGAAGAAGGGGAAAAAACGGACCCAGCTCAGGAATCCCTCGGCGTCGCCAGCTCGCAAACTCACCAGCCCCCTTGAGGGTCCTTGTGCAGAAGACAGGGGATAACATGAAGAGAAAACAAGAAGGCTGACCCCTCGAAGAATGACGGATCAGGAAAGATGAGACAAGGGCCAATTAAGGCGGGAAATTGAAAGACTCCCTAGGCTTCGGATACCCTAATACCGTCGGGGTCGGAAGAGGAAAACAGTTGACCAAGGGAGGTCGACAGAAGAGAAGACGGAGAGGAGCCCAGATAAAGGCTAGATGAAGCTTTTCGTGGGTTTAATGAGTTCTTCTGTTGAGGATAAGAGAAGTAGAGGAGGCCGTAGGACTAACTGCTATCAGGGGAGGCGACTTATTTGCAAACAGAGGCTTGCAGACTAGACTAAACTGTCTCAAATGCAATTGAACGAAACGTCCCTACTTTTCGGTAGCATTCATTACCCCTTCCCTTCGTTGGCAACACTGCCATGAAACGTGAAGACTGACTGATTTATGTTGAATGTGAAGGCCAATAATAGCAGCCGGCAGGTCTGTTGCGCAACGTCCCACATGTCTCGTATTTCAGTGTACAGTGGTTCATATTCCCGGCCGGCACAGCTCAGCGCGTTAACCCCTCACGTCATATGATTGATTTAGTAAATACAGCCCTTCAATCCCCTAAGGCAGTGGTTCCCAACCTTTGTCAGCTGACGCCCCCCTTTTCAGATCCGGGAGTTCATCGCCACCCCCTCCCCCCTCTTCCCCCTCCACTCATCGCTTCTATAACCTCTTCGATTGACCCGGAGGATATAGACGTAACCTAATGACACTAAATAATGGAATAAATAGGCCTATCTATTACATACTAACTTCATTATAGCACAATACAAAGAACACACTTTTACAAAAAATCCTTAAATTAGTCAACAAAAATGTCAGTGAGAGGGTTGACACTGTTTTCTCTTGGTAAGATTCAGTTTGTTTGGTTTGATATTTGACAGAGCACAGCGGAGATCACTTTCAACATCAAGCCGACAGCACTGCTTTGTTTCTATGACACTCAGCGTTCAAAATCCTGACTCGCATAAATATGTCTTTGAAAATGGGACACGCAATGCAAATTTGGCTATTACAGGATACACTGCAAGACAGTTTACTCAAAAGTCACCCAGTCCTAATATTTTAGAATCATATTTTAGCTTTGATTCACAATTCAAATCTATGGCTTGTTCTTGAAGCTGTGCTGGCAATGTCAATGACAAATGAATTTCTTGTTAACATCCAGGACCATTCTTCCGACGAGATATCAGGAAAGTAGAAGTTGAATTCTTGTGCCAGGGAATCCATATGTGACTGAATTTGCACCTAAGTTTATTACGATCACGTTCATTTTCCGGCAAAATTTAATTAAGGCGGTGAAAGGATGAGAAGTTGTTCAACTGAAGCCGGCGATTCCATAACTGTATTGTTTCAGGAATGCATAATATTGGAGTTTTTGCCTTGGAGCTTTAAGTTCAAACTGTTCAAAGCTTCAAAGAAGTCACAAAGATACGCCAACGAGACGATGAAATTGGCATGATTTTGCTCCTTACAACACAGCAAATTCCTCCGCAGAGGTTTGTGCCGACAGTTGGCAATTACCAGTGCTTTTGAACGATTGTCTTGGTGCAACAATCACTTCACGCCCTCCTTGATGAAGCCCCCAGGTTGGGAACCCCTGCTCTGAGGGCAATGACCTAGGCAGGGATTTCGCTTAAAGATATTAAGGCTGTGTCCCTAAGCTCAAGTTATCTGCTAGCAACTGGCACTGCTACGCACGACGGAGCTTTGGGACATGCGTGTTTCAGCACAGCCTCCTTCATAGACTTGTGTTCTGACGCACAAGGTTTACATGCTGGTACCAAACGAACGCTCAAGACGGCGGTGATCTGCTACTCCTTGTAAGCTCTTTGCGCTTCCATGGCGAGTGCGGAGTGTTCATAAATATCAGCTGTTTTAAAATAACGATACCATTATTTGGATTGCTTTGGATATCATCGTGGATGCGCCAGGAAGATCACTTTTTAGCCGAGCCTTAATTATGGTTTATGTTTGGCTGATCAAGCGAATTCAGTTCAGGAGGAAGAGAAGAAGGGCAATCATGTTAATAAAACATTTAAATTCCGCACCATTTCTGTTTTCCACGGGAGGAGAGTTTTCAGAAGCATTATCCATATTACAGTATTAATACATTAATCAGAACAACAGATCACGTGGGTTGAAACACGGTTGAGAAATTGGCAAAGAGTATCGGCATCGCCGTCTATAAATCTCAAGCCGTGCTGTTGGTAGAATTGACAACGTTTAGTAACTAGCACTTAGAGACAGCCCAGCGGGGCTAACGAAGCGACCCGAATACTCACGAGCGCAACCGATCATCCATCCCCCTTCACGATCTATTGACACGAATCGAGACAGACCAGCGCAGTGGGGCAAACCGAACGTACCCGAAACTTCACAACCTAGACCGATCATTAAGGCTAGGATTTTTATATAAATACATACTCTTTCCCCTTGCTTATCCATAACTAAGGACGGTAAATGTCCATGAATTAGAACCTTAGCTATCATATAATTACATTTTATTGTTACACATTTTACATATTTGAACAAAATAACATTTCTTTAACATAACTTAACTTGATTTATTTAAAATTACATATTCTGTCTCTTACTGTAAAATAAAAATATTTTTTCGCAAGTAAAATATATTTGTTCACTAGAAACTCAGGTACATGAAACGGATTTTTCAATTAATTCAATAGCTGTTGAGAAAGGGCCAGTGAAGATATTAGTGGAGATAAGGGGATGGACACCCTGCTGGAGACTCAGCAGCTGGACTTGAGTTTATTTCAGTTGTCCAGCGAGTGCCTGAGCCTCTAGGAATTAACGTAAGAACAACAATTCAAGCGATTATTCACAGAACAAATAGCCCGTCGATAAACGAAAGAAAAATGGCTGCCCAAGGATCATGCCCCGCTTGGTCTGTCTCATAAAGTACGTGGAAGAGGCTGGCTGATCGGTTATGTTCGTGAGCATTCGGGTCACTTCGATAGCCCCACTGGCCTGTCTCTAAGCGCTAGTGTTTAGTAGAGTCCGTAAGTTCTATAAACACGTAAGACCACAGGCTAAGTTGTATTCATAAATACTGTTTATTTTGATATGACAGCATCTAAAAGCTCTTCGTACTAACTATTTCAACACCCGTGAAATTCCTCGTGGTAAATCAGACCTGATGAAAGTTGTAGAAGTGAGTATTTCCCTTATTGAGTTGCATGTGTAAACAATACCTACTAATGAATTTAACCAACAAATTCTTCACTAATATTTCATTATACCATTTCAGATGCCTAGGAAGTATTGTGTGCCTGGCTGTACGTCAAATTATGGTAGCACTATTAAAATAACTGGTTATATCACTACGTTTTGATCACTATAACGAGGTGGACTTTCAGTGCCTAGTAATTTAGTTCTGGTGTATATCTTCATGTGGCCCCTATATTCCAGTACATTATGAACTGTACTCAGTTGGCAAGTGCCTTTAGGTAGATTTCATTAGATAGCTACGGTAGCTATTTTTAAATTAAGTGACCAGTGGAACATTATTGCCAGACTTTCAACATTAAGCTTGGAGGCCTATTGTGACTATGATGTGTGCATCTGTGGACAAAAAGTGAAGGATTCATTATCAAAGGCAGTCTCTAAGTTAGTGAGAATAGTCAGAAATATTTTTTCTGAGCTCGTCAATGACGGCAGTGAGCTTAGCAGCAATGAAAGGAAACTTCAGAGAGTGGGACAAAGGAAAAGGAAGCTTGTAGTTTAACGTGACCGTTAATCTTGAGATCATGAGCCACGGGACCTCCTTTTTACGTTGAATCCGAACCACAGGACATGGCATTTCACTTCGAAAATCTCACATGCACTGACCGGGAATCGAACCCGGACCGCCTTGGTGAGAGGCATACAGCTAGACCGCTGAGCCACCACGCCCGAGAGTGGGTCAGAGGTACAGTACATAGCATGATAATATGTATCCTTTATTTGTGATATTTGTTTGTAGATTTAGCAGACTTTATGTTCTTTTGTGTTTTAGGAAACATTTGGCGCCAAAATCTATGTGTTGACGCGCTGTTAGCTTACGCTAGGCCTCCCAGATGACAGATGGGCGGTTTTGCCAAACCTTACGACACGGCTTGAGAATTGTAGACGGCGATGGTATAGGCCAAGTCCCGAGCAAAGAGGATTAATGAAAAAATCCACAGCCTGCTTCCAGTCTCCGACCGGGTCAGGAATGGAATGAATGAAGCCCCCAACTAGCGGCGAGGATATGAACTGTGCCGGCTGCCGAGGCCTGACGCACTCCTCTGGGGCAATGATTAAATGAATGACAGATGAAATGAAATGATAGTGGAGAGTGTTGCTGGAATGAAATGTTGACAGGGAAAACCGGAGTACCCGGAGAAAAACCTGTCTGCCTCCGTTTTGTCCAGCACAGATCTCACATGGAGTGACCGGGATTTGAACCACGGACCCAGCGGTGAGAGGCCGGCGTGCTGCCGCCTAAGCCACGGAGGCTTTTTAAAGAGGATTAATAATTAAGTCAAATATCAAAGACAACCTACAATTTCTATAAGTTCCTTGTAGAAGTCGACAATCAAGCAAGCACTTTCGTAGCTTTTTTATAGCTACTACAGACTTGATTGCTGTGTGCTAAGCACCTTTGGATCATGACTTGGGACATCACATCCGGAATATTATTCGAGTGTTGAAAATGTAGTATTGGGGCACAGTCTAATTAGGAGGAGGCTCGGGTTCGATTCCGGGATCCTCTCAGCCTCGTGAGGCAAACTGAGTAGGGTGGTTACCATGGCGACAGGTATTCTTCATCTAAACAACATTTGCAAGGTTGGATGTTTCTTAGTGTAATTATTATTATTGGTCAAGGAAATGTTCATCATCAACAGAACCTAGCAAACCAAAGTGCGCTGACATCCGAAAGGACCTCACGGAAATCAATATTGACCCACCAGCAACGATACGGACTGTTTATAGACTTATGTAAGTTTCCACCAAGATTCCGACGGCAAGGAATTTGAAACTCAAACATGCATGGTCACAAGAACGAAGACAGCCACTTAGGGAAAGGATCAATCAGGAAGGTTTGGGAACGCTAACTAATCTATACTAATCTAATAAAGCTGAAGAGTTTGTTTATTTGTTTGTGTATTTAAACGCGCTAATCTCTGGAACTACCAGTCGGATTCGAAAAGTTCTTTTTGTATATGATAGCCTGACTCAAGATGAATAGTTTAGGCTATGTAGCATTAGGCTACACCACTCAGGTAACCTTACAGTTTGGTTTTTGTTCAGTAAGTCGGAAGAACAAGCGCTCCAGAACGGCTTCAATATTACCGAAGTCTATTGTTGCCTGGCAATGCGGGCTGCATCACGTCGCCCCTACCAGTGTTCTGGTGCAGAATTGCGAGCTGCTTATAAATTGCAGTCACGGGGACTCGGGGAGTAATTAGTGCAAAAAGATTTCTTAGGCCCCTTAAAACAGTTATCATCATGATAATAATGGCGATGGTGTTGGTACAGTGTACTGAGGTTATCAGCTGCAATAAGCGTTGGTGCTTTCCGATCCTTATCCTTGATCGCTCCAGTTCTGTAGTAGTATTCATTATCAATCCATAAAACAAATAAATCCACCGGGACTGCTAGTTATTATTATTATCCCAGGAACTTGATCAGCATTCGAAGAAAATCTCGGACACATTCAGGAACAAACGTTTGTAATTTTATGGGCATACTCTCAGAATGAACAATCATAGGCTGACTAAAATAATTCTGTGAGTTTTTGAATGGTATGGACTCTGTCTTGAGGAAAGAATTCATGACGAAAATTAATAAATGTAAAACAAAAATATTGGAATGCAGTTGAAATAAATCAGAAATCCCTATGGACGTCAAACTGACATATGAAAAACTAAATTAAGTTTTAAGACTTCTGTTACTTTGGAAGCGAAATAACCAGTGATGGACGAAGCAAAGAGGATATAAAAGGTAGGTTGGCTCAGGCAAGGACAACATTTCTAAAAAAAAAAAAAAAAATCTGTTGACATCAAATATAGATGTAGGTATTAGGAAGTAATTTTTGAAAGCCTTTGTCTGGAGTAAAACTTGGACTGTTGGAGCAGCAGAAAAGAGGAGAATTGAAGCGTTTGAAATGTGGTGTTACAGGAGAATGATGAAGATCAGATGGGTAGATAGATGATGATGATGATAATTGTTGTTTTAAGGGGCCTAACATCGAGGTTATCGGCCCCTAGATGGGTAGATAGGGTTACAAATGAAGAGGTATTAGGACGAGTGGGAGAGGAAAGATTTTTCTGGCGAGTGGTAATGAAGAGAACAGGTAGGTTGGTAGGACACATACTAATATACCCAAGAATAGCAAGTTTAGTTATGGAAGGAAGGGTCGAGGACAAGAACTGTAGGGGTAGACCAAGGTTATAATATGTTAAACAGATTGCCTCGGATGTAGGGTGTGGTAGCTATGTAGAGATGAAACGATTAGCTCAGGACAGGGAAGCATGGGGCGCTGCATCAAACCAGTCAAAAGACTGAAGACTCAAACAACAACAACATCGTATTATTCTTTCAATGAGGGCTAAGAACAATTGGGGTGCTTGAAGTTGTGAAGACCTTCTGGAAATAGACACCTCAAGGGATACGCTACTGGCTGGTTGGTTCCTCAGTTTAGGGGCTGCGTAGCCCCGTGTAGAATCTGTCTGATAACCGGTGTTAATTGTGATGGCTGTATTAGTGTGTGTTATCTGTACTTCAGGTAAGGACGTCAGACGATCAATTTCAAGTACTTCCTAATTTTGCTACCAAATGCTACCGTCAACGACACCTAGCCGCGAACTTGGCTACTAGATGCCGTCGCAACCGGCATCTGGTGGTGAACGTTGGTACGTTAATCAGATCTAACCTACAAATTTAGCTTCACACAAGTGTAGTTAGACCCCCCCCAGGGACTCACGACTAGTGGGACGTGGGTTGGCGACCACGGGGCCCCAGCTGAATTCTGCATTGCTTCCACTTACTTGTGCTGGGCTCCTCTCCGTCTTCTTTCCTGTCGACCTCACTTGGTCATCTCTTGTTCTTTTCTGACCCCGACGGTATTAGGGTATCCGAGGCCTAGGGAGTCTTTCACTTTCCCGCCTTAATTGGCCCTTGTCTCATCTTTCCTGATACCCTCCTCCTACGAGGGGTCAGCCTTCTTTTTCTTTTCAACTTATCTCCTGCCTTCTGCTCTAGGCCCTCAAGGAGGCAGGGTGTATGTAGCCCCACCACTTCTGGTGCACCCTAGAAATTGCTACACCCTCAGGGGCTCATGGCTGGTGAGTTCGGGAGTTGGCGACCCCGAGTGATTCCTGAGCTGGGTCGGGTCCCCCCTTTTCCATTGTCTCTGGGGCGGACCTTGCCCTCTATCACTTTCCTATCTGCCTTTCATGGCGCTCCTTCCTTCCCAAGTCCCTCAATCCTCATTCTTCGAGGGTTGAGGGCGTTTCTTTCCCTCCTGTCCTTTATTTGCCTTATTCACCTTTTGTTTTCCATTTCTTCTTCTAGTATTTAAGTTAGTACTTAGTTTTAGTTATAGTTAACGTTTCATTATCATCTTCACGATCACCCAAACCATTAGGGGCCGATAACCTAGATGTTAGGCCCCTTTAAACAACAATTATCATCATCATCATCGAAAATAAAGTGTACAGGAAAAAATGATCGAACAAAGACTTATCACAGTCAAGCACCAATACTCAACATCATTAACTCCAGAAGATATGTTGAGGTTGATAGTGGTAATAGTTCCGGAGATATTGAATGGTGGTAAAATACTTCGCGTGGCCGCCATGTTGGATTGGTGAAACTTCTTAAAATTTGAAAGGCACGGTCGAGGTCAGACAAAATTGTAGTAAGTCCTTACCAATTATCATCATCATCATCATCATCATCATCAAGTGTAGTTAGTGGAAGGTTCTTTAACATAATAAATCTATGACATGTGACCGCCGGCTTTACTTCCCCTCCGAAGGAAGGCATACTGAAGGACTGGACAGGTCTAAATTCAGGGAACTACAGTAGTTGACAATCATCAATGTTGAGACCACCCAAACATTACATCCAGCAGAACCTGGGTGGAGGAGCGCAAAAAGTGAGAGAAGACGAGATCAGCAGATATGTTTAAACTAAGGCCCACAAGTTCATGCAAAGTCAATTTTTGCATATTAATGCATTTTTTTGCACAATGCATCATATTCTCCTCCTTTGCTTGAGAAGGGTGTATATTCTAATTTCCTATTGTTTTGAAGCGCTTTTTGTTACTTCATGTTCTTAAAGCCGAATATTTCGATTCGGACTTCGAGAGTCTATCAGAGAATGATAGTGAAATGATTTCAATACCTGGTACGTTTCAGTCCTTTCAGCAAGTTAGTATGAATTATTCTTATTCTGCATTCACTGTGTTAAACTTGTAAAATTATGTTCATAAAAAAAAATGCAAAGGCTATTAAAATTTAATATCAGTTAGACTTCAAAATTAACATAATAAAATAATTATTGTTGGTCCACACTGCTTGAAGCTCCATTAAATAACATTTCCTACTGTTTAGAACTGTTTCTTAGTTGAGATATTTGTGCCTGTCTGTTCATATTTCCTTGATATTCATAATAGCAACGCTAAAGAATACGAAGAGATCGTAATTGCCGTAGTTATTTCATGGTGCATTTTTTTAGCCTATTTTCATTTATGAAAGAAAAAAAGGCTTATGAGATCTCCTTTTGTCCGTGTGTCTGTCTGTTTGTGCGTGTGTGATGGTGTGTGTCCCCCCTAATAACTTCTAAACGGCTGGAGTGATTTAAATGAAACTCGGTAGGTTCATAGCACTATTCCGGACGACCCCGACCGTGCCTTTAAAATTTTGTTACGTCTCGCCAATCCAACATGGCGGCTGTGCGAAATATTCCACCAGCATTCAATATCTCCGAAACTATTACCGATATCACCCTGGAATTTTGTACGGTGATAAAGGGAACTACTAGAAGCTCACCCATCGACTTTTGAAAACCTGGTAATTAGAAAACCAACATGGTGGCCAAGCAAATTTGCGACTTTTAAATAGACGTTTCTCGCGATTTAACCAACCAAACGCAATAAAACTAGGTACAGTATATGTTTATACACATTGTAATGTACCGACATCTAACTTCGTTCAATTGTTTACATAACCTCAAGATGGCGGCTGTGCGAAATATTTCACCGGCATTCTATATCTCTGAAACTATTAGCGGTATCACCCTGAAATTTTGTAGGGAGATAAAGGGCGCTACTGAAAGTTCATCCATAAGACTTTTAAAAACCGGTTAACTACAAAACGAATATGGCGGCCAAGCTAAATTGAAAATTTTAAATAGACCTTTCTCTCGATTTAATGATCCAAACGCAATGAAACTTTGCACAGGAAATGTTTATACACATTGTAATGCACTGGTATCTAATTTAGTTCAATGGTTTACATAACCTCAAGATGGCGGCTGTGCGAATTTTAAAATTAAGTTTTTATTTCTTGTGTCATCATGCGATCGAAGTGAACATTTGAATAATGAACCTACGCAATAATTTTCCTTTAATGGTACAAACTCTATGGTCTATTCATATAACAATCCAACAATGGCGACCATCCAAAATATTTAAATGGATCTCAATATCTACGAATCTATTACAGCAATCAAACTGAAATTTTGTATGTTGATAGTGGCAATTAACATAAGTAGGATATATGAAAATAGGCTGTATAGTTCTTGACGGAACTACTTGTTTTGAAACGTGTTGCATATTTGACCAATAATTAGCGCATTCTTGCATGCATATCTATTCATTTAATAGCGCATTAACGTCCGGGCCTTAGTTATAACGATGTAAATAAAAATATAGTAGGCTTTAATAATTTCAAAAGACTGACATTGTTCTTGTAGCTGCCTAGAACTGCTGTAGGAAAAAATTAAAACATACTAGAATTCTGACATGGTTGTAAAGGAAGCTAGCCGAGTGTCGGGCAGTGTCCTAGTCTCAAAGTCCATGTGACTCAACCCCCTGAGATGTGACGTGTGCTCCCTCCCCTCCACTGAACCTCTCAATAAATACGGGCCGATGGAGAAATTCCCTAGCATTCCGTGATCTTGCTTTAGTCAGTGTTCAGTTCAGTTCCATTCCTCTTCGACCGCACGCGCAATGGAGGCTTTTCTCGGCAAGAAGTACAAACTCAACTCAAGCGACAACTTCGACAATTACATGAAGGCGATGGGTAAGCTCTGCAGCCAGAATATTCCATATCTATAAAACTAGTAGAAATAACTTATTTTAATTTTGACCCATTTGTACTAAATTCTTGGGCGTTTCACAGAAGGGGAACACAATCGTCGGGAGGCCATTGGTTTATATCTACTTGTATAAATGCATTTGCTTTTGGCCTCAATACACGAGAATATAGTAAAAATTCTAGATATTATCACACCTCATGAGAACAGAGGTTTTGTTCTATCTGAAGGGTGAACGATCATGTGATTAGGCACATTTAAGTTACATGTCGTAGAACATTATATTAAAATTTTGTTTGAAATATTAAAATGGTTCGTCCCTTTCAGTTTTGAACTAAATGCGACCATTTAGAATTCTGCCAAATTTGACGTGAATCCTTCGATTAACTTAGCTTATGAAATAGTATTTTGAAACTAAAAATACTTTAGAAGTAAAACATACTTTCCTCCCGGAATGTCGTCTTGCACATCTACTTCATTCACCTCGTAATTAAGTACCGAACTTAGGTACAGTATCGGAACATAAACTCGAAACGTTCGTTTGGTTTTCTCCGGATATAAAGAGAATGTTGCGCCGTTTGATTTACACATCCAGCCATAATAGCAAATACAACTCCTATATAACAGCTTAGGCTTGTAGGCCGTGGTCAAAGCAGCATGTTATCTCCCAACTTTTCATTGCTCAGCCAATAGTGTTAAGTATCCACCTTGGCTAGACTCGGTACCGGTACACCAAAGATATTAGCATTTTAAAGTAATGTCAAATGGAAAAGTGACAATTCTCGTCTTGCGGCAGTGTGCTAAGTGATGCGCAATACAATATTGCAGTATATTCATCAAATGTCTCAAAATTGTAACTTGATTAATTTTTGATCTTGAATTCGTTTATTGATTTCCACACGAAAAGAACTGCAATAGCGATAGCGATCCCGCAACCCCAGAGAAGTCTTTGTATGCACTATTTGTATTACGTGAACAATAACTGCCAAAAGAAGAATTTTCTTGACACTTTGGTTTAGTTTAACTCGTTATGAAATGAGAGAAATATTATGCTCTGAACTGCTATAGTATTTCGAGATGGCATATTCAAACTTTTAATGGATTTTTAAGTCTGTATTGAACTGCATAAATCTAATGTGAAATCGCCCTTTTCATTTTAGTTGGGACAAACGAGTAATCCCATTTGACTGGTGACTGCGCCTCTTGTCCAGAAAGACCTTCAATAATTGAATGGACGTCAAAGGTAGCTTTTGACATTTGATGGAACTGAGAGTGATAAATAGAATATCGAAAGAAAATTAATATCAAGGATTCTTTAGAAATGTTCTTCTTTTTTTCTTACTACCCTGAAGTGTTTCTAATGCGTGGTAGCAAGCAAAAATTGGGTGACTTACGTGTTCGCGAAAACGTTAGTATGAGATCGAATGCATTCTCCTCAGGTCCGGATTCAATTATCGGTTCTGCCAAGACATTAACTCCGGTGTGAGGGCTGGGAAAAGCGTACTCTGCTTCCTAAGACAGAACAGAATGTGTACAAGGCAAGCCCTCACTATTTACAAACGAACCTCGGAAGTATAAAATATTTACATTGAGGTTTTTGTCGTTCTCTCAACTGATTCGTGCTTCCTAACATAACATTTGAGGGTAAGGTCACTACAAAGTCGCGCTGAACAAGCAACAAATCTCGAGATGGAAGGTCTTGCTCCTCACAAGATGACTAACTGATTCCTACCTTAGTCAAATGTCTGGATAGTTCCTAAGGCCACGGCAACCTCGTTTCCCATTACAATGACATAGGTTATCAGTCAAATTCTTGACACACCCAAAGACAAAGTCTCTGAAGTGGAAGCGAAGGACTAATACAGTATTTGACGATTAACGGGAGGGATGGGTTGGCTGACAGTCGTACGGCGTGACGTTGGTGCCACATTCAACTTGCATCCACGGAGGCTCCTGTCATTAAAACCCAGCATCTTACTAACTCTAAAGTCCTTCACATTGTCAGAAATGTAGACCTTATGGTCTACTTCTTTCATATGTGCGATGTGTGTGTGATTAGACCTGCTTCTATTCCTACCACAGCAATCCTAGATGGGTTTTTCCATGGTTTGACACTTTTACTGCAGGTAAATGTCGGTATGGTACCTAATTGAGGCCAATACACACCACCACGATGACACCCACCCAAGAGCACGGGGCTACAAGATCACAATGTCACGAAGCCCCTAATTGGGTCACTTGGTCCAACTTGACCACCACGTGGCGTTAAATCATAGTCCACGACAGCAATGGACAGCAGTAGCAACTCGGGAGATGAGGTTTGAATCATGACGCAGACAGACGTGAAGTCGTTTTGTAGCGCTGCTATAGTAATCGCAGAAACATGATCACAAATATCAAATATTTTTTAATGTTTTCTCATAAACGATTTGAAATAGTTACAATTATAAGTCATTTTGTTATAGAACTGGATTGTCAACATTTACATAATGTTTCCCTTGGTCGTGAACACTGATTTGCGCGTTTTGAAAAAAAGGCTTCATGGTCATTCTATATATCCTAAACTCTAAGTCGAGCTTTAATTTGGAAATATATTTCCATGCTTTTCCTTCTGAGGCCTTTTCCAATGATTTTGTATAGGTTTTCTCCTTCATAGGAAACGGACTGAACGTTGTCCTACCAGTGAGCTGTATCTCGTGATGGGGACATCATCGTTGTGTAAACAGACGCGTCTGGCGCGCTGCCTCAGTACGTGGGGAGACCTGCCGGAGTTAAATGCACACAGCTGTTAATCTGTGAAGTAAGAACAAGGCTCGGGGAATACCAATTGGAATAAATTGTGCTGGTGGGTAATCTGCTCCTAGTTATTTGGGCCATGGCCCGAACTACTGAGTTATATACTGGAAGAAAATCCCGAAAATTAATAATTAAAAAGTTCCTACACTGAGAATCAAGATATATTATGAGGGTACGTGTAGACGGCAAGTTTTCAAAACCTTGTTGTCATGGTAACCATATAGGCCTAAATCGCTCGCGTGCTAAAGATATTTGAATTTAGTGACTTGCACAAGGATTTTGTTGACGCTAAATATTTTAATATTTTTGTTGTAGCATTGATTTTTAATAAAATTTGAAATGACATTCGTCGGAAACACTGGAAGGAAGGAAAGAACTGAATTTTGAACTTGCAGTAATTTAATAAAAATCTTGAGTTCGGAGTTAGTACTATCTCGCGACCAATTGGCAACTCCAGCTATCTGATATGACATCGAGCGGTCAAAATGAGAAACTTACCAAGTAGGGTACATTTGTCACGTGGTGACTGTATAATGGTTTCTTGTATTGGTAAGCAGATCGTGGTAAATTCTTCGTGTTTATACATAAGTTATAAGTTTTACTCGTTGATAAGAGTGCAAAATTAGTAAAAGCAAAGTATATTGCTCAGTTTACGGCAGTAAGTCGATGTATAAGAGGGCGGCGGATATACGTTTTCATCACTTTCCAAAAGATGCAAATAGCAATAGCCGAAAGGTGACGATACCAAATAAATACGGGCAATAAGAGCGGGTTGGACCACTCACCACTACACTCACTGACGACAGGACGGGTTGTTCACTTACGCCGAGCCAAGCCGCACCTAGACAGCCAAACACAGTCTCGCCGAGCCAAGCCGCACCAAGACAGCCAAGCTCACACCAGCCGAGGACAGCCAAGCTTCATCAGAGAGGTATCCATCCTCGCTCCCTAGTTCATTTCCAACAACCCTACCAGCAGCCATCACCTCGATCTGCGATATCCGAGCCATTCCACTTCGAGTCATATAGGCCTAATTTGACTTCGCAGGGTTAATACCTACCATCAAAATCAAGCAATTCCTGTCTACCCCAAGTTTTAATACAAGTTAAACTCATCCCCTCGCCCTACTAAGCAGCAAATAACTTCTAGAGTCTATGGTACAGTGAGCAAACTCAAATATAGCTTTTAAACGTAACAGCGCCATGACTGGAACTGCACTAAAACAAATACCAGCAGACAACCGATGCTTGATAATATGCAATTGACACATACAATCCAGTGGAACACACAAATTAGATCACGTGTATCGCACATTTATACACATATACAAATGAAAATAACACTGTCATTATTTTAGGGACCACATTTACTGATTATAACCGAAAAATAGTGTTCCATATCAAACGCGTGTTATTGAGTATTTCTACCCTACTTATCCAGACCGATTGCAGCGCCCCAAGTGTTAGTTTGAGTTGCCAATAGGCGTACCAACTTTCAATAATAGTAAGATGTTCTTGTAGAAACATAAGTTATAGATGTCTACTGAACACTTGGTTGCCATGGTAAGAAAAGAAATAAGGGAAAAACGAATGCCTTCAACCCGCAAAGAAATTAGAATTGACTTGGAAGGATATTTAAATTTACAGTAAATGTAGTTGATATAAAATTACGCGAACATTATCTGAGTTTTGTAAGACTTCTTCATTCGGAGATTGAGTTGAATGACGAAATGGTTTTCGAAAGTCAAACTGTGCGTAAGAATGGAGAAATTTAACGTTGTACTCTTTATCATTTTTGTTCCCTTTCCTTATCATGTTCGACTGATTTGAGACGAAGGTTGGTGGGTCTTGTGTCGATAGGCTTGCCTTGCACACTGTTTATTTATTGTAAGCTTTAACATTGGGCGCGGAGAAACAATTAAAAATTACTGAAATAAATAACATTAATTTTTCACTGAAAACAAATGTTCCCTTTTTAATTTTTTTTTTGGGGGGGAGGGTGATAGGGGTGGGGGGTAATCTAGTTGAACCCCTATTTCAACGATCCCGTTTGAGTTCTTCACAAACTTCATTTAGAGATTTTGAAACATTGTCTCGCTCTAGGATTTGGAAGGAGTCGGCCGTGGCCTAAGTTACGAACGATTCCAGCATTTGCCTGGAGTAGAACAATTTCGAGGACGGCTGAGGTGGAAAACGAACCCCTCTTCTCAATGTCACGAGGCTGAATGTACTTAGTTCCAACCCTTGAAGTCGGCAATCGAACCAAACACGTCTGGATCCGAAGACGACACTTTTCGAACAGTCTAGGACAATTAAGGTGACCAACGAAGAGTTAATTGATATGTAGTGACCTCTCGGATGAGTCGCGAAGAGTCAAACTAGAGAAACAATGCGCCCCATAGACAGCTTTCTCTCAAGAGTCCGTAGAGACGGGAATGAATGAACGAATGTGTGAATAGATAATGGTGAATGGATAAATGAATAAATAAAACGGATACGGTGTATACCGATAAAAGGGGGTTGGTGACCGTGGAGACTGATTGGCGAGGTTTCCCGCCATGTCACACTCCCCCCCCCCAACCCCCCACTCCAGCCAGGTCAACCCAGTTTTCCCTGCTATTGCGTGTTCTTGCTAGTGCCATGCCACACCAGAAGTGATTGTCGCGTCTAGCCGGGCAGTTACAAAACAGCACAATGGAAGCTTGTTTGGGCAAAAAGTACAAACTCTACATCAGCGACAACTTCGATGCCCTCTTGAAGCGACTCGGTGAGTTTCATTACGATATTTTCTTTATTGCGGCAGTTGCTACTTGAAACTTTGGGCAATGAATATCTAAATCAGTGTTGGCCTCATTCAATCGCTCGGAAGACTAGCCGAAGCTGACCATGTCGTTGGTGGTCTCAGTAAATGGTCATCTTCCTTCTCCAGTGTTAGCAATCAGTTCGAACTAAATTTTTGAAGGTTAACAAGCGACTTAAAATATTAAAGGAAAGCTTCTTTTTTCTTCATCATTATTGCAGGGATGCCTTAGTTATTTTCTTTTGGAGATGGCAGGAGTTATTAACTATAGTAATTCATGAGGTGATTGACCGGTATTTTTTATAGGTCAGTCAAAGCTGCTTTCTCGGAAGACCGAGACCTTAGTTTTAATTACAAAATAATACCATTAGAAAAGTTTAAAAAAAGCCTTCCCGCGTTAATTTGTTTAATCCGAAGTTCTTGGGTTTCATAGTATTGTCAAACAATTTCCATAAAGAAATGCGAATTTTATTTTATGGGGGACATCCAAACAAACACGGCAAACAAACCGACCAACGATAATGGAACTTTCTTGCACAGAATATAAAGAAATTTTATATTTAAAGCGAAATAAACTGAAAATGTTGCTGCATTCGAAAAATTCAAGGATTTTATTTTGAACACTACTGCAATTTTGCTATAGGTAGGCTAGTCATTGACCTGTTAGCTTGGATGTAAGCCATTTTAATGCTTCCATGTAGGATTACTTTTTCTTTGTAACTGAAGTTCTGTAAACGGTTTTGATTTAATTACGATGAAATATAATTTTGAGACGTAAAAAATCATATTGGCGTCTTGCTTCTGTAATTTTATAACAGCTGCTGGGCCCGCGTCTAATTTGACATTCAATTCTGCTTGCGGAAAAAGTGCATACTTGGTCCCATTAATGTATGATGCTGCTCATTTCGGGTAGATTTCACTGTGTGAACCGGCTCTGTTCTTCTCGAGCCCAGGACAGCGTCAACAGTGCGCCCAATATGTAGAGCAATTAGCCAAAAGCACGTCGTGATTACAGTAGTTTTGTTCATGAAGTGAGGTCGGCATTGTCACGATTAGACTACTTCATTGCATAATTAAATTTCCTCATGACAATTATTGTTTTCCAGGATTGGTAGCAACACCTGTAAGAGCTGCCTCAATCTTTTGCAATTCCAATGTATAACTTTGGTTGGTTGGTTCCTCAGTTTAGGGGCTGCGACAACGCGGTCATTAGCCCCGTGTACTTTGGGTGTGTGTTGAATCTGTCTGATAACCGGTGTTAATTGTGATGGTTGTATTAGTGTGTGTATCTGATTTTTAATTTAAGTAGACTGCAACTTAGAATTTTTCAAAGAATTCCTACTTTTACCGTCAACGACTACTAGGCTTAGTTCAGAACTTAGCTACTAGACGCCACCGCAGTCGGCTCTTGGCAACGAACGTAGAAACCCAAGAGCGTTGTTTACATTCTTAACCTATCCAATTTAGCTTCCACACAGGTGTAATTAGTGATAGGTTCTTTAACATGCCATAAATCTAAGACGTGGGACCGCTGGCTTTACTTCCCCTCCGAAGGAAGGCGTACTTAGGGATTTTTAACGCTCTTAAAAAAATCCGACGGTTCGGCCGGGGATATATATCGCTCTGTAAAGTATGTGATACATCGTCGGTTATTTTAAATGTAGGATGATTCGGCAAAATCTCTTGTATATCGTCGGCCATTTCTCAATCTGTTTCAAAGTACGAACAAAAATTTGTAATAAAAAAAAAACAGACTGCAACGAAGACCTAGTTTTATAGCCTAAAACCGACACGTGTAGCTTTGATCCGACGTGTCTGTTTCGCTGAAGGTTTCTATGGCAACGGCTGACATGGACACGGAACCTCTGTTATTACACGCATTGTAGCGATGTTTCATTGTAGATATGGATAGTTGTATTGTAGATGAATCGACCAATGAATGGGGCCATCCAAAGGATTGTTAATATGTGAGCGCAATGATACCAACTTAGAGCATAAATACACTGCGCCTGTACTGGGACGTGAAACAAACATCTCGATCAGCTGACTGAATGGTAATGGTTAATGGCGTGTGCTAAGCGAAGTAATAAAAGTTCCCTTCAGTCAGCTGATCGAGATGTTGGTCTCAACAATGTGACGTCCATCAGCCATCGATTAAGATTTATGGTATAAGGATACCAAGCTCATCTAGAGGCCCTTGGGGTTGGTAACCACAGGGCCCCTAGCTGAGCGCAGCGTTAGATCAGAGCAAACAAGCTACATCGTAGGCCCTAAGCAACAACTTAACATTCCGGCATTATTGTAGATCTGACAACGTTGTCTGGGAAGGAGGTTAAAAAACAACTTACAACTCGCTACAAGTATGGTTTGACTATCTTGGAGGTCTGCCATGGCGCTCTTTGACGGCAAAATTGCCCCAATACTCACTAACGGATAATCCTGCGCGGTTAAACAAACGGTTATCCGCCCTGCATCCGCACGACTTGTATTCGAATCTACTGGCATTACAGTATGTTTAATTAGATAAATCATAAGACATACATTTAGACATATGAGGAGAAAGTCGTTCCTCTAGGCCATCGTTTCCTAACCAGGGGTTCGCCAAACACTTTTCCATAATGACCGGTTTCGATGTTAGGCCTTAATTTCTGCAACATTGTCATAATATTATTTTAAAATTTGAACCCTGTAATGCCCCTCGTTACGTAATATGTGTAACATCAGGAATTAATCACATTTCCACAATAAATTAATATTTACCGCGAATGGTGTAGTTGTGTAACGACCTTACGATTGCATTTGATTTCGCTACAATGGAAATTTAGTCTGTCAGCATCTTTGTGTTCTAACAATACCAACAGCACCACGACCCCAGTAAGGAACAGTTACATGTATATTGTATAGAATTATAAAAGTCAATGGTTCAACAAACTCGGACCGTTGTAGAAGGGGTTCACGAGTCGAAAAAGATGTTGGGAACCGCTGCCCTAGGCTATGTATGTACCGGTATGCCATGTGCTGTGTGTACCGTATAGTCAGAGTTGCAACCCTTTTTAGTTTGGAGTGTTAATAGTACATCATGCAACGAGCCTATAATAGCAATAATTTAGGCAGAGTATGTTTACAAAAGGAGCGTAACGAGCTCTATAATTTCCATAAGAGGGTCTTTATTACCATTATAGGCGAGTTGCATAAGACGGGTTTATGTTCGAACATGAATATTCATAAATCTGTCGAGATTTCACCAGTTTTATGTACTGAACCGAGCGCACGGGACGCAGGGAATACCTTGTATTTGACCATGGCCTCCTGGAATACCTCACTATGACGCTCGCCACGCAGTGACATTTAAAATAGGGGGGGCCATGGAAGTGAGTGCAGGTGCGATGCTATCCTCACTTTATTGGTCACACCAACTGTTACTTGAGCTCTGCTTGGTGGGAGAAACAATATCATAATGAAAACCTTACTGTAAATTTTTATATAATGAACCTCATTATAATACAGTTTTCTGACATATAATATTTACATTTCGCCAGGGTCGAACATAAATATGCTTAATGACATCTTAATATTAGCTTAAATCATCATGCATATGTTATGAAAAGAAAACAGAAAATTGTCTAACATCCGGGCCCTAGTAATGATATTCCAAAAAGTTCGGATTGTAATCCAAAAAAACTATCCGCAAAATATAGCCTACTCGAAACATTATTCGCTATTAGTGTGGCGAATAATTTGCGGATGTCCAGATCCGCGCAGGGCTTTTACTTATGGGTTGAGGTGACATGGGACTAACTAAGCTTCGGAGATCGAAGACTCGAGAAGGACGCTTGGAGGTGTGCTTCACTGCAAAAAACGTGGGAAATCAGTTAGACTTTTGCACAAGTTGAAGAACAGAAATGTTCCTATATCCTTGATCGTGTCTATATAATTTGCATAATTTGTGCGCGTTGGTAAGCTTCCGTGGTTTAGGTGGCAGCACGCCGGCCTCGCACCGCTGGGTCCGTGGTTCGAATCCCGGTCACTCCATGTGAGATTTGTGCTGGACAAAGCGGAGGCACAGGTTTTTCTCCGGGTACTCCCCGTTTTCCCTGTCACAATCTCAATCCAGCAACACTCTCCACTATCATTTCATTTCTCATTCATTTAATCGTTGCCCCAGGGGAGTGCGACAGGCTTCGGCAGCCGGCATAGTTGATATCCTCGCCGCTAGATGGGGGCTTCATTCATTTCATTCCATTCCCTGACCCGGTCGGTCGACTGGAAGCAGGCTGTGGATTTTCATTTTTCATTGTGCGCGTTGGTAATAATTAATAAGGAACGAGAACTATCCAGGCAAATTTGCTCTGAAAATACTGAAATATGCTTAAAAAGGGTACAATATGACCTAATATATTTAAAAGATTTCTAAAGTGTTGTTAATATAGTGAAATATTCATTAATTCTACGTTCAAACCTAAAGAAGCGTTATCTACGCTGATTTCGTGCATGAGCCTACGATTAAAATGATATCTTCTTTTAATCGCAGAATGTTTGAAGAGACTCGCGGAAAGCAGCATGTTCTTCACATTTTCTCGCGTTAAAAACTGCGACTCAAATCAAATGTCCTGTAAAAGAGAAAGAAAATAGTAAAGGCAAAGTGAAAATGCCGTAAGTTAAAAATACTGCAAAGTTTAGTTAATTTTCTGATTAGTCGCAACAATTGGCAGGTTTTTTAAATTTTTAGCGCCACTAAACTCGCAAACCTTGTAGCGATCAGCGGATACCACATTTAAGTCCACCACACTCCCCAAGAAATATTACCAAAATATGACCTTCAAACCTTAACATAGATGAAATGACAACACGTATGAAAATGGCCCAAACATACATTTATATGCTCCATAAAAATACACCTAAAAAGTTAAAATACACCTAAAAAGAATCGGGAACATTGAACTCTTGCTTAATTAGTTGAAAATGAAAATGTAGTCAAGGGGAAACAAAAATCCTAAACATCCCAACTTAATTTAATTACAGTAAATATTACTCAGGGGGCCCCAAATCTTTCAAATTTCGTTCTTACGATCTAGGCTCGCGGAGACATCTTGCCTTGTTGTGTTGAGCATAATAGTTGCAACAAGACCACCTAGCGGTCTTGACTTTCGCCCCGGAGGGCCGGGTTCGAATCTCGGCTCTGCCAAGAAATTTTAATTCTGGACTTATCAATTGTCGGTGAAGGTGTGCAGCAAGTTAGGATTATACTCAAAAACCAATTGGTGAATTTAGTCAAAATATAATCCTATTTTTCTTCTAAAGCCCTAAGTGCTCCATAGATTTGTTTTTTTGTGTTCGCAAGTCAAGGGTGACGTAAAGTTACTTAACACTGTAACCTCAGCATATGTTGTATCCCATCGCTACCAATATGTCTATTTTCAGTATAATTTCTTACTGTTAACTTTTATTCACTGTTCGTCACGATGTTCACTCACAAATAAGCACTTACAATGCAACTAGAGCAGTTGGCAACGTCGTCGGTGTGAAGTAGTTAGCCTGGTAACTCATAAAACTAGTACCTGTTTTTTCCCTATACTTCAAAAGTACATAAATACTTACACCAAGCCCAAATATGGAAGTATCTGAAAATACCAGATTGCAGTTTTGTTCAATTTATTGTAGTATATTTGGTTAGTCCATACTTTTTAAAAGTAAACCAAAAGGCAATGTTAATTCCTACTAGCTCATAGTTGATTGAGAGAAATCCTACCTGCCAGAATATTCAAATACTTGTTGTTTCATCTATTTACATTCGAGAAAGTGGGGATACATTTCTTATTTCAAAGTTCCCTATATTTTAAATAACTAAGTTAATTAAACAGGCTAGGATGTGAATTTGGATAATTAACATATTTAAGGATAGCAAATGTTGCCCGAAAATGTGAAGTCGTGGGTGATAATTTGATAAAGACGTATCATTATGTAAAACAGTTGATCAGATATTCTTCTAACAATTGGGCATTAATTTTAAGCTTTGCGCAGTTAAGTCTACTTTTGCTACACTTTAAATCCTACTCGATCTACTAAAAACCTTTTTTTAAGACACTTTTTGTTTTTGAAAACCTAAACTCCGGTCCACACAACCTATAAAGCAACGTCTGTACACAGCATATCTACTGCATATTATTGCACGTTTGCAGGGGCGGATTCGACTTAATATTACGTGGTCCTACTTGAATCATTTTTCTTTAAAAACAGTAGGTCCAAAGTAGTGATTTACAGGCCGTTGAAAAGAGAGTTTGTTATATTTCGGAGTAAAAAGTTATCAATTTAAAATCTTCCAAAAATAGTAAATATTTACTACCTTAGAATTTAATGTTTAGTGTAAAACAAAATGACCAGTGATGGCGAAGCAAAGAAGAAATAAGAAAGTAGGTTGGTACAGGTGAGGAAGGAATTTCTAAAGAAAGAAATGTGACGTCAAACATGATCTAAGTTAGATATTAGGAAAGTCATTTTTTGAAAGCGTTTGTCTGAAGTGTAGCGCTCAATGGAAGTGAAACTTAAGACTGTTGACGCAGTAGAAAAAAGAAACAAGCGTTTGAAATGTGGTGTTAAAAGAGAATGATGGGTATATAAGAGTAATAATAAGTGAAGTATTAAGAAGGGACTAGATGTTTGTGGCGACTGCTAATGAAGGGAAGAGATAAGACACCCAGGAATTGCAAACTTAGTTACGAACGGAAGAGTAGAGGACAAGAACTGTAAGGGTAGACATTGGTAACAATATGTTAAGATGGCCTCTGATGTAGGGTGTGGTAGCTATGATTAGCTGCATCAAACTAAATTTGCTAGTTTATTTCCGGGGTTTTAATAAGTTACCAAAGAAGTTAAAACTTATTATACAAAAAAAAAACATTGTCCCTCCCCCTTAAATTCGTCCCTGTATGATTCACTCATAATGGCATCTAATGTTCTGTTACTGAAGGGTAATTTTACGACCGTTACAAACTTACAATATTGGCAGCATTGTCTTGGGTGACAAATTTGCTCCAGAGAAAAATGTGAGCGTTCTACACAAAGCGGATGTAAACAAGGGTGTCGTAAGATGCAGTATTTCGGAGTAGCGACATGAATGCGCTGAGAATGACAGCCTGCGGAAAGTTCCACGTTGCGTGACGTTATTCACGTGGGTGGCTTCTCTAATCGAACGCTAACTCGATCCCCGTGAGAAGTGACTCAGGAATTTGCAAGACTTACGTCTTTCTTCTAGGGACCTTAATCAGCTACATATTATTGGTTTCTAGTACAGTGGGCGACGCTTATTGTGATCACTCGGGGACGCAGATAATTTGATAACAGGAGCCGAAAATTTTAAAAAATTCATGGGTAGCCTACCTTATCTTATTTAGTCTTGTGGCGTAGAATAGTACAGTAGTAAATATATTTTTTGTATTTATTTACATTTAATTATTTTAGCTCAATTATAATTCTTCTTCTGCTTTTACGGCCTCATTGGACCACTTCAATCATTTCTTGGTCCTCTTCTTCAGTAAGTTTCCTTTCCGAGTCGCCCAGTAGCTTTTCATTCGCTCTGATCTTCTCAGGCGTTCCACATCTGTAAATACCCTTTTTACTGTATTACGTTCGTCTATTTTAGCCTGAAATCTTCATTTTTATATAGTTTTTTTAATTTTTTTTGCAAGTCGTCCAAGGTTATTTCTAATTCTTTCATATCTTCTCTAATTTCCTTGATCCATTCTACTTGTTTCATATTCCAAAGTTTCATCACAATTTTTTCTAGATAACCTGGTTTCTGGTGTCCTCATGATGTGACCAAAAAAAGAAACCGGTTTCTTCCGAATAGTATCAGTGATGGGCTCCACTTCATTTGGTACTATCCGCCATTGTCCATCTTTCTGATATTTATTTATGTATGTTCTAGCTCATCTTCTTTCTACTTTTAAAATGATTAATTTAAATTTTTGTTTTCTTAACATTTTGTTTTACTCGTAGAGTCACCCATTTCTCCGTATTGACTTAACTATAATAATCAAAAGTTTACCTCGTTCCGCCTCGTCGATACTCTTTTTAACATTTGTATAATTTTACATATCAGATGGTAAATTTATTAGAAATTTAATTTTTATAAGCTTATTTATTTTCAAGAAGTGGATGCATATTAAGCATTATTACAAGATTCAAGAGTAAATCTATTAAAATTAAGTAAAGAAAACTTGAAGATACTGAATATGAAAATTAAAAATGCATTATTCTTATGCATTTTTACTTTTTATTTTAATTGTTTTTATTATAACATTTATTTAGCACCCTAGGTCAAGGAGATAAAACTAATACTGTATTTGGTTCAAAGGAAACATTAATACTTCCACAAGAATTAGTTGAAATTGTTAACTATTTTCAATTGTATAATTGCTTTATATGCCTCTAAATTATGAAGATAAATAAGCTTATAGAAATGAAATTTCTAATTTTACGATCATTTTTGTAAAATTATAAAAGTAATTGTGAGCATTAAAAAGTTACAGAAAACAAATTAGTTTTAATACTGTATTTATATAAAATAATTAACTGTAAATACAGTACAAATAAAATATGAGTGAAAGATTCAACCATCTGCATATTTGGCGATATAAATTTTCCTTTCAGTAGGTGGTTGTTGACCACTAACCCATAAAGGATTAAACTAAATATTAAATCACATATACACGACGCGGCTCCTCCCTGTAAGCCTAGAGGTGAACTAACAGCCTACGATCTAAATAGCCCACTGTATTGTTTCATAACCTACACGCACTACAATGAAACGATACCGGCAACACTGCGTTACTGTCATCTGTTTTCAGCTATGTAAAATAGTCTCTAATTGTTTGCTTTGTACGAGAGGTGAGTGGCCTTGAAGACAGGCGCAGTGTAAACGGGATTTTAAGGGTTGGGAGAGTTTTCTTTGCATGCACTAGACTCTCATACTAAAGAACAAAATCCGTACTGGACTTAAAAGTAATTATATAATAAGATTGATAGCATTCACTGATCAGTATAAGACGGCGTCCGCTATTGCGTAGCTAATATAAGTCTACGTATTGTTGCAGTGTACTGGCAGTTGATCTGTAATCCCCCCCGACTTCCCTTTTCCCTATAGATCTTGAGTTCTTGAATCGGTTCCATAAATTAGTATCATTTAACCCGACCTGAATTTAGCAAACATTCTTCTGCTCAACAAGAGTTTATGGCCAATTATATTATCTCCGCATGATTATGAATCACGCGTGTGTGTGAGGTGGGGTTCGGGTGGGCTACTCTTTCATTATTAGCCGCCCGCCCCGGCTGCACCCGGGGAAGGTTATGAACGCGAGGGGATAAGACACTTTCAACAGAGGACTTAAGATTTCCTTGTATAAGACACAGTTGTTGAACCTCTAGCAGTACACACGAAAAGATTAGTTTCGATGTAACACGCGATCATTATCTCTAACTACGTAGACAGTTTCATGCCGGCCGAAGCTGGGGGTGATACCTCCGAAGCTAGTGATTTAAATTCACACTGAATGGAGATTGTTGGAAGAAATGAACGCAAAATCACTTATAGTGGGCGATGTATTGAAGATATATGCTGTCCCGGACTTAGTTTTTAGAACTTTTAATGCTGAACAATTCTTACTCATAGAGATTTTTAACGGTTTACCCAGCGTAAGCTTAAAAGGCGCACGGATGGAAAATTTTTCATCCACTCGATTCATTGAAATCGTTTCTGCTCGGCTTCCTTTGGTCATAATGAAAGTTTTTCTACAGAAACCTTCCTCGAGATATCCTTTACAGAATGGTGAAAACGGCATCAAAATCCATCCAGTGGTTCTCGAGATTATCCGTGACATCCAAGAATCGGAGACTTGGTTTTATACCAGTAGAGATATCAAATTGATGTTTTTTTTTCTTTTGTGTTACGAAAGTCCTAACTGAATCTGCACATCAATGTTAAACAAATATTTCCAAACAGTTAGTCAAGCGCCTGACAGAAGGTTTAGCTGGGAGTTGAATATTCCATCCTGAATTATCAGCTGCTTGGAGACATTTCAAGGGAAGTTTCCAGGTCTATTTTGCTTTCTTCTCCGCTCAGTGAAATTCAATTTTGACATAGCACACATGGGACAGTCAGTGATTTTGCTTCCTGACTGACGTATTGTGTGGGTCATGACCCAGTCTGTCTGGCAGTTCAATTCAATTGCTTGATTGAGCCTCATTAGTGGATAATTCCTATGACGTGCAATCTCACGTGACTGGTGAATTACGACTGGTGAATTACGACTTGGGCGACATAGCAGTGTCCTAGATGAGAGTCACAGTGGCGTATCCTGACTGTTCAAGTTAGCTAAGCTATTATTGAGGGTCCGGATTATTAGCCTAAGTTTCAGGTTTTCTATACCCTTAAAAATAAACTTTTGTAGGTTTTTATCGTGGATCATTATTTTTACCACCATTAATTTTGGTATTTTGTTTTTCACGACCAGTTAATTAAACCTCGGAAGCTTTTCCAGGTTCTTGCCGTGTCTTGTGTGGGGTTTCGCCTAGAACACCAAAGTTGGCTAATCGGCTAGCTCTTGGTGTCCCCGCCCGGACCCACACAGCAGTAGCGAACTGCGCGCTAGCTACCTCCCTTCTTATGAAGCGCACCTGCGCCTCTTTACTGTGAGAGCTAAAAGCTAGGGCAGCCTTTTAACCTCCCTATGAACGCTTCCAAAATAAAAAAAAAATAAAAAATGGTATATTGGCTTTCACCTCAGCAAATTTTCTAGGTTTGTGGCGTGTCTCGTGTGGAGGCACGGACACAAAAGCCGCTAATGAGCGAGCTTTGTGTTCCTAGGCGAAACCCTACTCAAGACACGGCACAAACCTAGAAAAATGCTGAGTACCAATTTTGTTCTTATTTTAGCCTTTAAACGCTGAAAATGGGGTTTTATGAAAAAAATGCTGCACCAATATTTTTTTATTTTAGTTAAATTTATTTATAGCCTACAAAAGCACACTTAATCACTAACCATCGAAAAACTCGCCAATATATTTTGCATGTTTTAAAATTTGTTAGCAACGCAGTAGATTAACCGAAAGCTAGTCCAAATAATTGTCTGGCGTGAACGACTTATCTTCAAGTTTTCTTATTTGAGTAACATTTAAAGGTGCATATTTCACAAGAACTAAATTAAAAAGAAAAAAACAATTATCGGCATTCATAGTTTCTCTTATTTATTTGCATCGTCTTATATTCGGATGAATACGTAAGTTATTCATCTGAAGAAATGAAAACTGCGATTTAGGAAATTTTAGTCGTTTGCAGGTCCTTTGGAATTCATATCTTTAGCCCTAGGAATTGTGAAACATAAATATAGCCTCGAATTGGTTCATTAAATAGGTTAAAACCTAAGAATCCGGGTCCTATTATGTTTTCATTCAGAGGCTTTGCGGCATAGTGTTATGTAGCCGCGTGTACTTGTTTGTGCGGAATTTGTCTGATCCTGTCATTGTGTTAGCTAAGTTAGTGTTCGTAGTTTAAGGTAGAATTTGGCATTGTTTCGTAGTTAAAGGTAGAATTTGGCATAAATTAAGGTGCCATCCTTGCTTGTTGCTTTCAATAGAAGTGGTGGAGATGGCTGAAATTGAACATAACTCTCCTCTTCTCAGTTCTGCGTCACGAGGTTTGAGTGTACAAAGTTTCAGCTTAGACCAGAATTAAATTTCTTGGCAGAGCGGAGAATCTGAACCCTGAGGAATGCTAGTCATGCGCCACGGTTTTGTTTTTCCCTGCCTGTGACGGGGATATGAGCCAAGAGCTGTCTCGTAGCCTCGACTCGACGAACGGCGGCTAACTTCATGAAAGCTAGTTGTGAGAGGTAATGGCCCAATGTGAAGGAAATTAAAAATAGAGAATCCTTCCATTGCTTATAGAAACTTAAAACTTTCGCCACAATCACAGTTTGGACACTGCTGTCGGAACATCTTGTGGTACACGCACTCCACTCTGTATTCCAAACACTCTACCTCCTTACTAATGAACAGTATTTTTACTCGCGCCTATGTTTGTACTTCAGCGAGTCACTTTTAATAAGACGCGGTGCGCATTGCTCATTAGCAGACAGAACTTGGTGCCAAACATAGTCCGATGGATAATTTTATTTTGTACTCTGTTGTGACGTCATAAGTATTCAGAGCCTACGAAAGTAACATTCTTCAATATTCTCTGGATTCGTTCCTAGTTTCGTCGGCTTCTAGCGTCCCCTACAGTTCAGATAATTACAAGTATTCTTCTGTTGTTGACTAGCGAACCCATCTCGCATGTGTATAAACCACCCGCGCCGTATCCGGGCTCGACGTGACACTTCTGGCAGGAACTACTGTACTGTATAGTCTAGTTAATCTGTTGTTGTGTTTTTTTGAATCTTAAGTCTTCTGACTGGTTTAATGCAGCTATCCATGCTTCCCTGTCCTGAGCAAATCGTTCCATCTCGAAATGGCTACCACACCCTACATCCGAGGCAATATTATAACCTTCGTCTACCCCTTCAGTTCTTATCCTCGACCCTTCCTTCTATAACTTAAGTTTGCTATTCCTGGGTGTCTTAGTATGCGTCCTACCAACCTATTTCTACTCTTGATTAGCAGTCGCCAGACGAATCTCTCCCATTCGTTTTATCACTTCATTTGTTACTCTTACGCTATCTACCCATAATTCTCCTGTAACACACATTTCAAACGCTTCAATTCTCTTCTGCTGCTCCAACAGTCCCAAGTTCCACTTTTTGAACTAATTGTCTATTTTATGGAATCATGCAGTTACTCTGGGATTAATTCTTTCTTTCGAATGCTCTTCTGTTGCGATCGGTTACTTGTAATGCTGACCACATACTGCATTGGTAGCGTTCTCCCCTGCTGTTCCCAAAGTTGCAGGACCGAATTCTGTTGCAGCATTGAAGGTGCGCAAATGCGAGGGAGCAGCGTCAGTACATTTAGTTATTGTTTTAAGGGATGGAAGAGCGAGGTCATCTGCCCCCCTGCCCTATGATGCCTGAATTTTTGTTTAGTCATGAAAATGGGTGGTAACATGTCAAATGGGTCACGCAGGAAGTCACAGTACGTGGTAATGAGCTGGACAATTTAAAGTTGTACTTTTTTGTAGACCCTCCGTGGCTTAGGCGGCAGCAGGCCTGCCTCTCACCGCTGGGTCCGTGGTTCAAATCCCGGTCACTCCATGTGACATCTGTGCTGGACAAAACGGAGGCAGACAGGTTTTTCTCCGGGTACTCCGGTTTTCCCTGTCAAAATGTCATTCCAGCAACACTCGCCACTATCATTTCATCTCATCTGTTTTATTTAATCATTGCCCCATTGGAGTGCGTCAGGCCTCGGCAGCCGGCACAGTTCATATCCTCGCCGCTAGATGGGGGCTTCGTGCATTCCATTCCTGACCCGGTCGGAGTCTGGAAGCAGGCTGTGGATTTTTTCACTTTTTTTTTTACTTTAGAGGGGCTGCGTAGAATCTCTCATAACCGGTGTTAATTGTGATGACTAGAAGTGCGTGTCAACTGCTAAAAAAATACTGCAGAAGATTTCAAGTAGTCCCTACTTTAGCAACCAAATGCTACCGTCAACTACACCTAGCTGTGAACTTAGCTACTTCTAGATGCCATAGCAACCAGCGCCTATTGACGAACGTTGGAACTTAAGAGCATTAATCAAACCTAACCTACAAAGGTTATTTTACGTGCCATAAATCTATGGCATGGGCCACTCTGCTTTCCTCCTCCTCCTCCTCCTCCCCCCCCCCCCCCAAGGAAGGCACAATGAGGGATTTGAATGCTCTTAAAAATCACGACTACTTCGCCCGGGTTTGAACCAGCGAACTTGGGCATAGCTCAGCATGCTACAAACTACGCCACCGCACCGAATCCGCCTAATTTGGAGATTGACTGGGGATGTTTTGGCCGTAGACTTTTTTTCTCCCAATAACTTGAGCTGTACAAACTGTCGAAACTGACTGTGGTTCTACGGGCACTTCGTTCGAATTAAGACAAACAAAATCCGAAAAGACCTGAAATTTGTCCTAGTGCGCTGTAAATTCTGATGTGAGGACTTGGTGAACAAAACTCCATAAATACTGGACTCTTATTGCAATCCCCCATAGCTGCAAAATATGATGCTAGAAACGCCTATCAATCTTAATCATCTGAAACCGTAATTGGTCAGTTTTGATTGATCGTACTTCGCCCACAATAGTAGATATGTTTTTTTTTCACTCTCCTCATTTACAGTAGTTAATTCGGTTGTACGAAAATAGCGCCCACTGAGAAATGTGCGTACATCGCGTCCAGTCTAGAAATTGTCCTCGTGACAAAATTGTTCTACATACGAAAGAAACTTCTGGGGCTTACGTCTCAGACCACCTTGCTTGAAGATCGCGGGTTTAAGCCGGCGCGGCGGTCGTATTGTCATACATTTGGCATGTAAAAGATCCTTCCACTAGCTTCTTGAGGCTAAAATTTATAACTTAGTTTGATAACTCTAAATTAGTTCAAACGTTCGCCACCAGGTGATGACTGTGCTCGCATTTAGTAGCCACGTTCGTAGCTTAAGTGTTGTGGACGGTAGCATTTGGTAGCAAAAGTAGGAACTACTTGTAAAAATTAAATCATTAATCCTTACCTGAATCACAGATAACACACACTAATACAGCCATTACAATTAACACCAGTTATCAGACAGAATCTACACACCCAAAAGTACTCGGGGCTACATGACCGCGTTGTCGCAGCCCCTAAACTAAAGAACAAACCAACCAAACCCCTTACTTGTAGTGCATCAGTAATTTTCGTCCGACAGGCGTCTAACCAAGTAGCGACCAATGGTTTCGTCCGTGTCAGCCACAATTATTCCAGGTAGAGACCGTGCTGGGTGCGATTTACAGGACACGAGTTATTGGTCACCTCCGCCTCTCTAGTGAATGACAGTAGTTGGGCTCAAGGAATATTGGGAACAAAAGCGAATCTCCAAGCGCTCCTTGTGGGCTTAAAATTAAAAAAAAACATTCATTTTGGTTCCGTATTGATATAGTAATAAAAGTTTTTTAATGGGCTAGGGTTTCGCCTCAATCAACTTTTATTGAAAATGAAGTGGTCATTAGAAATGGTCCCCCTTATTTATATATTTAAATTTCCTCACATTTCCTTTCCTCTTTAGGCTGCTTCGTATATCTTTTACTTCTGTCGAACTTCACTTCAGCAATGCATTTTTATTGGTTTTCTACACAATGGTGATTTATTGAAATGCCATTCTCCCTTCACCAGTGGGGCTTCAGGGACTCTCCAGCATGTGATTTTTGGTGCATTGGTCCAGACCATGCATCCCATAGTGGACGAATGCCCTCTGCGTGCTTATGGTGGAGACCAGAAAGAGAAGTCACATTACTAAACTTACAGATTCATAACAGAACTGTGATTACATTAGACTACTAAGTACTTAAGTCTTTAATGACGTTTGCAGACTATTAAGCATTCCGCATATTAGTTTCGTAGATGTCGCGTCGATAACTACATTGAATTGAACTGACCCAGTTTTAAGTGTTTTTTCGTGTATTGTGCCTTAATCATTTCGAATATACTTGTAACATTATCATTTCAAATATCTTTCAAATATCCTATCTATATGGTGCACCATATTACGTTCAGTGGCTCTTGACATTTTAGTGCTACGCCAATCAAATAATTTTCTCATTTAGTGCTTAATACTGGCTGATGAAGGGGTCAAAGAATACCTATTAGTACTCGAAACGTGTACCATTGCAATGACCACACATAAAGTGATCATTTTCAATAAAAGTATTGATTTAGGTGGTACCCTAACCCATTAAAAACCTAACTATCTAGGGAAAACTGGTTATGACCTTCAATATGGGACGGCAGGTTGAAATACGCTCGCAAGAGAGTAAGTTTCCAATGATTTGGAGGCATGTACAATAACCTCTATTATCAAAAAGCAATGTTTACCTGACGTGGCTGTGAATTGCAGGATGCGCCCAGGCCGTGGAATGTGGCGCGGTAATTCACAATTGAAGCATCCACCCTAGTTCCGTGTGTGGGTTGCGTTCCATTGACCCTGGCCACGTGCTCGGGGAGAGTGGCGTGACGGAGCCTCTTGGCCAATGGGGGGCACTGCCTTCTCGATCAATGGGACTCGGCGCACCATTCAATGATTCGTCTTGGAAACTCTACTTCCCTTACCAATCACCACGCCCTTCTTGTACATAAAACAGATGACTACTTTCATATTAGACCAAAATCTTTTGTAAAACTCATATTTTCATACTTAAATGGTGTCCCTCCCACTTCGTACTAATTAAAGAGCTCCCTGTATTCTCTACTCCCAGGGATTACGAGGTTACTACTTTCCCGCCACTTACAAAAAACAATTCCTCCTTGACAATGCAGTCTTATTACTTAGCGCCTTGGTCTTGTCTACAAATTGTTACACTTGGTCCCGTCACTTACCGAACCAAAATGGTTAAATAAATCTAGGTAGATTGTAATCAAAAGTTTTTTTTGAAGTTTCTGAAACTGGCGGCAATTTTCTTTTCTTTATTTTTTATGAAATTGAGTAGGCCTAACAGAACCAAACATTCTCATCTTACATTAATCTCCGCAGAAGTCCCCGAGTTTTGGATGTAACTGGTAATCTCGAGAACCACTGGATGGATTTTGATGCAGTGTTCACCATTCTGTAAAAGATTTCTCAAAGAAGGATTCTGTAGAAAAACGTTCATTTATGACCAAAAGAAGTAGAGCAGTGAATAGTCGAAGAAAATCCTGCCGTCCGTGTGCCTATTAAGCTGCTAGGCCAAGCCTAGTTCTTAGTAAAAAATGTTCCTGGTTTGATACGGCTCACACGTTAGAAACTGTCCCAGGAACCCCTGTCTTTATCCTTTCATCCTTGAGGAATTTTAGTTGATGCCTAAAATATAACCTCTTAAGAGTGTTAAAGGGAAAATCTTGCATGAAAATCAATGGAAAGGATCCGTTCAAATATTTGTTAATGGGAGTCTTTTAAAGTGTCATACAGTATCTTATCATATAAAGGAGACAGTTCTTACAGAGATCCTTGGAGCATTATTGTTGCGTCAGGAAAAGCTCTAAGACCGCCAGTTTACGCTTGGAATGCCGACGAGACGAGACGCTTGATCTCGGAATGCCCGACCTGCCATGTGCGGGCTGCTATTGATCGTCAGGGCCAGTCATTGGCCCTCAGCATCACGCCACCGGAGCGCGGGGGTGGTAACAAGTGTCTTCGTCCTTTTTCACAATCGAAGTACCAGTTCTTCGAACGGCTTTTTTACATAGCGTAAAAGAAAAAGGAAGGCAGCTTGTGACCGTGAGCCACAGGATGTATTCAGACGTAGCATTCGACTCGCAATTCGTATTGTGATAACTGGAGGGGAATACCTCAGATGATGATGGGATTCCTTTTGGAGCTGGCGTTGCCATGGTTACACTCGGCTGGGATGCTATAATATAAATCGCACTCGTTCCAGGTTCCGTATTGACCATGTTTACAAGAAGTATAACACAATTTTCATTCGCCAAATCAATACTTAACTTCACTAAAAATACTATACTTTACTAAAAATACTATAGGTACATGTTTCGGAAACTTGATGTTTCCTTCTTCAGCCCATATGTCGGTGTGAAACATCATGTGAAATCGAAATCCCTGGATTTCATATGTTGTTTCACACCAACATACGGGCTGAAGGAGACATAATCAAGTTTCCGAAACATGTACCTATAGTAATTTTTAGTAAAGTATTGATTTGGCGAATGAAAATTGTTAGCTTATACTTCTTGCTATGATATAAACATATCATGCGGTAACCGATTCTCTAAATCAGTTTTTTTTTTCCTTCTGGATCACCAGAGTTTTGGGGCTCATATAGCTCAGCTCATCTCATAGTTAGATGAAAACTTAACATATTTTAGCATTGAATTGTGAAGGGGGTTTTAAGTTTTACAAACGATTGATGCCTGGCATATTATGGATATCCATACGAAATTTGTCATAAATCTAGACTTGGTATAAAACAGCCCCCGTTCTTAGATGCCACGGGCAATCTCAAGAACTATTGGATGGATTTTGATGCGGTTTTCATAATTCTGTAAGGGATTTCTCGAGGAAGGTTTCTGTAGGAAATAATTTGTAATCAAAGAACCAAGCAGTAACGATTTCAGCGAAAAGATCTAAAAATACCTGGCGTCCGTGCGCGTTCTAGCTTACGCTGTGCAAACCGTTAAAATACCAACGAGTGTAAGAATTGTTCAGCATGAAAAAGTTCTACAAAGAAATCCACGACAGTATCTTTATCTTCAATACACCGCCAATGTGTTTTTTAAATTTTCATTTCTTCCATTTCTTATATTACTGACGCGACAGTTTGCGAGCTAGCTAGGGGTGAGCCTATCACCCCAGATACAGCCAGCAGCAAACTTCCGAGTCGTGTTAAGACTTCAGAGAAGAGTGGCTGGGGTTTCCCTGGAAGTGCAACTCGGCTTTTCTTAATTTCGCCTGTGAACGTTTCGTTCTGCAAAACAAGTTAAAATTGGACGGAAGGGGATTTATGCTTAATGCACCTCGCCATTCTTAAACTACGCCTGTCAAAAATTCGTTGCACATGAATCGCAATGATTAATGTAATAGTCCAGTCAGTGATTTTTAATC
The DNA here is from genome assembly GCA_946902985.2 of Meconema thalassinum. Lineage (NCBI taxonomy): Eukaryota > Metazoa > Arthropoda > Insecta > Orthoptera > Tettigoniidae > Meconema > Meconema thalassinum. Next base: position 187,023,401 of record OX336388.2, on the reverse strand, counting down.
AATCGTGCAGAGACTTAATACGGATATAGGTCGTAGTTCATAGACATAAAAAAGCGCTCATCATGCAATGCATTCATAACAGTTTCCGGGTGTAGCCGGGTCAGGTTGCTAGTTATTAGGAATCGAACCTGGACCTCCGGCACGATAGCATAATAGCATAGTACGCTACGCCGCTACACTCGACGAGGTGATCGTACATGAATACCATTTAGTTTTCCTTGCTCTTCCAGAATCTGGAAGATTTCCCATGCGAATAAGACAGGGGCTTCACATTTGTTTATGAATCAGAACATTAAAAACGGTATTGTTACTCAGTAACATATTGCAACGTTGCAAAGGGTGATGGTGGCGAGATGTAAAGTTTGCTCTGATCTTGTATGTGTAATCATAACTTAAACCTCTTATTACTCTCCAGTGCCTTGTTCTAAAAGAACAGCAACAAGTGCCCTTGAATCGTATCACAAAGTTGTTTTTCCCTTCACTCTTTTGGCAGTTTTGCCTGTCTCTTTAGCTACCACCGAGTGGAGTTTTGAGTTTTAAGTAGATTGAAAATATACTTAAGAAATTCTTCTGAAAGCGGCTCAAATATCTAGCATTCTCTATCTCTATCCTCTATCCAGTAATGCTTCAAGTAACGCAGACTTTATCTGATTATAGTGTAAGTTGTAAATCAAAACTGTTTTAAGGTTTTAAGGGGCGTAACAGCGAGGTCATGTACCCCGAATCAAAATTTGTTCATTCTATCTAAATACTACAAAGCAGGGCCATCCAGACAGCGCTCTGTCCGCTCAAGCCCGTGCTCCGAGCGCTTTGTTGGGAGGTAGTGTCAGGAGTGGTGGGAGGAGCTTGGCTGGCTGAGCGCGCTGAGTGTGCATCCGATCCATCAGTCGCTAGTCTAGTTCAATGCGCTGTGTTGACAAGCGTGTAAGTAAATCAGTTTCGCAGTGGTCATGACTGAACAGCATACAAAAAACAGGAGTGGTGAAGCAGCAGTCTTTAAAGCAGAATGGAAAGTTTCGTTTTTCTGTCTAGCTTCTAAAGGGTATGCCAAATGTTGTGTGCAACAGAAATGTAATAGTGTTAAAAAAACACTTTGTTGTTGAATTTTACTCTATAATGTTCACATTTCAGTTTGGACTAAATCACAAAAATATTCTTTACTTAACGCTTGTGTTAGTTTCCTGCACATTCCATACATCGGAGTACCATTCGATTTGTATATGCGGTATATTTATGGCAAATCAGCTCTATTGTCAACCATCCCACAAGAGCCGTTGGCCGCACGACTGTACGTACGTAGCTGGCCAGCCTGGTCCGAGCATCGTCCATCTCCTCGCTGCCACAGGGTAGTGGTGGTAGGGGAAGGAGCGCTAGTCTGACTGCTCAGTGCTCCCCTACGAGCTAGAGAAAGGTATATTCTCAGCTCGTTGGTGCTCCCAGAGTGCGGCCGCGCTCCCGGAGCGCAATGACTGGATGGCCCTGCTATAGAGTGAGCAAGATGATTGTATTAAACAGTAACATAAAATGGTCTTAGTTGTGTTTGACATTAACCAAACATAAAACATTACAACAAATTGGTTGAGTGATGCCAGAGAACTAGCATTTTGCACGAAATTATAAAAGTTCCCGGGGAGGAGCCCCGGACCCTATTTTCTTGGGGGGGGGGGGGGAGGGGAGAGAGACTAGCCCATGCCCACAAACTCCGGATGCGCCCCTGCCCCCCCCCCCCCTCAAAAAAAAAAGAACTGTAAATACGCCCCTGGAGTGCGAACATAACATTTATTAGAACATTGTCGGGAACCCAACGCTCTTTGACCTTCGGCTTGGAACTGAAGCCTATTATCAGCTTAGGCATGTTGACTCTTATACATAAGCTTCATTAGCTCGATTGATATGTCGGGTGGGCCGTGGTATCAGCTGAACAGTGGCTTATTAATATACAGTAGTTTGACGCTGTTATGAGACTGACAAGCTGCTCCACGGCGAGATATTGTCAAGTAGGCCTAGAACTACGTAACTCTCCATGCTGTCAGGTCATTGAGCAGGACTATCCTTCAAGCGGAAAAATTTGAGTCTGTCGGCTAGTTCAGAAATTTTCCATTGTGATCGCTGTGGGCTGGCGCCTGGTTGTTTGGTGTACATTGTTGACTAAGGATTACTGCAGCGCAGCGTTGCCAACTACGATCCAACAGTGGAATTCATTCCTTCAAGACTAGGTTACGAGCTCACAAGAGAAAGATTAAAATTATGCCAAAGATCGTAGGTTCAAACCCGGCCCGAAGTCGCCTGATTTGAGAGCGTTAAAAATCCCTCGGTAGGTCTTCTTTCGGAGGGGAAGTAAAGCCGGCTGTCCCATGTTACAGATTAATGGCATGAAAAAAACCTTCCACGAACTAAACCTGTGGAAGATAATTTTTTTAGGTTAATTTGATAAAATTTGTACAGGCAGTAGTGGCTACGCTGGCTAAAGCGGAGCATAGGTCATGGGGCCAAACACTCTGCAGACTCCGTAGACGCGTGGGTTCGAGCCCCACCGTTGGCCGTACTTGAAATGGTTTTCCGTGGTTTCCCCATTTTCAACACCAGGCAAATGCTGGGACGGTACCTTCTGACAGGCCACGGCCGTTTCCTTCCACAGCCTTGCCCAGTTTCATTCACCATCGTTCATTTCATCTCTAATTAACTCGTCTCATGACGTTGGCGTCAGGAAGGGCATCCGGCTGTAAAAACAATCGCCACAAAGACATCCATTGCATCTCATCCTCGACCCCGTTGGAAAACTGGAATAAGGTGGTAGACATACATACAATTTGATAACATTTGTAGGTTAATTTGATAACACGCTTAGTTCAAACGTTCGCCGCCAGGTGCCGACGGCGATGGCTTTTAGTAGCCACGTTCGCAGCTAGGTGTCATGGATGGTAGCATTTGGTAGCAAAAAGTGGGAAGCACTTGAAAAAATAGTCTGCAGTCCTTCTACCTGAATCACAGACAACACACACTTAATACAGCCATCACAATTAACACCGGTTATCAGACAAATTCTACACACCCAAAGTACACGGGGCTACATGACCCGAGTTGTCGCAGCCCCTAAACTAAGGAACCAACAACTCCGCCGATTGAAGTTACAGGTTTAGCTAGCGTGGACAGATTTCCTGATGTCTGTTTACTATGGCAACAAGAGCGTGTGTGATCATAAACAAGTCAGACTTGACTTTTCATAGTAAAAGAAGACAAAAAAAATAATCAACTATCGATGATTCTCCTGAGGCACCGTAGCTTAGCGGTAGCGCTTGGTACTAACGCTAAAGCATTACCGCACTCTTGTCTACGATATAACCCTAACCAAGAATGGTACGTGGCGTCTAACTGTCCTTAACGTAGGCCTAATTGGTGTTAATCATGGTTGGGTAAGTAGACCAACTACGTCACAATTTAGTTAAATTCGTTAAATAACGGGACGTAACAGTTAGTATCTGCTGAATGTATTTTCCAGGTACTTTTGTATAAAATGGTTTCAAGGGACTTATTTTTCCGTTCAAATCAAGCAAATTCTAGGAGCTGGAAAATAAGTAAGACAAGCACTAGCGAGTGCCCCACCACATCTCGGGTGGGATGTTCGCTACCTCCTCCCCCAGGGGCTCACATCCTGTGGGACGTGGGTTGGCGACCACGGGACCCCAGCAGAGTCCGGCATTGCTTCCAATTACTTGTGCCGGCCAATTACTTGTGCTGGGCTCCTGTCTTCTCTCCTGTCGACCTCCCTTGGTCAACTCTTATTCTTTTCCGACCCCGACGGTATTAGGGTATCCGAGGCCTAGGGAGTCTTTCACTTTCCCGTCTTAATGTCTCATCTTTCCTGATCCCTCCTTCTTCCAGGGGTCAGACCCAGTGGCGACTGGTGGTCACCGTTCTTGGTATACCGCACCATTTACCCCTTACATCCCCCCCCCCCCTCCTTTTTCAGCATGCCTCAACCTCTTGTCAAAGTTGAATTATTATTATTTTTATTTTGTATTGGAGAACATTTACATAACTTCTAAGAAACACACTTTATAGCTATAATTTTGGATAGGTTATCCCAATATATTGAGGTCACTAGCCAATTGTTTTGGCCGGGGATATAAGGTCGGATTCCCTTCCTAACGCCACGTGATCTTCCATGTGAAATATTTAGCGTGCTGTCACCGGAATTCGAACCTCTACCGTCCGGGTAAAGTCAGTGCGTCATCCTCCCTCTGCAAGGACATGTCCTTATACATTAAAAAATCTTCGTTTAAAGCCTGAACACGGCCTACATGAAACTGCCTCTAGGTAAATGGCCTTCGAATCCCCTCGCCCTCCTAGTTCATTTTGACAACGTACAGAGTACATTTCATCTTTACGTTGCCTTCTCTCTCTCCCCGTTCTTGACCAGGTCTTAGATTTTACGAAAACAATAAACATTGATCCATTTCCGAAGGATCTCAATTATACATTGTCTCATCATTAGACATGTCCAAAACATGAGAAGCGCATTCATTCATAACCAATGTAATAATGCAATTAAAGAAGAGCCAGTATCTCAAAGTGAAAATATCTTCTGGAAAGCGAACATTCAGCCTCAATCAATAAAATAATACCGGTTGAATTAGCCGTGATCGTTACGGCATGACAGCTGGCAGTCGCTCACATCCGGGAGGCGAGGAGGTTCGAATCCCCCCGCCGGCAACCTTGAAGATGATCTTCTGTGGTTTCCCATCTTCCTGCCAGGCAAATGCCGGGGCTGGTCCCTAACTATAGGCCACAGCCGCTACCTTCCAACTCCTCGTCCTTACATTCCAACTTTCCTCCCCAACGGTACATGTAGCTCACCCATTGGGTGTCCGTCTTGAAGAAGCTACAAAACTGGCGAGCCGAACATGTCCTCGGACACTCCCGGCACTAAAAGCCATACGCTAAAAAGAAAAAATATATATAGTGTAATCTACCTTGACATATTGTTTCCCAACCTTGGTCTGCCAGGAAGAATTTTACTTGAAAGTAAGTTCCATTTACTTAGATTTCTAAAGGTCCACCTCGTGGCGTAGTGGCTAGTATTCTGGGGCTGTTACTGCGGAGGTCCGTGTTCGATTATCTGCTCTACCAAGAAATGTAATTCTAGTCTGAGGGTTGGGATTCACTCAACCCCCAAGAGGCAGAAATGAGAACAGGTGGTTCGATTCCAACCCCCAAACATCCTAGAAATGGTCTTTTGTTGTTTCCCACTTTCACTCGTACATATCTTAAGGCCACAGCCGCCTCCTACCAAAATTCTGGCAACGGTACAGCCATCATAACGACATATCTCATCAATTTCCACACGCACCAAGCCAGGGGTGGATTTAAGGAGTGAACGATTCATCTTGCTGTTATACATTAAAAACATGACGAAAACAGTGGCTTTAGACAAATTCTTTCACACTTAAATACTCTGTATCAAAATGCACATTTTACGATAACGTACTATTTTCAGTGTTCGGCTGTAGAGGATAACAGAAGCAGAGGTATAGCTGTGAGGCGATGGTTAGTTTCAGTGTTGAACGATTTCAAAGTCAGAGATGTAGAAGCAGAGAGAGCCGGATTGCTAACTGCTAATAGGGGATCGTAGAGGCGACTTGTTCGCAAACAGAGGCTTGCAGACTGGACTGGACGCTGAAAGGTAAAACAGTCACAAATGAAAATGTATGTATATTTGAAAGAATACTACACATTTTTGACAGTTCCCTAAAAAATGGCTTTAAACCACGCGTTGGCTATGACAGTAAATAGTAGAACTACCAAAACTAAAATAATTTGGAATACAATAAATATTTGACTTAAAATGGCTAATATCACGCAAATTTTTCCCAACTCACAAAACGGACTCTGCGAGGGAACATTCCTCTACCGTCGCAAGGATGGTGTCTCGGAGCTGGATACACTTCGTCGGCAGATACAACTGGGGATGATGACAGGTGACCGCTAACTTGGGTCAAATTAAGGAAGGACCAGGGAAGGGATTTTGGAGGGCAGTCGGTCGGTCGTGGACCTGTTGAAAGGAACCGTCACGGCACTTGCCTGGTGGTGAAAATAGGAAACCAAGACAACCATTTTCCGGACGGCTGAAGTGGGATTCAAACCCACACTCTCCCGATGCCAGCGAGATACGAGCTAGCGCGTTACTGCTCTTGGCCACCGTGATCGGTAACATTTATTTTTACTCCAAAATATCAAAAATAAATTAAAAAATGTCCTATTACTCACTAATTTGGGCCTAGTTTTAGCAAAATTATCCTATCCCGGACCTCCCCCACCCCTCTCCAAGCTAAGGGTATTTCATACTCTCTAGACTCCCTGGTGTGTGTTCGCCTACCCCCATGATCTTGCCTTAAATCCGCCCCTGAATCAAGTGCACGGGGCTACATGACCACGATGCTTCAAATCCCCTAATTGAATCAACAACTGCAAAGCAACAAATATTCCAAGTGTAAAATTCTACCTGATTTCGGCAGAAACCAATGCCTTCATTTCCTTGCACAAAGTAATAGATCGCTTTAATTTCAACTTACTGAGGAAATCCAATGGAATAAAATCCTTTCAACAACGCTACTATCCACTTCCAGTGTTTCACTTAATCTAAACATGTTAATATTTCAGTGGGAAGTAATTCACGCCAAGACGAACTCACAACACTGCGCTGGTGTGCCTTCCCTTGTGAGCAGGGTGAACGTACTGTTTGAAATCAGCCAATCAGCAATACACTCACCGCTAGTCTTTAGCGCGATACCCCATACGGAACGTGGCTGGGCTACTCTTTCCATCCCACGCCCCGCGGGCCAGTGTCGAGCCCTTTCAACGACCGGGCTAGACTTGCGGTATACCAAAGTACAGTCACTCACAGCTAAAAGTGTGTACCCTAGAAGAAAATTAGCGAGTTAGCGGGATTCGAGCGCCATCTTCTTTGACAACAATCGGCGGAATATGAATGATGACAAGCTCGATTTTCCTGACTGCACTGCTACATACAAGTCGAGAAAATGTCCAGATAAACATTTTATATTTTTATCACTGGTGGTATACCGCCGGTATATGCGATGCATGGGAGAATTCGCCACTGGTCAGACCTCTTCGTTTTCTTTTTCGTTATATTTCCTTTTCTCTTGAAGATTCCCGCACTGTTTTTGGTTCTTGGTTCCCCCGTGTATCTACAGTACATTCCCTTCAGCGATTTTTTTGTAGGTATTTTTAATCTAAGTTGCATTTTGTAAGCTTTTTTGATCTAAATTACCTCTCGCGATGGTTTTCAACCTCAACTGCATTTTGTAAAGATTGACAATCTAAATTGCTTTTTAGTAAGTCTTTCAATGTAGGTTCAGGGCATTTTAGTGAGTATTTTGAATTTCAATTGCATTTTTTATTTTCAACCAAAACCGCATTTCGCAAGAACTTTAAATCTAAATTGCATTTTGTTCGGTGGGCATTTTGCAAATATTTTGATTCTCAATTGCATTTTGTGGGTATTTTGAATCTAAATTGCATTTCGTAAGTATTGTCAATCCACAAGAGTCGTTTGAATCTACCGTACATATTGTAAGCATTTTCAATTTAATTTCGTAAGTATTTCGAATTTCAATTGCACTTTGTGAATACTTTGGATTGGAACTGGGATATTTCAATCTGAATTGCATTGTGTATCTTAAATTTCAATTGCATTTTGTAATTATTTAGATTCTACATTGCATTTTGTACGTATTTTGAACCTAGCCTACATTTTCTGGGTATTTTTCAATCTATTCTTTTTGTGAATCTTCTCGTTCTAAATTCCCTTTTGTAAGAACATTTTGTGAGATTGTTTCAAACAGTTCCTTTTTTTCCCGTCTCACTTAATTTTCGTTCTGGTTTCCATTTCATAACAATTTTCGCTATCACCCAGATCATTAGGGGCCGATAACCTAGATGTTAGGCCCCTTAAAACAATCATCATTGGCTACCTCCCCCGCCATGCTCTCCTTCAAACTCTAACGTGCGTCAGTGTCCCGTTGAAACACACTGTCCTTACGGTAACCCCGCAGCCGGAAATCACACGGGTTTAAATCTGGGGGTCTTGGTGGTCACGCAGTGGGGTTGATGCGGTTCCAGGCTGTCGTGGAGCATCGTTTGTGACCTAGACTGTCATCATGGTACGCCATAACACCTGTTCACCCTTCCCCGGGGCTCACAACTTGGGGGACGTGGGTTGGCGAACACGGGACCCCAGCTCGGTCCGGCACTGCTTCCACTTGTGCCGGGCTCCTCGGTCTTCTATCCTGTCGACCTCTCTTGGTCAACTCTTCTTTTCCAAGGGTATCCGTGGCCTAAGGAGTCTTTCACTGTCCCGCCTTAATTGACCCTTGTTTTATCTTTCCTGGTCATTCATTCTTCGAGGGGTGAATCCTCTTGTTCTCTTAATTATATTTCTCTTCATTCTATTTAGTTTTCTCTTAAAGATTCCCGCAAGTTTTTGTGAATTGCCTCCCCGAGTATATACATTATCTTCGGCGAATTTTTTGAATCTCACTAATTGTGTAGGTCTTTTCGATCTAAATTGCATTTTGCGAGTATTTTCAACCCAAACCGCATTTTGTAAGTATTGTCAATCCGAACGAGTTAGAATCTACCATACATTTTGTAAGCATATTCAATCTGAATCGGCCTTTCTCAATCTTGCATTTTGTAGTCACGTGTTTTCGACTCTACATTGCATTTGATTTTGTACTAATTTTGAACCTAAACTACATTTTGTGAGTATTTTCCTTCTAAATTCCCTTTTGTAAGTTTCTCCACTCTCCATTTTGTGAGTAGTTTCAATCTGAGTTCCATTTTGTAAATATTTTGTCTCGCTTAATTTTAGTTATGGTTCCCACTTCATTATAATTTTCGCTATCGTCCATTAAATTGTGGGCCGATAACCTCGATGTTAGGCCCCTTAAAACAATTATCATTATACCCTCTCATGTGGAAATTAAATTGTTCCTTTGAATGTTTTATTCATTGTTACCCGCATGTCCTGCCAAGAGATTTGCACACAGTTTCATTGCCCTCGCAAGTGTAGTTGGATGATGTTGGTGTGTTGTCTGTGCAGGAGTTGGCTTGGTGACCCGCAAGATGGGCAACGCTGTGAGCCCGGTTATCGAGCTGACGGAGAACAACGGCGAGTACACCCTAAAGTCAGAGTCCACCTTCAAGAACTCTGTCATCACCTTCAAGCTGGGGGAGGAGTTCGACGAGGAGACCCCTGACGGGCGCAAAGTGAAGTCCACCATCACCAAGGACGGCAACAAGCTCATCCACCTGCAGAAAGGGGACAAGGACACACACATCGAGCGAGAGTTCACCCCCGAAGAGGTCAAGATGGTTAGTATGTTCATAACCTGGCCGAATTAACGTTCTTGAAACTTGAAAAATATGCAGTGGATGTTACTTGAATTCCTATGCTGTCCCATCTTACCACCTGTTTTAACTATCACGCACGCACGCACACGCAGTAAATATTTTAAATGTGAAGGCCCGGAAGTTCATCCACTCATAAATGAATAAATATGCATGCAAACATGCACTAATGATTGGTCAAATATACATGGAAGTTTCAAAAAAAATTGCACTAGGAGATAACCACGGCAATTACGGTTACTCCGTATTCTTCAGTTTCTATTTTGAATATAAAGAAAATATGAACAGATGGGTATTTAACTACCACATTTTTAAAATATCTCGACTAAGAAACGGTTCTAGTAGTACAAACTGTTATTTCATGGAACTGAAAGCGGTGTTTACCACCTAATAATTTTGTTAATTTTTTAAGTGTAGCTGATATACAATTCTAATACGGTAGCCGTTTTTGTTTTATTAACATAATTTTACAATATTTAGAGTGAATCCTGAACAAAAAATAATTCATAAGTTGCGAAAATAGGACAAACTTACTAGGTATTATTATAGTTTTATTTTTGATAAGACTCGATTGAGTCCGAATCGAAATGAAAGACTCAAAGATCGTGAAACAACAAAGCGCTACTAAACGACTGGAAGTTAAAATATACGCCCTTCTCAAGCAGTGATATGGACTTAAACAGGCAGAGGAGAAAAATATGACGCATTGGGCCAAAATATGCAAAATGATGATTTTGCATCAACTTCCGGGCCGTGGTGATCACTTGGGAGCGGATTATCATAATGTTGCGGCTTTATTGGATTTATTACATATTCTGAACATAGCAGCATATTTTAGCATATAGGCCTACATTTGAAGCAGCATATTTTAGCATATAGGCCTACATTTGAAGCAGCATATTTTAGCATATAGGCCTACATTTGAAATTAGACAAAGTATAATTTAAAACATCGTGAACAAAATTAGTTTGTCAGTGTTGGACATCCCTTGAGTAACTTTCCGAGCAACAGATAACGTGATAACAGTATTTGAAGCCTGGCTATTCAAGAAGGAAATGCCAAGGGACATTCAGGTTAGTTTTGTTAACCCTTAATAGGGCAAAACAATTATTTTCTGTTTCCATGTGTGAAAAATGAAAATCCACAGCCTGCTTCCAGTCTCCGACCGGGTCAGGAATGGAATGAATGAAGCCCCTATCTAGCGGCGAGGATATGAACTGTGCCGGCTGCCGAGGCCTGACGCACTCCTCTGGGGCAATGATTAAATGAATGACAGATGAAATGAAATGATAGTGGAGAGTGTTGCTGGAATGAAATTTTGACAGGGAAAACCGGAGTACCCGGAGAGAAACCTGTCTGCCTCCGTTCTGTCCAGCACAGATCTCACATGGAGTGACCGGGATTTGAACCACGGACTCAGCGGTGAGAGGCCGGCATGCTGCCGCCTAAGCCACGGAGGCTTTTGTTTCCATGTGTAAGCTACTGTATTTACATTTCGATTTTCATTCTTTAAATTTATAAAACTTGTTTTTATAGATTTAATTTTAATATTTATGATTAAATTATTTATTTACAGTTCAAAATATTTTTAATAGACTACTTTTCTTTCTTCCTTCTTTCTCCGTTAGGGTCTTCTGAGGACCACGAACCAATTTCAATGTTTAAACCTTGTTCTTTCTTCTTCCTCCAGTGCTCCTTCATCTTTATGCTGTGTCTCTTCTTTCTCTCTTACGACCATTTTCAGCCTGTTTTCTTATATTGCCTTCCTTGGAGTCCTTCCATTCCAAATACCTTTTTTTTTTTTTGAAAATTTCTCTTTTGTGCATCTTCTCTTACATAGTTTCTTACTAAATCTTTCCTTACTTCTTGAAACCAGGTTGTTGTCTTCCTTTTTCCAAAGAGATTTAAAAATCTGTTTTGGTTAACCTGCTATCATTCATTCTATATAAGTATCTGAAAAAGAACAAATCAGGTCTTCTTCATGGTCTATGTTATGTTTCAATGTTCCGATATATTTCTTCGTTACTTCTTAATTTCCAAATCTCTGTAGTTCTTAATGGAACGAGAATTTTGCGTATAAATTTTCTTTCCGATACTTTAATTTATCCAATTTATATTAAGACATTCACTTGCATGTAAGCCTTCTGGGTTGATCACTGTTCTATAGTGCTGTATTTTCAATTTCTTAAACATTTTGTTATAGATATTCCTGGTTATACAGTATGCTCATTGAATCTTGTGCACTCATTCTTCTACAGCAGATTTTTCTAAGCCATTCTTCTGAATTACGTCCCCCAAGTATTTGAACTCGTCTACGCTCTTAATTTGACCAATTTTTTGTTATTAGGGTTTCTGGAGCATTTTTAATATATCAAGTGTTTACATTTCGGTTTGTAATCGTAATTTTTATTTTTTAATTGTTTCATATAACTTTTAATTTTATTTAAGATATTTTAATAATTTTAATTTTTATATTTCTTTTCTTTTTACATTTTTTTTTTTTTATTATTTATAATTACGTTATTAAAATTTTATCCAGCACCTTGCGTCAAGAAGATGCATATAATTATATATCTGAGTTTTACAAATACTAGCACTTCTGAAAATTCTTCAAAATGACTGTTAAGATTCACCCATCAGCATCTTCGACAGTATAGATTGTTCTAACAATAGGTGGTTATTATACCCGTACTGACCACAAACCTATGAAGAGTGGAAGTTTGAAGAGTGGAAGTTTTACTTAACTCAGTTACAGTGAAGGTGGATTTTTTTGTTTCTTGTTGAGACGCTGCTGTAAAGCTACAGTTTGTGTTCAGACAGAAGCGTGAAGAGACAATATGCAGTCTACCCAATCTAACAGTTTCATAGGAATGGGTTATATTTCTAAAATGTTGTGTGGCCTTGTATGGCTCAGAAGCTTGGACAATGGGATGTGCTGATCACGGATAACTTGCAGCTTTTGAAATGTGGTGCTGGCAGCAGATGGGAAAAATTCCATGGACCACAAGGGTGACGAATGACGAAGTGCTCAAAACCATTAATGAAAAGAGAGCATTCCTCAAAACAATACGGAAACGAGACCAACTGATAGGACATGTTTATCGCCACAATAACTTTATGGTAACTGTGTTAGATGGCATAATTCAGGGGAAGATGGCGACCGAAACTGCAATACATTCAACAGATCATAACAGATGTAAATGTCCATCCATAATAGAGACAGGGAAGAGTGGAAGAGGATTGCTTCCGACCAATCTGCGGATTGAGAACATGAATGAATGTGGAATGGTTTACTAATTTGCATATATTTCCAAGACAGCTAAGATATTGTACACTGTTGCTACTAAAACAGATTTCCCTGACAATTCCTGTTTTTTTCCCAGGATAAATCAATAAGAAAATTCCCTGTGTAACAGTAACTGCCATGATAAATATGACGAGCACTTTTTGAAATGCTTTTTAAGTACTAACAATTAAGGGTAGCATGACAAAAGTTGGGAATGGAAAAAAGAGAATATTGCCAATTTCTAATTTTTCAATCCAGAAATCTATTGTACTTGTGAGTATTGAAAGTAGCTCGTCGATAGTAATGCTCTCGAAAATAGTACAGTTGCACATTTATATACAAATCCAGTGTGTTCAATGAGAGCTTGCTGATTTAATGTCAGTAAGAACAATCACCAGAACATACTTGAGTGATTTCCAATTGATATTCCATGTTTGCCAGGGTAGTGGACATGCTGTATGTAGTAATTTAACAGAACCCTAATAACTTGGCTTGTGTTGCAGACCCTCAAGGTGGATGACATCGTGGCAACTCGTGTGTACAAGGCCTGTTGAAGACTGAAGGAATGCCAACCCCTGCAACACGACTGATCCAAGCATCACAGTTGCTCAACTTTGCACCACCTTTGTATTTATTTTCTGTCGGAACTCTTACGTGTGTACAGCTTGTTAGATTTTAAATGAGAAAAGAGAATGGAATGAATCTTTTGTTATGTTTATATATTGTAAGTCTGCCGCAAGTTGCCTCCATTATTTACCACCTTAGCAGTACTCTTGAGGATGGACAGCCCTTGGCTTCATCTTAATTGACGAATTTGTGAAAATATAAAATTTATGTGAAAAGTTGTCAAATCAGTTAGGTGGTTTTCCTCAAAGTTAGTTTTCCTCAAATTTCGAAAGTTTGCAGACTGGATAAAAGACTAAATACATATGTTTCTTTTATTTGAGTTTATTTCCAAAACACTGTTAAAAACCTTCAAAAATCCCTAAATTATTGACCATTCTTTTCTAATACCATATACTAAAATTTCATAAGATAAACTCTTTCCAAAGGGTGTCCAAATTCTTGTAACAAACCCAAAATATTAAAGAAACTCGTCAAATACGACCATAGCGAAGTGAATCCATGGGTCTCGTGACTTGTGGTCCATGCTGGCACGACGAAACTGCTTGGTATTAGGACTGCTACTTAGCCAGATTTGGTAGTCTTCTATTTTTGTAAGTCATGAGCTTGTCAGTCTTAGTTACATGGGCATTAGGATGCATTCGCCAAATAATCTTTGCAGAGTGAATTTCAGGCATGCTTTGAAGAAAATACGGCCTTTGACAGTAGCCGGCAATTTTTGGCAGAGCACTAAACACTGCAATGGGGAAACTCATTAGATATATTGTTAAAACCCCAGACAAAAGCCCTGCTGTAGTTGGGTCAAAAAAATTAAATTTAAACTATCTGAAAGTGCAAGAGTGAATTTAAATCTATTCATAAACACCAGCCATCGAAATCGGTCCTTTTTCTCCAGCTGTCTTGATTGATTCAGTTTAAGCTTCATTTGAAGGGTGCACAATAAGAGTGAAAGTGATCATAAATATTTTCAAAAAAATATTAATTACACCAAAGGGCACAAAGAAATTAAAGCACCATGCACCGTGTTAAGATTGTACCTTTGCTGTAGTGATGTTTTGCAGACATATTGTGCGATATCGAGGCAGCTTGCGTGCCGTGCGGTGGTGTAATAGTCCTGGTATTTGATGCGTACCAGTGGTAAACATTAAGGGGGTTATGATATACAGCATATTTTTGTATCTGTTTTGTTTATTCCAGTATTAGGTGTTGTAGACTCTGTGTGTTCTTTATCCAATGATATTAAAAGTGTCCATAATAAGTTTGAGAGTTTCATTGAAATGTGTTGCGGCTTGGGAAATGAGCCAAACATCTCGCTAACTTTTGAGTTTGTGAAATATCAGATAGGAAAAAAATCGCTAAAATATCAGAAAAGTTGTATGGAAGCGAGAGATGTGGTCTTTCTAAAGCTGGATCACTCTGTGAGAAAGGGACCCTTCACTTCACTTTCCTTTCCTGTTTGGTTTGAATACAGATTATGGTGACACCCGAGCGCACTGCATTAGTTTGGACGGTGATGGAAGAATCTGGCGCCAAGTGAAAGGACACCGTGCTTTGACGGTTAGTGACAACACCCCAAATCAATTCAGTATTGACTAAGACTGCCCAGTGGTTTTGGGCCAGCATGCCGGCCTTGGGTTAAATTCCTGCCTCTATCTCGGGATTTTAGAAACTCGGGTGATGGCTGGAAAATTAGTTTCGTCAGTGTTGGACATCCCTCGAGTAACTTTTCGAGCAACAGATAACGAGATAACAGTATTTTAAGCCTGGCTATTCAAGAAGGAAATGTCAAGGGACATTCCTTTCACCATCTCGACAGCCAGCAGCCAGAGATTAGTTTTGTTAACCCTTAATAGGGCAAAAAAAATATTTTCTGTTCATGTGTAAGCTATTTACATTTCAATTTTGATTGATTAAAATTATAAAACTTGTTTTTATAGATTTAATTTTAATATTTATGATTATATTATTTATTTACAGTTCATAACTATTTTTCATAGACTACTTTTCTTCCTTCTTTCTTTCTCAGTTAGGGTCTTCTGAGGACCACGAACCAATTTCAATGTTTAGTCCTTGTTCTCTCTTCCTCCAGTCTTCATCTTTACGCTGTGTCTCTTCTTTCTCTCTTCCGACCATTTTCAGCCTGTTTTCTTATATTGCCTTCCTTGGAGTCCTTCCATTCCAAATACCTTTTTTTTTTTTTTTTTAAAAATTTTTCTCTAGTGCATCTTACAGTGTTACTTTCTAAATGTTTCTTTACTTCTTGAAACAAGGCTGTTGTCTTTCTTTTTCCGAAGATATTTAAAAATCTGTTTGGTTAACCTGCTATCATTCATTCTATATAAGTATCTGAAAAATAACAAATCGCTTCTTCTTCATGGTCCATGTTACGTTTCAATGTTCCGATATATCTCTTCGTTACTTCTTAGTTTCCAAATCTCGGTAGTTCTTAATGGACCGAGAATTTTGCGTGTAGTTTTTCTTTCCGATACTTTAATTTATCCAATTTATAATTTAGTATTGAGACATTCACTTGCGTGTAAGCCTTTTGGGTTAATTACTGTTCTATAGTGCTGTATTTTCAATTTCTTAGATAAACATTTGTTATAGATATTCCTGGTTTATACAATATGCTCTTTGAATCTTGTGCACTCCTTCTACAGCAGATTTTTCTAAGCCATTCTTCTGAATTATTTCCCCCAAATATTTGAACTCTTCTACGCTCTCAATTTGACCAATTTTTGTTATTAGGGTTTCTGGAGTATTTTTAGTATATCAATGTTTACATTTCTGTTAGTAATAATTTTATTTTTTAATTGTTTCATATAACTTTTAGTTTTATTTAATGTATTTTAATAATTTTTATTTCTATATTTCTTCAATTTTACAATTTTTTGTTAGTTATTTATACATACGTTATTAAAATTTTATCCAGCACCTTGCGTCAAGAAGTATAACTATATCGGAGTTTTACAAACCCGAGCACTTTATTCTGAAAATTCTTCAAAGTGACTGTTAAGATTCAACCATCAGCATCTTCGACAGTAAGATTGTTCTAACAATAGGTGGTTAATATACCCTTACTGACCACAAACCTATCCAGAGTGGAAGTGTTACTTAACTCAAAATGCCTAAAGAGAAGAGCAGCTGAAAGTATTTATTAAATTGGTGTGTGTGTCGGGGATTATTCAACTGATGGCATTGTCATCGATTGTCAAATATGCCGGAAGGAAGAGTGAAATGTGAAAAGAAATGTCAACTTGAAGAACATGCGAAAAGGACTGTGCATATTACGACAAAGGAGGGAAAGAAGAGTTGAATAAGCTTGCCTTATTGTTGAGTGCATATTTTTCAACTTTTTAATGTATATTTTCTAAATTTGTCATATTTTAACTCTTTTTGTGCATAAATATCCCGTCCCTAGTGATCACGTTCTTCACTTGGTAAATGCCTTAAACTCGACTCTCAGTGTTGGAGCGAGCAATTTCCTGTTAAAGTGTGCGATCTGAACTTTCTTTTCGTGGTCGCTTCGGGCTGTGTTAAATGTGGATATCCGTGCCAGGTGTGTCCGTTTCGTTCAAGATAATTTGGTATATAATCTGCAATTTATTCCTATCAATGATGCCATCAAGATAGACAGATTTTGAGTCGGTAGTAGCCAGATGGCAGTAAGTACACGTAGAGCAAAACCAATTTTTCTCACAATTAAGCAGTCGCATCATTTGAGTTTCAATATTTCGGTGCAGTTTTCCATATTTTAGACTCTTTTCTTGTGCTAGAAAATATAATTGTAAATTTTATGCATACAGATTAATGATGTATGCTTCAGAACTACTGTACCGTATGAATGACCCCCTCCCACTGAATGTCGTGGAAACTCGGATGTTCGTGACTTTTAACAGCTCTTCCTCAGAAGGATCTAGTCGCTCGCAAATAGTGGTGTTTCAATATTATAATCTTCGAATGTTCTTTTTTTTTAATTAACTGGAGCAGACAAATTAGGTTCTTTTTTTTTCATTTTTTTTTCATGGAACATACTGTTAACAGATGTATTCAATTTAATTGCATCCAGTATTTTTGTGTGTGATCACTATCGGGTGATAAATAGTTAAAAATACAATTTGAATGGTAATACAGTGGAACGTGGCTAATTCGAACTTCTATAATTCGAAATCTTCTATAATTCGAATTTTTCTCTTGGTCCCTAGCATTTTATATAGAATCAATGCTAAAAAAATGGTGGTTAATTCGAATTATATTTTGGATAATTCGAAGGTTTTAGTGTAAAAAGCCGATCGGAAGCCAAACAGTTGGGTCAATTGGGTCAGTTCCCGAAAAACTGTTCAGAGTGCAGCCCAAGCAACAAACCACATCACAGAACTCGGCGTTTTTTTATGTAGAAATGACGTAAGTGATTCTGTTTTCAGTTCCTTAAATTGCTTAGATTCATTGTTTGAGAGACTTAATTGTAGGAATCGTGGAAAAATCTCAAACGTTTTGGAAAACGGTAAATTTCTCTAGGACTTAACTAGATTGCTGAATTGCTACTGTCGTTAAATATGTGAATAGTACATTTGGGTTTTATTTTTCATTTGAACCTTTTGAAGTTATTCACGATACAGTCAATATACCTATACAGGAGGACTGATGTCTGTTAATCTGCTTTGTTGAACGTAAATCATTATGTAAACGTTATAGAATATATTTTCTCTACCTTTTTCAAAAACTTTCTTAATTCGAATTTTTGGATAATTCGATTTTTTTACTGGTCCCTTGAGGTTCTAATTATCCAAGTTCCACTGTAATCTGATTGAATGGTAATAATCTGATAGAACTTTTCATAACGAATAAAATGCGGGTCTTGTTGTCATTATATAACAAAGAAGCTGTTCCACCTAGTCAATACATTTATTTACAACAAGTTATAAACTTGCTATTATATGGTGCATGTTTCGGGGCCTCCAGCACCATATAATAGCAAGTTTATAACTTGTTGTAAATAAATGTATTGACTAGGTGGAACAGTTTCTCCTTTGTTATATAGTGAATCTGTCAATACGGAAAATGAACTTCTTTCAGAGCACAATTTACTTGTTGTCATTTTCGTAGCCTCGTATATTTTGTAGTGCATTGGTTAAGCTTTTGTTTGAAATATTGCATGGTGCAAAGATTTGCATTACTGATTATTTCCAGGCAAACTACTGTGGAAATAAGACGCTCTTTTATCAGTGCTAAGTTGTGAGCAACACGGAGGGTGTAAAAAGTGTGAAATTCTTAAATTATTGTACAAGAGTGGTGTTGGAAAGTTGAGATTTCAATAAGATGTTTGTAGAATCATATTTCACCCAATACTCTCCCACTGAAGGCTAAAGAAGTGATGTACAAGACCTATTATTTACCAATAATGATGTATGGAGGAGGAACATGGCCGATGACGAAGAGAGATGAAAGTAGAATACAGGTGGGATGGTATGCACATGTGAATGGGGTGAATGATGAAAGGCCGAAACGAGTGATGGATGACTGGAAAGAGGACTAGGGAAGAGTGAAAGTCGGTGACTGGAGTCCAGTGGTTGAGGAAGAACGGTGGACCGAGTTTAGTTGGGGGGTGTCATATTTGCTTTGACCCTGCTTAGGCTGGATGAACTCTTCCCAGGACCATGAGTGCTAATGCAGTGAAGGTGGATTTTTGTTTCTTGTTGAGACGCTGCTCAAAAGTTACAGTTTCAGTGTTGAGGCAGAAGCGTGAAGAGATGATATGCAGTCGACCCAATCGAACAATTTCCTAGGATAGGGTTATATTTATAAAATGTTGTGTGGAGTGTAGCCTTGTTTGGCTCAGAAGCTTGGACAATGGGATGTGCTGATCACGGATGACTTGCAGCTTTTGAAATGTGGTGCTGGCAGCGGATGGGAAAAATTCCATGGACCGCAAGAGTGACGAATGAAGAAGTGCTCAAAACCATTAATGCAAAGAGAACCTTCCTCAAAACAATACTGAAACGAGACCAACTGATAGGACATGTTTATCGCCACAATAACTTTATGGTAACTGTTAGATGGCATAATTCGGGGCAAGAGGGGGAAGAGGGCTACCGAAACTGCAGTACATTCAACAGATCATAACAGATGCTAATGTCCATCCATATAGAGACAGGGAAGAGTGGAAGAGGATTGCTTCCGACCAATCTGCGTATTGAGAACATGAATGAATGAGGAATGGTTTACTAATTTGCATATATTTCCAAGACAGCTTAAGATATTGTACACTGTTGCTACTAAGACAGATTTCCCTGACAATTCCTGTTTTTTTCCAGGATAAATCAATCGGAAAATTCCCTGTGTAACAGTAACTGCCATGATAAATATGACGAGCACTTTTTGAAATGCATTTTAAGTACTAACAATTAAGGGTAGCATGACAAAAGTTGGGAATTGGAAAAAAGAGAATATTGCCAATTTATAATTTTTCAATCCAGAAATCTATTGTACTTGCGAGTATTGAAAGTAGCTCGTCGATAGTAATGCTCTCGAAAATAGTACAGTTGCACATTTATATACAAATCCAGTGTGCTCAATGAGAGCTTGCTGATTTAATGTCAGTAAGAACAATCGCCAGAATATACTTGGAGTGATTTCCAATTAGTGATATTTTCCATGTTTTCCAGGGTAGTGGACACGCTGTATGTAGTAATTTAACAGAACCCTAATAACTTGGCTTGTGTTGCAGACCCTCAAGGTGGATGACATCGTGGCGACTCGTGTGTACAAGGCCTGTTGAAGACTGAAGGAATGCAAACCCCTGCAACACGACTGATCCAAGCATCACAGTTGCTCAACTTTGCACCACCTCTGTATTTATTTTCTGTCGGAACTCTTACGTGTGTACAGCTTGTTAGATTTTAAATGAGAAAAGAGAATTGAATGAATCTTTTGTTATGTTTATATATTGTAAGTCTGCCGCAAGTTGCCTCCATTATTTACTACCTTAGCAGTACTCTTGAGGATGGACAGCCCTTGGCTTCATCTTAATTGGCGACAAATCTGCTTCACTCCAAAGTCCACCCGCCTCACTTCCAAGTCAATGTATATTTGTTTTGCTAAATTGGTCTATTTCACAAATTTGTCAAAATTATAAGATTAATGAGAAAAATTGTCAATCAGTTTAATTGTTTTCCTCAAATTTCGAAAGTTTGCAGACGGGATACAAATGTTTCTTTTATTTGAGTTGATATCCGAAACCGTTAAAAACCTTCACAAATCCCTAAAATATTGACGTGCTTTTCTAATACCGTACACTAAAATTTCATAAGATAACTCTTTCCAAAGGGTGTCCAAAATCTTGTAACAAACTCAAGATATTAAAGAAACTCGTGAAATGGCCATAGCGAAGTTAATGGAAGTCCATTGAGAGTTTCATGGACTTGTGGTCCATGCAGGCACGACGATACAGCTTGGTATTAGGATTGCTGCTTAGTAAGGTTAGGTCGTCTTCTATTTTTGTAAGTCAGGAGCTTGTCCGTCTTAATTACATGGCCATTAGGATGCATTCACCAAATAATCTTTGCACAGTGAATTTCAAAGACATGCTTTGAAGAAAATACGGCCTTTGACAGTAGCCGGCAATTTTTGGCAGAGCCCTAAACAATGCAACGGGGAATCTCATTAGATATACTGTTAAGAATCCCAGACCAAAGCCCTGCTGTAATTGGGTCAAAAAAATTAAATTTCAATTTTCTGGAAGTGCAAGAGTGAATTTAATTCTATTCATAAACACCAGGTATTGGCAACGGTCCTTTTTCTCCAGCTGTCTTGATTGATTCAGTTTAAGCTTCATTTGAAGGGTGCAGTAAGAGTGAGTGATCATAAATATTTTCAGAAAAATATTAATTACCGAAGGGCACAAAGAAATTAAGGACCATGCAGTGTTACGATTGAACCTTGGCTGTAGTGATGTTTTGTAGACATATCGTTCGATATCGAGGCAGCTTGCGTGCCAAGCGGTGGTGTAATAGTCCTGGTATTATTTATTTATTATCGTATGGTTTTAGTGCCGGGAGTGTCCGAGGACATGTTCGGCTCGCCTGAGTCTGTAGCTGCTTCCAGCGGATACCCTAAAGGGTGAGCTACCAGTTCCGTTCAATTTCAAGTAGTACCAACTTTCGCCACCAGATAACAATGATACCTAGTGGTGAACGTTGGAACTTTTGATAGAGCGTTCTGACAAAATCTAACCTAACAAATTTTGCTTTACACAAGTTTAGTCTGTGAAAGGATCTTTTACATGCCATAAATCTATGACATGGGACCGCCGGCTTTACTTCCCCTCCGAAGGAAGGCATACTGAAGGATTTTTAATGCTCTTAAAAAATCCGACGACTTCGGCCGGGTTTGAACCCGCTATCTTGGGCATAGCAGTTCAGCATGCTACCGACTACGCCACCGAAGCCGCTATAGTCCTGGTATTTGATGCGTACCAGTGGTAAACATTCAGGGGGTTAAGATATACAGCATATTTTTGTATCTGTTTTGTTTATTCCAGTATTAGGTGTTGTAGACTCTGTGTGTTCTTTATCCAATGATATTAAAGTGTCCATAATGAGTTCGAGAGTTTCATTGAAATGTGTTGCGGCTTGGGAAATGAGCCACGCATCTCGCTAACTTTGAGTTTGTAAAATATCTGATAGGACAAATATCAATAATATATCAGACAGGAAAAAAATCACTAAAATATCAGAAAAGTTGTATGAAAGCGAGATGGGGTCTTTCTAAAGCTGGATCACTCTGCGAGAAAGGAACCCTTAACTTTCCTTTCCTGTTTGGTTTGAATACAGATTATGGTGACCCCTGAGCACACTGCATTAATTTGGACGGTGATGGAAGAATCTGGCGCAAAGTGAAAGGACACCATGCTTGACGGTTAGTGACAACACCCCAAATCAATTCATTATTGAAGACTGTCCAGTGGTTTAGGGCCAGCATGCCGGCCTTGGGTTAAATTCCCGGCCGGCCTTGGGTTAAATTCCCGGCTCTATCTCGGGATTTTAGAAACTCGGTGATGGCTGGGAAGGGGTGCACTTGGGCCTCCTGGTGACTAACGAGTACCAGCGCCCCGGTAAGTAAAGAGATCAGATGCAACGAGCGGTTGCTTGGTAGGTGAAGGCACTTAAAGGGGGGGAAAATATTGGTTACTGAGCCCATGCAGTGTGTGGTTTAGTATTGTTTAAATACAGTAGAACGTTGTTTATCCGGACTAATTGGGACCGAAAGTGTTCCGGATAACGATTTTTCTGGATAATAGACACGGGGAGAACCACCAAGCTTCTCATTTAGGTGCAACGCTTTCTCACACAACGAAGATCCAGAAATGGGATATCCCTTACTTGTCTGAATAAACCATACGTTCCAATTTTTTTTTAGAGCCCTCTTCACTGTCTAACTTCGATGCATAATTCAGAATTTCACCTTTTTGGTTCTTCAAATCATAAATATTGTGGATTTTCCGACATAGTAATTTTTAATTAGACGCTGCACTCTCTCACATTTATCCAGTTAATTAATGATCTCCGCCTTTTCTCAATCGATAAAACATTGAGATATCGTTGTTCCCTTTTGCCACTCGTAGAAGTCATTTTCACAACGTAATACAGTACAGCACGTAGACTACTGTAACACGTTGGATCATTATAGAGCAAACAAACTGTAGGAGACAACAATTGCACACGAGAGCAGGCTCGCTACTGTAGGCAGTGCACACTTCCGCATAACAGTAAGCGCGCGCAACTCAGACTTTTTTTGCTTGTCCGGATTATTGACGTCCGGATAAACGACGTTCTACTGTAGGCCTATAGGGTTTGGTGTTTATGTACTCGAAGACTGATGGTTGGAACTGTTCCAACTTGTGAGGTTCCTCCTACAGCTTAACAGACTTTGTTTAAACACCTCCAACCCAGTTTATTAGTCAAACCTTCATTAAGTCATTTTATAAGAATATCCAAAAATACATTCTCCCATGTGACTTCTTTTCTAGATTGTAGAAACAAATGGTTAACAAATGCATCTATTAGAAACTCCTATTGACTTCAAAATGTCAGATGAAAAGATAAAGGAAGTAGGAGACTTATGTTAGCAAAATTACCAGTGATGGATGAAGCAAAGATGATATAAAAAGTAGGTTGGCTCGGGCAAGGAAAGCATTTCTACAGAAAAGGAATTGGTTGACATAGAATATAGATTTAGGTAACGGTATTAGGAAGTCATTCCTGAAAGCATTGCATTTGAATTGTGGTGATACAGGAGAATAAGATGGGTAGGTAGGGTAACAAATGAAGAGAGTAGTGGCGCTTTTGTTCCACTTGGCGTGGCTGTGCCCAATAAACAAACATGGCGGCCACGCCAAGTAAAGCAGAAGCGCCACTGCTCCCCTACTGTTATTTTATGTTCTAGAGACTTGAAATTTATTTTGGGGGTAGAGGGGGTTAAGGACCTTTCATTTGTAAAAAAAAAAAAAAACTTTTTTGTAAACTTATAATGGTAGTTTCCAAAATATAAAAAATTCAAGATTGAACTTTTTTTTTCAAAAAAAAATATTTTTTTTATTAAAAAAAATAAAAACATAAGAGACCATTCTTTTAAGCCCATAGAACACTTTTTAGAATGTTAGTTCTAAAACTATAGCTTACTTTCCCAATTGAACTTCTTTTTTTCATTTTTGTCCTACAGACCTGGGACTTGGTTTGCAGGTAGAGGGGGTAGACACCATAGATTTATGCCAAATAACGTTTTTGTAAAACTCATAATTCTTGAAATACACCCCACCATTTTAAAAAAAATAAGTCATTCCTGAAAGCCTTTGTCTGGAGCGTGGTGCTCCATGGAAGTGGAAACTTGACTGAAAGTGCAGTAGAAAAGAGGAGAATAGAAACATTTGAATTGTGATGATCAGATGGGTAGATAGGGTAACAAATGAAGAGGTATTAAAGACGATTGAGAGAGGAGAGATGTTTGTGGAGACTGCTAATGGAAGAGAAGATAGGCTTACTACTTGTTACTCCCACTATGACACCAACTTGACTTGTATGAGGCGCAATATCCTCTTCAGGGACTTTTTCCGGTCCAACAGGGGGAAATATTCACTAAACTGGTGAAAGTCAAACACGTTAAGATACTTAGAAATGAAGATGAGATGACCCTGGGATGGCTGATAAGAATTTCTTAAGAGTTAAAAATGTTAAAATTTGTCGACCTACTGTAATTGTTCGGTGTAACTCACAATTTGACGATGGGACGTTGTTGTGAAGAGCCTCCGTGGCTTAGGCGGCAGCACGCCGGCCTCTCACCGCTGGGTCCGTGGTTCAAATCCCGGTCACTCCATGTGAGATCTGTGCTGGACAAAACGGAGGTAGACAGGTTTTTCTCCGGGTACTCCGGTTTTCCCTGTCAAAATTTCATTCCAGCAACACTCTCCACCATCATTTCCTTTCATCTGTCATTCATTTAATCATTGCCCCAGAGGAGTGCGTCAGGCCTCGGCAGCCGGCACAGTTCATATCCTCGCCGCTAGATAGGGGCTTCATTCATTCCATTCCTGACCCGGTCGGAGACTGGAAGCAGGCTGTGGATTTTCATTTTCACGTTGTTGTGAATGATGAGAGGTCGAAGTTGGTCGCCTACAAGTGTTAGACTCCTAGACTATGTTAAACAGATATGTAGGATGTGGTAGTTGCTTAAAGATGAAACAAATGGCTCAGGACAGGGAGGCATGGATTGCTGCATCAAATTTGTCATCACAAAATCTCAGTTGGAATTATTTCTCCTTGAATCTTCACTCACACTTCAAATTTTTCTCCAATTTCCTTCATTGCTTATCCAATGTAAAGATTGAAAAGCATGAGTGATAAGTTGCAGCCTTGCCTTACACCATTCTGAATACCAGCTTCTCCTATGTCCCTCAGCTCTAATGACTGCTGTCATCCAATAGTTTTCAAAATCTCAAACGACTTGACTCAAATCAGTGTTATCGAAAGCCTTTTCTAAGATCTCTTATTTTTCTTTAGCTTCTAAGATCAGCCTAAGACTTACTGTCGACCAAAGTATTATGTGCACTCGAGTTTGAAGGTTGTTTGTGAAGTAACCAATAGACCTATATAAAATCCAATAACATCATTTTCGTCATTCTATTGCACGTTAACTCTTGTAGGTTTGGAATTTTTAATTTATATTTTAATATTTTTTTGTCGCAGTTGGAGCACAAAAAGTGCAAGTTTTTAAGCGTGTTTGAACCATGCGTCATATTTAAGAATTATTATCTCACAAACCAGTCATCAGATCGAATCCAAATTTTAACACAATATACATTGGAATGTTGTATAACTGGTTTATTAATTTCAAAATTTTGCGTGTCCAAGAAAAAAAGTTATCATTTTTGTAAGGTAACTTTTTCTCGGCTCGGGGTGGTTGGAAAATGTAGTTCTTGGTTGCGATGTATAAGGGAGGGGAATCCTCAGAGCCATGGTTGGACACCTGTCCTTGTTGGCAAGGGGATTGAGGAGCGCAGCGCCAACTATGATTTTCTTTAGATTTGCGCCTGGAAGATTGTTACAGATAACGAGACGGTTTTAATAAATCTAAATTGAAATGCCAAATAACCCATTAATTGTTAAATCTCGTTAGAAACGCACTGTTGAGTTTTACTGTGTGTGAGTTCTTTTGAGAATCGAGTTTTCACAGTTAGAGACTAAATGCAGTTTAATAAGAAGAAAAAGAAGAAATCGCAAACGTCCTAAACTAATATTTCAGTTATTCCGACGCCAGCTTCATAGAGCCCAACCATCTGCCACCTCCTCACCAAACGGTCGTTCATATTAAAGGTCACGGACCTCAAAATCGAGTTCGCTGTCATCTTACTGAGCCACTGTCAGCCTCTTGTGATTAACAGGTGATACCACACTCCCCCCTCCTCTCCCCCCTTGCCAACAAGGACAGCTGCCCAACCAAGACTGAGCTTTCCCCTCCCGAGAACACACCAAGTGATGGCAACCTGATAGCTCGAAAACTCAACTCCCGCACGGCAAGGCGGCCCGTTATTTATGGACGCGATAGTACACTATGAGCTGGGCAGCAGTCGTGTTATTACTGCACGAAGATAAGCCCCTCCGGACTCATGAGCTGGTGGTAAACATTGTCCTGACGAAGCTAATCCACAGTTGGACTTGTGGACTCTGATATCGAGTGATTAACACTCTGCTCTGACAGATTAGACTTGATAACCTGTCGAACATTTGGACATTGTCCCTGACTCATCTTTAGTAGATAAGGCAGATCATTACGTACCTCGACTCCAAGAGCTATCAACTAACTGAACCCTGTTGCCGCACACACTTGGAGATTGTTTAACATAAATATAATACATTTTTGATTATTTTCTAAGGATCTTGATACTATCAATTAGCAATTGGTTGCACCTAGATTACTTGAACATTAGCTTGCCACGGTGGGTGAGTGGTTATCGTGTCGGACTACCAACCCCAAGCTTGAAGGTTCGCTTCTGGCCATGGTGAGTGAATTTTGAAAGGTGACTAAAATCACGACACACATGTCATATGTTGTTGGCATGTCGAAGAACCCATTTGAATTCAGTAGGCCGTGTTCATAATGGCAAAATTAATCTCGGGATTTTCCGCCAACACATACTAAAATGAGGAACTTCGTGTTGGCGGAAACTCCCGAGATTAATTTCGCCATTATGAACACGGCCTACTGAATTCAAATGGGTTCTTTGACATGCCAACATCGCATGACATGCGTGTCGTATTTTTGCCGCCTTTCAAAAATCACTTACCATGGCCAGGAGTGAACCTGCAATCTTGGGGTTAGTAGACCGACACACTATCAACTCACCCACCGTGGCAAGCTATTAAATTGGTGGAAGGCAGGTTTTGACAAGTTTGAATCACAGATCAGCCAAACGAAAACTGTATGTTAGGTGATGAGTAAACCTATCAAGCTAAAATTGGTACGACGTGACATCTCAATAGCCCAAAATTTTAAATGCCTCGGCAGCGTTTTGTCGACAGATAACAGGTTAACCCAGGAAACCAGCAGTAGAGTTTCACAGCTTCTATGGGACAAAAAATTTCATCAGGAAGCTAAAATATTACTGTACAAATCCTACTTGCTATGGTCCAGAACAGGGCCATCCAGACAGCGCTCCCTGGCTGCGCTCTAAGCCCGTGCTCCGAGCGCTTTGTTGGAAGGTTGTTTCAGAAGTGGTGGGAGGAGCTTGGCTGGTTGAGCGCGCTGAAGTGTGCATCCGATCCATCAGTCGCTAGTCTAGTCCAATGCGCTTTGTTAACAGCGTGTAAGTAAATCAGTTTCACAGTGGTCATGACTGTACAGCATACAAAAACAGGAGTGGTGAAGCAGCAGTCTTTAAAGCAGAATGGAAAATTTCATTTTTCTATACAGCTTATAAAGGGCATGTTAAAAAGAACACAATTTGTTGTTGAATTTTCCTCTCTAATATGTTCACATTTCAGTTGGGAATAAATCACAATATTCTTTACTGAACACTTGTATTTGTTTCCTGCACATTCCATATATCGGAGTACCATTCGATTTGTATATGCGGTATATTTGTTATGGCAAAACAGACCTATTAATATGTCAACAATCCCACAAGAGCCGTTGGCCACACGACAGTACGTACGTATCTAGACAGCGTGGTCCGATCATCATCCGTCTCCCCGCTGCTACAGTGTAGTGGTGGTAGGGGAAGGAGCGCTCTTCTGACTGCCCAGTGCTCTCCAAGCGCAATGATTGGATGGCCCTGGTCTATAAGCTGCTACGACGACTCCCCGAGACAACAAGCAACTGAGATGAAATTACTAACATCAAGTTTTCAGAAGACAAACGAGACAAAATTAGAAATGAGTGGGTCCGCCTAAAGATAGCGCTGAAAAGAAGGGTGCTTGACATTCTTGAGGAGTCTATATTGAAATGGTTCGGTCATTTGATGAGGATGGCCTCTTGGAGAACACCTAAAGCCTATTTAGAAAGAGAGATAATTGGCAAGAGACCTCGAGATGGGTGGATGAAGCAAGTCCACAGTGCCTTGGCTTAGAGGAGCATAGAATGGAGCTATGGAAGGGGCTTGTCCAGGCCTGCTGGAGTGGAGAATCCATGATGGTGATTCATCATCTTGCACAGTTTCCAGTCACTGGCCGGGTCTGTTTGGAACACAAGCCTCTCCAACGTCTTCTGTCTTCCCACCATCTCTCAGCCTCCACCCTTGTCCAGTCTTCTCCTCCCTTCTTCACGCTTTCTTCCACCCCCTTCAGCCACCTGTCTCTCGGTCTCTTTCCTTCCCACTTCGTCTCGTGTATCCTCCTGGGTATCCTCTTCTCCTCCATTCGTTTTACATGTCCATACCATCTAAGTCTAGTTTTCTCTATACCATCCTGTAATGGTTCCTCCTTCATTAATTCTCTGGTCCTCACATTTCTTATTCTGTCCATCTTTGTAGCTCCAATACTGCTTCTCAAGAACCTCATCTCACTGGCCTGTATTTTGCTCTTCTCCCTTCCTTTCATAACCCAGGTCTCCGAGGCATACGTCAGGATAGGGACATAGTACGTCCGATATATGATCTTTTTGCTGTTCTGAGGGACATCCTTGCTCCATAACATGCTTCTCACACTCCTCCGGAATGCTTCTGCCTGTCTCCCCCGCTCATTTATTTCTCTTATTGTTATTCCCGTTGTGGTTCATTCCTTCTTCCTTGTTGTGATCACCATCTCACTCTTATTTATGCTAAATTTCATCCCATATCCTTGAATTATTCCTTCCCACACGTCCAACTGTTCCTGTACCTCTTCTCCTCCTTGTTTCCCCAAATAATCAAATCATCTGCAAACACCATTGCTTTCATCTTTCCTTCCACAATTACTACAAAGTTAAAATTAACTTCACAAATAAACAGGTCTGATTTTATTGTTTTTATTTTATTTTATATTTTTAGGATATTTTCCTAGATTATTAGATTTTCAACATCATTAATCATCATTTCCCGTTTCCAGCTTCCTGGGTCGGGTTGTGAAGTAAAGACCTCCATCGTTGCCTGTCTCTCTACCACTCCTCTCATTTTTTAAGTACATCTTCATGTTTTTGTAACGTGTTTTTCGAGGGTTTTTTATGCAACTGGCATAAGTCAGTAGGAAGCCATTCCATATTTATTTACGCGGCAAATTGTTCAGCCAAGAGAATTTTTCAGGTTAATTTATTATTATTATTAATTTATTATAATTATTATTAAGGTATTTTCGGAGCATTTTATAAAAATTATTAGCATTCAGATAGGTTTTCTATGTCTTAGAAAACGCTATCAAGCAAATTATTACGAACGACGATATCATAGAAAATTATATGATTACGGAATTTTACGGAGTTTTCGTCAGTTAGGGTATATCGAGAGACGTGACTCACTGGGATTTCAAGTACACGCTTAATCTTGTCGGAAAGCATAACGCAATCCTGGGTCGCAGCGTCAAGGAAAGGCGAATTGTTGAAACGGAACCCTCCCGCCGAGTGTAATGACCCAGAGGAGGGGAAGATCGCGTGGTGGGTCAACCAATCAGTGAGGACCACGCAAGCTACAAGTCGGATGAAGAGTGGGGGAGCCGACAGGTGCATATATCGTTCGACGCGCCGTGAAACGAGAACTATCTGTGAAATACTTGAGGAGTACGGTTGCAAGTGAGTGTCGCTCCGATGTTCAGTGGAGTTAGTAACTATCTGTGTAGAACTTGCCGAGTACAGTTGCAAGTGCGTGTCGCTCCGATGTTCCGTGGAGTGGAAGACTAACTTTGGTAAAACTTAACCAGTGCGGTTATACGAGTGTTTGGGTCCGAGGTACGGACCATAGAATTATCTAATCTACCAGAATCTCATCAAACATCGACGAAGATGACGGCCTCCAGGAGACTGTGGGAAGCTCACAGCATCATCAAGTACGAGGGAAATGCTTCGGGCATTTCCAGTGGTAAGCGCTAATGACGCAGAAATACGCAATCTCTCATTTCTCTTGGTTTTATATTTCATATTTCAGTAACTTCATAGCTTGGAAATAAGAGTAAAATCAATTTATCAGACTCCGTTTTCACGTAATTTTCTATCGGTAATATTCAAATCACAACGCTCCAATTTAAATTTTATACTTATTATTATTATTAATTTTGCTATACTTGTTTTATATAATAAATTCATTTCTTTTACAATGCAATCTTTGCTTTCAGTAGGTAGCATTAGATATAGACCAATTCCTTCTCCTGATACAATTGTTTGTTGGGTTAATGATCAAATCATACCACGATCTGAGTGAATAGTGTCTTGAAGGTGTTCTGCCAGAGCTAGACGTTGTTAAATACAAATTTAGATTTCAACATTGCATTGAGGTCTTGGCGCCCATTAAAACAACATAGCTTAGGCAAAGGTAAACAGTTACATTTATCTCCCAACAGTGTGGGCTAGCCAAACTGTCACATTTTCTTCCCCTCTTCTCTATGCACTCCCAGACTGTATCCGTCCATCTTTTTCGGGGTCTTCCTCGTGGTCTCTTCCCTGTCGTCTTTTCGGATAAAGCTTTCTTTGGTGCTCTCTCCTCTTCCATCCTAATCATGTGACCATACCACTTTAACTTTGTCCTGTAGCTTCACGATTCCTGTCCTTTTCCTTATCTCTTAATTTCTCTCTTCTGGTCTTGTCCTCTATGTCTCATCTCCACTGCTTGTATTCTACTCTCCTCTCTTTTTGTAGTAGTCCATGTTCCAGCTGCATATGTATAGTTGTTACCCCCCTGACATCAGAACAGAAGTGGCTGCAAACGACGAAAGAAGTAAATCATCTGCTATGACCTCACACCCACTCTTCGGATATCAACCTGCTGAGAGGAGATTAAAATCGAGAAAGAGCTTCCTAACAACTACTCAACCATTACAAGGAACAGCAGCAACAGCTCGAGTTGCCGTGTGGAAGGAGAGGACCAGCAGTCTGTCTGAATGGATTGAACCAAAGGAATCTCTACCTCCTGGTCACACAGAGAACTGGCTAATCTGGAAGTCCCTGAACAGACTGAGGGTGGAAGTTGCAAGATCCAGGGACAACTTATATAAGTGGCATTTTCCGACCAAGACAGTCCTGTGTGATTGTGGCGCAACCCAGACAACACAACACCTCTTCTCCTGTCCATTGTGCCCGTACAGCTGAACAATGAATAACTTGACTGAAGCTAATTCAAGTGCTATCGAAGTGGCTAAGTTCTGGGCAGAAACTGATTGAAGTCGTCTGTTCAACACATACGTTGTACTTCTGACACGAATAAATAAATAAATAAATACCCCCCCTTACCTTATCCGCCCCCGAATAAAGAGAATCAGAAAGAAAAGGAGGTAGACAGGAATAACGGAGAACTTGCTCCGAGAGTGGAAGTGGATCCTAGACGAAGAGGGTGGTTTAAAATCTAGAGTAGAAGTGTCCTGGGCGAAGAGGGTGGTTTAAAATCCATTACTATACAAGGATCACCAAAATACACGTGGTCACACTTAAGACAATACCCCTAAAGAGGAGGACGCTGAAAAAAAAAATTATTGGAAAAACTGAATAATGAAAATAAAATGTCTTTCCTATTATGAAATTGAAGGAAAATCCGTCACCTCGGTTGGATAACCGTATAATATGACATTAAAAGCTAGTTCATTCTCATGTGCTAGTGTAATCCAGTTTATCTCAAATCTAATGGCGTCACCATCCAATTGTTATAATACAGAATTAAAAACAAGGAACTTAAGTAGACAAACACTAGTAAAAACAAAGATATCACACTTGAGTCTCTATATGTCCGTTCACTAACAAAACCAAGGAGATCACACATCTTCAATCTTCTAAGAGATTACACAGCTTTCCGTGCCCCGGGCTTTGGCGATTGACGCAATTATGGGGTAGTAGAAGTATTGTGACTGTCACAATAGTATAGGTCAGTTCGGGACGTCTCGATTCCAAAGAATACCCCTTACATTCTGATAAAAATTGCTTGCATTTTGTATTCTGCTTTATACTTCCACCCTCTGTGATAAGTAAATTTTTATGACATCAGAATTTAATGTTTAAGCTTTGATATTGTCTTAATTGGCAATTTCCTTTTCATTAGAAAATATTGCTCCATATTTATATTAAAAAATTGACTGTTAAGATTAATTGCAATTTGTTTTAGAACATTTCCATCGAATTGTTTGATTACATGCTCGCATTAGGTTTAATACCGACAGCCGTGGCTCAGCTGGCTAAAGCGCAGCGTTAGGTCATGGGACCAAGCTCTCTGCTGACTCGGTAGACGCGTGGGTTCGAGCCCCACCGTCGGCCGTCCTTAAAATGGTTTTCCGTGGTTTCCCCATTTTCAACACCAGGCAAATGCTGGGACGGTACCTTCTGATAGGCCACGGCCGATTCCTTCCACATTCTTGTCCATTTTCATTCATCTTCATCACTTCCATCCCGACGCGCAGGTCGCCCACGGGCGTCGAATAGAAAGACCTGCACTCGGCCTCTGAGGAGGCCACACGACCAAAAAAAAAAGGTTTAATGTCCTAATGATCAACTTTCCTGAGTTAATTTAGTTGGAATGGTTGGTGTGATCACCTCCATTAAAGAGCAATATGCCTTAGTGGCATGAATGATGATCGTAGCCACCTCCGCTCCCGTATCGGAACAACACACTCGTCTGTGTAAATGACACCTTGACAAATTCATCTATCATAATATTTTGCAGAACAAATGAAGTGGTGGCCACTAACCTCTAAAAGGGGTTACACAAAGCTGTAGAAGTCACTATGTGGCCAAAACTGGTGCTTATTAATTATTTTCATATTCATTATAATTAGGGCCCGGATGTTGATGCCGTAATTTTTTTTTAAAATGCACTTAAAATTTTCAAAAATTACTAATAAGGACCTACAAATTCGAAAAATTTGCTATAAAATGGAGAAAATTATCTTATAATAATAAACTCACCAATATTTCAAAAATGACATCTTAAGCTCAAACTGAAAAGTCAATCAAAATAGATTTTTTCTCGCACTTAACAAAAGGTTTATGCACTTAAGTCTTAGTTGCACTGCACTACGCATGTCATTCTGATGTTATCAAATGTAAATGATCTGCGGTTATCAGCCAACAAGTTTTTATATCTCGAAAAGTTGCGTTCAACGTCAACTGATGTGATCGGAGTATACTTAAAGTGAGGAAGGTTGTTTGCTGCTAAATCCTCCTCAATCCCATCCGTGGAGTAGTTTTCACAAGAAAGAATGACTGAAATTTTGAATAATGTTTTATACCCGGTGTTTTTGTCCAGCACTTTTTTCACTTCTGATGAAATACCCGCTGCGATTGTTGCTAAGACTAGTTTCCACCCGGTTAATTAAGGAAGTGGAATCAATATTTCAATATTTTAAATTATCTTGCATCAGCTACTAGGTTCTTCTTAACTCTGAGAGACGTAACTCCCTCATATAAAGCTGTGACATGACAAAATTGAAAAAAAAATGACCTTATAAGGCTGATTTCTCCAAAATAAGACCAAAAAATCTACCAAACTAAAAAAATGCTCTTAAAATGGAAAAATAGCAAAAAGATGCAAAATAAAAATGACATATTTGAAGACGGGGTGGCCCGTTCGGAGTTTCTATGTACTTCATCATTGTTTTAGACAGCTCAGTAAAAAGATGACATGTCATCTACAACGGGGCCCTAAGTATAATTATTATCGAAATTGGATGCTTTTCACTTCAACACGATTGTCATGAGTTATTACCTAATTCGAAAAAAGATGCATGAGATTCTTTTTCTTCTATCTGCCCTGCCCACTTTCCTGGAAGTTGGTG
Organism: Meconema thalassinum; assembly: GCA_946902985.2. Classification (NCBI taxonomy): domain Eukaryota; kingdom Metazoa; phylum Arthropoda; class Insecta; order Orthoptera; family Tettigoniidae; genus Meconema; species Meconema thalassinum. The sequence goes on along the minus strand of OX336388.2, from coordinate 186,989,132 downwards.
ATCAATATGGCTACTGTTTGTCTATCCTAAGTAACACGGTAGAGCTGTTCAATAGTTCTTGCGCCAGTCCAGTCTTGAAGATTCCGAAGACAAGACGTACTTTTCCCGCCCACTCTTCGATGCACGTCAATTTTGACCTTTACAATGAGGTGTAATATTGGACCACGTAACACTATCTGCAATCAATAAGGAATCCAGACAGCAGTCATTCAAACTGAAGGACATGAGAGACAAGCTGCTATTGAGAAAGGTGTAAGACAAGGCTGCAACTTATCAGGTAATTTGAGAAAAATTCACAAGTGGGATTAAGATTCGAGAATAAATAATTTCAACTTTGAGATTTGCTGATGACATTGTCATCTTGGCCGACACGCTTGAGGATTTGAATGAGTTTATAAATGGTATGGACTCTGTGTTGAGGAAAGAATTCATGATGAAAATGTATAAATGTAAAGCAAAAATTGAAATGCAGCCGAAAAAAAAAATCAGAAACCTCTATGGATGACGAATTGGCAGGTGAAAAGCTAAAGCTAAAAGTAGGAAGCAAAATAACCAGTGATGGACATAGCAAAGATGATATAAAAGTACGTTAGCTCAGGCAAGGAAAGCATTTCTACAGAAAAGAAATATTGGCATCGAATATAGATTTAGGTATTTGGAAGTCATTATTGAAAGTCTTTGTCTGGAGCGTGGTGCTCTATGGAAGTGAAACTTAGACCATTGGTGCAGCAGAAAAGAGGAGAATAGAAGCGTTTGAAATGTGGTGTTACAGGAGAATGATGAAGATCAGATGGGTAGATAGGGTTACAAACGAAGTGGAGTAGGTAATATAAGCCGAAGCTGGCGCAGGGGCTAATGGGCAAGATGGCCGCCGCGCGCAACAAGCCCTATGTTATTCTTATGGAGGAGTCAGTCAGAGCTAGCGCAGTGGCTAATGGGCAAAATGGCCGCCATACTCTGAGACCGTGAATAATGTCACAGGGGGAGTTCGACCGTGTAGTCGTTAAAAGGAATATTTATTATTATTATTATTAATATAATTAATAATTTTATTAGGTAATTATTGATTGATAGCTTGCCACGGTGGGTGAGTGGTTATTGTGTCGGACTACCGACCCCAAGCTTGCAGGTTCGCTCTTGGTCGTGGTAAGTGATTTTTGAAAGGCGGCAAAAATTAAGTCACGCACGTCTTACGATGTTGGCATGTAAAAGAACCCAGGAGAAGTCTGCTATTTAGTTGCTAAATGGATTATTTATTATTATTATTACTATTATTATTAGGTAATTATTGATTGATCATGTACAATCAAGACCAGCCTTATATTGCCCCACTTTATGGTGTAGTGGCTAGCATTTTTAGCTGTTACTGTGGAGGCTCGGGTTCGAGTCCTGGCTCTGTCAAGAAATTTAATTCTAGGCTGAGGGTTGGAACGGGGTACACTCAACCTTGTGAGGCAAAACTGACAGGAGTTGGCTTTTGATTCATACCTAACCTAACCAAATCCCACCTTACCTAACCTAACCTAACTTAACTTCAAAGTCAGAAGGTACAATACATTTATTGTTTTTTATACCCTCATAAATGAGATACAGAGAATGTCCACCACGATTTAAATCCTCGAACACACTTTTCTGACATATATCATTAAAACGTGTAGAAAGGAATGTCTGATAATTTTCACTAACACATAATACACGTTCACTATACATAGTGTCCACTTTTTGAATGTTAATGATACGGAAAAGAGTATGCATTGGTAATTCAGTGAGCTTTTTTTCTCTCTAATCAACAGTTCTACCCCCATAGCATTGAGAATATTTATTGCAGTAGCCTAAAAAGAAAAAAAAATCATATCTATTACAGTTTACGTATAAGTGACCAGAACCACTATAACATTTTATTCTAATAAGGAGATTTCCATAATGATAAGAAAAAGACTTACCATAATAATGGATTGTGTAAGTCAATGTCTTTCGCTGCTTGATGCCACTACTAAACTGATACTCATACAACGGACAAGTGAGTTCATGTTTAGCTGACGTAATCGTATGTTCCCACGCACTTCCTGTGTATTGCACGCGCCGTAGTGGCTAAATTTGAAACTAGATGAGATGGTTTGCTGATGTAATCGTATGTTCACCTGCACACACACGCAGGCCCCTGTGAATGGGTCCCTGTGGACGAGTCCCTGTGGACGGGACCCTGTGGACGGGTCATTGTTGACGGGTCATTGTTGACGGGTCCTTGTTGACGAGCCCCCTGTGGACGGGTCCTTGTTGACGGGTCCTTTTTGACTAATCCCTTTAGACCGGTTCCTTTTGACTGGGTCATGACCCCTAATGTTATAATGAAATTAAAACGTTGTTCCACATGATACGCAAGCAAAGAGCCGATCGCTACTATGAATTAACATTTATGTTTTTGTTTTGTTTTTACGCATGTGCACTTGTTTTTTTTTGTAAGAGGGCGGGCTTTTTGAATACAGATTTATAAATGAGTTATTTATTTTTAAATTACCAAAAGATCCAAAACTAATAGGTAATTAGCTTTTTAACATTTCATGAACCAATAAGGCTATGGGACTTGTATTAGAGGTCGTTGGACTTGAGGTGACATTTTGTTTTTGAATCTATTATTATTTTTGTTAAAAGGGTCTAACTACACTTTTGTTAATATCTCACTAACTAATAATCAGAGAGGGTCAAGTGAGGTGTCATGGGATTCAGGATGGTCAACCCTTTTCCATGACCAACGAATTTACCCAAAAGATTCAAAACAGCAAGGTCATTGACCTAAGATTTTATAAACTAATAATTGAATATTAACATGTGAGGTGTCATAGGACTTAGAATGGTCAACCCTTTCCATTGGCCAATGCATTTACCAAAAGTGCCCAATACATCAAGGTCATTGACCTGAGATTTTATAAACTAATAATCGGGTACGAACATGTTAGATGTTTACCATGTGTGATGAAACATAGCTAGGTAGAGAAAGAATTAGCGTAAGCTACATGTATTGTGACTGACAAGTCTTTTACCATTGAAACTTGTTTTCAGATCAAACTGTAGTATAGAGAGAGTATAGGTTGCAGGTATGGGTTAATAAATGGGAAACAGTGTACGCAAACTCTGATTTATCAAGAATTAAGAGTAGACTATCTTTATTTGATTGGTTAAAGAGGATAGCTAAAACACAAAAATGCTCAGTGGTTACCGACACAAAATGATCGCTACACACAACAAGCTTTAAATACTTGAGGCTAATAATCAATACACACACACACTCGCTTGTTCTAAACTAAACTGTGTTGCTGTCAGTGCTCAGACAGTAGGCTGATGACGAAATGCATTGCTAACAGAAATATAATCATTTCCGGTTGTCTAATGTTACCATTTACCCATTTATTTATTTTTTGTGTTGCAGTGGTAAGCACTTTTAGCTCTTGTATTGGTAGTCTTAACTCGATTTCCATGTCTGAGGCCTAGAACGAGTTGAACTAAGAAACAAGGGCATGGTGGTGCAGTGGTTAAGCTGTTAGCCTTTTCACCAGAGGGTTCGATTTCAGGTTAATATGCATGTCATAAACATATTAAACAAAACAAAAACAGAGATAAGGTTTAAAACTGATTACATTTGTGACTTTTCAAATTATTACTTGGATTACAAATACAAAAGGTGAACTGGGTTTGATATACAGTTAATGCTGTCTATCACACACTCGACTGTAAGAAAGCCAAAAGAGCAAAAGGCTTAGGTAGAGCAGTGGTAAAATTGCTATAAGTAGAGAACTATCTGGCAAAGCTATATCGCATAAACAGTGCAGTATACAATCCAGCAATCAAATTTGTATTTTGTGGAACAGAGAAATGCACTTACGTGAGAAAATGCAAGTTCATGTGTAATATGACCTAACACACAAGTGTTCACCTGTGCACGTGCACAATAAGAGCTAACAAGTCACATTCTGTTTAGTTCGTACGTAACGTTAGGTTAGGGCTAATGCACACACCCTAGTACACGAGGCACATGCCATTTGAGAGCAGGTCAAGGGATCTAACTTGGTGGATGGATGTGTTCTAACGAGTCATTTGTAGTTGAAAGAGAATAATACTTGTTCTTAAGATGTTAAAACTGAGGAGATGGTATGTACAGTAAGACGTCTTGTTATTTCCTGTGTAATATTACAGACATGACAGAGAGCGCGCAGATCTGTTGCTATGACTACGCTGCAGTAATTTGAAACCGCAAGTGTTCATTAAGACAATGAATGATGATCATGCAAAGTTAGCAGTTATTGGATATTACACAGGTGTTCCTTCCGGTGTCATGTTGCTGACATACCAGAGAGCGCACACTGCTGTTGCTATGACTGACGCTGCAGTAATTTGAAACCCCATGTGTTGATTAAGACAATGGGTGATGATCATGCAAATTCAGCAGTCTTTGGATACCACACATCAACATTGACTAAATCATAAACGTGTTGTCATAACCAGCAGAAACCTCATTTAAAGATTTTAGATTTTACATTTTAAATTTAAGATTTTTTTTATTTTTAGATTTTACTTTTTTACATTTTCCTAAAAGAGTAAACAACAAGGTCACATACCTAACCTCATTAAACCTAACTTTACCAAACCTAACTTAAGCTAATCCAAAGGCTAATGCACATACCCCAAGCATATAAGGTACATGCAACTATCCTTATGCTAGTCTTACAGGTTACTGTACAACATGATCACTACCCAAAAGGATTTTTTTTTCATTTTGTTGTTTATACATATGTCAATTTTCCAATTTCCCATTTTCAGTTTTTTAATGTCAGTTTAAAGTTTTTTCAATTTCATGATATTGAAACATGGATTTTCCAATTTTGTTGTTTTCAAATTTGTCAATTTACTAAATTCACATTCACAGTTTTTTTTAAATTTCAGTTTAATGTTTTTTTGTTCTATTTGTTAATATGGAAACATGGATTTTTTTACAATTTGTGTTTTTTACATGACATGCAATTATTCTTATGCTAGTCTTATAGGTTACTGTACAACATGATCACTACCCCACTGGATTTTTTTTCATATTGTTGTTTACACATATGCCAATTTTCCAATTCCCCATTTTCAGTTTTTTTAATATTAGATTTAAGTTTTTCAATTTCATAATATGGAAACATGGATTTTGCATTTTGTTGTTTACAATTTTATCAATTTTACAATTTCCCATTTACAGTTCTTAAAATGTCAGTTTAAAGTTTTTCAATTTCATGATATAGAAACATGGATTTTCCAATTTGTTGTTTTCACATTTATCAATTTACCAAATTCCCATTAACAGTTTTTAAAATTTCAGTTTAATGTTTTTTTTTTTTCTATTTGTCAATATGGAAACAAGGATTTTTTCCAATTTGTGTTTTACATGTTCATTTTGCATTAGGAGTGGAGAAAGGTGGGTAGTAATTAAAAATGTGCAAGCAGTGCCCATTGTTGACAGGTCATTGTTGACTTGTCCTTTTCATACAACAGACAAGTGAGTTCATGTTTAGCATGCATTACTAAAAATACCATGCAAGTGTTTAACATTTTTACAAATTAGCTTATGCATTAGTTTATGTGTGGGGTCTTATGTTGAGCATTTTGTATTGACTTATTTGACAAGTTATTTTTGTCAATGCATTTAGTGGATTTTTCTCTTGGTCTTGGAAAGTATATCAGTCCATTTTATCACAACATAATGCTTACTGCCATGTTTGTAAGCAACAACAACACTATAAACTTTCAAAAAAAAAAACCCACTAAAGTACTCTAAGGTGCCTAAGATAACTAAAGTGCCTAGTCAAGAGCATTATTTTTTTTGCAAAAAAAAGGTGAATGGGGAAAGTAGACTATATGTTTAAACTAAAAAAAATCATATAAAGTCATATGTTAGCTCTAACATCTACGTTTATTCCATTCTTAGTCGAAAAATATTATATATTTTTTTAAATATTTCTAAAAAATATTTTGGAAAGTAGGCTATATTTTGAAAACTACTCATCCTATAAAGTCATATATAGACTCAAACCAATGGGTTTTATATCCTTAATCGTTAGAACAAAATATGGAATTATTGACTTTTTTTTCCAATAATGATCATATTGGAAGCTAGGAATTTTACAAAAAAAAGTGTGCTTGACATAAATGACAGGTATTTACCACTTCTACCCACAAGCCAAGTCCCAGATCTCTGGGACAACATCCAAAAATGTTTTTATTGTGAAGAAGGCGATATTTTCAAAACGTATCATTCTAAAAAGTCATATATAGACTCAAACAAATGTTCTTTAAGTTATTTAACGTTAAAACAAAACTTAACATTTTTTTCATTTTTTCTAAAAAAGTCCAATTTTCAAAATTGTCTATGGTGGCTTATGTTGGTGGCTTATGGTGGTGGCTTATGGTGGCTTATGGTGGTGGCTTATGGTGGTGGTTTTATGGTGGCGTATGGTGGCTTATTATGGTGGTTTATAATGGTGGCTTATGGTGGTGGCTTATGGTGGCTTATGGTGGCTTATGGTGGTGGCTTATGATGGTGGCTTATGGTGGTGGCTTATGGTGGTTTATGGTGGCTTATGGTGGTGGCTTATGATGGTGGCTTATGGTGGTGGTTTATGATGGTGGCTTATGGTGGTGGTTTATGACGGTGGCTTATGGTGGTGGCCTATGGTGGCTTATGGTGGTGGCTTATAGTGGTGGCATATGTTGGTGACTTATTTTTGGTGGTTTACGTTAATACCTTATTTGTAATGGCTTATTTGACAAGTTATTTTTGTCAATGTATTTAGAGGATTTTTCTCTTGGTCTTGGAAAGTATCTCAACCCTTTTTTGTTATGGTAGCATAATGCTTTCCGCCATGTTTGTAAGCAAAAACAACACACTAAAATTCCAAGAATCCAAAGTACTCTAAGGTTAATGATTGTCTCTCAACTCCTTTCAACGACTAGTCAAAAACATTATATATATTTTTAAAAATTTTCAAAAAAAGGTAAATTGGAGAAGTAGGCTATATGTTTAAACTAAAAATCATATCAAATCATATGATAACTCTAACACCTACGTCTATCCCACTCTCATTCAAAAAATATAATATTCTTCAAAATTTTTCCAAAACAATATTTGGAAAGTAGGCCATATTTTGAAAACTAATCATCCTATAAAGTCATATATAGACTCAAACCAATGGCTTTTATATCCTTAATCGTAAGAACAAAATATGGAATTTTTGACATTTTTTTCAAAAATGTTCTTTTTAAAACGGGGGTATATTTTAGAAACTAGGAATTTTACAAAAAAGTTTGTTTAACGTAAATGACAGGTATTTACCCCCACTATCCACAAACCAAGTCTCAAGTCTCTGGGACAAAATCAAAAAAAGTTCAATTTGGAAAGTAGGCGATATTTTGAAAACTAATCATCCTAAAAAGTCATATATAGACTCAAACCAAATGGCTTTTATGTCCTTAATTGGTAGAACAAAACTTAACATTTTTTCAGTTTTTCCAAAAAAGTCCAATTTTCAAAATTGTTTATATTTTGGGAACTAAGAATTTTACAAAAAAGTTTGTTTAACGTAAATGAAAGGTCTTTACCCCCTCTACCCCAAAAAATACATATCAGGTCCCTAGGACAAAAACTGTGCATTGTAACAGTTCCGCAGCCTCCTCCTCCTCCCCTCCTCCAAGATGGCGGCCGTAGCTTAACTTAACCTAGCCTAACCTAACAAGATGGCGGCCGTAGCTTAACTTAACCTAGCCTAACCTAACAAGATGGCGGCTGTAGCTTAACTTAACCTAACCTAACCTGACCTACGAGGTGTGATCAAAAAGTTCCAAAAATGGCTGCCGTAGCTTAACTTAACCTTAGAGTCATTTTTTAACGGGTCCCGGAGGACGGGTCCTTGTTGACGGGTCCCTGTGGCGGGTCCTTTGGACTGATCCCTATGGACTGGCCCTTGCATTTTATCCAAATTATGTCAAAGGGGACCCGCCACAGGGACCCGTCAACAAGGACCCGTCCTCCGGGACCCGTTAAAAATATGACTCAAAGGTTAAGTTAAGCTACGGCAGCCTTTTTTGGAACTTTTTGATCACACCTCGTAGGTCAGGTTAGGTTAGGTTAAGTTAAGCTACAGCCGCCATCTTGTTAGGTTAGGCTAGGTTAAGTTAAGCTACGGCCGCCATCTTGTTAGGTTAGGCTAGGTTAAGTTAAGCTACGGCCGCCATCTTGGAGGAGGGGAGGAGGAGGAGGCTGCGGAACTGTTACAATGCACAGTTTTTGTCCTAGGGACCTGATATGTATTTTTTGGGGTAGAGGGGGTAAAGACCTTTCATTTACGTTAAACAAACTTTTTTGTAAAATTCTTAGTTCCCAAAATATAAACAATTTTGAAAATTGGACTTTTTTGGAAAAACTGAAAAAATGTTAAGTTTTGTTCTACCAATTAAGGACATAAAAGCCATTTGGTTTGAGTCTATATATGACTTTTTAGGATGATTAGTTTTCAAAATATCGCCTACTTTCCAAATTGAACTTTTTTTGATTTTGTCCCAGAGACTTGAGACTTGGTTTGTGGATAGTGGGGGTAAATACCTGTCATTTACGTTAAACAAACTTTTTTGTAAAATTCCTAGTTTCTAAAATATACCCCCGTTTTAAAATGAACATTTTTGAAAAAAATGTCAAAAATTCCATATTTTGTTCTTACGATTAAGGATATAAAAGCCATTGGTTTGAGTCTATATATGACTTTATAGGATGATTAGTTTTCAAAATATGGCCTACTTTCCAATTATTGTTTTGGAAAAATTTTGAAGAATATTATATTTTTTGAATGAGAGTGGGATAGACTTAGGTGTTAGAGTTAGCATATGATTTGATATGATTTTTAGTTTAAACATATAGCCTACTTCCCCAATTTACCTTTTTTTGAAAATTTTTAAAAATATATATAATGTTTTTGACTAGTCGTTGAAAGGAGTTGAGAGACAATCATTAACCTTAGAGTACTTTGGATTCTTGGAATTTTAGTGTGTTGTTTTTGCTTACAAACATGGCGGTAAGCATTATGCTACCATAACAAAAAAGGGTTGAGATACTTTCCAAGACCAAGAGAAAAATCCTCTAAATACATTGACAAAAATAACTTGTCAAATAAGCCATTACAAATAAGGTATTAACGTAAACCACCAACAATAAGTCACCAACATATGCCACCACTATAAGCCACCACCATAAGCCACCATAGGCCACCACCATAAGCCACCATCATAAACCACCACCATAAGCCACCATCATAAACCACCACCATAAGCCACCATCATAAGCCACCACCATAAGCCACCATAAACCACCATAAGCCACCACCATAAGCCACCATCATAAGCCACCACCATAAGCCACCATAAGCCACCACCATAAGCCACCATTATAAACCACCATAATAAGCCACCATAAGCCGCCATAAAACCACCACCATAAGCCACCACCATAAGCCACCATAAGCCACCACCATAAGCCACCAACATAAGCCACCATAGACAATTTTGAAAATTGGACTTTTTTAGAAAAAATGAAAAAAATGTTAAGTTTTGTTTTAACGTTAAATAACTTAAAGAACATTTGTTTGAGTCTATATATGACTTTTTAGAATGATACGTTTTGAAAATATCGCCTTCTTCACAATAAAAACATTTTTGGATGTTGTCCCAGAGATCTGGGACTTGGCTTGTGGGTAGAAGTGGTAAATACCTGTCATTTATGTCAAGCACACTTTTTTTTGTAAAATTCCTAGCTTCCAATATGATCATTTTTGGAAAAAAATGTCAATAATTCCATATTTTGTTCTAACGATTAAGGATATAAAACCCATTGGTTTGAGTCTATATATGACTTTATATAGGATGAGTAGTTTTCAAAATATAGCCTACTTTCCAAAATATTTTTTAGAAATATTTAAAAAAATATATAATATTTTTCGACTAAGAATGGAATAAACGTAGATGTTAGAGCTAACATATGACTTTATATGATTTTTTTTAGTTTAAACATATAGTCTACTTTCCCCATTCACCTTTTTTTTGCAAAAAAAATAATGCTCTTGACTAGGCACTTTAGTTATCTTAGGCACCTTAGAGTACTTTAGTGGGTTTTTTTTTTGAAAGTTTATAGTGTTGTTGTTGCTTACAAACATGGCAGTAAGCATTATGTTGTGATAAAATGGACTGATATACTTTCCAAGACCAAGAGAAAAATCCACTAAATGCATTGACAAAAATAACTTGTCAAATAAGTCAATACAAAATGCTCAACATAAGACCCCACACATAAACTAATACATAAGCTAATTTGTAAAAATGTTAAACACTTGCATGGTATTTTTAGTAATGCATGCTAAACATGAACTCACTTGTCTGTTGTATGAAAAGGACAAGTCAACAATGACCTGTCAACAATGGGCACTGCTTGCACATTTTTAATTACTACCCACCTTTCTCCACTCCTAATGCAAAATGAACATGTAAAACACAAATTGGAAAAAATCCTTGTTTCCATATTGACAAATAGAAAAAAAACAACATTAAACTGAAATTTTAAAAACTGTTAATGGGAATTTGGTAAATTGATAAATGTGAAAACAACAAATTGGAAAATCCATGTTTCTATATCATGAAATTGAAAAACTTTAAACTGACATTTTAAGAACTGTAAATGGGAAATTGTAAAATTGATAAAATTGTAAACAACAAAATGCAAAATCCATGTTTCCATATTATGAAATTGAAAAACTTAAATCTAATATTAAAAAAACTGAAAATGGGGAATTGGAAAATTGGCATATGTGTAAACAACAATATGAAAAAAAATCCAGTGGGGTAGTGATCATGTTGTACAGTAACCTATAAGACTAGCATAAGAATAATTGCATGTCATGTAAAAAACACAAATTGTAAAAAAATCCATGTTTCCATATTAACAAATAGAACAAAAAAACATTAAATTGAAATTTAAAAAAAACTGTGAATGTGAATTTAGTAAATTGACAAATTTGAAAACAACAAAATTGGAAAATCCATGTTTCAATATCATGAAATTGAAAAAACTTTAAACTGACATTAAAAAACTGAAAATGGGAAATTGGAAAATTGACATATGTATAAACAACAAAATGAAAAAAAAATCCTTTTGGGTAGTGATCATGTTGTACAGTAACCTGTAAGACTAGCATAAGGATAGTTGCATGTACCTTATATGCTTGGGGTATGTGCATTAGCCTTTGGATTAGCTTAAGTTAGGTTTGGTAAAGTTAGGTTTAATGAGGTTAGGTATGTGACCTTGTTGTTTACTCTTTTAGGAAAATGTAAAAAAGTAAAATCTAAAAATAAAAAAAATCTTAAATTTAAAATGTAAAATCTAAAATCTTTAAATGAGGTTTCTGCTGGTTATGACAACACGTTTATGATTTAGTCAATGTTGATGTGTGGTATCCAAAGACTGCTGAATTTGCATGATCATCACCCATTGTCTTAATCAACACATGGGGTTTCAAATTACTGCAGCGTCAGTCATAGCAACAGCAGTGTGCGCTCTCTGGTATGTCAGCAACATGACACCGGAAGGAACACCTGTGTAATATCCAATAACTGCTAACTTTGCATGATCATCATTCATTGTCTTAATGAACACTTGCGGTTTCAAATTACTGCAGCGTAGTCATAGCAACAGATCTGCGCGCTCTCTGTCATGTCTGTAATATTACACAGGAAATAACAAGACGTCTTACTGTACATACCATCTCCTCAGTTTTAACATCTTAAGAACAAGTATTATTCTCTTTCAACTACAAATGACTCGTTAGAACACATCCATCCACCAAGTTAGATCCCTTGACCTGCTCTCAAATGGCATGTGCCTCGTGTACTAGGGTGTGTGCATTAGCCCTAACCTAACGTTACGTACGAACTAAACAGAATGTGACTTGTTAGCTCTTATTGTGCACGTGCACAGGTGAACACTTGTGTGTTAGGTCATATTACACATGAACTTGCATTTTCTCACGTAAGTGCATTTCTCTGTTCCACAAAATACAAATTTGATTGCTGGATTGTATACTGCACTGTTTATGCGATATAGCTTTGCCAGATAGTTCTCTACTTATAGCAATTTTACCACTGCTCTACCTAAGCCTTTTGCTCTTTTGGCTTTCTTACAGTCGAGTGTGTGATAGACAGCATTAACTGTATATCAAACCCAGTTCACCTTTTGTATTTGTAATCCAAGTAATAATTTGAAAAGTCACAAATGTAATCAGTTTTAAACCTTATCTCTGTTTTTGTTTTGTTTAATATGTTTATGACATGCATATTAACCTGAAATCGAACCCTCTGGTGAAAAGGCTAACAGCTTAACCACTGCACCACCATGCCCTTGTTTCTTAGTTCAACTCGTTCTAGGCCTCAGACATGGAAATCGAGTTAAGACTACCAATACAAGAGCTAAAAGTGCTTACCACTGCAACACAAAAAATAAATAAATGGGTAAATGGTAACATTAGACAACCGGAAATGATTATATTTCTGTTGGCAATGCATTTCGTCATCAGCCTACTGTCTGAGCACTGACAGCAACACAGTTTAGTTTAGAACAAGCGAGTGTGTGTGTGTATTGATTATTAGCCTCAAGTATTTAAAGCTTGTTGTGTGTAGCGATCATTTTGTGTCGGTAACCACTGAGCATTTTTGTGTTTTAGCTATCCTCTTTAACCAATCAAATAAAGATAGTCTACTCTTAATTCTTGATAAATCAGAGTTTGCGTACACTGTTTCTCATTTATTAACCCATACCTGCAACCTATACTCTCTCTATACTACAGTTTGATCTGAAAACAAGTTTCAATGGTAAAAGACTTGTCAGTCACAATACATGTAGCTTACACTAATTCTTTATCTACCTAGCTATGTTTCATCACACATGGTAAACATCTAACATGTTCGTACCCGATTATTAGTTTATAAAATCTCAGGTCAATGACCTTGATGTATTGGGCACTTTTGGTAAATGCATTGGCCATGGGAAAGGGTTGACCATTCTAAGTCCTATGACACCTCACATGTTAATATTCAATTATTAGTTTATAAAATCTTAGGTCAATGACCTTGCTGTTTTGAATCTTTTGGGTAAATTCGTTGGTCATGGAAAAGGGTTGACCATCCTGAATCCCATGACACCTCACTTGACCCTCTCTGATTATTAGTTAGTGAGATATTAACAAAAGTGTAGTTAGACCCTTTTAACAAAAATAATAATAGATTCAAAAACAAAATGTCACCTCAAGTCCAACGACCTCTAATACAAGTCCCATAGCCTTATTGGTTCATGAAATGTTAAAAAGCTAATTACCTATTAGTTTTGGATCTTTTGGTAATTTAAAAATAAATAACTCATTTATAAATTTGTATTCAAAAAGCCCGCCCTCTTACAAAAAAAAAACAAGTGCACATGCGTAAAAACAAAACAAAAACATAAATGTTAATTCATAGTAGCGATCGGCTCTTTGCTTGCGTATCATGTGGAACAACGTTTTAATTTCATTATAGCATTAGGGGTCATGACCCAGTCAAAAGGAACCGGTCTAAAGGGATTAGTCAAAAAGGACCCGTCAACAAGGACCCTCCACAGGGGTCTCGTCAACAAGGACCCGTCAACAAGGACCCGTCAACAATGACCCGTCAACAATGACCCGTCCACAGGGTCCCGTCCACAGGGACTCGTCCACAGGGACCCATTCACAGGGGCCTGCGTGTGTGTGCAGGTGAACATACGATTACATCAGCAAACCATCTCATCTAGTTTCAAATTTAGCCACTACGGCGCGTGCAATACACAGGAAGTGCGTGGGAACATACGATTACGTCAGCTAAACATGAACTCACTTGTCCGTTGTATGAGTATCAGTTTAGTAGTGGCATCAAGCAGCGAAAGACATTGACTTACACAATCCATTATTATGGTAAGTCTTTTTCTTATCATTATGGAAATCTCCTTATTAGAATAAAATGATATAGTGGTTCTGGTCACTTATACGTAAACTGTAATAGATATGATTTTTTTTTCTTTTTAGGCTACTGCAATAAATATTCTCAATGCTATGGGGGTAGAACTGTTGATTAGAGAGAAAAAAAGCTCACTGAATTACCAATGCATACTCTTTTCCGTATCATTAACATTCAAAAAGTGGACACTATGTATAGGAAGAAGGAAGAAGGAAGATTGTAGTTTTACGTGACCGTGAATCTTGTGATTATGAGCCACGGGACCTCCTTTTTACGTGGAATCCGAACCACAGGACATGGCATTTCACTTCGAAAATCTCACATGCATTGACCGGGAATCGAACCCGGACCGCCTTGGTGAGAGGCATACAGCTAGACCGCTGAGCCACCACGCCCCCACTATGTATAGTGAACGTGTATTATGTGTTAGTGAAAATTATCAGACATTCCTTTCTACACGTTTTAATGATATATGTCAGAAAAGTGTGTTCGAGGATTTAAATCGTGGTGGACATTCTCTGTATCTCATTTATGAGGGTATAAAAAACAATAAATGTATTGTACCTTCTGACTTTGAAGTTAAGTTAGGTTAGGTTAGGTAAGGTGGGATTTGGTTAGGTTAGGTATGAATCAAAAGCCAACTCCTGTCAGTTTTGCCTCACAAGGTTGAGTGTACCCCGTTCCAACCCTCAGCCTAGAATTAAATTTCTTGACAGAGCCAGGACTCGAACCCGAGCCTCCACAGTAACAGCTAAAAATGCTAGCCACTACACCATAAAGTGGGGCAATATAAGGCTGGTCTTGATTGTACATGATCAATCAATAATTACCTAATAATAATAGTAATAATAATAATAATAAATAATCCATTTAGCAACTAAATAGCGGACTTCTCCTGGGTTCTTTTACATGCCAACATCGTAAGACGTGCGTGACTTAATTTTTGCCGCCTTTCAAAAATCACTTACCACGACCAAGAGCGAACCTGCAAGCTTGGGGTCGGTAGTCCGACACAATAACCACTCACCCACCGTGGCAAGCTATCAATCAATAATTACCTAATAAAATTATTAATTATATTAATAATAATAATAATAATAATAATAATAAATATTCCTTTTAACGACTACACGGTCGAACTCCCCCTGTGACATTATTCACGGTCTCAGAGTATGGCGGCCATTTTGCCCATTAGCCACTGCGCTAGCTCTGACTGACTCCTCCATAAGAATAACATAGGGCTTGTTGCGCGCGGCGGCCATCTTGCCCATTAGCCCCTGCGCCAGCTTCGGCTTATATTACCTACTAAGAGGTATTAAGACGAGTGGGAGAGGAGAGATTTTTCTCGTGACTGCTAATGAAGAGAAGAGTTAGGTTGGTAGGACACATACTAAGACACCCAGGAATAGCAAGCTTAGTTATGGAAGGAAGGGTTGAAGATAAGAACTGTAGGGGTAGACCAAGGTTAGAATATGTTAAACAGATTGCCTCGGATGTAGAGTGTGGTAGCTAAGATTAGCTCAGGACAGGGAGGCAAGGAGAGCTGCATTAAATCAGTCAAAAGACTGAAGACTCAAACAACAACAACAACACCACATGACCCAGGTATCCCGCTCTCCACAGTACCTGTTCATTAGAGATGTGACCTATCCAGCATCCTTCATTTCTAGAGCTTCAAGCCTTTTAATGGACCAAAGATAATACGCTGTCTTAATTTGAAACTTAAGGCATCATCACACAATTAAGCTGTCATTTTTTTTGAAAGTTGACGTTACCATTTCTATGCGGGTCTTTAATAATAATAATAATAATAATAATAATAATAATAATAATAATAATAATAATAATAATAATAATAATAAGAATAATAATAATAATAAATCGAGAAACAAGAGAGGAAAATTCTCAGAAAAATCCCAGGACCAAAGTTTGAAAATGGAATTTGGATGAAAAAGAAACCACATGAAATTTTTCAATCCGCAGAAAAAATCACAGATACTATCAGAAAACGACGATTAAAATTCTAGGGACACCTTCACAGAATGGATAACGACAGGCTGACAAAGGGAATTCTAAATCTAGCGCTAACCCTGAAAATCCGCAACAATTGGTTAACAGATATACAACAAGATATACTAGAAATGGGCATTGCTGAGGAAACTGTTCCAGATAGAGTAAAATTTAGAAGCCTAGTAAACAAACTTAAATTCGCAGAGAAACCTAAAAGGACAAATACAGGCTGGACAGAAACACGCAGAAAGGAACACAGTGAACGAATGAAGAGATATTGGGAAGAAAAGAAGAAGGAACATTGTGCAAAATAAGTTCAAGTGCACTCCGTAGTTGGGCATAACGATTTAAAGAATTAATAATAAGATATACGCAATTATTCTCAAGTTTCACATTTTTCTATTTCTATTCCATTTAATAGCAAATTTCTTTTGTTTGTTTTGAGCCAATTTGTAGTGGTCACGGAACATTAAGGCTGAAGTCTAGTATTTATGTAATGTGTTTGTTGGAAGTTCAAGTGCATCAGATGAGACTTCACACCCATCATGAGTCATTATCTTCCTGTCTTATCTGTTACAGCAATACCCACAGCCATGTTAGTACCATTCAACTGTCGGCCAACAAATGAGTGGGCGGGGAGTTCCTCCAAGTGGCTGAAATAAACACTTACTTCGCACATGAATGGGGGGAGAGGTTTCAAGTACTGGCTGAATAAATTAATTGTTACGCTTCGCCCGATGAAATCCTTATTGAGGTTTTATTAATCCCAGGAAAAGTTGGTTCAAGTCTGTAGTTTATTGATTACTTGCACTTGACACTTTGCTGATACCTCTTCTCCATTCAGACAACAATACGCTGTTACGAGAGTCAGTAGATCAAGCCCTAAACAAGAGTAATATATGCAAGCAAACACACCCTAATAACTAGGTGAATACAGTGGCGTAACTAGGGCTCGGATATAATGAGACGTCCCTACTTAGTGTAAAACCAAGTCCCCGATTCTTGGATGTGACGGGTAATCTCGAGAACCACTGGATAGATTTTGATGTGGTTTTCAACATTCTGTGAAGGATTTCTCGAGGAAGGTTTCTATACATAAACCTTCATTTATCACTGAAGGAAGCCGAGCAGTAAAGATTTCAGTGAATCGAGTCGAAGAAAATCCTGCCGTCCGTGCGCCTTTTAAGCTTACGCTGGGTAAACAGTTAAAGATACCGGGAGAAGTCCGCTAGTGATCGAATAAAGCACATATAAAATCCTTCTACAGTATCTATATTTTTGTGTTCGACTAGCATTTGATACGTCGTATTTTCACTTACCAATGTGTAAATGCTCCACAATTAGGAGTTTTAGTAGTGTATTTGTGGGGGTTCAGATACCTCCACCTCCACACCCTCCACACAAGATGGCGGCGGTGCGATATCTCTCGAACTTATGGTCGGATTTTGACAAATGAGGTGTCATTGAACTCGGGCAGACACTCCCTTTCCAATGGACAACATATTTCAACCCCAAAAATAAAACCTACCCCTACTAGAGGGTGAAATTAAATTTTTTAGAGAATCTCTCTTTCCAATTGCAACATGTGAGAGTTTGAATGTCGATATGGATGTAACGATGTTCTGCAAACCAATAATCAAAGAGGGGCATGTTAGGCCTTGAGGTGAGAGCCCCTGTTATTGTTGACGAGCCCCCTGCTGTCGGGCCCCTGTGAATGGGTTATTGTTGACAGGTCCTTGTGGACGAGTCCTTGTGGACAAGTCCTTGTTGACAGGTCCTGTGGACAAGTCCTTGTGGACAGGTCCTTGTGGACAAGTCCTTGTGGACGAGTCCTTGTCCCTTTGGACTGATCCCTTTGGACAGGTCCCTTTGGCCTGGTTCCTACGGACTAACCCATGAATTTATTTAAATTATGTCAAAGGGCCTAACTACATTTGTGTGTGTTGAATTGACGTTGTTCACCACTACTATAATGGAATAACGATATGAAAGGAAAGTGACGAAATACATGTGAACACGTGTGAAATGACCTTATTACCGTCCTCCTTGTGAAACAAGTCACATCCTGTTTTGCTTCATACGTGAGAAAATGTGAGTTCGAACCCGTGGTCGGATTTTGACGAATGAGGTGTCATTGAACTCGGGCTGATACCCCCTTTCCAATGAACAACATATTTCCACCCCAAAATAAAACCTACCCCTACTAGGGGGTGAAATTGTAATTTTTTTAGAGAATCTCTCTTTCCAATTGCAACATGTGAGAGTTTGAATGCCGATATGGAATAAAACGTTGTTCCACACAAGAGACATGTGTTTGGTGGATAGCCACTATGAACTAACATGCTTGTTTTTGTTTTTTGTTATTTACGCATGCCCACTCATAGCTTTTGTAAGAGGGCAGGCTTTTTAAAAGATGGCGGCTGTAGTGTAACCTAACCTAACCCAACCCACGAGTGGTGATCAAAAAGTATTTAAAGTGACGCTTGTCGATTGGCAAACCAATAATCAAAGAGGGATATGTCAGGTCTTGAGGTGATAGCCCCCTTTGATTGATCCCTGTTGATTGATCTCTGTTGATTTGTCCCTTTGGACTGGTCTCTGTTGACTAGCCCCTTTTGGACGGGCACTTTTTGACAGGGTCATTTTTGATGGATCCTTTTTGACAGGTGCTTTTCGACGGGTCCCTGTTGACGAGTCATTGCTGACGGGTCCTTGTTGATGAGTCCCTGTGGACGGGTCATTGTTGACGGGTCCCTATTGACAGGTCATTGTTGACAGGTCATTGATGACGGGTCATTGTTGATGGGTCCTTGCTGACAAGTCCCTGTTGATGGGTCCCTGTGGAAGGGTCCCTTTAGACCGACCCCTTTGGACTGGTCCCTATGGACCGGTCCATGAAATTTATCCAAATTATGTCAAAGGGCCTAACTACATTTGTGTGTAAAGCAGTGTGTTGAACTGACGTTGTTCACCAGTCCTTACTACTACAATTGGATAACGATATGAAAGGAATTGATTAACTAGACATGAGTTAACTACCAACGAAACACTTTGGCGACTCTGCTTGTTATTGACCAATGAGTAGGGTTTTAGAAAAACTGTTTGTTATTTTGGGTTATATACAAAAAATGCTTAGACCTTTTGAGTGACTATGTTTGCTAAACAAGACATTATACCAGACACGATTAGGATTCTTATGTAGCTCAGACAAGGAAAGAATTTCTACAGAATCTGTTGACATTGAATATAGATTTAGGTATTAGGAAGTCATTTTGAAGGCCTTTGTCTGGAGCGTGGCAATCTATGAAAGTAAAACTTAGACAATTGGTGTAGCAGAAAAGTGGAGAATTGAAGTGTTTGAAATGTGGTGTTACAGGAGAATGATGAAGATTAGATGGGTAAATAGGGTTACTAACAAAGAGGTATTAAGACGAGTGGGGGAGAAGAGATGTATCTGGCGACTGTTAATGAAGTAAAGAGATAGGTTGGTAGAACACGTACTAAGACACCCAAGAATAGCAAACTTAGTTAAGGAAGAAAGGTTCGAGGACGAGAACTGTAGGGGTAGACCAAGTTTAGAATATGTTAAACAGATAGCCTTGAATGTAGGGTGTGGTAGCTATATAGAGATGAAACGATTAGCTCGGGACAGATAGGCGCTGAGATCTGCATCAAACCAGTCAAAGGACTAAAGACTCAAACAACAACATGTAAGTTCACTAAAATAATGTTGTGTAACGGTATATGTTAGTCAACGAACAGTAATGCATTACTAAAACCCATGACACGATACCTAAGAGCTTTTCTAAAATGATTTTAAAATGCCTTTAACCCTATATTGAACACCCAGTTCACAAGACTCATAACTGCAATGTTATGGTAAAACAAAACAAAATCTATATTTCAAAACAAGCAAGTGGTTTAGTCAATGTATACTGGAAAAAGTTTTGTAAACACTCAAGTCCTCAAGACTAATTAAATTAGTAACTGTCAGGTTGACCGAGTGGTTAAGGTGTTTGACTTAAGATCAAATTTTCTGTATAAGGAAGCAAGGGTTCGAATCCCTTACCTGACATAACTATTGCCTTGACATGGCTTGGCCACACTGCATTATTATGACACTCGGTACACAAACCATAGATATAGTGTATTGTTTAAGGCCACTCTCTTTCTGAACATAGTCAGAGACTGTTGATGGTTAACAATTGTATTAATAGTGGGACATGGGGATAGTAATTAAGAAAAACAGACAATACCCATACAATATTTTTATTAAATTCATTTTATAATAGTTACACACTGAATTCAAGTCTATCTCTTTACCATTGTTCTATATAGATTTTTAAACTCAACGGTTGTTGTAGATCCTTTTACAACTTTCTCCAGGTACTCTTGCTCTTAAAAACTGGGGAAGCCGCAATGGTTTTATAAACATAAAACCCTCATCCTCTTCTTTTTCATAATTATCATCATCATCATTATGAATATTATCATCAAAATTATTATAGTCATTGTCACCATCATTATCATCATCATCATCATTCTCAACATCACTAGAACTATCCAATTCCTCTTGTTTGTTTTCCACAGGGACCTCTTGTAGAGTCTGCGTTGCTTTTGATAGTATTAAGGGTTTTTTGAACGATGGTATTTGTCCTAACATGTCTTTTTGAGGTGATGATGAATGCTTTTTAACAAACAATGCACTATCTTGAGCAGCAATATATTTTTCTTGGACTTGCTTTTTTACCTGGGTTAGAGTATTTTGCGTATTTAAATGTGTATTAATTTGAGATTCACAATGATGTTCTTTTGAAGTAAGTACGTTGGAGTCTTTTGTTTTAATCATTCCTCGACACTTTTTGGATCGTTGTTTTGAACATCGCCAAATAACAGTTCCATCTTTATTGGTTGTTTTTACAATATATGTATATCCTTTATAGAAGACACATGGCTTGCCATGACTGGTTGTTGAGACTTCCATATCAACTAATACATATGAATTAAATTTTAGTAAAGTCACATGAACAATCTTTAGATTACAAGTGATTTACACACACACACACTTTCCTAAATGTCAAGATTTATGGATGTCGTTTTCCGCCAACAGCTGCTTACTGCGTATGACAAGGCTGGAGACTGGTAGGTGAGACGGTCTTTCACGATGTGAACACTGTAACAGGGAGTAGTCAACTGACAATATTCTTATACCCTAGTCAAGGTTAACAGGTACTTACTGCGTATGACAAGGCCGTACACTCGTAGGTTAGACCGTATTTTTTGTTTGTTGCTAAGGATCCCGTATATACCCTAGACATGTTAGTTCTGAACACTTAGTGGTTAATTGTATATATTGAATTTAAATACACAGCTCATACAAGCACGTTTTGCGGATGGGAGGGGTGAGAGGCTGGCAAAAAAGGAAATGTTTTAGTTTAATGAAACGCCATGTCCTAGTAGGCGTGATTTATAGTAGACGCAATTGATAGTAGACGTAATTGATAGTAGGTGTAATCGATACTAGACGTGATTAATAGTAGACGCAATTGATACTAGGCGTGATTGATAGTAGGCGTGATTTGTAGTAAGCGCGATTTATAGTAGACGCAAATGATAGTAGGCGCGATTGATAGTAGGCGTGATTGATAGTAGACGCGATTGATACTAGGCGTGATTGATAGTAGGCGTGATTTGTAGTAAGCGCGATTTATAGTAGACGCAAATGATAGTAGGCGCGATTGATAGTAGGCGTGATTGATAGTAGGCGCAATTTGACATGGGCGCGACTCAGATCATTTTTGATATCATAAAGTTACAGTGTCAATGTTTATACAAAGTACAAGGTAGAGGGTATTTTAAGACATAACCTCAGCTCACTTAACATAACCTAACTTTACCTAACCTAACTTTGTCACGTGACATGTTCTACAAGTTTAGACTTGCTTTAAGACTGATTATGACGTCATAGAGTGATGGGAGGGGTGAGAGGCTGACAAAAAAGGAAATGTTCTGGTTTAATGAAACGTCATGTCCTAGTAGGCGCGATTTATAGTAGACGCAATTGATAGTAGGCGCGATTAATAGTAGACGCAATTGATAGTAGACGTGATTGATAGTAGGCGTGATTTGACATGAGCGCGATTTATAGTAGACGCGAAAGATAGTAGGCGCGATTGATAGTAGGCGTAATTAGACATGGGCGAGATTTATAGTAGACGCAATTGATAGTAGGCGCGATTGATAGTAGGTGTAATTGGTAGTAGGCGCGATTTGACATGAGCGCGATTTATAGTAGACGCAAATGATACTAGACGTGATTAATAGTAGACGCAATTGATACTAGGCGTGATTGATAGTAGGCGTGATTTGTAGTAAGCGCGATTTATAGTAGACGCAAATGATAGTAGGCGCGATTGATAGTAGGCGTGATTGATAGTAGACGCGATTGATAGTAGACGCAATTTGACATGGGCGCGACTCAGATCATTTTTGATATCATAAAGTTACAGTGTCAATGTTTATACAAAGTACAAGGTAGAGGGTATTTTTAGACATAACCTCAGCTCACTTAACATAACCTAACTTTACCTAACCTAACTTTGTAACGTGACATGTTCTACAAGTTTAGACTTGCTTTAAGACTGATTATGACGTCATAGATTGATGGGAGGGGTGAGAGGCTGACAAAAAAGGAAATGTTCTGGTTTAATGAAACGTCATGTCCTAGTAGGCGCGATTTATAGTAGACGCAATTGATAGTAGGCGCGATTAATAGTAGACGCAATTGATAGTAGACGTGATTGATAGTAGGCGTGATTTGACATGAGCGCGATTTATAGTAGACGCGAAAGATAGTAGGCGCGATTGATAGTAGGCGTAATTAGACATGGGCGAGATTTATAGTAGACGCAATTGATAGTAGGCGCGATTGACAGTAGGTGTAATTGGTAGTAGGCGCGATTTGACATGAGCGCGATTTATAGTAGACGCAAATGATACTAGACGTGATTAATAGTAGACGCAATTGATACTAGGCGTGATTGATAGTAGGCGTGATTTGTAGTAAGCGCGATTTATAGTAGACGCAAATGATAGTAGGCGTGATTGATAGTAGACGCGATTGATAGTAGACGCAATTTGACAAGGGCGCGACTCAGATCATTTTTGATATCATAAAGTTACAGTGTCAATGTTTATACAAAGTACAAGGTAGAGGGTATTTTAAGACATAACCTCAGCTCACTTAACATAACCTAACTTTACCTAACCTAACTTTGTCACGTGACATGTTCTACAAGTTTAGACTTGCTTTAAGACTGATTATGACGTCATAGATTGATGGGAGGGGTGAGAGGCTGACAAAAAAGGAAATGTTCTGGTTTAATGAAACGTCATGTCCTAGCAGGCGCGATTGGTAGTAGACGAAATTGATAGTAGACGCGATTAATGGTAGGCGCAATTGATAGTAGGTGTGATCAGGTACTTACTGCATATCAAAAGGCTGTACACTCGTGTGTTAGACACTCTATCTTGTTAAGGACCCCTATATATTCCCTATACAAGGTTATACATGTTAGTTCTAAACACTTAGTGGTTATTTGTATTTTAAATTTATATACACAGGTTATACAAGCACGTTTTTTCACACAGTAAAACTTTGTCAAATAGCCACATGCGACACGCAAAGTATGTTTCCGCTATCTAGCGGTGACTATGGAAACTACCTGAACATATCCTAATCTAATCCTAGCTAACTTCACCTGACGTAACCATACCGGTTTGTAAGCAACAACAACAACACACTAAGATTCCATGAATTCCAGAGTACTTTTAGATTAATTATCGACTCTCAACTCTTATAACTATGTCTATCCCACTCTGTCAAAAACACGATTTTTTTTTTAATTTTTGCTTGATGTCAATACTAAAGTGATAATGGGTTTTCCGATCCTATCACTATAAATTCATTACCCCCACTCTTATCTTGGTCTCGACAACAACCATGCCTATTTTTATTATGTCAGATGATGTAATGTTCGAGTGCAAAGTGGGTGTAAAAGTGAGTGCAAAGTGAGTGCAAAAGTGAGTGCAAAGTAAGTGTAAAAGTAGTTGTAAAAGTGAGTGCAAAGTGAGTGCAAAAGTGAGTGCAAAAGTGGGGTGTAAAAGTGGTACCCTATTTGTAATGGCTTATTTGACAAGTTATTTTGTGGTACCCTATTCGTAATGGCTTATTTCACAAGTTGTTTTTGTCAATGTATTTAGAGGATATTTCTCTTGTTCATGGAAAGTATCTCAACCCTTTTTATGATAGCATAATGCTTACCGTCATGTTTGTAAGCAACAACAACACACTAAAATTCCAAGAATCCAAACTACTCTAAGGTTAATGATGGTCTCTCAACTCCATTCCACGCCTAGTCAAAAACATTATACATTTCATTTTTTTCAAAAAAGGTAAATTGAGAAAGTAGGCTATATATTTAAACTAAAAAATCATATGCTAACTCCAACACCTACGTCTATCCCATTCTCAGTCAAAAAAATATATATATATCCTTTAAATTTTTCCAAAAATTATTTGGAAAGTAGGCTATAATTTGAAAACTAATCATCCTAAAAAGTCATATATAGACTCAAACCAATGGCTTTTATGTCCTTAATCGTTAGAACAAAACATGGAATTTGACATTTTTCCAAATATTGATCATTTTTAAAAATGGGCTATATTTTGTAAACTATGAATTACACAAAAAATGTGTTTGACATAAAATGACAGGTATTTACCCCCCTCTACCCACAAACCAAGTCCCAGGTCTCTGGGACAAAATCCAAAAAGGTTCAATTTTGAAAGTAGACGATATTTTGAAAACTAATCATTCTAAAAAGTCATATATAGACTCAAACAAATGTCCTTTAAGTCCCTTAACGTTAGAACAAAACTTAACATTTTTTTCATTTTCAAAAAAAGTCCAATTTTCAAAATTGCCTATATTTTGGAAACTAAGAATTAGTTCCAAAATGGTGGTCGTAGCTTAACTCAACCTAACCTAACCCTACGAGGTGTGATCAAAAAGTTCCAAAAGTTAGTGAACTTACATGTTGTTGTTTGAGTCTTTAGTCCTTTGACTGGTTTGATGCAGATCTCAGCGCCTATCTGTCCCGAGCTAATCGTTTCATCTCTATATAGCTACCACACCCTACATTCAAGGCTATCTGTTTAACATATTCTAAACTTGTCTACCCCTACAGTTCTCGTCCTCGAACCTTTCTTCCTTAACTAAGTTTGCTATTCTTGGGTGTCTTAGTACGTGTTCTACCAACCTATCTCTTTACTTCATTAACAGTCGCCAGATACATCTCTTCTCCCCCACTCACCTTAATACCTCTTTGTTAGTAACCCTATTTACCCATCTAATCTTCATCATTCTCCTGTAACACCACATTTCAAACACTTCAATTCTCCACTTTTCTGCTACACCAATTGTCTAAGTTTTACATTCATAGAGTGCCACGCTCCAGACAAAGGCCTTCAAAATGACTTCCTAATACCTAAATCTATATTCAATGTCAACAGATTCTGTAGAAATTCTTTCCTTGTCTGAGCTACATAAGAATCCTAATCGTGTCTGGTATAATGTCTTGTTTAGCAAACATAGTCACTCAAAAGGTCTAAGCATTTTTTGTATATAACCCAAAATAACAAACAGTTTTTCTAAAACCCTACTCATTGGTCAATAACAAGCAGAGTCGCCAAAGTGTTTCGTTGGTAGTTAACTCATGTCTAGTTAATCAATTCCTTTCATATCGTTATCCAATTGTAGTAGTAAGGACTGGTGAACAACGTCAGTTCAACACACTGCTTTACACACAAATGTAGTTAGGCCCTTTGACATAATTTGGATAAATTTCATGGACCGGTCCATAGGGACCAGTCCAAAGGGGTCGGTCTAAAGGGACCCTTCCACAGGGACCCATCAACAGGGACTTGTCAGCAAGGACCCATCAACAATGACCCGTCAACAATGACCTGTCATCAATGACCTGTCAACAATGACCTGTCAATAGGGACCCGTCAACAATGACCCGTCCACAGGGACTCATCAACAAGGACCCGTCAGCAATGACTCGTCAACAGGGACCCGTCGAAAAGCACCTGTCAAAAAGGATCCATCAAAAATGACCCTGTCAAAAAGGGCCCGTCCAAAAGGGGCTAGTCAACAGAGACCAGTCCAAAGGGACAAATCAACAGAGATCAATCAACAGGAATCAATCAAAAGGGGCTATCACCTCAAGGCCTGACATATCCCTCTTTGATTATTGGTTTGCCAATCGACAAGCGTCACTTTAAATACTTTTTGATCACCACTCGTGGGTTGGGTTAGGTTAGGTTACACTACAGCCGCCATCTTTTAAAAAGCCTGCCCTCTTACAAAAGCTATGAGTGGGCATGCGTAAAAAACAAAAAACAAAAACAAGCATGTTAATTCATAGTGGCTATCCACCAAACACATGTCTCTTGTGTGGAACAACGTTTTATTCCATATCGGCATTCAAACTCTCACATGTTGCAATTGGAAAGAGAGATTCTCTAAAAAAATTACAATTTCACCCCCTAGTAGGGGTAGGTTTTATTTTGGGGTGGAAATATGTTGTTCATTGGAAAGGGGGTATCAGCCCGAGTTCAATGACACCTCATTCGTCAAAATCCGACCACGGGTTCGAACTCACATTTTCTCACGTATGAAGCAAAACAGGATGTGACTTGTTTCACAAGGAGGACGGTAATAAGGTCATTTCACACGTGTTCACATGTATTTCGTCACTTTCCTTTCATATCGTTATTCCATTATAGTAGTGGTGAACAACGTCAATTCAACACACACAAATGTAGTTAGGCCCTTTGACATAATTTAAATAAATTCATGGGTTAGTCCGTAGGAACCAGGCCAAAGGGACCCGTCCAAAGGGATCAGTCCAAAGGGACAAGGACTCGTCCACAAGGACTTGTCCACAAGGACTCGTCCACAAGGACCTGTCCACAAGGACCTGCCCACAAGGACTCGTCCACAAGGACCTGTCAACAAGGACTTGTCCACAAGGACTCATCAACAATGACCTGTCAACAAGGACCTGTCCACAAGGACTCGTCCACAAGGACCTGTCAACAAGGACTTGTCCACAAGGACTCGTCCACAAAGACCCGACAACAATGACCCCCGCCAACAATGACTCGTCAACAATAACCCATCCATAGGGATCCGCTCCCCCACCCTCTTACAAAAGCCATTAGTGGGCATGCGTAAAAACAGAAAACAAGCATGTTAATTCATAGTGGCTATCCACCGCACATATGCACTTTATGTGGAACAACGTTTAAATCCATATCAGCATTCAAACTCTCACATGTTCCAATTGGAAGCAGAGATTCTCTAAAAAATTACAATTTTCACCCCCTAGTAGGGTAGGTTTTATTTTGGGGTTGAAGCATATTGCCCATTGGAAAGGGGGTGTCAGCCCGAGTTCAATGACACCTCATTCATCAAAATCCGACCATAAGTTCGAGAGATATCGCACTGCCGCCATCTTGTGAGGTGGGGAGGTGGAGGTGGGGCCAGAACCCCCACAAAACCACTACTAGTTTTGTGGATAGAAAATTAAAAGTCCAGTTTTCTTCACTAAATTATGACTCTTTCTGTTTCCCGACATTGTATAAATATTAATAATGATCAGCGGCTTCGGTGGCGTAGTCGGTAACATGCTGAACTGCTATGCCCAAGATAGCGGGTTCAAACCCGGCCGAAGTCGTCGGATTTTTTAAGAGCGTTAAAAATTCTTCAGTATGCCTTCCTTCGGAGGGGAAGTAAAGCCGGCGGTCCCATGTCATAGATTTATGGCATGTAAAAGATCCTTTCACAGACTAAACTTGTGTAAAGCAAAATTTGTTAGGTTAGATTTCGTCAGAACACTCTATCAAAGTTCCAACGTTCACCACTAGGTATCATTGATATCTGGTGGCGAAAGTTGGAACTACTTGAAATTGAACGGAACTTGTAGCTCACCCTTTAGGGTATCCGCTGGAAGCAGCTACAGACTCAGGCGAGCCGAACATGTCCTCGGACACTCCCGGCGCTAAAAGCCATACGATAAATAAATAAATAAAAATAAAATACAATTGCAAAACCTCGGAAATCCAAGGTTTTTCTTAAAAAATCATTACAACCATAGTTTTTGAGTTAAAGGCATGAAATGTTGTGTGTAGATAAATAACAAACTGTATTAAATGAAAAAATATATAATTAGAGACCTAGATGTAAGGCATATACATCAATATTATAAGACATTCAACAGTTAAGCCACTTTTGCATGAAAGCCATAACAGGAATTCTAATGATACAATCACTTTGAAATGTTTACTGTATGAAGCTATCACTACAATGTGAATACTGAACTATAATAAATTACATATGCATATTAGTTTTTTACTTAAAAAATCTTGAACTTACTGTTGCCATATTGTCTTCTGTGTTGTGCAGTACCATTCCCCAGTGATGGAGACTCAAGGTTCCTTAAAATCAATATGCAATTGGCCCCGGTAACAAGACATTCTTTCGGCACATAAAACCATATAAATAAAAACGTAAATAAGTAATGATTACAATTATAGTTCCATATATTCTACAATGTGTAATGATCAACTCCTGAAAAAATCATAGCTCTGCGATTTATAGTTTTTGAGAAAAGGATTCAGATTCTACACAAAATGTACATTTGAGAAAAATGCATTTAAACATTTGGTTACCATATTCAAATTCAAGGAACTGGCTGAAGAGGAAGAACGAGAAGAAGAAGAGGTGGAAGAAAACTGAAATGAAGACATAGCAATGTTGGAAATAGAAGAAGCCCTAAGGAAGATGAAGAATGGGAAAGCACCAGGAGTGGATGAAGTGACTACAGAGATGATATAGGCAGCTGGACCAGTAGGGTTACATTGGATGTAGAGACTATTTCGTGTGATATGGAAGGAGAAACAAGTACCAGAAGATTGGAGGAAATGTCTGATAATTCCAGTATTCAAGAAGGGTGATAACATTGAATGTAACAATTATCGGGGAATCACTCCTATTTCCCATGTTGCAAAGCTCTTTGAGAGGATATTAGAGAAAAGAGTGAGAATGAAAGTTGAGGCAGAAATGGAGGAAGAACAACATGGATTCCGAAGAGATAGATCAACCTTCGATCTAATCTTTGCTCCTAGAAACATGATGGAGAAAAGATGGGAGTTCAAAAAGGATTTGGTGATGACAGTTCTAGATATTGAGAAGGCATACGACAGTGTACTACGAAGATTGGTCTGGGACACATTGATAAAAACCAGGGTAGGCAGAGCAGAAATACAAATGATCAAAGCCATGTATGAAAAGTGTGTAAGTAGTGTGAAGACCAAGCTAGGACAAACAAACTGGTTCAGTGTTGAACCAGGACTTCGACAAGGAAGTGTGTTATCCCCTCTACTGTTTATAACTGTCATGGATGAAATCCACAAGAGTGTGGAACGAAGAATGGGAAGCAAGGAGTCTAAGGCCTTACTCTTTGCAGGCGACATAGGAATATGGGGAGAAAATGAAATTGAAGTACAAGAACAAGTTACTGTATGGAATCAAGAGATAGAGAAATATGGAATGAAAATAAGTGTGGAGAAGAGTAAGAATGTAGTGATGACAAGAAACAAGAGAGAAGGAAGACAGAATATTGAAGTCAATGGAAATCCATTGGAAATGGTAAAAAGCTTTAAGTATTTGGGGAGCATACTCACAGAAGATGGTACAATAAATGAAGAAATTGGAAAGAGAATCCAACAAGCTAATGGGTTTTACCAGTGTGTGAGAGGTTTAGTATGGAACCAGGAAGTTGCAGAGAAATGCAAGAAAGTTCTATTCTCAATGTATTACACACCAATTTTGACATATGCGGCAGGTACTTGGACCACAACAAAACGCGATGAAAGCCGAATCCAAGCAGCCGAGGGGAAGTTCCTTAGAGGAATAATTGGGAAGACACGGAGAGATAAAATGAGAAATGTGGACATTAGGGAGAGAACTGAGTTCTCAAAACTGCAGGACAAGATAGAAACCAGTAAGCTGAAGTGGTACGGACATATGGTGAGAATGGATGAATATTTATGGAGACAATACCGGGAAGAAGACCACAAGGAAGGCCTAGAAAGAGATGGATAGATACGGTGAAGGGAAGCATAGAGAAAAGAGGAGTAAAAGAAAAACAAGTATTGAAAGAAGGAAATGAATGGTGGAGGGATAGCCAACTGTGGAGGTCCTTGATTCGCAACCCGACCCAGGGAACTGGAAACGGTAAATGAAGGAAAAGAAGAAGAAAAAATTCAAATATGAAAAATGCTTATTTGATTTTTAAAATCTTCCATATTCATACTCATCATCCCCCAACATTCTTTTCTACCCTCTTATTTTTTGTCTGGCTTCCAGCTGAAAATCAGACATCCCTTTCTCAGCTTTCATGAGTGTATTCTTGTCAATGGTGTTGAACGCCTTTATGGTGAACACTCCTGGATTCACACCAAGTATAGGTGCAGAGTTTGACATTTAGTGTTTTTTAATAAACTTCCATGCCTTCGATAACTAGAAAATTTATACACAATGTAAATTACACGATGTAGATTACAAATAACACGATTTTGACACAAATTTCATTACATCCCCCGTTAGTCTAACTTAAAACAGCTTAAAATTATTCACTTTCCACAATGACACTCGTACTCTGATGAGGGACAGTCCAGTATGCTCCTTCAGTAAGTGTTAACTACTAAGCAGAAGAGTGTGTTGGTGGAATAAAAGAGGCTGATTCAATCGGCAATTAACCAATACAGTAGAACCCCGCTCCGGTTGGCCTGACCGTGCTCGAGCAGAAGTTGTTCCAACTCGTGGCGGTGACTCACGACCCGTCGCACCATTGTTGTAATCGCTCCTCCGTTTTAGTGCTCCGTCATTCTTTCCTAGCGTTTCTGTCGTTGTCCGTGTTTTGTACAGCACGTAATGCACTGTGAAGTTGTTAGTGCTTACTGTTTGTTGGTTTTATGACATTGTGTGTGCCAGGAGTGAAACGTAAACACGTTACTCTGTCATTAAATGAAACATTAGCAGTGCTACGAAGACTGGACAAAGGGGAATGGCTCCCAAAAATTGCCAAGGAACTCAATGTAGGTGTTACGACAATAAAAGATTGGAGAAGAAATTGGAAAGACATTGAATCATGGACAGCGTCGATTGATGGTGAAAACGCTCTTAAGAATCACAATACATTGGAATAGCCTAGACTTGAACTGCTTGTCAACGCATTGTGGATGTGGCTCCACCAAGAAAGAAGGAAAGGAACCCCGATATCTTGAGTTCACAGATTGTTTATTTTAATATAAATCCGTATTTTTCTGTACTTTCTGATAATCCGACCTTTTTTGCATTCCGACCAAACCCTCAGTCCTAAAGGTGGTGGATTACAGAGCTTGTACTGTATATTTTGTGATTACAAAAGGTATACAAATGGAGCCGAGCGAGCACTGTCCTATCTTACTCAGTGCCTACTGCAACAATGGGCTCCCCCCCCCTCCGCCATTCAGGCTCGAAGGTGAGGAGTTGCTGCCATAGGCGTGGATGTGTGCAGCTTATTGCAAGGTCTTTCACATGAGCAAAGTTTCTAACCCTCATTGATATTTATATAAGGTGCATTCAAAAAGTAACGAGCCAGAGGCTAGAATGTGCCAACCAGTGACTGTCATGAAATAATTAGCAAAAAAGGTTTACTAAATACAGTCCTAAACTCCAAATTGATGGGAGAAGAAACAAACACCGACATCCATTGGACACAACCGGAAACAGACAGTTATATTCAAAAGCACATTTGACTTGTGTGGTATACAAAAACAAAAGAACACTGAGAAATACAAAAACAAAAGAAACACACTATGAGAATTTGTGAATGCAAACTCACACTTCCCCCCATTCACAAATTGTAAAAAAAAACAACTTAAAACAAAATCAAATACATAACTAGCCTTACACTAACAACGAACATTTTTACATCAATCCTTGTTTGGTAACAATCCCAATTGAGGGTAGATTTTACGTAATTTTATCCTTGGTAACACCTTGGTAAATATATCAGCAAGGTTTGATTCTGTGTTGACATATTCAAATGCTATCTCACCCTCTTGCACACACTCTCGTAAGTAGTATAAATCTAACAGAAGTTGTTTAGTTTTCTCTGACACTATTGGGTTTTTAGATAGTGAAATGGCTCCTTGGTTGTCAGCAAAAACAACACAGGGCTTGTCGACAAAAGTTGACTGTCCTATCACTTTAAACAAATTGCACATCCATTTCATCTCATCTACCACATCCGCCATTGATACGTATTCAGCTGCCACAGTTGATCGTACAATGCGTCTTTGGAGTGTGTTTTTCCAACTAATGGCACCCTTGGCCAGCACAAAAACATACCCCTCATATGACCTTCCACTTACATCATTTCCATAAGCAGCATCAACAAACACCTTCAGTTTTTCTCCTGATTTTTCATAACACAATGACAAATCTTGTGTCTCCTTGAGGTACTGAAGGAGGTGTTGAGCTTCCTTCCAATTTTGCATTTTAGGATTTGAATTAGCCTGGCTAACCTTACATTCTGGGAAACTTAAATCTGGTCTAGTTGTACTGGATAAGTATACGATCTTACCTACAATTTTTCTATAACGTTTTTTTTAACTCCTCTGTGACATTGTTTGGTACAGTTGAGGGTAAAGGGGTACCACAACCTTTTGGGTAGGGTTCTTCTAGTGATTTAAGAACATTTGTCCTTATGTACATGTTTTGACTTAAACATACATTTTTCTTAGACCCTTGAGTGACTTTGATCGACAAAAAATCTGAGAAATTTCCCAAATTACGCACTTCAAACTTTGACTTCAATCTTTTTACAAACCAATCTATTTTAGCTTGTAATCCCCACACACCTAGATCATCAACATAAAGGTCATGATCTGGGCTAAAATACACACATGGATCACATTTGCTTTGATTTAAGACAAGCTTGACAAGTTGTGCAGTGATACAATTGTGCCAATCTTTACCAGCTTGACATAAACCGTAAATACTCTTGTTGAGTTTTAGCACATAGTCTGGGTATTCTACACTGCGAAAACCTTCTGGTTGACTTACAAATACAGTTTCCTTAATTTTGCTATTAAGGTATGCCGATACAATGTCCAAATGACAATTATCCCATTCACGCTCTACTCCTATGGCTATAAGGGTCCTAATAGTTTTCCTTTTTACCACAGGACTGTAGGATTCAAGGAAATCTGTACCCTTTATCTGACTGAAACCTTGAGCTACTAAACGTGCTCTATACCTAAGTACTTCACCTTCTTGGTTTCGTTTAGTTTTATACACCCATTTGGTGCCGATGACAGTCTTGCCACCTGAATCTTCTGCAAGTGTCCACACATTATGTTTTTCCAAGAGGGCAATCTCTTGGTTCATTGCCTCAAACCATTTATCTTTGTCATCTCGTGAGGTGGCTTCTTGAAAAGACACCGGATCGTTATATTCTGACCTCAACATGACAATGCGACATTTGACCTTGACTTCATTATGACACACACACTTACTGGGAAGTTTTCTCTCTCTACTCGACCTGCGTAATACTGTGTGTTCAGGCTGTAATGGAGCGTCTATTACGACATCAGAATCTGACAAAGAGGCATCACTATCACTTGTTACAGAATTTTCATTTCTTGATTCGGCTACTTCGTGTTCAAACACGTCACCTCCACAATCTTTCTGCTCGACAAACACTTCTCCAACTGTTCTAGGTTCACAATTTATCTGAGTTACAGGTTTTTCCTGGTCTTTTACAGAAAACGGAAATACATCTTCAACAAATTCTACATTCCTGGATTTAATGACACATTTCTTTTCGATGTCCCATACACGGTAGCCCCTCGAGTCATCGGGGTACCCTAGCATTGCACCAACATTTGCCCTTGGCACATTACGTTTATGGATCCAAACTTTACAACCAAATGATTTTAACATAAGCAATTCCTGGTCTGACAACTTTCTACTCGTCCACAGTTCAAATGGGATGTTCTTTACAGTTGATGACACACACCTATTCTTTATATAGCAGGCTGTGCTGATGGCTTCCCCCCAAAATTGAACTGGCATGCCTGACTGAATGAGCATGCACCTACTAGTGGTGAGAAGTTGCTGGTTGAGTCGTTCAGCAACGCCATTCTGTTGGGGAGAGTAAGCCATTGTTAACCTACGAACAATACCTTCCTTTTCAAGATAGTTACAAAACTCTGTACTTAAATACTCTCCACCATTGTCTGAATGGAAATATTTCAACTTGGTCCCTTGTGCTGTCTCCATTAGGGCCTTAACCTTGAGAAACTCATTAAATGCATCACTCTTATGCTTAAGAAACCTTACATATGAGAATCTGGTACAATCATCAGTAAAATGTAATAAAATATTTGCTACCTCCAATCGATGGGTGCTCTAGCTGGCATACATCAGAGAACACAACATCTAATGGCTTCTGAGATACATCTTCTTCTTCTTCATTTCCCGGTTCCAGTGATCTGGGTCGGGGCGTGAATCAAGGACCTCCATCCGAGGTCTTGACTCACACACTATCATATTTAGGCTATTTGTACGATGGGTTCGCCACACCCAAAGGTTCTGAGATACATGATCTCTTTCATTAAATTTGTCTTTTCATTTTACCACGTTTACAAGTATCACAATCAAGATTCTTTTCTTTGGGTATAAAATCACGATCTGGAATGTTCAGAGCATGGCCAAAACGTTGATGCCATATTCCGCTAGTTACAGCTTTGTTGCTCTTAGCATACACAACCTCCACCTCGTCATTACAAGCAAATTCTTTCCCTTGTTCTACCATAAAATAATCACAATTTACCTCATACATATTTCCAACGGCCTCACCCTTAAGGAATATACCCTCATGATCTGACAATACAACTTTGCTATCTTTAATGGTTACAACTGCACCTTTCCTGTCAAATTGACCTACAGATATTAAATTGTCTTGAAGACCTGGGACATACAACACTCTTTTCAGTTTCAGAAAAGAACCTCCACACTTGTCAGATAGCTTCATAAGCACACTTCCCATACCACATACACTAACTACGGATCCATCAGCTGTGTCTACACTACCAGAAACCTTTGGGGTGTAATCATACAGAATATCCTTACTTAAGGTGTCAGGTGCTCAGTGGCTCCTGAATCTACATACCTCCTGCGTACACAATCAGATGCATCATCCTTGCTTTCAGTTGCCACATAAGCCTTTACCTTAACACTACTAGCATTAACCTGAACACATTCATTTGCCGCCTCATCGTCCTTTACCGTGGCAATAACCTCATGATTCTTAACCTTAACATTTTCCTTGCGTCCATTACTACAATTCCGGGAAGTATGACCTATCTTGGAACAATTAAAACACAAAACTGAACCTTTCTTTCTTGCTTCATGAACTAAATCACAGAACTTCGCAATATGCCCCTGTTCTTGGCACTTGTAGCACATGAATCCACCACTACCAGTTGGCTTGTTGACACTTTTGCTGCTGTTGACGACCCCCTTGGAATTTAAGCGCATGGCTGCCACCATTGCCTTCACGCTTTCACCCTCAGATTCTTCCTTCTTCAGCCTCGCATAAGTCTCCTGTTCTCGCTCCATCTTTAGTTTGTCCAACTTGTTCTTTCTCTCCTCCAACAATAGTTTGGCTCGCACTACCTTTACACTTAAGTTTTCTTCATTGCTTTCCAATGAACGTAACAAATTTTCGTACTCCCACTTTTCCAGTCCTCTGAGAATAAAAGCAGCTTTGGCCTTATCCGTAAATTTTATACCTACATCGTCCAACCGTGCACACCAAGTGAGCACTTTATCAACACATGTACGCATGCTAATGTCACTAGTTTTCGTAAAAAGACACAATTCTTCTAACATCGTCACAATTTGAAGGACTCAGGTATCGCAACATGAAGTCAGAAGATTCTGCCATGCTTCCTTAGCTGTCTCCGCTTCTTTGATATCACCTAGGAAAGGGTCGGTGACCAAACCTATGAGCAAGTTTTTCGCGTCTTGATCTTTGCCCAGTTGGGCCTCGGAGTACTCTTCAACGGGTGTATCTTCTACCTCTCCTGTATCGGTCTTTCGTGGGAAACCTTGAACCGCGTCCCACAGACGCCTTGTTTGAAGCAATGCCTTTGTTCGGGTGCTCCACGCTTCCCAATTGTCGTCCTGTAACCTCACTATTGCAACTACTCGCTCGCTGCTTCCCGTGGCTGCATCCATGTTAGTATGGATACTTAAAATAAAACGTACAAATAGTCCTCACAATAGAAAAATCGTCCACAAAATTCACCAAAAACGATCTTGAATGCACACTCAACTGCCGTCCACATGTGCGCCGCACATATCAACACCTTTTAACGACCAACATTCTCCCATCACAAAGTCCACACATTAACAGCAATAAGCGTTTAACTGGGCTCATAACCTGAAATGAAATAATAAGTAAAAAAGGTTTACTAAATACAGTCCGAAACTCCAAATTGATGGGAGAAGAAACAAACACCGACATCCATTGGTCACAACCAGAAACAGACAGTTATATTCAAAAGTACATTTGACTTGTGTGGTATACAAAAACAAAAGAACACTGAGAAATACAAAAACAAAAGAAACACACTATGAGAATTTGTGAATGCAAACTCACAGTGACTACATCGGCTAATCGTGGCGTGTGTAACGAGGTGTGGTTCCGACCAAAGCATGGAAGGTCACAGCCCGTCGCTAGAGGGCACGTGTGCACGTCACGTGACGATAAAAAGCGAGCAGCAGCATGCATCAATCGTCCAACGCTGCCAGTCGCATTGCAAACAGTGACATGGAGGCGTCAACCAAAGAGCAAAGAGGTGTTGTTCGGTTTCTGACAGTGGAAGGAGTAGGGGAAACAGACATTCATCGCTGAATGTCACAAGTGTACGTCGAACACTGCATATCTCTTGCAAGGGTCAAGGCGTGGCACAAGCGTTTCAGGGAAAGACGGGTGTCGTTAGCTGATGATGCCCAGTCTGGGGCACCCCCCTGCATTACCGATGACAACGTCCAGCTGGTTGATACACTCATTACCCAGGACTGCCGAGTGACAGTGAATGCCATACCCGCCGTGGTCGCTCCACGACAATACACGACCTCACACGGCCAACACAGTCGCGGCACTCCTGCAGAAATTCAAATGGGAGGTTCTCGGTCACCCTCCATACAGTCCAGACCTCTCTCCCTGTGATTACGCCATGTTTGGTCCCCTGAAAAGGGCTCTGCGGGGCCAACAATTCACCTCGGACGCCAACGTCCAGCTGTACGTGCGGAACTCGTTCACATCGCAGCCCAGGGAATTTTATGAGACAGCCATTCACAGTGGGACAAGTGCCTCAACAGCCAGTGCCAATACTTCTAACATACAGGTACTGGTTTCTGTAATTAAGCCTCCAGCTCGTTACTTTTTGAACCTTATGGATGAAATAAAATTGCTTTAAACAAGGTCAGCGACCTTACAATCACACGTCTTTTTCAAATTTTGAGCAAAATAAATTTAGAACAAAAACATGACTTACACTGAAGAAAATGGAAATTTCAACACCATGAAGGCATTGGTGTTTGTGTTGATTTTCAAGATATGGAACGATGCCATGTAGGTATGTAAATGATCAAAGTTTCAGACCCATTGGATTGTTGCTACAGGTCTCCCCACGTGATTGGTCGCGGAGAAATCAACTCCAGTATGCGGACTCTGGTGTAGCGTAGTTGACTTGCAGTCTGTGCAGTGAAGTGTTCCCCGTCAAACATGCCTCGACGACAGAGAAGAGCACGCTATCAACAACTGTCGCCGTTTGAGAGGGCTCGGATAATTGGGCTGTGAGAGGCTGGATTATCGCTGAGGTCTGTTTCTGCACATGTTGGCCAACAGGCATCTACGGTACAACGTGTATGGCAGCAGTGGTCAAATGAAGGTACCCACACTTGTAGACCTGTCACAGGCCCAGCGCGACAGACAACTGTGAGAGAGGATCGCCGCATCATTCGGAAGGCCTGGATGGAACCCCATGCAACAGCAGCGCAAACTCGAGCAGCTGTAGCATCCCACGTTACACAACAAACAGTTGGTAATCGCCTGCGTGCAGCTGGCATACGATCCCGTGTCCCTGCAGAAGGTGTTCCATTGACCCCACTACAGCGACGTGTAAGGCTCGCCTGGTGTCGAGAACGATCGACGTGGGTCGACGAATGGCATAGGGTCGTCTTTAGTGATGAATCGCGCTTCTGTCTTGCCCTCAGTGATCGCCGGAATCGTGTGCGCCGACGTACCGGGGAGAGAGGCCGCCCACACCTTTTTGTTGAGAGGCACACAGGGCCAACACCAAGCATTATGGTCTGGGGAGCTATTAGCTTTAATGTGAAATCACAATTAGTGCTTGTTGAGGGCACTATGACTGCTCGACAGTACGTTGATAGGGTACTCAATCCAGTGGTTGTCCCTATGATTGCGAACATTGCTAATGGGATGTTTCAGCAGGACAATGCCCGGGTTCACACTGCACGCATCTCCAGAGAAGCTCTCCACGACATCACAACCTTAGAATGGCCCGCCAGATCCCCGGACCTCAGTCCTATTGGGCATATGTGGGACATGATGGGTCGACAACTGGCCAACCTTCCTCAGCCACCCACAACTCTGGAACAACTGACCCGTGCAGTGCAGCAAGCATGGGCCACAATTCCTCAGGAAGCGATCCAGGGCCTTATTGACTCCATGCCACGCCGAATTCATCAATGTATTGCAGCTCGTGGTGGGCACATCCTGTATTGATTGTTGTCCAAACTAGCGGTCAGAGGGACCTGAAAGTGTAATCATCGAATCACAATTGAACACTCGTCCTGCATGTTCAATTGCAGCAATGTAGCACCACTCCTTCTGGGTGTTGCAATTTCCATTTTCTTTGGTGTATCATAAAGTTCCGAGCCCTAGTAATAACTGGAGACCGGAGTTTTTGGAAATGCATAAGCGCCTATTTTGTGGGTGTATTCGATTTTTTGCATATTCTGAACATAACAGCATATTGTAGCATATACATTTGAAATTAAATATAATTTTAAAAAATCATCATCAACTTCCAAAGGCAATGCCTTGTCTCGGCAACCATTGCTCTCCGTCTTCAGCTCCGCGTTTCATCTTTCCTTCTAGGAGTTTAGTTAGGAAGTGTTATGTCGCAAGATGTGGCCTGTGAATTTAGCTTTTCTTTTATGTATAGTTGGTCTCAGTTCTCTTTTCCCTTGAATTTCTTGCAGGATGCTGATGTTAGTCCTCTTTTCAATCCATTTAACCCGTAATATTCTCCGCCAGACCCACATCTCAAACGCTTCAAGTCGCTTCCAATCCTGACCTCTGATCGTCCAAGATTCACATCCACACAAAGGACATGAGAAATTTCTTTTTAATTGCAATATCCAAATTTGCATTAATCAAAAGATTTTTCTTATTATTGAATCCCTGCTTTGCGACCGCTATCCGCCTTGCAATCTCTTTACTACACCTGCTGTCATTGGTGATTAGACTTCCCAAATAAGTTCCACTATCTTATCAGTAAGCTTAATGTTTGTGTGAATGCTCTCAGGATGTTTACTCACTACTAACACCTTGGTCTTCTTAGCATTAATGTTCAAACGTAACTTTGATAACACTGATGACAATATATTTAACATTCTGACAACATCTTCTCGGAGTCCGTTACAATTGCTATGTCATCTGCAAATCTAATACATTGAATATGATGCTCATTTATGTTTACTCCTTTAGTATTTGCCTTAAATTTCTTTATGGCTTCCTCAATGAATACGTTAAAGAGGTACGGTGAGAGAGAGCAACCCTGTCTCACACCCTTTCTGATTTTTGCTGTCTGAATGCATCCTCCAATATTGACCATCGTGATCCGTCTCCCATAGAGTTTCAGTATCATCCTCCGGTCTTTCCAGTCCAACCCTGTAGTTTTAAGAATTTTGAATAATTTGTCCCAACTAACGTTTCGATGTCTCCAAACTCCTTTCGAAAATTGTTCTAAGATTCAAGATTGCTTCTCTTGTTCTTGTTCCTATTCGAAATCCAAAGTGATCTTGATCAATCTGTGAGTTCAACTCATTATTTATCCTCTTCTTTATTATTGATACAGTGGAACTTGGATAATTCGAACCTCAAGGGTCCAGCCAAAAATTCGAATTAAGCAAGTTCTTTGAAAAGGGTAGAGAATATATTCAAATTTTAGGTTTTTATCCGAGAACCTTTATTAAATATAATATTACAGTACATAGTTTCTTAACAAGTAAAGTGCTTATATGCTATGTACAGTATTACGTTTACATATTGATTGACGTTCAACAAAGCAGATTAACAGAACGGTGCTGTATAATGACTGTATCGTGAATAACCCCAAAAGTTTCAAATGATAAAATAAAACCAAAATGTACTATTCACCTATTTAATGACAGTAGTAATCCAGCATTCTAGTTAAGTCTTAGAGAAATCTACTGTTTTTCAAAAAAGTTTGAGATTTTACCTGTATCTTACAATTAAGTTTCTCGGCCATCACAAAAGAATCTAACAAATTTAAGGAACGGGAAACAGAATCACTTACGTCATTTCTACTTTCAAGAAAACGCCTGAGTTCTGTGATGTGGTTTGATGCTTGGGCTGCACTCGGAACAGTTTTTCCGGGAACTCCCTCCATGAGTTCATCGCCAGATGCGTAGTCACCATCTTGTTTTTCGAAGTCACGTAGGCAAAACAATTGAGTAGGGGCCGCATGCCAATGATACAACATCGTTTTTCGGGAATTCCTGACCCAACTGTTTGGCTTCCGATCGGCTTTTTACACTAAAAACTTCGAATTATCCAGAATATAATTCGAATTAACCACGATTTTTTAGCATTGATTGTATATAAAATGCTAGGGACCAAGAGAAAAATTCGAATTAAAGAAGATTTCGAATTATAGAAGTTCGAATTAGCCACGTTGCACTGTAGTAGTATTTTAGATGTATGAGAGAGCAGAGTTATGGTTCTGTAATCAGAGCATTCTATATTATTCCCTTTCTTTGGTATCATAACCGTTCTATTCTTGATGAAGTCTTCTGGAATTTCACCATCATCGTAACATTTGCATATTACGCCATGTAAAAGGTGTTTCATATCCTCTCCCGGAATCTTAAGTAATTCTCCAGGTATACATAGGTTGGTATTTTAGTTTTGGCTCCTTAGTTATAACTGAATTAATAATTCACTTAGATGGTTCCAAGTTTCACAGGCCTTCGATGTAGTCCTCACCGTTGCGTACGTGTTTCCAGCGATGCGGAAGTCGTTGGATCCCGTTGGCACTGCCCAATCTATTGATGGTACGAAGAGAACGCTCGGCAGCCTGCTTAACGTCATTGTCATCTTCATCTTCGGGATGAGATCATAGTCGCAGGGACTGATGTCGGGAGAATGCGGGAGGGGGTGATAAAGGACCTCCCAGCCCCAGCGATCCAACAATGCCGACACAATGCCTGCTGTGTGTGTCCTAGCATTGTCATGCAGAACGATGGGCGGTGTAACCATGTGGTGGCATCGTTTCCTTCTCAGAGCTCCTCGGAGATGGTCTTGCAGAAACAAAAATAGTACGCCGCATAAACGGTTGCCCTTGGGGAACAGTATGGCAGCACTTCCGTACCATTGAAGACGTTAAGCAGGCTGCCGAGCACTCTCATCGTACCATCAATAGATCGGGCAGTGCCAACAGGATCCAACGACTTCCGCATCGCTGGGAACTCGTTGTACGCAACGGTGAGGAATACATCGAGGGCCTGTGAAACTTGGAACCATCTAAGTGAGTTATTAATCCAGTTATAACTAAGGTGCTAAAACTAAAAAACCAACCCATGTATTATCTGGACCAGTAGCTTTATTTTCATTTAATCTCTGAATTGCTGATTCAAACTCCCTCCGCGTGTTTGCAGGACCTTTATCATCTTCCTCTACTTCCTGGTCTGGTTCAATATACAGCACATTACCTCCATCATACAGTTCTTCAATGTATTCCTTCCACCGTGCACTGATTTCATCATTATTTGTTAAAATTTTCCCATTTTTATCTCTCACTAGAGAGCTTTTTGTTTTAGATTTTTGGTTTCAAATTTTAATGTTTCGATATGCTCTATCTGTTCTTCCTTTCATAATATCATTCCCGATATTCTCCGAAACCTCATCCATCCACGCTTCCTCCGCTCTCCTACACAGAGTTGTAATTTGATTTTTGACCTGCCTATATTGTTCCTGGCTTTCTGGCGTGTTCCCTTTCCTGAAACGGTTCCTTTTTACTATCAAATCCAAAATTTCCTCTGTAATCCATGCTTTTTCTTGGTTCCAGTTTTTTTGTTCCCAGTGTTTCATGAGCTACTCTTAGCAAGCCTTCCTTTATAGTATTCCATGTAGAATTCTTATTTATTTCGGTTGGCTAACTCATTCGTTTTGTGGACATAAACTTCCTTGTTTTTATGATCTCGTAATTTGGTTAAGTCAATAGGTTTTGGTTTCCAATGATCAATTCTTTTCAGGATACTCATGTCATACGTTGTTGGCATGTTAATGAACCCATTTGAATTCAGTAGGCCATGTTCATAATGGCAAAATTAATCTCGGGATTTTCCGCCAACACAAAGTTCCTCATTTCTCTACTAGAAAGCGGTATAGAGTCAAGGAGCTTAGATATCTAACCTCCTTGACATTCATAGCGCTCCAAGAGCATTAAATTCGACACGCAAGCTGCCCTCTGGGTGTCAATTAACAAAGCTTGCACCCGGCACCCGAGGCCATACGATATTATTATTATTAATTCTTTTCAGGTGGATAATGCATTTAGCCATGACTAGACAATGGTCACTGCCAATCTCTGCCCCAGGATAACTATCACCAGACTTGACTTGATTGCGATATCTTCTCTTAACACAAAAAGTGATAAAAATGTCCAGCATAACTCAACACATTGCTAGCGTTTCGCCCCAGCGTGCCAATTGGGCTCTTCAGTTGGTAAAGGCACACCTATCAAGACGCGTAGCAGGTACACACTGAGAAGGCCATGCAAGACGCCTCGCCACATATGTGGCCATGTCACGAGCATGCCAGTGCACTACGGGAGTCAAAAACTCCACTTCCAAAAACAATAAACCTTGCTTTGGCATTGAATACAATCAAATGTTTTCGAAAGAGAAACAAAATGAGTACTGTCCATTGAACCATTATAATTAACGCAAAAAGTGATAAAAGTGTCCAGCAAAACTCAACACATTACTAGCGCTTCGCCCCAGCGTGCCAATTGGGCTCTTCAGTTGGTAAAGGCACACTTACCATTTTGATTCTCTTTCGAGAACATTTGATTGTATATCTTCTCTTGACGAGGATATAGTCATTTTGATAATGGGCAGTGTCACCAGGGGCTTTCCAGGTGTATCTTCTGGCCAATGGAACATCAAATAGGGTGTTTGTCACAATCAAATGATACTGATCACAGAAGTCCAATAACCTCTCCCGTCGCTTGTTCCTGA
The DNA here is from genome assembly GCA_946902985.2 of Meconema thalassinum. Taxonomy (NCBI): domain Eukaryota; kingdom Metazoa; phylum Arthropoda; class Insecta; order Orthoptera; family Tettigoniidae; genus Meconema; species Meconema thalassinum. Next base: position 186,945,270 of record OX336388.2, on the reverse strand, counting down.
CACCTAATCCAAACTTCCTTCATGGTTTGGGTGCCTTCCAACAATAGCATTGAAATCTCCCATGATTATTACATTATCTGTTTTCTTTGTCAGATTCCATATTTCGTCAATGTCTCATACATTTCTTCTATTTCTTCATCCGAGCTGTTTGATGTTGGAAAATACACTTGAACAATTACCAGATTCCTGGGTTTTGTCTTGATTGTTATTACTAGAATGATAACAGGATGATAACAGGAACAATTATGTCAACTCCTACACAATGGCTTCCTATTCTCAGCCACATCCCACCACCTCATTTGTGGCGATGCAACATATTAAGAGAATATAGAAAGATCCAGACCAACAAACAACTACCTATCCATGGAGACATGGCTGATCTACATGTGAAATGATTACGTTCAAGACATCCACCTATGTGCACAGCGGAGAATCTTACAACCAACAAATTCAACCTGACTGAGAGATGGTCTTCTGATTGGAATTCGTTTGCCCCTGCAGAGAATTTAGTAATGCCATGCATAACTGAAAAGGTGCCAGGGTTCACTCAGCCTAGAAAGACCTGGTCAAAATTAAATAGAATCCGGACCAATCACGGTGTATCCGGGGATCTCCTGTACAAGTGGAGGAAAAAATCTTCATCATTGTTGCGAGTATGGTGCTGAAAGACAGACTGTTCGGCACCTAGTTCAAGAATGCCCACAGACATCTTACAGTGGTGAATTCAGCGACTTCTTCCTAGGGACACCACAGGCACTTCATTATGATTCTAACCTTGATGTTATCATCATCATCATCATCATCATCATCATTGCCCCTTATCCAGCTCATGCCGGATTGGGGTATTTATAACACTTCTCCACTTTCCTCTTTCCTTCCACCATTCTTCTTCCACGATCTTGTCCCAGTCCAGATTTCTCTTTCTTATGCTGTTCTTCACTGAATCAATCCACCTTGTTCTAGGTCTTCCCCTTGCTCTCTTGCCCTTGAACTTTGCCTCCAGCATCTGTCTTGGTATTCTATTTTCCTCCATCCTCTTTACATGTCCAAACCACCTTAGTTTATTCTTCTCAATTCTCTCATTTAGTTTTCCCATCCCAACTTCCTTCCTAACATCTTCATTCCTCACTCTGTCTTTCCTTGTCTTTCCTATCATACTTCTTAGAAATTTCATTTCACTGGCTTGGATTCTACTCTCTTGCCTGCTCGTCAGGGTCCAAGTCTCAGCTGCATAAGTTAATATGGGTACATAGTACACTTTATACATTATCTCTTTGCTTTTCCTTGGTACTTCCTTATCCCAAACAAGTTTTCTTACACTTTGATAGAATGCATTGCTCTGCTGTACCCTCCTGCCAATCTCCATGTCCAACCTACCAGTTTGCATCAATTAACTTCCTAGGTATTTGAACGTGTCCACAATTTCCAAACTCTGGCTTCCAATTTTCACAGTGCCCTTTCCTTGTCTTTCCCCTCTTGTCATCACCATGGTCTTGCTTTTCTCTATACTGATTTTCAGGCCATACTTCTGAATATTTTCGTTCAGTGCATCTAGTTGTTTTTGGACTTCTTCGGTGTTCCTTCCCCAGACCACAATATCATCTGCAAATAACAGTAACTTCATTCCTTTATGTCCATATGCTTCCTTTGTTTCCTTGACAATTTCATCCATTACCATTATGAAGAAAGATGTGACAGCACACTCCCCTGTCTTAGTCCAGTCTTGTTCCTAAACCATTCTGTCTTTCCAACTGGGGTCAGTACCCTGCTAACACAGTTGTTGTACATTGCTTGCACCATTTGCAACATTTCTCTTCCCAGTCTCTTCTTAACCATGGTTTCCCATACCTTCTCTCTGGGGACACTATCATATGCCTTTCCTAGATCTATGAAAGTCATGACCAAATCCTCTCCATATTCCCAGTTCTTTTCCATCACCTGCCTCAAGCTAAAGATTGGGTCCACTGTGGATCTTCCACTCCTGAAGCCATACTGTTCCTCTTGCAACTCTCATTTCCACCTTTCTTCTCATTCTTCTTTCTAATATCCTTTCCAGTATTTTACTATCTGTGATATGAGTGTGATCCCTCTATAGTTATACACACTTTCTTGTCCCCTTTCTTAAACACTGGTATTATTAGCCCTTTCTCCCAGTCTTCTGGTACACATTTCCGTTTCCGTTTCTAACCTTGATGTCGAATTGTAAATTATTTTCATGTATGCCATACGATAAATAAATACTAGAATCCTCTCATTTACATGATAGGTGTTCATCACATTTCTAATGAGCAGTGCTGCTCCATTACTTCCTCCACCACTGAATATCATTCTGAAGTCATCACTGTAGAAATCACCATTCCCTGGCCACCTTATCTCACACAGCCCCAAGATGTCCAGTCCTCTTTCCTTCATAATCATGTTAGCTTCTTCTAGTTTTCCTTCTTCTAACAGCAATTTCACGTTCCATGTTCCAAGTTTCATTGATTCTTTTCTTAATGACGACCTGGGAAGCCTCAACTCTTCCCGTGCCGGATCTTGGGTTCCTTGCCTCATAATCAGTAAAAGATACATCTTGCTGTGAACACATCATGATTGCTTAACTTGGGAATAAGTAGTGCAGTGGTTTCCCGTTGCCTTCTGCACTTTATTTGGACCGCCCCTAACATGGGGAACAGACGCCCTCTGTAGCCGCCCCTAACATGGAAAACAGACGCTACATTGATTTATTTTCGTGGTTAACTCCACTAGGTTCTTCCGCTCTCTCTGCCGTTGGGAATAAATTCATCTTCCGCCTTTAAGACCGTTGACCAAATTGACTGATATATGGCAACATTTTGCTCTTACTCTCCCGAGCACTGGGATGCCTCTCCCGCCATCTACACTGTTCCATAGTCCATCTTTTCCACTGTATATGCCATTGAGGTCTTCATCGTAACCCTGGCAAGGGACCGTCCCTTACATGGTACTACCAGCCGGGTCAGCTGGACCAAGCTTTTTTTTTTACAGAGCTGTTACTGTTCCATCACTGTCCCTTTGTCCTGACTTGTGACAGGCAGAGCCTGGCTTCCCTAACATTGGGCCCAGGTTGGTGGGTAATTTTAAAAATCTGGAACAAAATTGGTTTTGCCTGCATGTTGGACATCCCTTGTGAGTAACTTTCTGAGCAACAGATAACAAGATGGAGCCAGTATTGTACGCAATAATGCTGCTTGGCTATTTCTTCAAGAAGGGCATCATCTCGACAGCCAGTAGGCTGGGGCTAGTTTTGTGAGGAGTGTTACTTTATTCTGCATATTCTTTGCTCAAAGAGAAAAGCAGCAGAAAGTATTTATTAAATCAGTGGGTGTCAGGGGTTATTCAACTGATGTCGATGGCGTCGTCTATCGTCAAACTTTCTCGAAGGTAGTGAAATGTGGAAAGAAATTTCAACTTGAAACATGCAAAAACGACTGCTATATTACAGCAAAGGAGGGAGAAAAGAGTAAATAAGATTGGCTTTGTGAGATTTGAAGCCATTTTTCAGTGTTGCCTAAGTAAACAAAAGTTTGGTGCTTTTCAGTCGGTCAACACGAATGTACCTCAAAAGAGCTGGTTTGTGCCCTAATCCTGAAACAAATTGTATGAGATTAATAAATAAACTAGGATGACCAGTTTCGATTGTCAAGCGATCATCATCAGATCCATTACACTTAGGCTATAACATCTATGTTTGAGAATACAGGTGAAAAATATTTACAATATGTACAATTATTTAGTTGCAGTATTGGTAATGCAACTGTCTGTGTATGCTAAATGTAGTATATCTAATGTTAGGTGAAATGCTAGAATGGTGATAAAAATCTGGAGTTTGTCTGTTTTGGGTGATTATGTGGTTATACAAAATCAACTATGGTTATACTGTAATAATACAGGCTGATAATTATCCGGTTAGTCTTCCTTACTGGAACGTCGAGCCGTTTCGACCAAAACTGGTGCCACAGGAAACACGAAACAGCTCGACGTTCCAGCCAGGATGACAACCAGATAAGTATCAGCCTGTAGTATTACAGTATAACCATAGTTGATTTTGTATAACCATATAATCACCCCAAACGGACAAACTCCGGATTTTTATCACCATTCTAGCATTTCACCTAACATTAGATATACTACATTTAGCATACACTGACAGTTGCATTACCAATACTGCAACTAAATAATTGTACATATTGTAAATATTTTTCACCTGTATTCTCAAACATAGATGTTATAGCCTAAGTGTAATGGATCTGATGATGATCACTTGATGATCGAAACTGGTCATCCTAGTGTATGTATTAATCTCATGTAATTTATTTCAGGATTAGGGCACAACCCAGCTCTTTTGGGTACATTCGTGTTGACCAACTGAAAAGCACCAAACTTTTGTTAAGATTGGCTTATTGTCAGGTGCATATTTTCATCATTTTTAGAGCATAGGCCTAATTGCATAAATGTCCAGTCCCTAGAGCAAGATAGCCTACTGTATGTCTCATCTGATTCCCTGATGGCGATAAGTGTTGGCCTTGAACACATACTTGACTACTGAATTGGTGATACCTTTGCTCCGTGCTGAGTGCAGATAAGATGTTATCAGGCCACGCCTCCTCCAGGTATAAATACAAGACAGGAGTAAGCCGTCTTGTCTCCAGCATTATCCAGGAAACAGCCAGCAGTCAAGATGGTAGCTCAGTTCTCAGGCAAGAAGTACAAGCTGGAGTCCAACCACAACTTCGATGAGTACATGAAGGCCGTCGGTAAGTATTCTTCATCATCATCAGTTCCTGTTTTCCAGCTTGGACCAGGTCGGAGCAAATCCACTTAACTCTGTCTGCCCACCATCCTTCCTCAACCACTCAACTTCACTCCACACTCACAATGTCCCTCACCAAGGTCTTCCTCGTCCTCTCTTTCCCCTCTCCATCACTTGTTTCGGCATTCTTTCAGCACACATCCATACCATCTCAATCTGTTCTGTTCACTCGCTAGTCTTCTGTACCACACTCATCAGGAATTGCATTTCTGCTGCCTGTACTGGACTTTTATCTCTCCCACATTAAACTCTGAAGCTGATGATAGAAAACACTCCCACTCTTGTTGATCTCCACATCCAATATTTGAAGTGCTCTGCTACTTCCAGATCAATCCCTTTTCCTTCTTTCTTTCCTCTTGTCATTAAGAAGCCTCCGTGGCTTAGGCGGCAGCACGCCGGCCTCTCACCGCTGGGTCCGTGGTTCAAATCCCGGTCACTCCATGTGAGATCTGTGCTGGACAAAATGGAGGCAGACAGGTTTTTCTCCGGGTACTCCGGTTTTCTCTGTCAAATTTCATTCCAGCAACACTCTCCACTATCATTTCACCTGTCATTCATTTAATCATTGCCCCAGAGGAGTGCGTCAAGCCTCGGCAGCCGGCACAGTTCATATCCTCGCCGCTAGTTGGGGGCTTCATTCATTCCATTCCTGACCCGGTCGAAGACTGGAAGCAGGCTGTGGATTTTCATTTTTTCTTTCCTCTTGTCATTACCATTGTCTGACTTTTCTTCTTCTTCTTCTTCTTCTTCTTCTTCTGCTTTTACGGCCCCATTGGACCACTTCAGTCAATCATTTCTTAGTCCTCTTCTTCAGTAAGTTTTCTTTCCGAGTCGCCCAGTAGCTTTTCATTCGCTCTGATCTTCTCAGGCGTTCCTCATCTGTAAATACCCTTTTTTTAATTGTATGACGTTTGCCTATTTTTGGTTGAAATCTTATTTTTATGTTTTTTAAAATTTTTTGTTTTATTTTTCAAGTAATCCAAGGTTATTTCTAATTCTTTCATATCTTCTCTAATTTCCTTAAACCCTTCCCAAGTTTCTCAACAATTTTTCTAGATAACCTGGTTTCTGGAGTCCTCATAATGTGACCAAAAAAAGAAATTCGCTTCTTCCGAATAGTATCAGTGATGCGCTCCACTTCATTTGGTACTATCCGCCACTGTCCATCTTTCTGATATTGTTTTATTTATGCATGTTACAGCTATTAGAATTTTGTCATTTCTGTTTTTCTAAGTAACTTTAAAGAGAGTTTCACTTCCCTATGTCACCTCTGGTTGAACCACCGTCTTGTAATGTTTTAATTTTGTTATGATTGATAGACATTTTCTTTTATATGTAGACCATGTTAATGTTTGGGCTTTTATCATTTTATTAGTTCTTTCTTGTCATGCAGGTTTCTCATCCAAGTTGTAAGTTATAATTTAAATTGCTTCACTATTTTAACTTTCTCGTTATTTACTGTTATGTGGGTTTGCTACCATTATTCTCAGTCTTTCCAAATGATATCTAACTCTTCATTTCCCAACTCTCAATATGAGTCCATCCACTGATTCTCTCCCCAAATAGGATGACAGTAGAAGCCCTCTCGTCCGGTTGATCCGACCGTGCTCGAGCAGAATTTGCCCCGGCCCGTCATGCCATTGTTGTTTACATGTACATGTTGTCAAGGGGGGAGTCACGGGGGTCATGACCACCTCCCAAACGGAGACAAATTTTTTGCAAACTCAAAAAACGAAAACACAGTAACCAAACAAATAAAACTTAACGAATTTTAACTGAAAAACAGTTTTTTTCATTTTATTCAATTCTGAAAATATCTTTATTGCAATTATTATGTTCTGTTACAAGTGTACATATTTACAACTTCATACCTGTTATATAAAAACGATTATTTATATAACAAAATCGACTCATCTATTTTGTTTAGCAAACATTGTGATTACCGAATCGATGTTTATAGTGATGTCACGATGAATGTGCAGCAATGCACGGATAGGAATTTGCGTCTTTTTTTCGCACCAAAAAATTTTGCCGACGTCCAAACTGCAAGCTTGATTGGCAATTTAAGCTGTGACTTTCTCCCTTTGTCGGTACCAACTCGACTTGCCGAAACTGTAACGTACCTTGATACTTTTCTCGAAGCTTGATGTAAAAGTCGCAAAACACGCCGTTGCAATTTGTACGAATATTTTTGGTGCGCTAAACCCATCAAATTTCTATCCATGTAGCTTGCAAAAAAATTGGTCTGGTTTTGTACGTTTGGTTATTTTGTGACTGCATTTTTAGTGATACCATTTTTCTTAACAATTTCGATTCTCTGACCCCCCCCAAAGCCAAACTCTAGATCCGCGCCTGCATGTCGTTATCGCTTGTCCGTTTTAGTGCTAAGTCACCTCTCGTATCGTTCCTGTCGCGCCTGTGTTTTGTACATTACGTATTGCACTGTGAAGTCTTTAGTGCCTACTGTTTCTTGGATTATGTGGATCAAGAAATGGAGGGACACTGCAGCTAAGTCTAGAATCTCATCTTCTAAACAAAAATGTATAACTGACTTTCTTCCTAAGTAATTTTACTAGTGTACAGGCTATGCTACAGTACTGTAAATACAGACTGTGCAGTATTGCTCTTTTATATTCGACCCTGACTATTATATGTCTGAAAACTGTATCATAATGATGGTCAATATAACACTATTTTTCATTATGAAACAGTTTCTCCCACCAATCACAGCTCAAGAAACAGTTGTTTGACCAATTAGATAAGGATACCTTCGCGCATGCGCTCAAAATCCAACATGTCTATATAAATTATCGAAAGTGCACCGTCCATATGTTCGCGTAAATAAACTGGTGAATATGAGACAAGAAATAGCACTGTACCTTAATATACCCAAATCTAATTTCTACACAGCGCGTTGTTTTCAAACGAATTCGGTGACAGTTTTACTGAATACTGGTGCACAATCTGCACATATGGCATTGCAGCACACAGAGCGAATGCGTCGGTCGGCCAGAGAGCTTGGAGAACAGAGATATCCTACCCAGCGCAGCACCCGATCACAAAATCCTAGTGACTGAACAGATATTTATGAATATTTATGTTAAAACATATAATAAAGTTATAATTATCGTCGAACATAAACAGTCGTATGCAACTCGCCTATAGTGGTAATTAAGACACTCGTATGGAAATTATAAAACTCGCTTACGCTCGTTTTATAAACATACTCGTGCCATTAGAGACTCGTTGCATAATGTACTATTTCAATATTTAATATTAACAGCTTTTTTGCGGTTTCTTCTTCTTCTCTCGAATTGGCCTACTTAGGACCACTTGTATTCAACTGGGCTTCGCCCAGTATTGACGCATTTTCTGCCGGTGTAACTCCTTTCTTCCAGCTTGCCACGGTGGGTGAGTGGTTAACATGTCGGACTACCAACCCCAAGCTTGCAGGCTCGCCCCTGGCCGTCGTAGGTGATTTTTGAAATGCGACAAAAATCACGACATGGATGTCATACGTTAAAGAACCCATTTGAATTCAGTAGGCCGTGTTCAAAGGCAAAATTAATCTCGGGATCTTCCGCCAACACAAAGTTCCTCCATTCACTACTAGAACGCGCTGTAGTGTCAAGGAGCTTAGCTATCCAACCTCCTTGACCTTCATAGCGTTCAAAGGAACGACGAAATTCGACATGCAAGCTCCCCTCTGGGTGTCAATTAACAAAGCTTGCACCCGGCACCGAGGCCATACGATATTATTATTATTACCTTTCTTCCGAGGATTCTCCTGAAAGCATTATTCTCCAGTTTAGGTCCGTATTGAATATATTCATTAACAAATCTATTAATAATTTCCGTCTTTTCAATACAATGTTGTTGATAATCTATTTATCCAACTGGGTACATGTTTCGTACAGTTGTCTGTACTTCTTCAGCCCAAATACATATTTAGACATAAACAAGTATGATGCACACTATAAATCACATGCAATGAAATTAACCCTGGCATAAACATAGTAGAGACTAAACATTGATACTACACGTTAAAATACGATGTGTCATTACAATTGCTGGCTGCGTGGCTCAGGGGTAACGTTCTCGCTTGCTGAGCCCAAGGTTGCAGGTTCGTATCCTGGCGCAGTCAGCTGGCATTTGAGGGTGCGCAAATGCGAGGGAGCCGTGTCCGTAGGTTTACTGGCACGTTAAAGATCCCCTTCGGGGCAAAATTCCGGCACCCCGGCGTCTCTAAAAGCCAGTGTAGTTAAAAGGGACGTAAAACCAATAACATTATTATTGTCATTACAATTGGTTAAAACACATGAAACTTTGTCCGTCGGTCCAATATTCTCCTGATAACTTATTTGCTAAAAGGTTAAGAAACTATGCCTCTGTTTCTCCATGTTCAAATTTTGACATGCGTTCTCTAAAACATTGCATTTCTTGCTGCGTCAGAGTATGGTGAGATGATGAATGTCTTATGCTGCTATTTTGTTGAGGAGCGGAAATTAAAAATAGTTCGAGTGTGGAAATCTTCTTGAATAAAACAGCACAATAGTTGGCGACATCTAAAAAAGAAATACAATTATGTGGTAAAATGACACCAAAGCCCATTTGAGTGTTAAAAATGCCTGTATGCTTGATTATATTGTTTTCTCCTGAAAACCATGGACTACCTTCAAAGCACGCCTCACAGCCTGTCTCATGCAGATCTTGTATTCCCAGTTCATTAATGACCTCATTTTCCGTCAACCACGTGGTACGAACCTTCTTATAGTGCCAGAAACTGAGCAAACGATTGGTCAATCTTATGGGAGGCAATCTCGCGATATGGCCAATCAGATAGTTTCTCTATATGTTCGTAGAGCTCGGAGTTATGTCGCCTAGAAATTCTTCATCTACCTTTACAGGACGGAGGATCTTCCGGAGAATTCTCCTCTCACTAATTTCCATCTTCTTCATCACACCCCTTCGGTTTAAAAAAAAGACACTCCATGGCACATAAGGCTTCTGGTCTTATCCCTGACTTAATGTTTCAATTCGAGCGGTTAACTGTAGACAACAATATGCTCATCTATGATGGTGTAGTTTTTCCGTTCAGATGTTGTTAATGCGAATCGTAAGTATGTATTCCTTAAAATATTCTTCTCTGCTCTGTTTTTAATTTGGAGCTTCGTTAAATTTAATTAATCTAAACCATGTTGGATCTCTTTGAACCAGTTGTACTTTGTTTTACTCATTCAGAAGTAACTAACCAGCTGTTTTATTAGTCTGGTTTCTGGTAGGCATGAGAAATGGTAGAAAAAAGAGATTTTCCTTTTCTGCATTGTATCTATTATTGATTCACTCTCTCGATATACCACTTCATTCAGCAGTAAATTAATGTAAATACATATTTTTCTGTACTATAAAACAGTAAAAATGACGTTTCGGAAAGGTGGCAGAGAGGCCTCGGGAGACAGGATATACCTAGGATTGAATCCCCTCAAGACAGTAAATACATTCACATACTTAGGACTGACAATGCAAACAACAGATAGAGCTTACAGAGTCCACATCAAGTCTCGTGCAACGGTGGCAACTAAAGCCATATATGACATCAATCACTCACTGAGCTCTCTTTGGGAACCGCTATGAGATTATTTGACGCGAAAATAGCGCCCATCGCCACATACGGGATAGAAATCATCTGGGAGAAACTGACCCTGGCGGACTTGAGGACGCTCCAGGCAGTGAAGTCGCGCTTCCTAAAAGCAACCCTGGGATTCTCAAAATATGCAAAATCTAGACTAGTGTACGAACTTGCCAAGGAGAACCTCTTCATTGAGGACCTACGGACGAAGAGAGGACTACCATCTACGGACGCCTGGAAAAGACTAATGCATGAGAGAGTGAAGAAGAGAGATGAAATCTGGCTCGAATTTTACATAACGGAAGTCATGACGAATAGGGTAAGGACTGACACCAATCAAGACCTACGACACTTCGTTAACTCGATGGCGGTACATGAGTACCACCATAAACTGTGCGTCACCGAGTACTTTCATGACTTAGACGTATCCTGTACTTGTTAATTATGTAGTAAACTATGTAGTCGGTACCACGTAATCACATGTAAGAACCGGGGTCCTTCCATTGTAAAATTTTGTGAAGGGGGAAGGTGAAAACTCTAATGTATATTCACATTTATTAACCCTAAGCACAATTTGTGCTCTGTATTTTCATAATATTTTTCTGTACTTTCTAATAATCCGACCTTTATTGCGTTCCGACCAAACCCTCAGCCCCAAAGGTGACAGATTACAGGGGTTGTACCTGTGTTCCTTGCTTTGTGCCTTTAGGGTATCATCCCTCCCCAGTCAATATCAGCTTATCCAGGATAAATACATAGTTTCAATCAAGAATAACAGGGGTGGCCAATAACCTTAACTTTGGGAGCCAAAATTATGAAGCTGTTTCAAAATGGGCCACATGGTTAAGAAATTAATGGTTTCCAAAATGATCATACATTTCTTATGTTTAAAACTTCAGTCTATTGACTGATTTGATGCAGCCCTCCATGGCTCCCTGTCCTGAGCTAATCCTTTCATCTTAACATACCTAACACACCTTACATCCGAGGCAATCTGTTTAACATATTCTAACCTTGGTCTACCCCTACAGTTCTTTTCCTCGACCCTTCCTTCCATAACTAAATTTGCTATTCCTGGGTGTCTTACTAAGTGTCCTACCAACCTATCTCTTCTCTTCATTAGCAGTGATTATTAGTTAGTTATTGTTTTAAGAGGAACTACGAGGTCATCTGTCCCTTCAGTAGTGTTTTATTTTTCACGCTCATTGGAGCACTTTAATCAATACAGATGTTTGCCACGGTGGGTGAGTGGTCAACGTGTCGGTCTACTAACCCCAAGCTTGCAGGTTCGCTCCTGGCCGTGGTAAGTGATTTTTGAAAGGCGGCAAAAATTACGACACCATGTCATACGATGTTGGCATGTCAAAGAACCCATTTGAATTCAGTAGGCTGTGTTCATAATGGCAAAATTAATCTCGGGAGTTTCCGCCAACACAAAGTTCCTAATTTATCTACTAGAAAGCGCTATAGTGTTCAAGGAGCTTAGATATCTAACCTCCTTGACTTTCATAGTGCTTCAAGCAACAACGAAATTCGACAAACCTTTTCAAATTTTTCCTCATTTCCCTATTTTTCAAATAAAAATCTTGCACCCGGCACCCGAGGCCATACGATATTATAATATATTATTATTATTATTATTATTATTATTATTATTATTATCATCATCAATACAAATACAATTAAGTCTAACAACGGTATCTGGAGATTAGTGATTGTTTTATTTACTTATAAAATACATTATATACTTTTCAAAATCTGTATTATTAGCCTACTTTTCACATTTTGCAAAAATGAGGAAAAAGTAGACTTATGAGATCGGGCAAATGTGTGTCTGTCTGTCTGTCTGGCTGTGTGTGTGTGTCCCTCTATCAACTCCTAAACGGCTGTAGCAATCGAAACAAAGTTTGGTAGGAGTAAAGATCTATACCTGAATATCTCACGACCATATTTAAAAATGATGTCAGTGCTACCAACTGCTGAAAAATCGCAATTGAAATTTAAGCTCCATGTTGGATATCTTGGAAGGTATGAATGGGAGCTATTTCAAAATGGGCACACGTATAGATAATAATATTGCAGTTTAATTTCCAGGAGGCCATACATGGCAGTGTTGCCAAAATTATTATAAGCCTGCTGATAGGTCCACATTTTAAATGCATATAACTTTTACACTATCAATTAGATTTCAACCAAATTTCGTATGTGCTATGTGTGCATAAACAGATATGACTGAGCGTATTCTTAAGAGCCATCAGGGCTGCTAACTGTTAATAGATGCTCTCATTTAAAAAAATCCAAATACCCATATATCAGAAAGTATGAAAGCCGACAGCTTTAAACCATGCACACGTATAGTACCTGCCATTCTATATTAATTTGGAGTATCTTATGTACGTCAGTGCTACCAACATGATTCTGAGCCTGCTGAGAGGTCCAACTTAAAAATACATGTAACTTCTATACTATTATTTGGATTTCAACCAAATTTCGTGTGTGCTATGTGTATCATAACAGATATGACTATGCCGATTCTTAAGAGTAACCAGGGCTGCCAACTGTTAATAAATATTTAGGGGGGCGTGGTGGCTCAGCGGCCTAGCTGTATGCCTCTCACCAAGGCGGTCCGGGTTCGATTCCCGGTCAATGCATGTGAGATTTTCGAAGTGAAATGCCATGTCCTGTGGTTCAGATTCCACGTAAAAAGGAGGTCCCGTGGCTCATGATCTCAAGATTAACGGTCACGTTAAACTACAAGCTTCCTTCCTTCCTTCCTTGTTAATAAATACTGTCTCTATTTTTGTTACCCGAATATCAATATATCAGAAAGTATGCAAGCCAATAGCTCTAAACTTTGCACACGTATAGTACCTGGCATTCTAGATTAATTTGGAGTAACTAATATACGCCTACGCCAGTGCTGCCAACATGATTCTAAGCCTGCTGATAGGTCCAATTTTAAAATAAATGTAACTTCTATACTAACTAATGGATTCCATTCAAAATTGATACAACAATAGATCATATTATTTCAGATTATTTCTGATCTAGACATGTATGTCATTGTTGCCAACATGTTTTTACGCGCGCTATTAGATCCAATGTTTAACTGCACGTAACGTCCATGCTATCCATTGGACTTCAACCAAATTTTGTATTCTGTACCTTAAGAGATGGAACTAAGAATATATTCAATCACCAGGGCTGCCAACTGTATTTCTCTATTAAACTACATTATGCCAGGTATACAGTATTTCGAAGTAATTAGAAATTTCGATTTTACCAACTTAATTTCGTCATTATTCTAGATAGATCCTAATAGATTAATCATTGGCATACATCTTAAATTTTAAGAAAAGTAGGCTCTTTAGTTCGTCACGGAACTTCTTGTTTTTACTCTCAGCTAAGTTTCAAGGGGCCGCGCGAGATTGACTCGCTAGCCCTGTTCTATAAGATGATGTGCTTTAGGTATTTTGCTATTGAATCTGTTGTAAATGAACGTTGCAGGTGTGGGACTGGTGAGCCGGAAGATGGGCATGTCCTTGACGCCGGTGGTGGAACTGACGGTGAGTGGGGACACGTACACGCTGTCCAGCAAGTCCGTCAAGACCGTGGAGATCACCTTCAAGCTAGGGCAGGAGTTCGAGGAGGAGACGTTGGACGGTCGCAAAGTCAAGTCCGTCATCACCAGCGAAGGAGACAACAAGCTCATCCACGTGCAGAAGGGAGACAAACAGTCGACCATCGTGCGAGAGTTCAGCGACTCCCAGCTCAAGATCGTGAGTATTTTGCCTTCGACTATCGATAGGATCTGAAATCTAAAGCAATATTCTCTTTTTGAACCTGTGTTGTTCTCGTTGATTCTTTTGGGGGCTTTACGACATTGTAATCTTGTAGTTGGATGTGTGTAGAATTTGTCTGATAGCCTGTGTCACTGTTATGTCTGTACTATAATCTCTATTACTGCACATGGGGAAATACTGCATTGCCACTGAGACAGGTCATGACCAGGCGCGGATTCAAAGGGGGGGGGGGCGTGTCACGGGGGTCATGACTCCCCCCCCCAAACGGAGACCAATTTTTTTTGCAAACTCAAAAAAACGAAAACACAATAACCAGACAAATAAAACTTAACGAATTTTAACTGAAAAACAGTTTTTTTTTCATATTATTCATTACTGAAAATATCTTTATTGCAATTATTATTTTCTGTTACAACTATACTGTACATATTTACAACTTCATTCCTGTTATATAAAAACGATTATTTATATAACAAAATCAATTCGTCTATTTTGTTTAGCAAACTTTGTGATTACCGAATCGATGTTTATAGTGATGTCACGATGAATGTGGGGCTTTTTTTCGCATCAAAACATTTTTCTGACGTCCAAACTGCAAGCTTGGTTGGCAATTTAAGCTGTGACTTTGTCGGTACCAACTCGACTTGCCGAAACTGTAATGTTCCTTGATACTTTTCTCGAAGCTCGATGTTAAAGTCGCAAAGCACGCCTTTGCAATTTGTACGAATATTTTTGGTGCGCTAAACGCATCAAATTTCTATCCATGTAGCTTGCAAAAAAATTGGTCTGGTTTTGTACGTTTGGTTATTTTGTGATTGCGTTTTTAGTGAAACCATTTTTCTTCACAATTTCGATTCTCTGACCCGCCCCAAAGCCAAACACTAGATCCGTGCCTGGGTGTACGATGTACTTTTCTTGTGCAATAAACCAAGGCCCGTATTCGCGGCAGTATTAAAGGTGCCGGGACGTCCTCGTAGACCGGGCAGCGCTTAGTTTGAATGGCTTATGGTCCACGCGTGGCGGGGAATGTTCCACGGTCTTTGATAGTTGTAGACCCACTTCATTCAATAACATACATCTTATCTAGGTTGACAACACCCCACATAAACACATCGCATTGACTCCGCACAGCACATATGAACAGGGGGAAGAAAAGGGAAAAACCCGTGTCGTTGAGATAACAGCCCCTTTCAGTCGACCACACCTGGAGTTACAGTGAACACGAAAACTGCGCGCAGCTCCAGCAAGGAAGACTACCAGATGAGTAATAGCCTGTAATATTACATAGTTGATTTTACAACCATATAATCACTCCAAATTACAAACTCCGGATATCTATCACCATTTAGCATTTCACCTAACATCATATATACTGCATTTAGCATACACCGACAGTTGCATAACCAATACTGCAACTAAATAATTGTACATATTGTAAATATTTTCACCTATATTTTCAAACACAGATTTTATAGCCTAAGTGTAATGGATTTGATGATGATCGCTTGACGATCGAAACTGGTCATCCTAGTGTATTTATTAATCTCATATAATTTATTTCAGGATTAGGGCATAACCCATCTGTTTTGGGTACATTCGTGTTGACCGACTGAAAAGCACTAAACTCACGTTTTCATAATCTGGTTGAAACTGGGAAGAGCTGATTCTTAGTAGCGCAGCTAAATGGTGGTTATCTTTTGTGCATGAGATGCTGCCATGGAGCAGATTATGTCTCATTTAGTGTCTACAGACCGCAGTAAGTTGAACTACCAAAAAGCTGAGCCATTGTATTTTCATTGACATCTGCAAGCCACGGTATAGCTTATGGTTTATTTCAAATGTGCTATTGTCGTCCACATACTCTACTTCAGAAGATTTGGGACCACTTTAAAGAATGCACAATTTCTGTGATCAACAAGAAAGGATCAAATTTTAGAGTGTGTTCACACTATATATTTATATATATATATTTTTTTCTCTCCAAATTTCAACTACTGTATTTCTTTCTTCCTTTCTTTCCTTCTTTCATTCTTTTATTTTTATTTTATTTATGTATTTTATTTCCTTATGTTTCTTTGGATAAACATCTTTCCCCTTTCATTATGGTGCACCATAATAGGTTTTTTGAAGGAAATATTTTATGAGTGTTAAGCTATCCGACCACCTGTTTGCCTTGACTTTTTATCTACACAGGCTGAATGATGAAGGGGCCAAAACAATTAGGCCCCGAAACATGTACCAATGACCACTAAGTGATCATTTATATTTAGTAAAATAAAGGTATTGATTAGGCGGAACTTTTGCAAAATATTAATACTAAATGAGATTTCAAGTTTGGGAAGCTTGATTTTGGTAGGGCCTTGTGTAGAACTCAATTTTCGAAACGTTGAGGAATAGTTGCTTTAATTTGTATTTACATTGTAACTCAATCAGTTCTAGCTGCAACTCCGATTTTATTGTTTCACAGTCAACATTAAATGGCATGCTGTTCAATTGCTTTGCAGTTTTAAAATCTTCATTCAAATTCGTCGTGGAGATTTCTCGCACAAAAAGATATTACACATAACGCATTAACACAATGAGATTCAAATAGTTTTTCACTTCTAGGTCCACAGAACAGGAAATATGACCTAGGTAGTATAATTGAAAACCATGTCACGGGTCGGATTACACTAGCTCAAGGACCTCACGTAGCCCACGGGCCGTACTTTGTCCATCACTGGTCTAGAGGAACAAATTTCTCCTCAAATGTCTAAATGTGTTCTTTTAATACTTTATGTTTTTTCTATTTCTAATAAATTAACAAAATTTTCACAAATGTCTCTATTTATAGGTTGGTTGGTTCCTCAGTTTAGGGGCTGCGACAACGCGGTCATGTAGCCCCGTGTACTTTGGGTGTGTGTAGAATCTGTCTGATAACCGGTGTTAATTGTGATGACTGTATTAGTGTGTGTTATCTGTTTTTTAATTTAAGTACTGCAACTTAGAATTTTTCAAATAGTTCCTACATTTGCCGCCAAGTGCCACCGTCAACGACTACTAGGCCAAGTTCAGAACTTAGCTACCAGACGCCACCGCAGTCGGCTCTTGGCAACGAACGTAGAAACCTAAGAGCGTTGTTTACATTCTTAACCTATACAATTTAGCTTCACACATGTGCAATTAGTGGAAGGTTCTTTAACATGCCATAAATCTATGACATGGGACCGCCGGCTTTACTTCCCCTCCAAAGGAAGGCATACTGAGGGATTTTTAACGCTCTTAAAAAATCCGACAACTTCGGCCGGATTTGAACCCGCGATCTTGGGCATAGAAGCTCAGCATACTACCAACTACGCCACAGAAGCCGCCTGCTGTGAACTTTAGCCACCTTGTTTATTTTAAGCAATGATAAAATTGCATTTCTTATTGAAAAATGAATAAGAAACTCCTACACTTTGTTTGTTGCACAAAATTGGACGATTCTAGTTCACAACATTATATGCGTTAAATAGAAGAACCCAGTAAAATAAATTTGATGATTAAATAATATTTAGTACGGTAATTTTAAGGTATTTTGAAAAATTGCAATTATTTATTCTGTTTTTCAAAAATTCAGAGAACAGAGTTTCTGATACCAAAAAAGATACAGTTAGTCTGAAAGATTAGACTTTGTATCATTTTAAATGCTACAAATGCTGAAAAATGCTAGAAAGGCTGGAGGCTTCTAAAGACACTTGACATGTTAGAAAATTATCCGCATAATACTTATCTTGTTTCAAATTACTCGCGAACGGCAAGTGCAAACCACCAAGGGCAAAGTGAGGTCAAGCGCGCGGCATACCCAACGCTCACCAGAGCGCGCGGGGGGGGGGGGGGGGGGGGGGGTCGTGCCCCTTGCATCCAGTCTAAAAACACTTATATTCGGCGATGTATTGAAGATAGAGATATGCTATCCCGGACTTTTTTTGGAGAACTTTTCATGCTGACCAATTCTTACGCTCACAGTATATTGATATTTTTAACGGTTTGCCCAGCGTAAGCTTAAGAAGCGCACGGACGCCAAGTTTGTTTTCGACTTTTTCACTGAAATCGTTACTGCTTGGCTTCCTTTGATCATACATAAATTATTTTCTACAGAATCTTTCCTGGAGATATCCTTTACAGAATGGTGAAAACCGCATCAAAATCTATCCAGTGGTTCTCGAGATTACCCGTGACATCCAAGAATCGGGGATTTTTGTCATATTCTAACGAAGTAGAGATCGTCGGGGAACACATGCACCAAGCAGTACTATGACGTCACACACCTCAGTGCATCTGGGTACATTTCGTCCCGTCACCGTAACGTAACGCCAGACCCCAGCGTAACGACGAAGTCGACAAGATCATTTAAAATGATACAAATTAATGATTGGGTTTCTTGGGCACATTTAGCATGAGAGTGTAACAAAGAGACTCCACTAGATGTATGCGTATAGAGCCGAATTCCGCTTGGACGAAGCGCCACGATTACTATGTCCGCAATCTGGAAGGGTCGAGATATCAGTTGGTGTTGTTTACTGTTCCTGTATGGATGTGAGAGCTGGACGCTGAAACAGGCAGACAAGAGGAAGATAGATGCTTTAGAGCTCTGGAGTTGGCGTAGACTCTTAAGAATACCATGGACTGCAACAGTCATCAATAAGGCGGTATTAGAGCGTATGAA
Source organism: Meconema thalassinum (assembly GCA_946902985.2). Classification (NCBI taxonomy): domain Eukaryota; kingdom Metazoa; phylum Arthropoda; class Insecta; order Orthoptera; family Tettigoniidae; genus Meconema; species Meconema thalassinum. The sequence continues at coordinate 186,926,320 of OX336388.2, read as the reverse complement.
GCCCTGTGGGTTATTGGTCAGCGAGTTTATGAGGTTGCGGCCGTGTCGTCTCAAAACTCACGAGTCTCAAAATTCACGAATTTCATGATGAGGGTTAGTAAAAGTATGTTCTAAGCGGTCTCTGTACCTGGGCCAGTCTCAAAACTCACGAACCAAGCCATAGCCACCTATAAGGTTATAGGTAGCCATGGCCAAGCCAATTAATTGCGAAAAGATCCATTGTTAGAGCCAGCCAGAACTGCTTGCCCTCTTGCACCTCTCTCATCAATATGTTGTTGTTGATTCTTTTAGGGGCTTTGCGACATCGTGGTCGTGTACTTGGGTGGGCATAGCATTTGTCTGATAACCTGCATCACTGTGACGTCTGTACAATACAAACGAAATCCCATTCTAAAACTGGGTGCACAAACAAACAATGTGCCCTCCGGAATCGGAAGTTTTGAGACTATTATTATACTATTGATTCAGCTACTAGTTTATTGTCGTGAGTTTTGAGACTATTTGTTACTATTTTTAGCTCGTGAGTTTTGAGACGTAACCGTTGCGGCTAGCATACTTTGGCCACGTTATGCGATCAGATGCATTGGAAAAAGCAATCGTGTTAGGAATGATCAGCGGTACCAGAAAATCAGGACACATTGCTTAGACAGGCTGCAACCTGACCCTGGAATAACTAAACGACGCAGGACAACTTGGAGAGTGATGATCCGTAGAATCACCTATGGTCAAATTCAGCTGAACGGATCATAGATACACTGAAAACAAAGGTGTTGTTTTGGCAGTTTTAACAAAACCCAATTTTATTTTATTTTATTATTAACGTATGGCTCTTAGTACGGTACCGGGAGTGTCCGAGGACATGTTTGCCAGAGTTTGTAGCTGCCGCTATGCGGACACCTATGGGGTGAGCTACAAGTACCGTCGCATGTGGAGTGTTGTCTGGGGAGGAAAGTTTGAATGTAAGGACGAGGAGTTGGAAGGTAGCGGCTGTGGCCTATAGTTAGGGACCAACCCCGGCATTTTCCTGGAAGGAAGATGGGAAACCACAGAAGACCTTAAGATTGCCGGCGGGAGGATTCGAACCTCCTCGGCTCCCGGATATGAGCGACTTCCTGCAGCCACGCCGTAACAACCACGGCTAACTCACCCGATAACAAAAGCCAGTGATCTCTAGCTTCAGGTATATAAGCAAAGCCGAGTATGGTAGCTAGATTTTGAAGGAACATATCACATTATATAAAACACCAATGTGTACTGCATATTTCACAAAACACAATCCCTTAAACCAGAGGGAGTTAGAAGGTGTGGTTTGTGCCAAAATCTTCCGAATCGTCTCTATAGTACAGGAACAATCTTACATTTCCTGAAAGGTTAATGGAAATATATTTATTTATTTATAAAGTGCGTTAAAACAAATAAACAACACGATAGTCTTGCGGGTGGTTTATACACATGCGAGATGGGTTTGCTAGTAATCAAAGAAATGGCCTAACCCACACCCTGCTTGAAAGGAGAAAGTTTTAAGAAATTTAATAATTATTTAATTTTGTATATAAAACTCAATATTTCTTTCATTTGAGAGTTGGCGAGTTTGTCTTTAAATTAGAATTCAGTGCCATCACAAACTGAAACTAAACACAGACATTCAGAATCCTTGCAAATCCACACAAGTATGTGATCACCACTGCTACATTGGTGGGCACCCGTCATAGTGTACAATTGTGTTCTCTGTTTCAGACTCTGACGGTTGGAGACATCATCGCCACGAGGATATACAAGGCCGAGTAACAACAGACTGATTATCGTATCATCATCATCATCTTCTTCATCTTTTGTAAAATAAAGAATCCTATATAGGCTAGATGTTGATTCTTTGTGCAACCTACACCTCCACTTCACACGCAATCAATCAATCAATCAATCAATCAATCAATCAATCAATCAATCAATCAATCAATCAATCAATCAATAATTTATTGCCCCAGTGTAGACACACACAATAATAATAGAAGCCTTTTGTCAGTGTTGCCTCAGTAATACCAACTCAAAAACAAATAGTGACTATGAATATATTCTTAGTTCCATTTCTTAAGATACACAATGCACATGCATAATTTGGTTGAGGTCCAATAGTCATTATGCATTGTATTTAAACATTATATTTATCAGTGCCGCCCCGGAGGTCCTGGGTTCGATTCCCGGCTCTGCCACGAAATTTGAAAAGTGATATGAGGACTGGAACGGGGTCTACTCAGCCTCGGGTGGTCCAAATGAGTAGAGGGGGTTCGATTCCCACCTCAGCCATCCTCGAAGTGGTTTTCCGTGGTTTCCCCACTTCGTCTTCGGGCAAATGCCGGGATGGTACCTACTGTAAGGCCACGGCCACCTCCTTCCCTCGTCCTCGCCTATCCATCCCAATCGTCCATCCCTTCCCATCCCTCATGAGGCCCCTGTTCGCTTTGCAGGTGAGGCCGCCTGGGCGAAGTGCTGATCACACCTCCCCAGTTGTATCCCTCCCGACCAGATGTTCCAGGCTCCAGGACACTGCCGATAGAGGCGGTAGTGGTGAGTTCTCTCACTGAGTCCGTGGGAACCACCAACCGAGGGTAAATTGACTAAATAATATATATATATATATATATATATATTGTATCCTTGGATAATAGCATGTAGACAAGATTCGAGGTTCGGGGTCGTAATGGATTCTTGTGAATGTGATTTAGAGATTTTATGCTATCTAAAATAACTTCCAGGGTTCATAAGGTCAACTAATTATTAAAAAGCCAAGAAAACAACAGGATCTACAAACAAATGAAATTTAATAATTGAATCAAACATAAAACACTTAACAATAAACCACCCTTATATTGTTCACTCGCACGTGAACAGATCTGACACTGACTAGCCTGACGTACCATGGTAACACGGCGTGACAGCTGTCAAACAAGCGTTGTGACTGCAATGTCACTTAATTCAATGTAACAAAAGATACGGATCACAAGATCCAAAAATGACAAACAAATAATAATCGTATACGAATTTAATATGTATGAGCGACACGCGTTTTAAGACTAGTTCAAGTAATGAGCACTTTGACGGGCGCCGGTTTCCGACCAAAACAATCGGTTCGGGAACGAACTCCGTACTGCGAAGACGAATTACGGAAATGTGGGAACAACAATTACATAATTAAATACACTACTGACATGCTCTAATCTTAGATTACTACAACCAAATACACGTGTGTATTATTTAAAATAAGGGCTCCGGAAATTACCGTCTGATACCTCAAACACTAGGAAAGCATAACGTGACATGAACAAGTTTGGCCGGTTGCCAAATTATATTTACAATGAATACAATGGCCTTGAAATAAGAGCCAACAACAACAAATACAAATTTTAAAATTCAAACCCGAAAATTTGGCGTTTAAACAAAGAACAAATAAGTCGTAGTGATGATAAAAAAACCTCGGATCCACAACATGGCAACTCCCCAAATTAAACCAAATAAAATAACCTTAACTCATCAGGCTTTAAAGCAAACATTTACGTGTCATAACAGAGCTGGAGACAGCCGAGTCTGTTATCGCATATCTGAGTAAGTGGCTGATTCCTTCCCCCATCGGAGTAATGTGTGCCACGCTAAATATAGATTCTGGCCCACAGCCAGCGTCCAGCGACCTTTGCCTATCGTCACCTGTTAAACGCGTAAATACAAAATATCACATTATCTCAAAACATCCTCTCAGGGATTTTCAAGAACACATCTCCAGGTCAAACTTAGCCCCTTTGGGTGACTAATTTGCCGGAATGATTGTTGCAGTCGAGAACAGGCTTTACCTTTCCTCGCCATCACACTTACACCCAAGTATACGTGACACACTCTCGAAGATCTCGTCGCAGCATATGAACCAGCTCACCCTTCAGATAAATGACACACAACTTGTCCAAATGACAATAAAGAATTAATTACCGGAATCAGAATTAGCCCGAGTTATAAAAGCAACTAAAACACTAATTTTCCCCCACGTCTAGTTTTTGTTTTACATTATCATTAATCCAGTCCATTTATCATTGTCGTTCCTAGGTTCTCATTCATGGCTACTATTTTTATTGATACGTTAATCATATTCGGCCATTTCAATATAAAATTTACGTATACATAAGGACAATATTTAAGTTACAAAATTACTGTACAACATAATTGTCACGCAATGCCAAAAATTACTACACGCATGTCAGTTAAGAAATCAAACCCTAAATTTAAATTAAACCACACAAATAAAAACTGTACAAAGTTGCACACATCTCTCGCGATTCCCCCTCGTCCAGAATCAATAAATCAATTTTTTAATACTCATCACTTAAACCGCTTTCCAGAGGCCTCCCGCCTCGTCATCTCCCACCATTAGGCCTTTAGCCCATAACACTCATGGTGATGGAGAATGAAACTTGTTGCCTTCGTTCCATGGTCGTCATCTTGCCGCTGTTAAAACACAATGATATTAAAGTTTTAAAACTGTTAACTATCTGCTTTATGAGTATTTTATTTCCTCATATAGTCCTATGCAGAACCGTAGACTTTCCCTATTTATGGCTAACTGCCATCTCACAATTTATGAAATTTATAACTTAGTTGTCGACACACAACTAGCATTTTTAACATAGAACGTCATTTAAAATTGACTGTCGAAGAATAATTAGGAGTGCCCCGGTTCATCTCAGACATTAGTTTATATACAGAAAGCCTAAAAGTTCCCATGGAGGGAGAAATAGCTCCTCAAAATTTTTAATATTGGGCCTATAATTATGTGTGACCTCTCAAAAAGCTTGTAATTTCTCACAGGTCGCGAATCTGCCGCCGAACACGCAAACTGATCGCTAGATCTTTTTATAACCGATTTGGCGCGCAAAACACACTGATGCTATGTTCTGGCGTCCTCTTCTCTCATTTGTCAGTTAAGTTGGCGTCGGAGTTCTGACCTTACAAATCCCGCCCTTATTTTGACGTCACGACACTTCTTCTCTCTCTCACTCCCTGCCGTGGACAAAGCAGTTGAGAGTCACGTATGCCTCAGCGTCATACCTGATTTCTCAGAAGAATAAGAATAGCATTGGTTGTGAAACTGTCGATAGCTTCCACAGAGTACGTAGCCCATCTTGCCAAGTCCAGTTCGCTTGCTACATAAATTTTACTCAAATATCCAGCATATCATGTATTTAGTATTTCCAACGTTTTTTGAAATGAAAATCCACAGCCTGCTTCCAGTCTCCGACCGGGTCAGGAATGGAATGAATGAAGCCCCCATCTAGCGGCGAGGATATGAACTGTGCCGGCTGCCGAAGCCTGTCGCACTCCTCTGGGGCAATGATTTAATGAGTGACAGATGAAATGAAATGATAGTGGAGAGTGTTGCTGGAATGAAATTTTGACAGGGAAAACCGGAGTACCCGGAGAAAAACCCGTCTGCCTCCGTTTTGTCCAGCACAGATCTCACATGGAGTGACCGGGATTTGAACCACGGACCCAGCGGTGAGAGGCCGGCGTGCTGCCTCCTAAGCCACGGAGGCTTCCAACGTTTTTTAATAAATATGAAACATTATTATTGGACACAATGATAAGGGTTCAATATATTTATCAGAATGGGTAAAATTAGGTTGGCGACACTGCCATTTATACGACGCTCAGTATTATAATCTCTCTAATTACATGCCGATTGTGAAAGAAATTCATTTTAACTAGCTGAAACCCGTCAAAACATGACGGACAATGAACAACTTATTTACTGAAGAAGTTTCCTTAATGTATATTCTTTGTACGATTACTTTTTGGCACTATTGCAACTTAAAGGGCATCAAGAGTTTGCATTCTCAACATTGCAACATACTTTTTATTTTTATTTTTTATTTAGTCAATTTACCCTTTAGGTTGGTGGTTCCCACGGACTCAGCGAGAGAACTCACCACTACCGCCTCTATGGGCAGTGCCCTGGAGCCTGGAACATCTGGTCGGGAGGGTACAGCTGGGAATGTGTGATCAGCACTTCGCCCAGGCGGCCTCACCTTCAAAGTGAACAGGGGCCTCATGAGGGATGGAAGATTGGGATGGATAGGCTAGGAAGAGGGAAGGAGGCGGCCGTGGCCTTACAGTAGGTACTGTCCCCGTAAACCCGGATAGTAGGCTGTCGGATATCCGCCCCCTCAATCGGATTGCCAATAATCCATCGCACCGGCTCAGCTACACCAATGAAAATGGCACTGACAGATACTACCGAGGTTTGAGCACAGAAGTTAACAAGAAATCATTGTGGAACACACCAAAATAGACGGGAGTTCATACTTACCTTTACTTACCTCTTAAAAATTATCTCGGGGATTGGGTTGACAACAGGATCTCTAAAGTATGCTCCCACAATAACCTCCACTATAACATTTAAAAATGAACCAGAACGGAGACAAGAACTTTGAACTGTACAAAAGCTTTTATTTCTAATAAAGGGTATGATTTTAACAACTCAACAAAATAAATGTGGCTATCAGTAGCCCATGTCAATCTGACTATGTCCTCCTGAAGGACTTGCAAAGTTATCATAAAACATGTTAGCTCCTACGAGCTCAAAATAACGTAATATTCAAAACACATTTGGACTGGAAAAGGAAGTCAGGACGAGACACATATACAGAGCATTTTGTTTCTTTTAATAAACATGACACTTGTATTTATAGGCACAAGGCCAGAATGTAGACGACCTCGCCCGCTGATAACCAGTTGTCTGGTCAGCTGCGGTCTACCCTTCAACCTGACGCACACCTGTCAAATGGGGCTCACTTGTCATGCCACACTGCGTAAGAATCCAGCTCCCTCTCAAAGCTTTAAATGTCCGCAAGACAACTCATATATATAGACGCAAATCTTTCAAATGCTTTACTCACATACCACTGGATTATTCTGACAATCCCTAAACTTGTTAAGTTATCATCCAAATGTTTAATAAGCATAGTTTAGAGTATAAAACACACTCTTAAATTAAAACTCAGCAATTCTTCTAGGTTTGTGCCGTGTCTTGTGTGGGGTTACGCCTAGGACACCAAGCTGGCTCATCGGCGGGCTCTTGGTGTCCCTGCCCGGACCCCCACAGGAGTATCGAACTGCGCGATACCTCCCTTTATATAGAGTGCAACTGCACTCCTTGACTGCGAGAACTAAAAGCTCAAGCAGCCTTAACCTCCCTATGAAGGCTTCCAAAAAGATGGTATATTGGCTTTCACGGCCGGTGAATTAAAACTCAGCAATTCTTCTAGGTTTGTGCCGTGTCTTGTGTGGGGTTTCGCCTAGGACACCAAGCTGGCTCATCGGCGGGCTCTTGGTGTCCCTGCCCGGACCCCCACAGGAGTATCGAACTGCGCGATACCTCCCTTTATATAGAGTGCAACTGCACTCCTTGACTGCGAGAACTAAAAGCTCAAGCAGCCTTAACCTCCCTATGAAGGCTTCCAAAAAGATGGTATATTGGCTTTCACGGCCGGTGAATTAAAACTCAGCAATTCTTCTAGGTTTGTGCCGTGTCTTGTGTGGGGTTTCGCCTAGGACACCAAGCTGGCTCATCGGCGGGCTCTTGGTGTCCCTGCCCGGACCCCCACAGGAGTATCGAACTGCGCGATACCTCCCTTTATATAGAGTGCAACTGCACTCCTTGACTGCGAGAACTAAAAGCTCAAGCAGCCTTAACCTCCCTATGAAGGCTTCCAAAAAGATGGTATATTGGCTTTCACGGCCGGTGAATTAAAACTCAGCAATTCTTCTAGGTTTGTGCCGTGTCTTGTGTGGGGTTTCGCCTAGGACACCAAGCTGGCTCATCGGCGGGCTCTTGGTGTCCCTGCCCGGACCCCCACAGGAGTATCGAACTGCGCGATACCTCCCTTTATATAGAGTGCAACTGCACTCCTTGACTGCGAGAACTAAAAGCTCAAGCAGCCTTAACCTCCCTATGAAGGCTTCCAAAAAGATGGTATATTGGCTTTCACGGCCGGTGAATTAAAACTCAGCAATTCTTCTAGGTTTGTGCCGTGTCTTGTGTGGGGTTTCGCCTAGGACACCAAGCTGGCTCATCGGCGGGCTCTTGGTGTCCCTGCCCGGACCCCCACAGGAGTATCGAACTGCGCGATACCTCCCTTTATATAGAGTGCAACTGCACTCCTTGACTGCGAGAACTAAAAGCTCAAGCAGTCTTAACCTCCCTATGAAGGCTTCCAAAAAGATGGTATATTGGCTTTCACGGCCGGTGAATTAAAACTCAGCAATTCTTCTAGGTTTGTGCCGTGTCTTGTGTGGGGTTTCGCCTAGGACACCAAGCTGGCTCATCGGCGGGCTCTTGGTGTCCCTGCCCGGACCCCCACAGGAGTATCGAACTGCGCGATACCTCCCTTTATATAGAGTGCAACTGCACTCCTTGACTGCGAGAACTAAAAGCTCAAGCAGCCTTAACCTCCCTATGAAGGCTTCCAAAAAGATGGTATATTGGCTTTCACGGCCGGTGAATTAAAACTCAGCAATTCTTCTAGGTTTGTGCCGTGTCTTGTGTGGGGTTTCGCCTAGGACACCAAGCTGGCTCATCGGCGGGCTCTTGGTGTCCCTGCCCGGACCCCCACAGGAGTATCGAACTGCGCGATACCTCCCTTTATATAGAGTGCAACTGCACTCCTTGACTGCGAGAACTAAAAGCTCAAGCAGCCTTAACCTCCCTATGAAGGCTTCCAAAAAGATGGTATATTGGCTTTCACGGCCGGTGAATTAAAACTCAGCAATTCTTCTAGGTTTGTGCCGTGTCTTGTGTGGGGTTTCGCCTAGGACACCAAGCTGGCTCATCGGCGGGCTCTTGGTGTCCCTGCCCGGACCCCCACAGGAGTATCGAACTGCGCGATACCTCCCTTTATATAGAGTGCAACTGCACTCCTTGACTGCGAGAACTAAAAGCTCAAGCAGCCTTAACCTCCCTATGAAGGCTTCCAAAAAGATGGTATATTGGCTTTCACGGCCGGTGAATTAAAACTCAGCAATTCTTCTAGGTTTGTGCCGTGTCTTGTGTGGGGTTTCGCCTAGGACACCAAGCTGGCTCATCGGCGGGCTCTTGGTGTCCCTGCCCGGACCCCCACAGGAGTATCGAACTGCGCGATACCTCCCTTTATATAGAGTGCAACTGCACTCCTTGACTGCGAGAACTAAAAGCTCAAGCAGCCTTAACCTCCCTATGAAGGCTTCCAAAAAGATGGTATATTGGCTTTCACGGCCGGTGAATTAAAACTCAGCAATTCTTCTAGGTTTGTGCCGTGTCTTGTGTGGGGTTTCGCCTAGGACACCAAGCTGGCTCATCGGCGGGCTCTTGGTGTCCCTGCCCGGACCCCCACAGGAGTATCGAACTGCGCGATACCTCCCTTTATATAGAGTGCAACTGCACTCCTTGACTGCGAGAACTAAAAGCTCAAGCAGCCTTAACCTCCCTATGAAGGCTTCCAAAAAGATGGTATATTGGCTTTCACGGCCGGTGAATTAAAACTCAGCAATTCTTCTAGGTTTGTGCCGTGTCTTGTGTGGGGTTTCGCCTAGGACACCAAGCTGGCTCATCGGCGGGCTCTTGGTGTCCCTGCCCGGACCCCCACAGGAGTATCGAACTGCGCGATACCTCCCTTTATATAGAGTGCAACTGCACTCCTTGACTGCGAGAACTAAAAGCTCAAGCAGCCTTAACCTCCCTATGAAGGCTTCCAAAAAGATGGTATATTGGCTTTCACGGCCGGTGAATTAAAACTCAGCAATTCTTCTAGGTTTGTGCCGTGTCTTGTGTGGGGTTTCGCCTAGGACACCAAGCTGGCTCATCGGCGGGCTCTTGGTGTCCCTGCCCGGACCCCCACAGGAGTATCGAACTGCGCGATACCTCCCTTTATATAGAGTGCAACTGCACTCCTTGACTGCGAGAACTAAAAGCTCAAGCAGCCTTAACCTCCCTATGAAGGCTTCCAAAAAGATGGTATATTGGCTTTCACGGCCGGTGAATTAAAACTCAGCAATTCTTCTAGGTTTGTGCCGTGTCTTGTGTGGGGTTTCGCCTAGGACACCAAGCTGGCTCATCGGCGGGCTCTTGGTGTCCCTGCCCGGACCCCCACAGGAGTATCGAACTGCGCGATACCTCCCTTTATATAGAGTGCAACTGCACTCCTTGACTGCGAGAACTAAAAGCTCAAGCAGCCTTAACCTCCCTATGAAGGCTTCTAAAAAGATGGTATATTGGCTTTCACGGCCGGTGAATTAAAACTCAGCAATTCTTCTAGGTTTGTGCCGTGTCTTGTGTGGGGTTTCGCCTAGGACACCAAGCTGGCTCATCGGCGGGCTCTTGGTGTCCCTGCCCGGACCCCCACAGGAGTATCGAACTGCGCGATACCTCCCTTTATATAGAGTGCAACTGCACTCCTTGACTGCGAGAACTAAAAGCTCAAGCAGCCTTAACCTCCCTATGAAGGCTTCCAAAAAGATGGTATATTGGCTTTCACGGCCGGTGAATTAAAACTCAGCAATTCTTCTAGGTTTGTGCCGTGTCTTGTGTGGGGTTTCGCCTAGGACACCAAGCTGGCTCATCGGCGGGCTCTTGGTGTCCCTGCCCGGACCCCCACAGGAGTATCGAACTGCGCGATACCTCCCTTTATATAGAGTGCAACTGCACTCCTTGACTGCGAGAACTAAAAGCTCAAGCAGCCTTAACCTCCCTATGAAGGCTTCCAAAAAGATGGTATATTGGCTTTCACGGCCGGTGAATTAAAACTCAGCAATTCTTCTAGGTTTGTGCCGTGTCTTGTGTGGGGTTTCGCCTAGGACACCAAGCTGGCTCATCGGCGGGCTCTTGGTGTCCCTGCCCGGACCCCCACAGGAGTATCGAACTGCGCGATACCTCCCTTTATATAGAGTGCAACTGCACTCCTTGACTGCGAGAACTAAAAGCTCAAGCAGCCTTAACCTCCCTATGAAGGCTTCCAAAAAGATGGTATATTGGCTTTCACGGCCGGTGAATTAAAACTCAGCAATTCTTCTAGGTTTGTGCCGTGTCTTGTGTGGGGTTTCGCCTAGGACACCAAGCTGGCTCATCGGCGGGCTCTTGGTGTCCCTGCCCGGACCCCCACAGGAGTATCGAACTGCGCGATACCTCCCTTTATATAGAGTGCAACTGCACTCCTTGACTGCGAGAACTAAAAGCTCAAGCAGCCTTAACCTCCCTATGAAGGCTTCCAAAAAGATGGTATATTGGCTTTCACGGCCGGTGAATTAAAACTCAGCAATTCTTCTAGGTTTGTGCCGTGTCTTGTGTGGGGTTTCGCCTAGGACACCAAGCTGGCTCATCGGCGGGCTCTTGGTGTCCCTGCCCGGACCCCCACAGGAGTATCGAACTGCGCGATACCTCCCTTTATATAGAGTGCAACTGCACTCCTTGACTGCGAGAACTAAAAGCTCAAGCAGCCTTAACCTCCCTATGAAGGCTTCCAAAAAGATGGTATATTGGCTTTCACGGCCGGTGAATTAAAACTCAGCAATTCTTCTAGGTTTGTGCCGTGTCTTGTGTGGGGTTTCGCCTAGGACACCAAGCTGGCTCATCGGCGGGCTCTTGGTGTCCCTGCCCGGACCCCCACAGGAGTATCGAACTGCGCGATACCTCCCTTTATATAGAGAGCAACTGCACTCCTTGACTGCGAGAACTAAAAGCTCAAGCAGCCTTAACCTCCCTATGAAGGCTTCCAAAAAGATGGTATATTGGTTTTCACGGCCGGTGAATTAATACTCAGCAATTCTTCTAGGTTTGTGCCGTGTCTTGTGTGGGGTTTCGCCTAGGACACCAAGCTGGCTCATCGGCGGGGTCTTGGTGTCCCTGCCCGGACCCCCACAGGAGTATCGAACTGCGCGATACCTCCCTTTATATAGAGTGCAACTGCACTCCTTGACTGCGAGAACTAAAGGGAGGTATCGCGCAGTTCGATACTCCTGTGGGGGTCCGGGCAGGGACACCAAGAGCCCGCCGATGAGCCAGCTTGGTGTCCTAGGCGAAACCCCACACAAGACACGGCACAAACCTAGAAGAATTGCTGAGTTTTAATTCACCGGCCGTGAAAGCCAATATACCATCTTTTTGGAAGCCTTCATAGGGAGGTTAAGGCTGCTTGAGCTTTTAGTTCTCGCAGTCAAGGAGTGCAGTTGCACTCTATATAAAGGGAGGTATCGCGCAGTTCGATACTCCTGTGGGGGTCCGGGCAGGGACACCAAGAGCCCGCCGATGAACCAGCTTGGTGTCCTAGGCGAAACCCCACACAAGACACGGCACAAACCTAGAAGAATTGCTGAGTTTTAATTCACCGGCCGTGAAAGCCAATATACCATCTTTTTGGAAGCCTTCATAGGGAGGTTAAGGCTGCTTGAGCTTTTAGTTCTCGCAGTCAAGGAGTGCAGTTGCACTCTATATAAAGGGAGGTATCGCGCAGTTCGATACTCCTGTGGGGGTCCGGGCAGGGACACCAAGAGCCCGCCGATGAGCCAGCTTGGTGTCCTAGGCGAAACCCCACACAAGACACGGCACAAACCTAGAAGAATTGCTGAGTTTTAATTCACCGGCCGTGAAAGCCAATATACCATCTTTTTGGAAGCCTTCATAGGGAGGTTAAGGCTGCTTGAGCTTTTAGTTCTCGCAGTCAAGGAGTGCAGTTGCACTCTATATAAAGGGAGGTATCGCGCAGTTCGATACTCCTGTGGGGGTCCGGGCAGGGACACTAAGAGCCCGCCGATGAGCCAGCTTGGTGTCCTAGGCGAAACCCCACACAAGACACGGCACAAACCTAGAAGAATTGCTGAGTTTTAATTCACCGGCCGTGAAAGCCAATATACCATCTTTTTAGAAGCCTTCATAGGGAGGTTAAGGCTGCTTGAGCTTTTAGTTCTCGCAGTCAAGGAGTGCAGTTGCACTCTATATAAAGGGAGGTATCGCGCAGTTCGATACTCCTGTGGGGGTCCGGGCAGGGACACCAAGAGCCCGCCGATGAGCCAGCTTGGTGTCCTAGGCGAAACCCCACACAAGACACGGCACAAACCTAGAAGAATTGCTGAGTTTTAATTCACCGGCCGTGAAAGCCAATATACCATCTTTTTGGAAGCCTTCATAGGGAGGTTAAGGCTGCTTGAGCTTTTAGTTCTCGCAGTCAAGGAGTGCAGTTGCACTCTATATAAAGGGAGGTATCGCGCAGTTCGATACTCCTGTGGGGGTCCGGGCAGGGACACCAAGAGCCCGCCGATGAGCCAGCTTGGTGTCCTAGGCGAAACCCCACACAAGACACGGCACAAACCTAGAAGAATTGCTGAGTTTTAATTCACCGGCCGTGAAAGCCAATATACCATCTTTTTGGAAGCCTTCATAGGGAGGTTAAGACTGCTTGAGCTTTTAGTTCTCGCAGTCAAGGAGTGCAGTTGCACTCTATATAAAGGGAGGTATCGCGCAGTTCGATACTCCTGTGGGGGTCCGGGCAGGGACACCAAGAGCCCGCCGATGAGCCAGCTTGGTGTCCTAGGCGAAACCCCACACAAGACACGGCACAAACCTAGAAGAATTGCTGAGTTTTAATTCACCGGCCGTGAAAGCCAATATACCATCTTTTTGGAAGCCTTCATAGGGAGGTTAAGGCTGCTTGAGCTTTTAGTTCTCGCAGTCAAGGAGTGCAGTTGCACTCTATATAAAGGGAGGTATCGCGCAGTTCGATACTCCTGTGGGGGTCCGGGCAGGGACACCAAGAGCCCGCCGATGAGCCAGCTTGGTGTCCTAGGCGAAACCCCACACAAGACACGGCACAAACCTAGAAGAATTGCTGAGTTTTAATTCACCGGCCGTGAAAGCCAATATACCATCTTTTTGGAAGCCTTCATAGGGAGGTTAAGGCTGCTTGAGCTTTTAGTTCTCGCAGTCAAGGAGTGCAGTTGCACTCTATATAAAGGGAGGTATCGCGCAGTTCGATACTCCTGTGGGGGTCCGGGCAGGGACACCAAGAGCCCGCCGATGAGCCAGCTTGGTGTCCTAGGCGAAACCCCACACAAGACACGGCACAAACCTAGAAGAATTGCTGAGTTTTAATTCACCGGCCGTGAAAGCCAATATACCATCTTTTTGGAAGCCTTCATAGGGAGGTTAAGGCTGCTTGAGCTTTTAGTTCTCGCTGTCAAGGAGTGCAGTTGCACTCTATATAAAGGGAGGTATCGCGCAGTTCGATACTCCTGTGGGGGTCCGGGCAGGGACACCAAGAGCCCGCCGATGAGCCAGCTTGGTGTCCTAGGCGAAACCCCACACAAGACACGGCACAAGCCTAGAAGAATTGCTGAGTTTTAATTCACCGGCCGTGAAAGCCAATATACCATCTTTTTGGAAGCCTTCATAGGGAGGTTAAGGCTGCTTGAGCTTTTAGTTCTCGCAGTCAAGGAGTGCAGTTGCACTCTATATAAAGGGAGGTATCGCGCAGTTCGATACTCCTGTGGGGGTCCGGGCAGGGACACCAAGAGCCCGCCGATGAGCCAGCTTGGTGTCCTAGGCGAAACCCCACACAAGACACGGCACAAACCTAGAAGAATTGCTGAGTTTTAATTCACCGGCCGTGAAAGCCAATATACCATCTTTTTGGAAGCCTTCATAGGGAGGTTAAGGCTGCTTGAGCTTTTAGTTCTCGCAGTCAAGGAGTGCAGTTGCACTCTATATAAAGGGAGGTATCGCGCAGTTCGATACTCCTGTGGGGGTCCGGGCAGGGACACCAAGAGCCCGCCGATGAGCCAGCTTGGTGTCCTAGGCGAAACCCCACACAAGACACGGCACAAACCTAGAAGAATTGCTGAGTTTTAATTCACCGGCCGTGAAAGCCAATATACCATCTTTTTGGAAGCCTTCATAGGGAGGTTAAGGCTGCTTGAGCTTTTAGTTCTCGCAGTCAAGGAGTGCAGTTGCACTCTATATAAAGGGAGGTATCGCGCAGTTCGATACTCCTGTGGGGGTCCGGGCAGGGACACCAAGAGCCCGCCGATGAGCCAGCTTGGTGTCCTAGGCGAAACCCCACACAAGACACGGCACAAACCTAGAAGAATTGCTGAGTTTTAATTCACCGGCCGTGAAAGCCAATATACCATCTTTTTGGAAGCCTTCATAGGGAGGTTAAGGCTGCTTGAGCTTTTAGTTCTCGCAGTCAAGGAGTGCAGTTGCACTCTATATAAAGGGAGGTATCGCGCAGTTCGATACTCCTGTGGGGGTCCGGGCAGGGACACCAAGAGCCCGCCGATGAGCCAGCTTGGTGTCCTAGGCGAAACCCCACACAAGACACGGCACAAAACTAGAAGAATTGCTGAGTTTTAATTCACCGGCCGTGAAAGCCAATATACCACACTCTTAAATGTTTATAACAAAATCACATAAATAATTTATAACAATTAGAAATTGTTTATAATATTGTCGAAGATAATTACAAACAATTTTTAAACACGCCTCTAACATTACTTTCGTTCCACATTATTGTCAAAGATAATTACATCATTATTTACAATATTAACATTTAAATTATTCAAATTATTAATTTAAGAAATACATTTAACCACATGTTCATCCGGTTGGTAATTTCATAATCGTGTCAATATAATCGACCAATGAAGGTTAGTTATACATTTAATGTCACAATCTGGTTTAATAAAGGTTGTAATAATTATTATAATTATTTGTGACGGTAATCTTCATTCAAAATCTTATCTCAAATTCTTTCAATACTCTTGTTAATTATAACAGTAAATTCACTTGATTAATTTTCAACGGACTATGACAATACACTCCATCGGAAAATAATTCGCTTACAAAATAATGCACAAACTGCATTAAAATAGGCCCAAAATTCATCATATATTAATATATATGGCATCAAAATCTTCCACAGAACTTACAAAAACCTCCACTAACAAATTCTTTAACATCATTAATTACTGTGGGAACCTCCTTCATTTATTCAAGGGCATTATACATCAGCGACTTTCAACACGTCCGCTGCACTAGCGATTATACATTCATAGTTCCACTTCAAAAATTCTTATAATCATTAATTGTTTCAAAACTGTTGTCATTTAACCTTCGTGGATTTCATTCATGAATCGAAATGAAGTAAAAATTTGCCAATCACAAACAAATTTAATAGTGAATACGCTTATATACGCCTGTCTGGTCTATCAAAATTTAAGATTAACATCTTCAAAGAATTGTAGTATAAAAATACTATCATCAAACAAAGTGCGACTAAACTGCAAAATAGTCGAATAGAATCCAATTAGACTGGGGAATGCAAACATCATTATATAAATCTCTAATTGAGAAAAAACTCCTTACAAAAGTTCACGACTTTAATGCATTCAATAATTCATAATTAAAGTTCATCTTTCACAAAATGGTCTATGATGCAATGGTCGTTCATAACTGACGATAAATGTCTGTGTTGCAATCAATTCAAATAACGACTAGTATTTCCAAGATCGTCGACAACGTAATGGATTTTAACGCTCTAAAATCATTTAAATGTTCTTCCTTCTTGATGATGACAGAAAATTGGTCAAAGTAATTAAACTGGGGTAGAATTATTTTAATAAAGTGACACGCTGTCTGAATTTAAATCTGCCATAAAAATCATTAACTTACAGTCAAATCGTGACTACAAAAATCTAAATATCAGTCTCAACTGATCCAAAATCGTTTAACTATGCCCATGACATAACAATGTCTTAATAAATCGTCGAAAAAGGCATAATTCATCAAGGTGTACTGAGAATAGGAATCTCAAACAAGAATATAGGGCAAAATACATGAGGACAGAAAATATGGGAAAATGGTTGCTCAGATATCGCTAAGAAACTCAAATACAATAAACGTTCACGACTACCTTATCTGCTGGTTGAAGTTCCAGAGGAAAATTCCCCAAAGAAGACTGCTGATGGATCCATTTCACCAACTTGAAGATGAGCTCCATCCTCGAAACAGGAAACAGCACCCTCGGAGAATCGAACTGCTTCCTCCTCCGGAAATTGCACTGCTCCGTGAAGACGAAAGACATCCTTCCGGCAAAATTCTTCTTTGTGAGTCGGGACAACCCTGACCTCTCTTGAAAAATCCCTGAAGTTCCAGTAGAAAATCGCCATGAAGTTTTTGTGGTAATTTCCGAAGAAATCTTCATATTCAGTGAGTATGAAATCGTTTCCATTGCTGTTTGATAGTATTCAGCGTTGAACCACGAAACATGGGTGTAGATGGTTGTTCACCACATGTTCGCTTGTGTGGAATGGCAATTAGCGAAGTTCCATGCTGCTATCTTACTCCGTTGAAATATGTCCCAATTGCATTAAAGTCCTTTAGCCTTCCATCTTCTCTTCGGTTATGGTAATAGAAGAACAAACTGCCATATTAAACTGCTCCATAATACTGTAGCGTTGTGTCACAAAAGCAATCTGAAGTCTCCCTATTTCACTAGCCGTGTCAGCCGTGGCGTAGAATCTGACGATACAAAGTGCTTCTCAGGTGGCGAGAAAATCACTTTTGTCAGTCGTCTAAAATTGCCAATATCTTCCAAAATAATTCCTCGAAATTGTTCAACTTTTCTACATTCCTTAATGTAGCACTGCACAATAGAATTAGCTTATAGGCGACCGCTAACTGTTCATAGCTAATCTTGTAGACGCGTTATAATGTGCGTTTTAACTTCACCTAGTTTTATTCACTGTAAACTTGCACTGCTTGTATGCTCGAATCTCGTTCACTGCGGTGACTTCACCACGCGTTATAAAGACGACTCTTTCTACTAATCTCACTCGACGTCTCACCGAAATGACTATATAAGAACTGAGACTGAAGATCTGACGATTTGAGCTTTGACGATTAGAGCTTCGATGATCTGAGAATGAGAATCCTCTCTTCTGCGCAAGGCCTTTTATAAACTTCATGAGGGGCGTATCCATCCCTTCCATAGCGTGTTACTGCGTCATCGCTAGAAGTTCCAACTTCGTCAATACATGACGGATTTTCACAATTCAAAGACTGAAAATAAATTTCACCAAAATTCCAGATCAATGCCTCTACTGCAAATGGATTTCCACAATTCTGCATTCCAAAAAGTAATAAAAATATCATAGTTTCAGCAATCTCCGTCTTCCTTCAGACTATCGTTCATTGGTTCGAGCCTCCCCTCCAATAGCATAATTTCTTCCTCAGCAGAATTCCACGTTTCCTGCGACTGCGTCGTAAATCTCGGATCTTTCTCGAATAAATGCTGACGTCACTGAGAATCTCAGCTCAAGTAGCCTGCTGGCATAACGTCTGCGTCATCCGTGCTTACGTCATGACTACCCACGTCATAACTATGACAGCCATAACTTTCTTTATAATTTTCCAAAATAGCCACCGTGGTCTCTATATAATTCAATTTACGGGGGCATTCTCCCCTCACCACGTTTTAAAAACAGTTGCAAATTGTTTTTAAACTCAGTGTTACAAGTACCTCAACTCTCTTGAACACGAAATTGAATTATTACTGGCTTACTCTAGGAGAGTATCTTTTCAAATTTCCAGCATTGAACTTGCCGTAAATGACATTATTCTCATCATCGTAGAGTTCATAGCAGTTGTTTCCATAGGCATTCGTAATTCTAAACGGACCCATAAACACAATTCCAAATTTGGGATAGATTTTCTTGCTCATATCAGCCTTGATAGGTCTGCGTAATAATACAAGATTTCCAACTTGTAAGGGTGCACCAAAACGTTTTCCAGCTACTCCTTTCAATCGTTTCTCTGCTGCTTTCTGGAGTTGTTCCTTCGCCTTGTCAATCCTCTGCTGCCTTCCTAGGTCGGGATCTCTAGGAACGTGGTTGAAAAGATTATCCCACGGCCTTTCTGGGTTTCTTCCTAGATGAAGTCGCATTGGCACCTCTCCTGTGCTCTCCTGCACTGTAGAGTTCAGACATTCCTCAATAAGGGGTACAAATCTCACCCAACCAGAATGATCATTTGGACAGAAAATTCGACAGAATTTCGAAAATTCAGCCATATATCTTTCTGAGGAATTCGATTCTGGATAACGCACGCTTGAAAATAAGTGCTTAATGCCAAGCCTTTCCATATCCGCTGCAAATTCCACGGATGTAAACTGCGTTCCATGATCTGACAGTAGATATTCTGGTTTACCAGCTTTAGGAAATACAGCATTTTCCAGTCTGCTTACAACGTTCCTCGTGTTAGCTTTCTGCATGGGACTCATTGTAACAAATTTTGAGAAAACATCCACGGTAACCAACAGGTACTGGTTACCCTGATATCCCTTCGGACAGGGGCCAAATATGTCCGTCGCCATTAGTTCGTTTGGCTTAGAAGGAATCATAGCCTTCGGTTTTCCTTTTAATAAAGCAGAAGCATACTTTGCTCTTTGACATTTGTCACATGATCGAATGACCTTGGCAATGTTGGAACGCATGTTAGTCCAAATAAATCTCTCTTTAAGAGTATTAAGAGTTTTATCTAAACCGGCATGTCCAGTTGCGTGATGAGCTACCCACACTAAATTGACAACAAGTTTAGGTGGCACGACTATTCGGAGTTTTGTAGGCGCAGAGTCAGCATACTTGCATACGACGTCTCCACTCAAGACAAAGTGTCGTGAATTTCTCCGTGTAGCTGCATAGTCAACATCAGTATTGTCCATGTAACCCTTGAGGAACCTGTACATTTTCCTTATTGGAGCGTGTCTCTTCTGTGACACACCGATTCGGGCTAACCTCCTAACGGTTTCTTGATCTTCTTGCTCCAATTGTACATGGTGTATCTGCAC
Organism: Meconema thalassinum; assembly: GCA_946902985.2. NCBI lineage: Eukaryota > Metazoa > Arthropoda > Insecta > Orthoptera > Tettigoniidae > Meconema > Meconema thalassinum. The sequence continues at coordinate 186,906,416 of OX336388.2, read as the reverse complement.
ATTTTTAATAGGGTTACGTGATAGAGCATCAGCCAGTAAGTTATCTTTCCCAGGCTGGTGGACGATAGTGGCGTTAAACTGTTGGGTGAACAAAGCCCAACGTGTCAATCTATCACTTGACATGTCAGTTTGCAGCATAAACTGAAGTGCTTTATGGTCAGTAATAATGATGGCCTTATGTCCCAGCAGGATTTTCTTCCACGCTTGCAATGCTGTTACAAAAGCTAACGCTTCAAGTTCTGTCGTGAAGTAGTTTTCCTCGTGTTTCTTCAACTTCCGACTAGTGAACGCAATGTAGTGCTTGATGCCTGCCTCGTCTTTCTGGTATAAGACTGCACTAATGCCTATTCTTGATGCATCAGATTCAATATAGAACACCTTCTCAAAGTCTGGGTACTCCAGTTTCACATTATTTCTGAGCATCTCTTTTGCTTTCTCAAAAGCCTCGTCTGCAGCGGTGCTCCATTTCCATCTGTTATTCTTCTTGAGTAAGTCATACAGAGGAGCCATAATTTCAGAGTATCTTGGACAGTGGTTGCTAATAAATTGGTATGCGCCTACAAATTCTCTGACTTGTTTCACCTTAGTTGGCTTTGGAAATCTCGTGATCGCATCTACTTTTTGCATGTTTGGATGATATCCATCTTTATCAATAGTATGCCCCAAGTAATTTATCTCCTTCTTCAAGAATTGACATTTTCCAAAATTGACCTTGATATTGGCCTCCCTTAAATTCTCGAACAACTTTCTCAAGTGCACTAAATGTTCTGCGGCGCTGGGTGAAGATACGATTAAATCGTCAATGTAGCAGATTACATTTTCTTTCACTTCGTCAGTGAGCTTACTATCAAGTGCTCGAATAAGTGCTGGTCCACTGTTAACCATACCAAAAGGCATTCTGACAAAGACCCATGACGTCTGGTCAAATAAGAATCCAGTGTACTGCATACTATCTTCTTCTAGTTGAACTTGATAAAATGAAGACGTCAAGTCAAGAACGCTGAAACATGCTCTCCCTTTGAATTTTCGAAGCAGATCTCTAATCTTGGGTGGTCGGTCATTTTCTGGAAGAATCTTCAAGTTGATGGTCCTGGCATCGAGACAAAGACGTATCTGACCATTACTTTTCTTCACTACTGTGATGGGGTTCATATAAGACGACGCCTGTTTTTTTATAATCCCGTCTACCTCCATTTTTCTGATTAACCCTCGTACTTCTTGATAGTATTTCTCAGGAATGGGGTATATTCTCTTCTGGTAAGGGGTTTCATCTGTCAGCCTTATCTTGTATTTATAATCCTTAATCAATCCAGGTTTTTCATAAAAAATATCTAGGAATTCCTTTATCAGATCCTCAAATTCCCCCTGAATTTCTTCAAATCCTTCAGTTTTTCTACTGGGTATTTCTGCTAAATTTTCCACTTCATTAATTATGGTATTCAAAATTTCTTCCCTAAGGTCTATTTCCAGACTGTTTTTCACGTCCTGTTTTTCTATCTCTTCTGTGATCATGTACCCATCATTAAAGCTAATACTTCTGTTCTTCATGTCAATAATAGCTCCGACCTTCGATATAAAATCGATTCCAAGCACCATATCAAAATTGATCCTGCTCACCACAATGAAGATCTGTTCATAATTCCTTCCATTGATCTCAAAGTTCAATAACACTTGAATCTTGCACTTCACTGCCTTATCTTGGAATATCCCTCTCACTTTGACGGTAGAAACAGGTAGAACTGTCATGTTCTCTCCTCTTAGCAGACTTTGATAACATTCCTCTGAAATGATGGAGATAATTGCACCAGTATCCATCAGGGCTTTGTACTGTTGGCCATCTATCCGTACAGAAATAATAGGTAAGACACATGGTCTTTCCTCCTTAACGATACCCCTCTCTTCTAGCAAATCTTCATCAGTAACTTCATATATCTCATTAATTGTAATCAGGTGTGGTGTGGCAATGTATTTACAAGTTCTCACTGTCGTTGAGAAATCGGCGTTTTTTTTGTGTGTTACCGACCTCAAAATTCTGCTGGCTCGTAGAAGGCCCAGGATCGATTACAACAACCTGCCTTTTCTTTTGGTTGTCGGCTTCTTTTTCCCGTAATTCTTTCAGGTATTGCTGGCTTTCCCTCTCTCTTTCCTGATACTGATCGGGGGTCATAACCTGACCTTGAGGATTCTGATTTCTGTTTTGGTTCTGGTTATTTCTATTATAATTTCTGTTATAACCATTATTGTTGTAATATCTGCCTCTTCCATTGTTGTAATTTCCTCGATTATAGTTCCAGCCTCTTCTCTGTTGATATGGACGGTAACCTTGCGATCTGTTATTTCGAAACTGATTATTCCTGTGAGGACCTACATTGTCAGTTTTCTCTTCATCTGGCTTGTCAGTTTGTTGGACTTGGTCCATATATACAGTATTTATTTCTTTGAAGTCATGCCTTTGACCTTTCTGTACCGCGTTAGTCATTGGACTTGTGTAGTCTAACCTCCTCAGTAATTCATCCATGCTGGTCAAATCCCTGATGTTTGACGAAATGATTAGTCTCCTCACCTCCACAGGCAGCATACGAGAAATCGCATCAATAAGTTGCTCCGTTGACAATGGGGGTTGCAAAAATCTCAAGCGGGATAATTGACTCGTAAAGAAATCAGCGTACCGTGTTGGAATAGTACCTGAGTATTTTCTTGAATACACCTCCGCTCTTAACGAATTCTGCGCTTCTATGGACCAAAATCGTTTGATTAATGCCTCTGCAAACTCGTCAAAGTTACTGAATGTGTATCTAAATGCGCAAAACCATTCGAGGGGTCCTCCAATCAAAAATCTCTCCACTATCTTCATCTCTCTCTCTCTGGGAATGTGAGCTTCGATGAAATAATCTTTGAGGTTCCTTACATATTCTATAGGCGTCAAACTATCAGTGTTGCTGAATTTTTGCGGTTTGTCTTCAAAATTCTGATGACCGTCACGTTCCTCGGATATGAATCCGGGTAGTTTTCCCCACTATCTCGATAGTTCCACTCAGGTTCCATATTCCTCTCGTCATCTTCCTCCCTGAATCTGGATATACGTTCTTCAGGAGTCACGTCTCTCTCTTCTGGATCTAGGTTATATCTTCTGGCATAATTCCTATTGGTTTCGCAAGCCAAGCCTTCTGTATCCTTGTCAGTGATTTCCGTTAAGACTTTCTTGATTAATTCTTCTTTGTAGATCTCCATCAAACTAGCCTCTCCTAGCTTCAAATTCTGCAGTTTGCTCGTCGTTTCATTCACATCAGAGACAACTTTATGAATCTGTTCCTCTAATGCAGATTTTAATGCTTGCACATCCTGACCTATTTGTGTTCTATCTTCAACTTGTCTTTCGGATAGCGAATCCATCCTGACGCTTAAATCTTTCCTAATCTGTACTACTTCATTGTTAATATCTATTTGAGTACTGGCAAGTTTTCTTTCAATACGTTCCTGAATTTGGGTTACATGTTCCCCACTTGACCTATTCCACTCGTCTTTCCATACTGCTACATTTGCCGTTAACATTTCTGCTATGTCTACTTCGATATCTTCTTTCAATAATCTATTATGGTCTAATACTTGGGTTCTCATGACCTCTACATCATACTTTAAACCTGCTAAAGACGCTGTCGTTCTAACTGACTCATCAACTAATCTAGTCGTTAATGCACTTATATTACGCGTACAAAGGGTTTTCGAATTTTCTATTTCTTCCCTGACTTTATTTACATCAGTTTGGACTTTAGCAATATCTACGAAAACTGTGTTGACTTCTACTTGCATCTTATTTATGTCACTTTGCATCTCATTTACATCCGAATGAATGTTATTAATATCAACCTGAACATTGGACACATCAGTTCTAACATTTTGGATTTCTCTTTGGACTTCCTCAACCTTGTCTTGGACAGTCGCAACATCATTTTTAACAACAACTACTTCAGCCCTAGCACAAGAAATATCACCTCGGACATTAGCTACATCTAGATTCAACATTGTAAGATCTTTCTGTACCTTAGAAACATCAATTTTAACATCAGAAACATTTTTATGCACATTGGACACATCTGTGCGGATGTCAGTTACAGTATTCTCGATTCCTTGGGTATTAATCTGTAAACGCGACATATTATCCTCTAAGTTAGCAGAACTGGTCTGGAGAACTTTCATATTCTCCTCCATTCGACTAGTATTCTCCTTCATGCTTTCATTCAGCATCTGCTTCATACTACTATTCATGCTTGCTTTCAAGTTAGCAGACATCTCCTCTAACATCATCCTCAGACTTTCATCTGCCATTACAATATTATTCAAAAATAGACTGCTGTAGGGACATACATCAATAGAGCAACACTTTTCACCATATATAAATTTGATCAATTTTCTGTCTTAAATCTAACTTATAACTACCTTATAATTAACCTTCGAAGACCCTTCATGTTGAAACAAACTCAAGCACATGTTCAAATTTCCCTGGCCCATTTTAAAATATCCTAACACAAATAATTTACATTTACAATCCAAATAATTTAATTTTATCTTTAATATGACTAAAATGTCATAAGCCGGTCAAATAAAATAAGATTCCAGATCATAGGCGATTTTTCTAAGTTTCTAGCCTATTTAACCTTTCTCAAGTTGTATAAGATCTGATCTTTTCTGAGTGTAATTTTCTAATACAATACAACATTTAATTCCTATATAATCACACTCTTAAATTCTACAATTGGCCAAGACATCTAACAAAGAATCAACCTCTTTATTTGAGTCTAATCGAGCCACACGTTTTAGGTTTGCCAATCCTACTGGCGTTCAACCTGGTGATCCAATTATGTTGAACCATCCCCACGTTTTAGGGTCGCCAATCCTTCTGTCCCCGTAAACCCGGATAGTAGGCTGTCGGATATCCGCCCCCTCAATCGGATTGCCAATAATCCATCGCACCGGCTCAGCTACACCAATGAAAATGGCACTGACAGATACTACCGAGGTTTGAGCACAGAAGTTAACAAGAAATCATTGTGGAACACACCAAAATAGACGGGGGTTCATACTTACCTTTACTTACCTCTTAAAAATTATCTCGGGGATTGGGTTGACAACAGGATCTCTAAAGTATGCTCCCACAATAACCTCCACTATGACATTTAAAAATGAACCAGAACGGAGACAAGAACTTTGAACTGTACAAAAGCTTTTATTTCAAATAAAGGATATGATTTTAACAACTCAACAAAATAAATGTGGCTATCAGTAGCCCATGTCAATCTGACTATGTCCTCCTGAAGGACTTGCAAAGTTATCATAAAACATGTTAGCTCCTACGAGCTCAAAATAACGTAATATTCAAAACACATTTGGACTGGAAAAGGAAGTCAGGACGAGACACATATACAGAGCATTTTGTTTCTTTTAATAAACATGACACTTGTATTTATAGGCACAAGGCCAGAATGTAGACGACCTCGCCCGCTGATAACCAGTTGTCTGGTCAGCTGCGGTCTACCCTTCAACCTGACGCACACCTGTCAAATGGGGCTCACTTGTCATGCCACACTGCGTAAGAATCCAGCTCCCTCTCAAAGCTTTAAATGTCCGCAAGACAACTCATATATATAGACGCAAATCTTTCAAATGCTTTACTCACATACCACTGGATTATTCTGACAATCCCTAAACTTGTTAAGTTATCATCCAAATGTTTAATAAGCATAGTTTAGAGTATAAAACACACTCTTAAATGTTTATAACAAAATCACATAAATAATTTATAACAATTAGAAATTGTTTATAATATTGTCGAAGATAATTACAAAAAAAATTTAAACACGCCTCTAACATTACTTTCGTTCCACATTATTGTCAAAGATAATTACATCATTATTTACAATATTAACATTTAAATTATTCAAATTATTAATTTAAGAAATACATTTAACCACATGTTCATCCGGTTGGTAATTTCATAATCGTGTCAATATAATCGACCAATGAAGGTTAGTTATACATTTAATGTCACAATCTGGTTTAATAAAGGTTGTAATAATTATTATAATTATTTGTGACGGTAATCTTCATTCAAAATCTTATCTCAAATTCTTTCAATACTCTTGTTAATTATAACAGTAAATTCACTTGATAAATTTTCAACGGACTATGACAATACACTCCATCGGAAAATAATTCGCTTACAAAATAATGCACAAACTGCATTAAAATAGGCCCAAAATTCATCATATATTAATATATATGGCATCAAAATCTTCCACAGAACTTACAAAAACCTCCACTAACAAATTCTTTAACATCATTAATTACTGTGGGAACCTCCTTCATTTATTCAAGGGCATTATACATCAGCGACTTTCAACACGTCCGCTGCACTAGCGATTATACATTCATAGTTCCACTTCAAAAATTCTTATAATCATTAATTGTTTCAAAACTGTTGTCATTTAACCTTCGTGGATTTCATTCATGAATCGAAATGAAGTAAAAATTTGCCAATCACAAACAAATTTAATAGTGAATACGCTTATATACGCCTGTCTGGTCTATCAAAATTTAAGATTAACATCTTCAAAGAATTGTAGTATAAAAATACTATCATCAAACAAAGTGCGACTAAACTGCAAAATAGTCGAATAGAATCCAATTAGACTGGGGAATGCAAACATCATTATATAAATCTCTAATTGAGAAAAAACTCCTTACAAAAGTTCACGACTTTAATGCATTCAATAATTCATAATTAAAGTTCATCTTTCACAAAATGGTCTATGATGCAATGGTCGTTCATAACTGACGATAAATGTCTGTGTTGCAATCAATTCAAATAACGACTAGTATTTCCAAGATCGTCGACAACGTAATGGATTTTAACGCTCTAAAATCATTTAAATGTTCTTCCTTCTTGATAATGACAGAAAATTGGTCAAAGTAATTAAACTGGGGTAGAATTATTTTAATAAAGTGACACGCTGTCTGAATTTAAATCTGCCATAAAAATCATTAACTTACAGTCAAATCGTGACTACAAAAATCTAAATATCAGTCTCAACTGATCCAAAATCGTTTAACTATGCCCATGACATAACAATGTCTTAATAAATCGTCGAAAAAGGCATAATTCATCAAGGTGTACTGAGAATAGGAATCTCAAACAAGAATATAGGGCAAAATACATGAGGACAGAAAATATGGGAAAATGGTTGCTCAGATATCGCTAAGAAACTCAAATACAATAAACGTTCACGACTACCTTATCTGCTGGTTGAAGTTCCAGAGGAAAATTCCCCAAAGAAGACTGCTGATGGATCCATTTCACCAACTTGAAGATGAGCTCCATCCTCGAAACAGGAAACAGCACCCTCGGAGAATCGAACTGCTTCCTCCTCCGGAAATTGCACTGCTCCGTGAAGACGAAAGACATCCTTCCGGCAAAATTCTTCTTTGTGAGTCGGGACAACCCTGACCTCTCTTGAAAAATCCCTGAAGTTCCAGTAGAAAATCGCCATGAAGTTTTTGTGGTAATTTCCGAAGAAATCTTCATATTCAGTGAGTATGAAATCGTTTCCATTGCTGTTTGATAGTATTCAGCGTTGAACCACGAAACATGGGTGTAGATGGTTGTTCACCACATGTTCGCTTGTGTGGAATGGCAATTAGCGAAGTTCCATGCTGCTATCTTACTCCGTTGAAATATGTCCCAATTGCATTAAAGTCCTTTAGCCTTCCAACTTCTCTTCGGTTATGGTAATAGAAGAACAAACTGCCATATTAAACTGCTCCATAATACTGTAGCGTTGTGTCACAAAAGCAATCTGAAGTCTCCCTATTTCACTAGCCGTGTCAGCCGTGGCGTAGAATCTGACGATACAAAGTGCTTCTCAGGTGGCGAGAAAATCACTTTTGTCAGTCGTCTAAAATTGCCAATATCTTCCAAAATAATTCCTCGAAATTGTTCAACTTTTCTACATTCCTTAATGTAGCACTGCACAATAGAATTAGCTTATAGGCGACCGCTAACTGTTCATAGCTAATCTTGTAGACGCGTTATAATGTGCGTTTTAACTTCACCTAGTTTTATTCACTGTAAACTTGCACTGCTTGTATGCTCGAATCTCGTTCACTGCGGTGACTTCACCACGCGTTATAAAGACGACTCTTTCTACTAATCTCACTCGACGTCTCACCGAAATGACTATATAAGAACTGAGACTGAAGATCTGACGATTTGAGCTTTGACGATTAGAGCTTCGATGATCTGAGAATGAGAATCCTCTCTTCTGCGCAAGGCCTTTTATAAACTTCATGAGGGGCGTATCCATCCCTTCCATAGCGTGTTACTGCGTCATCGCTAGAAGTTCCAACTTCGTCAATACATGACGGATTTTCACAATTCAAAGACTGAAAATAAATTTCACCAAAATTCCAGATCAATGCCTCTACTGCAAATGGATTTCCACAATTCTGCATTCCAAAAAGTAATAAAAATATCATAGTTTCAGCAATCTCCGTCTTCCTTCAGACTATCGTTCATTGGTTCGAGCCTCCCCTCCAATAGCATAATTTCTTCCTCAGCAGAATTCCACGTTTCCTGCGACTGCGTCGTAAATCTCGGATCTTTCTCGAATAAATGCTGACGTCACTGAGAATCTCAGCTCAAGTAGCCTGCTGGCATAACGTCTGCGTCATCCGTGCTTACGTCATGACTACCCACGTCATAACTATGACAGCCATAACTTTCTTTATAATTTTCCAAAATAGCCACCGTGGTCTCTATATAATTCAATTTACGGGGGCAGTACCATCCCGGCATTTGCCCGAAGACGAAGTGGCAAACCACGGAAAACCACTTCGAGGATGGCTGAGGTGGGAATCGAACCCCCTCTACTCATTTGGACCACCCGAGGCTAAGTAGACCCCGTTCCAGTCCTCATACCACTTTTCAAATTTCGTGGCAGAGCCGGGAATCGAACCCAGGACCTCCGGGGCGGCAGCTAACCATGCTGACCGCTACGCTACGGAGATTTCAACATACTGCTGGCACAAATCTCACACCGAGTGACCGGGATTTCATTCATGGACCCAACGGTGAGAGAGCGGCGTGCTGCCGCATAAGCCACGGAGGCTTCCCCAAGAGATAAGGCATGCAAATTATATATTGTCGTAATAAGAGAAATATTTCCGGTGCAGCAGTGACAATTCAAATTGAAATCAACTTCTAATGACTCCCAGAAAGTTTTGTCAATGATAAATAATATATTTTCAATAATAAAAGTAAAAGTTATGAGGAGGGAGGAATACTCAACAATTAATAAATCTTCTCCTCCTTTATAATTCTTATAAATAACTCTCACATTAAAACGCGCTGGACATCCGCCATGTCTATCATGACCAAACTGATTCTGCGCATGCGCTAGGGCCAAAAATTTTGCATTTTTGTTTAAAAAATATATCGTATCATATTTGTTTATTTTAAAGACTCTGCAAATATACAGAGTGCATTACGAAGTCAATCGGTTCAGCCGTTCTGTCAATCTCGCGGTAATAAAAATCAGCTTACTGTTTTAAATATGTATATATATATATATATATATATATGGAAATTAATGTGATGGCCGTAATAGCCTCCGTGGCTTAGGCGGCAGCACGCCGGCCTCTCACCGCTGGGTCCGTGGTTCAAATCCCGGTCACTCCATGTGAGATCTGTGCTGGACAAAACGGAGGCAGACAGTTTTTTCTCCGGGTACTCCGGTTTTCCCCTGTCAAAATTTAATTCCAGCAGAAATTTCAGTAGTATAGGCGGCGGTATGGGACAGACAATTAAGTGTGGTCCAAAGTGACCATTAAAATTCTATTAAAAAATAATGGATAAAGTGACCTTAAACTTCTTGAAAAAATTTGTCCAAAGAAAATATGGTTATCTTAACCATTACATTTTTTTCAGATAAATTATGGTTAGGACTAACCATAATTTGAATTACTTTTTATGGCTAAAGATAACCATAAAAAGTACCTATAATTTCATATGAAATTAAGGCTACAACCAACCATAAAACACTATCAAATTTATGCTTAAAATTAACCATTAAATGTTCACCAACTTTTAAAGTAATATGGCTACTACTAACCATAAAACGTAATAAAAAATATTGATAGTAATGATGGTTAAAACTAACCATAAAACACTATTTAATTTGTGGTTACCATTATCCATAAAAATTAACCATAAAAATAATAAAAAGTTATGGATAACGTATCCACAAAATTACCAATGTTATTTTTTAAATTATGGTTAAAACTAACCATAAAACTGACTCGACAAAGTAATTCTAAAATTAAGGCTAAAATTATGCTTAAAATTAACCATAAAAAGTAATTAAAAAGGATAGTGGCTAAAGCTAGACATTTTTAAAATTATGGATAAAGCTAAGGCTAGAATTTTTAAAAGAATTATGGATAGCAAAACAAGGCTAAAATTATCAGTAACATTTTTAGAAATTAGGGATAGAATAATGGTTAAAATAATGACTAAAATTACCAGTAACTTTTTAAAAGATTATGGATAAAACAAGGGCTAAAGTTAAGGCTAAAATTTCTAATACCTGTTTTAGAAACAATGGAAAGAATAATGGCTAAATTTAAGGCTAAATTATTAGTAACTTTTTAACGAATTAAGGATAGAATAATGGTTAATACAAGGGTGTAAATTCTAGTGACTTTTTAAAGAAATATGATATAGAACAATTGTTTGAAAGCGGAAAATCTTGTTCTAGATTTATCTTATGGTAATAACAACTTTAATAGAATCATAGACTATGATATATTTCTCGTGACGACTCACTGCTATTTAAGCGTTAAAGGGTCACAGTTAACAAAATTTTTGCAAAACTCCGGCATTTCGGAGAAACCCCCAGGGGTGTTTCGAAGCCAGCGCTGGTTTTTAATTTTTCTTCGTTGTTAACCCTGGGGATTTTTTCTTTGTTCTTTGTTCTCCTTCTCTCGCTCCTTGAGTGGCCACTCTTTTTTACTTTGCATCTCTCAGGCTCCCTTATGTGCCTGGAGAGCATTTGCTCCTTACTCCTCTTTCTCTCTCTCCATTAATGACTCAGTTATTTTTTGAAAGGATTGAGTGGGATTCGAACCATAGAAGCAGGGCGCCTCCGCTTCTAAGTGAACAAATCACAACAAACCAAACACTTAGCCTCCTGAGCTACGAGGAAAGCGATTAACAACCGTGTATGCGGCCTTATGTGATGCAATTTCTTACGAGAAGTGCACTACGAAGAGATTTTATTGTTTGCTAATAGATTGCGCTACAGATACTACGTAGTTTCTAGCTTTGCTGCTAGAGTTTCCGCTGTAACCAACACCAACAGCTGGGTTCTAAGTAATATTTAATTTAGCACATCACTTGCATGCGAGCGAGCGGGCGGAACTGAGAGAGTGATAGCAAGGTTATCTTATCGACTAAGAGTGTATCAAGGCAAACGGAGTTTCTCGGTCAAGTTTACTGATTACGAATGAATGAGTTACAAGCGGATTATTATTATTATTTTAACCTTTAAAAAGGTTAAAATTAACTTCTTTCTTCTTCTTCCGAACAATGCACGGCCGAAACAAATAAAGTGATTTTAGGCACTACTTTTATGTATTAGTTTATCTACTTGCTCTTCTAATTCCATTAATGCCTCACCAATTTCTTCACAGTCACTTTCATCACTAACGCGTGCTAAGATTGTCAGTTGCAAATTTTGCAGCTTGAGGTAGTAATGGAAGGCTATCTCCTTAATACACTCAGGCAAATTATTTACGTTGACGCAACGGACGCCATCGGAGTTATATTTGGGTTTCATATTTATTAACTGTTTTTTATATCTATAAACAACAAAATTTCTGCAGACTTAATTGCCTTTTCACCTAAAATATCATTTTCTTAATTCTTAGTTTTTAAGTTCAATTAAACTTAAAAACTAAACTCTTACTAATTAAATAATAACAATAGTTATTTAACCGAAACTATTAGTTTATCCACTTGTTCTTCTAATTCCTCTAAGGCATCACCTATTTCCATGAAATCACTGTCATCACTAACGCGTGCTAAGATTGTCAGTTGCAAATTTTGCAGCTTGAGGTAGTAATCGAAGACTATTTTCTTAATACACTCAGGCACATTATTTACTTTGGTGGGTGCATTTGAAACACAACCCCCTTTTAAAATATTTGTCAGGCTGCAAGGCATTATATTATATTCGGGTTCCATATTTATTAACTGTTTTTTATATCTATAAACAACAAAATTTCTGCAGACTTAATTGCCTTTTCACCTAAAATATCATTTTCTTAATTCTTAGTTTTTAAGTTCAATTGAACTTAAAAACTAAACTCTTACTAATTTATTAAAATGAATAACAACTACTGTCATATTTAAAAGTTTTCAGTAACTATTCCATGCTTAGCATCATAGGTTAAATTCTTTTTACCGTACATAATTACATAAGCAAGCGTATTTTCAGGTATATTGGCATTAAATGTTGCTACCAATTTCATACTGGTTTTCTGAGGTGTTACTACATTTCTACGTCGACTTATATTGATAACATAAATAGGATAAGAAGCAATGAACTCTGTGGGGGTTACAACAACATTATACTTTAGCTCAGTTATACGCTTTAAGTCCCTAAAAGCATAATAGGCATTTAGATAAGTATTAGGAGGATTAATATTCCACATTTCTTCCGGAAACATTTCGTTTCTTCCGTTTTTCATGTAAATATTTTGAAGCTGAACATGATCAAATTTGGAACTATTCATATCTTGGTTACCTTTTCTATTAGTTTGAAACACAACAAAAATAAAATATGGCAGATCAAACTCCATTGAATTGTAGTAATTAGTAATATCTATTTCAAAATTCTTTTTACCACTTAGGCCTGAAATTTCTTGAGTTAGAAGATCAAAGAATGATATAGGTATTCGAGGTTCTTTTAGTATTTTTTCTCTCAGTTCAAGCTCATAATTTGGTTCGTATTTAACAACAGGAATTTTTATCTCCATTGACTTTACGGTAACTTTTCCTTCCTCCGGGAGAGTTCCAGCAACATTGCCCCCATCGGGATTCTTAGTCCACCATCTATACAAAGCATCGGTCGCATTTTGACTCCATGTAAATGTAACAGTTAAATCTCCTTCCCACATAATCTCTTTAAAATCCTTAAAAAAGCCACCAAGGAGACTTAAAGGGTACCTTAACTCATTTGATTTTTTCTGCAATTTACCATTATTAAGAAAATTACCTGAATATATCATTTTATCACTATAAGAGGCTGTTAAATTAAACAGAACCGTTGAAGATATATTTGGATGGTCAATTCGATAGATAGTGTGTCCTCGTTTTTTCACGGTTACAGTGCTCCAAAATTGAGTGGGGTAATTGTCAATTAGCTTTACATTTGACTTTCCTTCATAGTTAGTGTAATCAGTTCCATTAGCATGAGTTACATCGAAAGTAATATACAGGTGCGCATTATTATCAATCCAACCATCACCAACTTTAATATCTATTTCCACGTCCTTGTTTGGCAAATTTAAATTGTTTTTAGTCTTTTCATTTACAGGAAAAGACTGCCACTGGTAACTTTCTACTTTGTTCATTTATTATAAGAAAAATAATAGAAAATTAAATGAAGAGGAAATAATTAACTCATCTCTAAAATTACAGTAACTGTTGCGCCGTTGAAATCTATTACTTCGTCATTCTCATTGGTCACAGTAATTTTTAAATTCTGAATTTTATCGAAAACTGGGCAAAATATAGGATAATTCGGCTCATAAATTATTGGAGCACTAAATTCTAGGGCTGGTTTAAATGATGCAATAATATTCGTTTCACGGTGAAAATGCTCAGAGTCTTTTACAAACATTCCATCCGCTAAATTGAAATGAACGCGGATATTTTCGAACGGAATTATTTTAGGTAAGTTCCGAGCAAGTGTTTTGGTTTTTGGTTCTACAATTTGATTATTAAAACCTAAAACTGAACCAATACTTTCTTCTTGGTCAAAATATATTTTATAATCACTAATTATTTCCAATCTGTTTAGAATTTTATTTTGTTCAATACTAATCTTAGGTTCTTGACTTTGAATAGCTGTTTGTAAATTTTCTACATTATATTGACCTGGTGGAATAAACATTTCAGTTATCGTACCTGATACTTTTTCATAGTGTACTTTATTGTATTTTGTTGTAATATTTGGTGTTAGGAAGGTTGAGTAAAACCCTATTAATCCAACTTTTCTAAATTCATCTCGCAATGGAACATTTAACCTTTTCTCTAAAACCGAAGTTTTACCACTTAGTTCAAAAATTCTCTTCATTTATTAATTCATTCATTAATTAATAAAATAAACGAAAATGAGTAAACGAAATGTTGTAGATTGGGACCCACGAGTAAGGCTTGTAGAAAAGCAAGTAAAGAACAAACATGGCAAATTATTACCGAATTCCATTCGTTGTGCTATAATAGGCCCCAGTAATTGTGGTAAAACAACCTTAATGATTGACAATTATATTTTGGCACCTGGATGGTTAAACTGGGAAAAAATAAACAACCTTTACATCTTCTCTAAAAGTTTAGATCAATCTAAGTATCAACAGTTTATGGAAAAATGTAATAAAATCGAAGAGAAGTTAGGAAAGTCCATTGCACAATTTATTCATGACGATGAAAGCATAATGCCCCTGGATAAATGTGAAGATAGGTCAGTTGTAATTTTCGACGATTTTATACTGGAAAACCAAGACATAGTTCGAGAATATTTTACACGAGGAAGACATAAAGGAATTGACTGTTTTTACTTAGCTCAAACGTATTCAAAAATACCAAAACAATTAGTTCGTGATAACTTAAATTTCTTAAACATATTTAGGCAAGATAATACCAATTTAAATCATATTTATCAAGAATTTGTTGGTGGCGATATGAAATTTGAAGACTTTAAGAATATTTGCA
Source organism: Meconema thalassinum (assembly GCA_946902985.2). NCBI lineage: Eukaryota > Metazoa > Arthropoda > Insecta > Orthoptera > Tettigoniidae > Meconema > Meconema thalassinum. The sequence goes on along the minus strand of OX336388.2, from coordinate 186,891,370 downwards.
GCAAATGTTGGAATGAGGAGTTTGGTTTTATTACTATTGATATGAATCGCAAAGCTAACAATGGTAAATATAGGAATAAAATTAAAACGTTTCTAAATGTTGGGTAACTACTCCAAGGGTATTGGCAGGTTTTGGGTTGAATATTCTAACACAAACATCGTCAGCGTACAACGTACAGCGTCAACGTACAACATACAGCGTCAATGTCAAACGTCAACGTCAATGTTAGCATCAAACGTCATTTTTTAAAATTTCACCTATAATAAAGATATTTGCGAAATATGATCAAAAGGTAGTTCAACAAGCAAGAAGGAATAGGAAGAAATTTGAAGAATTAAAAGACGAATTTCGAATATGGAAGAAACAGCCTATAACGGAATACGAGAAGTATAAAAAAGAAGATCAACCTGTTATTGATGCTGTTAATGTTTTAGGCAACAAGTTAAATGACATCGGTGAAAATGTTATTAAAGCTATAGAAGAAAATAGAGAAGTGGAGAAGCAATTAATTCCTTACAAAATTGACTATAAAGAAGACTTTCCTTCAGATTCCGAAGGTTCCTATTTCTTGGATGAATATGTTGTCACTGATGAGCAAAAAGAAGCTTTAAAATCGGCAAGAAAGGTCAGAAAGAATTTAGAGTCGCAACTTCAGAAAGAAAAGGGGAGGAGTTTATTTCAAGAGGCCGATGAAGAGTATGATAAAAGTGAAGAAAATGTTAAGAGGAAAGGCATAACTGATTATTCTACGGTCCACTTAGGGGTAATAATTTCAAAATATTTACCTAGAATTAGTGACCCTAAATTTGGAATAAGGTATGATAAGAACTATCAGGGTTACTATATAGGTGACTCAAAAGTTGAATTCAGTAATGACGATATTATAATTAAGGGTAAGAATTTTAAAGCTACAAAGGGTTTAATGCTATTTTTTACCTTAAATGATATACCTAACGATGATGAGTATACAGACGAAGACCGCAGCACATATAAGACTATTTTAAAAATTACAAATGCTATGTATCAAAACAATGACCAAAATAGCACTAAACCTAAAAGTAGTGTTGGCAAAAAATATAATATGTTGATAAAGGATATATGGCTTTCAGAAAAAGTTAATAGAAAAGAAAGAGCTGCATCTCTAACCACTCCTCCTAAATCAGGATTTGGTTTTGTAAAAAAATATTCAAAAGCACCGATTGAATATGTGTGGTTGGATGATGTAAGGGAATTAATAGACAGATTAATGGTAATTCATGGCGAAGAAAATGCTGGAAACAACGTCTATCACAATGAAAAGGTTGGAATAACGAAGATGCTTACGAGTAAGTTTAATGACTTCATTGTTAATAATCCTAAAGGTATTCCATATCTAATTAGGTTTTTAAATAACATTCCCCATACATTCTGGGAATCTGAAAAACATGGAAAAGGATTAGTTAATTGGATGATTAATAAAATAGGTGAAAATAATATTGACTTAACACTCCCGGGATATAAATTTTGTGGTCCTGGTAATCCATTAGACAAGCAACTAGCCGAAGGAGTTCAGGGTTCTAACCCATTAGACGAAGCATGTAAATTACATGATATAGCATACCGCGACCATACAAAATTAGAGCACAGACATCAAGCAGATAAAGAATTACAAAAGGCTGCAAAAGAGAGAATATTCAGTAAAGATGCTAACTTGAGTGAGAGACTAGCAGCTACAGCCGTTACTGGAATAATGTATGGAAAAAGAAAAATGGGAATGGGGTTAGATGAAAATGGTTGGGGCGTCTGAGTATAAATTTGTAAAATTTTTGTTTATGATTTTTTTCATTAAATAAATGAAAGGATTTAGTATTGATTACAACGTTTCCCAAAAAGGGAAACTAAAATCCAAAGCTATTAAAATAAAACTCTCCAACGAAGATCTGAAAAAGCATGATTATCTAGATGAGTACTTGACAGATACACAAAAGAAGCAGAAAGCAAGAAAAATTCAAAAAGGTGGTAGCTTACTTATAAGTTTGTCCATTCCAATTGTAAAGAAAATATTCGAATATCTCAGTAGGAAGAAAGAAGGTTCTGGAATTAATGAACACCAAGGAGGATTTTTGCCATTAATATTAGCTGCATTGGGTGCCATTGGTTCGCTGGCAGGTGGCGCTGCAGCCATTACAAGCGCTGTTCATAAAAAGCAAAAAGAAGATGCGGAATTGGCTGAACAAATTAGACATAATCTGGTGATCGAAAAAAAGACTGGACAAGGTTGTTTGGGAATAACTAAAATTAAAAAAAAAAGAGAAATTTCATCGATATTGAGTGATATACTTTCCAACTATAAGCACCCTTTAAGTAATTTCGATATACTTAAAATAATACACGAAATAAACATAAAGCATTTTCGAAATGTTTTTATGATTGATGAATTGCCTACAAAACCTAATGATTGTGAATCAGGAATTGTGAACTTGGATACGTCGGATCATGCAGGTACTCATTGGATTTGTTACTTTAAAAAGGGTAATCAAAATTTCGTCTTTGACTCGTTCGGTGGAGATGTTCCTGAAAAACTAGTAAATTATTTGGGAGCTAGCAACCTATTTTATAACGCCGAAAGAATTCAAATGTTTGATGAATATATATGTGGTCATTTATGTGTCCTTGTTTTAAAGTTGTTTTCGAATTTGGGTTCCCCTAATCCCGCTCATTTTAACGAAATTATAGATTTAATAAATGGACATATTTGGAAATAAAATTATAAACGGAGAGAGTAGTTCATTAAATATTAAAGCTATCACAAAGGATGATTTAGAAAAACGATTTTCGAGGCTAGTTACGGCTCTAAATACACGCCTTAGTGAGCTTTTTTTTGTTTCAAAAACATGGATTGATTTTCAGGGAAAGAGGATAGCGAATATTGAAGATCCAATCAACAATAAAGATGTCGTTAATAAGCAATATCTCTTAGAAAAGCTCAAACCACTTACTACTGAAGGGGATTTTCCTAAAGATAACTACTTCACGAAAAAAGAAATAGAAAAATTGTTCTCGGAATATGCCACTACTTGTCTTGCACCAGTATCAACATTAACAGAAAAGGTTGACAACTTAGAAAGAAAGGTGTTTGATAGGATAATATTACAAAAGGACCTTTTTGCAGAGAAAGATAAAATTAAGCATATTTTTACATACAACGCAACGATTAGGAAAATATTTGTTCGTATCGTAGACCCAGATAAAGTATTTACTTCATATACAGATGACGCTATTAAAACAGTATTAGACGTTTATATTGCACGTTCCAAAGAAGAAAAAATTATGGTAGATACTAGTAAGCCCTTCAACGTTAAATCTGGTGATGCTTTATGCTTTAAAAATAAAATGGGCAGCGTAATTTTAAAACTTCCAATAAATGTTAGTGTGACGATATTTAGTGAAGTAATACTTGATGCATATGAACCTCATCCTGATGAATCGGTCGAATAACCCTAATGTTAAAATGTTTTAGTTTTTAATGGAGAAAATATCCATTAAAACAGTCTAATGTAACAGGTTTTTATACAACATCTCTATTGTTCCTTTAAGAAGATCAGGAGTAAATGGAATATTGAAATGGTTTCCCGAATAGCTAATTTTTATTTGTTCTTTCATAAGCACATACAACCTTACGCTATTAGGATCATTATATTTTTCATAAACTATCTCACAATCGGGGTGCCGCCTGCATATTTTTTTGATTGCTTGATTCACCTGTTGTCTCTGCGCCCTTATTGCATAGTACCTGTACTTTTCGTTTGGTTCATGCTTATCTATAATAAGCAGACAATTATTCTTACTAGTTTTAAGTGCAAGAGGTGTGGCTAATGGGGTAAGAGATTCGTTTTCTGCTTCCTTTATTTGAAGTTTCTGCATTAACCCAACTAGTTGGTTTTTATATTCTTCTTTAATTTTGTATTCTCCATACTTTCGAATTGATGGAAGGACTTCTTTCGTTACCCAATTCTTAAATTTTTTAGCTTCCTCTTTTTTAGATGATAAAATAAGCGAATACAAACCAGATTCATTAATAAATATGGTTTGAGGATGTATATTTTTTAACCCCGCCAAAACGGCGGGGTTATTTAAGGTATCGAATGTACCTTTGTCTTCAATTGCAACGTGTTTTCGAATTGCTTTATCTGTATCTCTATACTCCAATATTAAAGCAATATCTTTAGCTTTAAACCATGAATCGTTATTTTCATCAATAGCAATAACCACTTGTTTGCTATTATAGACAAGTTTGCTGTTTAGAATATCGGTATTTGATTCCATTTATTAACTAATTAATTAATTAAAATATAAATATAAAAAAGTTAATTTCCTCAACAAAGGCTAGACCCTTGTTTCTTGTAAGTTAGTTGGTGTCTGAATAAACCAATGCTTATTTTTTAATTAATTTTAATTAATTAATTAGTTAATAAATGAATAATCACATTTGGTGTTTAAAGTGCAAAACGTTTACTCAAACACTGCATCCTCACACCCTTTCAACAAAAAATGGTCGAACTAGAATCGAAGGGGTGTGTTCAGAGTGTGGGAGTAAGAAAAGCCGGTTTAAAAAAAGTTAATGAGAGTATAGAAATAGGGGGTTCTACCCAAATTAGAGAGCCACCCGTTAGCATTCGGGAGGAAATTATAAACGAAATTCATAAGCCCATGAGGAAGAATTTTCCGAGAAGGAGGGTTTCAACTCACGGCATTGATGACATTTGGCAAGTGGATTTGGTAGAAATGGACTCTGGAAAAATAAAGGGGATATCGAAGCTTAATAAAGGCTACAAGTATTTGTTAACAGTCATTGATGTATTTTCAAAGTATGCCTGGGGTGTACCAGTCAAAGATAAAACGGGTAAAAGTGTTGCTGAAGCGTTTAATGGTATTTTAAAAAACAGAAAACCCAAAAATCTTCAAACAGACAACGGTAAAGAATTTTACAATAAAGAATTTTCAAAATTGATGAAAGAGTGTAGTATCAATCATTATTCGACTTTTACTGAAGTAAAAGCTTCGGTTGTAGAACGATTCAATAGGACCTTAAAAGAGAAAATGTGGAAGCAGTTTGATATTCAAGGAAACTACTGCTGGGTTGGCATTTTACCAAAGTTAATTAATGGCTACAATAATACGACGCACACAACTATAAATATGAAGCCAAAAAACGTAAACAAAGCTAATGAAGAACATTTGTTGAAAACTGTTTACACTGTAAGCGTAGGAGCGGAAGAAAAAGCGAAATTTAAAGTTGGCGATCAAGTCAGAATTAGTAAACTAAAAGGTATATTTGAAAAAGGATACACAGGAAATTGGTCGACTGAAATATTTGAAATAAAAAATATCGTTTATTCCGACCCTATTACGTACAAATTGAAAGATGTAAATGCGGAAGAAATAAAGGGGAACTTTTACACCCAAGAATTACAGAAAACAAAGTATCCAGAGGCATATCTTGTTGAAAAAGTTTTAAGAAAGAAAGGAAATCGGGCATATGTCAAATGGTTGGGCTTTGATAATTCTCACAATAGCTGGGGTAATAAAGAAAATGTTATATTATAATATTTCTGTAAATATAAATGGACGCCCGAGTAAAGCGAATAACCCTTTCTTTCTTTCTGTTTTTACTACATCCTACTGAAGATGTAGAAGTATTTATAAATCAGTTGTCTGAGGATAGTATAGATTATCTTTTTGAAGTTAATGGTGATGACATAGGTAGCTGTTACAATTTTTATAAAGCTACGAAGGAATCCTTAATTTTACGTTGATTTTAATGGTTACTAACCATTAAAACCATAAATTTTCTACTTAAAATTTGTCGGGGTGTTACGAAAATTTAAGAACATTTTTAAGAGAATTGAATATCATGCGCTTTGCAACCACCATAGACTTCTTTTGTGCCTTTATATATCATTTTCAGGCCTATCATTTTCTTTTTTTCCTTTCCACAACTTAGCACCTTGTTGTATTTGTCAGGCAATATAACCTTAAATTTACTATCAAGTTCTAGAAAAGTTTTATTTCCATATTTTGTATTTATACCATCTACATCCGTTATAAGGTATTCGTTTCCTATTTCTAACTCACTGAGCTTTATGAACGTCTTTTGTTCGTTGATGCTGTTGAGCGTCTTGAGAAATTGATTTACTTCCATTTATTATATACAAAAAATTAAAAAAAAAAAATTTTATTTCCTCTAGTTGAGCTACAGTATTTTTCAAACTCTTTATTACTTCCATAAACGAAGATGACCTTTTTGGACAGTCTATGCCAATCATTGAAAGATCAAATTTTTGAGCTTTAACCAAAGAATTCGTGAATTCATTGTATTGATATACTTGTCTACCTTTAAAAAAATACAGCATTCCGTTAATATATCTAAAGGCTGAATCCATTGCAGGCGGTAAGCCAGGAAAACGTCTTGATAATATGCCATGTTGCTTGGGTTTAAAGCTGCATTCGTCTATTTCCGAAAAGAAAGCGTCATTGTAAAAAATATAAGTCTGGCCTGAGTAAGTGTTTAACAACGCATGAATTATTGTATCTGGTCTGATGTTCCACATGGACATGGCTTTTGGATAACCATTTACCAATATTAAGCTCGGATAATCCATCATGTAGATTTTGTTGGCAATAATCATAACGATCTCACCAGAGGGTCTTTGATAAACGACTGTAATAGCTTTAAAATCTTGAGGTAAGAAGGTTAACCAATCTGTAATAAACTGGGGTCGTTTGTTTTTTAAGGCTGTTGAGTTATCGAGATCTAAAAGCCAAAACCATTTTTCATAAAAGACATACATTAACTGATTAACAATTAAAATAGTGTTAACATTCAAATCACATAAATTTGGCTCTGGCTTTGGTGTATCTGGAGTTGGTGTTTTATCTGGTACGTCAGGCTCTGTGGCTTTACCATATAAACTTTGAATAGCTAAAATGTCATCTTGATGTAGCTCTATTTGATTGTTAGCGTATGCATACATAATAGCATCCGGATTGTTTGAATGGGATATACCTAAGGCATGGCCTATTTCATGTATCATAACAGAAAGTAAATTTGTTTGATATTGAGGAGTATTAGCATCGGTATTTAAATACCAAGATTCATCTTGATCGATATGAATTTCAATAGGTGAATTAATGCTATTTGGGTAATTTGCATGAGCCAAAACTCCACCTTTTCCATCAAACCCACTAAAACATTGCCCACTTATTTTGTGATTTCTATGAGGGCTACCACGTTTATTTGATATAATCATATCTGGATTCCTCAAATCGTTCTCAAATGAGAGATCTGTATGTTTTTTCCAAACATCGAAAGCGGCTCTAGCTACACTTTGCATTGCTTGATTAGCTAAAGCATAATGCCATTTTATATTTTTATTATTCCATTTATACCGCCGAGTAGTAAAATTTATATCGTCATCGGTGATACCACATCGCGATGTATTCATTAATTGTAAAGTACATTCATCTAAATCACCAGTGATATCGAGATTGTAGTACTCTTGGAACAATTTTAAAGCAGATTGGAAAGTTGTTACATTTACTTCTGAAATTTCTTGTTCGCCTATAGTCAAGTATCCAAAATTACGCAGATAGTTGATAGCAAATTGATTCTGATTTTCATGAGATAATATTTCTAATTGAACCTTTGTTAGGGTAACAATTATAATGCAAAATGTAATTATTATGTTCATTTATTCATACAAAAAAAATGACGCTGTTTAAAGTATTCACCTTCATATCCAAACCATTCTAAAACACGAGAGACCAAGTAAGTGCACCCTCGTGTTTCCAACAACGACTTGCCAAAAAAGTGATGTCTTATAATTATTTTTATTTAAAAAAATGAAATTTTTAATTAAAAAAAGATATATAATAAATGGATTTAAAACAAAATATTAAGCACCGAACAGGTGCAACTGTAAAGGAACTAAGGGTTCTGGCAACGGAACTCAAACTAAAAGGAGTATACAAGATGAAGAAGGCTGCTCTTCTTGAAGCTGTAAGCAGTGCTTGGAATAATGCCGGAGATAGTGCTTTGTTTACGTATCAAGAATCAGAGCTGCCTAAGAAGAGCGTTCGTGAACTAAAACAAGTAGCCAGAGAAAACAAAATTAAGGGCTACTCAGTAATTAATTCAAAGAAAGGGTTGCTAAATTTGATAACGGAAGAAAAGGAACGTTTGGACAAAATCAGGCATTTTGGATTCGATCAAGACCTCTTTGAAATTAAAAAGGAACCAAAACCTGTTCAATATAAGGACTTAAATATTGTGAAGCAGAAATTGGGCCAAATTTTTCCTTTTAAGAAAAAAATATTTAATGAAACAGTAGCTAAAAAGTCACCTTTCGAAATTCATCAAGGTAATCGTACTGTGCTGCACAAAAAGTTTAACGTATGGCAGACAGCTTATACTATACACATAAAAGATTTGCAAGGAAAACCAATAGAACAAATGAAAGCGGTCAGAAAATAATTTTAACCATATGATTTCATCAAAAAGAAAAAGAAAAGTTAATGCTTCACATCTACTTGACCAGATTGAAAGAATAATAACATCTAATGAAAATGTAGATATAAATAATACCACTTTTCACTTCGAGGTTTACAAAATTCCCAGAGGCAAAGGAGCAAAGCGTAAGAAAATAGTCAATATTGCTAAAGATGTTATGGCTAAAAGAAGCATAAACAAAATAACCAACACCGATAAACTGTGCGGACCAAGAGCAATAATCACAGCCCTCACGTATGAAACTAGAAAGATACTAGACAGGAAATTAACTGATAATGAAATTTCCTATATTAGGAAAGGACGGAGTTTGCAGGGAGAATTAGCAAAAGAGTTATGCACAAGATTCGGAATAAACTGTGAAGATGGGTTTAGTTTAAACGATATTAGAAATGTTGCAAATCTCATGGGTGTTCGGATTAAGGTTGTTTCGGCTGCCCATTTTAACAAGGTAATCCATTCCTCAGGTGTAAATGACGCGATAACAATTTATTTGTACTTGTATAACGACCATTATGATTCCATTAATAATATACGAGGTTTTTATGGAAGTTCATATTACTGCAAAAAATGTGATATACCTTACGATCATCAGGACAAGCACTCGTGTAAAAAAGATAAAAATGTGTGTAATTTGTGTTTGTGCCCAAAACATGATTTCCCAGAAGGTATGCGACCCCGAGTATACTGTAAAAAGTGCAATAGATATTGTTTTGGTAAAGATTGCGTTGATAACCATGAGAGAGTGTGTGAGGTAGCTTACAAGTGCAAAAAGTGTAATAAGATATGTAACAGAAGTGATAAGCACAATTGTGGGTACTCTAAGTGTTGGAATTGTAATGATATCGTGAAAAGAGAAGAGCACCAATGTTATATGCAAGGAAAGAAAAACCGTGGGGGATACTGTATGGAAGATTGTATTTGCAATGGAAAGGCTGATAAGCGATATAAATGGTGCACTTACACGGAAAACTACTACTTTTTCGATTACGAAGCTGAACAAGATACCGGAGTACACGTCCCAAACTTTGTATCCGTTTATGACTTTAATGGTGTTAGGCGGGCTTTCCTAAAAAATGACGAATTTTGTCAGTGGCTAATATCAGACAACCACAAAGGTTTTACGTGTATAGCACACAATGCAAAAGGTTATGATGCGCATTTTATTTTACAATATTGCGTCAATAATGGCATTAAGCCTAAAACTATTTACCAAGGGTCTAAAATTATGGAGCTCAAAATACCAGCCCTAAGGCTCAGAATAATTGACAGCATAAACTTTATCCAAGGAGGTCTCGCATCCTTTCCCAAAACATTTGGATTAAAAGAACTGAAAAAGGGGTATTTTCCACACTTTTTCAACAAAAAAGAAAATCAAAATTACGTAGGGTCCATTCCAGCTACTAAATACTATGGTGTTGATACAATGAAGCCTGATAGCAGAAAAGCATTCCTGGAATGGCACGCTGAGAAAGTAAAGGAAAATTACGTGTTTGACTTTAAAAAGGAATTAGCCGAGTATTGTAATTCAGATGTTGATATTTTGCGACGTGGTTGTCTTGCCTTTAGGCAGTCATTTTTAGAAATAGCAAATATAGACCCCTTCCAATACATAACTATTGCCAGTGTTTGTATGGCTATTTACAGGTCAAAATTCCTTAAAGAAGACACAATTGCAGTAGTTAAGGAGCAGAAAAAAGAAATGTTCAGTAAGGAGTCTATAGCATGGTTAAGTTCGTTCCCTAATGTTCGACACGCATTAAACGGTGGCGAGGTCACAATTTGTAGAGCCAAAGTCGATGGGTACGACTACAAGACTAAAACTGTGTATCAGTATCACGGTTGTTTTTGGCATGGTTGTCCCGACTGCTACTCAGGCGATACTATCAACAATGTAAACAATGAAACTATGGATGACTTGCTTACAAAAACTATAAAGCGAACACAAGCTCTTAAAAATGCCGGGTACAAGGTTGTAGAAATGTGGAGCTGTAAATGGAAAAATTCTAAAGTTTATAAGGAAAGCCTAAACAAAACAAAAAATGTTGTAGAACCTCTAAACCCCAGGGACGCATTCTTCGGTGGTAGGACAAACGCCACAAAGTTAAACGTTTCTGGAAAAAAGCTGAGATATATAGATATATGCAGTTTATATCCAACAGTTATGTTTTATGACATGTACCCTGTAGACCACCCTACTAAAATATTTAAGCCAGAAAAATACAATAAAGACTGGTTTGGTTTAGTTAAATGTAAAGTTCTTCCTCCAAGAGGTCTTTATCATCCAGTCCTTCCTGTGAAGCTAGACAAGTTAATGTTTGCCCTGTGCGGGAAGTGTGCAGAAGAAAAGGTCGGCCGCTGTAACCATAGTGATGAAGAGAGAGCGCTTCTTGGAACTTGGACTACAATCGAGCTTAATAAGGCTCTTGAGAAAGGCTACAAAATACAGGAAGTTTACGAAGTATGGCTTAAAGAGAAAAGTAATGAGCTTTTCAAGGACTATATTAAAACCTTTATGAAAATTAAGCTAGAAACTAGTCCTTGGGATGGTAATTACAAATCTAAAGAAGAATATGCAAGGGTTATAAAAGAAAAGCAAGGCATAAAGCTTGATATTGACAAAATTGAACCCAATGCTGGAAAGAGGGCAGTGGCTAAAATATGCTTAAATTCTCTTTGGGGAAAGTTCGGTCAGAGGCAAAACATGTCACAAACAGAGTTCATTGATGACCCTAAGAGGTGGTACGAATTGCTATTAGACGATAAGATAGAAATTACTAATGTAATGTACATCAATGATGAAGTAATTGAGGTAACATACCACTACAATGATTTCTATGTAGAAAATAGCACAAATACGAACATATTTGTGGCAGCTTTCACCACTTCCAATGCTAGAATAAGATTATACGATATGCTTGATAAATTAGGAAAGGCAGTAGTTTATTATGACACTGATAGTATTGTTTACATAGATGATGGAACAAATACTGTAGAGATCGGATGTATGCTCGGCGAATGGACTGACGAATTCGGAAATAGTACATTATGCAACGAGCCTATAATGGCTATAATTAAGACACGAGTGTCTTTATAAAACGAGCTTTAGCGAGTTTTATAATTTCCATACGAGTGTCTTAATTACCATTATAGGCGAGTTGCATACGACTGTTTATGTTCGACGATAATTATAACTTTATTACATGTTTTAACATAAATATTCATAAATATCTGTTCAGTAACTAGAATTTTGTGCTCGGGTGGTGCGCTAGGTAGCACATCTCCCTGTTCCAAGCTCTCTGGCCGGCCGACGCATGCGCTCTAAGTGCTTCAATGCCAGATGTGCAGATCGTGAACCAGTATTCAGCAAAACTGTCACCGTAGTCGTTTGAAATCAACGCGCCGAGTAGAAATTGGATTTAGGTATATTAAGGTACAGTGCTATTTCTTGTCTCATATTCACCAGTTTATTTACGCGAACATTTGGACGGTGCACTTTCGGTAATTTATATAGACATGTTGGATTTTGAGAGCATGCGCCAAGGTATCCTTATCTAATTGGTCAAAAAAATTGTTTCTTGAGCTGTGATTGGTGGGAGAAACTGTTTCATAATGAATAATAGTGTTATAATGACCATCATTATGATACAGTTTTCAGACACATAATAGTCAGGGTCGAACATAAAGATGATTATGGTACTGAATGGATAAGCACAGGTCCTAAGAGTTATGCGTACGAAACATATAAAGGCAAACAGGTTACCAAAATCAAAGGATTTACTCTCAACCACGAAAATGCCAAAAAACTTAACATGAAGACAATGACCGAGTTAATACAAGATTCTAATAATAAGGTTGTTATAAGCAATAACATGATAACAAGAGATAAGAAAACAAAAAACCTTGTAAATAAAAATATTGCCAAAGAATTTAAAGTTGACTACGACAAGCGTATGATCCTAAAAGAAAAAGACAACATAATTGATACACTTCCTTGGGGGTACTAAATATAATAGTGTATATATTATTTTATAGCTATTTACACCCTTGTTCTAACCATTATTCTATCCTTAATTCGTTAAAAAGTTACTAATAATTTAGCCTTAAATTTAGCCATTATTCTTTCCATTGTTTCTAAAACAGGTATTAGAAATTTTAGCCTTAACTTTAGCCCTTGTTTTATCCATAATCTTTTAAAAAGTTACTGGTAATTTTAGTCATTATTTTAACCATTATTCTATCCCTAATTTCTAAAAATGTTACTGATAATTTTAGCCTTGTTTTGCTATCCATAATTCTTTAAAAATTCTAGCCTTAGCTTTATCCATAATTTTAAAAATGTCTAGCTTTAGCCACTATCCTTTTTAATTACTTTTTATGGTTAATTTTAAGCATAATTTTAGCCTTAATTTTAGAATTACTTTGTCGAGTCAGTTTTATGGTTAGTTTTAACCATAATTTAAAAAATAACATTGGTAATTTTATGGATACGTTATCCATAACTTTTTATTATTTTTATGGTTAATTTTTATGGATAATGGTAACCACAAATTAAATAGTGTTTTATGGTTAGTTTTAACCATCATTACTATCAATATTTTTTATTACGTTTCATGGTTAGTAGTAGCCATATTACTTTAAAAGTTGGTGAACATTTAATGGTTAATTTTAAGCATAAATTTGATAGTGTTTTATGGTTGGTTGTAGCCTTAATTTCATATGAAATTATAGGTACTTTTTATGGTTATCTTTAGCCATAAAAAGTAATTCAAATTATGGTTAGTCCTAACCATAATTTATCTGAAAAAAATGTAATGGTTAAGATAACCATATTTTCTTTGGACAATTTTTTTCAAGAAGTTTAAGGTCACTTTATCCATTATTTTTTAATAGAATTTTAATGGTCACTTTGGACCACACTTAATTGTCTGTCCCATACCGCCGCCTATACTACTAATTTCCCCTATCATTTCATTTCATCTGTCATTCATTTAATCATTGCCCCAGAGGAGTGCGTCACGCCTCGGCAGCCGGCACAGTCCATATACTCGCCGCTAGATGTGGGCTTCACTCATTCCATTCCTGACCCGGTCGGAGACTGGAAGCAGGCTCTGGATTTTTTTTACATAGGGGTCGTATTTTTTGGTAATAGCGTTACGCGCAACTTTTTTCATATCTTCTTTCTTGCCTATATATGACCTTCTAGGTACTTAAAGTGCCATATTTTACCAAAATGAACTCGCGAAATATCACGAAATATACTCCACTTGGTACGATAAATGCTAAATACAGCCTCTCTCTTAAGTTAACAGCCCTGGGGCTGGTTTGCAGCAACTCGCCAATCTTCTCTATTCTCCGCCATCCTCTTCAATTCACGATATGATTTTGTGTTCGTGTCTGTCATTAACTGTGTGATGTATGCAAGTGGTGGTCTTCCTCTTGTGTTTTTCTTCTGTAATCCGTCACCTTTGGGACTGAGGGTTTGGCCGGAACGCAAAGAAAGGTCGAATTATCAGAAAGTACAGGAAAATACGGATTTACATTAGAATAAACCACCTCTGAACTTAAGATACCAGGGTTCCTTTCCTTGTTTCTTGGTAGAGCCACATCCACAATGCGTTGTCAAGCAGTTCAAGTTTAGGCTTTCTCAATGTATTGCGATTCTTAAGAGCGTTTTCACCATCAATCGTCACTGAACATAATTCAGTATCTTTCCGATTTCTTCTCTAATCTTTTACTGTTGTAACGCCTACATTGAGTTCCTTGGCAATTTCTTGGTGTGATAATTAAGGAGATCGACATTGCCGAAGTTGAGGCTGCTCTGAAGGAGATGAAGCCTGGGAAAGCCACCGGTTCCGATGATCTTCCAGCAGAGTTATGGTGCTCTAAGGAGTGGGATGCTGAAGGATGGTTAGCACAATTCTTCAATCGGATTACCAAAGAAGGTCGAATACCAACAGATTGGCAATGGAGTATCACAGTGCCAATCTTCAAACAGAAGGGAAGCCCTGCCGAATGTTCAAATTACCGCCCGATCAGACTTCTGTGCCACGCAATGAAAGTTTTCGAGCGTATCCTTGACAAAAGAATTCGTGCGACTGCCAAAATCACAAGGAACCAAGCAGGCTTTGTGAAAAACTGAGGCACAACAGATGCAATCTTCGCTGTACGGCAACTGGTTGAGAAATACTCCGAAAGAAATAAACCTTTGCATCTTGCTTTCCTCGACCTTGAGAAGGCTTTTGATCGGGTGCCACATGACCTAATCTGGTTAGCGCTCCGTCAACACGGCATCCCAGAACACCTTCTTAAATGGGTGCAGCTGCTTTACGCAGAACCAAGGAGCTATGTCCTAGCTGCCACGGGAGCGTCTAATGACTTCCGCATCACCGTAGGTGTCCACCAGGGCTCCGCCTTATCACCATTGCTGTTCATTCTTGTGATGGACACTGTAACGTCAGACCTGCACAAGCCGCTACCATGGACTCTTCTCTATGCAGATGACGTCATATTGGCTGCTGACGGGCTGCTGAGAGGAAGCTTGATCTCCAACGTCAAACATAAGAGTGGTACAATCGACTTGCGCAATATGGTCTGCGCCTCAAGAAGAAGAAGACAGAATACTTGACATCCGATACACAAGAAGTGGGCACCATTACTGTTGACGGAGAAGATTTTCCACGTGTAGCGAAATTTAAGTATCTTGGTTCCACTATCTCTGATGATGGGCGACTTACTGACGAGGTCAACACAAGGATACACGCAGCCTGGACGAAGTGGCGAATGACAACTGGCGTCACCTGTGACCGTAGGATGAATGACCATCTGAAATCTAAGATCTACCGGACTGTCATTCGTCCTGTCGCTCTCTACGCCACGGAGTGCTGGCCATCTACTAAGGAAGCAGAACGTCGCCTATGTGTCATGGAGACGAAGATGCTTAGATGGTCAGCAGGTTTCACTAGGCTGGATCATATTTCAAATGATGCCATCAGAAATCGGCTTAGTGTTGCCCCAATCGGGACAAAAATGCAGGAAGGCGACACAATGACAAAAGCAGCTTACACACTGGATGTGGCTGGAAAGAGGCCCAGAAGGCGACCAAGGCAACGGTGGGCCGATACACTGCACAATGATCTAAAGGCTGTCAATCTTCATCCAGACATGGCCCACGACCGAGGGAAATGGAGACTACGATCCCACATAGTGGACCCTGCCACAAGGTGGGACAAACGCTAAAGAAAAAGAAGAAGATTCCGCTTTGTCCAGTCTTCGTAGACAGCTAATTATTTTTCATTTAATGAAAGAGTAACGTGTTTACGTTTCACTCCTGTTACACACAGCTGTACAGTACTGTAACGAACACAGAATAACAATGACGTAAGACAAACGAACAGAATTGCACAGTACAGTACAAAACACCGATAGAAATGACACGAGAGATGACGGAGCACTAAAACGGACAAGCGATAACAATAAGTACCTGTAGCACGTTTCAAGGAATCGAGCAGAAATTTGGTACGGCGAAAGGGTGCGGCCTGTGAGGAACCCTATTGTTGGGCGTTAAAATCGGTGCAGGGCCGGACCTTTTTAAGGGGCCCTGAATTTCATCCTTTTTTTGAATCAATATATCTCGGAAACGGTTCGTCGTATCGAAACACGTTAAATGTACAGGAGTAAGATCTCAGTGATTAGCAACCTTTTAACCCCTTATGAATTTTTGATATCTCTCACCGTTTTCGTTTTCTGGGTCCCTGAATGTCATTCATTTTCTTCGCATCGTTATATATGGGAAACGGTTGGTCGTATCGAACATAGTTACATCTACAGGTGTAAGATCTCAGTGATTAGCAACTGTTTTAACCCTTATGATTTTTTGATATCTCTCACCATTTTCTTTTTTTGGAGCCCTGAATTTCATCCTTTTTTTCGAAACGTTATATCTCAGAATTCATAGGTCTTATCGAAAAAGTTAAATCTGCAGGTGTAAGATCTCAGTGATTTGCAACTTTCTACCCCGAATGGTTATTTGATATCTTTCACCGTTTTCTATTTTTGGGGCCATGGATTTCATCCTATTTTTTCGAATAGTTATATTTCGGAAACAGTCCGTCCTATAGATAAAAGTTAAATCTACAGGTGTAAGATTTCAGTAATTAGCAACTTTTCTGCCCCTTATCATATTTTGATATCTTTCACCATTTTGATGTTATTAAATGTTTTTTTTTTTAAGGGGCCCAAATGTATATAATAATTTGTAAAATTCAACTGATGGTCTAATTGAATTCTACGAAAAATTATCTATAATAACCCGTTTTAACCTTTTCAATCAGTTAAATAATGTATTTACAGCTGCAAGAAATTTTCCATTTCCGAGGACGTCCGGCTTTCATAACCACGTGATCGTGTCAGCATTGCCTAGAATAACATTTTATACTTTTCCTACATTTCCTCGCAATCGGGCCGAAGGTACGAAATGCAATTCCGCAGGCCTTGCCACCAACGAAGTTGTTGTTTGAGATTATTACCCCTCTTGCTCGCCACTATGTTGCGCCACCATCTCATCCAAAGCAGGTCGTGCTGCGTGGACTCCTACTTGTTATGAAAGCTGGATCTAGATCCATATAGGCTTTCATATAGCCGTGGTAGGTTTTTCCGAGGGTTCAAACCTATACCAATCGAATTGGGGTCGAAAAAAGGTCTGTATGTATGTAGCCTACGTATGTATGTGCGTGACGTTTTTGCGTTTAGAAAAGTACAGGTCGCAAATTTCAAGATATCGAGCTGAAATTTGGTACGGCGAAGGGGTTATATCTCAGAGACCGTCGGTCCTATCGACAATGGTAAATTTACAGGTGTAAGTGCTCAGTAATTAGCAACTTTTCTACCCCTTATCATATTATGATATCTCTCACCGTTTTGATGTTATTAAATGATTTGTTTTTTGAAAACAAACATTGGGGCCCAAATGTATATAATAATTTGTAAAAATTCAACTGATGGTCTAATTGAAATCTAAGGAAAATTCTCTATAATGACCCGTTTCCACCTTTTCAATAAGTTAAAAAAATGCTCGAAATACAAGGGGGGGGGGGGGGGCAAAATGCAGACTTTTCAAAATCACCCTGTAGTTCGGAAACCAAGAGCGCCGCGATGATTTCGATTGCACCATCGTTTGTTTCACAAAAAAGTAGCACGGAATTGCGAAAACCGTTTTGCTCTAGCTTGATTTGTTTCCGAGATACCCGCTAAATACATCGAAAAGGCCGTATTCAATGAAAAAGCATACACGTACTCTATTAGAATGAGTCTCAAATTTTGACATACAATTTATTAATAAAGGTTATCAGACGTCATAGGTTAAACAAACCCTTCTTCTTCAGCTTTTTCTGCATCTCGGCATCTCGAAACGGAAAAAGCTAGATACTGTGCTGGAATAAGCCAGCGCGGGGCCTGTAGCAAAGGGCAGCCAGGAGCTCTTGACTTTAGAGTAAAATAATATACAGGGTAGGCCAGCCTATTCGAGGCGGACGAGTGCAAGAAAACTATTACAGATATTTCGTAACTATGTGATGGTTTAAGCATTGCATATGAATTCTCAAAAAATGTGTGGAGTAATGTATTTACAGCTGCAAGATATTTTCCATTTCCGAGGACGTCCGGCTTTGATAACCACGTGATGGTGTCAGCATTGCCTGGAATAACATTTTATAATTTTCCTACATTTCCAGTCAATCGGGCCGAATGTCCGAAATGCAAGTCCGCAGGTCCTGCCGCCAACGAAGTTGTTGTTTGACATTATTACCCCTCTTGCTGGCCGCTATGTTGCGCCACCGTCTCATCCAAAGCAGGTCGTGCGGCGTGGACATATCCGTAACAAATGTGGGTTTTAATTTTATGATATTACAAAAATAATTTTCTGAAAATGGCATAATATCTAAATAGTTGGTGTTTGTATATTCCGATAAATAAATTAGTCTAAAATATTTTTCTTTAAAATCATCTTGAGATGGTCTATGAGACGAATAAAGGCTCTTTGCGGAGTGGTCAGAATATGTACTGTATTTATCTTGCCTTATAGTACGGTGCAATTAGTCCTAAAAACGGCCGAACCTCAACATTCAAAGTAAAAGTTTCCCTCCAAGTCCAAATTGTTCTATACAGTCCACATGTTGTTCGGTAAAATGTCTCACCATTTTGAGCGTCGGTTTTTTGGGGGGGGGGGGGGGGGAGGGGCGGGGGGGGGGGGCAGAAGTTGTAAATTAGTAGTTTTTATCAGTTTTTCTTAAATATTTCGAAAAATATGTGGTTTAGCGCAAAATCTGTCATTTATAAAATTAATCTACATTAAATTGCGAACAAAAAAGGTTCCATGCATAATCTTGCTAAAGTGAACGGTTCCAGAGTTACGGAGGGTGCGAAAGTAGCAATTTTTCGTATTTTGTTAGATTTTTTGGAAAAATGAAATTATAACTACTATGTAAACAGAAATAACTAAACAATTTTATTAAAAAGTAATATTGTACAATCGTATTGTAGTCCAAAAAAGGCTGAGGCACCACAAAGGATTAGAAGCGTAAACAAACTGGGAACAAAAACCGGTTTAGTACAAGCGCGGCCGCCAGTACAAAGCCGTGCGTAAGGGGCTGGTCGACCACCTCCACCCTGCACCGGCCGCCTGCCCCTCCAACGCACACACTATCTCATCTACTCTCTTTCCCTCATTCGTATTGGGAGACCCGTTGAATGCGTTTGTTATTTCTAGTGAAGTTCTGCTGTCATTTTTTATTGTTCGTCTTTAGAATACTCTGCCAACTTTGTGGTTATACTGTGACAGATCTTGGATCTGCACATCATTATATTAATATATTAATTATATTATATTATATTATATTGTATTATATTATATTATATTATATTATATTAATTTAATCATCTCATTTTGATATCAAGCAATACACAGTATTACTTATTTTCGTCCGCGCCATTACCTCATATATTATGTTAATTATAAGTAAAAGGGATATGTATATTTTTAGACGATGTAAATTAGTCGGGAAGTGCCAAGTTAGGGATTACAAAAAAGCAGCCAGGCTATTGACTGATGGGCTTGAGCTCATTACGAAGCAGGTATCGCTACTGTGTAGGAGATTAAGGTTATTGATATAATTGTATTCCTTTGTATGGGATTCCCTCGAATTGTCTACGCGGCAGAAGGATTACCTGAAGGTTGGATCCGCTGTAATTCGACTGCTCTCGACATAAATGAAGGTATAAAGTAGTGACACGGATTGCTGTCGAACTAATGCGATATAAAGATGGGAAATAAATAGTGATCTAAATGGCGGTGACACGCTGTATACAAACTTTTTGGTTCAATGAAAATTACACCGTATGGGAAAGTGCAAGCCAACACAGCTCTTCGTACTAAACTTCTAGTCTTCAACGACCCCAAAGCTGACCCCAGCTGACGCTGGAAAGCATTTCCTTCTTGCGATGTTTAGAGCCAAGAACACTAAAGATCATGATTGTTTTCGCTACTTGCAGGCTATTGCAAAGCAGCCTATACAATCATTGTTCAAGTTGGCTGCACTTCCCCCCACTCCGGCAGCTTCCAGGCAGCATTCATTTAGAACCTACCACCAGGTGCAGCAATGGCTGAATGAGAAGAAGAATCCACTCGAGTGGGGGTGGAAGAAGATTGGCGACCACCTGAGACCATTTACTACAGCACGTCAGTAGGAATAAAAGAGCGGTTCTGGCGCAGGGGCTAATGGGCAAGATGGCCGCCGCGCGCAACCAGCCTTATGTTATTCTTATGGAGGGGTCATTCAGAGCTGGCGCAGTGGCTAATGGGCAATATGGCCACCACGCGCCGAGACCGTGAATGACGTCACAGGGAGAGAGGTTGGCCGTGTAGTTGCTAAATGAAATATTTATTATTATTATTATTGTAATTATTATTATTATTAAGTAATTATTAATTGATCATGTGCAATCCAGACCAGCTTTATATTGTCAACCACTTGGTGTAGTGGCTAGCATTCTTGGCTGTTACTGCTAAGGCCCGGGTTCGATTCCTGGCTCTGCCAAGAAATTTAATTTCTGGTCTCACGAGTGGAACGGGGTACACTCAGTCTTGTAAGGCAAAAGTGAGAAAAGGCGGGTTTTAATTCATACCTCTGCCATTCAGCCTAACCCAACATCATTTAACCTCACCTAACCTAACCTAACCTAGCCTAACCTAACCTAACTTCAAAGTGATAGCAAATATGAGAGCAAATGTGACAGCACAAATAATAAACTTAGTTATAACCTAACCTAACCTAACCTAACCTAACCTAACTTCAAAGTCAGAGCAAATATGAGAGCAAATGTGAGAGCACAAATAAAAAACTAAGTTATAACCTAACCTAACCTAACCTAACTTAAGGTGGCCATATACACAATTTTTCTGAAATTTAACTTTTTTCTTTTAAATATCCATTTTGTAGGAAATTTCTTCTAGTTTTAGAAAATGTATGGTTCATAAATATACCATTAATCTTTCATGTCAAAATAAATTATTTACTGTAAGAGGGCGCAACCCTTCTGACTGACAGCTGTCATGTCTGGCGAATCAGCAGATCTATAAAATTCCTTTCGAGCCTAAATTGACTTTCTCTTTCTCTATCCCACTGGTTTCGCTCCTGGCCGTGGTAAGTGATTTTTGATAGCAGACAAAAATCACGGCACGCATGTGAATTGTTATTGGCATGTTAATGAACCCATTTGAATTCAGTAGGCCGTGTACATAGTGGCAAAATTGACTTTCTCTTTCTCTATCCCACTGGTTTCACTCCTGGCCGTGGTAAGTGATTTTGATAGGCGAAAAAAATCACGGCACGCATGTGATTCGTTGTTGGCATGTTAATGAACCCATTTGAATTCAGTAGGCCGTGTTCATAGTGGAAAAATTGACTTTCTCTTTCTCTATCCCACTGGTTTCACTCCTGGCCGTGGTAAGTGATTTTGATAGGCGAAAAAAATCACGGCACGCATGTGATTCGTTGTTGGCATGTTAATGAACCCATTTGAATTCAGTAGGCCGTGTTCATAGTGGAAAAATTGACTTTCTCTTTCTCTATCCCACTGGTTTCACTCCTGGCCGTGGTAAGTGATTTTGATAGGCGAAAAAATCACGGCACGCATGTCATTCGTTGTTGTCATGTTAACGAACCCAATGAATTCAGTAGGCCGTGTTCATAGTGGTAAACACAATCTCGGGATTTTCCGCCAACACAAAGTTCCTCCTTTCTCTACTAGAAAGCGCTATAGTGTCAAGGAGCTTAGATATCTAACTTCCTTGACTTTCATAGCGTTCCAAGGAACGACAAGATTCGATACACAAGCTGCCCTCTGGGCGTCAAATAACAAGATGAAGGAGGACCATACAGCTTTCAAGGAAGGATCTGTGTATGTCCCAGGAGGTTTCTGATGTGATCAAAACAGAATGTGAGTGAAGACATACTAAGTAAACTTTAAATGCGATTTACTCATTAATTCGTTTCCTGACATTTGAAGTCATTCAAAGTGCTTTAACTGTTGTCACAGAAATGGTATCTGCTTGATTTTTATTTCAAATTAAAGCTAATACATGTATCCATGTTCCCTACCACTAAGAAAATGATATTCATAAAAATGCAATTTTAACAACTTTTTAAACAATTTTATTAAACAAAATTTCATGAAACTTAAATTGTAATATAATTTTAAAACCCTTACATGTGACTAATTCAGACAAGAGTGGTAGGGAACATTCCCCATGTAAGTTAGATTGTTTTTGTTCAAGGTTCATGGATTTTGGTTAAAATTTGTGAGAGATAGAGGACTTTAAGTACCCCTGTGTAAATAGCAACAAATAATTTTTTCATAAACAATTAACATAAAATTTGTGTGAAATGAACTTCAAAATCTCTTCGTTTGATCATGATAAAACAGCAGAAAAATTTAACATTGCTAGAGATTATTCTTTAAAAAAATTATTCCTAGTGTATATGACCCTAACTTAACCTAACCTAACTTAAAAGTGCGAGAAAAAAAATGGGAGCAAAAAGTGTGAGCAAAAAAGTAAGAGCAAATGTGAGAGCAAATAATAAACTTAGTTATAACCTAACCTAGAGCCTCCGTGGCTCAGGCGGCAGCACGCCCGCCTCTCACCGCTGAGTCCGTGGTTCAAATCCCGGTCACTCCATGTGAGATCTGTGCTGGACAGAACGGAGGCAGACAGGTTTTTCTCCGGGTACTCCGGTTTTCCCTGTCAAAATTTCATTCCAGCAACACTCTCCACTATCATTTCATTTCATCTGTCATTCATTTAATCATTGCCCCAGAGGAGTGCGTCAGGCCTCGGCAGCCGGCACAGTTCATATCCTCGCCGCTAGATAGGGGCTTCATTCATTCCATTCCTGACCCGGTCGGAGACTGGAAGCAGGCTGTGGATTTTCATTTTCATAACCTAACCTAACCTAACCTAACCCACAGAAACCTCATTTAAATATTTTAGATTTTACATTTTAACATTTTACATTTTAACATTTTAGATTTTAGATTTTTTCATTTTACTATTTTTAGATTTTACATTTTTGATTTTTTGTATTTTAGATTTTAGTTTTTTTTAGATTTTACATTTTAAATTTAATATTTTTTGATTTTAGATTTTACAATTTACATTTTCCGAAAAGAGTAACCTACAAGGTCACATACCTAACCACATCTAACCTAACTTTACCAAACCTAACTTAAGCTAATCCAAAGGCTAATGCACATACACAAAGTATATAACGGCACATGCAACTATCCTTATGCTAGTCTTATAGGCTACTGTACAACATGATCACTACCCCAACCGGGTATTTTTTTTCATTTTGTTGTTTACACATTTGTCAATTTTCCAATTTCCCATTTTCAGTTTTTTTTAAATGTCAGTTTTAAGTTTTTCAATTTCATAATATGGAAACATGGATTTTGCATTTTGTTGTTTACACATTTGTTAATTTTCCAATTTCCCATTTTCAGTTTTTTTAAATGTCAGTTTTAAGTTTTTCAATTTCATTTATGGAAACATGGAATTTGCATTTTGTTGTTTACATATTTGACAATTTACCAAATTCTCATTTACAGTTTTTAAAATTTCAGTTTAATGTTTTTTTCTATTTTGTCAATATGGAAACATAGAATTTCCAATTTGTGTTTTACATGTTCATTTTGCATTAGGAGTGGAGAGAGGTGGGTAGTAATTAAAAATGAACAAGCCGAGTCCATACAATATTTTTTATTTTAAATACATGTACACTATTTACACATGATACATTTTTATTTATAGTCTATTCTTTTTTGTTATAAATTGTACAGTTGTTTTTATTTTGTTTTCTATTTTATTTATTTTTGATTATGAATACCATTTTTATTTTTGTAGTGCCATGGTTTTATTTACTAAATAGTTTTGTAGATATTCAGTCAATACGGATCAAAACAATTTGCTATTATGGCAAATATTTTTGCTTAAATAGTTTTGTTTTATGTATTTGCTAGACTCATGCAGATGATTTTGATATTCAAAACTTAACTCTTTAAGCATGGTCAAGGATTGACTAACTACCATAGGCATATGTACCTATACCATTAGCATCAATCACTCTTTTATCATCACCAGGACACAAAGCAATTTTGTTTAGTCTTATAGATGATATGTCATGTTGTTTAGAAGCGATAATGTTCATGGGTATTCTTTTTACATTGTATTTCATGACACAATCCTTATGATCTTGAAAGCTTATACAATTTTTGACAACACTTCTGCTAATACCTTTAATCTTTTTGATTTATGTCTAAAGCATACATTTTAGCTCTAAGTCCAACAAATGCTTTTATAATTTGACCACAAGCCTCGTCTTTAAATTTCCCCAACGTTTTCTTGTTTGATGTAGAGTAACATATGTGATTAGTAGGATAATCTGATGTGTCCAGGTGTTCTAGGAAATTCAACTTGTCTTGATATACATCTGGGGTGTTAACCAAATAAATGAATGAGTCAGTATCCATATACATGAGTTTAAGTTTGTCCATGCCATAATAGGGTAGCAGGACATCATAGTGGTGGGAATACATGAGAGTTTTAGAAATATCCAGTATACACAATCCAATATATATAGGCTTATTGAATACAATGTTACGTTTAGCCATGGGGAAAGCAGCTAAGTTAGGACCATAAATTGTTCTGTCAATAAATGTCGGCTTTGCTATTAGCTTTTCTGCCTTTTTGCTGTCAGTCACAAGACGTATGTCTATTCTTTTACGGATATTTTCCATTGTTTTTCCAAAAATGGCGTTGTTGAATAATGTGTACAGATTTTTCTCAAAATCATTTTTGGCTTGTTTTCGAAGGTTGTTATTAAAATCAACGTATGCCTTTAACCAAGGTCTTTGCTTAAACTCAAACACACGATGGATTTTTATCAATTTTATTCCATGATCTAAAGCCTGTTTTAATGCCATGTAGTGAACAACATATCGCCTTCGATTTCCAAGATGAGGAATTAGTTTTTTCAGAGACGAATCCTTAGGTTGTGTACACTCTGGTAGGAAAGGTAAATCGTTGTGTAGATCATGAAGGTCAGATGGGTAATCAACATCAACGTCTAGAATGTATCCCACAGGATCGTCTTCCTTTAGTTTTTCTAGATCAACAGTATCTGGAGAAACCCACTGAAATCCACCATAAGAAAGGGAGTGGCACATAGCCCACCCGTATTGGTTGTTGGCATCATCGTAGGTAATAAACTGCGATGGTTTCTCAGAATCATAGGTGTCCATGTATTTATTGTTAGCTTCAGCATACCGATGAGACACTTGGCACATGCCTCCACGTATTCCAGACTCGATTAGAAGAATCTGATCGTAATCCTGTAGCAATTCCAGTTCAATTCCTGTGTAAAGGAGCATTGCCTCGAAACTTAAACCAGGCGAAGTAAAAAAGTGTGCAGCATCCACTCGGTGTGTTTCTAGTGTTTTGTTTCTAAACGTTTCAAAGCTGTCTGCAAGAAGGAGTACATCTGAAGTTAGGAAGAGGTCACTATATTCCCCTAGAGTTTTAATGTTGAACTGTTTCCAGACATTTTTGGCATGTTCATAGTCTCCTTGATTAACATTTTCTTGACTTAAATTGTTAAAGAATGCCTCTTTTGGAGGTAAACACGTTTCACTTAACTTTTCCCATGAGTCAATGTAGTCATAACAAAATACCCCTTTGCGAGTCATGAGCATTGCATTTTCTTTTCCAAAGTACTTGTCTGTTTCGGGGTATGATGTTAAGTTGGAAACTAAGTTTTCCAAGCTACTCGGCATTAACCGAAACGTATCCACAAATTTAAGCTTAACATTTCCTACATATTTGGTAAAGGAAATGTACTTTTCTTTGGAGTTAGCGATAACATCCACTCTCTCAGTAGTACACCCCAATTGCTTTACAATGAAATTTGCGTCGTAGCCACTCATATTATGTAGAAACACAGGAACGGGGTTACGTGTTTTACACCTCAAATTACAGTTATTGTGAGCACTTTCACGGTATTCCCCTGTAATATGGCAGTGGTCTCGAACTTTCCACTCCTGTTGGCTAAATGGTTTTTGACACAAATAACAGGTTTCAGAACATTGGAACTCTGCTTCTTGAGCCTGAGTTAAGGCCTTTGGAACATTTAAGCTGTAAAGGCGATCAATTTTATTAGCTATTGAGATCAAACAGTCCATAAACTTTTCTGCAGAGTCAGGCCCACGATAAATAACAGGTTGGCTTGAAAGGTTTGTCTTTATGTGTTCCACAGCAGGTGAGTGTTTAACGTATATACCAAAGCTCATAGGAACATGACTCTGGTATGGCACTGTATAACTTGCCTCAGGATTAGGTAGACATGTTTGATAGGGTAAGAGTATACTTTCAAAATCTGCATAGATAACGTAAGGTATTCTCAGCATTTCTTCAACATTTAAGAATTTGACAATGGGGCTTTTAATAGGCATTTCAACCCTAGCAATGTCATGCTGGACACACAAAGCTCTATGTTCTTTCAATTTTTCTATTCCTTGTTGTCCATATCGATTATCAAAGTGTGTAAAACACCGTTTACACGTATATATCTTATGTTCATAGCGGGTAATCTGATGTCTTACTAGTTTATAAAAATCTTTGATAAAGACGTAGTGGTTTTGGCCGGATGATGAACTTAGCAGAAGGAGGTCACGATGGTCTTGCAGCTCTTGATCCACAACCTTCAGAGGGAACAATTTGTTGTCTTGTTCCAATCCAAATACATTAATGGATATATCGTTGGCTTTTTCAAATTTGGGAATGTCAGCTAGTAATGTGGGAAATGATATTACAGAAAAATCATACTTGTTTTCCAGGTCCTTGTATTTACTAATGCGTTGAGCATCCATTTTAACCAGTTTTGCTAAAATGGCATACATAAAACACTTTTCATCATTCAAATTTTCAGGATTAATGCAGGCTTTTCTTGCTTTTATAGCTGTTGATAATGGAATATATGTGCTGCCACGCAAGGGATTGTACTTATTTATTTTCAATCGTACTCCTTCCACTGCTAACAAAGCCCAATTACTGCCTTTTAGCTCAGATTCTTCCATTTCCGTAGTTAACTTTGTAAATTGTGTTTCCAAGAAACTTCTCAAGTCTGTTTCCAAAAATAGGGCCTAATTTCGTGTTTTAAAAGCACGATCTGTAATTTCATTGGTAGATGTATGAATGAATCTACATTCAGCCTCAGGATTAACTTTTATCGACTTGTGCATTGCTAGTTCTTTCTGCATAGCTTGTATTATTTGCTGTTTGGACTCTTTAAGGTATGAATTTAAATCCCTGCACGTATCGCAACGAATGAAATAGGATTTAAGTCGACCTTGAAAAGATGTCTCATATTCAATAAGTCCATTTTTGTCAGGGACCAATGACAGTAGGTAATGTTTTTTAGGCTCAGATTTTTGTCTTTTAGCTGCCGACACAACATTACAACATTCTTCATGACGACGTCCATTGTAGGCATTGTTGAATTTATTGCCACACGTTTTACACTCATGAAATTCCCCACACGAAACTTCATGACGCTTCCTATGATAGTCCCGAAGAAAAGTTTTTCCACACTCTTTGCACATATCGCTAGGAATGGGTTCTTCCGTTACGAATGTTGATTTCACCAAACAGCTGCTTACTGCGTATCACATGGCTAGAGGTTGTTCGGTGAGACGGTCTTTCACGATGTGAACACCATGAGAGGTAGTAGTCAACTGGTGATATTCTTGTTAAGGGTCCTCTAATATACCCCTAGTCTAGACCAACAGCTCTTTACAGCGTATGACAAGGCTGTAGACTGGACAGTGAGACGGTCTTTCACGATGTGAACACTGTAACAAGTAGTAGTCAACTGATTATATACTTGCTAAGGGTTCTCTAATATACAATAGTCAAGACCAGCAGCTACTTACTGTGTAGTACAAGGATGTAAATAGTTGTTTGACAATCTTTCACGATGTGGTCACTGTGAGTGGTGGTAGTCAACTGATGATATTCTTGCTAATGGTCCTCTAATATACCCCTAGTTAAGGGTAACAGCTGCTCACTGCTTATGACAAAGCTAAAGACTGGTTGTTTCAACGGTCTTTCACAATATAAACACTGCGACAGGAAGTAGTCAACTGATTACACCATACTCAAGGTTATCAGGTACTTACTGCATATCAAAGGGCTGTACACTCATGTGTTAGACAGTCTTTTCTTGCTAAAGACCCTCTATATTCCCTACACAAGGCTATACATGTTAGTTCTAAACACTTAGTGGTTAATTGTATAATAAATTTAAATACACAGCATATACGAGCACGTTTTCACTCGGTAAAACTTTACCAAATAGTCAAATGCGACACGCAAAGTATGTTGCCGCTATCTAGCGGTGACTATGAGAACTACTTGAACGACCAGCATGCTACCTAGCGCTCCATTTCAACACTCGCTCACTGAACGACCAGCATACTATCTAGCGGTCGATATCAATACTCACTCAACTACCAGCCTGCTACATATCGGTCAATATAACAACTCACTCAACTACCAGCATGCTTCATGGCTTTTTTCGTCAGTTTTTTTTGGCTTTCTTTGTTGGCTTTTGTTGGTTTTTGTTTGCTTTTTTGTTGGCTTTTGTTGGCTTTTGTATTAGCTCTTTCATATTTGCTCTTGCTTGTGGGGGCTTATTTGGTCTTGGAAAGTATGTCAGTCCTTTTTTATGGCTGCATAATGCTTACAGCCATGTTTGTAAGCAGCAACAATAACAACAACAACAACACACTAAATTCCAAAAAAAAATCCAAAGTACTCTAATGTTTATCAATGACTCTCAACTCTTACACTTACCTGTATCCCATGCCTAGTCAAAAAATAGTGTATTTTTCAAATTTTTCAAAAAAGATTTGGAAAGTAGGCTATATCATTGAACAAAAAATCCTAAAAAGACATATGTTAACTCCAACACCTACCTCTATACCACTATCAGTCCAAAAATAGTGTACTTTTCAAATTTTCCAAAACATATTTCCAAAATGGGGTATATTTCCAAAATTAAAAAGTTTACAAAAATGTTTGTTTGACATAAATGAATGGCCTTTGCCCCCTCTACCGCCGTACCAAGTCCCAGGTCTCTAGGACAACAAAAATAAAAAATTCAAAATGGGTTTATATTTCCAAAATTAGGAATTTTACAAAAACGTTTGTTTGACGTAAATCAATGGTCTTTACGCCCTATATCCCCATACCAAGTCTCAAGTCTCTAGGTCAACAAAATAAAAATTTTAAAATGGGCTATATTTCCAAAATTAGGAATTCTACAAAAAAGTTTGTCTGACGTAAATCAATGGTTTTTACCGCCTCTACTCCCATACTAAGTTTCAGATCTCTAGGACAAAACAAAATTATTTTTTAAAATGAGTTATATTTCCAAAATTAGGAATTCTACAAAAACGTTTGTTTCACATAAATCAATGGTCATTACCTCTTCTAGCACCATACCAAATTTCAAGTTTCTAGGACAAATGAAAATTATTTTTGAAAAATGGTCACTATTTTGGAAACTAGGAATTCTACAAAGAAGTTTGTTTAACATAAATGAAAGGTCTCTATCTCCTCTACCTGCAAACCAAGTTCCAGGTCTGTATGACAAAAATGAAAAACGTTCAACTGGGAAAGTAGGCGATTTTTCATAAAACCAAACATTCTAGAAAGTGTTCTATGGGCTTAAAAGAATGGCCTCTATATCCTTTATTTTTATACTAAAAATTTTTTATTTTTTACATTTTTTGAAAATAGTTCAATTTTGAAATGTTTATATTTTGGAAACTAAAGAGTTTACAAAAAATTTTGTTTGACATAAATGAATGGCCCTGACCCCATCTACCACCGAAATACATTTCAAGTCGCTAGGACAAAAAATAACAGTTGGTTAGTATTTGGCGTACTTTCCTGTGAAATATTTCAATGTGAGAATTTTTAAAAATACAGGTACTGGTAATTAATGACATGTCTATGCAGGGATCTAAGAAGTAGGCTAATCTATATGGACATGTCATAATTTAATGATGAAGTGGGCCTACTTTAACAAGAGAACTGTTATAAGACTTGTTCGTACCACATTGGGATTAATTTAGAATACCGTATTTAATTTCCGTGGATACAGACCTGTGCATGTATATGGTAACGATAATTAGGTCTATTCAATTTACCCCATGTTAGTTTTATCCGTGGGTAAGGATAACTATGGGACAGATGACCTCGACGTTCCGCCTCTTAAAATCTCAATAACTAAGGAAAACTACATCTTTCATTCACTACTGTTAAATGAAGAATTTGATATGTACCGAAATAGTGGAACACTGGTGGCAAACTGCCATCTGGCAAGGACTTAATTACTGTGACCTAAGTCAATGAGTACCGGTAGTAACAAACTCCCATCTGGTCGTATGAGGTAATTACTGTGACATAATAGCTAGCCACTAAAGCCTCCGTGGCTTAGGCGGCAGCACGCCGGTCTCTCACCGCTGGGTCCGTGGTTCGAATCCCGGTCACTCCATGTGAGATCTGTGCTGGACTAAACGGAGGCAGACAGGTTGGTAAAACTTCACAAGAAGGTTTCACAGTGGGTTTGCCTAGACCAATATTTTCGTCCAGACCAATGGTAGATTGATAGAGCGGCCCTGTGGGCCGCGTTAGCTAATAGATAACACCCCTGTTTTTTGTCACGCACAGTGGGGGAAGTCACGCATCAATAATCTTTATCCAGGCCAATAGTTTTGCCTTTTATTTCATGTCGTGAAACCCTCTCATAAAGAATTAATGACAGGTTTTTCTCCGGGTACTCCGGTTTTCCCTGTCAAAATTTCCTTCCAGCAACACTCTCCACTATCATTTCATCTGTCATTCATTTAATCATTGCCCCAGTGGAGTGCGTCAGGCCTCGGCAGCCGGCAAAGTTCATATCCTCGCCGCTAGATGGGGGCTTCATTCATTCTATTCCTGACCGGGTCGGAGACTGGAAGCAGGCTGGGGATTTTCATTTTTCAATAGCTAGCCATGCGCTGACCATGAGTCGCCCTGTAATTTGCATGCCAAAAGACTGGGCAGCAGTTGTTTTGTAGGTCTGGGCTTTTCATGGGCTGTGGTGCGCTGGTGCCACATGGTTAGTGGCACACTGCAACCTGGTAGTGAAAATAAAATTACCTTAACTCGTTAGTCAACAAATTGCTATGCAGCATTGAAGTACACACAGCCATATCATTAATTATGCACGGAATTACGGTATCACATTTTTTTCTATTCGCTTCCATTTCCACAATATGTCATTTTCATACGTTATTTTATCTTTTTTGGAGACATTAGGCCTATCAATTTCCAATTTCCAACCCTTATCACTTTTGCACCGACTGCACCCGATATATGTGCTAAATCATGTAAATATATGTTTTATTTAACAACCGGAGCCATGTTCATTGCATGGTTTTTAGTATGTGAAATAGCCGCAGCGGGCGCTCGCAACGAGGCGCACACATTGACGTCAGTAGCTGCCAACATGTCATACAAAATACACCAGACGACACGTAACGTTGCAATTATGTGCAAAAAAGAAATAATTGGGCTTTTGTGTATTATTTTTATTTGTAAATACCGTAATGCTTGTATGAGGCAGTGGTGCCAACTTCACTTTACCGCAGTCAGAAACCATTGGCCTGGCTGCGTTACGCTGTAACCATTGTCAACATCCATTGGATTCGACAAAACGAAGGTTAGAATGGTCAGGTGTAGGTGTGGCCTTGACGTCCGGGTATCCTCTTGTTGCAGGTTACAGATAGGTTAGGCCTATGTTTTATCCACCTAACTTCCGCTTCACGATGGCATTTCGTGCATTGTAGTGTTTTTGGTACTAAAATGTGTTGTTGCAATAGCTTCAGCAACTTTTTAGGTTGATCATAGAACCGCCGATTGAAGTTACTGATTGCTATCAGGCAACTTCGACAATCCATAGTGAATAAATGATTCAATTCGGCGCACTATCAAATGAACTGAGTGCTGCACACGAATGATGCGCACTAGGGAATGAACTGTTTTCTTTTCGGGAGCGGGGAGGGGGTGGAAGCTTATCCTGCGTTGTTTAGGCGGAGAAGGCAGCGAAATCTTTAAACTTCCAACTTCAGTGCGATCATTTTTCCATAAGGTGTATTTCGTAACGTTGTTTTTGTAGCTCTTGTCTATATATATAAAAATCAATTTTACGGGATAGTTTGTCTGTCTGTCTGTCTGTGGGTGTGTATGTCTCCTATGCGTTCATATACCATTCATCCGATTGCGATGAAACTTGGGTGAGATTCTGAGTACACTCCAAGGAAGGTTTCTGACTTAGTAAATCCATTTTACAATAGGTAGCGCATGCGTAGATTCAACAAATGAGCGACGATGCGCGAAGCGTTTCAACAAAGTCCCGTATGTGTTCATATACCATTCGTTCGATAGCGATGAAACTTGGGTGAGATGTTGTATACACTTACGTGAAGGTTTCAAAATCAGTGAATACATTTCACAGTAGATAGCGCACGAGTAGATTCAACAAATGAGCGACGACACGCAAAGCGTTTCAACAAAGTCCCGTATGCATTCATATACGGTACCATTCGTCCGATAGCTATGAAACTTGGGTAAGATGTTGTGTACATTTCATGGAAGTTTTCTGGCTTAGTAAATCCACTATACAATAGGCAGCGCACAAGTAGATTCAACAATTGAGGGACGACGCGCGAAGCGTTTCAACAAAGTCCCGTATAAGGTCATATAGGCTACCATTCTGCCGTTAGCGGTGAAACTTGGGAGAAATATGGTGGACACTCCAAGGAAGGTTTCTGGCTTAGTAAATACATTTCACAGTAGGTAGCACACGAGTAGATCCGACAAATGAACGACGACACGCGGAGCGTTTCAATACAGTCCCCTATGTCTTCATATCCCATTAGTCCGATAGCGATGAAACTTGGGTGAGATGTTGTGGACACTTACGTGACGGTTTCTAACTTAGTAAATACATTTTACAGTAGGTAGCGCACGAGTAGATTCAACAAATGCGTGACGGGGCGCGAATCGTTTAAAAAAAATCCGGTATGCGTTCATATACTATTCATCCGATTGCGATGAAACATTGAACAGATATAGTGTACACGCCAGGGAAGGGTTTCGACTTAGTAAATCCATTTCACAATAAGTAGCGCAAGAGTAGATGCAACAAATGGGTGATGACGCGCGAACCGTTTCAACAAAATCCCCTATTGCGTTCATATATCCTTCTTCGATTGCAATGAAACCTTGATGAGTTATTGTGTACACGCCAGGGAAGGGCTTCGATTTAGTAATACATTTCTCAATAGGTAGCGCACGAGTAGATTCTACAAATTAGTGACAGCGCACGAATCGTTTAAACAAAACCCCGTATATGTGCATATACCATTCATCCGATTGCGATGAAACCAGTGGCGGCTGGTGACATTGTTGCAGCGTTGCACAACTCCCAATAATTTTACACCTAATTCGTCGTTTCTTTTCCTTTAATGTTTTTGTTTTATAGATCTAATGCACTCAAAAATGTGTTAAAATCATCGATATTCTGATATTATTTATCCTAATGCTTCACACTGTACCTATAAAAGCTGCCGCCTTCAAATCAAACTCCAGGGGGTTAGCTCTCTTGTGGCGACTCCCAAGTAGACAGCGCGGCCGGCAGGGACGAGGCCAAGCTTGTACATAGCTTGCTGGCCTGCATGGGTAGTAGGGAGTTGCAGACGAGCAACACTCAGTTCCAAATGGCACCGTTAGACTACACCACTCTTTGGAAATGGCAACACCCTCGATTTCTCTTACCCCGCGAAGGGTAGTTTAGTTAGTTAGTAATTGTTGTTTTAAGTGGCGGAACTACGAGGTCATCTGCCACTGAAGGGTAGTTTCTTTCCCACACCACTAGGGAATGCTACACCACCCACAACAGTACAAATATCGGAATTTCATAGGGAGACATTAGTTGGTTCACACACAATTATTTTTAGATGTTTTCTCATCATAACTTCATTTAATATTTTTGTCAATTGTTCTGCGAAGCGAGCCTAAGAACGCCACCATTGCTATTGTCCGTCCAGAGTTAAGAGTGTACTACGGGTTCTTACGGGCTTTTATATTTAGCGGACTCCCCCAGAATTGATGACTTCGAAGTCTTTAAAACTGGATTTTCGCTATGTTATTTAATAGGTTAATGGTCATGGGTGGAGAGTACATGATCCTCAGCATTCATTTAATGATATGTAATTCTTACATTCTTGATATGCAACATAATTTTGTAATGTATCTGACAGCAGTGTCTGCGCGCTGGATGGAACAGCGCGTTCGCTGTAGTACGTGTCTTAACTCCACACTGAACGCACGAGTCCAGTTCTCTCCAAGATATTTGAAACAGTGTTGAAGTGTAAGGATCGTTTTGTGTAATAAAAATAATTGTGATTTAGGTATAAGTAAGTGGCATTAAAGATATGGCTGATGTTCCGTTTGCGAAACGCAAACCTGGGAAAATTTTAAGGCGTAGAGAACGACAGATAGTTTGTAACGTCTACAATTATATAAAGACCAAGAATCAGGAGAAAAGTGTGGACTGGACTGCGAGAGAAACTGCTGAAGCATGCGGCGTTTCAAGAACCACGGTGTTTAAAGTTCGCGCCGAGGCTACCAAGGGCCCTTTCGTGTCTCCAGGTAAGAAGCGAACGCCGAAAACAACGAGGCGAAACAGCAGGGTTTTGAAATATAATGACTATGTACGGAGTGCAGTTAGACGGAAAGTGCACGAGTTTTTCGTTAATAATCGACCACCCACACTAAATTCTGTTCTTTCGGCTGTCAACAAAGATCCAGATCTCCCAGATTTTAAAAGATCAACACTCCATGTCCTACTTAAAGAAATGGATTTTATTTACGAACGGAGGGGAAACAGAGCAATGTTGATTGAAAGAGACGATGTTGTGTCTTGGCGCCATAAGTATTTATCACAAGTGAAGAAATTCCGAAATGAAAATAGAAACATTGTTTATACAGACGAATCATTTGTTAATACCGGCATAACAGTGCTAAAGACATGGGTTGACAAGTCCATAAACAGCCCGCGGCAGGCATTTTTAGCGGGACTTTCGAGTGGTTTGAGGGCGCCTACAGGTCGAGGGCCACGATTTGCGTTAGTTCATGCAGGTAATGAGCGCGGATTTGTGCCGAATGCGAAACTTGTATTTTTATGCAAGAAAAACACTGCTGACGCTCATGATGAAATGGATGGTGATTGTTTTGAGAAGTATTTTAAAGAACAGATTCTCGCAAATCTCCCACCTCAGTCAGTAGTAGTCATTGACAATGCTTCCTACCACAGCCGAAAGAAAGAGAAATTACCAACTAAGTCATGGAGAAAGAAAGAACGTATGCGGGAGTGGCTTCAATCACATGGTATTGCGTACAGTGAGGACATGCTAAAGATAGATCTGATGAACATTATCAGTAAAGAAAAATACAAATATGATGCATACGTCATTGACGAAATGGCTAAGGAAATGGGACATACAGCTCTTCGACTGCCAGCTTATCACTGCGAGTTAAATCCGATCGAACTTGTGTGGGCTCAGGTGAAACATCACATTAGTATGAACAATACTACTTTCAAAACAAAGGACATGGAGAAGCTCATTCAAGAAGGGTTTGTAAGTGTCAGTGTAGAAAATTGGAGTGCTTATGTTCAGCATGTGAAGACGGTTGAGGCAGATATGTGGACTGCAGATAATCTCCAAGATGACCCAGAGGCTCTCATAATTAGGTTAGGAGGCAGCTCTTCGGAAGAAGAAATGTCCAGTGAACAAGAAGATGAACAGCTTGACGATGACTTGCAGGGAATTGGACCGCTGGAATAACGTTGTCTGGAGGTAAGATTGCAGTCTTATACATAATTGTGTTGTGTTTTAACTTATGAATTTCCCAGTCTCTGGTATGACAACTTCCCATTCACGCTGCTGTACGTTCTTGAGAAACCCGTGATGATATTATTATTATTATTGTTATTATCTACTCACCTGCAATAATGTGCGTAACAGAACTTTCATGCAGTTAAATTACGCGATTTGTGCCGTATGAGAAGGTTGTAGTTTTGTATAAAATAAACCGCTAAGGCTCATTATGAAATGGATAATGATTGTTTTGAGAAATATTTTAAAGAACAGATTATCGCAAATTTCCCACATCAGTCTGTAGTATTTGCCTTTCATTGTCCAATGTACGTTGCGCCACTGAATTTGTTGTTTTCTTTCTTTCATCTATCATACTGAGCTCGATAGCTGCAGTCACTTAGGTGCGGCCAGTATCCAGTATTCGGGAGATAGTGGGTTTGAACCCCACTGTCGGCAGCCGTGAAGATGGTTTGCCGTGGTTTTCCATTTTCACACCAGGCAAATGGGGGCTGTACCTTAATTAAGATCACGGCCACTTCCTTCCCACCCCTAGCCCTTTCCTGTCCCATCGTCGCCATAAGACATATCTGTGTCGGTGCGACGCCCAGTGGTCCTTTTGCACGATCTGGGCGCTCAAAATGTAAAAAATAAATGTCTTGTATTTTCATGTTGTATGACATTTTTAGTATCAGCAATATCAGAGGACCTCAGAACTGTACTTATATGTCTTATTTGTTCACCCCCTGGAATGTGAAAGACTGCTGAAGTAGTGCGTTTCTTATCGCAAAAGCATTAAGGAACCTGCTAATTTGAATGAACACAAATAACCTGTGTTATTGTGATGCCTGTACAACTATTTGTACATTGGGGTTAGGATTGGGAAGACGGCGGCCGTGATTTTAAGTTAGGAACCATCTCAGCATTTGCCAGGAGTAGAAGTGGGGGAAACCACGGAAAACCACCTCCAGGATGGGAATCGAATCCTCCTCTTCTCAGTTTTGCCTCAGGAAGCTTAGTGTACCCGGTACCAGTCCTCACACCAGAAGTAAAATTTCTTGGCAGATCCGGGAATCGAACCCGGACCTCCGGGACCACTTCCAGGATGGTTGGGATGGGAAACGAATCCTCCTCTTCTCAGTTTTGCCTCAGAAGGCTTAGTTTACCCCGTACCAGCCCTCACACCAGAATTAAAATTTCTTGGCAGAGCCGGGGATCGAACCTGGACCTCCGGGACGACAGTCAAACTTAAATTCTTATAAATGAGAATAAGGAAATTGTTTAGATAATTTTCCACAGTTATTTTAAGGTTTAGAGACCATTTCTATATGCAAAGGTATTTTGCGCGGCCAGATACCCTAAAAGGACCACTGTGCGACGTAAAGCTACTTATTAAAAAAATCTTTCATCTACGCGTGTAATAATATGTGAAGTATTATATGATAAGAACAAAATTACTTGTTATTTCCGGGTACTCTCTTCGCCTCTGCAGATAAAAGTGACTCACTGGGATCTGTGTAGGTGTCGCTGCGACAGATGATTTGTATCCCGTCACTGACCTAGGCTGACCTTGGAGAATATATTGCCATATTACGTATTAAACTTGATCTGTATCTAACGGATGACTCAGGTTAGCTTTCATGTCATTTGTTTTGTCATAGCCATACCGTACGTTACTAAAATTCCAATTTAAATAAATAGTAAATTGTAACAGTATTTATATACCGTTCTAAGCATTGTTATGTAAATCAGTTACTATCCACGGATCCCCCACTCATTAGGGGAATAACTCAGTCTTTATCTTTATTAAAAACTGTTCATCCAAATTCTGTTATTCTTACGGGAATTATGGTAAAAGGTTGCAGATTATAATGGCGCGAAGGATTGATATTCCGCCCGGATGAGGAGCTTCCTGATACTCAGTCCGGCAGCGGGCTGTACTACTCGTGTGGAGTGCTGTACAATAGCTGCCCTTCTACACTCGCTAGATGTGGCAACGCTTGTGCCATAAGAGCTACAGTACACTCTTAACTCTGGACGGACAAATATTATTATAATTGTTTGGTGGATTATGAGTAGACCTATGCATTCACTACGAAATTTCTAGGCTAGCAAATTCAGTGTTTTGTTAGTTTGCCTTTCGCGCCACTTTTCGATATAGCATCCAGATTTATCATCTGTGCATCTTGTAAGTTAGTATTTTATTTTAACGGAATGTTTAGTTTGAAACATTATTTGTATTGTGGAGTGTGAGTGAAAATTAATAGCGTAAGTAATTTTCTAGTTAGGCAGTTTTCCCAGCTCCCTGATGACGATAAACTTACACTCGGTAGACCATTACCGGATAAGTATTGTCCAAAATATAAGTATACGAGGGCGTTTAAATGAGATAGGCAATAATAATTGGTTATGTGAATGCGATATTAAAAACGCCTTATTCTATTTTCCATGTTTTTTGGTGGAGAATCCACGTGGACCAAAATAGGAGTTACGGAAATTAATCCCTAAAATAAAGAAACATGGATCTTCAGCTGAGCGGCTTCGGTGCCGTAGGTGGTAGCATGCTGAGCCTCTATGTCCAAGATCGCGGGTTCAAACCCGGCCGAAGTCGTCGGAATTTTTAAGAGCGTTAAAAATCCCTCAGTATGCATTCCTTCGGAGAGGAAGTAAAGCCGGCGGTCCCATGTCATAGATTTATGGCACGTTAAAGAACCTTCCACTTATTACACCTGTGTGAAGCTAAATTATAGGTTAAAAATTTGAACAACGCTCTTAGGTTCCAACGTTCGTCGCCAGGAGCCTACTGCGGTGGCGTCTACTAACCAAGTTCTAAACTAGTAGTCGTTTACGGTAGCCTTTGGCGGCAAAAGTAGGAACTGCTTGAAATTCAATGCCTGCAGTCCTCACTTGAATTAAAGACAGATAACACACACTAATACAGCCATCACAATTAACACCGGTTATCAGACAGTTTCTCCACACACCCAAAGTACAGGGGGCTACATGACTGCGTTGTCGCAGATCCTAAACTGAGGAACCAACCAACCTACCAATCTTCAGCTGTTTGAAATTGACACTTTTTGGAACTGTTAACGAAGCTGCACAATTGGACAGTGCCTACAGAAGGTAAATTGCGGGATATAACGAAGAAGTTAGGCACAATAGGTATGTGTTAAATATTGTAATAAACTGTATTCGTTTCTGTGGCTCTTTCGAACTGACCTTGCCTGATCATGATGAAAGTGTAACATCAACAAATCCAGGTGTTTTGAGAGAACTAATTAATTTTAGCGCTGAGTTGGATGCTGTGTTAAAGGTCATTTGGTAAGGGCAACTGTTTTCAAAGGAACGTCCAAAACAATTCAAAATTAATTTTTACAGATTATGTTGGAGGTTTACCAAGAAGAAGTATCAAAGCAAATAAAGGAATCGGAAATTTTAGCCATTATAGCAGATGAAACTAGTGATATTTCAAACATATTTCAGATGGCTGTTGTCTACCGATACGTAGTAAGAGGGAAACAAAACATGATGCACACACATTAGCAGCGTGTTTACTGGATGAATTAAAGAAGCAGAAATTGAATGAAACTCAGCAAAAATGAATTGCGCAGACGTATGACAGAGCGCACTTCATGGCTGGTTCCTCTGATGGGGTTCAAGCTATAGTAAAAAAAAAAAAAAAAAAAGACTGAGTCAGTCTGAAAGACTAGACTTTATATCATTTTAAATGCTACAAATGCTGCGTGAACTCAAAGTCCGTTAGCAAGTGCAAACCAAGGTCAAAGGAGGTAGCTGGCTAGATGACGTCACGCTCACCGGGGCGCGCGGGGAAAGGAGGAAGCTCAAGCAGTACTATGACGTCACGTACCTCAGTGCATTCTCGGTATATTTCGTCCCGTCACCGTAACGTAACGCCAGACCCCAGCGTAATTACGAAGTCGACAAGATCATTTAAAATGATAAAAATCCTATCCTTATGCAGAATATGTGCCCGTCTTTGTTAGTAATAACATTTTTCGTTAACGTACAAACTTTTCGGTTGCCATGTTTTTATGTTGAGAATGTTTATTATCCCGGAGATTGAGACCCAGCTTTAGACAACCTGCTGTGTTTAAAATTCTTCCCATTAACTCAGGCATAGGGCTTAAATACATGCATCTGATTTTTTTATGGATTCCTATAGGAAGAAGCCCAAAAGAGCCAATTTGTCTATTTGTCGAACGTACAGTTATTTTTGAAAACCCATGTATTTCAGTTTTTATAGAACTGTAGTTTATCTAACGTTAATTCATTTTTGTTACATGTGTTAACTTCCCATATAAAATTGCGACATCAGAAATTTTGGTGAAACACCCAGGTTTACATACCACCGGCCGCCACTGGATGAAACATTGATGAGTTATTGTGTACACGCCAGGGAAGGGTTTCGAGTTAGTAAATCCATTTCACAATAGGTAGCGCACGAGTATATGCAACAAATGGGTGACGACGAGCGAAGCGTTTCAACAAAATCCCCTATGCGTTCATATAACCTTCTTCGATTGTGATGAAACCTTGATGAGTTATTGTGTACACGCCAGGGTAGGGTTTCGACTTAGTAAATCCATTTCTCAATAGGTAGCGTACGAGTAGAATCAACAAATGAGTGACAGCGCACGAATCGTTCAAACAAAATCTCGTATACGTTCATATGCCATTCATCCGATTGCGATGAAACTTTTGAAAGAAGTTGTGCACGCTCCCACGAATGATTCTAAATTAGAAAATCCATTTTACGATAGCTTAGAGGCAGTTAACGGAACTTGAAAAACATGTTGTGTATCCAAAAGCACTTCAAGAAACAGAATTTCAACGCCAACACTTTCTTTGATTGGCATTGCAACGCATGCCGGGTACAGCTTGTGTTGTATATTATAACACACTGGGTGGATTCGCACTTCTTCAATCAGTTTCTCGCCCATTTCGTCCGTAAAGTTCAGCGTGTTGCTTATAACTAGGGCTCGGATTTTCAAGTGCTAAAAATCGGGAAAATATTTATTTTTTATGTGTTTAAAATACCTGAAATATGTGACAAAAAAGTAAAAATATTTAATGACAATTTAGTTTATTAATGTGAATATAAACAATATGCAGTACTCACGAATGCAATTTATGCTATGTCTCACTGTCTGCTGATGTATTACAATAGACAACTAGACACATCTTCAGCTTGTCCATCACAAATGACCGACGATTATCGCGAAGCACTTCTTCAGAAGGCGCGAAACTGCGGTAATATGTTTCTTGCCCTTGATGTGTTGTGTAATTTGAGATCACTATTCAGCCTTGATTGCTTTCCCACAACAGAACACCCCATCAGATGTAAAATTATCTTCAAATTCTGCAACATACTCCTGACGATAACTTGTAGTTGCTTTTACGTTAGGAATCGTAGAACTGCCTTACACTTCACAGTGCCAGAAATGAACTGCATGTGAGTAACACTCGTTCCAGGTAGCTGGCAGAGGGGAGGTCTAGCACTATGGCTATGGACAAGGAAATCCCCGACTTCCACAGTGAGTGGGACGGGGTGACAATTTAAGAATAACACAGTTGCAAGCTGACATACGCTCTGCATGAAGATTAGAAAGCTCACAGGTTCTTCCCCGTTGAAGTAACACAGAACGAAAATGCTATAAACTGAAAGATCTTAAAAAATGTAAATATTATGTCTTTTTATGTGCTAATAAGTGAAAGGCAGGAATTTATGTATTTATAGAAAAAATGCTTAAAATATGTATTTACATAAAAATATATTTATTTACCTAGAAATCCGAGCCCTACTTATTATAGTGGAAATATAAGAACAGACACAATGTCGCCTCGCACAAATCTGGCGGGACGAATCAGTGCGGGGTGACGCTGCGAGGTGTCACTGCGAAGTTGCGCAGACTGCGCACCGCGCAGCGTGAGAAACCACTGCCATAAGCTCGTGTAGTCGGGATATGTGCGAGGCCTCGCACCTCGCATGCGTCGGTTATGATAAACCAAGCCTTAAGGCTGGTTCACAATTGGCCCGGGAACGAGAACGTAAACGAGAACACGAAGCTTCCCGGGGCCCCGGTTCACAATTAGCCCGGGAACGTGAACTTGTGCATGCGTGCGCAATCAGCTATAGCGCAATAATATTAAAACAATCAGCAAGCGCTCACTAATAAACACAACTGAAATGCTTCAGAGGGTTATAATAAGGTTATAATAACTTTATTAAACACAAATTGTGCGCTTTAGAGAAGCAAGGTTAGACAGCTCATTCACAGGTTATGTTTACATCGCTGGCTACTTCCTCCGTACTGCGCATGTGCAGGTACAACATTTCTGATTGGCTCCGGGAAGCTCCGAGAACGTCAAACATGAAACTTGACCATGTTTCCCGTTGGCCTTCCCGGGCTACTTTTAGCTTCTCGTTTCCGGATATTGATTGTGAACCGACCCATAAGGTAGCGTGCATTGCAACTTCCTTCTCGTTCCCGTTCTCGTTCTGGTTCTCGTTCCAGGGCTATTGTGAACCGGGCTTTAACCCTGCGGAGCGCGCGCCTTAAGAAGTTACTCGAACGGGCGCGCGCCGCATGGAGTGCGGCTCCCACTAAATATCACTTAAATGCACATTTTCGGTAGTAATCAAGGGATCTACAGAAATTACTAAGTTTCAAAATCAAATAAAGGTACGATTTGGATCCTCGCCGCCAAGGCGGCGCGCTGCCGCTGCCTTGGCGGCGCGTCCCTGGCGGCGCTGCCTGGGCAGTTGTGGTGTTTTCGTTCCTCGCTGCCTGTGCAGCGCGGCAGAGGTTCAGTAGGCTGTTTACATAGAGGTTATTTAATAAAGGTACGATCATCATGTGTAGTGCCGCTACCAAAACGGGAATTAGAAGATTGTTGGAGGAAGAAGAAGACGATGACAACTTGATTCTAGCCCTATTGGTGCGAAAATGAAAAAGGAAAGCCACGAAAGAGATCTACAAAACCCGAGAGACGAGGGGTGCTTTAAATTATTGATCGAAAAACATCTGAAAAGGGATGAAGATCTACAGGGTCTTATTTTAGGTCGCTCCGCAGCACCACTCAGAGCACGGCAAGGCTTCCGCAATGACACTCCGTCCCTAGTCGTATAATGCAATGGTTATCGCTACCGTACTGTATTAGATCACCTTAGCCGTCATGACGGGAATATATCTCTCGGCAAATTAGTCACCCTGCCGGGCTATCGCCTTCCGTGCATGTTTCCTTGATATTCGGAGCAACCAAAAAGAAAGGCCCTGTATTTAGACAATACTGCAAACGCAATTTTTTTCACGCCTTTCACCGTCTTTATAACCTGCCACCTTTGCATCGTACAAAACTGGGTATTTGGATACAAACTCCACGAGTTTTTCGGCATCTGCCGCTATTGTGGATACAAGGGCACGCGGCTGGGAAATGTACGCCACAGGACATCAATATTATAATAGAAGTAAGTCAATAGACCTAAGATAAAGCATGACAACAACAATCTACTGCAGCGCACCTAGTGGTATGGCGGTAAAGTATGAAAATATTGGCTCCCAAACATTTTTAAAGATTTTATTTTTATTTAGGCCTAACCTGGTCACTCCAATCCATACGTAATTTAGTCTAAGGACATATTTTCGTTCCATAAAATTGGTCTAAAATTAAATGAAATGCCATTAAATATTCTTTAGATGCCGTATTATTTGAATAATTTGCTTTTTCGGCCTTAAAAAAGGCAAAAGATACAATTATTTTCCAATAATTGGTACAGGAAAATTAGCGACAAATAGAGACATCTAGCGGACGTTTATGAAACGCCATTTCGGATAGCAGTTTTATACTCCATTTACGGGCTTTGTATAATTTCGTTGCCAAAGCAGCGCCGCAGAGCCGCCAGACCGGTCCTGGCGCTGCTTTGGCAACGGCGGCGGAGGTCGAAATGTATCCCGTCTAAATACACGTGGAGCGGTAGTGAGCTTCCGCCGCCATGGCAGCGCGCCGCCTTGGCGGCGAGGATCCAAATCGTACCTTTAGACACACAGTTTGACAAATTAATTTTATTGTGTGAAAAAAGGAATGCAGAAATTCCGTAACTAGAAGATAAAGGGAAGCAATATTGAAATAAAGGAGATGTTTACCATAAAAACATAGCGAAGGTGCAATAAACCTCAAATTTAACAAAATGTTAGCCTTCACTTAGAAATGTCATGATCAATAATCGTCATCAAGTTCTGCAGTATCTTGATTTTTCCACGTGAAACATAGTACCTCCCGAATACAGTGATTCTTGTAGACGTGTAAGGCACACTCTTTGCACTTGATGGTTGTATTTTTCCACTTGTGACGACCACAAAGATGACATGGTCCAGTTCTCCTCTCCTGCATATGCGTGGGAGCTGGTACCTAACGATACTTCGCCAAAAACAATCTGACATCCTTTGGAAGACTTTTCATGGCTGCTCTCAGTCGAAGGTGGCTTTCCATCAGCTAAAAAGCCA
This sequence comes from Meconema thalassinum, assembly GCA_946902985.2. Lineage (NCBI taxonomy): Eukaryota > Metazoa > Arthropoda > Insecta > Orthoptera > Tettigoniidae > Meconema > Meconema thalassinum. Next base: position 186,846,700 of record OX336388.2, on the reverse strand, counting down.
GGTCATTCAGGAAGAACCTTCTTCTGCGCAATTTCTCGAGATTATTTGCGAAGAAAATGATCATTGAATTTATTCCTGCTATATCCAGATAGCGAAAAAATACAGTCAATGGCCATCTTCTTGTGATTCGAGAAGTCGAGTAAGATGCTGTGTCGACTCTTTCCTTCGTCGCATTGTAGTCAAGGTTCATAACTGACTTATTGGTGTCCTTGTCAATTTCATCAGAGTCGTGCACAGTCGACAAAAACAACACACCCCTTGTAGGTTTTGTCATCACGGACAAAAGCGTCATGCTGTACTGGAACCCAAACATACAAGACTTCAGAGCTCTTGTTTTGCTCGGTATAAACTCAGGTGGGATTCCTTATTTGTTCTTTCTGAGAGTTCCTAAAAATGCGAGGCCATTTTCATGAAGATACGTTGCCAACTCATAACTGGAGTAATAGTTGTCAGTGGTAACGTTTCGGTTGGAATTTTGTATGGTAGCAGTCAATCTTTTTACAATGTCCAATGGCTTATTGGATGTCACAAAAGGACCTGGTTTCTGAATTCCGCAATACAGCTCAAAATTAGATGTGTAATATGTTTTGCTGTCACACAGGGCGTATATTTTTATGCCATATTTGGCCGGTTTGTTTGTGATATACTTCACGAAACCACAGCGCCCTCGAAATCCTACAAGCATTTCGTCTACTGTGACGAACTCACTATGGGAAAAATTCAGTTGGCAATTATTCAGGAAGCTTGTATGCAATTCCCTAATAGCTGCTAAGTTATCACATTGTTGCCGTTCTTGACGAGTGTGCACATTATCAAATCGAAGTGCTCGCATTAAAAAACGTAATCACTTGAGACTAAATACAGCTCATAGGATAGGCATGCCAGTGCCGTCTGCTTTCCATAGTTCTGCAGCGTTAGTGTGTCTTCCTTTTTTCACTGCGACCAGGAATAAAACCCCAAAGAGAGCCATTATTTCTGTTCTCGTCGTATCATTGCAGTCCCTCTCTCTCACAAATTCGGTGGTAGCGCGCAATTTGTCAATAAAAATATTGGTGTATGAAAATCAAAGAATTTTAGAAACGCATCAAGTTCAGTTCTAGCAGGACGAATAGAAACAAATAGTGTCATCACTCCGCTCCTAAAGCATTGTAGTTCATGGTCCAGCCAGTGCGTGGCGCGGAAGTCGCGCCGAACCTTACGCACGTGTGACAAGTATTTTCGCGGTTAACATCCTGTGCGCGAGAAGTCATGCTATGCGAGTGAATTTGTTTCTTTATAATAGTTTACGAATGTCTGTGTAGTGCTTTGTGTGTGCAAACAACTAAATTTTCTGCTGTTTCGGGAAAATGTCGTACTGCTTCGTTCCTGGATGTAAATCTGGTTATGGAAGGAAAGCTGATGGTAGACATTTTTTCACACCGCCAAAAGAAACAAATTTGTTTGCGAAATGGGCGCGAGTTATTCCGCGGAAAGATCAGCAATTGTCGACCAAAAGTAGGATCTGTGACGTGCATTTTTCGGAAGATTTAATTATAAAGGCGGACTGTTTCGTAGTGAATGGTGAGAAAGTGCAACTTCGTCGTGTCAAGTGGAAATTAAAACCAGGATCGGTACCTCACATTTTTCCAAATTTACCGAAATATCTATCCACTGAGGTAAAATCACGAAAGGCTCCCAGTAGGAAACGGAATGAAGGCAGCATCAAGGGGGCAAGAAACAAGAATCGCAATGTGAGTGAAACAATTATTCCAACAGCAAGCGGTGAAGTTCAAAGTCAACCTAGTTGTAGTCAGATTCAGGGCCAACCTAGTTCTCTTACTGATGCCGAAAAGACAATATTGTCTCTCAAAAGGCGACTAAAGAATGCAAATCGTAATTTAATGCGAGCAAAATGTAGTCTGTCCTCAGCCAAGGTTAAGATTAATGTCCTACAGAGACAGATTAACAACACGGAAGTTCAATTTAAAGATTGTAAGTTTCTTAGTAAAAAGCAAAAAATTATTATAGACACAATGTTAAAGAAATGCCAAGTAAAATCTCCCCATGGTATGAGATACAGTAGTGATTTTCTTTTAGAGAGTTTATTACTTAGAATAAAATCACCTAAAGGATACAGACACTGTCTGCGGCATAACCTGTTACCTCTTCCCTCTGAAAGCCATTTGAGGAAACTCTGCAAAGGACTTAAATGTCCCTATGGAGTAAATCCCCATTGTATAAGTGCTATTTCCAATTATTTGAAGGATGAAATGGACGAGAATAAACGGTATGGGGTAATTATATTCGATGAGGTTAAGCTAAGAGAAGAGATTCAATTTAATGGTTCTTCACTGAAAGTAGATGGCTTAGTCGATTTAGGTGAACTTACACCAGATTGTCAAAGTAATCAGATGGCAAATCATGCATTAGTTTTTATGTTTGTACCTTTTTTTACAGAACTGGATTCAACCTATAGCCATTTATGCAAGCAGAAATGCAACTCCAGGAGATATCCTTGCTAAAATTCTAATACAGGTTATAATGCAGCTAGAGGCGGCTGGGGCTAGAGTGGTAGGATTCACGTGTGACGGTAGTCAGTCAAATAAAAAAGCCTGGAAATCTTTAGGAATTAGTGGGAAGAAAAAACAAGCGCAATGCTATATTCTGAATCCAGCAGATGTGAAACGGAAGATCTGGGCTTTTTCAGATTTTGTGCATATATTAAAATGTATCAGAAACTTTTTCCACGATAAAGTAGAACTATCGTACAATGGAAATAAAATCAAATTCAGCTTTTATAGGGAACTGTTTAAGGAAGATCTTTATGGGTACGCAGGACTTCGAGCTTGCCCCAAGTTGACAACAGATAATTTAGATCCCTCCTCCTTTCAAAGAATGAATGCCAGGCTCGCATTTCAATTGTTGAGCGATAGTGTCGCCAAAGGTCTGCGATTTTATCGAGAAATGGGACTGACAGGATTTGTAGGCAGTGAGGACACTGAGACATTTACAAGTGACTTGAACAACGTTTCTGATGCACCCAATGCATTCATACCTTGTAAGGCTCTTTATAAAAACTCATCAACCCACAGAACTCTCCTAAATTTTCTTCAAATTCTAAAATCTACAGACAACACGTTTGCCTCGTCTAGGACTATGGAATCCTTAATGGTAACTATTCAAAGTACATTAGAGATGAGTGAATGGCTTTGGGAAAGAGGATATGCGTATGTACTGACAGGAAAACTCACTCAGGATCCTTTGGAGCGACACTTTGGAATCATGCGTTCGCTCAGTTCGGATGACCATCCATCCACGATTGATTTTCTTCATTTACATTTACTACAATGTATCTACGTTCCTGTGAAGCAAGCACTATCCTCTGGAGGAAATTGTGAGCCGAAAAGGGAATTAGTACTAACGTCCTTTGTAAACCAAATGCGAATGTTGGCCCGAAATGTGAAAGTGCGCAACGAGACTGTAAAGAAATCAGTGGAAACTTCCATAAAAAGCAAAATCGTTATTCAAGACTGTTTAAATATTGAAGATTGGGAAAGTGCTGTGCCGGAGTTGAACCCAGTTCCCGATGCTTCGATTGAAAAGTGTTTAGTTTATCATGTGGCCGGGTATGTTATTAGGCAATCCTCGAAATTTATTAAGTGTTTATCCTGTGTCCGTTCTCTCCGTGACGAAAGTGAAAGTCGTTTTTCAGCTCTTACGGAAATAAAAGATTACGGATCCGATAGTGGCACGAAGTTTTTTACACGTCCCTCCAAAAGTGTGTGTGACATTCTTTTCCAGACTGAAAGGAAAATCAATGAGAAACTGAGCTCATCTAGGTCGATGTGGGGTGACATTTTTTACGAGTGTCTTGATTCGATTGAGACAATTTCAGTTGTGCCATCAGGGGCTGGCTGTTGTATTGAACATACTTTGGACATTATTCCTAAACTAGTCTACCACTGTTTAAAGTGCCGATTCTTCTTCAGAGCGAGAGAAATCCGCAGAGATCTTCCAGCTCGGAAATCTGCTAAGTCTACTCGTAAACTTTCGAAAGTGGCCTCAAGCTAGTTTTGGTGAGTAATTTACTTCATTTGAGTTGTTTTGTTGCCTGTTATTTTAGGGCTGTGATATCTTGGTTATATATTCCATGTACTGTATTTGGATGTTTGTGTATAGTGTGTGTGTATAATCGCTATATCAGCACACCTGCAAATCACTGATGACTCACTGACAGCATATTACGTCATTGAGCGCCCTGGGGTTACCAATCGGCAATCCCACATGACTAGAGTTACACGTGTAGAGTTATTTTTAGGCTCGTCATTCCACAACTCAAAGAAAAATGCTTACGAAGGTATGGTGTAATATGATCATAACTTGAACTGTTAGCTTGATATTAAAACTGAAACGAAACATGAGGCTGTCAGACCCATTCGCGACTAACGGAGGGTTTTAAAAGATATTTCTACATGGGGACTGAAAATATTAATAATAAATCTTTGAAAGTAATATTCATAAGTCGAAACAAGGAATGTGCTGTAATGACCGTAACCAGGGCCTTCGTAAAGAGTTTTTTTTAGGCCGGGAGTTATTCCAGTTTTGAACAGCTGACTATGTAGCGTTGGGGGTCTGCGCTGCTAGCGCTCGCCAAGAGCGGGGCGCGCATGAACTCGATGAGTGATAACACTATATTATTCTATTCGTCCTGGTTCTAGTATATCTTGCAACTCCTTTTGGACCGAGAAAAGTTTTTACTATATTTTTGACCTAGTTTTGCCCGGTTCAATAACTGGTTTGCTACACCAGATTGTATCTAAGTCTTTACCTAGATACTATCTGAAATCATCTCCGTCGATGTCTGGCGCACCTGCTCCCGAATACACTGACTGATCCGTATCACAATCCTCTTCTTCCACCTCCACAACTACGTGTCCCTGATCGTCGTCCTCTTCTCCGTCCTCGTCCTCGCGAATTTCAGGTTGAAGTCCTTGATAATCATCGAAAAGCTCAAGAAGACATTGACGAATGTCCGCCACGTTTTCCAATCTTTCAGCTCTCTCAAAAGAAATAGAGAAGTAATAACTTTCAAACTATGTTTATAACGTAGAGCTAGAAACAATTCGCGGACAAAACAGAAAGAAACCCTTATATTTATGGCAATAAAATCCATCTGAAACATATTTGCCGATGAGGAAAATATTAGTCGCCTCCGTAGCGTAGCGGTCAGCATGGTTATCTGCCATCCCGGAGGTCCTGGGTTCGATTCCCGGCTCTGCCACGAAATTTGAAAAGTGGTATGAGGACTGGAACGGGGTCTACTCAGCCTCGGGTGTTCCAAATGAGTAGAGGGGGTTCGATTCCCACCTTAGCCATCCTCGAAGTGGTTTTCCGTGGTTTCCCACTTCGTCTTCGGGCAAATGCCGGGATGGTACTGCCCCCGTAAATTGAATTATACTGAGACCACGGTGGCTGTATTGGCATATGTGAATAAAGTTATGGCCGTCATAGTTGTGACGTGTATATTCATGACGTAGGCGTGGATGACGCAACGCTCGAGAAAGTAGGCTGGCTGAGCTTAGATTCTTGCTGACGTCACGATTTTGTTCGAGAAGGATCTTAGATTTACGACGCAGTCGCAGGGAAGCAAGTAAACGTGCTGAGGAAGAAGTTACGCTATTGGAGGAGAGGCTCGAACCAATGAATGATAGCTTGAAGGGAGACGGAGATTACTAAAACTACCATATTTAATAACTTTTGGCATGCAGAATTGTGGAAAACTATTTTCAGTTATGGCATTGATTTGGAATTTTGAAGAAATTAATTATATGTTTTTGAAATCTGAAAATCCGTCAAGAATAGCCATAGTTGGAACTTCGAGTAATGATGGAAGAAGAAGCTATGGTAGGGATGGATACGCCCCTTCAAAGTTGATAAAAGGCCTTGCACAGCAGAGAGGACCTTCTCACTTCGTGGTTTTATTCTGACTTGTTAGTCTGACTTCGTGTTCTGATAGAACAAGCATATCGTCATAAGCAAGCGTGGCAGAGCCCACCGCATCGAACAGTATTGGGTATCCAGCAGTGCAATTTTACTGTTACTAAAACTAGGCGAAGTTGGAGCGCACACATAAACGATTCTACAAGTTTATCTATCAAGAATTAGCTACTGCATTTATACTAATTCAATAGTGCATTACAATATTGAGGCGTGTGCGAAAGTTGAACATTTTCATTATAATACTTCAGAAGATATTCGCATTTAAAGACTGCAGAGAAAAGTGTTTTTCTCGAATCCTGAGAAGCACTTTTAATACCACATTCTACGCTACGGCAGACACGTGTATTGCAACCGTGATACTGAAGATTACATTTGGTGATACAACGCTACATTCTACAATGGAACTATACAATCTGGCAGTACTTTCGACTAACATTATAATGGAAGTGGAGATGGAAGACTAAAACTTTAATGCAATTGGGACATACATCAGTAGTGTGAAGTAGCAACATGGAGCTTCGATAATCGTCATTCTACAAAGACGAGCATGTAGTGAACATTCAGCTACACTCATGCATCGTAATCCATCGCTGAATTACATCAAATGGCAGTGGAAATAAATTCATACTCCACAATTATGAACATTTCTGCGGAAATATTTGCAATGAACTTCATGGCTGATTTCTACAAGAACTTCACGGAACTTTCAAGAGGGGCAAGGGTTTTTCCCAGCACACAAAGAAGAGTTTTGCCAGAAGGATGTCTATCGTCTACACGGAGCAGTGCGATTTCCGGAGGAGGAAGCTGTTCTATTCTCCGAGGGCGCAGGTTCCAGGTTCGAGGTCGGTGCACATCTATCCTGTGGTGAATTGGAACCAGCAGCAGTCTTCTTTGAAATTTTCTTCAAGAACTTCAATCCAACAGATAAGGTAGCCGTGAACGTTTCTTGATTTATTTGAGCCATTTTAGTGAGATCTGAGCAACTATCTTTCCCATATTTTCTGTCATATATTTGATTGCCCCATATTCTTTTGCTAGATGTTTCTGTACTCTGTACACTTTGCAGCTTTATGCCATTTTCTTCGATTTATTGAGACATTATTATGTCATTTGCATATTTAAACATTTTGGATCAGTTTATATTGAAGTTAAATATTCTTTCGAGAATTTGAATTTTTCTTGTAGTCACGATTTGACTGTAAAGTTAACGATTTTCTATGGCAAGTTTGAATTCAGACAGCGTGTCGTTTTATTAAAGTAAGTCTTTCCAGTAAATTACTTTGACCAATTTTCTGTCATCCTCAAGAAAGAAGAATGATTAAAAGATTTTAGAGCGTTAAAATCTACTACTTTATCGACGATCTTGGAAATACTAGTCGTTTTTATGAACATGATTGAAACACAGACATTGTTAGTCAATTCTGAAATACCATTGCATTATAGACAATTTTATGAAATATGAACTTTGAATACGATTTATTCAGTACACTATAGTAATGAACATTTGATAGGAGATTTTCTCAATTCTAGATTGAAACAATAATGTTTGCATTTTCTGGTCTATTTGCATTCTATTCGACTATTTCTGCAGTTAAATGAATTTTGCTTGAATATAGTATTTTTATACTGCGATAATTATGATGAGATTAATTCATTTTGATAGACCAGGGAGGCGTGTCTAATCGTATTTGCTATTAAATTTATTTGTGACTGGCAAATTTTTACTTCATATCGCTTCATGAATGAAACCCATGAAGGTTAAATATAATAACAGTTTTCGATACAATTGATGAATATAAGAATTTTTAAAGAGGAACTATGGATGTATAATCGTTAGTTCAGTGGACGTGTAAAAGTCGCTGATGAATAATGCCCTTTAATAAGTGAAGGAGGTTCCCACAATAATATTGATGATGAATTTATAAGTGGAGGTTTTTGTGTGTATTGTGGAAGATTTTGATGCCATATATAATGAGATATATGTTGAATTATGGGCCAATTTTGTGCGTTTGTGCGAGGTATGTTCCCGCTGAGTTGTATTGTTCAGGTCCATTGAAAATTATTCATGTGAAGTTACTGTTAAAATTAACAAGAGTGATAAATTGATTGACTTATAGATTTTGAATGGAGGTTACCGTCACAAATTATAATTATTAAATCTTATTAAACCTGAATCTAAAATTTTAATATAAGTAACCTTCATCGGTCGATTATATTACCACGATTTAAGAAAATATCAACCGGATAAACGTGTGGTTAATGTATTTCAAATATAAATAAAATATGAATAATGTAAATAACTATGTAAATATCTATAATAATAATTTGAAACAAACGGGATTAATAGAGGCGTGTAAAAATTTTTCAATTGTCGTTTGATTAAGTTATGAACAATCTTAATGTTATAAATAATTATTGAACACTATGATATAAATTATGCGTTTTGCTATTAACATTTAAACAACGCTAGTTCTATAATTGGAATAAACATTTAAATAATATTTGTGATTAACAGAGTAATCCATTGCAATGTGAACGGAACTTGTATAAATTTTGCGTGATAATATTTGAGTTGAGATGTGAGCATTTAAATTGTTTTGAATGAGAGCTAGACTCTGCGTTGGCCAGCATATGGTGACACTGGATAGGCAGCTGCGTCCATTTGACGAAGCAAGCATGCAACACTGCTTAGGGTGTATTGCAGGTGGCCAGATAACTGAATGGTGGAGGTCAAGGTCAACTACTTAGCAGCCTTGCGGTTATTAATAAATGTGTGTCAATGAACTAAATTATGAAGTTCATGAACAAGGAAACAAATGCTATATGTCTCGTCCCAGCTCCCTTATCCATTCCAATGTGCATTGTTATTATTACGTTCTTTTGAGTTAGAGAAAGCTGAATTTTTGTATGTGAAGTCTACAGTCCTACAGGAGGACATGGTTGCATTGACAATGGCTTCAGACAGCCATAACTATTTTGTTGTTAAATTTTGTTACAATTATTTTTTTCTTTATGTGAAACTAGCTGAAGTACCCGTGCTTCGCTACGCGTCATAATTAAATTAAAATGTGAAAGTGACAGTTAAAACAGGGAATAGGCGAGGTGCTGCGCAGAGGGAGATTAAGGATGGAACATTTTGTCCAACTACACCGTTCGGCGTTGACCGTGTTTTATAGCACAAATTTAGGTTATACTCGCTAACCGTTGGAGATACCTTTCGGATAGAAAATGTAATTTTAAACCTCGTATATGCCATCAAAAGTTTGCTATTTCTTAGCGTTCACTTTTTATTTGAAATGGAAATATGAAAGTTTGGAACCAAAGGGTGTAGTGACGTCACTAAAATGGTCGCCATAGTGCAAAGTATTGAAATCAAAAGTAGCCTATATGTTAACCAGTTAAATCAGCTACTTTCATGTAAAATTCATGTAAGTCGGACCAGTGGTTCTTGCGTGATTGAGTAATACACAGACACACACCATCTCATTTTTAGCCTCGCTTCGCTCGCGTCATAGTCGTGTCATATTGTTATTCAATGACATGCAGGTTTAACCCCGTTAACACCCCTTTAGAACCTGGATATCCAAAAATCCCTCCTAAGTAGACATTTTCGACACACAACAAACATATCCCCTTCTTCTAACTTCAATAGTTTTGATTGGTCGATGAGAGTGAACATCCAAAAATCCTTCCTTAGTGGACGTTTTTATTCCAGAATTTCACCCCTCCCCATATGCCCCTTAAATTGGATTTATGAAAAAAAAACGGTCGAACATCTACTTATTTTAATTATTTATTCATTTATTAATTTTTAAGGTGATTGGAACTCGGAGAAAATCAAACTCCTCGTCTATGTCGTTTAAGAGATACGCGCTCCGTTCGGAATCTTTCAACCCCCACTTTTCATCCCTTTCACCTCATAATATACACCACATCGAAAAACCATTAGACATGTGTCAGCTTATTTTAAATGATTAGTATATATGCCAAGTATCACATCCCCAAATGAAACCACTCGTGAGATATTGTTATTCAATGAAATGCACGTTTACCCCCTTAACACCTCATTAGAACCTGAATATCCAAAATTCTTTCCTTAGTGGACGTTTTCGACATACCACGAACTTATCCCCAAAATTTCATGTTTCTAACTTCAATAATTTTTGCTGGGCGATGATGAGTGAGTGAGTCAGTCAGGACATTTTCTTTCATTAATATTTGAGAATTTCACCCCTCCCCAAGAACCCCTTCAATTGGATTTATGAAAAAAAAACGGTCGAACACCTATTTACTTATTTAAAGCTGTTTTCCCCCTGAGTTTGATAAGTGAGTGAGTAAGTCAATCAGTTAGGACACCTTCTTTCCTGTTTCCCCCCCCCCCCCGAATTTCACTCCTCCCCATGGGCCCCTTAAATTGGATTTATGAAGAAATGGTCGAACACCTATTTACTTATTTTTAAGCTGCTTTTTCCACTGAATTTCAAACTTATCGCCTATGTTGAATAAGAGATACAGTACACGCTCCGTTAAGAATCCTTCAACCCCCAATTTTCTCCCCTTTCACCTCATAATATACACCATATCGATAAACCCTTAGACACATGTCTGCTTATTTTAAATGATTAGTTTGTATGCCGAATATCACATCCCCAAATGAAACAACTCATGAGATATTGTTATTCAATGAAATGCAAGTTTAACCCCCTTAACACCCCTTCAGAACATGAATATCCAAAAATCCATCCTTAGTGGACTTTTTCGACAAACAACGAACATATCCCCAAAATTTCAAGTTTCTAACTGCAATAGGTTTGCTGGGGGATGATGAGTGAATATCCAAAAATCCTTCCTTAGTGGACTTCTTTCCCCAGAATTTCATCCCTCTCCATGAACCCCTTAAATTGGATTATGAAAAAACGATCGAACACCTATCTACTACTTTTTCAATCTGATTTTTCTCCCTGAGATTCTTACTTTTTGCCTCTGTCTTTTAAGAGATACTTGCTCCGTTAAGAATCCTTCAACACTCACTTTTCACACATACACCTCATAATATACACCACATCGAAAAACCCTCAGACATGTGTCTTCTTATTCTTAATGATGAGTTTATATGCCTAGTATCCCAACCCAAAGGAAATCATTCGGGAGATATTGTTATTCAATTAAATGCAAGTCTACCCCCTTAACACCCCTTTAGAACCTGAATATCCAAAATTCCTTCCTTAGTGGACGTTTTCAACATACAACGAACATAGCCCCTTAATGTCATGTTTCTAACTTCAATAATTTTGGCTGGGGGATGATGAGTGAGTAAGTCAGGACATTTTCTTTCAATTATTTTTCAGAATTTCACCCCACTCATGAACCCCTTAAATTGGATTTATGAAAAAAAAAACGGTCGAACACCTATTTACTTATTTTGAGCTGTTCTTCCCCCCTGAGTTTGATGAGTGAGTGAGTTAGGACACTTTCTTTCCTGTTTTCCCCCCAGAATTTCACCTCTCTCCAAGGGCCCCTTAAATTGGATTTATGAAAAAACGGTCGAACACCTATTTACTTATATTTTAAGCTGTTTTTTCCCGCCGAATTTCAAACTTCTCGCCTATGTCGTTTAAGAGATACACGCTCCGTTAAGAATCCCTCAACCCCCAATTTTCACCCCTTTCACCTCGTAATATACACCTCATCGATAAACCCTTAGACATATGTCTGATTCTTTTAATGATTAGCTTATATACCGAATATCACATCCCCAAAGAAGCAACTCATGAGATATCGTTATTCAATGAAATGCACGTTTACCCCCTTAACACCTCTTTAAAACCCGAATAACAAAAATCATTCATTAGTTGACGTTTTCGATATACAGCGGACATATTCCCAAAATTTCATGTTTCTAACTTTAATAGTTTTCGCTGGGCGTGACGGGTGAGTGAGTCAGACAGGACATTTTCTTTCAATTATTTTTACCAGAATATCACCCCTCCCCATGGGCCCCTTAAATTGGATTGATGAAAAAACGCTTGAACACCTATTAACTTATTTTTTAAGCTGTCTTTTTCCCCTGAGTTTGATGATTGAGTGAGTTAGTCAGTCAGTTAGGACACTTTCTCTCCTTTTTCCCCCTAGAATTTCACCCCACCCCATTGGCTCCTTAAATTAATTTATGAAGAAACGGTGGAACACCGACTTACTTATTTTTTAAGCTGATTTTTTTTCGCCGAGTTTCAAATTTCTCGCATATGTTGTTTAGGAGATAGGCCTACACGCTTCGTTAGGAATCCTTCAACCCCCAATTTTCACCCCTTTCACCTCATAATAATACACCACATCGAAAAACCCTTAGACACATGTCTGCTTATTTTTAATGATTAGTTTATATGCCGAGTATCACATCCACAAATGAAACCACTCGTGAGATATTGTTATTCAATAAAATGCAGGTTTAACCCCCTTAAGACCCCTTTAGAGCCTGAATATTCAAAAATCCTCCCTTAGTGTATGGTTTTGACATACAACGAACATATCCCGAAAATGACATGTTTCCAACTTCAATATTTTTGGCTGGGCGATGATGAGTGGGTGAGTGAGTCAGGACATTTTCTTTCAATTTTTTACTTCAGAATTTCACCCCTCCCGATGAACCCCTTAATTTGGTTTATCAAAAAAACTGTCGAACACATATAAGTTATACTTATTTTTAAGCAGTTTTTCCCCCTGAGTTTGAAGAGCGAGTGAGTCAATCGGTTAGGACACTTTCTTTCCTGTTTTTCTTTTACACAGAATTTCACCCCTCGCCATAGGCCCCTTAAATTGGATTTATGAAAAAAAAACCGGTCAAACACCTATTTACTTATTTTTTATGCTGATTTTTTCCCGCTGAGTTTCAAACTCCTCGCCTATGTCGTTTATGAGATACAGGCTCCGTTAGGAATCTTTCAACCCCCACTTTTCACCCCTTTCACCTCATAATATACACCACATCGAAAAACCCTCAGACACATGTCTTCTTATTTTTAATGATGAGTTTATATGCCGAGTAGCACATCCCCCAGTGAAACCAATCGGGAGATATTGCTATTCGATGAAATGCGGGTCTACCCCCTTAAAACCCCTTTAGAACCTGAATATCCAAAAATCCTTTCTTAGTGGGCGTTTGCGGCCCTTGAGTAAGCTGCATACCAAATTTCATTCCAATCCGTTGGGTGAGTTCTGAGATTTCGTGATGAATGTGTGAGTGAGTGAGTGAGTGGTATTTGACAAATATCTAGTAGATAGTGTCAAGTCTTTGTTATGCTATACTCGGTTGACAGTGCTGTGTGAGCAGTTGAGTAACTAACGGGATTTCAAGTAAAGATCCTCATTTTCTATACCGGTAGTGCAGAGCGCAATTGGCATCCAGACGGCCGTGTCTCGACTTGAGCTATGTTGCCATGGAAACTCTCTGCCTTGCCATTCCTTCATGAGTATATTTTATGATTTGATTAGCCTGTTTTTGAGTGAAAAAGGGCCGAAATCAGAAGAATGAGAAAGACTATCGAAAATTCATGTAGCCAGCGGTTCCTTCTGGGTCCTAAACTATGTGTATGCAAAATATGGTTGAGATTGGTGGAACGGTGTAGATTTGTATACGGAACCAACATATATACATACATACATACATACATACATACATACATACAGACTTTCACTTTTATATATTAGAAGAAGAAGATAAAGATAAATTATTGTGCAGTTTAAATATTCTGGTCTTCGACTTGGTTCATTTTAAATATCGTGGTGGAGGTTATTGTGAGGGCATACTATTAAGTGATCCAGTTGAAAACCCAGACCCGAGATTAAATTGAATAGGTAAGTAAAAGGTAAGTATGAACCCCCGTATATTTTGGTGTGTTCCACAATAATTTCATGTTAACTACTGTGCTCTAATCTCGGTGGTATCTGTCAGTGCCATTTTCATTGATGTAGCTGTGCGGGTGCAATCGATTATTGGCAATCCGATTGAGGGGGCGGATTTCTGACAGCCTACTATCCGGATTATCGGGGACAGTACCTTCTTCAAGGCCACGGTCGCCTCCTTCCCTCTTCTTTGCCTATCCGTCCTGACCATCCATTACCTTCCCTCATGAGGCCCCTGTTCGCTTTGCAGGTGAGGCCGCCTGGGCGAGGTGCCAATCACACCTCACCAGTTGTATCCACTCCGATTAGATGTTCCCAGCTCTAGGACACTGCCCGTAGAGGCGGTAGTGGTGAGTTCCCTCGCTGAGTCCGTGGGTTCCACCAACCTGGAGGGTAAACGACTAAGAAAGAAAGAAAGAAAGAAAGAAAGAAAGAAAGAAAGGAAATCCATCTGAAACATATTTGCCGATGAGAGAAATATTATTGGAACATTCAGAGCGAAAAGAGTTATACATAATAATACATCACAATGGGCGAGCTGCATGAACTGTAAAACATGCACTCACGGAGCGAACAAGTCCTACACCAAGCGTGAAAGAAACTGTTACGGGAGCTTCTATGCCCAAGATAGCGGGTTCAAACCCGGCCGAAGCCGTCGGATTTTTTAAGAGCGTTAAAATCCCTCAGTATGCCTTCCTGCGGAGGGGAAGTAAAGCCGTCGGTACCATGTCATAGATTTATGGCATGTTAAAGATCCTTCCACTAACTACACCTGTGTGAAGCTAAATTGTATGGGTTAGGAATGTAAACAACGCTCTTAGGTTTCTACGTTCGTTGCCAAGAGCCGACTGCGGTGGCGTCTAGTAGTCTTGTTCTGAACTAGGCCTAGTAGTCGTTGACGGTGGCGTTTGGCGGCAAAAGTAGGAACTATTTGAAAAATTCAAAGTTGCAGTCCTTACTTGAATTAAAAAACAGATACACACACTAATACAGCCATCACAGTTAACACCGGTTATCAGATTCTACACACACCCAAAGTACACGGGGCTACATGACTGCGTTGTCGCAGCCCCTAAACTGAGGAACCAACCAACCAACCAACCAACCAACCAACCAACCAAAAAGCAGATAAGCGATCAGTTGAGTTGAAACCTAGTGGTGATGTAATGAACATAGCATACTTTGGTTCCCAAGGCGGAAAATAACTGCATTCGTCAGCAAAGTGAAATTAAACTATTTTGCCGCACTGAGTGCGGCAGCGCGCCTTCCGGAGGGTTAAGGCTGTGCGATCTCCACCGCCGTCAATCGCATGGCAAGAGATGGCAGCACTACTGTATTACCGATAGCAGCCGCTGCATTTGTGTTAGTGACGTGTCTACCCTTCAATTATCACCTCCTTCCGCTCCTACTCCCACCGCTTCTCCTCGTCACTCAATGTCTTCTCTCTCTCTCTCTCTCTCACTGATAGCGTTGCTTTGCATCTGAAAAACAAACTAGACTTGCTTTCCGAGCCGTATTGCCAATTTGTGGACTACTGTCGACCAAAGTATTATGTGTACTCGAGTTTGAAGGTTGTTTGTGAAGTAACCGATAGACCTACATAAAATCCAATAACACCATTATTTTCGTCGTTCTATTTTACGTGAGTCCATGTAGGTTTGGAATTTTTAGTTTATATTTTAATATTTTTTATCGCAGTTGGAACACAAAAAGTGCCCGTTTTTAAGCGTGTTTCAACCATGAGTCACATTTAAGAATTATTATCTCACAAACCCTTCATTGTATCGAATCCAAATGTTAACACAATATACATTGGAATGTTGTATAACTGGTTTATTAATTTCAAAATTTTTCGTGTCCAACAAACAATGTTGTTATCTATTGTCTAAGGTAACGTTTTCTCGGCTTGGGGTGGTTGAAATATGTAGTTCTTGGTCGCGTTATATTCCTTATACATCAAAAAGTTCTGTTGAATGACTTTAAAATACGTAAATTAATTCACTTATTTTATATCGGTTTATATTTGAACGGGGAAATACGACCTCGCCTCGCTCGGCAGTGATGGGCTCCATCTCAGCAACGCTGTACAGCCTGCCCCGGAGCGGCTGGCAGGTGAATCATGCCTTATTTCCACGAACAAATACAAACCGATATAAAATAAGTGAATTAATTTACGTATTTCACAGTCATACAGCATAACTTCTTGATGTATAAGGATTACAACGCGACCAACAGCTATATTTTCCAACCACCCCGAACCGAGAAAAAGTTACCTTACAAAAATGATAACAACTTTGTTTCTTGGACACACAAAATTTCGAAATTAATAAACCAGTTATACAACATTCGAATGTATATTGTGTTAAAATTTGGATTCGATACAATGAAGGGTTTGTGAGATAATAATTCTTAAATGTGACGCATGGTTGAAACACGCTTAAAAATGGGCACATTTTGTGTTCCAACTGCGATAAAAAATATTAAAATATAAATTAAAAATTCCAAACCTACATGAACTAACGTAAAATAGAACGGCGAAAATGATGATGGTATTGGATTTTATGTAGGTCTATTGGTTACTTCACAAACACCCTTCAAACTCGATTGCACATAATACTTTGGTCGACAGTAGGTATTCTCCCTCCGTCCAGCCCAATAAAAAAGAATATATTATGATATAGGCCTATTATGATTATATTTTGATATACACACATCAAAAAAAGTTTTGCATCACCTCGGTTCCCAGATCTCCGGCATATAGACGTTGACTGTGTATATTGTATCCAAGATACAGTCCCTTTGACTGTTCATAGATGTCACTAAAACTGCTCAAAGATGTAAACAACCATGCATGAACAGGGCCTATTAGACGGAGGGGGTACGACAGCCGATCAGTTCCAGTCATTCCACCAGGACGAAGGTACGCTGCTCATGTTGTCTGTAGTTCTACCATGCCTAGAAGGTCAATACCGCAGTTCGATCGCGTCCGCATTGTTACTTTGTGTCAAGAAGGGCTCTCAACAAGGGAAGTTTCCAGGCGTCTCAGAGTGAACCAAAGCGATGTTGTTCGGACATGGAGGAGGTACAGAGATACAGGAACTGTCGATGACAGGCCTCGCTCAGGCCGCCCAAGGGCTACTACTGTAGTGGATGACCGCTACTTACGGATTGCCGCTCGGAGGAACCCTGACAGCAATGCCACCATGTTGAATAATGCGTTTCGTTCAGCCACAGGACGTCGTGTTTCAACTCAAACTGTGCGCAATAGGCTGCATGATGCGCAACTTCACTCCCGACGTCCATGGCGAGGTCCAGCTTTGCAACCCCGACACCATGCAGCGCGGTACAGATGAGCCCAACAACATGCTGAATGGACCCCACGGAATTGGCATCACGTTCTCTTCACCGATGAGTGTCGCATATGCCTTCAACCAGACAATCGTCGGAGACGTGTTTGGAGGCACCCTGGTCAGGCTGAACGTCTTAGACACACTGTCCAGCGAGTGCAGCAAGGTGGTGGTTCCCTGATGTTTTGGGGTGGCATTATGTGGGGCCGACGTACGCCACTGGTGGTCATGGAAGGCTCCGAAACGGCTTTACGATACCTGAATGACATCCTCCGACCCATAGTGCAACCATATCGGCAGAATATTGGAGAGGCATTTGTCTTCATGGACGACAATTCTCGACCTCATCGTGCACATCTTGTGAATGCGTTCCTTCAAGATAACGACATCGCTCGACTACAGTGGCCAGCATGTTCGCCAGACATGAACCCTATCGAACATGCCTGGGATATGTTGAAAAGGGCTGTTTATGGACGTCTTGACCCACCAACCACTCTGAGAGATTTACGCCGAATTGTCGTTGAGGAGTGGGACAATTTGGACCAACAGTGTCTTGATGAACTTGTGGATAGTATGCCACGACGAATACAGGCATGCATCAATGCAAGAGGACGTGCTACTGGGTATTAGAGGTAGTGGTGTGTACTGCAATCTGGACCACAAATGCTGAAAGTCTAGCTGTATGATGGTACAACATGCAATGTGTGGGTCTCATGAGCAATAAAACGAGCTGAAATGTTGTTTGTGTTGATCTCTATTCCCTTTGTATTTAAAGGTTCCGGAACTCTTGGAACCGAGGTGATGCAAAACTTTTTTTGATGTGTGTAGTATGATATGATTCACGGAGTGAGGTTGTGGTTAGGGTTGTGCAGCTGTGAGCTTTCATTCCGGAAATAGTGGGTTCGAACCCCCCTGTCGGTAGCCCTGGAGATGGTTGTCCCTGGTTTCTCATTTTCACACCAGGCAAATGGGCGCTGTACCTTAATAAAGGCCACAGCCGCTTCCTTCCCACTGCTAGTCTTTCCTATCCCATCGTCGCCATAAGACCTACAGTATCTGTGTCGGTGCGACGTAAGGCAAATTGTAATATATATATTATTTTGATATATATTGAAGACTAGCAGAAGTACCCATTCTTCGAACGGTCGTCGGTATTAATAACCAGACGTAATCAATTAAGCTACTGTTGCAATGGTTAGGGGCTTGGAACCTGTTTGTTGACAAAGATAAATGATTAGTTGAAATATGCTCTGAAACTAATTTACCTAACGTGTACTTCCTGACGTGAAAATAAAATTGAAAACCTCGTAGACGAAATGCAATTCACGTCACATAAAAACTGACCCTCACTGTTGTGTCAAGTGCGCATCCAGAGGAAGACCCTTTTAATAAATGATAAAGGCTTTTGGTGCATGAAAATTCAGTTTTTAGCCTCCAATGGCCCAAATTCCTAAAAGAAAAAAAAAAGAAAAGAAAAATAAACTATTTCAATTCAGGAATTTTTGAAAATAATTTTGTTGTTTGAAGATATAATAGACCTTCTGTACGACACATCGCACGTTTAAGTCTTGTGAAAAAATCGAGGGTACCTCTTGACCCCCTTAAGTGCATTGATGAATTTTACAGTTTTTGTTGGTTCCGTGATAACCTTATTGCCATTTGCAAACTTTCACAGAAATTTAATAAATGGAGTGGCATTACTTCTTGCAGAAATAGATGGAATGTTGGATGTACCTTTCTGAGACACTGTTGTCATGGTTACTGGCTTGCATTCCTACATTAGTTTATTAAATGAAATTAGTTTTCTGGGAATATCTCAGAAACTCTTGGTTTTAGAGCATTAAAATGTAGTTTTCGGGGACCCTTTACGACTGTTTAGGGGCCCCGAGGTTTTTTTCTGACACCAAGGGGCTGAAAATGAGCTTTGTCTCGTCGTTGTAGGCCGTAGTATCATCATCATCATCATCATCCTCTTGCATAGTTTCCAGCCGTTGGCCGGGTCTGTTTGGAACACAGGCCACTCCAACGTCTTCTGTCTTCCCACCATCTCTCAGCTTCCACCCCTGTCCAGTCTTCTCCTCTCTTCTTCACGCTTTCTTCCATCCCTTTCAGCCACCTGTCTCTCGGTCTTCCTCTCGGTCTTCCTCTCGGTCTTCCTCTCGGTCTCTTTCCTTCCCACTTCGTCTCGTGTATCCTCCTGGGTATCCTCTTATCCTCCATTCGTTTTACATGTCCATGTCATCTAGGTCTAGATTTATCTATACCATCCCGTACTGGTTCCACCTTTATTAATTCTCTAGTCCTCTCATTTCTTATTCTGTCCATCTTTGTAGCTCCAATACTGCTTCTCAAGAACCTCATCTCACTGGCCTGTATTTTGCTCTTCTCCCTTCCTTTCATAGCCCAGGTCTCCGAGGCATACGTCAGGATAGGGGCATAGTACGCCCGATATATGATCTTTTTTCTGTTCTGAGGGACATTCTTGCTCCATAACATGCTTCTCACACTCCTCCGGAATGCTTCTGCCTGTCTCCCCCGCTCATTTTTAGCCTACTTTCGATTTTTGCAAAAAATGAAAGTAGACTTATGAGATCAACACAGGGCGAAAAAAAAGTGTGTCTGTCTGTGTGTGTGTATGTGTGTGTGTGAGTCTGTGTGTGTGTGTGTGTCTGTGTGTGTGTGAGTGTGTGTACTCTGAATGTCTGTCCCCCCCTATCAATTCGAACACGGTGAAACCGAATTGAACGAAATTTGGTACAGAGGTAGCACTAGTAAAGGACACCTCAGTGTCATACTTTATATCGCCGCCATCTTTACCAAAACAGAATGGCGGCCACTCAAATGTTCAAAACGTAAAATCAAATTACGGCTAAACTAATCATCCGATCTCTACCAAATTTGGTGACAACATACCTTTATATAGGACGCGTCTTTCACGCAAAATTCAAGGTCATCGGCCATGCCATTTCTGGATGGCGGCCGTGTGAATTATGCAACCATTTTAATAAATAGCTTAAGACCCACCAATTCCGATTATCGAGCCTAGGGGGGTTTAAGCTATCCTGAAGGTCGTGATCCGTTATTTATTATAATTTAATATTATAATATTATACAGTATGAGTGGCTTAAAAGAGCTGAGCCGTTTGTGTCACACACAAGATGGCAGCTGTCCTCATGTGCCTGTCTTATATTTCAGTAGTTTTAGTATGTTGTATGTGATATACCGTACTGATACAATAATATAAACTTTGTATGAAATGATCTTTAATGAAGATGTACTGCAGTGAAGAAATCGTTTATTTAAAGTCATTATTTGCCAACAGTTTGTATCTAATATGTCAGTTAAGAACACCTGACGTCATGCAAACGGTTAGCTCTGGGCTAGCATGTTAGTCTGACACGCAGTTGATTGGGGATCGAGTACTGCTACAGTTAGGTTTTTTTTTCTTGAATTCTTTTACAAATGATGTGCACGAGCTTTTTCCACAGATACTGAATAAAATGTCATTTAGCTCAAAGGAGAGGATAAAGTATACACTCGTATATTAATAAAATCACAGTCCCAGCATCGCACATAAACAGAAGACATTAGAAAAAGGAGAATAGAAGAACTAGATACACGTTGTCATTAACCACAGCCTTCTTAATGCCTCTGTACGGTGCTGTCCTCTTGTGGGTTATGTGGGTAATATTGTTCCAAACATAACGCTGTGTAAATGCCTGAGCTGGCCTCCTGAAGTATGGCAATTTTGTAATACTGGTAGTTCAACTATTAGCCACGATCGCGCTCCGAATACCTTTAAACACTGCCAGCTGGATCGCCTCCCTCTTGGCTACTTTAAACTGCCTACTCATTCAACACCCATAGAATACTGCCATCGTAGTACATTACGATGGCAGTGCATAGGCGTACAAGATAAAGATTAATTCACTGATAGGTCGCAGCACCACCTACTGTGATTGGGGCGGAAGATTCTTAATTTTGCAGGCTGGCTTAATATAGAGATTAACGGACGTGAATGCATTACAATAAGTTAGTAGTTTTGTTATTCAATCATCATAAAGTATATAATATTGATCTTGACACTTACTGGCTTATTATCAATATAAAAGAAAACAAACAATACATTGTGGTTGGGGTGATTGTTTTAGGGATGAGGACAAAGAGTCATAAAGATACCCATACATTTAGGAGAAAGTAGGCTATATGTTCTTTGCTGAACATCTTGTTTCTCTATAGTTTCTTCCATTATCTTGTATCAGGCTTCCCAGATACCTGAAACTCTCCACTTTCTTCAGCTGTTCCCCACCAATTGTTATTCCCGTTGTGGTTCTTTCCTTCTTCCTTGTTGTGATCACCATCTCACTCTTATTTATGCTAAATTTCACCCCATATCCTTGTTTTATTCCTTCCCACACGTCCAGCTGTTCCTGTACCTCCTCCTCCTTGTTTCCTCAAATCATCAAATCATCCGCTAACACCATTGCTTTCATCTTTCCTTCCCCAATTACTTGTGCCACTCGGGTCATTATGTCATCCATCACCACAATGAAAAGTAACGGTGCCAGTGCACTTCCTTGATTCAGGCCGTTTCTCTGTTCCACCCAGTCCGATCTCTCTCCTCCCACTTTCACACAGCTCACGCTTCCCTTGTACATCTCCTTTATCCTCCTTATAGTAAATTTTTCTACTCCTCTATCCTCCAGGGACTTCCATACTTTGTTTCTGTATACACTGTCATATGCTTTCTCAATGTCCAGGAAGGCCATCAATAGATCTGTTCCATACTCACAGTGCTGTTCTTGTAACTGCCTTACAGCAAAAATCAAATCCACTGTGGACCTTCCTGCTCTGAAGCCATGTTGTTCTTCCCTCATCCCTCATTCTATCCTTGTCCTAATTCTCCTTTCCAAAACTTTCTCAAACATCTTTGCACAATGACTCATCAGTTTTATTCCCCGATAGTTTCTTTATTCTGTTCTACTACCTTTCTTGAAGATCGGGACAATTATTCCCTTTTTCCGGTCCTCTGGGGTCTTCCTTTCCGTAGTGTAATAATAATAATTATTATTATAATAATAATATAACAATATAGGGATAGGGATATAATTGACCTTCCGTAGCACACCAACACGTGTAAATCGCGTGAAAAAATTCTAGAGTACCCCTTGACCCCCTTAAGCGCATTATATGTATTGATGAATTTTACAGCTTAGTTTGGTTCCGTTATAACCTTATAGCCGTTTGCAAACTATCTCAGTAATGCAATAAATGGAATTGTATTGCGTCTTATATTACAGCAATAGATGGACCTGTGAATTTCTGTTGCCATGGTTACCAGCTAGCTTCCTTTAATTATTGTATTAAATGAAATTAATTTTCTGGGAATATCTCAAAAACGGTTGGTTTTTGGGCCTTAAAATGTGGTTTTCGGGGTCCCTTTAGGGCCCCCGAGTTTCGTTTCTCACACTGAGGGGCTGAAAATGAGCTTTGTCTCGCCCTTCTACGCCTATTTCAGCAAGTATTTTAAGGGGGTAGTCCCCCTTTTATGAGAGGTACAGAGAAGAGTTACATCAATGATTGGTGTCGTGCCTCTGAAGGATATCTCTACCAAATTTTACGTTGATCCACTCAGCCATTCTCGAGTTATAAGGACACAAAAATGTCCACAGACAAACAAACAGACAGACAGACAGACAAAAATTTTATTTTCGCGCGCATCCTTCATAAAACAGTCTAAAACGCGTAAATAACGCAAATTTCCGTAGAAATTCAGAAAAAACAGACAAACTTTCATTCTTATATATATAGAGATTACAACTCGCATAATAGGCCAGGCGACAGGTAGTTCATTACGGAAATAATTAGTGGAATGCTGGAAATTGCTTTAATCGCTTTATTTGGACCCAGATATTACTCTCCCAGGTTTCTCCCTCGAGCGAAGTCGGCGTTGGCCCTTCTGGCCCTAAGAAGGTACCATGTTTCAATGTTTTGCAAATATCTCCCAAATCTTCAACTTTATCAACAAAATACCTGTTATAAAAATAATCTAGAGGAAATTTCCTACAAAAATGTTCCCTACCTTTTGTCTCTAATGTGAACCGTTACGATGCTACGACCATTCAAAGATGAGCCCTTTTTGATTCATGCGGAAAAGCTATGGAAATGATATGCCATATCAACGTTTCTACATGTTTTAATATTTGTCAGCATTCCAGATGCACAAGCTGTTAACTTGTTACAAGTATAACAGATTTTCAATGTAAACAGCTGTGGAAAAATACCTACCATTAGTATAATTTTGCAATATTGAGTTTTCGACTACAGAACAGCATGTGGATGCACGGTGTGCGCGGATCTCGCGGGATGATGCGGACTTGAGAAAATTTGTTGGATGGTTATCAACTCAAGAGCCCTTTCCTCGTGGACAACACGTTGTTTCGTTAAGCACAGGAGTTGTCGGGGATGGACAAATCACTTGTCATATGACCTATGAAATTGGAATAGTAGCACAAAAAGGCATAACCGGCAACAATTTTCACGATGTGAAGTTCCTTAGAAAAAATGGCGTGATGCCTCTCCGCGCGGTAAATTCGAAAATAACAAGTAGTTCCGTGAAGAACTATACAGCCTATTTTCATATATCCCGCTCATGTTAATTGCCTCTATCAACATACAAAATTTCAGTTTAATTGCTGTAACAGATTCGTAGATATTGAGAACCGTCTAAATATTTCAGATGGTCGCCAGGTTGGATTTTTATTTTTGTACTATTACATTAAGATTATTGTGGTCGTGTGGTATTCAAACTTCAATCGCATGATTAGAACTCAAGAAGTAACAACGAGATTTTAAAATTACGCACAGCAGCCATCTTGTGATTATGCAAACAATTGAAATAAATTAGATGCCAGTGGATCTACATTTGAATAAGCATTTAACGTGAAACGTTTCACGGCACTCGGATAGTTAATTCGCGAGAAACGTCCATTTAAATATTTATACTTCGCGTCGCCGCCATGTTGGATTTGTGCTCACCAGGTTACTCAAAGTCCTATAGGTGAACATATGTTCATAGTCTCTATGAACATAAAAAAAATCTGTTTGTTTTCTGTAAAAGATTCATAGATATTGAGAACCGTCTAAATATTTCGGAAGCTCGCCGTTTAGGATTGTTACATGTATAGGCCATAGAGTTATGTACCATTCAAGGACACTTATCGCCTAGGTTCATTATTCAAACTTTCACTTCAATCGCATGATAACGACACAAGAAATAAAAACATAATTTTAAAATTTCGCACAGCCGCCATCTTGAGGTTATGTAAACAATTGAATTAAATTAGATGGCAGTGCATTATAATCTGCAAAATCATTTACTGTACCACATTTCACTGCGCTCAGAGAGTTAAATCACGAGAAAAGTCTATTAAAATATTTCAAATTCGCTTGATCGCCATGCTGGTTTTGTACTTTACAGGTTTATGAAATATACATAGGTAAACTTGTATCAGTACCCTTTATCACCGTACAAGATTGCAGGGTGATATCTGTAATAGTTTCGGAGATATAGAATGTCAGTGAAATATTTCGCACAGCCGCCATTTTGAGGTTATGTAAACAATTGAACTAAATTAGACTCCAGTGCTTTACAATGTGTATAAACAATTGCTGTACCCAGTTTCATTACGTTTGGGTAGTTAAATCGCGAGAAAAGTCTATTTAAAAGTCTCAACTTCGCTTGGCCGCCATGTTGGTTTTGTAGTCACCAGGTTTTTGAAAGTCTCATAGGTGAACTTTTAGTAGTGCCCTTTATCACCGTACACAATTTCAGGGCGATATCGGTAATAGTTTCGGAGATATCGAATGCTAGTGAAATATTTCGCACAGCCGCCATGTTGGATTGGTGAGACGTAACAAAATTTGAAGGGCACGGTCGAGATCGCCGGGAATAGCGCCATGAACTTACCGAGTTTCATTGAAATCGCTCCAGCCGTTTAGATTTTATTAGGGACACACACACACACACGCACGGACAAAAGGTGATTTCATAAGCCTATTTTTTTCAAAATTGAAAATAGGCTAAAAATCCGCAACACGGATATTCCTGTTGATCCGCATGTGCTTTTCCAATGCATTTGCCTTGCAAAGAAATCCGATGCAGAATTGAAACAATATTTCCAGTTTGAACTAGCTCCGTATCCGGTTGCGATCTTTGATAAAGCGGGAATGCGTAGACGCAAAAGTCTGTGTTCTATAAATTATTCGATCCTGTTACCGATGAGCCCTTATTTGAGGACTTACATCATGTTCTCGACGGAGGATATCTTCTGCACCGTGTAATTTGGCACCAAACCGATACTTTTGTCGACATTAGTGCCAAATATGCGAGTTACGTTAAAAGATACTTTATTTTCGATGGGTATCCTGACGACCCAGCAGCTCGCAGTACCAAGTCCGTTGAACGTCTTCGACGATCGCACAAGCATGAAGCTGCTAATGGTTTTTTTATGAGTCCATGACGCCACCTATGCCACAAGCAAACTTTTTGTCTAATGTCACAAACAAACGAAGATTGATCGACTTGTTGCGCGTCAAATTCGAAAGCGAAGGAATCGAAACCAGACAAGCTCCACATGCCGATGTGCTCATCGTTACCACCCCACTCGAGTTATCTCGGCCCGACAATTCAGTCCTTATATTGGCTGAAGATATGGATATCCTGGTCATCTTGGCGGCTTGTGTGCCACCCTCCACGAAAATGTATTTTATGAAACCCGGCCAAGGTTCAACCAAACAACAACTATTTTGCACAACAAGTTTCAATCTCCCAACATGTGTGCAAGAAAACTTCCTCATTTTGCATGCGTTTAGTGGGTGCGATATAACGTCTTCGTTTCACAGGCAGTGCAAAATGAAATTCGTAACACTGCTGAAGAGTAATGAGGAACTGCAGACAGCTGTTAGGGTTTTCCGAGACGTGAACGCAAACCCCGATGAAATTGACAAAGCGGGCCAGTTGGTTTTGGCTGGGCTTTATGACAACAAAACCACGGGAAATATCCTGAATGAGCTGCGGTTCCAACTGTTTGAAAAATCTCTAAGCAAACATCGATTTAATCTCGCAAGCTTACCTCCCACCGAATCAGCGGCACGTGAGCACTCTTTAAGAACATATCATCAAATCCAAACATGGTATGGAAATGATACAAATCCACTGGATTGGAGCTGGAAAAATTCTCAATGTGGTTTGGCTCCCATACCTACGAGGGATCCGGTGCCACAAACGCTTCTAAACACAGTGTCCAGCAAATGTTCGGAAGGATGTAACGCAGCTTGTGGTTGCAGGAAAACGGGCCTCCGATGCTCCAGAATCTGCATGAATTGTATGGGACGGTCATGTACAAATGCTGCCGAGGAAGATGATATGTATGATTGTGACGGAGACATCGATGTTAATCTTGAGCGCCCTGTGACGTTGGACAAATGTACCGATACAGACGATGAAAGCGATGACGGAGAAATTGAGGCCACAGCTGTTTACATTGAAAATCTGTTATACTTGTAACAAGTTAACAGCTTGT
The DNA here is from genome assembly GCA_946902985.2 of Meconema thalassinum. Lineage (NCBI taxonomy): Eukaryota > Metazoa > Arthropoda > Insecta > Orthoptera > Tettigoniidae > Meconema > Meconema thalassinum. Next base: position 186,819,887 of record OX336388.2, on the reverse strand, counting down.
GCACCTGGAATGCTGACAAATATTTTATAATATGTAGAAACTTTGATATGGCATATCATTTCCATAGCTTTTCCACAAGAATCTAAAAGGGCTCCAATTTGAATGGTCGTAGCATCGTAACAGTTCACATTAGAGACAAAAGGTAGAGAGCATTTTTGTAGAAAATGTACTCTAGATTATTTTTATAATAGGCATTTTGTTGATAAAGTTGATGGTTTGGGAGATATTAGCAAAAAAAAAAAAAAAAAAAAAAAAAAAAAAAGGAAAAATGGTACCTTCTTAAGGACAGAAGGGCCAACGCCGACTTCGATTGAGGGGGAAAACTTGGGAGAGTAATATCTGGGTCAAAATAAAGCGATTAAAGCAATTTCCAGCTTTCCACTAATTATTTCCTTATTGAGGCTTTTGTTTTCCGACCTGTCGCCTGGCCTATAAAGTTCTATTGATCTTAAACAAGATTTATTCTGCGAATATAACTTACAGAATTTTATAAAGTAACTCATAAATAATTTTTAACATTCTGTAAACGAAACACACACATATTTTATTATGAGCAAATAATCTCATGAAAATAAATTTTATTATTTCAGATTTTGAAAAATCATTTACATATCATATTGTTCTATATTGAAACATCTTTTTTTAGTAATAATCTGATACAGGTACGAAGTACACCATTTTATACTGACTGTATAACAATATCAAGTATTGACAGTAAGAAAACAAACAATAAAATTTAACAAAAAAAAAGGGACTTAATAATAACAAATTCATTGGAAATTAAATAAAAAATAAAATAAATAACAGAGGTTATAAAGATATGTATGTGAGTCGTCCAATTCCAGAACTACCTAAGTCAATTTCATGAAATTTGTGAGAAAGGGCAAAAAACTGTCTTGAGTTATCCGTGCGCGTTTAAATGGAAACAGTTTGTTTAATAGTTACAAAATACGATTAGTTTTCATTTTATGTATGTTTTAAAAATACAGTAAAAGCAGTTTTTACGTAATAATAGAAAATATATTGCACTTAAGCAGTTTTGATACAGGATCTAGGACTTAAGTAGTTTTGGATTAGTTTCATTAAGTCAGTAATTATGGTTTCTATGTGAAAGTGAAATTATTGCTATATTTTAAAGTTCTCTACGAAACTACCCAGTATACAATAAAAGTAACCTTTCAACCTTAAATTTCCATTCACAATATGCTCACAGCTTTTCAAACTAGGCGAAATAGAGTCCATTGGACTGAACAGCAACGTCATTCCATGTTGTCTTCTTCTTCTTCTTCTTCTTCTACTACTTCAGATACATTTTGTCGAGCTATGTCTTCGCCACATAGTAGCAAGTCTCGGTAGAAGCCTAGATCCTCTCTGTTGTGCCACTCAGGGCCGAAATGCTTTGACAAAAGCTGTTTCACATCAATCACTTACATATATATAAATATATAAAAGTGTACCCGTTCCTATGCCACTTTAACATGTTTTCTTGGCGTTGATTACAGTAGCAGTGTTTAGCTATGGACAAGTTCATTGTTAAACGTAAACGCCTGGAGAGTGAAAGTGAGCAGTCGGCTCCTACTCCCGAACCGTCGAATTCAACATAAAGAAGACAAACGAAAGAAAAGAACATACCAGGACAGTTACGTAGTGTATGGATTTACGTGGAATAAGAACGAGGAAAACCCTATCCCTGTGTGTTTAGTTTGTGGCGAAACACGAGGCCATGGTACCTAGCAAACTGAAGTGGCATCTCACAATTAAGCATCCTAGTGGGTCAGGGAAGAGTGTGATGTATTTTTCACGTGTACTAGAAGGGGAGAAAAAAACCAGCTGTGCGAATGGTAAAGAGAATGACCATAAGTGATACTGCTCTTGAAGCCTCGTTTAAAGTAGCAGAACTGATAGGAAAAAAAATCACACACACATCTCATACTCTTGGAGAGGAAATCATAGGTCCTGCATGGAAAATTATAGTTTCAACAATACTTGGTGAAGGAGCAGCTAATCAAATTTCGAAATTTCCTCTTTCCAACAACACAATCAGTCGCAGGATACCTGAAATGTTTGCAGTATCAACGAACAAGTCGTGGGGAAAATAAAAACTGATTGAGCATTTGCTTTGCAAGTAGATGAGAGTATCGATAGTGGTGACAAACTGCAACTCCTTGGTTTTACCAGATATATTGATGATAAAGATATTAATGAGCCGTTTCTGTTCTGTAGACCGCTGGAGACTACAACCTCAGGCCATGATATTTTTGTTTCTATTAATTCCTTTCTCAATGACCAAGATCTTTCATGGAAAGACTGGTTGGTTGGTTCTTAAGTTTAGGGGCTGCGACAACGCGGTCATGTAGCCCCGTGTACTTTGGTGTGTGTAGAATCTGTCTGATAACCGGTGTTAATTGTGATGACTGTATTAGTGCGTGTTATCTGTTTTTAATTCAAGTAAGGACTGCAGTCTTTTGAATTTTTCAAATAGTTCCGACTTTTGCTGCCAAACGCCACCGTCAATGACTACTAGTTCAGAACTTAGCTACCAGACGCCACCGCAGTCGGCTCTTGACGATGAACGTAGGAACCTAAGAACGTTAGTCAAATGTTTAACCCATATATAATTTAGCTTCACACAGGTGTAATTAGTGGAAGGTTCTTTAACATGCCATAAATCTATGACATGGGACCACCGGATTTACTTCCCCTCCGAAGGAAGGCATACTGAGGGATTTTTAACTCTCTTAAAAAATCCGACGACTTCGGCCGGCATGGAAAGACTGTTGTGGTATATGTACAGATGGTGCACAAACTATGTCTGGGAAATTTAAAGGTTTTTACTGCAAGAGCTCAAGATTTTGCTGCAGTGTTTAACGAAGTTGTGAAAATGGTGAACTACATCAAGTCTCGACCTTTAATGTGCAGGATTTTTAAACAGTTATGTCTCGCAACGGATGCACCTCATACCTCTTTGTTACTTCATACAGACACCGGGTGAGTTAGCCGTGGTGGTTACGGCATGACTGATGGCAGTCGCTCACATCCGGGAGGCGAGGAGGTTCGAATCCCCCCGCCGGCAACCTTGAAGATGGTCTTCTGTGGTTTCCCATCTTCCTTCCAGGCAAATGCCGGGGTTGGTCCCTAACTATAGGCCACAGCCGCTACCTTCCAACTCCTCGTCCTTACATTCCAACTTCCCTCCTTCCCTCCCCAACGGTACTTGTAGCTCACCCATTGGGTGTCCGTCTCGAAGCAGCTACAAAACTGGCGAGCCGAACATGTCCTCGGACACTCCCGGCACTAAAAGCCATACGCTAAAAAAAAAAAAAAAACTTCATACAGAGTAAGGTAGTTGTCGCGGGGTCGTGTATTGAAGCAGTTTCTTGAACTTAGAGAACAGGTGAAAACTCTTTTTAAGGATGAAAATCAAGATACATTTTATGAGCTGTTACTAACTGATTCTTGGTGCTTGGAACTGTCGTATCTGGCAGATATTTTTCATAAATTGAATTAACTGAATGTTTCAATGCAGGGTAGACAGGAAACAATAATTTCCTCAACCAATAAAATGAAAGATTTTAAAAGAAAACTTAGTTCTTGGACGTCTGCAGTTCAGATAGGAGATCTTTCAAACTTTCTTCATCTGGCAGTAGATAACGATCTGGGTAAGCTGAAAGACCGCATTTGTGATCACTTATCAAGATTGCAAGAAGCAATAGATACATACTTTCTATCTATTTCCACTATGAATGTCAACTGGGTTGTCTCACCATTTGATTTCATAGATAGTGCGAGGAAATAGATTTCACTGGTTGCGAACGAGGTGAATTTATTGATCTTTGTGCCGATTCCACACTCAAAGGTAAGTCCACCAAGAGTGAGGCGTCGGTGGCTACTTTTGGGCTTCAGCGGAGAGAGTAGTATCCTAACCTAATGAAGAAAGCAATTAACACACTTTCGCCCTTTCCAAAATCCTATCTATGCGAGCAAGCCTTCTCTGCTCTGGTGACAATAAAATCCAAAGCAAGAAATAGACTGAATAACCTTGAGGATGATTTGCGTGTTTCATTGTCAATTGCAAGGCCCGATATCACGTACCTGTGCTCTAAGCATCAATCACAAGTTTCATATTAACGATTTATCGAACAAAATTTTGATGTATTTTTACTCACTGACTGTAGTAAAGTTGACTGTATTATGTTATGGTGTACGTTACTTATTATAAAATATTTCAATAAATTTACATATGAAACATTTTTTTTTATTCAAGGAAGGGTGCCCCTAGTGTTTAATGTTATTCCCAAGGGTGCCGTGAACTTCAAAAGGTTGGTAAACTCTGCTCTAGTCTGTGGTCATGTGGACTGGCATGATGAGTCAGGGCGGGAGGGAGGCGGAAGCTGCGATAACAAAGGTGTTGAAGGAGAGGGTAAGGCAGGTGCCCGAGCGCGCTCTTGCCCAAGACCTTGTCTTACCGCTGTGTGTGTGCGCGCGTGTGTGTATGTGTGTGTGACTGATTCAACCTGCGTTTTGTAGAGTCTGAAAGGTACAATCACCACGGGTATATCGCTGAACCAATTTTCTTTATCGAACTTTTCTACTGCTCAGAATAAGAGCCACATCAAATTAATAAAACTTTGAAGGTAATATAACAATTTTTTCTCACTAAAAGTGGTATTCAAATCTGAAGAGGTTAATACAAAATTTGAATTTCGTAATAAGAATTGTTCCTATTGCAGGTACTACTACAGGGGTTGTTGTACATAAATTTCGGTGTCTTCCGATTATTAGTTTCGTCGTGGAGATTGTACCTTTAACGCTCAAAATAGCCACTTTGAAGCCATGTCCTCAGCAAAAGAGCCGTCGTTATTTTCTTCAAAACGCATATAATATCTCACAAAGACCTACATTAGAGATTAAGAGTAAAAATAAAAATAAAAATAAAATTTCAATTTTTGACCGCACAGCCTTAAAGCAGCACTATCCACTGGCCCGTGCGTTCTGTAACAGTTCTCCGATCCGGAGAGGGTACCTGCCTGCAAATACAGGGGCGCTCGCTCTAATCCTGATCCCGGCGATTTGCCGGGAGTGGCGTGCTGCCCGTAGCTGCTGCTGGAACAAACAAATGACACAGGCAGGGATGTGTACATATACTGTATACAGCGGTGTAGGTGGATGGCACCCGGTCAATGAGTTGGGATGTGTGTCCTAGTCCTATTCTAGGCCTGGCTGTGTCGTTTTGTTTATTCTAGCCTAGTCTAATGAAATACAAATCCACAGCCTGCTTCCAGTCTCCGACCGGGTCAGGAATGGAATGAATGAAGCCCCCATCTAGCGGCGAGGATATGAACTGTGCCGGCTGCCGAGGCCTGACGCACTCCTCTGAGGCAATGATTAAATGAATGACAGATGAAATGAAATGATGGTGGAGAGTGTTGCTGGAATGAAATTTTGACAGGGAAAACCCGAGTACCGGGACAAAAACCTGTCTGCCTCCGTTTTGTCCAGCACAGATCTCACGTGGAGTGACCGGGATTTGAACCACGGACCAGCCTAGTCTAGTCAAGTATCTAATTTTTTATCCAACTAGCAATCGGGGGGCGTGGTGGCACAGCGGTCAAGCTGTTGTCCTCTCACCAAGGTGGACCGGGTTTGATTCCCGGTCAATGCATGTGAGATTTTCGAAGTGAAATGCCATGTCCTGTGGTTCGGATTCCACGAAAAAAGGACGTCCTGTGGCTCATGATCGCACGATTAACGGTCACGTAAAACTAAAAGCTTCCTTCCTTTTTGAACTGGCAATCCACCTAGTTGGACGTCCTAGAGCTAATAAAACAATTAATGAAAATATGGAATCTAGAATCTAATTTTATCCAACTAGCAAACCGCCTAGTTGGACGTCCTAGAGCTAACAGAGCAATCTATAATGGAATATATGCAGTATCCAAGTTCTAGCCTATTTTGTTTTGCAGCTGTTTGTGGGGATGCGTGGGGTGGCCGTCTTTTGTGTTAGGGGTGGCCAATTTGTGTGCGGGGTTAGGTTTGCCGCTTTGGGAACTCCAGTGCCTTATCTTCTCCACGTCAATGCCTCCACAAGATGTGTTTAGGCGTAGGGTATTTGCTTCCACGGTGATTGTTGTACTTGCCGATGCAGTGTACGAGTGGGTTCACCGTGTTAGCTAGTGTGGCGCGATATGTTTTGCATGTGAGTTTAAGAATGTGTTGCTCCAGGCTCGGCGTGTTGGCAATTTCTTCAAGCTCCCGTATTGGTGTTTCATACGGGAGCTTTGTTGCTAACCGCAAGCATTTGTTTAGTACAACTTGTAGAGCCTGAACGTTAGACTTAGCTGTGTAGTCCCAGGCAGGGGCGGCGTACGTCCAGGGGCGGATCCAGACACCGATCTTGGGAGGGGGTCATGATATCTGTCCCCAAAATGGAGGGTTGGGGTAATATCCCATAATTAGATATTGCACATTTAAAAGTTAGCAATAAACATCGAATTATTTGCATATACTGTAAGCAAAGTGTGAATATTTTTCGAAATGTGAAATTTTTCGTTACTTTTCTACTTTCTGTGTGGTCACTAAACAATATTTTGTTTGCTCATACTTACGTACTGTCCCCGTTTACCTGGATAGTAGGCTGTCAGATATCCGCCCCCTCAATCGGATTGCCAATTATCAATCGCACCGGCACAGTTACATCAATGAAAATGGCACTGACAGATACTATCGAGATAAGAGCACAGAAATTCACAGAAAATCATTGTGGAACACACCAAAATAGACGGGGGTGCATAATTACCGTTGCTTACCTCTTAATTATCTCGGGGTTTGAGTTGACAACAGGATCACTTAAAGTCTGTTCACACAATAATCTCCGCTATGACATTTAAAAATGAACCAGAAACGAAGACGAGAACTTTGAACTGTACAAAAGCTTTATTTCTAATAAAGGGTCTGATTTTCCTAACACAACAAAATATACGTGGCTCTCAGTAGCCCAAGTCAATCTGACTACGTCCTCCAGTAGGACTTGCAAAATTATTATACAACATGATATATAAAACATTTTAGCTCCCAAGAGCTCCAAATACCGTAATATTCATAACACTATTGGATTGGAAAAGGACGTCAGGGTGTGACATATATATAGAGCATTTGTTTCCTTTTAATAAACAAGAGAATGGTATTTATAGTCGCAAGGCCAGAGTGTACGACCTCACTCTCTGAATACCATATGTTGACACAGCTGCGGGCTACCTTCCAGCCTGCTGCATACTGGTCAAATGCACTCCCTTCTCACACGCTATGTTACGTAAGAATCCAGCCTGCACTCTCAAGCTTTTAAATGTCTTACAAGACAACTCACATTATATTTACGCAAATCTCTCAAGTACTTTGATCACATCCTAATGGATCATTACATAAATTTCTTAAACTTGTTAACTTCAATCCAAATGTTTAATTTAGCTCTTAAATGTTTATAACAAAATCACAAAAATTATTTATAACAATTAGAAATTGTTTATAATATTTGTCAAAGACAATAAAAATATTCTAAGCACGCCTTTAACATCACTCTCGTTTCATATTATTTTCAAAAATATTTACAACAATTATTTACAATATTAACATTTAAATTGTTTAAATTATTAATTTAATAAATACATTAGCCACATGTTCATTCGGTTGGTAATTTTATAATCCTGTTTAATATAATCGACCAATGAAGGTTAGTTATACATATTAATGTCACAATCTGATTTAATAAAGTTTTTTAATAATGATTTGTGACGGCAACCTTCATTCATAATCTTGTCTCAAATTCTTTCAAAACTCGTGTTAATTATAACAGTAAATCACTTGATTAATTTTCAACGAACTATAACAATCTTACTCCAGCGGAAAATCCTTCGCTAACAAGTTAATGCACAATCTGCACTAAACATATGCCCAAAATCATCATATATTAATCTATATGGCATTTACAACTTTCACATCACTTACAAAACTTCCACAAATAATTCTTTAACATTTATTCCTGTGGGAACCTCCTTCATATTCAAGGGCATTATATCTCAGCGACTTTCAACACGCGCTGCACTAGCGATTATACATTCATAGTTCCACTTAAAAATTTTATAATCATAAATTGTTTCAAAACTGTTTTTCTATTTAACCTTCGAAGATTTCATTCATGAACTGAAATGAAGTCAAAACTTGCCAATCACAAACAAATTTAATAGTGAATACGCTTATATACGCCTATCTGGTCTATCAAAATTTAAGATTAACATCTTAAAAGAAAATGTAGTATGAAAATACTATCTTCAAATAAAGTGCGACTAAACTGCAAAGTAGTCGAATAGAATCCAATTAGACTGGGGAATGCAAACATCGTTATATAATTCTCTAATTGAGAAAAACTCCTAACAAAAGTACTTGACTTTAATGCATTCAATAATTCATTATTAACATTACTCTTTCACAAAATTGTCTATAATGCAATGTTCATTCATAACTGACGATAAATGTCTGTGTTGCAATCAATACAAATAACGACTAGTATTTCCAAGATCGTCGATAACGTAAGATTTTAACGCTCTAAAATCATTTAAATGTTCTTCCTTCTTGATGATGACAGAAAATTGTTCAAAGTAATTAAACTGGGGTAGAATTACTTTAATAAAGTGACACGCTGTCTGAATTTAAATCTGCCATAAAAATCATTAACTTACAGTCAAATCGTGACTACAAAAAAAATTAATTACTGAAAAATCCAAATATCAGTCTCAACTGATTCAAAATCGTTAACTATGCCCATGACATAACAATGTCTTAATAAATTGACGAAAAATGCAAAACTCATCAAGGTGAACTGAGAATAAGAATCTCAACAAGAAAATAAGGCAAAATACATGAGGATAAAAATATGGGAAAAATGGTTGCTCAAACATTACTAGGATACTCAAATACAATAAACGTTCACGACTACCTTATCTGCCGATTGACGTTCCAGAGGAAAATTCTCCAAAGAAGACTGCTGATGGATCCATTTCACCACGTTAAAGCTGAGCTCCATCCTCGAAATAGGAAATAGCACCCTCGGAGAATCGAACTGCTTCCTTCTCCGTGAATCGCTCTGCTCCTCGAATACGAATAGACATCCTTCCGGCAATAATCTTCTTTGTGAGTCGGGACTACCCTGACCTCTCTTGAAAAATTCCCTGAAGTTCCAGTAGACAATCATCATGACGTTTTGTAGAAATTTCCGAAGAAATTATTCATATACTGAGTATGAAATTGTTTCTATGGCTGTTCGATGGTATTCAGCCTTTACTTACGAAACATGGGTGTAGATGGTATTCACCGCATGTTCGCTTATGTGGAATAGCAATTAGCGAAGTTCCATGTCGCTATCTTACTCCAATGAAGTATGTCCCAATTGCAATAAGCCTCTTAGCCTTCCATCTGCACTTCAGTTGTAGTGTCAGAAGAACAAACTGCCGTATTAAAATGCTCCATTATACTGTATCGTTCTGTAAGCAAGCAATCTGAAGTCTTTCTACTCCACTCGCAGCGTTAGCCTTGCGTTGATTCTGGCTTATACAAAAGTGTTTCTCTAGTGGTGAGATAATCACTTTTGCCAGTCGTATATAACAGCTAATATCTTTTGAAGTACTCGGTCGAAATTGTTCAGCTTTTCCCTATAATTGCATGTAGTACTGCACAATACAATTATGTTATCGTAGACCGCTAACTGTTTGAAGTTCAACTTATAGAAGCTTTCTAAGGTCCGTTCCAACTTCACCTAGTTTGACCTGGTTCTCGTTAACAAAGTGGCCTCGCCACGCGTTATAAACACGATTCTTTTCACTTGCTGTTCACTTTCGATGTCTCACTATATTGAATATATAAGAAACTGACTTTCACAAATACTTCGATGATCTGAGCATTAGATCTCAGAATGATCGGCGAACGAAAGACAAGAGAAGAGGCTCCTCTCTTCTGCGCAAGCCCTTTTATTACCTTCTCGAGGGGCGTTACCATCCCTTCCAAAGCGTGATACTACGTCATCGCTAGAACTTCCAACTTCGTTAATACATGACGGATTTTCAAAATTCAAAAACTGAAAATAAATTTCACCAAAATTCCAAATCAATGCTTTTACTGCAAATGGATTTCCACAATTCTGCATTCCAAGAGTCATAAAAATTCCATAGTTTCAGCAATCTCCGTCTTCCTTTAAACTATCGTTCATTGGTTCATGCCTCTCCTCCAATAGCATAGTTTCTTCCTCAGCAGAATTCCTCGTTTCCTGCGACTGCGTCGTACATCTTGGAACATTCTGGACTAAAATGCTGACGTCACTGAGAATCTCAGCTCAAGTAGCTTGCTGGCATAACATTTACGTCATCCGTGCTTACGTCATGACTACCCACGTCATAACTATGACAGCCATAACTCTAATCATAATTTCAAATATAGCCACCGTGGTCTCTACATAATTCAATTACGGGGGCATTCTCCTCCCACCACGTTTTAAAAACAGTTGCAAATTGTTTTTAAACTCAATGTTACAAGTATCTCAACTCTCTTGAACACGAAATTGAATTATTACTGGCTTACTCTAGGATAGTATCTTTTTAAATTTCCAGCATTGAACTTGCCGTAAACGACATTATTCTCATCATCGTAGAGTTCATAACAGTTGTTTCCATAAGCTTTCGTAATCCTAAATGGCCCCAGGAACACTAATCCAAATTTGGGGTAGATTTTCTTGGTCATATCAGCCTTGACAGGTCTGCGTAATAATACAAGATTTCCAACTTGAAAGGGTGTACCAAAACGTTTTCCAGCTACTCTCTTCAATCGTTTCTCTGCTGCTTTCTGGAGTTGTTCCTTTGCCTTGTCAATCCTCTGCTGTCTTCCTATGTCGGGATCTCTCGGTATGTGGTTGAAAAGATTATCCCACGGCCTTTCTGGGTTTCTTCCTAGATGAAGTCGCATTGGCACTTCTCCTGTGCTCTCCTGCACTGTAGAGTTCAGACATTCCTCAATAAGGGGTACAAATCTCACCCAACCAGAATGATCATTAGGACAGAAAATTCGACAGAATTTCGAAAATTCAGCCATATATCTTTCTGAGGAATTCGATTCAGGGTAACGCACGCTTGAAAATAAGTGCTTAATGCCAAGCCTTTCCATATCCGCTGCAAATTCCACGGACGTAAACTGCGTTCCATGATCCGACAGTAGATATTCCGGTATACCAGCTTTAGGAAATACAGCATTTTCTAGTCTGCTTACTACGTTCCTCGTGTTAGCTTTCTGCATGGGACTCATTGTAACAAATTTTGAGAAAACATCCACGGTCACCAACAGGTACTGGTTACCCTGGTATCCCTTCGGACAGGGGCCAAATATATCCGTCGCCATAAGTTCGTTTGGCTTAGAAGGAATCATCGCCTTCGGTTTTCCCTTTAATAAAGCAGAAGCATACTTTGCTCTTTGACATTTGTCACAGGATCTAATGACCTTGGCAATGCTGGAACGCATGTTAGTCCATATAAATCTCTCTTTAAGTGTATTAAGAGTTTTATCTAAACCGGCATGTCCAGTTGCATGATGAGCTACCCACACTAAATTGACAACAAGTTTAGGTGGCACGACTATTCGAAGTTTTGTATGCGCAGGGTCAGCATACTTGCATACAATGTCTCCACTCAAGACAAAATGTCGTGAATTTCTCCGTGTAGTCTCATAATCAACATCCGTATTGTCCATGTAACCCTTGAGGAACCTGTACATTTTCCTTATTGGAGCGTGTCTCTTCTGTGACACACCGATTCGGGCTAACCTCCTAACGGTTTCTTCATCTTCTTGCTCCAATTGTACATGGTGTATCTGCACATTTTTAATAGGGTTACGTGATAGAGCATCAGCCAGTAAGTTATCTTTCCCAGGCTGGTGGACGATATTAGCGTTAAACTGTTGGGTGAACAAAGCCCAACGTGTCAATCTATCACTCGACATGTCAGTTTGCAACATAAACTGTAGTGCTTTATGGTCAGTAATAATGATGACCTTATGTCCCAGCAGGATTTTCTTCCAGGCTTGTAAAGCTGTCACAAAAGCTAACGCTTCAAGCTCTGTCGTGAAGTAGTTTTCCTCGTGCTTTTTCAACTTCCGACTAGTGAACGCAATGTAGTGCTTGTTGCCTGCCTCGTCTTTCTGGTATAAGACTGCACTAATGCCTATTCTTGATGCATCAGACTCAATATAGAACACCTTCTCAAAGTCTGGGTACTCCAGTTTCACATTATTTTTGAGCATCTCTTTTGCTTTCTCAAAAGCCTCGTCTGCAGCGGTACTCCATTTCCATCTGTTGTTCTTCTTGAGTAAGTCATACAGAGGAGCCATAATTTCCGAGTATCTTGGACAGTGGCTGCTAATAAATTGGCATGCACCTACAAATTCTCTGACTTGTTTTACCTTAGTTGGCTTTGGAAATCTCGTGATCGCATCTACTTTTTTCATGTTTGGATGATATCCATCTTTATCAATAGTATGCCCCAAGTAATTTATCTCCTTCTTCAAAAATTGACATTTTCCAAAGTTCACCTTTATGTTGGCCTCCCTTAAATTCTCGAACAACTTTCTCAAGTGCACTAAATGTTCTGCGGCATTTGGTGAAGATACGATTAAATCGTCAATGTAGCAGATTACATTTTCTTTCACTTCGTCAGTGAGTTTACTATCAAGTGCTCGAATAAGTGCTGGTCCACTGTTAACCATTCCAAAAGGCATTCTGGCAAAGACCCATGACGTCTGGTCAAATAGGAATCCAGTGTACTGCATACTATCCTCTTCTAATTGAACTTGATAAAATGAAGACGTCAAGTCAAGAACGCTGAAACAAGCTCTTCCTTTGAATTTCCGAAGCAGATCTCTAATCTTGGGTGGTCTGTCATTTTCTGGAAGAATCTTCAAGTTGATGGTCCTGGCATCGAGACAAAGACGTATCTGACCATTACTTTTCTTCACTACTGTGATGGGGTTTATATAAGACGACGCCTGTTTTCTAATAATCCCGTCTACCTTCATTTTTCTGATTAACCCTCGTACTTCTTGATAGTATTTCTCAGGAATGGGGTATATTCTCTTCTGGTAAGGGGTTTCATCTGTCAGTCTTATCTTGTACTTATAATCCTTAATCAATCCAGGCTTTTCATCGAAAATATCTTGGAATTCCTTTATCAGATCCTCAAATTCCCCCTGAATTTCTTCAAATCCTTCAGTTTTTCTACTGGGTATTTCTTCTAAGTTTTCCACTTCATTAATTATTGTATTCAAAATTTCTTCCCTAAGGTCTATATCCAGACTGTTTTTCACGTCCTGTTCTTCTATCTCTTCTGTGATTATGTACCCATCATTAAAGCTAATACTTCTGTTCTTCATGTCAATAATAGCTCCAACCTTCGATATAAAATCGATTCCAAGCACCATATCAAAATTGATCTTGCTCACCACAATGAAGATCTGTTCATAATTCCTTCCATTGATCTCAAAGTTCAATAACACTTGAATCTTGCATTTCACTGCCTTATCTTGGAATATCCCTCTCACTTTGACGGTAGAAACAGGTAGAACTGTCATGTTCTCTCCTCTTAGCAGACTTTGATAACATTCCTCTGAAATGATGGAAATAATAGCACCAGTATCCAGCAGGGCTTTGTACTGCTGTCCATCTATTCGTACAGCAATAATCGGTAAGGCACATGGTCTTTCCTCTTTAACAATACCCCTCTCTTCTAGTAAATCTTCATCGGTAACTTCGTATATCTCATTAATCGTAATCAGGTGTGGTGTGGCAATGTATTTACAGGTTCTCACTGACGTTGAGAAATCGGCGTTTTTTTTTGTGTTACCGACCTCAAAATTCTGTTGGCTCGTAGAAGGCCCAGGATCGATTACAACATCCTGCCTTTTCCTTTGATTGTCAGCTTCTTTATCCCTTAATTCTTTTAAGTATTGCTGGCTTTCCTTTTCTCTTTGCTGATATTGCTCAGGTGTCATAACCTGACTTTGAGTATTCTGGTTTCTATTTTGGTTTTGGTTATTCCTATTATAGTTACGATTATACCCATTATTGTTATAATATCTGCCTCTTCCATTATAGTTTCCTCGGTTGTAGTTCCAACCTCTTCTCTGTTGATATGGTCGGTAACCTTGTGATCTGTAATTTCTAAACTGATTATTCCTGTGAGGACCTACATTGTCAGTTTTCTCCTCCTCTGGCTTGTCAGTTTGTTGGACTTGGTCCATGTATACCGTATTGATTTCCTTATACTCTTGCCTTTGACCTTTCTGAACTACGTTAGGCATTGGACTTGTGTAGTCTAACCTTCTTAATAATTCATCCATGCTGGATAAATCCCTGATGTTGGACGAAATGATTAGTCTCCTCACCTCCACAGGCAGCATACGAGAAATCGCATCTATAAGTTGCTCCGTGGACAATGGGGGTTGCAAAAATCTCAAGCGGGACAACTGACTCGTAAAGAAATCAGCGTACCTCGTTGGAAGAGTACCTGAGTATTTTCTTGAATATACCTCCGCTCTTAACGAATTCTGCGCTTCTATGGACCAAAATCGTTTGATTAATGCCTCTGCAAACTCGTCAAAGTTACTGAATGTATATCTAAAAGCTCTAAACCATTCAAGGGGTCCTCCAATCAGATATCTCTCTACAATCTTCATCTCTCTCTCTCTGGGAATGTGAGCTTCGATGAAATAATCTTTGAGATTCCTTACATACTCTATAGGTGTCAAACTATCAGTGTTACTGAATTTTTGTGGTTTGTCCTCGAAATTCCTAATGACCGTCACGTTCCTTGGATATGAATCCGGATAGTTTTTCCCACTATCTCGATAATTCCACTCAGGTTCCATATTCCTCTCGTCATCCTCCTCTCTGAATCTGGATACACGTTCTTCAGGAGTCACGTCTCTTTCTTCTAGATCTAGGTGACATCTTCTGGTATGCTTCCTGTTCAATTCGCAAGCTAAGCCTTCTGTATCCTTATCGGTGATTTCTGTTAAGACTTTCTTGACTATCTCTTCCTTGTAGTTTTCCATTAAACTAGCCTCTCCTAACTTCAAATTTTTCAGTTTACTCGTCGTTTCATTTACATCAGAGACAACTTTATGAATTTGATCCTCTAATGTAGATTTTAAAGTTTGCATATCCTGATCTAGTTGTGTTCTATCGTCAACTTGTTTTTCGGATAGCGAATTTATCCTGACGCTTAAATCTTTTCTAATCTGAACTACCTCATTGTTAATTTCTATCTGCGTACTGGCAAGTTTTCTTTCAATCCTTTCCTGAATTTGGGTTACATGTTCCCCACTTGACTTATTCCACTCGTCTTTCCATACCGCTACGTTTGCTGTTAACATCTCGGCTATGTCTACTTCAATATCCTCTTTTAATACTCTATTGTGGTCTAATACCTGTGTTCTCATGACCTCTACGTCATACTTCAACTCTGCTAAAGACGTTGTTGTTCTAACCGATTCATCGACTAACCTAGTCGTTAATGCAGTTATATTACGCGTACAAAGAGTTTTTGAGTTTTCGATTTCTTCCCTGACTTTATTGACATCAGTTTGGACTTTAGTGATGTCTACGAAAACTGTGTTGACCTCTACCTGAATCTTAGTTACATCACTTTGCACCTCAGTTATATCCGCATGAATGTTGTTAATGTCTACCTGAACATTGGATACATCTGTTCTAGCTTTTTGAATTTCTTTCTGGACTTCCTCGACCTTGTCTTGGACAGTCGCTACATCGTTTTTGACAACAACTACTTCGGCTCTAGCACAAGAAATATCCCCTCGGACATTAGCTACATCTAAATTTAACATTGTAAGGTCCCTCTGTACCTTAGACACATCATTTTTGACATCATCAACATTTTTATGGACATTAGATACATCTGTGCGGATGTCAGTTACAGTATTTTCAATTCCTAGGGTATTAACCTGTAAACGCGACATATTATCCTCCAAATTGGCAGCACTAGTATGAAGAACCTTCATATTCTCCTCCATTCGACTATTATTCTCCTTCATGCTTTCATTTAAATTAGCAGACAAATTACTAACATTCTCCTCCATTCTTGCATTTAAATTAGCAGACAAATTACTAACATTCTCCTCCATTCTTGCATTTAAATTAGCAGACAAATTACTATTATTCTCCTTCATCCTTGCATTCAAATTACTAGCATTTTCCTCCATCATCTGCTTCATGTTAGCAGACATCTCCTCTAACATTTTCTTCAAACTTTCATCTGCCATTACAATATTATTATTCAAAATGGATTGCTGTAGGGACATACATCAAAAGAGCAAAATAACAACATTTGAGCAACACTTTTCACCATATATAAATTTGATCAATTTTCTGTCTTAAATCTAACTTATAACTACCTTATAATTAATATTCGAAGATACTTCATGTTGAAACAAACTCAAGCACATGTTCAAATTTCTCTGGCTCATTTTAAAATATCCTAACACAAATAATTTACATTTACAATCCAAATAATTAATTTTATCTTTAATATGACTGAAATGTCATAAGCCGGTCAAATAAAATAAGATTCCAGATTATAGGCGATTTTTCTAAGTTTCCTGCCCATTTAACCTTTCTCAAGTTGTATAAGATCTGATCTTTTCTGAGTGTAATTTTCCTAATACAATACAACATTTAATTCCTATATAATCACACTCTTAAATACTACAATTGGCCTAGACATCTAACAAAGAATCAACCTCTTTATTTGAGTCTAATCGAACCTCACGTTTTAGGTTTGTCAATCTTTCTGGTGTTCAACCTGGTGATCCAGTGTTGTTGAACACGCCCCACACGTTGACTGCGCCAATCTTTCTGTCCCCGTTTACCTGGATAGTAGGCTGTCAGATATCCGCCCCCTCAATCGGATTGCCAATTATCAATCGCACCGGCACAGTTACATCAATGAAAATGGCACTGACAGATACTATCGAGATAAGAGCACAGAAATTCACAGAAAATCATTGTGGAACACACCAAAATAGACGGGGGTGCATACTTACCGTTGCTTACCTCTTAATTATCTCGGGGTTTGAGTTGACAACAGGATCACTTAAAGTCTGTTCACACAATAATCTCCGCTATGACATTTAAAAATGAACCGGAAACGAAGACGAGAACTTTGAACTGTACAAAAGCTTTATTTCTAATAAAGGGTCTGATTTTCCTAACACAACAAAATATACGTGGCTCTCAGTAGCCCAAGTCAATCTGACTACGTCCTCCAGTAGGACTTGCAAAATTATTATACAACATGATATATAAAACATTTTAGCTCCCAAGAGCTCCAAATACCGTAATATTCATAACACTATTGGATTGGAAAAGGACGTCAGGGTGTGACATATATATAGAGCATTTGTTTCCTTTTAATAAACAAGAGAATGGTATTTATAGTCGCAAGGCCAGAGTGTACGACCTCACTCTCTGAATACCATATGTTGACACAGCTGCGGGCTACCTTCCAGCCTGCTGCATACTGGTCAAATGCACTCCCTTCTCACACGCTATGTTACGTAAGAATCCAGCCTGCACTCTCAAGCTTTTAAATGTCTTACAAGACAACTCACATTATATTTACGCAAATCTCTCAAGTACTTTGATCACATCCTAATGGATCATTACATAAATTTCTTAAACTTGTTAACTTCAATCCAAATGTTTAATTTAGCTCTTAAATGTTTATAACAAAATCACAAAAATTATTTATAACAATTAGAAATTGTTTATAATATTTGTCAAAGACAATAAAAATATTCTAAGCACGCCTTTAACATCACTCTCGTTTCATATTATTTTCAAAAATATTTACAACAATTATTTACAATATTAACATTTAAATTGTTTAAATTATTAATTTAATAAATACATTAGCCACATGTTCATTCGGTTGGTAATTTTATAATCCTGTTTAATATAATCGACCAATGAAGGTTAGTTATACATATTAATGTCACAATCTGATTTAATAAAGTTTTTTAATAATGATTTGTGACGGCAACCTTCATTCATAATCTTGTCTCAAATTCTTTCAAAACTCGTGTTAATTATAACAGTAAATCACTTGATTAATTTTCAACGAACTATAACAATCTTACTCCAGCGGAAAATCCTTCGCTAACAAGTTAATGCACAATCTGCACTAAACATATGCCCAAAATCATCATATATTAATCTATATGGCATTTACAACTTTCACATCACTTACAAAACTTCCACAAATAATTCTTTAACATTTATTCCTGTGGGAACCTCCTTCATATTCAAGGGCATTATATCTCAGCGACTTTCAACACGCGCTGCACTAGCGATTATACATTCATAGTTCCACTTAAAAATTTTATAATCATAAATTGTTTCAAAACTGTTTTTCTATTTAACCTTCGTAGATTTCATTCATGAACTGAAATGAAGTCAAAACTTGCCAATCACAAACAAATTTAATAGTGAATACGCTTATATACGCCTATCTGGTCTATCAAAATTTAAGATTAACATCTTAAAAGAAAATGTAGTATGAAAATACTATCTTCAAATAAAGTGCGACTAAACTGCAAAGTAGTCGAATAGAATCCAATTAGACTGGGGAATGCAAACATCGTTATATAATTCTCTAATTGAGAAAAACTCCTAACAAAAGTACTTGACTTTAATGCATTCAATAATTCATTATTAACATTACTCTTTCACAAAATTGTCTATAATGCAATGTTCATTCATAACTGACGATAAATGTCTGTGTTGCAATCAATACAAATAACGACTAGTATTTCCAAGATCGTCGATAACGTAAGATTTTAACGCTCTAAAATCATTTAAATGTTCTTCCTTCTTGATGATGACAGAAAATTGTTCAAAGTAATTAAACTGGGGTAGAATTACTTTAATAAAGTGACACGCTGTCTGAATTTAAATCTGCCATAAAAATCATTAACTTACAGTCAAATCGTGACTACAAAAAAAATTAATTACTGAAAAATCCAAATATCAGTCTCAACTGATTCAAAATCGTTAACTATGCCCATGACATAACAATGTCTTAATAAATTGACGAAAAATGCAAAACTCATCAAGGTGAACTGAGAATAAGAATCTCAACAAGAAAATAAGGCAAAATACATGAGGATAAAAATATGGGAAAAATGGTTGCTCAAACATTACTAGGATACTCAAATACAATAAACGTTCACGACTACCTTATCTGCCGATTGACGTTCCAGAGGAAAATTCTCCAAAGAAGACTGCTGATGGATCCATTTCACCACGTTAAAGCTGAGCTCCATCCTCGAAATAGGAAATAGCACCCTCGGAGAATCGAACTGCTTCCTTCTCCGTGAATCGCTCTGCTCCTCGAATACGAATAGACATCCTTCCGGCAATAATCTTCTTTGTGAGTCGGGACTACCCTGACCTCTCTTGAAAAATTCCCTGAAGTTCCAGTAGACAATCATCATGACGTTTTGTAGAAATTTCCGAAGAAATTATTCATATACTGAGTATGAAATTGTTTCTATGGCTGTTCGATGGTATTCAGCCTTTACTTACGAAACATGGGTGTAGATGGTATTCACCGCATGTTCGCTTATGTGGAATAGCAATTAGCGAAGTTCCATGTCGCTATCTTACTCCAATGAAGTATGTCCCAATTGCAATAAGCCTCTTAGCCTTCCATCTGCACTTCAGTTGTAGTGTCAGAAGAACAAACTGCCGTATTAAAATGCTCCATTATACTGTATCGTTCTGTAAGCAAGCAATCTGAAGTCTTTCTACTCCACTCGCAGCGTTAGCCTTGCGTTGATTCTGGCTTATACAAAAGTGTTTCTCTAGTGGTGAGATAATCACTTTTGCCAGTCGTATATAACAGCTAATATCTTTTGAAGTACTCGGTCGAAATTGTTCAGCTTTTCCCTATAATTGCATGTAGTACTGCACAATACAATTATGTTATCGTAGACCGCTAACTGTTTGAAGTTCAACTTATAGAAGCTTTCTAAGGTCCGTTCCAACTTCACCTAGTTTGACCTGGTTCTCGTTAACAAAGTGGCCTCGCCACGCGTTATAAACACGATTCTTTTCACTTGCTGTTCACTTTCGATGTCTCACTATATTGAATATATAAGAAACTGACTTTCACAAATACTTCGATGATCTGAGCATTAGATCTCAGAATGATCGGCGAACGAAAGACAAGAGAAGAGGCTCCTCTCTTCTGCGCAAGCCCTTTTATTACCTTCTCGAGGGGCGTTACCATCCCTTCCAAAGCGTGATACTACGTCATCGCTAGAACTTCCAACTTCGTTAATACATGACGGATTTTCAAAATTCAAAAACTGAAAATAAATTTCACCAAAATTCCAAATCAATGCTTTTACTGCAAATGGATTTCCACAATTCTGCATTCCAAGAGTCATAAAAATTCCATAGTTTCAGCAATCTCCGTCTTCCTTTAAACTATCGTTCATTGGTTCATGCCTCTCCTCCAATAGCATAGTTTCTTCCTCAGCAGAATTCCTCGTTTCCTGCGACTGCGTCGTACATCTTGGAACATTCTGGACTAAAATGCTGACGTCACTGAGAATCTCAGCTCAAGTAGCTTGCTGGCATAACATTTACGTCATCCGTGCTTACGTCATGACTACCCACGTCATAACTATGACAGCCATAACTCTAATCATAATTTCAAATATAGCCACCGTGGTCTCTACATAATTCAATTACGGGGGCAGTACACACTATCCGTGTCGGACTGGCCCTACTACGAGGCCTCGACGGAGGAGGGAGTTTAGGGGTCTATCCCTCCCCCTTCGCGCCCACAGTGACTTGCTCCAATTTTTACGAGGGAAAAATAGATTTATGCGGAGTTTACTGACACGGGGATCGTGCGTATTGAAATAGTGTGATCGTAATGAAGCCCTCGGTACCCATTCCCCATTTTTAGCCTACTTTTCACATTTTTCAAAAATGAGGAAAAAGTAGACTTATGAGATCGGGCAAATGTGTGTCTGTCTGTCTGTCCTTCTGTCTGTCGGTCTGTCTGGCTGTGTGTGTGTGTCCCCCCCCCTGTCAACTCACCTGAATATCTCACGGCCATATTTGAAAATGATGTCAGTGCTACCAACTGCTGAAAAATCGCAATTGAAATTTGAGCTCAATGTTGGATATCATGGAAGGTATGAATGGGAGTTATTTCAAAATTGGCACACGTGTAGATAATAATATTGCAGTTTAATTTCCAGGAGGCCATACATGGCAGTGTTGCCAAAATGATTATAAGCTTGCTGATAGGTCCAATTTTTAAATGCATATAACTTCTACACTATCAACTGGAATTCAACCAAATTTCGTATGTACTATGTGTACCTACACAGATATGAATGAGCACATTCTTAAGTACCACCAGGGCTGCCAAGTGTTAATAAATGCACTCCCTCTTGTTTTTATCCAAATACCAATATATCAGAAAGTATGCAAGCAGACAGCTTTAAACTATGCACACGCATAGTACCTGACATTCTATATTAATTTGGAGTAACTTATATACGTCAGTGCTACCAACATGATTCTAAGCCTGCTGAGAGGTCCAACTTTAAATACACGTAACTTCTATACTATCATTTGGATTTCAACCAAATTTCGTGTGTGTTATGTGTACCATAACAGATATGACTATTTAGGAGCAACCAGGGCTGCCAACTGTTAATAAATACTGTCTCTATTTTTGTTACCCTAATATCAATATATCAGAAAGTATGCAAGCCAATAGCTCTAAAATTTGCGCACGTATAATACCTGGCATTCTAGATTAATTTGGAGTAACTAATATAGGCCTACGCCAGTGCTGCCAACATGATTCTAAGCCTGTTGATAGGTCCAATTTTAAAATGCATGTAACTTCTCTACTAACTAATGGATTTCATTCTAAATTGACACAACAATACATCATATTATTTCAGATTATTTCTGACCAATACATGTATGTCATTGATGCCAATATGATTTTACGCGCGCTGTTAGATGCAATGTTTAACTGCATGGAACGTCCATGCTATCCATTGGATTTCAACCAAATTTTGTATTCTGTACCTTAAGAGATGGAACTAAGAATATATTCAATCACCAGGGCTGCCAACTGTAGTTCTCTATTAGGCTATATTATGCCAGGTATAGCCTACAGTATTTCGAACTAATTAGAAATGTCTATATTACCAACTTAATTTCGTCATTATTCTAGATAGATCCATTTAGATTAATCATTGGCATATATCTTAAATTTTAAGAAAAGTAGGCTCTTTAGTTCGTCACGGAATTTCTTGTTATATTTAAGAAAGTAACAATATGTAGAAAAATGAAGCCTCCGTGGCTAAGGTGGCAGCACGCCGGCCTCTCACCGCTGGGTCCGTGGTTCAAATCCCGGTCACTCCATGTGAGATCTGTGCTGGACAAAACGAAGGCAGGCAGGTTTTTCTCCGGGTACTCCGGTTTTCCCTGTCAACATTTCATTCCAGCAACACTCTCCACTATAATTTCATTTCATCTGCCATTCATTTAATCATTGCCCCAGAGGAGTGCGTCAGGCACAGTCCATATCCTCGCCGCTAGATGGGGGGCTTCATTCATTCCATTCCTAACCCGGTCGGAGACTGGAAGCAGGCTGTGGATTTTCATTCATGTAAAAAAATGCCATTATGATCAAATAATTGTATGATGGCTAAGGTTCTAATTCGTGGACATTTATAATTTTGAGTTATGTGGAAGCAAAGGGAAATAATTTGAATTTGCATAAAAATCCTAGCCCTGTAATAACACGTAACTACGTATATTGCTCCCCATCCCCGTATCTAAGAACTAAGTTAGATAAGCATCGAGGTTGCGTAAGTGAGAAGCCTTGGCGTTACCTTGCACTACACCACGAACCTTCACGGTCAGTTTGTTGTATATACTGAACCCTTATTGATCTACGATAAATAAGTATTCATATTTATTATTATTATTACTACGGCCCAGGCAGTACTTGAGGAAGTCGACATGGATATAAGGGAGGCTAGCATTTCGTAATGATTGCAACAGGAGCTGAGCTGGTAGCTATTCTTGGGGGACGGCTAGAATTAGTCGGGTTCAAGGCCAAATTGAGCAACTACTGTACCAAAATTGGAAGCATAAAGGAAGGATCACGAGTCACTTGCAACGAACATACGATTGAACCAGCCAATCACAAGAGACCAAGCCATGACCACGCGGTGGATAGCGTCAGTAGTAAAAAGCCCGCGGAAGTGAGTATCTAAAGAACCGCCGAACGGATTAATCTCCTCACGAGTGAATTGAGACGTTTGATTCATTTGAAGAAGAATGACACTAGTCCCATCTTTGTGAGACAAAAACTCTGGAAGTTTTTATCCGATTCCACCCCACTCCTCCGCCCCCTGTCAGTTTCTAATAAATAGTTTGGCATGACGCTACTCTAAGTCATTCTTTGTGGAGCCTTGAGAGGCTTACTTCACGCCAGTTTGCATCGTGATTTTGACGCTCGAAATTATTAGAAGTCAATCGTTTTGGATTATTTCAATTATGTAGTTAGATTTGGCCGGGGAACTTTTGTAAATAGTCATGTTTCTTTTCTTGTTGTTTAGAGTTTTTCTTGCACCGACACTAAATGTTTTAAATGTCCGTTGGCGCGTGGCCAAAGTGTTTGTTAGATATTTGTTTTTCCTTGAATCATATGTAATGTGCGCGGCGTGCGTGCGTGATTTTTATCCTTGCAAATGCGGAACCCGTTACATTCGATAAATGGTGCTTTATTAACGTTAATATTTGAAATAGGAATGGGAGGTAATTACTGTAAGATATTTGCTGAACAGGTTATTATTCATATTAGGGTTGCCAAGCGCACCAACTTAAAAGTAATTTGTAGAACACCTTCGTTCTAGTTTTGATAGATTTTTTTTGAGTCCTTTTCAGGTTGACTAGTCACGGCATAGAACGGTGGAGCCAGCATGTGGAAATTATTTGTGTCTTTTTATTTCAGGGTCTGTCAAAACCCATACGTGTGATTCTGTGTGTACTACTGTGTCAAGTGTGTGTTGATTCTACGTGAGGAGGGGGTAGAGGTCCTACCGCTCTCATATTTTGCTGCTGTTGTATTTTTTTTATGGAAAGACAGGGTGCTCTAGGGAGACCGCTGTTTCTTGTCCATATTTGTTCTGACACACACACATGTATTATTGTGCTTTGGGGCACACTTCTTCGAGATTCGATCCCATGTCCTGGGAGGTCGAGGTTATTGACACGTGGGTTGACAGACATGCAGTTCCACAAATCGCCCGTTTTGCCTGTGACTTATTTTGATAGGCAGTCCTGATTTGTCCGACTGACCCCTGTAAGCTTTCATGTAGCAAACATGTTCATTGTGATGGTATATTTTAAGCCATAATTAATTGGGGAGTTCGCCATGTGTGTAACGGCTTGTTGTACGTCGCATGGGTAAAACGTTGTATTTAACGTAAATGTTGGCTGTGTGCCTATTGTTTTGTGTATGACTCGATTCATGTAATTTTTTTGTGTCACACCCGTGTGGTGTAGTGGTAGAGTATTTGTAAATTTTGACAGCGGTCATTTGTGTATTTTTGTTGGTCACGTGTTAATGTACTTGTGTTGATTTGTGTGAGAAGTCCTAAGTTTTTAGGCAGTAAATGTTGCTACGGCAATTTGATTCCAATTTCACACGGAAATTTTGTGTTTGTTTATATTAGATTTAGGAAGTGTCGGTTTAATTTTAAGTATTGTAGTTGTGTTCCCCCGTGTCGGTCTAGCTCTAGAAATGTGGATTCGTTGTCTGAAGGATTATTCTGGATGATGACGAATCACGCATTCATTGTACACATCGTGATGCGTGTAGAACGGCATACGCATATATATGGTCACTTTTGTATTTCATCTTAGGGACACTTGGTCCAGGTAATTAATCTCTCCAGAGATTTTCGCCTAGTTTTTTTGCATTTTTATTAAGTGGGAGTCAGATGGGAGTTTTTGTTGTTTATTGTTAAGTGTAAATATGGTGATTTGTTATTAAATTCATTTGTTTTAACCCTGGCTTCACTCTTTCCTGCATGTTATTTTGTTATATGTTACCCTGCAAGTTAATGAAGCGCCTTGACAACAACTTACGATATGAACCGTTACACCCCCCGAAACTGAGTCTCATATGCTTCTTTGCAAGGGTTCAATACTTATACCTTTTCTTTATTGTTCTTCACGGTAAGTAGATTATTTCTTGTTGGGGAACAACCGTGCAAAAGTTTCGATACGTAGCCAATGTTTGCTGTCATTATTCGCGTTTATATCAATTACCTAGTAACGTGTTTTGTTTACGCGTAATGTGCTCGTATGACGAAGCTTAATGTGTGATGGGACAATGCCTTTGTAATGTATCCACTTATTCTCTGACGCCAAGGTCGTGCTTGAGGCCAGTGCGTGATGAAAAGCAGGGCCGGATTTAGATTTTATACGCTCCTAGGTCCGTGGGTTTTTGCCGGCCCCTATTCATACCACAGTGAAGGAGGGAGAATTTAGACCTCAGATGGGTCTTTGTGAAGGAACTTTTTAATGTATCGTGAAGTAAAATCAATTAAATTAATTAAAATAATGAGAATCAACTGTTTCCAAATTTGTATAAACTATAAATAAATAGGCCAACAAGATATTAAAATAAGTTTAAACCATCTAAGTCTCATTATACACTGTACAGATACACCACATCATACAACCTACAGCTATGCACAATGAATTATTCAAGACTTTAATTTTCTCCTAATAAATCATGAAACATTCCTGTTCTAAAGCTGAAGTCGAAAAATCTGCTGTTGCAAAACATTTGTTGGAAAATCATGGTCACAATATAAATTGGAAAAGTGTCAAAATTTTGGAAAGTTTAATTTAAATAACAAAATTACACGAAACTGGTTTTGAAGAAAATCACAAGGAGTAAAAGTCTGTTTAGTCTATTTTTAGCCTACTTTTCACATTTTGCAAAAATGAGGAAAAAGTAGACTAATGAGATCGATCCGGGAAAATGTGTGTCTGTGTGCCTGTCTGTCTGGCTGTGTGTGTTCACCCCCCCCCCCCCCCTATCAACTCCTAAAAGGCTGCAGCAATCAAAACCAAATTTAGTATGAGTAAAGATGTATATCGGAATATCTCAAGCCCATATTTGAAAATTATATCAGTGCTACCAACTGCTGAAAAACGCACTAGAAATTTGAGTTCCATTTTGGATATCTTGGAAGGTATGCATGGGAGCTATTCCAAAATTGGTACACATGTAGATAATAGTATTTCAGTTTAATTTACCGGAGGCCATTCATGACAGTGTTTCCAAAATAATTTTAAGCCTTCTGATAGGTCCAATTTTTAAATGCATATAACTTCTACACTATCAATTGTATTTCAACCAAATTTTGTATGCAATGTGTGTACATAAACAGATATGACTCAGCGTATTCTTAAGAGCCACCAGGGCTGTCAACTGTTAATAAATGCTGCCTATATTTTTTACCCTAATATCAATATATCAGAAGCCTCCGTGGCTTAGGCGGCAGCACGCCGGCCTCTCACCGCTGGGTCCGTGGTTCAAATCCCGGTCACTCCATGTGAGATCTGTGCTGGACAAAACGGAGGCAGACAGGTTTTTCTCCGGGTACTCTGGTTTTCCCTGTCAACATTTCATTCCAGCAACACTCTCCACTATCATTTCACTGCATCTGTCATTCATTTAATCATTGCCCCAGAGGAGTGCGTCAGGCCTCGGCAGCCGGCACAGTTCATATCCTCGCCGCTAGATAGGGGTTTCATTCACTCCATTCCTGACCCGGTCGGAGACTGGAAGCAGGCTGTGGATTTTCATTTTCATCAATATATCAGAAAGTATGCAAGCCAACAGCTCTATACTTTGCACACGTATAGCACCTGACATTCTAGATTAATTTGGAGTAATTAATATAAGTCAGTGCTGCCAACATGATTCTATACCTGCTGATAGATACAATTTAGAACACATGTAACTTCTCTACTAACAAATGGATTTCATCCAAAATTGGCACAATAACATATCATAATATTTCAGATTATTTCTGACCAGCGCACGCATGACATTGTTGCCAAGATGCTTTTACGCGTGATGATAGATCCAATGTCTAACTGCATGTAACGTCCATTGGACTTCAACCAAATGTTGTATTCAGTACCTTAAGAGATGGAACTAAGAATATATTCTGTCACCAGTGCTGCCAACTGTAGTGCTCTATTAGGCTACTGTACATTATACCAGGTATATTTCAATCTAATTAGACATTTCGATATTACCAACTTAATTTCGTCATTTCTCTAGATAGGTTCATATACTGAAGATTAAGCAATGGCATGAATCTTAATTTTAAGAAAAGTAGGCTCTTTAGTTCGTCACGGAACTTCTTGTTAGATACAATATAATAAGGTGATGCTAGAGGCCTACTCGCACAAGGGCCGAGGTAATTAATTTTAAGGCCCCGAGGTCCCTTGATGCCTCAGATGCCTTGAATGGTCCGAGGGGGGGTCAAAAGTCCCCCGGACCTCAAAGGCCCCTTTTGCGAGTAGCCCTCCCTCTCTTAAGTTGTAAACAAAGACGCAGAATATATTAGCTAGCTAATAACTGGGGTCAAAGGCCCAAAGGCACAAAGGCCAAAGGGCGGGCTTTGGCACTCATAATAGTCTCCTGGCCTCGAGGCCTCGATGGGAACTCCCGTTCTTCCCAAATGGCCAGTCCGACACTGCACTCTATTTTATCATTTGCCATGCCAATAATAGCGTTAGAGCGCTTTCATAAAGATAGACTTTTAATTTAATCCAAAACGCCATCATACCGGGTTCAAAGTTTATAGTTTCTGTATAAATGTAATTAAAGGGTAGCAGGGTAAAATCAGAGTTATATAGTTTGCTGACTGACAGTCGTAAAAAATAACTATAGTCTACAGCTTAGACAATAGCTTCAAGATAAAAAAAAAGGCCCGAGGAATTTTAATCGATCGACGAGAAAAAGATCGTTAAAGACACGATTTAATCAGATTTACGGGAGTTTAAAACCATATTTAACCTTTATTTTAGGAGTAGTATATAGGTTGAGCGAAATAAGAACAAGGCTACCCGAAATTATGACAGGTACATGTGTATTGCTAATTATACGTAAATATTGCAAATACAGCAATTTTGTTTATAAAAACAATTTTAAGCTAAACAACAAACTCTAGTCACCGGTTTGCTTTTTCGCGTACCGATCAATCACGCGAGATGGGTCAACATGGACATCGTAGTGGACGTGCAACAAAGCAAGTCCGTTTAATCGTTCATCGGACATAGTTGACCGCAAACAAGTCTTCAGTCTTCTCAAAGAAGAATATGATCTTTCCGATGAAGCGGCGCTGACGGGTAAAGTAGCATAAATCTTGAGACATCGATGAATATTGGGGCACAACTCTTTATCGCAGGCATTTAAAGCTTCCATAGTTTTCTTTGGGGTGGTTGACCCGGATTCAAGTTCTCGGGACCCCTTTGCCTTTCACATACGAAGTTCAGCCTGTAGAAGCCTTGCCGCAGACGCGTCAGAATGTTGATTGAGAAGTTTGAAGTACTTTGCAGCGATTGTGTCCACATCCGCTGACGTCCATGATGATACTGGCATCATTGCTGATAGGCAGTGTAACTCCTGCGTTG
Organism: Meconema thalassinum; assembly: GCA_946902985.2. Taxonomy (NCBI): domain Eukaryota; kingdom Metazoa; phylum Arthropoda; class Insecta; order Orthoptera; family Tettigoniidae; genus Meconema; species Meconema thalassinum. The sequence continues at coordinate 186,791,011 of OX336388.2, read as the reverse complement.
AATTAGGGAAACGAGTGTTTAGGTCTTCTAGGACGTGTCAAAAATGGGAATGAAACGGCCCAACTATAATACTCTTCTACGGTTGACGCAGGATGATTTTCGCGGTGCTTTTGCCGTTGTGCGATGCGTGGGAGCAGAAGTTCGGTTCCAAGTTGTTTTGCCAGAGCTTCTGCTTCTTGGAAGAGCTCAGCAAATTGTATTTCGCACTCTTCGCGCCTCTTGCTCAACACAGTAAGTGTCGTCTAGCGCATGCTGGGCTTCCTTCAAGTCTATTTGCTCTTTTTGAAACAAAATGCTTGAGTGTTTTAGTGTCTCCAAGGGTTTCTGACAAGCAAATGACGGTAACTATAATATCACTCTCTCAAAGAGCAGCTATGAGCGTTTTTGCCTTAGAAGCACTTTCTTAGTCCTTCCATAAAGTAATCGAGTCTAAACTCTCGACTATGTTCGGGAGTAAAGAGCGAAATTGTATAAAACCGTCGTGCCGTTCGATCCACCGAGTCTCACAAAGTCCACATAAAACTTCACCTAGAGTTACTTTAAATACATAGAAACGTTTTCAGGACGAATCAATGAACGTAATCGTGGCCTTCTTAACTCCTATTGCATTTCGCACGGCGACGACTTTCGAGGACTTCGAAATAGACAAATTCAGAGCGTGGTTAAAACAAGGGCACCTAACGGCATGCTCTGCTTCGGTTTGCACCTCGGCGACAGCACCACAAGCTTCTGACGCCATGATAGCGCACCCGTCATTACCAACGCCAACACACCGACATAGGACAAGATTGTGATGCTTGAGAATACTCACACAGTTTTACCCACGTCTCTGCCGGTTACAGTAGGCTCTGGGACTCCTTTGGTTTCTTTTTTCTTGCTGGTTCTCTCTTTGGTTTGCGTATTCTTCTTCTCCTCCATAGTTCTTGCATCTGCATCTTCATCTCTTGCTAGATCTCTTTGCATGAGGCTGTAGTGTGTTTACTGCGGAGCTCGTCGCCATCTATGAAGCTCTGCAGTTTGCACTACAGGATGCACGAATCCATTTTCTCGTGTGTACCGACTCTTTGAGTTCGTTGCAGTTTCCCGCAACAGCCCTTAGTGCAGCGAATCTATGACCTACTAGCCGGGCTGTGCCGCGCTGACACTCGAATCTCCTTTCTCTGGCTTCGAAGCCACATGGGAATTGCGGGAAAAGAGTTACCGGATCAAGCTGCAAAAGAGGCGGTATAAAAGACGAAAGGCGCAAAACCACTCATTATAACCATCAAAAAACGAAGACACCGTACCTCTTGGACTATGTCACACAATTAACAACCAAATTCTACCAGAAAACAGCTACAAATCCAAACTATCTCATCAGGCAATTAGGAGCATATCAGGTAGACCCATTGCAACGTTTTGAACGCCGACCAAAGTACATTCTTACCATACGAAGACAGCTCGAACATCCTGACATATAAACTACTCCATCCACTAACAAAATCCCTAAACATTTAAGCCCTGACACAAGTGGGATAAATCACCTCTGAAAGTCAAAACAGTGCTTGAATAAATCATAACTACCCTCCAACCAAAGCCCTGAACTCCGAAGGAACCCTTAAATAAAACCCAGAGCAGCGTGTCGTCCCTGCTCGGGGGTAGGCCACGGCCGACTCCGCCCGAGATGGTGCGCCATGCGCTCTGTACTAACATCAATACCTATTTAAGGAACAATTATCCAACCACTACATCAGTACCACGGAGAAGGGCCGTTTTTCGCACACCCGCAGAGCCCCTTTACCCCCCCCCCCCCCCTCTATTCTTTATTAATCTTTGATAATTAATTTAACTACATCTACCCCCCCCCCCCTTTTCCTTGCATTCTCTGGCCAATACACTACACAACTACACTCAATACAAACTCCTACCCTAGTGGGTCTACTCACGGGAGGGTTAAGGCCACGACCGACCCCTCCCGGGGGGATGGGCCACGGGCAAGGGAATCATAAACACACCAAACGGTACTGGAGCCTATCGCAAATACTACATAAGGAAGCTCAGGCGGGCAAGGTCAGCCTATATTGACTGTCCACCCTGGCTGGCTTATCAAAACAAAATAAGAAATTCCTTTTCAAGAAAAAAGAAAAAACAACAACAACAAATAAACACCTCTAAACCAGTTCAGTAAACAATATTTATTCATTAAATAATTACTTAACCTTCCACAAGTCTTTTAAACCATCAATAAGCAATAGCCAGTCGCCTCCGTAGCGTAGCGGTCAGCATGGTTATCTGCCGCCCCGGAGGTCCTGGGTTCGATTCCCGGCTCTGCCACGAAATTTGAAAAGTGGTATGAGGACTGGAACGGGGTCTACTCAGCCTCGGGTGGCCCAAATGAGTGGGGGGGTTCGATTCCCACCTCAGCCATCCTCGAAGTGGTTTTCCGTGGTTTCCCACTTCGTCTTCGGGCAAATGCCGAGATGGTTCCTACTTCAAGGCCACGGCCGCCGCCTTCCCCCTTCCTTGCCTATCCATCCTAATCTTCCCCTCCTCCCTTCCCTCATGAGCCCCTGTTCGCTTTGCAGGTGAGGCCGCCTGGGCGAAGTGCTGATCACACCTCCCCAGTTGTATCCCCTCCGACCAGATGTTCCAAGCTCCAGGACACTGCCCATAGAGGCGGTAGTGGTGATTTCCCTAGCTGAGTCCGTGGGAACCACCAACCTAGAGGGTAAATCGACCAAATAAAAAAAATCTTAATAATTTATTAAATAACCAAATTAACTATGACCTATCAAAACTAAAATCCATTGCACTGCAAATACTCTGGCTATCAGTTAATTAATAAACTGATAAAGTGATATATGCAATGAGGATAAAACTGTCACAATGATCTTTAGGAGGGGAGGAAGGTTATCAGCACATGAAGGCAGAAAACTAAACATAGTAAATAAGTTCAAATACCTGGGGATGACTTTCCAGACCCGGGGAGACGTTTTCTCCGCACATATAAAAGAAAGAGCTTCAGCGGCCACAATAGCAATAAGTGATATTGCACAAATCAACCAGATATCCTTAAAAACAGCAATGAAGTTATTCAGACTAAAAGTAACCCCGGTACTAACATATGGGCTTGAAATAATTTGGGGACATCTGAACAAAAGAGATCTAAATTGCATTGAAATAGTTAAGGCAAGTTTCCTGAAAAGAGTTCTAGGGGTCTCCAAGTTTACGCTATCAAGACTGGTATACGAGATGGCGAGAGAACCCTTCTTCATAGAGGACCTGAGATACTAGCTGATGCTCCCCTCTACAGACAGCTACAGAGAATTACTACAGGAGCTAAGAGACAAAAAACAAGAAATATGGAGCGAATTCTACATGACTGATGCTATGACATCAAGCAAATGGTCAGGATTCGGCTTCGAATTAAGACACGCCATCACTAGATACGCAGTGCATGGCTTTCATCACAAAGTGTGTTCTACAAAGAAATTCCATGAACCCGGTACGGATTGTTCATGTGAATGGTGTGGGCAGAAGTGTGGTCGATATCATGCGTTAGACTGCCAAAAAAGGAACATCTCACTGGCACAGATTAACGCAATCACTTGTGCATATTGTGTATTTTAATTTTATTTTTGTATGGCCATTGGCCGCTCTAATAAATAATTATTATTATTTTTATTATTACTCCCCAATCTTTCTTCCCTCAAACTAGAGTAAAAGGAGCCCGGTTTACGGGCACCAGACTCTCATTTTCTTCCTGCATTCACCTTTTCCAAGGTGTTACGCTTGTCACTGCCTAAGAGTAGTAGAGGCGGTATCACTACCACCTCGACCAATGGAGGTACCCGCCAGAGATATTCGCTCTCAGTTACGCCTACAAGCTCTGGCATTTTGGGCGAGTCAGTGGCTAGCTGACCCACTGCCCAGTAAACTGAGAGCGATCAAGGGAACAGCTCGCGTGTGGCGGAGCTCTTTCCGGTCACGGAGAGAGTCCGTCATTTTGTGTAGGCTAAGAATAGGTCATACAAGATCCACCCACTCGTACCTAATGAGAAGGGAAGACCCCCCACTTTGTACCTGTGGAGCCATTTTCACCGTGGCCCACATTTTCACCGAGTGTGTGGATCTTGCTGACTTACCTTGGTTTGCAGATGACACTCAAACTTATATTAGCCGATGACGCGGTGGCTGCTGATCGCGTTATCCGCTTTATAAGTGAGAGTGGGTTAGGGCCAGCAATCTAAATTTTCCAGTAAAAAATGACTCAACGACTTGTTCGTTTTTTAATGATAATTTTTTGTTTTTCCGTAATTTTTGTTTATTTTTATAATTTTTATTTTCATTAATTTTTTGTTTTTGTTTTATTAATTTTTGGTCTTTTAAAATTTAGGTGTCCACCTCAAAATTTTAAATTCAATTCCAAATTTGTATTCTTTAATCTGTGTTAAGATTATTATTATTATTATTATTATTATTATTTATTTACCATAAATCGTACACGAAGTATGGAAGGCCTAGTGAAAAAGGGCAAGCCCCACATACATATTTCATGCTCCACAGGCACAGCTTACATCTACATTTGTTTTAACAATATTTACAAGTTTTACAAATATATTTGCAGTATTTACATATTTAGAATATTGACATAGTACATTTCCCTGTTCACTCACTCTCTCACGCGCGCACTTTCATAACCTCAATCACTCGATACATTCATTCATTCATTCCATTCAGATACTCATTCATTCAGCGAGACAATCAATCACTCATGAAAAATCCACAGCCTGCTTCCAGTCTCCAACCGGGTCAGGAATGGAATGAATGAAGCCCCCATCTAGCGGCGAGGATATGAAGTGTGCCGGCTGCCGAAGCCTGTCGCACTCCTCTGGGGCAATGATTAAATGAATGACAGATGGAATGAAATGATAGTGGAGAGTGTTGCTGGAATGAAATTGTGACAGGGAAAACCGGAGTACCCGGAGAAAAACCTGTCTGCCTCCGTTCTGTCCAGCACAGATCTCACATGGAGTGACCGGGATTTGAACCACGGAACCAGCGGTGAGAGGCCAGCGTGCTGCCGCCTAAGCCACGGAGGCTTGATACAATCAATCACTCATACATACGTTTATTTATACAATGTACCTTTTTACGTACGGCTTGAATTTCCGAAGAGGCAAGATCTTGGCATCCCCTGGCAGCGCGTTCCATAACCGCGCAGAGCGGCCGTAGAAACCTGTCAGGTAAGCATTGCTACGTGCGAAGGGCGGAACGAGGGTTAAACCTCGTCCTCTCCGAACTGAGCGATATGCCAATGACAGTCGGCAAAAAGGGTCAATATTAATGGAACCTGTAAGGGATTTTTTAAGAAAAATTAGATCAATTTGTTTGGCTGTTGCCTCTATAGATGGAAATTTTGACAAAGGGGAAGGGGAATAACGAGCTATTAGCCTTTCTGCGCGGCGCTGTACACGCTGGAGCTTGTTCATGTTTTCCGCTGTAGTGGGATGCCAGGCAGGTAAGCCGTACGTTAATATTGGACGGGCCATGCATGTGTAAGCCATCCTGAAGGCTCTAGGTTTACAACCTCTCATGTTTCTGTACAAGAAACCCAGAACTTTGGTGGCCTTACATCTTGCCTCTTCACTTTGAATGTTCCAATTCAGGGTGTCGGAGATTGTTACCCCTAATAGCTTTAAGTTTGTGCATTGTGGGATGACACTGTTCATAATTTTGTATTCGTTCTCAATGGGTTTTTGTGACCTGGTTATTCTTATGTATTTACATTTTTGTACATTTATATTTAAATTATTCACAGAACACCACAGCGATAAGTTGTCCAGATCTGATTTCAGACAGAGGGAATCTTCTTCACATTTAATGCCCCTGTATAGCACGGTGTCATCTGCATATAGTGACATTGATGAGGTGACACAGCCAGGAAGATCGAGCACATATATAGTGAAGAGAAGAGGTCCGATCACAGAGCCCTGAATCACTCCAGAAGTAACTTGAGCAGCCTGCGATCGAGCTCCTCCGTACACCACACACTGTGTTCGACCCTCTAGGAATGACCTCACCCATGCAAGTAAGCTACCCCGTATGTTAAGCTGCTGTAGCTTTAACAAAAGTCTTTCATGAGACACTTGATCGAAGACCTTAGCCCAATCCAGTGCAATACAGTCCACTTGTTTCACTTCTGGCTGATTCAAGTAGAACTGAAACTCATCAATGACTTTTGTCAATGGAGTAGTGCAAGAACGACCCGGAAGAAAACCGTGCTGATTTGGGTCGAGCAGATTGTTCTCCCGTAGGAATTCCAGCACACTGTTTGCTACTAGCCGCTCCATACATTTACAAATTATAGATGTTAGACACACCGGTCTGTAATTTGCAACATCTTCTCTGTCACCTTGCTTATATATTGGCACCACGTTAGCACATTTCCACCCACACGGAACAGAACCGTGGTTGATAGACAGGTTGAATAACGCACACAGAGAGGGCGCTAATGCTTCCGTACACTGCAGCAGGATCCGTCCGGGAACATCATCTGGGCCGGTCGCCGCATGTGGTCTAATCTTCCGTAGGCTCTGAATCACCTCAGTTGTTGTGAAGTACAGGTTGGAGAGTGGGAGGGGTGGAAGTGATGACCTTGGCAGAAGCAGGTTCATGGTCATACCCGGCTTAGAAAAGTTCTGCTTGAAACTGTCACTGAACGCTGTTGCAATATCTTGGGGTGCACTTAGGAATTTACCGTTACAGTGAAATGAGGCTGGCGCAGCGGTGCCGCGTCTTCTGGACAAAAATTTCCACATTTCACTGGTCAGATGGCCTCGTAGTTCCGCCCCTTAAAACAACAATAACAGACTAACTAACTAACTAACTAACTTCATCTCTTCATCTCTTGCTTGTTGGTCGTATTCATCTTCTGGTTCTGCTACATTTTTCTTCTCTTTCTTGATAGTAGGCTCTGTAGTTTCTTTGGTTTCTTGTTTCTTGGCTTTATTTTTGGATTGAAATTTTCTCTTTGAATCCTCCTTAGTTTCTTCTCCATCTTTATCTCTTGCTTATATTTCAGTTTCTGCTGTTCTCTTCATTTTTTCACACATTTGGATTTAATATCGTCCTTTTCTGTTTCCGGTTCATGATGTCTCTTCTTTCCAGCGGCGTCTAGGATTTCTTCTTTAGTTTCTGCTTTCTTTGGTTTCTGTTTCCGTCGCGCGGTTTGCTTTTTCAGTATTGTCATCACTTAGCTTCTATTCTCCAGTTTTCGGATTTGGCGATTCTTGCGCTAGCTCTTCAGTATTAATTTAATTTCTCTTTCCATCGACATTACCTTCGTTTCGGACGATATCTTCCTGTTCGGATGCTGGGATTTCGTTTTTTTTTCCTTCCTTTTACTTTCCCTTTAATTACGTCTTTTCCCTTTAAACGGTTGTGCACTGTTTCTCGGAGATTTATAAAGCTTATGAAGTCTTCATACAATTTACATCGATATACATATCCCAGGATTAAAGTTAACTGAGATTCATGAGATATGTCAGTCGTCCCGTCGAACTGTAGAATTCTGCTTCTTGAACTCGTCTTAATAATTTGGGAAAGAATCTCCTCTCCGCAGAACTCTATGAGCTCGTTTTGCGTAGATTTACTGATGTATGTTGCTCGAGAAGATGAGGCCTTTATAACACAAATCTCCACGAAACAATTATTTTAAAAACAACAGTCATAAACCGCACATGCGACAAAACAAATCACACCACCGCTTCCCTGCGAAACGCGTGACACGAAATCGACAGGCTCAGACAGACGCGAGTGGAGCGGGCCTAAGGGGATTGTTCGTTTGTACTCGGCTCCGTTCGGACAAGCACGGGCGCGGCGGCTGCGCTGTGCTCAGTCAGCTCGGCTCGTCACAACAATAGAAGTCCCTCGGAACAAATTGGCCCGTGAGTGAGAAACTGAAGCTGGCCACTGGGCCTACCTCAAGTTCAATGACAGCTTGCAATGCAGAAGAGGGTTGGGAAGGGGCGAGAGGGGGGCGAAGGAAGAAAGGCTGCTTCTTGTGACAGATTTATAACGGAGAGGTACAGTCAGCCAGTTGTTCCCAACGTGCTACTTATTTACCAGTCACATAAAAGAAGTGAGGGCTACCACAAAGATATGAACAGTGAATAATATATTCGTTGATTAAAAGAAAAGTTGATCCCTAATTTGGAACGCAACTCAGTGCTTGTTATTGACAACGCATCGTACCACAACACACAGGAAGAATGGTTGATTAGTAACAGTACAGTGCTGAACTATATAGTCATATTTTCGACCCGTGGCTCATGATCTCAAGATTAACGGTCACGTTAAACTACAAGCTTCCTTTCCTTTCCTTTTCATATTTTCGTTACAATATTATTCCATTACACGTGTTAGTGTCATTTAATTATTCTAATCACCTAATACAGTTTGTAACGAGTGGAATAAATAATGGTTGTTATCGTGTGAGTGAGTGACAATTGCTGGGGGAACAGAGTGTACTTCTGACGACTGACGGGTGACGCAGCGGACAGCACCCAGCAGGCTGAGAAAAACAGACTCTCTCTTCAGCTTCCTACTTGATTTTCACAAGGGTCAATTAGTTCTGAGGCAGTTATAGCAACAGTGCTGGCAATAAGCGAGCGGGGTAGCGAGAAGAGAGCGTCGCGGCTAGGTTATTTAATGTATATTGCACGATTAACTGAATACTAGTTAGGTTAAAATCGTTGTTTATAGTTCGTTTTGTGCGTCCCCTCCTTCGCTCCTCCCCTCCGTCTTCTCTCCTCTCCTTCGCTTTCCCCTTTTCCTTTCTCTTTTTCCCTCTTTTCATTCCTCTTGGGGGGGGGGGGGGGGTATCGCCCTCCCACCTCTCCCACCTGTCGCCCCCCCCCACCTGACCCCCCCCCCCGCCTGGATCCACCCCTGCGTACGTCATGATTGGTCTAATCAGTGACTTGTACATGCTCACCCCTACCTTGGTGTTGAGTCTGTTCTTCCTATTGTATCAGTCGCCTGTTCACCTTCTTTTTGACATCCATGACGTGGTGTCGCATGGTCAGCTTTTTATCTAGTGTTAGACCTAGATACTTGACCGTGTTTGTCCACTGGATGTCTTGGTTGAACAGCTGGAGCGGTCGAAGGTTGGGTATCTGGCGTGATGGTCTATTCTTTTTTTGTGAACAGCACTGCCCGGCTCTTATCAGCGTTTACCTTGATTCGCCATTTTGTGAACCATAGTTCGGGCCTGCGTAATGCATCTTGTAGCCGTCTTAGTATACAAGCGAGTTGAGCGTTTTGGGCGGACATGGCCGTATCATCAGCGAACAAGTAAGTTGCTGTGAGTCGTTTCTCCGACATGGGCGTGTCATTCAGGCGCGGATCTAGAGCTTGGCTTTATAGGGGGGGGGGGGGGGGGGGTCACAGAATCGAAATTGTTAAGAAAAATGGTATCACTAACAACGCAATCAAAAAATAACCAAACTTACAAAACCAGACCAATTTTTTTGCAAGCTACATGGATAGAAATTTGATGCGTTTAGCGCACCAAAAATATCCGTACAAATTGCAACGGCGTGTTTTGCGACTTTTACATCGAGCTTCGAGAAAAGTATCAAGGTACGTTACAGTTTCGGCAAGTCGAGTTGGTACCGACAAAGGAAGAAAGTCACAGCTTAAATTGCCAACAAAGCTTGCCGTTTGAACGTCGGCAAATTTTTTTGGTGCGAAAAAAAGCCCCAAATTCCTATCCGTGCATTGCTGCACATTCATCGTGACATCACTATAGACATCGATTCGGTAATCACAAGGTTTGCTAAACAAAATAGACGAGTTGATTTTGTTTTACAAATAATCGTTTTTATATAACAGGTATGAAGTTGTAAATATGTACAGTTGTAACACAACATAATAATTGCAATAAAGATATTTTCAGGATTGAATAAAATGAAAAAAAAAAGGTTTTCGGTTAAAATTCGTTAAGTTTTATTTGTCTGGATATTGTGTTGCCGTTTTTTGAGTTTGGAAAAACATTTGGCCTCCGTTTGGGGGGGGGGGGGGTCATGACCCCCGTGCCCCCTCCCCCCTTGAATCCGCGCCTGGTGTTATTTGTGCAGAGGATGTAGAAGATTGGTCCAATTAGGTAGGGAACCTTGGGGCTCGCCCGCTCTAATCCTTCTTTCGGTCGACAGTGTATTGGGAATGTCGACCTGGAACTTTCTGTCTTCCAGATAAGACTTAATAAGTCTTATGTATCCAGGGTGGAAATCATAATCAATTAGCTTAGCAAGTAGTCCGTTGAACCATGTCTTGTCAAAAGCCTTTTGAATATCTAGAAAGACTACGCCTATATCGCGACGTTTATTGAAGCCTACGGTGGCATGATCAATTAGTCGCATTAGCTGTAGTGTGGACGAGTGCTTATTCCTGAATCCGAATTGTTCGTTTTTAAGCAGTCCTCGTTCTTTGGTGTGGCCTACTAATCTCTTCAGCAGGATTTTTTCAAATACTTGGCCGAGTGAGTCTAGTAGGCTGATGGGCCTATAGTTACCAGGGTCTGACTTATCCTTATTGGGTTTGCCAAATGCTAGGATTTTCGCCCTTTTCCATTGCTTGGGGTAGTATTAAAACCTCAGCATGGCGTTGTATATCTTCGTTAGAAGACGTAGGGCGGTGTCTGTCAGCCAGAACAGAATCAGGTTCTGTATGTTATCTGGGCCTGGTGCTTTAGTGGGATTGATGTGCCGAATAATCCACTTGATCTCATGAATATTGGTTTTCCTCACTTCCGGGTTTGGTGCGTTAGCGATGTATTCCTCAACCTCGGCATCCACCCTGCGAGTGAATTCAGGATCAGAGGGGTCATCGTTTGGCGTGAATGCCTCTTCGAGGGTATCAGCGATGACTTCGGCTTTTTCACTAGTTCCGAACACGGGGCCGTTTGGACCTTGGAGCGTAGGTATAATGTGTGGCTCGCGAGTGAAGTGTCTCGCTAGGTTCCATACAGGCCTGGTGTTGGTGTCAAACTTTTCTAGCAGTTTGTCCCACTTTTCGTGCCGGTGTCGTGGTAGCAATTCCTTGATCTGGGCGTTTAGTTGATTTTTTATCACCCGATCTTGGTCTCGGTGGTGTCGAGTCCAATAGCGCCTACGTTTGTTACGGTGCCTAATGAGTGCCTTGATGAGTTCCGGGATCTTTTGATCCCGCTCACGTCTTGTGCGAGTTGGCTGCTATTAGCGAAGTTACGGCCTCGTCTATATCGTGTGGAATATTGAGCGGGGGGGGGGGGGGTCATCTCTTCCGGTTAGGTCCGTGTTCAGGACTTCCTTGAACTGTTTCCAGTTTGCCGCTTTGTAGTTGCGCAGCTGCCTAGGGACCTCACCGGTGACCTGGGGGTCGGCTGACAGTTTAACAATTACTGATATGTGGTCCGAGCTGAGGTCATTTATTACCTCTGCTCGGTGCCTTAAGGTCACCACGTACTCTTACACGATGAAAAAGTCAATTTTTGTGGCATCACTTTACTAAGTATTTTCTGGGTTTATGCTAAAGGTACAGCTATGATTCTTATCACATATAAGAAGCGGTATATTCTGAGCTGTTTTCGACCATGTAGTGCTATTTTGCTTTTATAGGATGTGTGAAACGAATACAAATTTGGACAGATACATTTAAAAAAATGTTGTATAAGTTGCTTCAGGTACACATTTCTCAGTTGTTTTTCAATCAAATATTCTCAAATTTTGTTCACATACTTGGAATGGATCATGGCAGATGAGTAACCACTTTGTTTCATTATTATTGGGACAGACTGCAAGAAAAAATAATCCGAACTCTTTCTTTTTAAATTTATTCAAAAATATGTATCAATTTTTCTCTTCCCAATCCATGCCTACTATGTTTTGGAAGTGAAAATAGGTTAACATTCAAGTACTCCATTAGGAAAGTTAATGTAAAAAAATTAGCCTTCTATATTAAATGGTTTCCTAGTTATTGATAACTAAACATGAAAAATGAGTATTAACGGAAAACAGCTGGCAAAGTTAAAAGTGTATTATTCAGAGCTTGGGACGCTAATTAAAAAAAAAAACGAATTTGAGGTAGTTGTAGACATCAAAACCCCAACTAACTATATATATTTGGATTCAGAAAAAGAATGAAGAATTTTATGGCGCCAAAATCAAAAAATCGTTTTTTTCATCATGCAAGAGTACGTGGTGTCCTTAATGTTACAGTATGTCAGGGACCCCGTTGCGCCTGCGGGGTATAAATGTTGCTGCTACGACGCACTGGTGCCTGTCGAGTTGGGTGCCCGCGGGATTGGGGCGAGCGCATTTTGCATTGAAATCGCCACCCAGTATTGTGTGGGGGCCTACTCTGAAGAGAGTTTCAATGTCATGTGTGTCGATGCGGCGGCTGTTATTGTTGTACACGGTAACTATGGTAATGTGCGTGCCGTGTACTGGCATGCCGATTCCACATGCTTCAAGGTGGACCAGTGCAGGCATTGGTACTGTATGCCCCTGAGGACTAGTACTGCTTCACCACCTTTTTTTCGGTCCCGAAACTGTCTCCCGTCCCGCCTAGCTGCGGCTTTATAGCCTTGGACTGTGAGCTTTTCGCTGGGTTGCAGGTGAGTTTCGGTTAATATGGCAATATGTAAGTCATGTGTGCGCAGGAATGGTTCGAGTTCGTACTTTTTGAACTTTATGCCATCGGCATTCCAGTTGTTCCTGGGTTGTGTGGTGTTATTCTCTTCAATAGGTGTGTCAGCCATGATGGGTGGAGCAGAGGTTTGCGATAGTGGACATAGCCATCGTCAGCCATTGACTGGAGGGGCTGTACTTAACTCTGTAATGAGTTTAAATACTGCCTTGAGGACACCACCTATCGTGAACTCAGGGTTGAGCGTCCGAGGGAAGGCCTCGATCCTTTCAAGAAAGGATGGTTCAGTTGCTGGGCTGGCGTGGTTGTCGCTGTGAGGTGGGCGGTCTCTTGAGGAGAGCGGTAGGGTGGCGGTCTCTTGAGGAGAGCGGTACGGTGGCGGTCTCTTGAGGAGAGCGGTAGGGTGGCGGTTTCTTGAGGAGAGCGGTAGGGTGGCGGTTTCTTGAGGAGAGCGGTAGGGTGGCGGTTTCTTGAGGAGAGCGGTAGGGTGGCGGTTTCTTCGGAGTAGGGGGCAATGCGACTACTAATTTTGACTTGTGAGGGGTGGAGGTGACTGAAGGATAATCCTCCCATGCCTCCTGTGCCAGTGCCTTGGTGGTTTCTACTGGGGGTCTCGGTCTCTTTTGGGGCTCGGGGTTTTTCTGTCCTTCTTAGTTCTCTGTTCCTTTGAGCCAGAGTCACTGGGTCAGGTCTAGTTGAAGGGCCTGGCATGGGGTCGACCTCAGTGTTGGGGTGGTCAGGTAGTGTTTTTGTATTTCTATTTGTCCCTCCACTATTCTGTTGGCCGGTGCTTGAAGAGCCTGGGGGCCCTGCTGGAGCCTTTGTACCTGAGGGGTCTACAGGTGCCAGGGGAGCTCCACCAGTCTTCCCCTTTAATGGCTTCCTGTTTCGCCTTGCTGCTTCGTATGCCTTGCGGCTCAGGCAGCTCATAAAGTTTGCCGCGTGTGGTCCCTCGCAGTTGCTGCATTTTGAGAATTCACGGCCTGCACCGTTGGGACAGCTGGCCGATAGGTGGGCTCCAGCGCATCGCCTGCAGCGGGGCTCGTCATGGGACCAAGCCTCTGGCAGACTAAGCACTGTGCCACCATCTCGGGTTTCCGGAATGGTTCGAACCGGACGCGCATGCTCAGTTACTCTCAGTATTCTCTTTGAGCCAGCTTCGCCCGCCACTGTCACCAGGTACAGGGGTCACTGCTTCTTGTCTGGGTTGGTGCGCATTGTCTCAATAGAGATGGTGGGAAAGTTCGAGCGGCTACGAACGCATCAGGAGGAGTTTGGTTCGCCGGGGCGCGCATGACGTATCCTTGTGCGGGTTTTTCAGGAACAACCTGCGCGTAAGGAATGTTTTCCTTACTAAGTTAGCCAAGCGCAGCCGAGTACGAGCTCCAGGTCCTCACTTGAAGGGATAATTCTCTGTGGGCGTTCGTACGGGGAGGGATGAATATGAAGTTGTGTTCCTCCTTAGGGAGAGTGCGCAACAGGCCTAAGTGCATCTTCTCAATGTTTGTGTTAAAAATGCTGATGGGTGGGGAGCGTCGTCCCTTTTCGTTTGCATGTTTGCGGATTTTGTAGGGAATTGTGGACTCTGTTGAGCCTGAGGAGTTGAAGCTCTCATTGGCCAGGGTGGCAGGGACCTTGAGGCCACCACGCCTCCTCGCCTTGCCACGTTTTTTCCGCGAAACAACTTCAGTGAAACCCTCCTGGGCCTGGTCGGCTGCGGGGGCTTGAGGCTGTGCTTCCTCTGATGAAGATTTAGAATCTGGCCCTGGTGCTGGCTTCTTAATCCTCGTCCGAGGTGGCTTGCGTGCATCCTTGCTCTTCCCCTCAGTTGGCTGGCCTCCCATTTTTCCAGGGTTTTGTTTGGGAGGCGCCTCCTTTGGTTGAGCAAGGGCTGCTTTCCCCTTCGAGGTGGCCTTACAAGCGTCCGCATTCCTCGCCTCAGTTGGCTAGCCTCCTGCCTTTCCAGGGTTTGGCTTGGGAGGTGCCGTCTTTGGTGGATCGCTGGGTGCTTGTCCCTTTGGGGCCTTACCATTTGTCCCCACTTTTCGGCTTTTCGCTATTGTGGGAGTGCTCGCTAGTGCGGTGCCCTCATTCACAATGAGCGGTGGGCCTAATGGGTTGGGGTCCATGGTCAGACTAGGCTCTCTCGGGGGTTGCGGGTTCTTAGTGGTGGCGGTCTCCGTACGCCATGGCCTGAGGTCCAGCCGCCTGCTGAAGGCAGCGGTCTGGCTTGGGCCCTGGTTCAGTGCCCGGTTCACCATGATGTCGAATGACTCGAAAAACTGTGGTGAGCAGGGTGGTGTGAATATGCCGGCATCACCCGAAATCACAGAGCATGATTTGTTTAGTCTTAGAGTCTCAACAATGCTTGTGCCGGGGACTCGTCTTGAGTTATTCACCATGTGGGATGCGATGGGTGAGACCGTGTACCGGTTGTGGTGATGGAGGTGGTAGTGAGGGTGATTATGGCCATTGTTTCCACCCCAGTCCTTGCCATTCGTGCTGGCGAGAGGCCGGGTTTATGGTGTGGAAACACCGAGTGTATAGTGGATAGGCGTGAGTAGAAAGCTTATTGTCAGGGGCGTATATAGAGTTTTATTTCGGGGGGTGCCCAACTAGAGGTTAGGAGGCATGGTATAGGTCCAAAGAATAGCGGGTCCGGGGTTCTCCCCGGGAAACTTTTGTATAATTTGGTGCAAAATGATGAGTTTTAAGGCTATGTGGCATCACTTTTGCAACCAATTTGTTGTGATGATTTATGTTTGGTTAATGTCAAACACAACTAAGACCATTTTAAGTTACTTGGTTTTAATACAATCTTCTTGCTCACTTGATAGTATTTACATGGAAAGAATTAATGTTACTGTTTTGATTTACAACTCACACTATAATATAAAGTCAAGGTTTCTTGAAGCATTGCCAAATCGGTTCATACTTCATCGTCAGTGAGATATATGTCTCTGTGAATAGATGACAATACTAGACCTTTGAGTCTGTTTTCAGAAGTAGAATTTCTTAAGTATGTTTACAACCAACTCAAACTCTGCTCGGCAGTATCAGTAGCTACAGTGAGAGGTAAATTTGCCAAAAGTTTGATAAGGGTATAGGCTAAGAGTTAGAGAAAAAAATTTTGTTACACAAGTTTTTGGATGCCTTCTTCATAGAAGTTTGCCGCCGACCGTAAACGAGAGTGAAGACTCCCCTGTAAGATATCCTACCCTTTGGCCACCACTGTTAGGCAAATTGCGTATGTGGTCAGGAGAACTCCTAAACATACGCAGTTCTCCTGGTAAGCACGCAATTTGCCTAACAGTGGTGGCCAAAGGGTAGGATGACTTACAGGGGAGTCTTCACTCTCGTTTACGGTCGGCGGCAAACTTCTATGAAGAAGGTATCCAAAAACTTGTGCCACGCTATGACAAATGCCTGAAAAAGTTCGGCAGTTATGTGGAAAAGTAGTTTTAAGAGGTGTAGAATATTGTGCAATAAATATTTTTTCTGTATCTGTACACAATTTAATTTTATTACCAAACGGAACTTACTTTCTGGACGTGCCTCGTATATATACATAAAAACATGTAACAACCTTGAACCAAGAACTCATCCTACCATCAACTCTCACTGCAACCCGAATATCAACATACTTTTGATTGCCTGTAGCAGCCTTCCCTCGATACCATAATCCTTCAGGATGCTCAGCATCTTCTCCCTGAGTACTCTATCGTACACCTTCCCTAGATCTACGAAACACAAACACAACTGTCTACCCCCCAGGGGCTCACATCTAGTGGGACGTGAATTGGCGACCACGGGCCCCCAGCTGAGTCCGGCATTGCTTCCACTTACTTGTGCCGGCCTCCTCTCCGTCTTCTTTTCTGTCGACCTCACTTGGGCAACTCTTGTTCTCTTCCGACCCCGACGTATTAGGGTATCCGAGGCCTAGGGAGTCTCTTCCTTTCCCGCCTTAATTGACCCTTGTCTCATCTTTTCTGATACCCTCCTCCTGCGAGGGATCAGCCTTCTTTTTCTTTTCAACTTATCTCCTGCCTTCTGCTCAAGGCCCTCAAGGAGGCAGGGTGTATGTAGCCCCACCACTTCTGGTGCACCCTGGATATTGCTACACCCTCAGGGCTCACGGCTGGCGAGTTCGGGAGTTGGCGACCCCGAGGGATTCCTGACCTGGGTCCGGTTTCCCCAACGAGCTTAAACAGAGGCAGGAGTGCCGCCAGACTGAAGCTACTTGAAACGGCGTCCGCCATTTTCTCTGGGGTCAAGAGAAAGTGGGAGGAGCTATGACATATTTTAAAGTATCAGGGCAAGGCATGCCGGAACATTAATAAGAAACATATTTACGACAAATTATGAAGTCCAATCACTTCTTAAACATTCAGAATAGTTTCAGGTTATAACAATAGTGCTGTAGGCTATTTATACTGCACAATTGTAATTACTGTCCCTTAAATAGAATCAGCTTTGTTAAAACTTGTCTCACTTGCCTCTGATTCAGGAGGACTTTTCTCTGAGGGCATGATATACTGTGCAAGTTTAGTAATACTTCAGTATATGCCTTTTCAGCTTCACATAATGCGATTCTTCACATGGTTCTACTGCAGGTAATAGGTGTTCAAAAGAAGAGAACAAACAACAGTTTAACATTGTAAATAGGTCTCTAGTTTGAGCAAGATATTTTTGCAGTTTTTGTCCAAGATATGAACATTACTCCTGAAAACACATTCTGCTGTCTTACACAAATATTTCAAGTCATCGGATGATTTATACAATGAGTTGCCCACATCTTTGCACTTTATGAGACCACATTTTGCGTCATTAGGCCTACTCATTGTCAGTTGAACATCTAAGCATTCCACACATTTGATTAACTTCGACACATTTCCTACAACACTACCTGCAACATATTCTACCACTTGATCACTGAATGTGGAAAGGGTTTCAAAACACTCTACATACGGTTTTCAAGTTCACTTAGGCCTACATGAACATTAATTACAATAGGCTGCATAATGGGAGGACTTAGTATTAGACTATCATCTGTCTTCACATTAGCTTTAGGGGAAGGATCAATTTGATCAATTAAGCATTTCCTATATGCAGCTTTGAATTCTAAGGCATTGGGATTGTTTCTATTTCCACCCCTACTTCTCAAACAAGAAAAGAACAATTCTGAATGGTCTTGACTTAACTTACGAGTAAGCATACATTTTAGAATTGAACCTGATTCCCAAAGATAAGTTTCTGCAAGGCCCTTAACGCTCAAAAGGTCCAAGGGGGGGGGGGGGGGCCGTGGTGGCTCAGAGGTCTAGCTGAATGCCTCCCACCAAGGCGGTCCGGGTTCGATTCCCGGTCAATGCATGTGAGATTTTCGAAGTGAAATGCCATGTCCTGTGGTTCGGATTCCACGTAAAAAGGAGGTCCCGTGGCTCATAATCACAAGATTCACGGTCACGTAAAACTACAATCTTCCTTCCTTTTCAAAAGGTCCAAGATCAATCCACTAACAGCAATTATTTTAGAAGAGTTTTGTAAAGAAGTGCCATCAGTAAGTCTCAGATCTTTTAAATAGTCTATACATTTATCTATATTCTGACATGTCACAGCTTTATTGGACCTCCTGATAGGTGATTTTGTCCCTTTGTCCCTTCACTGAATTTTTCCCTCCAACGAGTAATGTTTAAGCTCGTTGCATCCCTCGCAATCAGCTGACTGAATGTTTTGACTCGATGACTCCAGAAAACATGGCGGACGTTCTTACCAATATCTTCCGCTAAGAGCGCTGTGAAGGGTACCTTAGCCTCTCTATAGTATCTTTAAAGCTCGTTGGGTTTCCCCCTTATGTCCCTTACCTCTGGGGTGGACCCGCTCCTCCTTCACTTTCCTATCTGCCTTTCACGGCTCTCCTTCCTTCCAAGTCCCTCAATCCGCATTCTTCGAGGGTTGAGGGCATTTCTTTTCCTCCTGTCCTTTAATTGCCTTATTCTCATTTTGTTTTCCATTTCTTCTTCTAGTATATAAGTTAGTAGTTAGTTTTAGTTTACATTTAATTTTCATCTTCACTATCACCCAAACCATTAGGGGCCGATAACCTAGATGTTAGGCCGCTTACAACAACAATTATCATCATCAACAACTGTCTATTCCTCTCGTAGCATTTCTCAATAACTTGGCGCATAGACTACGGTACTAAAAATTTGATCTTGACATCCTTCGTTGTGGTCTGAAGCTACACAGGTTTTCATCCACCTTACTCTCAGCCATTGTTCGAACAACGCTCCATTTCATAGTAATCAATGTTGTATTCTTATAATTATTATATTTACTACTATTTCATTATTAGGTTTAACATTCAGATCCATCGTTCAATTCCCAATAAATTAAAAGGAGTGTTTTAACTAGAATAAATAATTATCCTTGTAATTATGGGCATGGGTGCAACCCCCCCCCCCCCCACCTGGATTCTGTTAATGTTGATTTTCGATTGGTCATTGTCACAAGTTTATTTCATAAATTGAAGTTTCTTTAACGGCTTCGGTGGCGTAGTCGGTAGCATGCTGAGCTTCTATGCCCAAGGTCGCGGGTTCAAATCCGGCCGAAGTCGTCGGATTTTTTAAGAGCGTTAAAAATTCCTCAGTATGCCTTCCTTCCGGCGGTCCCATGTCATAAATGTATGGCATGTTAAAGAACCTTCCACTAATTTCACCTGTGTGAAGCTAAATTGTATAGGTTAAGAATGTAAACAACGCTCTTAGGTTCCCACGTTCGTTGCCAAGAGCCGACTGCGGTGGCGTCTGGTAGCTAAGTTCTGAACTAGTAGTCGTTGACGGTGGCGTTTGGCGGCAAAAGTAGGAACTATATGATAAATTCAAAAGTCTGCAGTCCTTACTTGAATTAAAAACAGATAACACACACTAATACAGTCATCACAATTAACACCGGTTATCAGACAGATTCTACACACACCCAAAGTACACGGGGCTACATGACCGCGTTGTCACAGCACCTAAACTTAAGAACCAACCAACGAAGTTTCTGATAATCAACTGACAATAATGTCACAATAGAAAATTTCTTTACTGTTGCTGACATAATGGTTCTAATGATGTCATGGAAACGTAGCTCCATTTTCCAATATGGATATGCCTAGTGTAAATACTGTATGTTTACCCAACACAATAAAAAAGTGACAGTCAGTCTGAAAGACTAGACTTTGTATCATTTTAAATGCTACAAATGCTGAAAAATGCTAGAAAGGCAAAGACTCTTGACATGTTATAAAATTATCTGCATAATACTTATCTTGCTTATCTTGTTTCAAATTACTCGCGAACGGCAAGTGCAAACCAAGGGCAAAGCAAGATCAAGCGCGCGGGATGCCGTCACGCTCACCAGAGCGCGCGGGGACGTGCCCCTTCCATCCAGTCTAAAAACACTTATAGTGGGCGATGTATTGAAGATAGAGATATGCTCTCGCGGACTTTCTTGTGGAACTTTTCATGCTGACCAATTCTTACGCTCATAGTATATTGATAGTTTTAACGGTTTGCCCAGCGTAAGCTTAAGAAGCGCACGGACGCCAAGTTTGTTTTCGACTTTTTCACTGAAATCGTTACTGCTTGGCTTCCTTTGATCATACATAAATTATTTTCTACAGAATCTTTCCTCGAGATATCCTTTACAGAATGGTGAAAACCGCATCAAAATCCATCCAGCGGTTCCCGAGATTACCCGTGTTTACTGCGGAGCTCGTTGCCATCTATGAAGCTCTGCAGTTTGCACTACAGGATGCACGAATCCACTTTCTCGTGTGTACCGACTCTTTGAGTTCGTTGCAGTCAATTGCTACATGTTTCCCGCAACACCCCCTAGTGCAGCGAATCCACGACCTACTAGCCGGGCTGTGCCACGCTGACTCTCGAATCACCTTTCTGTGGCTTCCAAGCCACATGGGAATTGCGGGAAATGAGTTAGCTGATCAAGCTGCAAAAGAGGCGGTATCACTACCACCTCGACTAATGGAGGTACCCGCTAGAGATATTCGCTCTCAGTTACGCCTACAAGTTCTGGCTTTTTGGGAGAGTCAGTGGCTAGCTGAACCACTGCCCAGTAAACTGAGAGCGATCAAGGGAACTACTCGCGTGTGGCGGAGCTCCTTCCGGGCCCGGAGAGAGTCCGTCATTTATTGTAGGCTAAGGATAGGTCATACAAGATCCACCCACTCGTACCTAATGAGAAGGGAAGACCCCCCACTTTGTACATGTGGAGCCGTTTTCACCGTGGCCCACATTTTCACCGAGTGTGTGGATCTTGCTGACTTACGAAGAAAACTTGGTTTGCTGACGACACTCAAACTTATATTAGCCGATGACGCGGTGGCTGCTGATCGCGTTATCCGCTTTATAAGTGAGAGAAGGGTTAGGGCCAGCAATCTAAATTCTCCAGTGAACATTGACTCAACGACTTGCTCGTTTTTGAATGATAATGGTTTTTTTCCCGTAATTTTTGTTTATTTTTATGATTTTCAATTTTTATTTAGTTTTTTTGTTTTTGTTTTATTAATTTTTGGTCTTTTTAAATTTAGGCGTCCACCTCAAAATTTTAAATTCAATTCCAAATTTGTATTCTTTAATCTGTGTTAAGAGGGGCAGATGACCTCGTAAGTCCGCCCCTTAAAACAACAACAA
Source organism: Meconema thalassinum (assembly GCA_946902985.2). Classification (NCBI taxonomy): domain Eukaryota; kingdom Metazoa; phylum Arthropoda; class Insecta; order Orthoptera; family Tettigoniidae; genus Meconema; species Meconema thalassinum. Next base: position 186,769,646 of record OX336388.2, on the reverse strand, counting down.
CAACAACTTACCCGTGACATCCAGGAATCGGGGATTTTTGTCTTATATTAACGAAGTAGAGATTGTCGGGGAACACATGCACCAAGCGGTACTATGACGTCACACACCTCAGTGCATCTGGGTACATTTCGTCCCATCACCGTAACGTAACGCCAGACCCCAGCGTAACGACGAAGTCGACAAGATCATTTAAAATGATAAAAAACAACAACCTTGAACCAAGAACTCATCAACTCTCGCTGCAGCCCGAGTATCAACATACTTTTGATTGCCTGTAGCAGCCTTCCCTCGACATCTTCTCCCTGTGTACTCTATCGTACACCTTCTCTAGATCTACAAAACACAAACACAACTGTCTATTCCTCTCGTAGCATTTCTCAATAACTTGGCGCATAGACTAAACTACGGTACTAAAAATTTGATCTTGACATCCTCGTTGTGGTCTGAAGCCACACTGGTTTTCATCCACCTTACTCTCAGCCATTGTTCGAACTCTTCTTTCTACGACGCCCCCTTTCATAGTAATCATATCAATGTTGTATTCTTATTAAAACTCAGCAATTCTTCTAGGTTTGTGCCGTGTCTGTGTGGGGTTTCGCCTAGGACACCAAGCTAGGCTCATCGGCGGGCTCTTGGTGTCCCTGCCCGGACCCCCACAGGAGTATCGAACTGCGCGATACCTCCCTTTATATAGAGTGCAACTGCACGCCTTGACTGCGAGAACCAAAAGCTCAAGCAGCCTGAACCTCCCTATGAAGGCTTCCAAAAAGATGGTATATTGGCTTTCACGGCCGGTGAATTAAAACTCAGCAATTCTTCTAGGTTTGTGCCGTGTCTGTGTGGGGTTTCGCCTAGGACACCAAGCTAGGCTCATCGGCGGGCTCTTGGTGTCCCTGCCCGGACCCCCACAGGAGTATCGAACTGCGCGATACCTCCCTTTATATAGAGTGCAACTGCACTCCTTGACTGCGAGAACCAAAAGCTCAAGCAGCCTGAACCTCCCTATGAAGGCTTCCAAAAAGATGGTATATTGGCTTTCACGGCCGGTGAATTAAAACTCAGCAATTCTTCTAGGTTTGTGCCGTGTCTGTGTGGGGTTTCGCCTAGGACACCAAGCTAGGCTCATCGGCGGGCTCTTGGTGTCCCTGCCCGGACCCCCACAGGAGTATCGAACTGCGACACCAAGAGCCCGCCGATGAGCCTAGCTTGGTGTCCTAGGCGAAACCCCACACAGACACGGCACAAACCTAGAAGAATTGCTGAGTTTTAATTCACCGGCCGTGAAAGCCAATATACCATCTTTTTGGAAGCCTTCATAGGGAGGTTCAGGCTGCTTGAGCTTTTGGTTCTCGCAGTCAAGGAGTGCAGTTGCACTCTATATAAAGGGAGGTATCGCGCAGTTCGATACTCCTGTGGGGGTCCGGGCAGGGACACCAAGAGCCCGCCGATGAGCCTAGCTTGGTGTCCTAGGCGAAACCCCACACAGACACGGCACAAACCTAGAAGAATTGCTGAGTTTTAATTCACCGGCCGTGAAAGCCAATATACCATCTTTTTGGAAGCCTTCATAGGGAGGTTCAGGCTGCTTGAGCTTTTGGTTCTCGCAGTCAAGGAGTGCAGTTGCACTCTATATAAAGGGAGGTATCGCGCAGTTCGATACTCCTGTGGGGGTCCGGGCAGGGACACCAAGAGCCCGCCGATGAGCCTAGCTTGGTGTCCTAGGCGAAACCCCACACAGACACGGCACAAACCTAGAAGAATTGCTGAGTTTTAATTCACCGGCCGTGAAAGCCAATATACCATCTTTTTGGAAGCCTTCATAGGGAGGTTCAGGCTGCTTGAGCTTTTGGTTCTCGCAGTCAAGGAGTGCAGTTGCACTCTATATAAAGGGAGGTATCGCGCAGTTCGATACTCCTGTGGGGGTCCGGGCAGGGACACCAAGAGCCCGCCGATGAGCCTAGCTTGGTGTCCTAGGCGAAACCCCACACAGACACGGCACAAACCTAGAAGAATTGCTGAGTTTTAATTCACCGGCCGTGAAAGCCAATATACCATCTTTTTGGAAGCCTTCATAGGGAGGTTCAGGCTGCTTGAGCTTTTGGTTCTCGCAGTCAAGGAGTGCAGTTGCACTCTATATAAAGGGAGGTATCGCGCAGTTCGATACTCCTGTGGGGGTCCGGGCAGGGACACCAAGAGCCCGCCGATGAGCCTAGCTTGGTGCCCTAGGCGAAACCCCACACAGACACGGCACAAACCTAGAAGAATTGCTGAGTTTTAATTCACCGGCCGTGAAAGCCAATATACCATCTTTTTGGAAGCCTTCATAGGGAGGTTCAGGCTGCTTGAGCTTTTGGTTCTCGCAGTCAAGGAGTGCAGTTGCACTCTATATAAAGGGAGGTATCGCGCAGTTCGATACTCCTGTGGGGGTCCGGGCAGGGACACCAAGAGCCCGCCGATGAGCCTAGCTTGGTGTCCTAGGCGAAACCCCACACAGACACGGCACAAACCTAGAAGAATTGCTGAGTTTTAATTCACCGGCCGTGAAAGCCAATATACCATCTTTTTGGAAGCCTTCATAGGGAGGTTCAGGCTGCTTGAGCTTTTGGTTCTCGCAGTCAAGGAGTGCAGTTGCACTCTATATAAAGGGAGGTATCGCGCAGTTCGATACTCCTGTGGGGGTCCGGGCAGGGACACCAAGAGTCCGCCGATGAGCCTAGCTTGGTGTCCTAGGCGAAACCCCACACAGACACGGCACAAACCTAGAAGAATTGCTGAGTTTTAATTCACCGGCCGTGAAAGCCAATATACCATCTTTTTGGAAGCCTTCATAGGGAGGTTCAGGCTGCTTGAGCTTTTGGTTCTCGCAGTCAAGGAGTGCAGTTGCACTCTATATAAAGGGAGGTATCGCGCAGTTCGATACTCCTGTGGGGGTCCGGGCAGGGACACCAAGAGCCCGCCGATGAGCCTAGCTTGGTGTCCTAGGCGAAACCCCACACAGACACGGCACAAACCTAGAAGAATTGCTGAGTTTTAATTCACCGGCCGTGAAAGCCAATATACCATCTTTTTGGAAGCCTTCATAGGGAGGTTCAGGCTGCTTGAGCTTTTGGTTCTCGCAGTCAAGGAGTGCAGTTGCACTCTATATAAAGGGAGGTATCGCGCAGTTCGATACTCCTGTGGGGGTCCGGGCAGGGACACCAAGAGCCCGCCGATGAGCCTAGCTTGGTGTCCTAGGCGAAACCCCACACAGACACGGCACAAACCTAGAAGAATTGCTGAGTTTTAATTCACCGGCCGTGAAAGCCAATATACCATCTTTTTGGAAGCCTTCATAGGGAGGTTCAGGCTGCTTGAGCTTTTGGTTCTCGCAGTCAAGGAGTGCAGTTGCACTCTATATAAAGGGAGGTATCGCGCAGTTCGATACTCCTGTGGGGGTCCGGGCAGGGACACCAAGAGCCCGCCGATGAGCCTAGCTTGGTGTCCTAGGCGAAACCCCACACAGACACGGCACAAACCTAGAAGAATTGCTGAGTTTTAATTCACCGGCCGTGAAAGCCAATATACCATCTTTTTGGAAGCCTTCATAGGGAGGTTCAGGCTGCTTGAGCTTTTGGTTCTCGCAGTCAAGGAGTGCAGTTGCACTCTATATAAAGGGAGGTATCGCGCAGTTCGATACTCCTGTGGGGGTCCGGGCAGGGACACCAAGAGCCCGCCGATGAGCCTAGCTTGGTGCCCTAGGCGAAACCCCACACAGACACGGCACAAACCTAGAAGAATTGCTGAGTTTTAATTCACCGGCCGTGAAAGCCAATATACCATCTTTTTGGAAGCCTTCATAGGGAGGTTCAGGCTGCTTGAGCTTTTGGTTCTCGCAGTCAAGGAGTGCAGTTGCACTCTATATAAAGGGAGGTATCGCGCAGTTCGATACTCCTGTGGGGGTCCGGGCAGGGACACCAAGAGCCCGCCGATGAGCCTAGCTTGGTGTCCTAGGCGAAACCCCACACAGACACGGCACAAACCTAGAAGAATTGCTGAGTTTTAATTCACCGGCCGTGAAAGCCAATATACCATCTTTTTGGAAGCCTTCATAGGGAGGTTCAGGCTGCTTGAGCTTTTGGTTCTCGCAGTCAAGGAGTGCAGTTGCACTCTATATAAAGGGAGGTATCGCGCAGTTCGATACTCCTGTGGGGGTCCGGGCAGGGACACCAAGAGTCCGCCGATGAGCCTAGCTTGGTGTCCTAGGCGAAACCCCACACAGACACGGCACAAACCTAGAAGAATTGCTGAGTTTTAATTCACCGGCCGTGAAAGCCAATATACCATCTTTTTGGAAGCCTTCATAGGGAGGTTCAGGCTGCTTGAGCTTTTGGTTCTCGCAGTCAAGGAGTGCAGTTGCACTCTATATAAAGGGAGGTATCGCGCAGTTCGATACTCCTGTGGGGGTCCGGGCAGGGACACCAAGAGCCCGCCGATGAGCCTAGCTTGGTGTCCTAGGCGAAACCCCACACAGACACGGCACAAACCTAGAAGAATTGCTGAGTTTTAATTCACCGGCCGTGAAAGCCAATATACCATCTTTTTGGAAGCCTTCATAGGGAGGTTCAGGCTGCTTGAGCTTTTGGTTCTCGCAGTCAAGGAGTGCAGTTGCACTCTATATAAAGGGAGGTATCGCGCAGTTCGATACTCCTGTGGGGGTCCGGGCAGGGACACCAAGAGCCCGCCGATGAGCCTAGCTTGGTGTCCTAGGCGAAACCCCACACAGACACGGCACAAACCTAGAAGAATTGCTGAGTTTTAATTCACCGGCCGTGAAAGCCAATATACCATCTTTTTGTATTCTTATAATTACGGTAGGCTATATTTACTACTATTTCATTATTAGGTTTAACATTCAGATCCATCGTTCAATTCCCAATAAATTAAAAGGAGTGCTTGCCCTTGTAATATCTATTGCCATTTTAATAATTCTTCCTTTCTATTATCAGAAATGTTAACATCAAGTTTGTTCCGTGTTGACGAGATTATATAACTAGAGTAAATAATAAATTATCCTTGTAATTATGGGCATGGGTGCCCCCAGGGAGGGGCAAGGTGGGGCCGTGCCCCCTCCCTGGAATTCTGTGAATGTTGATTTTCGATTGGTCATTGTCACAAGTTTATTTCATAAATTGAAGTTTCTGATAATCAACTGACAAATGTCACAATAGAAAATTTCTTCAATGTTGCTGACATAATATGTATTTATATTCGAAAATATATGTTTCTAATGATGTCATGCATTAGACCACCAATGGAAACGTAGCTCCATTTTCCAATATGGATATGCCTAGTGTAAATACTGTATGTTTACCCAACACTATAGAAATTGGTTAGGCTGGCTACTACTTTCGCCACCTCACTTTGGCAGTGACGATATGAAAGCATGTTCTGGAGATCTCTTTATACGAGGCACGTCCAGAAAGTAAGTTCCGTTTGGTAATAAAATTAAATTGTGTACAGATACAGAAAAAATATTTATTGCACAACATTCTACACCTCTTAAACTACTTTTCCACATAACTGCCGAACTTTTTCAGGCATTTGTCGTAGCGTGGCACAAGTTTTTGGATACCTTCTTCATAGAAGTTTGCCGCCTGTGTTTTCAACCAGTTGGAAACATCTTATTTCAGCTCGTCGTCATTGTTGAAGTGTTGACCGCCAAGGAAAGACTTGAGATGTGTGAACAGATGAAAGTCGCTAGGAGCGAGGTCAGGGCTGTACGGAGGGTGGTCAATCACGTCCCAGCCAAATCCTTATAGGAGGTTTTTCGTCACCTTTGCAGTGTGTGGTCGTGCGTTGTCGTGAAGAAAAACAACACCTTTTGACAGCAACCCTCGGCGCTTATTCTGTATTGCGCGGCGCAATTTCCTAAGTGTCTCGCAGTAAGCATCTGCGTTGATTGTTTGACCACGCGGTAAGAAATAAATGAGTAAGATGCCTTTCCTGTCCCAGAACACTGTGCACATCATTTTCCGAGGTGTCAAGATTTGTTTCGGCTTAACCTTTGCTGGGGAAGAAGTGTGCCTCCATTCCATTGATTGTCGCTTACTTTCAGGGGTGTCGTAAGAAACCCAAGTTTCATCTCCTGTGACTATCTGTGTCAGAAATTCTTCGCCGCCTTCATTGTAACGGGTCAAAAACTGAAGTGCACTACCCATCCGTTTTCTTTTGTGTTGCTCCGTAAGAATCTTTGGTACCCAACGTCGGCAAAGTTTACGAAAGTTCAGTTTTTCGGTAACAATTTCATGAATTAGTGATTGTGAGATGTGGGGAAATTCCATAGCGAGAGCACTAATTGTAAACCTGCGGTTTTCCCGGATCTTGTCATCAATCGCGTGAACCAGTTCTTCTGTAACCAAAGATGGACGCCCACTTCGTTCTTCATCGAGCACTTCACTACGTCCTTCATTGAACTGTCGGACCCATCTACTCACCATTGAATCACTCATTGCATTTTGTCCATACACTTCGCAAATTTGCCGATAAATTTCAATTGGTTTCACTTTCTTAGCATTCAGAAAACGAATCACAGATCTGATTTCACAAGCGGCGGGATTTTCAATCAACACCGACATTGTACGAGTAAACATGCACAACAACGCGGACGTGGCTGACAGCGCTCTCCAAATGGCGCACGTTTCTTCTCCTTGATACAGAGGGTCTACCGCGCATATGCGGAACTGCGCTGCAGCGGAACGTACAACTACTTGAAGACACAGGCGGCACACGTCTATGATGAAGGTGTACAAAAACTCGTGCCACGCTACGACAAATGCCTGCAATTCGGCAGTTATGTGGAAAAGTAGTTTAAGGGTTGTAGAATTTTGTTCAATAAATAATTTTTCTATATCTGTACACAATTTAATGTTATTACCAAAAGGAACTTACTCTCTGGCTGTACTTCGTACATTGCAACACCGATAGCGGATTTCAGCCCCTAAAACGAGGTTTTATTTGCTGACTAGTAAAACGCTAGTCCCTTAAGGTCGCGCTTACAATGTAGTGTCATTTACTGTATTCAGGCCCATTATCACGGGAGAACAAACAGGGCAGCTGCCTAGGGTGGCAGGTTTTAGGGGCGGAAGAAAATCTGGAAAACTGTACAAAACCGCTTGTGTTCAAGCGCCAAGTTATTATAGTCTATGCAATGTTGATTATCTAAGGACACAGAAAACGGGATTGTGTTAGTCATCTTGGTGTTCTTGCTTTTGAATCTGACTTGAAAGTGAAATTGGACTAATGAAATCCTAATCTTGTTTGTAAATGACAAGGCAGGAAGGAATCTCGTTTTTATTTATATAATTGGTGATTTTGATTTTTTTTTATTATTTTCTTTTTACGTATGGCTTTTATTGCCGGGAGTGTCCGAGGACATGTTCAACTCGCCAGAGTTTGTAGCTGCTTCTATGCGGACACCCATGGGGTGAGTTACAAGTACAGTCACGTGTGGATTGTTGTCTGGGGAGCAGGGCCGGATTTACCCAAAGTTACGCTATAGGCACCTCTCCATTGAGCGCCCCTCCTCACTCGAGCACCCCCCCCCCCCCTCTGTGATTTTTATGATAAGGCATAGCCACTCGTATGAGGTAAGGGGTTCGGAAAAAAGCAATAAACAGATACATGGCTGACAGCATAATTTTATGCTTGAATTTTTACGCAGGGAAAACATAGTCAATTCAATAAAAAAACAGCAAAACTACATGAAACAGTTTAACTTTTATGCAACCAAAACACTTTATGAATACCCTTTCCAAAAATAATGTCTAGCCTTAATTCATACAACAAAAATGAAGAGTAGCTTCAAAAATAAAAACATAATTTACTGCTGTAACTGAATGAACTTCGGTAGCACGAAATATATTTTAAAAAAATAGTAGAATACACACTAAAGCCTCCGTGGCTTAGGCGGCAGCACGCCGGCCTCTCACCGCTGAGTCCGTGGTTCAAATCCCGGTCACTCCATGTGAGATCTGTGCTGGACAAAACGGAGGCAGACAGGTTTTTCTCCGGGTACTCCGGTTTTCCCTGTCAACATTTCATTCCAGCAGCACTCTCCACTATCATTTCATTTCATCTGTCATTAATTTAATCATTGCCCCAGAGGAGTGCGTCAGGCCTCGGCAGCCGGCACAGTTCATATCCGCGCCGCTAGATGGGGGCTTCATTCATTCCATTCCTGACCCGGTCGGAGACTGGAAGCAGGTTGTGGATTTTCATTTTCAGTAGAATACACACTAATTTTAAAACGCATGAAGAGCAGTGGTACGAACGACATTTTAAGTTGAGCAATGTGCCTCTAAAATGCAAATAAGGCCAACTGCATATCTTCCTGCAATATCTTTTAGAGAAATTAAAGTGCAGATTAAAAACATGAATGAAGACATAACGGGGACTGCCTCAAGTACAACGAGAACTACTTCAAAAGTTTCCTTCTTGCCTTCTTTTCGGCGAATTCATTAATTATGGCACCGCAGTTCAAGTTTATCGTCATATCTTCTTCAATAGCTAGGAGTGCAATAGAGTTTAACCTTTCTTCTTTAGTGACAGACCGCAAATAGTTCTTGACGCGATTCAGTACCGAAAATGATCTTTCTGCAGAACGATTGGTCACTGGAATGGTGAGAAGTGTCCGTAAAGCAATGTTTACGTTCAGGTACATATCGTGTAAATCTTTTTCATGAAGGAAAGGGCTGAGCTCAGAGGCTGACTTACCTTTAAAATCTGCAATTTTTAAATGTTCCTTTAAATGCAAGCACTCGTCAGCCAGTGCTCTTTCAAAGTCATCCACGTACATTTCTGAGAGATCGTCAGCGAATTTTTTTTTATCATTGGTCCATCTAGATCTAACAGGTTTTCTAGAAAATAAAATCTCTTATGGAGGACTTGTAAGCCTCACTTCGCCTCTTAAGCTCAGCACTTAGTACATCCAGAATTACATAAAATACATTGACGCGAAAATTTTCTGAGCCCTCTGACGGTACATATTCTCCTTGCTTCGTCTCATCATTCCTAGTCTTTCGTTCCAGTCTTCTCTTTAGGTCGTAGGAATATTGAGCAATACCGCTTAATTCTTTGGCTTCTTTCTCATAGACATCGAAATTATCTCTTAAACTTTGCACAAATTCCGCTAACGAAGCGTAACATTCTACCACAGTGCTCAAATTAGTGCTAACTTTTTGGAGCTTCTGGCTGACAGTATTAAATCTTTTTAGAATGGTACTCCAAAAAACAACTTGGAAAGCAGTTTATAATTGTAGGATATTGCTTAAGATGCCTTTGGCTTCACTTCGAGTGTTTGCCTTTTGATTTCTGTCTTCGTGGATACTCTCAAGAACTGCCACGACGCCAAACCAGCCTTCCCTCAGAGCTTGACAAGCGTCATATCGTGCCGACCACCGAGTCACTGACGGGCTTTTTAGTACGCGTGCGATAAAGTTCTTTAAAATTTCCATCAGTAGGTCGAAGCAGTAAAAAAGTTGTGCAGTTCTTGAGCTGTTAAAAAATACCTTACAGATTCTGAACAAGATTCAGCGGCATGAGTTCCAACCAAATTTAGTGAATGGGGTGAGCATGGTGCATAGAGAGCTAAGGGATTCAAGGCCGCTATTCGAGCTTGCAACCCGGAATATTCGCCGGACATATTACTTGCGTTATCGTAGGATTGGCCTCGAATATCCTCCACTTTCAAATCCTGATCTTCCAACTTAGCCTTTACCGCATCAAAAAGCTGCTCTGACTTGTGCCCGATGCTCGCCATAAAACCTAGAAACCTCTCTTTTGGTTCACCATTGGCCGTAACATTTTGTTTGTCCGCCGAGGCAATTTTTTTTTCTTTCTCCCCCTAAGGTGTCATTTGAATTAAATGTAGGCCTAGAATTTTCATTCTATTTTTCATCAATTTTGGCTTGTTGGAGCTGAAAAGGAAAATCCCGTATTAATTAGAGCACTTCAAACATAGTAAATTTAAAAAGAACAACTTTTAATATACTCTGCAGGCACTGTACGGTTTCGAGGCCAGTCGGAGTTTTTATGTATGTCACTTTGTGCAACAGTGTATCAAGGAATCGCCTATTGGGAAATGCCTACTTTGCGTAAAGTAATTCGTGTACGGTAGCTTACCTCAAGTTGGTGAACTCCATCGCAGTCAAAGTCGTGAACCGCAGAGCAAGAATTGTTATTGTTATCCGAATTTGTCGTTGGAGATGTAGGATTCACACGCGCACTAAACGTCTCATTTATTTGCCGACATTTCGATAGTGTAACCTCGGATTTCTTATCGTCTTCAGCTTTGCGGACACGGTTTTGGTAACCAGACAACTTTTTGCTGCCCATAGTTTAAAACATTTACTTGCAGATCACAACAAAACAAAACAACGCAAGCTCGAATTCGTACACAAGACAGGCAAGGGGGGTGGGGCGCGGGGCACTTCGATGCTACTACAATGCAAGCAAACCCAGCTACCGCAACAACAGCGCGCGCAGCACAGCTCCGCTCGCCCGCCTCCCCGCCCCTCTCACACTTGTCGGGACGAAAGGGCGTCGAGCGGCATAACGAAGAGCGAGGTGTAAGGGCATGCGACAAAGACTCGATATTATTTCTAAATGTATCTGTTCATTTCTCAATATTTATTTTAGCATATAGCCTATACTGCTATAATCCTAACTTAGCACATTTAAAGCCGTAACAAAGAGGGCGCCTGATGGAGGTGCCCTTCGGGGCGCCTCCAGTACAGATCATTGCCGGTTGCCTAACCAAATGGGCGCCTTGCGGCGCCCCTTGGACTGTGGCGCCCCTAGGCACGTGCCTATTTTGCCTTATGGTAAATCCGGCCCTGCTGGGGAGGAATGTGTGAATGTAAGAACGAGGAATTGGAAGGCCACGGCCGCCTCCTTCCCAATCCTCATCTGAATTACAACTACACACACTAATACAGCCATCACAATAACACGGGTTGCATGTATGTCTACCCCTTATTATTCCCGGGGTCGGGGATAGGATGCGATGAAATTCTGTGTGGTGGAAGGGTTTTACGGCCGGATGCCCAACCTCATGAGAGGGGTTAATGAGAGATGAAATTAGTGAAGATTAATGAAACTGGGCAAGGATGTGGAAGAAAGCGGCCGTGGCCTGTCAGAAGGTACCGTGCCAGCATTTTCCTGGAGTTGAAAATGGGGGAAACCACCTCGGAATCCATTTCAAGGACGGCCAACGGAGGGACTCGAACCCACATCCACCGAGTCCGCAGAGAGCTTGGCCCCATGGCCTAGCCCTGTGCTTTAGCGAGTGTAACTACCGCTGTCGGTCACAATAACACAGGTTATCAGACAAATTCCATACATACCCAAGTATACGGGGGGCTACAAGACCACGCTGTCGCAAAGCCCCTACATGAATCAACAACAACATATCTAACGTACGGTATGCAACAGAAAGTGTTCATAACGCGTTGTTTCGAGTGGAAAAGGTTGTACAGGAAAAATCATCGTGTGCTAATAGCTTATGTGGATGTACTTTTTGAGTGTTTAGATTCCGCGCTCGGGGAGCACTGGGCAGTTCCCTAGCGCTCCTTCCCCTACCACCACTACACTGCACAGTGGGTCAGAATCGAAATCTAGGGGGACGAAATTATTTTTACGTTTAATCATGATTTTAGAGTGCAAGCAACGTATATCATTCGTTTACTTCATAATAAACATCAGTTAAGACCTTTTTAAGCTACGTCTACACATGCAAGAAATTGTCTATGACTAGGAGTTGGATAGAGCATTCAGTTATCTCTTCAGAACAATTTTCTACCCCTAATTTACTTTTAACAAAGTCATAAAGTTCCACTTTTGACAGAATCGTCGAACCCAGTGTTTCAAACAGTTGTAAACGTGTGAGAACTGGCTGCGCGACATCTTCTAAAACGTAAAATAACTAAGTAAGTTGCAAAAAGATGCAAAAATCTTACAACAGGCGTAAACTACAAGACTTTATCTACATTTTAACATTAAGTAGAAAGTGACGCAGAGTGACGCGACATATTAAAAATCTAAGTGAAATTATAATTTTAAAAATAATAGTTAAATATTATATAATGCAAATATAGCTAAAATTACGTAACAATTACGCCCATTAATAACTGAAACACGTTACAAAGATCATACCTTCAGCTGCATGTTCCATCTTAAAGCATCACACTAACCACAAAGACAACCAAACCATAGCCACTTACATTCACCCTCCAATTCAGACTGCTCGAACAGTGGTGACAGATTTACACTAAGATGCGTTTATATCCCGGAATAGTGAGCGGCCATTATATGAGAATGCTGTAGAAGTTCTTTTTTTTTAAGTTATCAAAATAAATAATTTTGCCCTCCTAGATTTCGATTTTGACCCACTGTGCACTGTGGCGGCCGAAGCGCTGTCTGGATGGCCCTGGTTGGTTTAGATAGTTTAGAATCTATTAAAGTTAAGTCGTTAGATCATTATGTTGTTTATGTTACCTAAGCTAACTTGTACTGTATTCCACTACTTGAAATGTTGAATCTACTTCCGCACGAAAGAGGTACTTACGTCCAAGTCGGCAAAATAATCTAGAAAATACAGCAAAGTGTCCAGTTGCTGAAGTCATCTTTGAACGTGAGTTGTATGTTTCGGTTTCTTATGTAGCCGGAACCAATAGTGCTGTAGCCTGTGTTGATCGCAGGACACGGCGACACGAGCTTGCGGCACAAGCGTTACCAGTGCCATCTGTACGGCGGTCCACGACAACTCGTGAAGATCCTACACTTCCTATTCTGTACGCTGTGGTATTACTTTGTTAACCCGGAACCTATTTTTAACGGGAAGAAATGTGAGCCCATTTGATTGCGTTGAAGGCAGCGTTACTGTATTTTTCATATTTCTTGTGCTATTTGGTTGCAGGCTCGGTCTGGTAATGATGTTGTTGTGTTGCAGAATGGGCGACGCGGGAGATTGCGGTAGGCACCATCTCCAACTGGTAACTATACCAAGTTCTAATGATTCCTTACAAAACTTAAGAGTACTTAAAGGAGGGCATTTGGAATACTTTTCAATTTTGATTCAACTAATAAAATATTGCTTTTTATTAAATGACCTATTGTGCCCAACTCTAGGAATGGGTATTCCAAGATTCAGACACCTAGATATCAAGGGAAAGGCTACAGCCGCTTTTGAAAGTTGAGATATTTGAATATCGCGCTACATTGCTTCGAGAAGGAATTGGAAAGAATATACCGCTAAGAGCATGTCAAGTGACGTAGCGAGTAATAGCAGAGGTCGAGGCTATTTATTGATTAAATAGTTAACCATGGAGTAGAGACTTGAGACTTGGATCAGATTACTGGCACGGCCAAATGAAAGAGAATGCAATTAGTATCAAGTAAATCGGACCAGGGATACCAGAGATATGAGGATTTCCAGATATCAGCTGATGCAGCGTGACCCTGACCGTTTTGAATAAAAGCCGGTTGGCTCAGGCATCATTAGCTCACATCGAAACAAGCACTTGCCTAGCAAGGTGCCGCTACGCTGAGCCAAGGCACATGGTTGCCGGATCTACGCAGAAGTTATTTTCAAAGTTGTGATAGTCACAAAAGTGCTGCGCTACGAGTGGAACTTAGTAAGTTTCCGGCAAGGAGAATCACTGAGGTGATTGATTATTTTTCTACAGACACTGGTGAAATATTTTTTATTTCTACATGGACATATGCTAGACTTTGTCTAGAATTAGTACTTTGTCACAGTCCAGTAATAACCTAATACTTGGATATTTAAATCCATTTCAGTCAGTTTTCATATTTGTAACTTAATAACCACTCCGATCTATCAGTACATTGAAGACCAGTCTATCACGGTGTTGTTCATTAGTCTACGCAGGAAAACTACATGTTGCTTCGCGCATGGTAGATGGTGTGAAGCCATGCCCAGGGAACGATCTTCAGAACAGCCGTTGATTGGTTAGATTGTCAGTGTCTTCTTGTATTGAAAAGATTACCGTGAGTTATGTTACAACTGACATATTTAAGAATAGATCACTTAGATCTGACCCCATTTAAGCAAACTGTTATGGCTTTAACAGAAGCCAATATTAAAATGGATCAACAGTTACTTCAAACGTCAAGAGATACCACTATGTCTTGTTAGACGGATTGTGGGTATATAATGGCGGCCGATACAAGGATTATACATGCTTGTCCGATAGGGCATGTCTATGGATAAATCTGGTACAGACCAGGTTCACTACGCTTCAAGACCATCAAGAAATGTAAGCCACATTTGAATTATATTATGCCTAGCTAATTGGAACAAACTATTTTTTCTGCAGATGACCAACACATTTATTTTTCTTCGTATTTAAATCTTGCAATGATTTACGCAAGACTTGTTAGAGTTATTCTGAGTATTTTCAGCACTCAGAACAGTTTAGGATCGATGACCGAGCATATCGAGCATTTATTTGAATATTTCATATTTTTTGGGAAATCACGGTAAAAGTTAACTGCAAAAGTTAAATTATTTTTTTGTTGAGGAATGGATATTTTATCCATATTCGAAGGTTCGAACATGTGGATTCTCACATAATGAGATGATAATTAACCATATTTAAAATAATATAATTAATAATAATAATAATAATCCACTAATAATAATAATAATAATTTTTATAATTTTTCTAAATAATTCTTGGATATTATATTTTATAATAATCATATGTATTGAAAGAGAGCCTATGAAGTAGTTTAATCATTTCTAGTTTGGAACAGGAGATTTTCCGAAGGATAGTGGTTAGCGCAAGCCCGCATTCAACCAACATTTCAGTTCTGGTTGAACAGTTGATATTTGCAATGAGCAAAGTATATTTTTCAGATAACACGGAGAGGCATGAAACGGGAAGCAATTGATAATTGTATCAAATAGGATATTTTTGTATTTATATAAAATCATGACGTAAATACACTCGAAAGTGAAATAAAGATTTTCATAAGTATGGTAAATTCACGGGTTGAACTGAATGGTAAAATAAAATAAACTTGTAAGTTTATTAATCTTCCAGTGTTGATAACAAGCAGAGGCTTGATTTATTGTATAAATTTTGGGAAGAAAATTTATGTGTGGAGTAATTGAAATGCCATTCCCAGGTGCGCATGTTTAAGTCGCAGGAATGAAGAGGTTTTTTCGAGCATCAATCAAATAGCAGGTTCGATGGCTCAGGTTTATAGAAGGAGTATTGGAACTACACATTTCGTCGTATGAATGACCCGAAGGTTATTTCTTAAAACCATCAGTTCTTATTTCAACCTTGTTTACGGATTCCATTTAGACTTTGATTTTGCTAGAACCCGGATTTGTCGTGATAGTAGTTTATTCTTCTTCAGAGGAAGACCTTTGCCGTTGTTGTTGTAATATTGTGTTCTTACACAAATAATGGAATGGGCCACTGCCAATTAAAAAATAATTCTTTAACCACGAATAATTTGAAGGATATTTTCAATCCTAGTGCCATGAACTAAATGAATTTATTATGAAGCTACAATTCTTATTTCCGCATTCTGTCGAAGAATTGCAAGTTGTGAAAGTTACTAAAATGGCCATGAATATAAATATTTTTCATAATAATGATTCCAAGTGGAAAATCAAATAGTTGAATGGTTCAACAATTTAGTGATCAAGTTGATGATTCAGAAATCATATATTTTGTTAGGAACTTGAAGTTCATAATCGAGTCACTTCTCGAATGTTTAATGTCAGAAGAACAATTAATTTTTGTTGTGCTTCGCACAGTTCTTCGATGCTATGCTCAAGGTCAAATACTTTTCAGATGTTATTAATATGTGTAAATAATTTGTGTTGATTCAGAAATAATAATATTTTTCGACAATATATTTTTGAAACTGGAAAAATAAGTGAAAGTTAAAAATTCTATGAACATTTATTCTACGAGTGTTAATATTATGTAAAAATTGAAACAGTGAACTACGATATTTCCAGTAGAGACAATTAAATTTGAACTGGATTTAATCATAAATAATTTTGGAACACAGCCTACAGGACTAATAATCAGACTTGTGTTTCCAAAAAATAATTGTCAAATGTGTTTGGAAAATTTCTGTATATTGTGTAAATAGGAGTGTGGGTCGCCACACGTGAGTGATGCTGCTTTGAGCATTTTTGCAGTCAATTTTAAATTCAAAATAAAATGAGATAATTTTACATGACGTGTTATCCCCAGTTGAATCTCCTTCTATCCTTATTGTTGCATTGAGCCAAAAATCAGTAAAGCATTTTTTTCATTTGATGTCGTTTTTGCGATTTGCTTTAACCCATCTGGCGCTCCGGGATATTTTGACTCTCGTGCTGACTGATTATTGGTAAAATGTATATGTGGTCGTGCGGACTCCGGTCTAAACGGGCACACTATCTGCTCAGAACCTCGGAGAATATGTTATGGGTGCCTGAGGAAATGTTATTTATATGGGTGCCTAAGTTGCCTCTTGCCTTTCAACTTAATATTTACTGGTTGTCTGGAAAACAGAATACCGTACTCGTATATGTTTAAAAAGGTATGAGTACTTTGCAATCATCCTTAAAAGTTTTGAAAGTAAAAGTGAAATCTGTATAGAAAACATTTGTTTTCTTTCATATTCCTTCGAAATATGAAACAGATCCCTTTGAATGTCAATACAATTTACGAAGATTTGTACTGGTGCGCGGGCGATCGGCTACGTAAATTAATGTATTCTTACAGTGCTACATTCTTGTCTAATTTTCGCCGTTCAGTAATCGAAATACTACGTGTTATTTACAAACTAAGGTCTTTGTTGAACGAAACACAGATAGGTATTGTGCCCGTTTAGACCGAAGTCCAACGACAACATACGCATTTCACCAAGAATCAGTCAGCACGAGAATCTAAACATCCCAGGGCGCCATATGGGTTAAAGTGACAACAATAACACAATAAGAAAATTGATTTACTGATTTTCGGCAAGATGCAACAATAAGGATAGTAGAAGACTCTGAAAATAGCAAAATTCGTAAAATTGACTTGAAATAATGCCACAATAGCATTAGGAACGCATGACGAATCATACATTTATGTACACAAAATATACAGGGTTACCAACACATGAACACTTAATATTTGAACGAAAGCCAGAATGTCAGTCCTGTTGACTTTGTTCAAATTAAATTATTTACAGTCGTAGGTTCTTCAGTGCAAATTAAATTGTCCAGCCTGATTCCTAAATCATAAGCATTCACTTGTTGAAATTAAATGGTTTCACTCGATGTAGAAAATTCACTTTGATTTTGGTTTCAAATTGTCGCAGAAAATAACTATCACTTTCCAGGAAACAATATTCCAAAAATTGGTTCAAATAACACAACATCAACTTATATGGACATCTGAGCATGGATTCGAAGAACTTCGATATTAAACAGAAAATTTATTGTACGATCTGTTCTCGATCCAAAATAATTATTCTGAGTGCATGACTCGACGATCAATTTATGGCCAAAAATTATTATTAACAAAACATCAATTCTTTAAATATTAATTTAACCATTCAATCATTCAAATATTATTTCGAAAATTGTTACAAAAATAGTAACAAATACTATTATAAAAAGTTGCAATTCTTTGACAGAATATGAAAATGTTAATCATTTCATTATTTTACGTAATATTTATATTTTTAATAGGATCACAAATATCCTTTAAATGGTAGTGGCTGTTCATGAAATAACAGTATTAATTTATTTATTGCTGCCCATTCTATTTAAATGTGTCAAAAATTACATGATCATAATTAGCATTAGACAACGGTAAAGTCTCCTCATAATGAAAGGTTAATGTTAATAACAAAATCGGGGTCAACAAGTACTAGGAAATATTTATAGGACACGAGAATCAATAGTGAATTAACTATGATGGTTCCATAAAATAACCCTTGGTTATAAATTCGACGAAAGTGTGGCTTGTAACAATATTTTCAACTCCCAACATATTTAACAAAGTCATCCAACCTTCACAATGGTTGATGCTTCATTTAACATCATTCCTGCGACTTAATTGCACAATCAGAATGGCACATTTAACTATTTCCACACACAATAATTTCTTCCCAAATTATACATAATAATCAAGCCCTTGCTTGTTATTCAAACTGGAAGATTTAGAAGCTAGTAAGCTCCTTATATGAGTTTACTGTAATTTCACCATCATATTGAACCTTAATAATTTCACATCGTGTCTATTCATGGTCAAACGTTCTATCAAATGATGTTACCTAAGTGATTCATAATTATATAAACTTTAGTAAAACCCTGTTTTATACATTCTATTTGTTTCCCGTATCATCACTTTCCGTGTCTTCTACATGATTTGACTGCATAATTCATCTGTAAAATGCTTCCAATGAATTAATCTGTTAGTAGAATGTGGGCGTGCTTTTAACCACTAACCTTCGGAAAAACAAGTATCCGATTTAGTAAACTGTATTAAATATCCAATTTATAAATTCACACTACATGATATGATTTATTTATTTACATATGTTACGCCCTCATTGGAGCACAAGTATATACATGTCTCAAAAACAATATTAAAGATTCAACTTCTTATTTTTCTTCTTTTCCCAAAACATTTTCATTCTAGTCGACCTTGCCGCTCTCTCTGTATCGCTTATGGTGTAAGTTTTGCGGATAAAGGTTTTTAAGGGAAGTCGGATGTTATTGTTTTTCAAGATATTCTTCTCATCTTTGTTAGCGATTTGGGACATTGTCAAGCCGAGTTCATCCAGATCATTTTGAATTTCCATAAACCAAGAGTTCTTTTTTACTTTTGAAAAAATAATTAAATAATACTTTTAATTGTCTGGTATCCGGCAGGCGTGAGATATGACAAAAAAAAGCAATTCGCCTTTTTCGCATAGTATCGACTATAGTCTCAGTTTCTTTATAAACCACTTCATTTGGTAATAGACGCCATTGACCATCGACCTGATGTTTTTTATTAATTATAGTTCTGAGAATTCTTCTGTCAGTCTTCTGTAATGTGTCAGTAACTGATCGAGTGTTTAACTTGAAAAGTGTTTCACAAGCATATATTGCTTCCAGTCTAATAACTGATTCGTAATGCCGTAATTTGGCATTTATGGAGAGTGATTTTTTTGTAACTAGACCAAGTAATATATTGCGTTTGTCTTAACTTTGTTGATCTATTTTCGATTGACGCTTTCTCATTCCAATTCCATGTTATAATCTCCCCTAAATATTTAAATTTATGTACAACTTTAATTTCTTTATTGTTAATCAATGTAATAGCTTGTGTTTCCACATCAAAAGATGCCATTATTTCAGTCTTTTCAAATGAAATTTGAAGTCCTACTTTTGCTGCAATAGACCCAAGTTCTTCAATTTGATGTGTAGCCTCATCTATACTGGTTGCAAGCAGTGCAAGGTCATCGCAAAAGCCAAGCAATTCAGTTTTATATTAGTACCAATCTTTACATTTGGAGGACAAGTTCTGTTCCACTCACGCATGATCTTTTCAAGAACACAATTAAATAATAACGGTGATAGACCATCTCCCTGTCGAAGTCCAGTCCGGATATCAAATGGTTCAGACAAGGCTCCTCGAAATTTAACCTTTGATTTAGTATCTTTCAAAGTAACGCCGATGAGGTTGATAAGCTTTTGATGTAACCCAAATTCCCTAAGGATGTTAAGTAATGACCCTCGATGGATACTGTCATAAGCTTTCTTAAAATCCACAAAAGTAATGACCAAATCCTTTTGTCTCATTCTATGATATTTCATTATCCATTTCAGATGGATGATCTGATCCGGACAGCTGCGACCTGGTCGGAACCCTCCTTGATATTCTCCTAGTTCTAGATCGAGTTGTTGTTGAATTCTTGTCAAGATAATTCTAGATAGAATCTTGTATGTTACATCAAGCAAAGAATCCCACGGTAGTTGTTCGGGTCTGAGCTATCACCCTTTTTATGAACTGGGTGGATTACAGCCATTCTCCATTCCTCTGGTATTTGTTCCGAATTCCATACATCGATGAGGCGTTTATGGAGGTTGGAGATGGTTTGTTCATTTGCATATTTCCATAGTTCTGCTAACAATGAATTCTCTCCTGCTGCTCTATAATGTTTGAGCCAATTAATCGCTGCACATACTTCAGTGAAGTCAGGAGGAATAATGTTCTGTAAATTTGTTTTATTTTTTGGATTAAGCTCAAAATTAAGATATCCGTAGGTTCATCAGCATTTAGTAGTTCTCTAAAATAATCTGCTAGAATTTTAGCATTATCAGTATCATTGTGGGCTAGTTTACCTGATTTATCTATCTTTCATTAATAGTGTAGGAGGGCTGTATTTAGAATGATATTGACGAAATGTCCTGTAATAGTCCCTTGTTTTGTGTTGTTTAAAGGAATCATCAATAATTTGTATGAACGTTTTTGATTTTCTCTTTTAATTCTGCTAATTTCTTTGGCAGATTCCCTTCGAACAATGGTTAATTCTTCTCTTGATCATAGTTATTATTATCTTAGTAAAATTGAAAAATAATAATTATTATTAAATCATCATCATTATTATTATTAATTCCACAACTGGATTTAACTTCAATAAACTATTCGAGAAGGATCAAACTCGACTTCTTAAACAAGGAAAAATATCCATTCCTCAACTTAAATTTATTTTTAAATTTACAGTTACGACGGCTGATGACGACGATTAGAAAAAAATCACAAAATCAAATAAAATGCTCGTGATGTTCGTCCTTTGATTCAAATCACTGAATCATCATGTCTGAATGTCGAAAATACTCAGAACAAGGCTTCCCATGCCTCGCATAAACATTTGCAACAGCAAATTATCAAAGAAAAATATTCTGTTGATAAGACTGCAGAAAAATGAGAATTCCAGCTAACTAGGCATAAAAATAATGCAAATTGTAGCTTACATTCTTGCAGATCTGGATGTCGAAAATAATCTGGTTAAAACCAGACCATTCCAGTCTTTAGTCCCCATTTGGACACGTACGGTACTAAAATTCTTGTATCGGCCTCCATTGTATACCCGCAATTTGTTTACCAAGACATAGCGGTAATTATATTTGTTGCCTGATAATCTTGATGAAAACTGTTCATATTGGCTGCTTTAACAGCTGCAGTTAAATTCTTGACAGGGGTAGGATCTAATTGATCCATGATGAAATATACCGGATGTAACAAGACCCAACAGTGATGCAATCATTACAGTTAAATACTCTGACAATCTTATTCAGCATCGGTAACAGATCTGATGTTCAAGTCTCTGGGTAGAGTTGTGCACTCTCCAGACAGCGCTAGGCACAGCTGGTTCCCTATGTCGGCTAAATGAACTGAACCGGGCAAGAAAGGTATTTGTAAATGTACTGACATATAATCTTAGTTGGTCATTTAGTTACCAAGACAAAGGCTTGCTGGCAATTGGACATAAAATAATCCAATAAGAATATTTGTGGACTGTGGAAAATTTATAGACTAAGTCTATCATATGTCCGTTTGCAGTTTTATATTTACCAATGTTTCTGCCACAAAATGTTTATCACCTGAGTGATAACTTACGAAAAATCCTAAGTTCACTGAAATAATTTCCAACACTTTTGAAGTTCCAGTAACCATGTACTGTTTCGTTGAATCACACTAAGTCCTAGCAACCATACGTATAACGTTGAATATAGCAACCATGTGCTCGTAGATATGCTTGACGAAGTAACAACGATGTACTAGCGACTGGGCGCTGTGGCGAAGTAACATAAGGTGCCTTGGTCCGCGGCCGTTTTATACTCACCAGGCGGACTCCTGACGTCACTGCGAGATATGTCCTCAAACCTTAAACGTCTCATATCTCGGCTTCCGCTGGTTCGATTTTCTTCAAATATAGCACATTCTTCTTCCCTTTTCCGTGCCAGTAATATGGTATTAGTCCCATGTTTCCAACCAATCGGGAAATATTTTATCCAAAATATAGCCTCGCTTGTGACAACCTGCTACGTCACTTACCGTTCTGTAGGCTGCACAAAGCTTCGATTTGCTTCTTAGAACATTCGGAGCGCGCTATTCAAATCCTTTTGCTCGGAACTTAGCATACGGGCCTGTGCTCTCAAATCTGGACAACTGGATTTGGGCACAGTATATTGTTGTCTTGATAATGCTTTCGGTACAGGAAATGAGGTTTTATAACACTCAGTTACCGCGTGTATTGTCAAGTGTTAGCATGGCGCACGCGGAACTGACAGTGCGATAATCAGTTCAGACGAGTCTGTAGACGATAGTGGAATTGACAATGATAGCAGTGAAAGTAGTGTCGATGAGGTTGATGGATGGACAAGTAAGTAAAATTACACGTATTTATTTTTTATCTTAGTTCCCATGCTAGGTGTACTTCAGTTGCCCGGTCCGCAGTAAGGAATAGAGTAGCGCCCGGGGAATAATGTGTTAAGATTCCGTGATATTTAATGTAGTGACTCGTTCTGAATTAGCATCATACATATATCATTGATGTAAGGCTGGCCGCGTGGCTCTGCGGTAACGTTCTCACCTGCTGTGCTCAAGGTTTCAGGATCGAATCCTGGCGTAGTCAGCTAGTATTTGAGGGTGCGCAAACGCAAGGGAGCCGTGTCAGTAGATTAACAGGCACGTCAAAAGATACCCTTCAGGGCTAAATTCCGGCACCCTGGTGTCTCGAAAAGATGCGGATGTTAAAAGGGACATAAACAAGTACCATTATTTTGTTTGATGTAAGAACACCAACAAAATCCAAGAATTGTATAATTCTTTTTCCATTAAATTTTGCTGAAGACTACGAGGGCAGATCAAAAAATAATTTGCACTTCCCAGTTTTGGCCATTTATTACACCACCTATACAACAGCAACACTCCTATAACGACATACAATGTAACGTCACTTTTCCACATATTTTCCAAGAGACTCCAAACATTTCTGCGAACGCACAACCAACTTGTCGATGCCGGATGCATAGAAAGTTCCTCCAGCGTTCTGCAACCACGCGGAGACAGCGGCCTTCACCTCCTCATCGGTCTGGAAACGTCGACCACCGAGCTCCGTTTTGAGCTTACCGAACAGATGAAAGTCACATGGCGCTAGGTGATTATGTGGAGAACAGCCCGAGTTCTTTCTCAAAATGCCTGGACCAAATAACCACTTTGGAAGGAGCTATTCAACTGAATACTTGGGCTTAAGGAAATGCGGCCTGATTCTTTAGCTTCACACATGAACATTTGAGTGTTAACAAAATATAAACTTTAATAGATTATCTAGCTTGCTGAGTATACATAAATAGAGAAAAAACACTCTAAATTGAACATGGTAATTATGTTGGCACAACATGGTGCTATTTGCAAGAGTTCGTAGGTCTTCAATATAACTTGGTTTTGTAGACATTTGCACTTTGAAATAAAATATCAATATAGCTATTAATATCACTTAAAATGAGGGGAGAGATGATTAAAATAATGTTTAAAATGAAAACACTTAACTTTTGCGGTGAGTTTAACTGACTAGAAAGACTTTTGGTGCGGCAGGTCAGTCGTAGCTGGAGCTTGCTGGCTGGACGGCGGAAACTTTTGGATTGTTTTTGACTAGACGCTGCGTTGAGGATGTCCAGCATCCATAAATGATGGCCCTGCTTAGAACAAGTTTTCTCTTTGGTAATTCAGTTGTACAATTTGTAGAAGGTCACTGAAGCGTAGCGAACAAGTTCCCATCTTGTATAGCGGATCAAAATATGATCTAAGTTGATCACCACTCAACTTGTTTTGATCAAATGCGAGGATGACGAACAATGTGTCATGCCGTAGCAACGTGGTATTATGCTGCCGCCAGCGTAGCGAAGTGAAGCGTTGATTGAGCTGTCATAGAGCGGAACTACACCGTAGAAGTGAAGCGTGGTATTGCATCGTGGAAATGCTGGTGGACTGAATGAGCGTCTTGGAGAAGAAAGCCACCGTTTAAATAGTGGTACCAGCGAATGATCTGGAAATTCACAGGCTGGCAGACGATGATTGGCTATAGCGGTAGATGTGACGTCTGCCCAGCAGGTAAGCAGCAGACAAGGGAACACACCTATCAGTTGTGATTTTGACGCTGGACACGCATAACCTTGAACATGCTAAGGTAAGAATCTTGGATTTTTGAAGGGTGTAAACACTAGCAATTAAAATATAATGCAAGCAAAAATATAACTAACTAACTAAATAAATAAATAAATATTACTCGTTTCGGTGGTCTCGGAAACTAAAAACATTTGACCAGCAAATGCGACAGCTAAGTTACAGAAAAATCAACACGTGAAACATCACGAAAGTGATCACTAGGTCGGGACTGTAGGGTGGATGTTGCCAGACCTCCCACTTGAAACGCTGGAGCAGTTCGCTCGTTTGGCGGGCCTTGTGAGATGTTGCGTTATCGTGCAACAAAATCACACCGGCGCTCAATTTCCCTCAGCGCTTCTCTTTAATTGCTTTACGCAACCGGTGCAACGTTTGACAATACGACGCCGCGTTGATTGTCGTTCCTTTCGGCAAGAATTCCATGTGCAGCAAACCCTCCATGCCAAAGAACACTGTCGCACTAACCTTACCGGCTGAAGGTTGAACCTTGGCCTTCTTTCGTTGTGGTGATGAGGGGTGCAACCATTCCATTGATGTTCTCTTCGTTTCGGGGTTGAAGTGGTCGACCCACGTTTCATCGCGAGTGACGAGTCGCCGCAGAAACCCGTTGCCGTCTGCGGCATAGCGTTGAAAAAATGCCAGGGAGGATTGGAAACGTTGTCCCTTGTGATCATCGGTAAGAAGATGTGGGGCCCATCTTTGACACAGCTTACGATATCCAAAGTCCTCGTGAACAATGGAGAACACACTGCCATACGACATGTTCAGCCGCGTCGCGATTTCTCTCAGTTGAATGCGCCGGTTCTGACTAATGAACGCGTTCACACTGTTGACATTTGCACGGGTCCTGGAAGTTGCAGGCCTGCCTTCGCGATATTTGTCCGTGATATCCGTGCGTCCGGCTTCGAATTGCTGACACCACTTTTCGATCCCTTGCCGGGAAATAGCCCGCTCCCCATACACAGCACTAATTTCACGATGAATGTCCGTGCAATTCTTCCTTTTGGCCCATAGGAATCGGATTGTCCCACGCACCTCATATTTGGAGTGAACGTCCAGTCGACGCGCCATTGCATGTGGCCGCTATTCACACCATACAAGACGAGACACCACAGCGATCTGCCTAACAGACGTGTGGGCAGTGTCTGTCCCTCTCTCCGCTGTGCCCACGTTTGCGACACACAGCGCGCTGCTGCAGCGCGTTAGTGCAACCAAGACCAACTACAATCCTCAGACCTTAATGTAGAAAAAACATGGCGGCGATGGTTGCCCTACCAATAGCTAAGATCATGTCATCGGGCTTGTCACAGATGGTGTAAATTATTATTTTTACTCGCCTAAGAGCATAAAAGATATCACAAGACGAGTCCAGGTTCCAAAGAAATATGCATCAATAATTTAGACTTACCTGAATTAATTTACCTATATAATGCTGGCCTCGAATTATAGGTTTCTTCGTCTTCACCCAAGGGGCAGCTACAATAGTCTCACTGTTTCTGTGGTTGAATAAGAAGCTTTTTGGCGAGTTATCACGATTTGTATTTAAGTTCAGTAATTATAGATTAATATTATTAGCATAAAATCAAACAGATTCTGAAGTAGGAGAGAAAAAGTACCCGGTTACTGAAGTGCTGTCCCAGCACATGCAGAGTATTTGTGTACACAATCGGAAGGAGAATAGTTGCCTGAAATAATCCAACCAACGCTATAGAGATACAATTCAATTAAGACCACTCGTAGAATTGTCTAAAATCTCGGCTAAACCATCACACCGAACTAGTTGATTGTAATATGCAAAGAAGTCGTTGTGTGGATATCTGAACATAATTATGGAGATTACCACACTCAAAGGACACGATAATATGTTACCATCTAACCTATTAAACATTCGCTGTTACCATTTGGAATAGTTGTACGCTGGAAATAGTAGATTTAGTAAAGTAAAGTAGGTAGGAAAGCACCATCTCCCTCTTACGGAATTATTGCGGCACACCATCTCGCAATATAAGTACATAATTGGCAAGTTACTCACAACACTTTATTACACACATCATAATAAAAAATAACTTGCAAGCTGTAAGAATCACAAAAGTATGAATAATGACGGAACACAATGAGTTCACTGTTAGGCACAGGGGAAACATCTTCCTTAACCAATAAAATAGAAGTTCACTGTAATATTTGGCGTGTATACAAGGCAGTGTAGAAACTCTGCTAGACTGGTAAGGATTTACGGAGGCACATGAAGCTGAGCGTTCAAGATAACGTTAACGGTTTGATCTTGCCGTAGATGCTCATTGTGTTTTCCCTTTACGTACTTAAGTTCGACACTACCGGTACTGAAGTGTACTAAGCTATTATTATATTGTCACTAACTAGCAAATCATTGCGGTTTATGTTCTTGAAACCCTTCTATTAATGCTTTATAGTCTTAGGTACTTCAACATCTGCAGTAAATGACACAATGCCATCGGTCGACTGAACAATCATCACACAATCAAACCAGTCCATAATAAGCGTATTATCACATATTTACACACGATTGCAGTACATTAACGCGAACTGGACTTATCAGACATACTGAAGACACTAAAAATTACAGATGAGCAATAGTTTATCCCAACTTTCATCAAACGAAGCTAATCAAAGCTAATATTGTATCCCAGCAACGAATGTAAACAAACAATATCTCGGGCTTCCGCATACGCCATTTTCACACTTTCGATACCTGCATTAAGGTCTGAGTATTGTAGTTGGTCTTGGTGCAACTAACCTTTTGATCCACCTTCGTACTTGAGTGTGCAATGTATAACAATGCAATATCTGCCCCTAGTTGTTGCAAGTATAGAAAATTGTTTGAAAGTAGGATAAGGAGATACAGCTTATCCAAGGATTACATGAATCCAAATACTCCTCGGGAATCAAACCCGTATGGAACCAAACAAATGAAGTTAACATCTGCTAACCTGCGACTTGTTGATGACCGTCGCCCTACATTTGATACTCGGTCACAACTACACTTGACTTATAAGCAGCTCTCTAGCACAAGCGTTGCATCACTAATATTTACCGGCCCGGTATTTATACCGCACCTTCCTTGACGGTCTCTTAGGTATAATAGTCACCTCCTGAACTCAACCTGTGAATCACTTTGTTTGCCCTGCTTCCGAATATACTGGCTGTTGTTGTTTGAGTCTTCAGTCTCTCGACTGGTTTGATGCAGCACTCCATGGTTCCCTGTCCTGAGCTAATCGTTTCATCTCTACATAGCTACCACACCCTACATCTGAGGCAATCTGTTTATCATATTCTAACCTTGGGCTACCCCTACAGTTCTAATCCTCGACCATTCCTTCTATAACTATGTTTGCTATTCCTGGGAGTCTTAGTATGTGTCTTACCAACCTATCTCTTCTCTTCATTAGCAGTCGCCAGAAATATCTGTCATCTCCCATTCGTCTTTATACCTCTTCATTCGTAGCCCTATCGGGACTATTATAGATCGCGATACATTTCCATCAGGCAGTGCATCAGCTACTTTAGGACGAACCATTTCCACAAGCTTGCAAGATTAGTTTGTTCAAGATATACTTAATACCTATACTAGCACATGGACTGGAAGCAGCAACCCTTACTGGACCAACAAACAGTCGTCTCCAGGCAGTAGAAATGAAGTTCCTCCGTTCTTGCCTTCTAAAGACGAAAATGGACAAAATAAGGAATGAGGATATCCGACAATAACTGGGATTGGAAAGGAGCCTGCTGGAGACACTCGAACTCAAGAGATTGAGATGGTATGGTCACATGAAGAGGATGGCTCCCCACAGGATACCTCGAGTGTACTTTGGCCAGAATGTCCCTGGGAAGAGACCTCGCGATGTGTGGGAGAAACAAATTTATAAGGACCTTGAAGCTAGAGATAACTGGCATCAAATACAAGAACAACAATTATGGATGGACAGGACGGCTCATTTATAACCGCACCCGGCTTGCTGGGCGAAGAAACGATGATGATGATGATGATGATGATGATGATACATTTGTGTATAAAATTCCCGCAAAAATAAAATGGCGGGGTTGATGGAAGTTATCGACCACATCACAAAATACTCCTCTAGCAAGCTTACGGGAAAAGCCTGGGGAATAGGGGGTTTTGCGTGGAGAAAACATACACCGAAATTAGCATTTACAATAAACCTACGAAACGAGATGTGTATTGCGTCTTTAATTGACCTGTTGACGTGAATTGAATATCGCGATACACGAAATTTTCGCATTTCAGCCTCTAATTATAAAACTATTGATCGCGATCTTTAACCTCTCAGGCTGGTTCTACGTACGGGTCGGATCTATATCCATATAGGCTTTCATATAGCCGTTGTACTTTTTCGGAGATCTCGGGAACTAAGCGTCGCCCAGGGTTCAAACGTATACCAATCTAATCGGAGTCGATTTTTTTTCTTCAAAAAAAGTCTGTGTGTACTTACGTATGTATGTACGTATGTAAGTGCGTGACGTTTTTGCCTTTAGCAAAGTGCAGGTCGCAATTTTCAAGATATCGAGCTGAAATTTGGTACGACGAAGGGTTAGGGCCTGTGACGAACCCTATTGTTGGGCGTTAAAATCGGAGCAGGGCCGGACCTTTCTTTGGGGCCCTTTATTTCAGCCCTTTTTTTTGAATAGTTATATCTCGGGCACGGTCGGTCCTATCGATAAAAGTTAAATGTACAGATGTGAGACCTCCGCGGTAGGAAACCTTTATATCCCTTATGATTTTTTGATATCTCTCACCGTTTTCTTTTGTTGGGGCTCTGCATATGTACATATGTGCGTGACGTTTTTGCGTTTAGCAAAATACAGGTCGCTCGTTTCAAGATATCGAGCTGGAATTTAGTACAGCGAACGGGTTGGCGCCTGTGAGGAACGCTCTTGTTGGGCGTTAAAATTGGTGCAGGGCCGGACCTTTCCTTGGGGCCCTGAATTTAATCCTTTTTTTTTGAATCGATATATCTCGGAAACGGTTGGTCGTATCCAAAGAAGTTAAATCTACAGGAGTAAGATGAGGTTAAATCTACAGGAGTAAGATCTCAGTAATTAGCAACTTTTTCCCCGTTATGATGTTTTGATATCTCTCACCGTTTTCGCTTTTTGGGCCCTGAATTTCATCCTTTTTATTCGAATCGTTATATCTCGGAGACCGTCAGTCCTATCGAAAATGTTAAAACTTCAGGTGTAAGATCTCAGTAATTAGCAACTCTTCTACGCCTTATCATTTTTTGATATCTCTCACCGTTTTGATGTTATTAAATGATTTGATTTTCGAAAAAAAAATTGGGGCCCAAATGTATATAATAATTTGTAAAAATTCAACTGGTGGTCTAATTGAATTCTACGGAAAATTCTCTATAATGACCAGTTTTCACCTTTTCAATAAGTTATAAAATGCTGGAAATACAAGGGGGGGGGGGGGAGGGTCCCAAAATGCAGACTTTTCAAAATCACCCTGTAGTTCGAAAACCAAGAGGGCCACGATGGTTTCGATTGCACCATCGTTTGTTTCACGAAAAAGTGGCACGGAATTGCGAAATCCGTTTTGCTCTATCTTGATTCGTTTCCGAGATACCCGCTAAGTATTTCGAAAATGCGCCACCCTGTACAGTCATATTCAATGAAAAAGCATACACGTATTAGAATGAGTCTACAATTTCGACATACAATTTATTATTAAAGGTTGTCATACGTCATAGGTTAAACAAACCTTTCTTCTTATTCTTCTTTTTCGGCATCTCGGCATCTCGAAACGGAGAAAGCTAGATACAGTGCCGGAATAAGCCAGCGCTGGGCCTGTGGTAAAGGGCAACCAGAGGCTCTTTACTTTAGGGTTAAAATATTGTTACGTGTCACCCCCCCCCCCCTCCCCCTAGTGGCACTTTTGTTAACTGGATTACGGTGGGTTGAAGCACAACACAGATTGTTCCTTTAAATGAAATAATTAACTTTACTGCGGCTAGAACATACACCACTCATCAGCAAATACAAGCAATTATTACCTTACTCCAGTTTCCTCAAGTCTCTTCCTTATGGAGAGCTCTTGACCTCTTTCACTTATCAACAGTTAATCTTCTCGCTAATGAGTCTGGTGGCCTTGGCAGAACTACATGCAACTCTCCCCTATGTATACAAACTACAGTTACTTACGAAAACCTGCTACACGCTGCTTCGCTGTTCACGAGCTGGGAAACAATGTCACTGGGTTTGGTAACTCACCACACTTCTGTCGCTCAGGATAAACGTTCGCACTCGCTCGTAAAACACAACAACAGAAAACTCGGCCCCCTTACTGTTGAAGCCGCTTATATAGCAGGCTGGTGACTCAATGAATTCTAGAATCGTCCAGGACACACGGATTCCCCACATTTCCTTCACTGGCAGGGTCACGAATATTCTGGACCATCCCTTTCACTTCGCAGCCCATTGGTAACGCGCACGTAATACACTGAGGCAGAGCACACACAGCCCGGGGGAGCTGTGACTCATGCGGCGAGCGACAAAACAAACTCACAGCCGTAACACCACCCCCTTCCTAAAAAGGCTGATCGTCCCGATCAATCATTGGTCCGTCTGTGTCCCTCTGTAGGCTGCCAGGCGATCTCGATGCACGATCTTCATCTTCGCCCTCGGGCTCCGCTGGATCCTGTAGACGACATCGTTGATCCGTTTCACGACTAGGTAGGGCCCTCCCAGGACTTCTGCAGCTTGGGTGACAGGCCTTTCTTCCGTAATGGGTTGAAGAGCCAGACCAGGTCGTCCTCGTAGAATCCGCCGGAATCCGTCTGTTGGTCGTATCGGGTCTTCATTTGGTCGGTCTCGATCCGCAGTTTCCTCCTCGCGAACGCGTGCACGTCCTCCAGTTGGTCGACCAGTTCTTGACAATACTGGCTTACCGGGACCGGATCATTCCCAGGTCGGCCGAAGGCAAGGTCGACAGGTAGACGGAGCTCCCTCCCAAACATGGCCCGGGCTGGTGTGCACCTGGTGGCTTCATGCACGGTGGCGCGGTAGGCCAGGAGAAATAGTGGAAGATGCGTGTCCCAATCCCTTTGGTGCTCGCTGATGACTATTCGGAGATGGTTCTCGATGGTGCGATTGAATCGCTCTACCATCCCGTCAGACTGAGGGTGTAGCGGCGTTGTCCTTGTCTTCCGGATTCCCAGCAGCTGGCATAGGTTCTGGAACACCTGCGACTCGAAGTTCCTCCCTTGGTCGGAGTGCAGCTCCAGGGGTACTCCGTACCGGCTGACGAATTCCTTCACCAGGGTCTCTGCAATCGTCGCGGCTTCCTGGTTAGGGAGCGCATACGCCTCCGGCCATTTGGTGAAGTAGTCGCTGACGACCAATATGTAGCGGTTCCCTGCCTCGCTCAAAGGGAATGGCCCAGCAACATCGATGGCCACTCTCTCCATGGGGCCGCCCACGTTGTAGGTCTTCAGTGGACCCCGCCGTCTTCGCCCCGCGCCCTTGCTGGCTGCGCAATCGTGGCACCTCACGCAGTGGTTCTCCACGTCGGTTCGGCATCCGATCCAGTAGAACCGCTCTCTCAGCTTCTCCAGGGTCTTCTTTATCCCTAGGTGTCCACCAGATGATCCTCCATGGACTTCCTTCAGGACTTCCTCCGTCATAGCCTTTGGAACGACGACTTGTTCCCGAGATGTCTTCCCGTCGGTGCTCTCCCAGGCGCGGCAGATGAGGCCATCCCTTACAATCAGCGAGTCCCACTGCGCCCAGTAGGACTTAAACTTTGGGTTGCAGTCACTCACAATGTTCCACCCGGGTCTGGGGACACAGGCCCTCTTCCATTCGGCTATCAGTCCCAGGTCATCATCTTCTGCTTGTGCCCGCGTGAAAGATTCGCGGCTCCAGTTCCCTTGAAGTTCCACAGTAGTCCGTCGGCACTGTATCCCGGTGTTCTCCTCCCTTCGGGCACAGAAGGTGCAGTCTTCGGGGCACGGTCTTCGTGACAGGGCGTCGGCGTTAGAATGCAGTTGGCCTTTCCTGTGCTGAATCTCAAAGTTGTACTGTTGAAGCCTCTCTAACCACCGCGCGAGTTGACCCTCGGGCTGCTTGAATTTCAGGAGCCACCGCAGGGATGCATGTTTGGTCCTGATGAGAAATCCTTGCCCGTACAGGTACTTGTGGAAGTGTTCAATGGTCTTCACGATGGCGAGCAGCTCCTTCCTGGTGACGCAGTAGTTCCTTTCTGGCTTTGACAGGGCCTTGCTGAAGTAGGCCACTACTCTCTCCTCGCCGTCCACTACTTGCGACAGGATCCCCCCTTTGCCAAAGTCGCTGGCATCGGTATCGACGATGAACGTTGATCCAGGTTTGGGGTAGGCCAGAATAGGCGCGGTGCACAGAGCCTGCTTGAGTTGTTCGAAGGCACTGTGGCATTCTGCTGTCCACGTGAAGAGTTGGTCCTTCTCAGTCAGTCGATGTAAAGGTTTGGCGATGTCGGCGAATCCTCTCACGAAGCGACGGTAATAAGTGCAGAGTCCCAGGAAGCTTCGTAGTTGGGACTTGTCCTTCGGAACTGGCCACTCCCTCACAGCTGCGGTCTTTTCTGGGTCGGTGCGCACCCCTTCCTCGGAGTCAATATGCCCTAGGTACTGGACCTGCTTCTGGAAGAGCTGACACTTCTTGGGGCTCAACTTCAGCTGGGCAGTCCGTAGCTTCATCAAGATCTCCTTCAGGTTGCTGTAGTGCTCCTCGAAGCCTTTTCCCAGAACGATGACGTCGTCTAGGTAGACCAGGCAGGCCTTCCAGTGAAGTCCCCTCAGAATGGACTCCATTAGCCTATCGAAGGTCGTAGGGGCGTTGCACAGACCGAATGGCATGACGGTGAACTGCCAGAGCCCGCTGCCCACAGAGAACGCAGTTTTCTGGCGGTCCTTAGGGTGGACCTCCACCTGCCAATAGCCACTCTTCAAATCCAAGGTGGAGAACCATCTCGACCCTGATATGGTGTCCAGGGTGTCGTCGATCCGGGGTAGAGGGTAGCTGTCCTTCTTCGTGACGTCATTCACCCGCCTGTAATCCACGCAGAACCTGGTGGAACCGTCTTTCTTCTTCAGTAGCACGACCGGAGAACTCCAAGGACTATGTGATGGCTCGATCACCCCTTGCTCCTTCATCTCTTCTACCATCCGGTCGACTTCGGCTTGCTTGGCGAGCGGGGCACGTCGGAATGGGGCCCTAATCGGTGCGCTGTCCCCAACGTCGATTCTGTGCTGGACCAAGCTTGTCCTGCCGAAAACTTTGCTCCCCACGGAGAAGACGTCCTGGAATTCGCGTAGCAGGTCCTGAAGTTGGCGTGATTGTTACTCGTCTAAATGGTCCTGGGATCCTTGGTACAGCTTCTGTAGTTCTTCTGGCAGTGTGCGTCTTCTTCGGTTGTCCGTCTGCAGGTGTCCGTCCGTCGTATCTGTGATGCGGGCAATCCAGGTAACGGGCTCGCAGACTCCTAGGTTGGTGTCCCGGTGAACCGTAATGTTGTAGTCGCTCAGGTTGGACAGGCGGACGTACGGCCGAGACGTCGTGTTGATGAGGGTCTTGGCAATTAGCAATCCTTTTGTCTGGATGTCCTCATATTTTGGCTCGATGACAGCCGCCACTCCCTCAGCAGTTCCGTCGACAATTACGGCAGCGCTGACCTCTGTCCTGGCGGGAACGATGACGTCTTCTCTCAGCCTTACTCGTCGTGCGGTGATGGACTCGTGCGCAGGTTGCAAAGCAAGTTCCTCACCTTTGAAGTGCAGAGTGTTGGTACTCAGATCCAAGATGATGTTGTTCTGGTCCAGGAAGTCCAGTCCGATGATCACTTCATTTGACACGTCAGCCACAAGCACTGGATGCTTTATCGCCCGTCGACCAATGACGAACTCCAGTGATGCTTCGCCATGTACCGGTGCGGTCTCTCCGGTCGTGGTTATTAGCTGGTGGTTCCTTTTTGTGGGTCGCGCTCTCAACTTCGGAATCACGGTGGGACTGACGATGGTCCTCGATGCTCCCGTGTCGATTAGCATGGGCCAGCTCTCTCCGTTGACGACTCCGTCGACCATCAGGCTGCTATTGTCCCTCCGTAACTTCGTCACACGAACTTGGACTGCCGGGGCTTGACGACTGTCACAAGCCAACCTTTGCCCCCCAAGGCTGGCTGATACTTGCTTTCCTGGGCCGCGCGGTTTCCCTACGACTGACTGTCCCGACGGAAACCCTTGGCGGCGGCGATCACCGCAGTCCTTGCTCAGGTGGCCTCTCTTACGGCAGGTCCAGCAGGTCGGTAGTCCTCTTCCAGGCCGCCTCTCCGGATGTCCTTCGGCTACGTTTTTGTTGGTGGTACTGCGACTCTTGAAGAACCAGTCTAGCGCCTTCATCAGTTCATCGGCCAGGGGCTTGGTCTTGTCGGCTTTGGCTGGTTCGTTGACGTCCACCTGACGCACCCGCGCGCGCATTCTAGATACCTGCTTTGCCGTCTCGAACTCAAGTGCGTGGCTCAGCGCATCTGCCAGGGTCTTATTGCGTGTGAGTCGCAGTGCCTGTTGAGTGTCCGAGTCCCGTAGCCCGTCGGTGAAAGTCTGCGTCGCTATCTGCTCCAGAAAGTCAGCCGGCGCTGTTGGGTAGGCGAGCCTTACGAGACGTGCGATGTCCATCTCGAACTCCTGCAGGGTTTCCGCGTTCTTTTGTACCCGGTTCCGGAGCTGCATCTGGTAGGCCTGCTGAAGATGGCTATCTCCATATCGGGACTCCATATGGGCGATTAGTGAAGCGTAGTCCTGGGATCCAGTCGGGATGGCCTGAAGGACGTTAAGGGCGTCCCCTCTCAGCGCTACAATGAGAGCTGTAGCCTTTTCTGTGCTGTTCCAGTTGTTTATGGAACAGACCGCCTCGAACTGGCGTAAATAGGTGCTCCACGGGACCTTTCCGTCGAAGGTTGGGGGCGTCACTCTGCTCTGTCCCGTTCCTGACCCCGGTGTACCTGTGGGCGGGCGTCGGCGCAGCTCGGCAACTTCCTCTTGAAGAGCGTTGAATTTCTCTTCCACCTCCGTGAGTGGGCGTTGGCGCAGTTCGGCAACTTCCTCTTGTAGGGCTTTGTCTCTCTCATCCACCCCGGTCGGCGGGCGTCGGCGCAGCTCGGCGACTTCCTCTTGTAGGGCTTTGAATCTTTCTTCCATCCCTGTCGGCGGGTGTCGGCGCAGCTCAGCAAATTCCTTTTGTAGAGCGTTGAATCTCTCTTCCACCCCCGTCAGCGGGCGTCGGCGTAGCTCGGCAACTTCTTCTTTTAAGGCGTCGAACTTCTTTTCCACTGCCGTGACTTCCTCACGCAGACCCAGTTCTAATTTCTTCAGGTCCTGTGCTGACTTATTCTGCCCGTCTTCCATCTTCTTCTGGCCGTCCTCTATCTTCTTGGTTAAATTCTTCTGGCCATCTTCTAATTTAGCAGTTAGGTCCTCGGCTAACGTCTTCTGGCCGTCTTCTAATTTGGCAGTTAGGTCCTTGGTTAAATTCTTCTGGCCGTCTTCAATCTTGGTTTCCATGCCACTTAACTTTTCTAGCAATGCTGCGAATTGCTCTTCCATTTTAGATGTTTGTCTTGTAAGGGGCATGCGCTCACAGGAAAATTAAAAAAAAATGAACTGCTCGGGTTTTGAAACCAGGACCGTCAGGTGTTGTGCTTGTGCTTGAGTTCGTAATCCGGCTTCTGACACCAGTTGTTACGTGCCACCCCCCTAGTGGCCCTTTTGTTAACTGGATTACGGTGGGTAGAAAGCACAACACCAATTACTGCTTTAAAGAGAAGTTAGCTTTATTGCTTGCAGGAAGATACACCACTCATCAGCAAATACAAGCAATTTTTACCTTACTCCAGTTTCCTCAAGTCTCTTCCTTATGGAGAGCTCTTGACCTCTTTCACTTATCAACAGTTAATCTTCTCGCTAATGAGTCTGGTGGCCTTTACAGAACTACATGCAACTCTCCCCTATGTATACAAACTACAGTTACTTACGAAAACCTGCTACACGCTGCTTCGCTGTTCACGAGCTGGGAAACAATGTCAGTGGGTTTGGTAACTCACCACACTTCTGTCGCTCAGGATAAACGTTCGCACTCGCTCGTAAAACACAACAACAGAAAACTCGGCCCCCTTACTGTTGAAGCCGCTTATATAGCAGGCTGGTGACTCAATGAATTCTAGAATCGTCCAGGACACACGGCTTCCCGACATTTCCTTCACTGGCAGGATCACGAATATTCTGGACCATCCCTTTCACTTCGCAGCCCGTTGCGTAACGCGCACGTAATACACTGAGGCAGAGCACACACAGTCCGGGGGAGCTGTGACTCATGCGGCGAGCGACAAAACAAACTCACAGCCGTAACAATATATACAGGGTAGGCCAGCCTATTCGAGGCGGACAGTCCAAGAAAACTATTACAGATATTTCATAACTATGTGATGGTTTAAGCATTGCCAATGAATTCTCAAAATATGGGTGGAGTAATATATTTACAGCTGTAAGATATTTTCCATTTCCGAAGACGTCTGGCTTTCATAACCATGTGATGGTGTCAGCATTGCCTAGAATAACATTTTATAATTTTCCTACATATCCACGCAATCAGTCTGAAGGTCCGAAATGCAAGGCCGCAGGCCTTAATGCCAACGAAGTTGTTGTTTGAGAAAATACCCTTCTTGCTCGCCACTATGTTGCACCACCGTCTCATCCAAAGCAGATCGTGCGGCGTGGACTCCTACTTGTTAATGTCGGTCTGTATTCCGCTTACATCGGTCTGGGCATTATTCACATCAATTCGAATATTAGTGACATCACTTTGTATATTAGTAACATCTCCCTGTACAGTGTCTACTTAAGTCTGGACATTTGTAACATCCCCTTGGACCTTACCTACATCCACTCGAATCTCCTCCACCTTATTCCTTACTTCAGTAGAGCTGGTCTGTAAACGCGACATGTTATCTTTTACATTTATGGCACTTGTTTGCAGTCCATCCAAGGAAGATTGCGCTCCCTGAATTTCTTCCTTGAGACTGTCTTTAACACTCTCTGTAACCCTGTCGGTAATGTTTTCTACAACATTCTCGCAACCTTGACAACTACTGTGTCAATGTCCTCCTTCCTATCTTTCTTCACTTCTTCCAGGTCCCGCTTCGCCTCCTGAAAACCCTTCTCAACAACTTTTATGCTCCCCTGTAAATCTCCTTGAGACGATCTTTCCAGTGTCTCCTGCATTCTCTCCGCCAAACTCTCCTTCATCTGATCCAGCATCCTCTGGACATCCTCCGATGAAATAGCCATTGCTATAATACAATACACAAACTTCTATAGGGGTATATCACAAACAAAGTATGGTGACGACATTTAGAGCAACAAATTCTACCATGAAATTGAGTATCTGTCTAGCTAATATCTTAATATTAATTATATTAGGTTTCTATTAATAACCCTTTCGTTCTTACGCGACCTAAATTAACTATGTTCCTAACAATGCTTACATCTATTCACGTCGAAGAACAAGTTAACTTTACCTTAAATATGGCTAACATAGGCCGTAAGCCAGTCTGAAAGTTATAGCATAAATACACTGGGCGGTAAACATGAGAATCTTGCCAAATTTATCGGGGATTAAGGGTTGGAAGGAATTCCTTACCTGTTCGGGGTACCTATAACACAATCTCTCGACCATAGTTGAAATAAGGCACGCTACGATAATGTAGAAAGGAACGAAACAAAAGTTTGTTAACAAAAACCTACAACTAAATAACAAATAACGATAATATATACACGGAGGCTCGAACTCCTCCCTTCTAAACACACTCACATCTCAGTCTTCACGACTTTATATCACGTATACAATTACATTTATACATCTGAAATATTTATGGAACTCCCAATAATCAAAAATAAAACAAGAAGTTCCGTGAAGAACTGTACAGCCTACTTTTCATGCCAATGATTATTCTACAGTATATGAACCTATCTAGAATAATGACAAAATTAAGTTGGTAATATCGAAATATCAAATTAGTTCAAAATATACCTGGTATAATTTAGCCTAATAGAGCACTACAGTTGGCAGCCCTGGTGACTGAATATATTCCTAGTTCCATCTCTTAAGGTACAGAATACAAAATTAGGTTGAAGTCCAATGGACGTTACATGCAGTTAGACACTGGATCTATCAGCACGCGTAAAAGCATGTTGCCAACAATACCATGCGTGTGCTGGTCAGAAATAATCTGAAATATTATATCTTGTTGTGCAAATTTTGGATGAAATCCATTTGTTAGTATAGGAGTTACATGTATTTTAAAATTGGACATATCAGCAGGCATAGAATCATGTTGGCAGCACTGCCTTGTATTAATTACTCCAAATTAATCTACAATGTCAGGTGCTATACGTGTGCAAAGTATAGAGCTGTTGGCTTGCATACTTTCTGATATATTGATATTAGGGTAAACAAAATATAGACAGCATTTATTAACAGTTGGCAGCCCTGATTGCTCTTAACAATACTTACAGATATTATGTTATGGTACACATAGCACATACGAAATTTGGTTGTAATCCAACTGATAGTATAGAAGTTACATGTATTTAAAAATTGGTACTATCAGCAGGCTTATAATCATGTTGGTAGAACTGACGTATATAAGTTACTCAAAATTAATCTAAAATGTCAGAATATACGTGTGCATAGTTTAAAGCTGTTGGCTTGCATACTTTCTGATATATTGGTATTTGGATAAAAAAATAGAGAGAGCAATTATTAACAGTTGGCAGCCCTGGTGGCTCTTAAGAATACGCTCAATCATATCTGTTTATGTACAGATATTACATACAAAATTTGGCTGAAATACAATTGATAGTGTAGAAGTTATATGCATTTAAACATTGGACCTATCAGAAGGCTTAAAATTATTTGGCAACACTGTCATTGTTGGCCTCCTGAAAATTAAACTGAAATAGTATTATCTGCATGTGTACCAATTATGGAATAGCTCCCATGCATACCTTGCGAGATATCCAACATGGAGCTCAAATTTCTAGTGCGTTTTTTCAGCAGTTGGTAGCACTGACATCATTTTCAAATATGGACGTGAGATATTCCGGTGCACATCTTTACTCATACTAAATTTGGTTTTGATTGCTGCAGCCGTTTAGGAGTTGATAGGGGGGACACACACACAGCCAGACAGACAGACAGACAGACAGACACACATTTTCCCGGATCGATCTCATAAGTCTAGTTTTTCCTCATTTTTGCAAAATGTGAAAAGTAGGCTAATAAAAACTTCTCCTCCTACGGTTTATACAAGGAAGTTAGATATACGCGTCCTTCATAGACAGGCGTTTGTTTACTCGGCTGGTTCATTCACCCTGGCCATCTGCACTCAGTTATATAATACTGGCTGGCAAGAATTTGCAACCCTTCAAAACTGGCTTCATTTTCACGCAGCTGTGTGGCCGCTTGGTACACACAATTGGCTGGCGCGCTGTCCAATCAACATCGCTTTAGACTGCGTTACAATCCTTATACATTACCAAATAAAACATTTAAAATACACACATACTTGTAACTAGTTCACGTCATTCGCGACTAACGGAACTTTATACACACACTCTCTCTCTCTCTCCCCTTTCAGACAAACTGTACACATTTATACTGGTATTCCCTGATGCCGTCAAAACATTTAAAATACACTGGAAATAATAATTATTAATTGGCTAATTAATTAATTAGTAATGAAATGTTTATAATATAAACACTAAAATTATCACGTCAGTTTAATTGTTTAAAACAATATCTTAACTTGTGATTATTAATATTTACAATGTTAATAGTCTATGTTTACTATATACAATAGTATTAATGCATCCTCTAGCTTTGTTAAAATCTATCTCTGTTAAAACTATCTCCTCTGAGATACTACCTTTCTCTAAGATCTCCTTATTTAAGATAACTATGCCTTGGTCATTCTCTGGTAAAATGTCGTTAATAAGTCTGCAATGACCGATCAATTAAGATTAGGCACTTGATTAGTACAATTCCGGATCAGCACAAGTTTAATAAGTTTAATAAACAAAGGTTATACTCCAATTCTGAATTACTTTTCCAGCCAATCAACTCGACTGTCATTTCCCCTCAATGTCGGATCTCTACTCACCTCTCTCTGAGTAATAATAAACTCAATATACACTTAACAATGCGTCATATACAACACAACAGTATTTAAATGCATTCAAAGCTAATACGGCATTAACCCTCGTATTGAGACAATATAAAGTCTCTCCACAGAGAAATATCAACTCAAATACGTTATCCCAACGTTATGTACGGCATGAACCTCATCGTATATCCTTTATAAACTCACACACTTGAGTAACAACAGTCTATTTCAACCTCACACTAACATTGCATTAATCCAAACGTACTTTTTCAAATAATGTTGTCTATACGACTGCAATACATTGTTGATACATTTCTACTGATATTCTGCAGTACTTATACTATCGACATCTGAAGTTACAACTGGAAAGACCTGCGATGGTTTACTTGGTAATGATACTCTGTTATAGTAACCTCTGGTTCTAAACATGTAATAAAAATACTATATACCGTCTCTCCAAACTGATATTCTTCAATAAAGTGTTGCAAAGTTACGTTCACTAATTACATAACGTTACAAACTGTAATATAACATTAGATGTTATGGCAGTATCGAATTAAGATCAATTCCGACTGGAATAAGGATTACCCTATAATATCCTAAGTCAATTGAAATCAAGTCTTCTAAGAAGACCTCCTCATTCTAAAAAGTTACATTTATGGAAGATCAAAGCCTTCTTCCAAATTAAATGGTTAGTCATAATTGTGAAATAAATTCCTTGTAAGAATATAATTGCATATATCAATGTTCGTTGCTTATATATGGCGAATAGTTCTTGCCAGATCGTCGAAACTAATGTCGTTCTATAATATCACGCGCATATGTCTCTTTTTCCTACTAAAGTTGCTTCTTACAAATAAGATACCCATGTAATTTAATCCAAATTGAAATTAATGGGCATCTAAGACTCAAAAGCTGTCTGAAAATGTCCATGTAATGGAAAGGGAGGAGGAAATTGATGAGGATACAAAAGGATATTTAATATTGAGATCAGAATTTTCAGAGCATTGGAAGACTTAAGCAGGAACAGTGCACCAGGCATAGATATACCGATTGAGTTGCTACGCTGCATAGGAGATGATGGTCTGATCAGGTTATTTCACTTGGTGTGTAGGATTTATGAGACAGGTGAGGTCCCCCCTGATTTCAAGAAGAATGTAATCATCCCTATACCGAAGAAAGTAGGAGCTCACAGATGTGAATATTACCGTACAATCAGCTTGATTACTCATGCTTCAAAGATCCTGTCAAGAATAATTAACAAGAGGATGGAAAGCCAGGTAGAAACGGAGTTGAGTGAAGACCAGTTTGGTTTCAGGAGAAATGTAGGAACAAGGGGAGCTGTACTAAGTCTTATGCTGATTTTGGAAGGTAGATTAAAGAATGATAAGAGAACGTTCATGGCATTTGTAGACTTAGAAAAGGCTTTTGATAACGTTGATTGGATTAAATTGTTGGACATTTTGAAAACGATTGGAATAAAGTACAGGTATAGGAGGGTGATCTACAATCCATACAGAATCCAGACAACAGTCATTCGAATTGAAGGGCATGAGAGAGAAGCTGGTATTCAGAAAGGTGTAAGGAAAGGCTGCAATTTATCACCCATACTTTTCAATCTTTACATTGTATAGCAATGAAGGAAATTGGAGAAAAATTTTGAGTGGGAGTGAAGATTCGAGGAGAAATAATTTCAACTCTGAGATGCCGATGACATAGTCATCTTGGCCGACACTCCTGAGGATTTGAATGAGTTTTTGAATGGTATGGACTCCGTATTGAGGAAAGAATTCATGATGAAAATGAATAAATGTAAAACAAAAATATTTGAATGCAGCCGAAATAAATCAGAATCCTCTGTGGACATCAAATTGGCAGGTGAAAAACTAAAGGGAGTAGGATACTTCAGTTACTTAGGAAACAAAATAACCAGTGATGGACGAAGCAAAGAGGATATAAACAGTACTGTAGGTTAGCTCAGGCAAGGAAAGCATTTCTATAGAAAGGGAATCTGTTGACATCGAATATAGATTTAGGTGTTAGGAAGTCATTTTTGAAGGCCTTTGTCTGGAGCGTGGCACTCTATGGAAGTGAAACTGTAACTATTGGCGCAGCAGAAAATACGAGAATTGAAGCGTTTGAAATGTGGTGTTACAGGAGAATGATGAAAATCAGATGGGTGATTAGGGTTACAAACGAAGAGGTATTAAGGCTAGTGGGAGAGGAGAGATGTTTCTGGCGACTGCTAATGAAGAGAAGGTATAGGTTGGTAGGACACATACTAAGACACCCAGGAATAGCAAGCTTAGTTATGGCAGGAAGGGTCGAGGACATGAAATGTAGGGGTAGACAAAGGTGAGAATATGTTAAACAGATTGCCTCGGACGTAGGGTGTGGTAGCTATGTAGAGATGAAACGATTAGCTCAGGACAGGGAAGCATGGAGGGCTGCATAAAACCAGTCAAAAGACTGAAGACTCAAACAACAACAAATCTTTATTCTCTCTTGGTTTTCAACTACCCCTAAATTTGACGACTTTATTGCATACGCCGACGGTTCCACTGGTAGATAGCCTAACGACGTTTTTCCGTGACATTCATGTCATTTTATAACTTTCTTCCCTTTTCGTGGCCCGGTGTGAAGTTTAGTACCTTTGTGTCCCGTGTGCTTTCCTGTATTTTTTGTAGTTATTTCCCGTCATATTATGTCTCTTGGTGTTTACCCCTCTATAATGTCTCGCTACCCAATTGACGTCTGTCTAATTGTTTGTGGTGTTTCACTGCCCAACACACGAGCAGTAGGGCCTACCCGTCTAGCCATTGGGCTAATGAACGTGTGCCCAGTAACATAATAATAATAATAATAATAAAAAGTCTTGTCTCTAGTTAGTTATTGAGGTTTCAAGGAGCGGAACTATGATGTCATCTGCCCCTAGTCTAGTCTCTGTGTCTACAGCTATGAAAACGCAACGTGAACAGCCAGCATCATCACTTAGCACATTCGTATTACATTGCTGGTCGGTTGCACATAATAACGCGAGCTTATAACCTGGTGTGGCCTTGTCATAAGAAAATAGTCTCTACTCTGTGTCTACGGCTATGAACACGCGACGTGGACAGCCTCTTCTCTGTACCTGTGGCCAATTTATTTATTTTTCTCGTACTGTTTTCTCTCTTGATATTCTACATATATAGTCAGGTGAAAATTGAAGAATTCAATTTTTGGAATTAATCTGAATACAACTCATATTATCTTCAATATTTGTGTTGTAATAAAATAAATAATAGTTTTAAAACACACACAGCAAGAACACACATGTATTCAATCCCATGTATGATAAACTTCATCATTCTATATTAGTACTGTGCCCTTTTTCCAGTAGTCCATATTTTGGGTCCAAGGCACATGTTTAAAGCGCAGGCAATATTTGAATCCCGCGCAGACTTCCTTCAAGAATCCGATAGAAGGCAGGTCTTGTGATGCATGCTACGTCATACTGGGAGTAAATTTGCGATTAATTACTTCCCGATGTTTTTATAACTTGGGAGTTATACCATATTTCTGGCACAAGAAATAAAAGAAGAATGCACTATATCGCAACGAAATCGGTCCACTGGAAGCCGAGATATCGGCAAATATTTGTTTGATATTTTCTACCGCTGTGACGTCAATAGATCTTTCCGGAAGCGCTTAGCGAGTATAAATTGAGGTCCCGATCACTTCACGTTATACGCTACGCTACAGTGCGTGGTCACTCTACGCAACGTTACTATCTTCGTTAATATAGTGAAACTTACAAACTGTTATAATCGCCGGACCAAAGTTATGGTCATATTTACAAGTGCTAGTTGATTTTCACGAAGTGTGGACCAAGGAGGATAAATGGATAGAGCTGCAACTTAATGCAAAATTTT
Source organism: Meconema thalassinum (assembly GCA_946902985.2). Lineage (NCBI taxonomy): Eukaryota > Metazoa > Arthropoda > Insecta > Orthoptera > Tettigoniidae > Meconema > Meconema thalassinum. The sequence continues at coordinate 186,725,238 of OX336388.2, read as the reverse complement.
GATACCAACCTATTGCTCGGCGCAAGTAGTTCCAACTGACAATATGAGATGGCGCGACGATGCACTTTCGAGCGCGACCCGTCCCCGACCTGGTCTACTTGCACAAAGAGAATATAATACCAGAGTCCCAGCTCCCATGTTAAATCATTTTCTTAAATCCGCCCATAATCCGGCTTCAAAAAAACAATCATTTCTCTTCGGTAGGGGAAACATAAGGAACTAAATCCGTAAGATATCAGCTTATTTTTATGAATATTACACAGAGCTAGTCCCTTTGTGGATCAATTAACATTAATAGCTACTACCTTCGACAATATTAGCTCTGACAAAATGTATCACAAGCAATCAAAAATATACTGATACATTATGGAATTTGTTGTCCACTTTGTAATGTTGGTAGTGAACGTACTTATGCATCTATATATTTTGATAATTATAATAATGTATTGACGTTAGTTCATCAACTATTCGCCGTAAAAATCAATTATCTAACACGTTTTATAAGTTGAATGCTATAAAATGAAATATCGAGTCATGTCTGCTAACATAACCTCCAAATTCCAGAGCATCCCATACCCGCGCCCCCCCCCCCTTTTTCGCCCTAACCTACATAACCTCCAAATCTGACTATAGAATAATATAATCACCCCCACCCCCTACCTGCTATCCTACACAGGTTCCAAATTCCTGTTTGAACCCCATGACCCTCTTGGAAATGTGATATGAGAAGGAAGGAGAAAGATAAATGAAAACCATAGGTGATTGGAACATTTTTTATTTATTTTTATTATTATTTTGCAATACACAATGTAGAAATAAAATAATTGTATAGGTCTAGTATAGAAAGAACGACACTATTGAAATTGCATTCTCGTCCAGTTCTGCTCTTGCAACTTGCTGTTCACCTGGATCCAGTGGACAGATCTGTAAGAATACAAACATCAAGCAATAAATGCAATAGATGTGGAATGTAACTTATAAGACACTAGACATGAAAAAATGCAGGCTAAGCTTCTCAAGGAAATATTCTGTAAATGGGCATGGAAGATTTCAGTTATTTCAGCAATCTCTTTTGACTGCATTCCAATATTCTTGTTTTACATTTATTAATTTTCATCATGAATTCTTTCCTCAAGACAGAATCCATACCATTTAAAAACTCATTCAAATCCTCTGATGTGTCAGCTAAGATGACGATATCAGCAAATCTCCGAGTTGAAATTATTTCTCCTTGAATCTTTACTCCTACTTTGAAATTTTCTCCAATTTCCTTCATTGCTTGTTTAATGTATAGATTGAAAATGCCGGCCCAGTGGTGTTGGGGTCCGGAGGCCCCGGGTTCGATTCCCGGCTCTGTCAGGGATTTTAGAAACTGACGTGAGTGCTGGAACGGGGTGCACTCAGCCTCGTGAGGACAACTGAGTAGCTGCCTGACAGTGAGGCAGCGCCCCGATCACGAAAACCAAGATTAACGGCCGAGGGGACCCGATGCGTTGATCACGCATCACCCCAATATCTGCAGGCCAAATGGCTGGGCAGCGGTCGTTTGGTAGGCTTAGGCCCTTCATGGGCTGTAGAGCCAGTTATTATTATTATATAGATTGAAAAGTATGGGTGATAAGTTACAGCCTTGCCTTACACCTTTCTGAATACCAGCTTCTCTCTAATGTCCTTACGCTCGAATAACTGCATATCCTAAGGAGCACAAAATGTGCTACACCTTAAAACAGTAGGCCTATTGGTATGGCACAAAAGTACAGTATATTGAAAGGTAAGTGATTAGTCCCTTGTTCATAAATTTACATGTGTCAAAATTGTTTGGTATCCTTTAAACATGAGTCACTTTCAGTGATCTCAGGAGTAGCCTACATATTGAGACTCATGTCCTAAAGGTCCTGGGTTTTATTGCAAACAAATAATTAATTCTAGTCTGTTTGGAACATGCAAAATTGAGACGTGTTTGGCTTAGTTCACACCACAATCATCTACTCAAACGATGGTTCCTAAACTAAGGCCACGACTGCCTCCTTCCCAATCCTAGTCTCTTCTACAAATATGCACATACCACTACATACAACCTATACATACAGTTACCGGGAAGGTAGCTCTGTACTTCCCCATCCCACTCTCCCGGTATGCTACTGAAACTTAAAACATTTGCCACACTGAGTGTGTCTGTTTCTGACTGTGACAATCTACTGTCACACACGTCGATGTTCTCAGATAGAGAAGTATTCGGCTTGCTTCCTACACCACTCTACACCTACCTCCTACCTCTCAAGGTCATGTGCAGAGCTGAATGCTGGCATCTGTACACAAGTTGATACGGCTGATGGTGGCAACATTCAAGCAGCAACAACAATACTTGATAACATGGTTTTGCAGCAGACACCAATGTCCATCCAAGTTAAAACAGCTCACTGATGATTTGTTCTGAAACAGTTATTTCAATGCTCCCAATAGTAGGCATTTATGTTGTTTTGACAACCTTGACATGAACATTTTCAGGAATACTGTATGCCAGCCATCCTAGTTTCTTATCTGGGTGACACATTAGTTATGCAGTTACAAGCTGAGGTATCTATGACAAATGTCAAGAAATATGGATCCATAGTAAGTTACAACTATTGTATTATGTAACATATCAACGTGAATATTTAACGACTGGAGAAAAATATAATTCGATAATAAAATAACATCCAAGTAGGCATTCAATCAATTGGCCTCAATATGTAAGCATCAAAGTTTGATCATACCAACATGTATTTCTCATTTCAATAGCCTGGGACATAGTGTTCATCAGCCCGAGGAACTCGGGTGTACCACTTTTCTGTGATGAGTGTAGTAGTATGTGTAAATGTATTTGGGACAAGGATGAAATAGTGCCCCAGGATTTGAAATAAGGTACGGTACAATCCCAGCATTTGTCTCAAGGGAGTGTCGACATTTCACATTTATGATAGGCTCTATCAATGCCAGGATAAACCGTTGATTTCTCGACTTACTGCAGGTGCCTATCACGACCACTGTGCATGACTTAACGAGCATGGTTGCGCTGCAGGATGTCATTCCAACTGAATGGTATCAGAAATTGAAAGAAAAAAAGATTTTTAAACGTTTCTAAAGACTGTCATCGGCTCTAAGAATACGTCATTAATTGTGGAGTTTACCAAAACCGGAACCAAACGAGAACGTGGTAGATTATTGAGCATATACCATTCACTTACTTTCTGGGAGTCATTAAGAATTGAAAATACTGTCAAATATCACTGCTTCATACTAAATATACTGTCAAATATCACTAATATACAGTCAAGAAGGTTTTTATTTGTAGCTCGTTCGCCGACGGCAGATGTTTGTGGCCAAAAAATCGACGTCATATTGCGTTGCTAACATGTCACACAACACACATAACTTTGTAATTATGTGAAAAAAGAAATAATCGGCGCAACCATGGGCTTGGATAAAGATTATTGATGCATGACTACCCCCACTGTGCGTGACAAAAACCAGGGGTGAGTATCTTACTTACCTAACAATTATTGGTCTAGGCGAAAACCATTGGTCAGATGGATGCGATATAGTACCTAATGCGTGGGGTTGGCAACACTGTACACGATGCTAAAAATGGCGGAGTCAGCTGGAATTTCATCTCTATAGGTCATGATCCTATTTGGCATGGCTGGGTGAGTTACAGCGGAGGAGTAAACATCTATTACTATATGCCTATCATCTCCAGATACCACTACTACAGGTATCTTGGCTAATTTCAGTAGTTTAAGAATTTTTTACTTCGGTTCAGGTAAACTCCACTCTTAACGAATATGTCTCCGATATAATCTTTATTATTAGAGTTGAAAACTCTAGGAAAACAGACTGTTACTGAACCTGAAAGATTCATCACTCCATGGAAGTGTTCCATATGCCTCACCGCTGACTAGCATACACATTGCTGCAAGTGCCCTTCAACCCAGAGGCAGAAGTGATAGCCAGCTAAGGATGCAAGTGAAATAATGTCCTCTTCGGACTAAACAGGATGAAAGCAAAGACAGTAGGCCTACAGATAAGGGTTTACTAGCATTATTAGTTAGAATCACACAGGTTAATTCCTTAGGAAGCAAAGAGGACAGGTGAATGGTTTAGGCCTACAGGTTCCCATTCTCTCTCACAGTGAACCTTTAGTTAGTAAGTTATTGTTGTTTTAAGGGGGCGGAACTACGAGGTCATCTGCCCCTACAGTGAACCTTTGCCACACACAAATGCCAGCCATGTAGTACTGCTCAAATAAGCACTATACAAACTTACATGATAGAATGAGACCTTCAGAATTATATTATTGGTATAACACACTCCAGAAAATTGGATCGAGAGCATTTCAAAACTACAACTGGCGGCGTTCCAGATATGAGGTTTAGGTTATGTTAATCTTCCACATGACTGACACGCCACAGTTCATCACTAAACAGCATGTATATTTCATTACAAATGACATAATTGCTCATATTTTGCTCCATCTTTTCTTTTGCTCACGAATCAACATTATTAAAACATCCACACCATTTACAAATATCTTTAAATAAAACAACCTGCCGTAGTCTGCCATCTTGTAAAAAAAAAACGAAATGATAATCGGCAGCAAGGGTTGCCATCATAGTATTAATATAAACAGGTGCAATTCTTTACATATAACTGAATCTTTGCAATTATATGAGACACTGTAATGATGTTTATGATTATATGCGATCAACTTCTGAAATTCATAACAATAGATTTTGTTTTTAAGGAGTTTAATCTAAAGTCTAAAACATAATACGGTTGTAATCCTGTTAGTATCAGTGTAAGCCAATCACATTTAATACATAAAAAACAGGGTGCTAGGTCTACCAACACACATCGTCCGTTCGTGCTATTACGTTTCCAAAGTTGCATAACCGGAGCGTAATAAAAAACCAGGCTCAAAATAAGGTTTAGCCAATCCCATCTAACTTACGACGGCCTGTACTTGCCCCTCTCCCCTCCCGGCGTGTGCCTACACGACCCTTTCCCCTATTCTATCCCCACCCGCCACCCCCTCTACTTTATATTCCTTTCTTTCCCCTGCCTTATAATGGTCATTTTTTAGTAATTGGTCTAATAATAGACGATTTCTTCCCCCTGTGATATCAGGTAGAGAAGAAAACATAGGCTCTTTCAGAATAGTTGTGGATGTTTCAAGGTTATCAGCCCATGTTTCCACAAAGCACATAGCATGACATAGGCCTACTCCACAGATATGTACAAATAGAAAGAGTAGGCTGCTATACTGCAATATGAAACATGAATTGTAAGACAAAATTACAGCTGCACTTATCACACACCACAATTATTTAATGTCAGTGCGGTACTTCCTATCAATCGAATTAAGATATATCACATTTGAATAACGGGAAGCGTTGGAACAACCAGCTCTTATTTTGAATTATATCGATAGTATCTGATATCGTTTTCGAGCGCAGTGTATCGACTAAAATCGATGTGTGATTCAATATAATTAAATTTCTTCGTATAATATTGTTCGAAACCGATTGTGTACTTTTTTAAGCATTGCAATGTATTTACTATTGATGTATATACAAATATTAATTAAATATACAACATTAACAAGAATACCCACTAATTTTCCGATTTTGCTGCCATCTATAGAAGTACAACTCAAGTACATCGTCGTACGCGATGACTGCTAGCGTTTTTAACGTTGTCAGCAGATACTACTACAAGGTGATCACTTTTCGTGATACTTTCAATGTTTAGCTTGGCCCATTTGTCGGTCAAATTTTGTTTCTTGTTACCGAGATCCCCGAATGGTAATTATTTCTTTGTAAATGTATTAATTGCTTAAACCACATGCATAATCTTGTTATCAATCACCTATTCATAGATATTATAGTTCTCACCTTGAGTGTTCCAGTCGCTCGCTACTTCAAGCTCCCACACTCCCGACATACAGGGCTCTACTGGTTGATCTGCTGTCTGCTGAGTAGCGTCGACTGACGTCACCCTGACTTTCGTTCGACCAATGGCAGGTCTTTGTCTGGTCGGGCAATCTCCAGCTTCGAGATTGTTCCATGATCACTATTTAAGACGCCACTTGCTGGCGTTCTTCACCACTTCTGATCAATCATCACTTCTGATCACTTCAACCTGCTGGTCACCGCTACTGCATCTCATGACACCATCGCTAGTCTCTACGCTACCTAGCAGTTACGTCACGAGATCTGCACCGTGACGTATTGCTCAAGATGGCAAGAATAATTGCCAGCTGTCGTACTCTTCAAGCCGTACCTTAGATGGGATACTTTGATTCGTCTTTCGAAGTAGCTGCAGTCCTTTCGGCCGCCAACCAATTTTCAAAATGCTGCTGGATCACCACTTGGACGCTATAAGTGTCATTCCTTCGCAAGAGAAGAAGAGAGAGTTGACCTTTTTTATCAATTGTGTACATATCTCTAGGCCATGTACGCCTCCTTCAGAAGAAACTGTGAGGACTTCTCAATCAACGCTTATGCTAGCTGGAACTTTTAAGGAGCTGGCTCTTCAACCCTTTGAGAAGATAAGTTCAATTTTATGAAGAATTTAAATCATACTAGTTATCTTACACTCTTAATCAGTTTTATGGTTCTTTTTATAAGGTGCATTTTTTATGTTAGGCTCAACTTCTCTCGAATTAAGCAAGCTTGTTTCATTGGCATTTCCTTAGTCTGGGTTTCTGTCATCAGGCCCTCACACTTTGTTCCATTTATAATTATTCATTTCTGTGATAAGCACTTAAGTGCAATTTGTTTATTGGTTATAAATTTATTATTAGAAATAAACATTGTTAATGTATGGCTACCTACATTGGTTTTCTAGTGATGTATTTCATGCCCACTACCCCGCACCGCTTCAGTCTAATTTTCTTGACCAATTGTAGTTATTTTGTTCAGGCTCTCGCCTGATGCCACAAGGCAAGCTAGCGTTGGCACCAAAACCCCCTATAAAGTTTCACCCACTCGGTGTGGACTTTGAATATTTTGAAGCAACTTCAGGTAGCCTAATAAGCTTCAGGTGCAGTTGACACTTAGTCAGCTTTTCACTGCATTGGACATATGATAGACTTTGTCTACAAATCCATTGTTCATTTTATGGAACAATTTGTGTTTCCAAATATCACTGACGATATATTTATTTTCGGTAGTTTGAAGTATCAGCCCAGACTACATTACAATGTTAGTAAGATACCAGTTTTGCAATGGTCAGATCAGTTAGCCTACGAGGGACCAGTTGTGTCTAACACAATCTGGAAGGTGCATAAACCCATAGGAATATTTATAATAGGAATTTCGGATTCTGAACCATCTGCGTATAAGATTGTAAGAGTATCGAAACCAGATTGCATGACTCGAAGCTGCATCGCAACTACAACTGACTTAATATCATGGATCCAATGGATCACATTCTCATTCATCGTACTTTGAATACGAACAGTCTAGTTCGACGAGTGTATTTCACGCCAGCTACAGAAATGACAAGTCATGAGCTGTTAAACTAACTGCGGGTAGTAATGGAGGCCGATACAAGGAGTTACTGACGATTCCAATGAGACTGACGAATGGAGACATTCTGGGAAAAGGAGATATTATGGAGCCGACCAGAAGATCAACGTCTACTAGAACTTCGTCTATGTAAGCTACATAGTTATCATGGTATTTGGAACTTTTCGTTTACAAGAAACTATTTTCGATTTGCGGAGGCAATTCGAGCAATCTAGGATATTGTTAGAATGTTTTCAGTGTTCAGAAACACTAATTTCAAAATATGAGTCGATGGACAGTATCATGAGCACTTTATTTAATTTTTCTATTTTTGATCACGGTCATCAGCCGATGACACTTCAGATTTCAAGTATTTATTTCGAAGAATGGATATTATTTTTTATCCGAAGATACGAGCTTGAATGTTTTTAGTTTTGTCCATAATTCCAGTTTGGAAAATGACAGAAATAATTATAAATAATAATAACAATTTTTCGTGAGAATAATAATATATTTTTTGATTGATTGGTTGATTGATTGATAATAATAATAATATCTTGCACACAATGAGAATAAAGTTTTCTAACATTTGGGATGTTAATTCAGGAAGTTTAGTACAGCCTAACTTCCATTGGAATTTGTTTATCCAATGGTTAGTTATTTTACGCACGCCCACATGAAAGACTAAGACATCATGATTTTTCAATCATTTTACGATTGCATTAAAGGGATGGATATATTTTGAGACGCGGAAGGCCATCAGAGGATTAAAGAAACCTGTATAAAATAGGGTTCATTTGAGATTATATAAATGGTTAGAGCATTGAGGTCAAAGATGGGAAGTTAATATATGATGACGAAATGATAGTAAAAAGATGGAAAGAATATTTGGAACAACTATACAGTGGAAACGCTATTAACTTGCCCATTGAGAAAGAAGATGAAATAACAGAGGATGACTTGGGGGCACCTATTATGGAAGAAGGGTTTGAGAAGGCGTTGCAGGACCTCAAAGGAAAGAAAGCTCTTGGAGTTGATAACATACCAGGAGAACTATTGAAACAATCAGGTGACAAGTTAAAAAAGGAACTGTACAACTTAATATGTACTATTTACAAGACTGGAGAATTACCTGAAGACTTTGTGAAATGCACCTATACCTAAAAAATCAAATGCAAGGTCATGTAAACAATACAGAACATTGAGTCTGGTGTGTCATGCATCAAAAATAGTCACCAGAATTATTATGAAGAGAATAGAAAAACAAATCGATGAAAACCTATCTGATGATCAATTGGGTTTTAGGAAAGGAGTAGGAACAAGAGAAGCAATCTTAGCATTGAGGCAAGTGATAGAGAAGCAGATGAAGAAAGGCAAACCTACCTTCTTAGCGTTTGTCGAACTTGGAAAGGCGTTTGACAATGTGAACTGGAATGTTCTATTCAGCATTCTTCATCAAACAGGTATCAACTTTAGAGACAGAAGACTGATCTACAATATCTATAAGCAAGAAATTGGAATAGTTTGTTGTGGTAGCAAGGAAGAAACAGCACACATCAGATAGGGTGTACGGCAGGGTTGTTCCCTTTCCCCATATCTATTCAATATATATGTACAAAAGGCGATCGACCAAGTAAGAGAAGAATTTGCCACAGGAGTGAATATTCATGGAGAAAAAGTTGACATGATAAGGTTTGCTAATTACAGAAAGTGAAGAAGACTTACAAAAGATCCTGAGCAAGATGGACAAAATAATGGAGGAAGAATTTAATATGAGAATAAATACAAATAAAACAAAAATATTGGTCTGCAGTAGAAATGGGGAAAACCAGACATCAATAGAGTTAAGAAATGAAAAGATACAAGAAGTGAATGCGTTTAATTATCTGGGAAGTAAAATAACGAATGATGGAAGAAGCAGCAGAGAGATATTAAGTAGGATTGCCCAAGCCAAGAACGCTTTCTATAAAAAGAAGAACCTATTTACTGCAAGGAACATCAGTCTTGATGTGAGGAAACTAATGTTGAAGACCTATGTATGGAGCGTCGCGCTATATGGCAGCGAATCTTGGACAATAGGAGAGAGAGAGAGGAAAAAACTACTGGCATTTGAAACCTGGTGCTATAGAAGGATTATGAAAATCAGTTGGAAAGAAATGGTCACAAATGAGGAAGTCTTTAGAAGAGTGGGAGAGAGAAGATGCTTCCTTAAATATTTAAAAAGAAGAAGGAATCACCTCGTGGGCCACATATTGCGACACAATGGACCGATTAAGCTTATAATCGAGGGAACAGTAGACGGCAAGAATTGTAGAGGAAGACCCAGACTGGAGTACATGAGTCAAATACTGCAAGATATGGGTTGTGGCTCATACTGTGAACTGAAGAGGAAGACTGAGAGACGGGAAGAATGGCGAGCTGCTGCCAACCAGCCTCACGGCTGTTAACCACAGAGAGAGAGAGAGAGAGAGAGAGAGAGAGAGATGGTGACGTCACATTTTGGCGCTTTGTGAACAGGGTAGACACGTTTTAGGAATAATGCACATTACTGTGAGGGTGAATTTATTGTAAAGTTTATGGGAGGAGCACTAGAGCTTCCTGTTGAAAACAAGCTGTGGCTTTTCAAAAACAAGTGATGAAAATAATTGAAAAATATTATGTGATGTTAAGAGTGAATTTTGGTCATGCAGTAGTGAAAATATGATTACGCGAATGAATAATGATGTTATATGCAGCGTCAACCACAGGATTGGTTAGACAGCTTATGTATAAATAAAAGTATAAAATATGTTGTTGAAGGAAAAAAAAAGTATAATTACCAATAATTACAATCTTGTTGAGGGAAGATACCCCAATGGTTATCAAATTAAATCACAGTTAAAATGTCAGTTAAGATTTTCTCGTGTCGTACCGAAATTACCCTTGAATTCGTCAAACCGATGTTGTGATTAACAAGTTTTTAGATTTTACGATGCCTTACCGTTGCGACAGAAACAATTGTAATCCAGAAGCAGTCGAACGCACAAATATAACAGGGCACGTGCTAAAGTAGCCCAGGCAAATTAGATTTAAAAAAAAGGCCGTGCTTCCCGAAAAATCGTCCAAAGCTGGAATGTGTTTTAATACCTTTTGGGGGTCCCAAATACGAGTCCTGTGAGTTTGCGACGGATTCTGACTTCTTCTTAATTTTTGGGAGTAAAAAACCACGAATTTTCGCACTTTCCAAGTGTTTTGCTTATAACGTCTAAACGACGCATTCTACAGCAAAGATTATTCGTAACGTTTTTAAATATCATTAAATCCTGCGTCGAATGGTTTTTAGTCCGTCTAAATCAGCCCAGTTGTTTAGCCGCAATCGATTTCTGAATGTGGGCCATTTTTACCAACTTCGTTAAAAAGTTGATTCTTTGTTTATGTTTTCGCTTAAAACTTATAAACAACGCATCCTATAGAAAATTGTATTGAAAGCTTTTTAAGCGCATTAAATTCTGCGTCGAATGGTTTTTAGTTTGTCAAATTCGGCCCAGCCGTTTAGCCGCAATCGTGTTTTTTAGTTGGTCCATTTATACCATCTCTCATGTCTCATGTAATTTTCTTTTCCAATCGTGCAGTTTTCGAAGTGGCAAAGGAGAAAATCCGGGTCGGCCCGATTCCCCCAGTCCCTATCAGTACGGACATGATTTTCAGCCGCATTCCATTTCACACGAAATCCCAGCTTCAGCTTGAATCGTACTTTGAATTCGAATTGGCTCTGTACGCACTCTCACTGTTTGATGAAAAGGAAAAGGAAGGTTGTAGTTTTACGTGACCGTGAATCTTGTGATTATGAGCCACGGGACCTCCTTTTTACGTGGAATCCGAACCACAGGACATGGCAGTTCACTTCGAAAATCTCCCATGCATTGACCGGGAATCGAACCCGGACCGCCTTGGTGAGAGGCATACAGCTAGACCGCTGAGCCACCACGCCCCCACTGTTTGATGATGAGGGCATGATGCGGAAGAGTAGAAAATCAGAACTGTACAAGCTATTCACTCCAATCAAAGTGAATGCAGACTACGTAGTGGATGGCGGTTTCCTCCTGCGCAGAGTTGTGTGGAACAGCGGAGAACAGTTTTCCAATATCATTCAGAAGTACGTAAATTACGTGAAATCCAACTACAAGTCTGACAATATCACCATAGTTTTCGATGGGTACCCAGAGAATGTGGCCGAGAAGAGTATAAATAAAGTCAGCTGAAAGAGCGCAAAGAGCCCGTGTTATGTCATATTCGTCGGTTATATTCCAGGAAAATACCAAGGCCACAATGCCCAAAGATCGTTTCTTGTTGAATGATCACAACAAGAAACGTCTCTTATCGATGCTGACAAGCAAACTGATGGACGAGGGCATTCACGTGAAACAAGCCGTTGAAGATGCAGATTCTCTATTGTGAGCACAGCAATGGAAAGGTCTAAGGAAGGAGGCAATGTTTTCATAGTGGGAGAGGACACCGATCTGTTGGTCAAGCTCACTTTTCATGTTGCTCTCTTTGAAGAGCCCATCTCCAACGTGTTCCTCATCAAACCCCGAAAACAGGACCAGGAAACTGTCGTTTACAGTCCGAGCAATTGCCAGCAGCCTGAAGACATGAGGAAGCATGCCCTGTTTCTCCATGCCTTCACGGTGTGCGACATCACATCCTCATTTTTCCGCCAGGGGAAAATAAAATTTATCAACAAATTCATGGCAGACCAATGCCTCTTTCATCAGGCCTCTCTTTTCCTTGACCCGATCTCAACCCCTGACCAACTTGCAAATGCAGGTGTTCACATCATAAAAAACCTGTACACGGGTGGCAGCAGTAAGTCCCTCAATCAAGTGATGTTTGACCTCTTCCAGAGGTCGCTTTCAAAAAGAATTTCAACCTGGCGTCCTTGCCTCCTACAGAAGAGGCTGCTCGCCAGCACTCCTTCAGAGCTTATTTGCAGGTGCAGGTATGGAGGAGTAATGTACTAGGTTCAGAGAGATAGGGATGGAAAATAATCACCAATGGCTTTACTTCCATCACAACGACTGATCCACCGGCTCCACAAGAACTTCTCAACTCCATGTCGTGCACATGTAAAAGAGGGTGCAAAGCAGCTTGTTCCTGTAGGAAGGCAGAGGTAAAATGCACCACAATCTGCATGACCTGCCAAGGGCACACATGCCTCAATTCCATCCCTGAAGACAAGGATGTTATACTGGATCCCACCCAGTGTGACGAGGAGATTGATATCATCGAAGAAGAGCAAGAAATGAATCCTCATTCTCAAGATTCCGAGGATGAAGAGCTAGATGACGTGATCGGCGAAGAGCCACCGTTATCTCCTAAACGGCGAAAGAAATCGTCAACATTAGTACCTGGTACATCATTCACATTATGATGTTTCATGTACACAACTAATACATCTTTCTGTACATAATGTATATCGTTATCGTTTACGTAACCATCTTATGTAAATGTGTCTTATGTATACATTTTTTGTTACTTTCAATAAAACATTATTCATAATAATGCCTTCTTTTATTTTGAAACCACATAACATCATTTAGGAGTGTCCAGGTGCGGATCCAATAGGAAGGGGGAGGCACGAATCCTAGAATTTCTGAAACCTCAGAACAATTAATATATAATATTTTATTACAAGTAAGGATAAGACTTGAAATTCCAAAGAGGGGCCGTGCCCCCCCCCCCCTCCCCGTTACCCCATTCTGCATCCGCCCAGATGATTTTCATTCAATAAAACATCATCAAATTATTCATAATATGATCCATTCAAAGGTCTGAATTACCTTTTTAGCCAAATTGGTAAAACATGGCCCAAATTCATAAATCGACTGCGGCTAAACTACTGGGCCGATTTAGACGGACTAAAAACCATTCGACGCAGAATTTATTTTATTTTTATTTTTATTATTTAGTCAATTTACCCTCTAGGTTGGTGGTTCCCACGGACTCGGCGAGGGAACTCACCACTACCGCCTCTATGGGTAGTGTCCTGGAGCTTGGAACATCTGGTCGGTGGGGATACAACTGGGGAGGTGTGATCAGCACTTCGCCCAGGCGGCCTCACCTGCAATGCAAACAGGGGCCTCATGAGGGATGGGAAGGGATGGAAGATTGGTTTGGAAAGGCTAGGAAGAGGGAAGGAGGCGGCCGTGGCCTTACAGTATGTACCATCCTGGCATTTGCCCGAAGACGAAGTGGGAAACCACGGAAAACTACTTCGAGGATGGCTGAGGTGGGAATCGAACCCCCTCTACTCATTTGGGCCACCCGAGGCTGAGTAGACCCCGTTCCAGTCCTCATACCACTTTTCAAATTTCGTGGCAGAGCCGGGAATCGAACCCAGGACCTCCGGAGTGGCAGCTAACCAGACGCAGAATTTAATGTTCTTTAACAACGTTACGAAAAACGTTTCTGTAGTATGCGTCGTTTAGAAGTTATAAGAAAAACACTGAAAAAAGTGCAAATATTTCGCGGTTTTTTGACTCCCAAAAGTTAAGTAGAAGTCAGAACCCGTCGCAAACTCACAGGACTCTTATTTGGGACCCCCAAAAGGTATTAAAACACATTCCAGCTTTGGACGATTTTTCGGGAAGCATATGTCTAATTTGCCTGGGCTAAAGTAAATACTGTATTGTCATAATTAATTAATGAACAGCCATAATAATAATAATAAATGGATAATTTAAAATTTTGTGCGAGTTCCACTACTGAAATAAATAAATACAGTTTGTTCAAATAAATATTTTGAATTTAAATAAGTATTAATAATTTGTTGATAATGATAATTAGTTATTGCTAATTTGTTGATAATGTTTCTGAATGAGAACAAGCAGAATGATTTATGTGAAAATCAAGACAAAGCCAAATATTTAAATTTATGATTTAAATGTCAAGTGATCAATGATGATTCAATTAATTGTTTAATTATTGAGATAATTTGATAAACATTTCTTTTTTAATTTATGAAGGATCATATTTGTTGTTCAAGAATCGAGAACAGATGAGCAAATAAAATTTTCACGATCAAAGTTCTTCGATTTCAAGCTCAGATGTTATAATTATAAACATTTATTACTGATGCTCTCATGTCCAATTGATATTTACTTTGCTATGACTCAAATGAAGTATACATTTAACGCACCGACGATGTCAGTCAACTTTATGATTTGTTTAAGAAGTGAAAGAATTCAACGAGTGCTATAATTGTTTAAAAATTGAATTTGTTTAACAAATATTTCTGTGTAAAAGTGAAGAAGGATAATAATGTAAATATTCAGTGAGTGTAAATATTGAAATAGGCATCAGGTTGGACGATTAATTTTGCCCTGAATAGCCTACCATTATAGATATAATGGTAAATTTTGGTCGATGCCAACGGACTATTAATTTTTGCCATTTAATCAACTTCATAGTTTTCTTTTTCAAAGTGTTGATAATTCTGATTTATATGTGACTTGTGTGTGAATTCTTGCCATGCAATATAAAGCTTTTTTGCATTTTTAAATTAACTTTTTAAATTATAAATAAAAAGAGATTTTTTAGAAATTGTGGTATTTTCATTTCTCCCTTCTATCCTTATTGCTGCATCGAGCTGAAAATCAGTAAAGCAAGTTAGATCAGTTTTTTTTTGCTTTGTAAATTCACCCAGGTGGCGCCCTGAGATCTGTCGAATCTCGTGCTAGCTGATTTTCGGTAAAATGCATATTTGGTCGTTGGACTTACAGCAGGTCTAAACGGGCACAGTACAGAATTTTTCGAATTGATTAGTTGTTTGTTTGTTGTGGGGAGAAGGAGTGCATATGAGGCTTGAAATACATATATAATGAATTCTGTCAATATTGTTTTGATAAATGGCGGGAGCCCGATACCCAGCCTACTCGCCGAATCGGGTGTTCCACCTCTAAATTATAGACGCCAACGTATGCTTCTAGCATATGCTGCCAATGTGCGTCAAATGCCGCAACACCCGACCCATCAAGCTCTCTTCGGTACCCAAAACCACTAGGGGTACGCCAACCGGCCGGTTGGTATTAGACTTGATAGCTCGTGTACTGAAATAGGAGTGGCTGTAGGTCTCTGTATGATCCGGACACCTAGCGAGGTGCCTCCGTGGCAAGTCCCGCGTCCGGAAATTCGGTTAGATCTGCACCGAGGTCCTAAGGTGAACACGGATGCCTCCGTTTACCGGAGGCAGTTCCACAGCATAGTTCACCAGTTTCCGGACGCTGGCATTCTATACACGGATGGTTCGAAGGTGGACGAGAAGGTGGGTTGTGCTTATGTTATTGATGGTGGAAGTAACAAGATCTCTTTGCCTGAGGCCTGTAGTGTGTTTACTGCGGAGCTCGTTGCCATCTATGAAGCTCTGCAGTTTGCACTACAGGATGCTCGAATCCACTTTCTCGTGTGTACCGACTCTTTGAGTTCGTTACAGTCAATTGCTACATGTTTCCCGCAACACCCCCTAGTGCAGCGAATCCACGACCTACTAGCCGGGCTGTGCCACGCTGACACTCGAATCACCTTTTTGTGGCTTCCAAGCCACATGGGAATTGCGGGAAATGAGTTAGCAGATCAAGCTGCAAAAGAGGCGGTATCACTACCACCTCGACCAATGGAGGTACCCGCTAGAGGTATTCGCTCTCAGTTACGCCTACAAGTTCTGGCTTTTTGGGAGAGTCAGTGGCTAGCTGACCCACTGCCCAATAAACTGAGAGCGATCAAGGGAACTACTCGCGTGTGGCAGAGCTCCTTCCGGGCCCGGAGAGAGTCCGTCATTTTGTATAGGCTAAGGATAGGTCATACAAGATCCACCCACTCGTACCTAATGAGAAGGGAAGACCCCCCACTTTGTACCTGTGGAGCCGTATTCACCGTGGCCCACATTTTTACCGAGTGTGTGGATCTTGCTGACTTACGAAGAAACCTTGGTTTGCAGACGACACTCAAACTTATATTAGCCGATGACGTGGTGGCTGCTGATCGCGTTATCCGCTTTATAAGTGAGAGTGGGTTAGGGCCAGCAATCTAAATTTTCCAGTATAAATTGACTCAACGACTTGTTCGTTTTTGAATGATAATGTTTTGTTTTTCCGTAATTTTGTTTATTTTTATAATTATTATTTTTATTTTATTTTTTATTTTTGTTTTATTAATTTTTGGTCTTTTTAAATTTAGATGTCCACCTCAAAATTTTAAATTCAATTCAAAATTTGTATTCTTTAATCTGTGTTAAGAGGGGCAGATGACCTCGTAGTTCCGCCCCTTAAAACAACAATAACTAACTATAAATGGTGGGAGGCATGTACTGTACCTGTTTTTCACTATACATTCATCAGTTCCATTCGAAATGTGTAATGAAGTCTTTTCTTTGTCCTAACCAGCCTGAAGATAGCAATGAGGCGGTGAGGCATTTACAGGCAGCTGCCGCAGCAGTTCAGTCAGCTGCTGACAGGGTTGCCGCAGCGGCCGAAGGGTATGAAGCCGCCGAAGCAATTAGAGAAGCTGCGGCTGCTTATAGAGAAATGGCGGCTGCCTCTTTAGAAATGGCAACAGTGTTCGAAGCATCAATAAACGGTACTTACCATTACATGTCGAACAAACAAAGACAGCATACTACAGAATAAGCTTCTTCTCGTTGTTCACCTGAAAATGAAACCTCACGGGAAACTAGGGACCGTAGGAATAAATGAAACATACACTATTTTACTGTTCCTGGATCAATTTACTGTATGTGAATAGCCAACGACCATAAAAACAGCAGTAAATTAACAGCAGTAAAATATACGCATTTGATGGAATTATCTTCAAAATATGCATAAGATCAGGTTTTTAGCTAGATATATGGACTTGCCATCTAAACAAACGTGCCTTTCTTCAGGAAATTTTACGCGTACACGTTTAATCGGTTGGTTGGTTGGTTGGTTGGATGCTTCTTAAGTTTAGGGGCTGCGACAACGCGGTCATGTAGCCCCGTGTACTTTGGGTGTGTGTGTAGAATCTGTCTGATAACCGGTGTTAATTGTGATGACTGTATTAGTGTGTGTTATCTGTTTGTTAATTTAAGTACTGCAACTAAGAATTTTTCAAATAGTTCCTACTTTTGACGCCAAGCGCCACCGTCAACGACTACTAGGCCAAGTTCAGAACTGAGCTACTAGACGCCGCCGCAGTCGGCTCTTGGCAACGAACATAGAAACCTAGGAGCGTTGTTTACATTCTTAACCTATCCAATTTAGCTTCACACAGGTGCAATTAGTGGAAGGATCTTTAACATGCCATAAATCTATGACATGGGACCGCCGGCTTTACTTCCCCTCCGAAGGAAGGCATACTGAGGGATATTTAACGCTCTTAAAAAATCCGACGGCTTCGGCCGGGTTTGAACCCGCTATCTTGGGCATAGAAGCTCAGCATGCTACCGACTACGCCACCGAAGCCGCCCCACGTTTAATCACGTTTAATCATTTAAACTGTAGGTTTACTATAATATAATTTGTGTTGACTGACTGTGGGTATACCTGCCACTTGCGCTACTTGTGAAGGCCCCCAGGACAAACGGTGTGGGAACCTTTGACACACAATGCGAATAAACAATTGCAAGTAACACATTTAAATTTGCACATGTACCATGTTGACAGTCCATGTTACTAACGGTGCTGCATCCATGACCGCACTAGCGAGTGCTCCACAACATCTCAGATGGGATGTTGGCTACTTCCCTCGCGATGCTCACCTTCTACTGTCCTTAAGGTGACCCCGCATAGGTTAACACCTGGGGATCTTGGTGGCCACAGACCGAGTAGTGTAGTAGTTCAAGTAGTGGTACTTCTAAACGTCTATCGTACCCGAGGAGACATAAGAGATACATATTTCTCTATAAGTCTGATTTTTCGCCCCTGGAGAGTGCCCCTAGAGCTAATCACCACATAAGACAGTCTATTCCTTAATCCACCTTGTCAATAATACTGTATATACAAATAATTACCAACAGTCAATACGGTACAGATAAACCTTGACAAACCAACATGGTAGACATACACGCATTTTATCTATTCCTACATGCTACCAAATTATCTTCCCGTACACCCTTGAAAGAAACATACATGAGTGCATGTGTGTAAATTTTAATATGTAATATTAGAACCAATTGGAGAAGGGAGAATGTGTTAAATTTATTTAGGGCCTTAATGTAGAATGGGGCTACGATACGTGAAAATAATTCAGCATAGGGATGTTTATTCAACTGGAAATATACAGGGTCTTTCATGAACCGATTTAAGCAAGCTATATTTCCTAAACAGTCAGTACTACACGACACATGTGTTTGACTGATGTTTAAGTTTAGTCATACAAGTGTTATAGGACAATTCCTCCCAAACGCGTTGCAGCATATCACGATCCACTGAGTTGATTACACGTGTTGAAGGTCATCCAGCGTAGTGGGTAGTGGTGGAACATAGACATTGCCTTGACGTATCCCCACAGGAAGAAGTCACGCGGAGTGATGTTTGGAGATATGGGAGGCCATGCGAATAGAGTTCGATCCGGAGCAGTGTATCAACCAATCCACCGTTGAGGCACTGTTTCGTTCAAAAATGCTCGCACTGGTAAGCTCCAATGGGTTGGGGCTCCATCTTGTTGAAGTCACGTGAGTGTGTTTGCAGGAAAGGGAAGAGCCAGATTCGTAACATTTCGAGATAGCTTTGTCATGTGATAGTGTTGGTCTCGAAGAAGAAAGGGCCATAAACCCTGACCTTACTAACCGCACAGAAAACATTTGCCTTCGGAGAATCTGGTTCGTGCTCTATTGTTGTATGTGGGTGTTCGGTTCCCCAAATTTGAACATTGTGACGGTTGCCACAGTCATTGACAGGCGCGGATTCAAGGATTGACCCCCCCCCCCCCCCAAACGGGAGACCACATTTTTTTTGCAAACTCAAAAAACGAAAACACAAGAACCAGACAAATAAAACTTAACGAATTTTAACTGAAAAACAGTTTTTTTTAAATTTTATTCAATACTGAAATTATCTTTATTGCAATTATTATGTTCTGTTACAACTGTACATATTTACAACTTCATACCTGTTATATAAAAACGATTATTTGTATAACAAAATCAACTCGTCTATTCTGTTTAGCAAACCTTGTGATTACCGAATCGATGTTTATAGTGATGTCACGATGAATGTGCAGCAATGCACGGATAGGAATTTGGGGCTTTATTTTTTCGCACCAACAAATTTTGCCGACGTCCAAACTGCAAGCTTGGTTGGCAATTTAAGCTGTGACGTTCCCCCTTTGTCGGTACCAACTCGACTTGCCGAAACTGTAACGTACCTTGATACTTTTCTCGAAGATTGATGTAAAAGTCGCAAAACACGCCGTTGCAATTTGTACGAATATTTTTGGTGCGCTAAACGCATCAAATTTCTATCCATGTAGCTTGCAAAAAAATTGGTCTGGTTTTGTACATTTGGTTATTTTGTGATTGCGTTTTTAGTGATACCATTTTCTTAACAATTTCGATTCTCTGCCCCCCCCCCCCCCCCCAAGCCAAATTCTAGATCCGCGCCTGGTCATTGATACGGAAGGTTGCTTCGTCACTAAAAATTAGGCGTGAAAAGGAATCTTCCACATCATCTTCCATGTTCAGCATCGCAGCACAGAATTCCATCTGTTTTCCCCTTGTCAGCCTGTCGCAGTGCCTGTACCAGCTGCAGTCTGTACGGTTTCATGAGTAGGCGTCTTTTCAGCGTAGTGGTATTGCTCACCTGCGGCGCACGGGTACCGATACCTTGTGATATGGATTTCAGTAGGCTCTGCGCAAACGCCTCTTGGATTCTCCTCACATTTGCTTCTGAAGCTGCAGTTCACGGTCGACCAGGGATTTTTCTTTGCACACACATCAAGTTCCTTGGAACTGTCGGAACCACCGTCGGATGTTCTTGGGAGAGAGCCTGTACAGGCCAGGCCGGACGTTTGTTTTAGACGAGTGAAAAATCTTAATGGAAGCCTGGAGGCGAGATACTGCAGTACCTGTGTTGTTATCAGCTGCCGCAGGCGGTCCGATGATTGACAAAGCTGTCTCACACTCCTACTGAAGTACAGTCATTGACAAATATAATGACGTTCTGTTCGTAAATACGTAACTTGTACTTCCGCGTCACACAATACTTCGACGTTGACTGTACTGTCTGCAAGTCGGTGTCGCCACGTGCTCAAGTCTGGAATGCCATTACATCAGATCGGTGGTGACAAATGTGAAGCGATAGGGTGAGAGAGTGACTGTGTACAGGCTCACCCGCAGGCTTCAAGGTCAAGGGCAAACGTCTGGCCTGTACTGCACGTTGTTAAATCTCGTACCGATCTCACGTTGCACTGTAACCACAGACTTGGTCCTTGCGAACGCGAACGACACAGCCCGCTTTTTGCTGAGGTGTTGCCATTCTGAGACTCGCGCGGCAAGTGTGTGTGCTGCAGCCTTGCTGGTTGTGGGGCGTGGAGGGGAGGAAGGCGTGCGGCCAAGCACTAATCGAAATGTGAGGCTATGCACTTTCTAACGATATGCGACTCGTTCCGCAGCGATGCTTCAGTACTGCGCAATAAACCTTCGAAATCGGTTCATTCTTTATGAAAGACCCTGTATAACAGTTAAAAGGT
This sequence comes from Meconema thalassinum, assembly GCA_946902985.2. Lineage (NCBI taxonomy): Eukaryota > Metazoa > Arthropoda > Insecta > Orthoptera > Tettigoniidae > Meconema > Meconema thalassinum. The sequence goes on along the minus strand of OX336388.2, from coordinate 186,703,987 downwards.
TGCAGAGTTTTGCTGCAAGTCAGGCTCATTAGCGACCACTTGGTGACCTGCCCAGACCAGCGCATCTTGCACAGCGCTGTGAGAACCAGGAGCTCCCGCAGCTTTTTTTCCCCCTCCCTATAGAGGTTTCCAAAAAGATGACATATTGCATCTCTGTCATAGTATGTTACCACAATACACAATATTACAGATTAGAAGCAGAAATTCACTGTTGACACATACTTCAAAATTGCATTTTTCTGCCTTGTAGGTAGTAAAGAAGAAGTTAGAGTTGTGGCAAATTTTCAGCATGTGGTGAGTGGTATACTCATATCTCAAAATCAGATGTTTTTGACTTATGACAGCCCTCTTTCAGGGGTGTGATATAAGTGAACTATATTATTTATCGTATGGCTTTTAGTGCCGGGAGTGTCCGAGGACATGTTCGGCTCGCCTGAGTCTGTAGCTGCTTCCAGCGGATACCCTAAAGGGTGAGCTACAAGTTCCGTTCAATTTCAAGTAGTTCCAACTTTCGCCACCAGATACCATGATACCTAGTGGTGAACGTTGGAACTTTGATAGAGCGTTCTGACGAAATCTAACCTAACAAATTTTGCTTTACACAAGTTTAGTCTGTGAAAGGATCTTTTACATGCCATAAATCTATGACATGGGACCACCGGCTTTACTTCCCCTCCGAAGGAAGGCATACTGAAGGATTTTTAACGCTCTTAAAAAATCCGACGACTTCGGCCGGGTTTGAACCCGCTATCTTGGGCACAGCAGTTCAGCATGCTACCGACTACGCCACCGAAAGTGAACTATAATTGATCTATGGACACACCCTCATTCAAATACCGTAGTGAAAAACAATAAACAGGTATCGTATATATGAAATGTATCGAGTGGAGGAAGAAAAGAGGTGGGGATATGGACAGGGCTCGTAAACAGCCAGACCCGGCAATAGCTGGAACGGGATTTGGATATGATGATGAAAAGTACTGTATCAGGCATGGTTTTGAGTACGAACTGATTCCGTATTTTACTGGTGCAACGCTGCGGTTGCAATGTTATGCATGCTCTATCTGTTGACACGGAGTAAGAGTGTGAATGGGGCGTGTGTGTGTTTAAAATGTTAGATAAGTCCGCCGACTGAAACTTTGAGATAGAGTCCGTGATTTGTTTCTTGAAAGCGCAAAACACCAGCTGACGTTCATCGCTAAGTGTGTGAGGGGTGCAATGGAAGTGCTATGACGGATGGAATGGCGAGGAAATGGGATCAAATCTCGAATGAAGGTATCAATATGTGCATGACTCTACATTCCTGATTCGGCGTCAAATGATTTCCAGCATTTCCTTCACATGAAGCAGTTCTTTTGTGGCAAGCGTTTAATGACACAGCATACATTGAATTGAACAGTTTTGATGAACAATATATCATCAGACATGACGCCATAATCATAATAGATGTATTTCATGGTATTTTGTAGTGTTTTAATATGTTTGTTTGCAGTGTCTATTTGCATGCATTTCATTTGATGAATGAGGATGAAAAGTGATTTATTGTTTAATTGCTATTTATAAGTCAGGGATGAAGAAGGGCAAAGAAAATGGCTCGAAACATGTTCCCTAATTAACTGATTTAAAAAAATACAAGGTATTGATTGACGGAGTTTTTTTCCTCTCAATTTTGGTATAACAGTTTATTTGTCAATACCTAATGGATTCTATTATGGAATTGAATAAAGTGGAGACACAAAGATATCTAGTTGTATACTTTCCATCCTTAAAGGAGCTTGCCTCGGTGGGTGAATGGATAGAGTGTAGGTCTACTAACCCCAAGATTGCAGGTTCGCTCCTGGCCGTGGTAAGTGATTTTTGAAAGGCGGCAAAAATACGACACGCATGTCATACGATGTTGGCATGTCAAAGAACCCATTTGAATTCAGTAGGCCGTGCTCATAATGGCAAAATTAATCTAGGGAGTTTCCGCCAACACAAAGTTCCTCAATTCTCTACTAGAAAGCGCTATTGAGTCAAGGAGCTTAGATATCTAACCTCCTTGACATTCATAGTGATTCAAGGAACAACGATATTCGACATGCAAGCTACCCTCTGGGTGTCAAATTACAAAGCTTGCACCCGACACTCGAGGCCATACGATATTATTATTATTATTATTATGATTATCCTTAAAGGAACAAAATAGGCATTCGCTCTAAAATCCGAGGGGTAGTTATGTGTCATATATCGACTTAAAGGTGTATTATTTCAAATTATGTGTGAATACGCACAACCTCCATCGGAATGAAGCATTTCATATCAATGCTCCAACATGACTCTCGTACATTACTAAGCATTCCCTACTCAACCCCTTCCAATCCGGCTTCAGAAAGGGGCATAGTACTGCGACAGCTTTACTACGAGTGACATGATATCGGTTGTGCAATGGACCAACGGGACGTGACTGTACTGACATTATTAGATCTCAGTAGCGCCTTTGACACCGTCAACCCTCAGTTGCTACTGCAGAAACTTCGAGAACTAAATTTTAATAGTGTGTCACTTCGGTTCTTTTCCTCTTACCTTGAAAATCGCCGGCAACGTGTGATAGTGGGAAATGAGAGTTCGGGATTGCAAAGTAAGACCCTCGGTGTCCCTCAGGGTTCGGTTCTTGGGCCACTCTTATTTATCATCCAAATAAATGACATATCAAAATCCCTTAATGTCTGCAAATTGCAAGTGTATGCGGATGATGTACAGATCTGCTATCATTCAAAACCGAGTGATATCAATAATGCAATTATTAAAATAAATTCTGCCCTACAACATCTTAGTGACTATGCAAATAAAAGCAGTTTATTAATAAACCCAAATAAAACTTAAGCGATTATTATCGTGTTTTTTTTAGTCGTTTACCCTCCAGGTTGGTGGAACCCACGGACTCAGCGAGGGAACTCACCACTACCGCCTCTATGGGCAGTGTCCTAGAGCTGGGAACATCGAAACGGAAGGGATACAACTGGTGAGGTGGGATTGACACCTCGCCCAGGCGATCTCACCTGCAAAGCGAACAGGGGCCTCATGAGGGAAGGTAAGGGATGGTTAGGATGGATAGGCAAGGAAGAAGGAAGGAGGCGGCCGTGGCCTTGAAGAAGGTCCCATCCCGGCATTTGCCCGAAGAAGAAGTGGGAAACCACGGAAAACCACTTCGAGGATGGCTGAGGGGGAATCGAACCCCCTCTACTCATTTGGGTCACCCGAGGCTGAGTAGACCCCGTTCCAGTCCTCGTACCACTTTTCAAATTTCGTGTCACAGCCGGGAATCGAACCCAGGACCTCCGGGGCGGCAGCTAACCATGCTGACCGCTACGCTACGGAGGCGACATTATTATCGGTACCAGTAAAAACTTATATTCCCTCAAGCAACGTGACATATCTCCAATAATTTTAAACAATAAAATCATACCCTACTCTACTTGAGTGACAAACTTAGGAAATATTATGACTGAGACCCTAAATTGGACTAAACAGGTGATAAGCACATGTAATAAAGTACATAAATGCTTATATCCTCTGTAACTGTTCTGTAATGTATTCTCTGTTCGACTTAAAGTACAACTAATTCACTCTCTGATACTACCTATATTTGACTACTGTGACACTGTGTTGACTGAAATAACCTGCGACAGTAACAAGAAACTGGACCGGTGCCTGAACAACTGTGTAAGATATATCTTTGGTCTGCGGTATGATGATCATACATCTGTATATTACCCTATTATAAAGAGCTGTCGTAGCTTCGAGTGCACCAGCGTCGTAAACTCCACATGTTATCACTACTGCACAAAATACTTTCCACTAATACCCCTAACTATCTTGTTACACTGTTTTCATACCTCTCGTCCTATCATGACCACAATACGAGATCTGGCTCCTCTCTTGCCATACCTATAAACCGTACTGCTGTTTACAATCGCTCGTTCATAATCTCTGCGTCAAGGTAATGGAATTTGCTACCTGCAAACATTAGAGACAATCCCTCTCATAGCAAGTTTAAAGTGGCTTGCTGCGGGTATTTGGTGGGTGGATCCCGATGACTTCCTGGATAAATGTTGAATGAATGAATGAATGAGATGAATGTTTGGATTACTGCAGTTATGTCATTTAAGTGAACTGCTATTGGTATTTATAATTATAAGTCATATAGATGTATACTCTTCTAGTGTAAGAGAGGGCCTTGAGCCCTAACTTCGCCTCCAATAAAGGCATTATCTATCTATCTACATTGGAATACAAGTTCTGTTATTGCTTATTCATCATCAGTTTCCGTTTTCCAGCCTAAGCCGGGTCAAAGCAAACTTTACTCTGTCTATCCATCATCCTTCCTCAACCACTGGTTCCGTTCTTCACCAAATCCATCCACCGTACTCTAGGTCTTCCTTGTCCTCTCTTTCCAGTCATCCGTCTCTCCATCACTTGTTTCCGCATTATTTCATCACATTTCCACACCATCTCAATCTGTTCTGCTCACTTTCTCTCTCCTAATCTTCTGTACCGTACTCCTCAGGAATTTAATTCCGGCTGCCTGTATTCTACTTTCATTGACCAATACATCATTATTGGTAGGTCATAGGTTTCTATTTGTTGGGATCAACCATTAGTAGTAGTGGCTCAGGCAGTCAAGGGATTCGCCGAAGACTTGCCCTAGGATGAGCAGCTTTTAAAGGCCTGGATAAGATCTTCAAGTCTTCAGATGTATCTTTGCCTACTAAAATTAGAATGGTTAAGGCACTAGTCTTCCCCATAGCTACAGTACATATGGTTGCGAAAGCTGGACCATAAGGAAACGAGATAGGAAGTATATTGATGCTTTTGAGCTCTGGTGTTGGAGAAGGATACTGCATATTCCTTGGACAGCCAAGAAGACAAATGTATGGGTAATTCAAAAAATCAAACCAGATCTGTCTCTTGAAGCATTGAAAACAAGATTACAGCTGTCATATTTTGGACACATTATGAGACGTTCTGGTTTGTTGGAAAAGACAATTATGCTTGGAAAGGTGGAAGGGTCTCGGAGTCGAGGGCGGCCAGCATTGAGATGGATCGACTCCATCAAATCCAACATGAATATGTCAGTGAAGGATCTGAAGTATATGGCTGAAGACCGAATCATATGGAGACAGTCGCTAGGATTCGACGCCGACTTGATGGCACCTGATCATCATCAATAGGTCTGTGTTTTTATCCCACATTAAACTCTGAAGCTGATGATAGAAAACACTCCCACTCTTGTTGATCTCCACATCCAATATTTGAAGTGCTCTACTACTTCCAGATCTACATCTCCAATTTTAACAATCCGTTTTCCTTCTTTCTCTCCTCTTGTCTGACTTTTCTTTACACTGATTTTCATTCCCCATTTGTCAATATTTTCCCTGAGTACATCCAACCCTCTCTCCAAAGAGGATTCTTGTACATGTGCATGACCCGTATAAACAGCAATGATTGCTTATTGGTGTCAACTACTGGGACACAAATTATAACAAATCACGACCTCTTCCAATCCTAGGTTGTCTAAACAGATACGAAGAAGTTCAGGGTTCGATGCTAACGTGGCATATTTAATAAAACCCTGAATTCGTTCTAAACTAGAACGCTGTGGCTTCTGAGATCCACACAGCATAACTAAATCCAATAAAAACAGTGATAGTTACTGCTCACTATCAAATGATACGAGGCTTAAGAAAAACAGTGGCGTAACCACAAAATAAGAGGATAGGGTGTTCCCCAAAAATACACGGATGACTAACCATCCAGTTAAACGCAGTCTAAGCTGATATGGAAAAATAGCTCAACAGCTATTGTCCAGATTAGTAGGCTTTCAGGCATGACGTTATAAAATGTCCATGTAAATGTACCATTGGAAATAAATCCAAAACAGGGTGTCTCACCAGTAAAGAAAAATGCCCTAAAATGAAAACACTCAAAGAAGCAAGCCTAGAGACCCTACCTAATTGGTTGTCAAACAATCGGTCGATTAACAAACTACATCCAATCTAATCTAATCTACCGTAACAAAATCCCGCACAAAAAAGAGAAGTACAGAAACTCACAGACCAGTAAATCTCCTCATTCTGGACATGGAATTGAGGGGTTATACAACTTCTGGATGCAGAAGGGATAAATTCGTCCTAGACCATCCATCCTAGTCTCCCTCTTCTTAACCATTTTCTGCGATCTCGTGGCTTCCCCTCGAGTCGTTTCCTCCTCATTCTGGCGGTGGTTAACATGGGTTAAAGACGATGACCATGTTCCTTCTGGTTTGCAGGCTTCCAATTCACGTTGCGGCTTCTCCTCAGGACATCTCTCTCAATAGGGATGGTTTACTCAATGTTTAAAATCGTGAACAAACGCGATGAAGTGTCGAACACGTGGTCAATGAAGTTTCACATAATTATCGTTGAAAATTCACACGTGATTTCACAGATTCTAATCAAATTAAATACAGTGAAATAAATGTAGCACACTGGCTCTACACAAATGCAGACATTTATAAAAATGGCCCTTCACTGGTCTGCTTCACTGATTCTACGATACCCATGTATCGGCACACCGATTTTAATACTTTGTGCAAATCGCGGAATATCTCGGCGATCCAAAATGTTACAAATCTCACACTGCACGTGGAGATAATTTGCGTTGTAGTGGAATAGTTTGTAACTGAATATGTCAACATCCACTGACGGATTACGAATATTTTCATCTCGTGGAATTAGAGTATTTATCCAGCCTCGTGGACAAAATGTGGTGTTCCACGTGCTGGTCTAAAAAATGTTAGAAATTGTTATTTCGACAAATAAATCACTTCTATGAATAATCCACACGCAACTATGCGTTTTGATGCAATTAAGCACACACAGTGCTTGTACAATCAAGGTGCTTCATGATAGAACTTCTTCACTCTGAGAGTGGACTTACAACGCAGGGTACTAGAGACCCACACAATCACACGTCCTATCTAGACGGATCCAAAACTTGGTTTGTTGAACGCCAGAACAGCACTCCGGGTTCTAGAAAATGCGCTAGTCGTTGAGCGACTAATTAAATCCAACTCGCATATCCGCGATGGAAATACCTTTACCAAAAAAGAATACAAAATAACATCAAAGTTTTATAATCATACAGAATTACGTCGTTATAAATGCTGAGTCTTGTAGAATCAAAATACGTTGTAATATGTGCTCAGGAAAAATATTCGGAGAAATACATGACCATCTTCCAAAGTCAAAAGAACATTTAATATGCTGACAAAACTCGTGCTGGCTTCTGGGTGTGTTCTGTGCTGTAGCAAAGCACTCACACATTCTTTCATAAAAAATATCACCAGGAATGAGCTCAGCGGGCTCAATACAGTCAACCCAATTTAACTTTTCCTAGGATTGGTTTACTTATTTTTGCATATATTTCAAGGAAATTAGGATTGTAGTAATTTAACAGAACCCTAATAACTTGGCTTGTGTTGCAGACCCTCAAGATGGATGACATCGTGGCAACTCGTGCGTACAAGGCCTGCTGAAGACTGAAGGAGTGCCAACCCCTGCAACACGACTGACCCAATGCTCAACATTGCACCACCTCTGTATTTATTTTCTATCGGAACTCTTACGTGTGTACTGCTTGTTGAATTTTTAAGAGAAGCAAATTCCCTAGTGAACATATATTTATTTTGCAAAATTGGGCTATTTCACAAATTTGTCAAAATTTTAAGATTTATATGAAAAATTGTCAAATTAGTTTGGTTGTTTTTATTTTCAAATTTCGAAGAGTTTGCTGACGGGATACAAGTGTTCCTTTATTTGATTTGATTGCCATAACACTGTTAAAAAACTTTCAAAATCCTTAAATTATTGACATTCTTTTCAAATACACTAAAATTTCATAAAAATAACTCTTTCCAAAGAGTGTCCAAATTCTTGTAACAAACCCAAGATATTAATGAAACTCGTGAAATATGACCATAACAAAGTTAATCCACGGGTCTCGTGACTTGTGGTCCATGCAGGCACGGCGAAATGGCTTGGTATTGGTATTGATACTGCTACTTAGCCAGATTGGGTAGTCTCCTGTTTTTGTAACTTGGGGGCTGGTCCGTCTTCCTAATTACATGGGCATTGTGATGCATTCGCCAAATAAATCTTTGCAGAGTGAATTTCAAAGGCATGCTTTGAATGAATAAAATACGGCCTTTCACAGTAACCGGCAATTTATGGCAGAGCACTCAACACTGCAACGGGGATCTTATTCAATATACTGTCAAGACGTTCCTGGTTAATGCCAAATGCAAGAGGAGAAAAAAAGACAAAGGCCCAGCTGTAGTAGGTTGAAAATATTAAATTACAACCATTTGGAAGTTCAAGAGTGAATTTAGTTCAGGTATGGGCATCAGTCCTTTCTCTCCAGCTTCCTTGTTTAATGATTCAGTTCATTAATGAGAGTTTAATTTAGCTTCATTTGAAGGCTGCAGTAAGAGTGAAAATCATAAATATTTTCAGAAAAATATTAATTACCAAAGGGCACAAAGAAATTAAAGAACCATTCACCATGCACCGTGTTACGATTGAAGCTTTGCTGTAGTGATGTTTTGCAGACATATCGTGCGATATCGAGGCAGCTTGTGTGCCATGCGGTGGTGTAATAGTCCTGGCATTTGATGCGTACCAGTGGTAAACTACTCTGGTTATTTTGCTTCCTAAGTAACAGAAATCTCCTACTTCCTTTAGCTTTTTACCTGCCAATTTGATGTCCATAGAGGTTTCTGATTTATTTCGGATGAATTCCAATATTTTTGTTTTGCATTTATTAATTTTCATCATGAATTCTTTCCTCAAGACAGAGGCCATAGCATTTAAAAATTCATACAAATCCTCAGGCGTGTCGGCCAAGATGACGTATGTCATCAGCAAATCTCAGAGTTGAAATTAGTTTTCCTTGGGTCTTTACTCCAACTTGGAATTTTTCTCCAATTTCCTTCATTGATTGTTCAATGTAAAGATTGAAAAGTATGGGTGATAAGTTGCAGCCTTACCTTGCACTTTTCTGAATACCAGCTTCTCTCTCATGTCCTTCAGCTCGAATGACTGCTGTCTGGTTTCTGTATAGATTGTATATCACCCTCCTATCCCTGTACTTCATTCCAATCATCTTCAAAATGTCAAACAACTTACTCCAATCAACGTTATCGAAAGCCTTTTCTAAGTCTACAAAAGCCATGAACATTCTCTTAATCTACCTTCCAAGATCAGCCTAAGACTTAGTCCAGCAACACAGCATCTCTTGTTCCTACATTTCTCCTCTACAGATTCACAGAAAATTTAAATCTTCCTTCTCTCCCGAAACCTCTTCTCTTTCTTACCAGATATGACATATTGTTTACCTGTTTGTTCTTCAGCTCCTTCTCAATGTGTTCCATTGTAATATTCAACTCTTCTAAATAATTTTGAACTTGTTTGAACCTATTATTGTTTGCTTTACTTTTCCAATAGTAGTTAAATACCGTAGTTGTTTCTATTGTCGTGCAATCTCGATAAATGACAGAGAAAGGCAATTCTCCTTTTTGTCATCGAGTCTATTATTGAATCACTTTCCCGGTAGACAACTACATTAGGCATCGAGAGAACTGGAAATGGCTATAGACAAGATGAAAGGAGGAAGGGCACCAGGTGTGGATGAAGTGAGTGTTGAAATGGTGAAGGCAGCAGGGGAGGTTGGGAAACAGTGGCTGTACCGTGTCATGAGGGTGGTATGGAAGGAGAAAAAAGACCCCAGAAGATTGGAAGAAAGGATTAATTGTCCCAATATTTAAGAAAGGAAGCAGAAAGGAGTGCAGAAATTACAGGGGAGTCACACTCATACCTCACTGTGCCAAGATATATGAAAAGATATTAGAAAGTAGAATACGAGCCAAAGTGGAGAGAGAATTGAGAGAGGAGATGTATGGATTCAGACCTGGGAGATCAACAGTGGATCTCATATTTTCAGTTTGACAGCTCCAGGAACACCATTACGAATTTGGAGAGGATCTGTTGATGGCCTTCCTGGACATCGAAAAGGCCTATGATAGTGTGTGTAGGGAGAAGGTTTGGGAAGCTATCGAAAACATGGGAGTGGAAAAAGAGACTGTAGGCAGAGTGAAGGAGATGTATTGTGGAAGTGTGAGTTGTGTGAAAGTTGGAGGGGAAAGAACAGACTGGTTCAGACAAATGAGTGGCCTGAAACAGGGTAGTGCGCTGTCACCCCTTCTCTTTATTGTGGTTATGGACGAGGTAATGACACGGGTAGCAGGAAAGATAGGAGAAGATAAGATGAAAGCAATGGAGTTTGCAGATGCTCTCATGGTCTGGGGAAACAAGGAGGAGGAAATTCAGGAGCAACTGAAGGCTTGGGAAGAAACAGTGGGGAGTACGGATGGAAGTTAACATCAGTAAAGGTGAGACCCTGTTAACGACCAGGAAAAAGGACAGACCAGTGAGTAGGATAAGACTTGGAGGTGGACAGCTGAAGAAGGTGGAAAGTCTCAAGTACTTGGGAAGTATAGTGGAGGAAAATGGGAGAAATGACAAAGAGATTACGGAACGTGGCAGATAGGCAGAAGCATTTCTGAGAAGCATTAGGAGCTTAGTGTGGAATAAAGATGTCCCACAAAAAAGCAAAGAAGTGTTATACAGAAGCTACTATATCCCGATACTGGCCTACAGTATGCATCAGAAACGTGGATAATGAAGAACAGAGACATAAGCAGAATACAGTCAAGTGAAATGAAGTTCCTGCGAAGTAGGATCGGAGTAACAAGAAGAGACAGGGTGAGGAATGAAAAGGTCAGGGAAATAGTGAAAGAGGAGCCCTTGCAAGGTAGGATTGAGACATCAAGACTGAGGTGGTATGGACACTTAAAGAGAATGGAAGAGAAGAAGATTCGCAAGAGGATACATGAGATGCAGATGCAGAAGAAAAGATCAAGGGGAAGACCAAGGGATATATGGCTGAAAGGGGTGGAGGAATGTGTCACGAAGAGAGGCGAGGACTGGACCAGAGTGACAGCGGAGAGATGGAGGGAAGAAAGGACTAAGTGGCGAGGCTTATGTTCCAAACAGACCCCCCAGCCTGGGGCTGGAAACTGTACAATATGATGATGATGTGTGAGTTATAGGTTATGTTACATATCGTCCGAGGATTTCTCCTTGAATTCAGATGTTTTACAGATTGTAAGTCAAGAGTTGCAGGAAGGTATATCAGTAATTGCGTATTTGCATATTCTGTTTAACTTGACTTAAGAAAAGCTTTGATCATTTAAATCTTTGGAGTAGATAAGTCTCCTGTTGTGTGTGTGGTTTTTTTTTAATAAGGGAGTGTTAGGAGTAGCCTACTAAAATCCCAATATCAGTAAGAAATGTAGAAACTTGAGACCACACATCTTTCAGAAATGTGAGATCAGGCATCAGACTGGCCACTTGACAAGTGCTGTTGGTTTGTTGTATGATATGACATGAGGTCACCTGAGGTATGCTGAAACGATCCCAAGGTCATGTTAATGTTCTGCAGCAACTCAAATCACCCTGAGCTGCTAGTGTTATCGGTACGGTGCTAACTCCAAAAGCGAGATGAAGAGAACGTCGAGGGCCAGCTGAGAATTGTATTAGTTCACTGGTACCAAGCTGCCGATTGTTAGAATAAAGCGAGCTGTGGTCAGGCGACACTGCTTGTCTTATGAAGTTTACCGTGTGGCAACTTTTGGTGGAATTACAACAATACCGGGCTGTCTTGGACTAGTTGGACGAATTGATTCAAATTCTGTGAGATATCTATGAAATCCTTTTGTGTGGTTTCCCTACTAACTCCTCACCAAGTTCCATTTCTTTTAATAACTTGTATTATGAGGTTGGATTCAAGAAGTGCTATTTGACCATTAAACCACCCGGTAAATAGAAATTCAATGCACCTCATCCCTGGCCGTCATTGAAAAGGGAATAATGAGTGAGTAAACGTACATTTCATTATTTAGTTAATTATCCGTTGTATTGTAGGGTCTGTTTACCTGAAGCTAAGTAAATGTATGATTCACATTATTATATTAAATGCTTACGGTATGCAGTTTATCAGGAACACCCATATTTCCAATCCTGCGCATGTTTGAATAAGGTTCCGTACATATTAATTTTGAACCTGTTACATTCTTATCGTACCTGGTGACTAACTTTAAAATGCTACAGAATGCCAATTTTTAAGTTTCAAAATGCTCCATAATGCTATTTTTCAAAATGAAAGTGCAACAAAATCAATTTTGAAATGCTATTTTCTCGCATCTTTACTTATGAGACATCTGTATTTTATGTAGTAAGTAGTGATAACTGTAACATAATTCCTTTTAACTAATAGCTTACCCAGCCGCCGATTTAACGTTCATTGGTCCTGGCTATCATGCCATGAAGACAATGTAAATTAGGCTTCAGTTTATTTTTTGTGAATTTTTGGCTTAACCTCTATTTAAGATACAGTATAATCATAATCATGAACCGGCTCCAGTTTCCCAGGTGCGGTGAATGAGCGCTCTCCACTTAGTTCTCTCCAATAATGTCTCCCCCTCCACGACCTGCTACAAATCCAGACCTCTCCCTGCAAGATCATTTCTAACCTGGTCGATCCAGCTCTTCCTTGGTCGACCTCTTGGTCTCTTGCCTTTCAGTTCTTTCTCAAACCACACTCTAGCTGTTCGTTGTGTGTCCATTCTTTTGAGATGACCGAACCATTTCAGCCTGGCTTCAACACAGATCTCATTAAGAGATTGCTCTACTTGAACAAGATGGCGTATCTAATCATTTTTTTGTCCCTCCTTGTCTTCTGAATCATAGTTCTTAAAAATTCATCTCCACCGCCTGTAATTTGCTGGTATTTCTCTTGGATTGCGTACAGAATTCTAAGCTATATGTAGCAACAGGTACAAAGAAGCTCTTCGAGAGTATTAGTTTTGATCTTAAAGGAACTTGCTTATCCCAAAGAAGCCCTCTCACGAGATGATAAAATTGCGCTCCATGTTGAACATTAGACTACTAGTGATTTCTGCAGATGGTTGGTTATCTGTGGACACTACACTGCCAAGGTAACAAAACTGATGTACTTGTTCTAACTTTGTACCATTCAGAGTGATGTTAGTACAGATGTTTTGTCGACTAACGGGCATCACTACCGTTTCGGACTTGCTTATATTCAGACCAAATTGCTCGAATATAGCATTCCAATCATTCAGCTTCTGTTGTATTTCAGCCTCATTTTCACTCCATATTACAACATCGTCTGCAAATGCTAAAGCTTTAAACTCGGAGGTCTTATTGAGTCTCTTAACTCTCCTCATTATTTCATCCATTACAGTAATGAATAAAAGTGCTGCACACCCTGCTTAGTCTCGAACCACTCTGAATCGCCATCACCTATTTGGACACAGTGTTCATATAGCATCTTGACTTTATTTATTAAAGCGGATGGTATTCATCTATTTTGAAGGCATTCCCAGATTGTATTTCTCCGTACAGTATATTGATACGAAATTAATCATATTTAAATTGGGTCCTTATTGACCATCTGAAGATGGTGATTCTGTTTTGAAGCAAGGAATGAGCTCAGGAATAGAAGACTCCTCAATCTTAATATCCGTGTGAAGGTCTGTATCATTCTGCAAAGAAATTACTTGTTTTACAAATATGATCCTTTGCGTAGGTGGAATAATATTTTTCAGATGATTTGCACTGAAGAAATCAAGGGATAAAATAACATACCAAAGATTTATAAAAAACACATTCATACTTTTGTTACATCAACCTGACAGATTTTGCGGAGTTTACTTCAGAAAGCATTTCAGTTCGTATACACTCGCCAAACATACGTCTGGCATAGCCTATTGTTACTAGCATCGTGTGTGTATGTTGTGACTTCACGGCGTAGATGCAGTTACTTCGAGTTACCATAGAACGTTAATAAGGACAAGCATCGTTGATAAATATCGTGATTGCTTTACCCTTTTGAGACCAGTTTAAATCAAAGATGCTTGAATCAGAGAGAAATAAAACGAGAACAAGTAAAAATTCGAGGTTTATTCGTAAAAACAGTGGCAGCTACTAGAAATTTCAATGCATACCAATTCACTTGTAATTCATAATACATGACCAATTGACGTTGCCAAGATCACGCAATGAATTAACAATAGAGAACTGAACATGAATATTTTTATAGACAAGGACTAGAGAGTTTTTCTAAATGAAATTGCCGACGACGGTCCAATAAAGTCTGAGACACAGCGCCATAGACCATCTGGGGTGTCTTTCAAGATGAATTCGTGCCAGTCAAAAACAACCCACATTGCTCTTTCTCTTCGGTACAACGCTCCGAGAAGAAGCGAGAAACCCTCGCCATCAAATTAACAGTATGTCTGCAAAATTTGAGACTGCCATGAAGGTGTTTACAATTCTACAGTAGCTTATGGATTAAGTGGGAGCTACATCTTCATGGAGTGAGGCTCAGTCCTGCAACCTTGTGTAGATATTAAAATAGATACTGCAGATCTTTTTTCGTCCCCCCCCAGGAGCTCACATCTAGTGGGACGTGGGTTGGTGACCACGGGACCCCAGCTGAGTCCGGCATTGCTTCCACTTACTTGTGCCGGGCTCCTCTCTGTCTTCTCTCCTGTCGACCTCACTTGGTCAACTCTTGTTCTCTTCCGACCCCGACGGTATTAGGGTATCCGAGGCCTAGGGAGTCTCTTCCTTTCCCGCCTTAATTGGCCCTTGTCTCATCTTTTCTGATTCCCTCCTTCTGCGAGGGGTCAGCCTTCTTTTTCTTTTCATGTTATCTCCTGCCTTCTGCTCAAGGCCCTCAAGGAGGCCGGGTGTAGGCTATGTAGCCCCACCACTTTTGGTGCACCCTAGATAATGCTACACCCTTAGGGGCTCACGGCTAGTGAGTTCGGGAGTTGACGACCCCGAGGGATTCCTGAGCTGGGTCCGGTTTCCCCCTTTTGTCCCTTACCTGTGGGTTGGACCCTCTCCTCTTTCACTTTCCTATCTGCCTTTCATGGCTCTCCTTCCTCCCAAGTCCCTCAATCTGCATTCTTCGAGGGTTGAGGGCATTTCTTTTCCTCCTGTACTTTATTTTCCTTATTCTCCTTTAGTTTTCCATTTCTTCTTCTAGTATGTAGGTTAGTAGTTAGTTTTAGTTTTAAGTTTGCATTTCATTTTTCATCTTCACGATCACCCAAACCATCAGGGGCCGATAACCTAGATGTTAGGCCCCTTAAAACCACAATTATCATTATCAACATCAACTTTTTCAGGGCTTAATTCTTTAGTACCGTATTAAACCAAGCAACCAGCGGGACGCCACCATTATTGTGCGTTCTACAGCTTACTGTTTTCTTGGCGGCAAAGGGAAAAGAAACCAGGATAACGCTATGAAGGAAGTGGAAATGGAGCGAAAGGAGAATGAAACAAACAAGAAGTAGTCTTGAAAGAGTGCCAGAAGTTAATCGATTCAAATAAGAGAATGGAAGAAACGTCCTCCTATTTGGAACAGTAGTATTCACGAATATAACAATAAGCATGAAAAATTAAATGTTGACATTCGCAAGTAATTGAAAAACTGACTGTCGTCTGCGCAAAGCTTATCAAAAAAAAGAGTACAGTACAACTCTTTAGAATTGTTTTTGGAGGGAAGAGATCGTTTGTGGGTTTGGTAATGTTTTGTAGCCTCACCAAAGGACATTCAAATTGCCACACAAACAATTGTGTGGCAAGCACTAATGAGTATGCCGATTTCATTATGCTAAGTCAGCCACCGGAACTCCCGAGCCCCACAATGTGGGGTAATGTCTTATGAATAGGAGTACAGAGTTAACGGCTCTAATTCTCAGAAATGCAACGGTCCTCACCGGCAGAGATATAATGCAAATACTGTACATGAGTTTGTTGAAATAAGGCGTATAGCATATGCGTTACACATGCTCGCACGGACTTAAACACTAAATCTCGGCAAGGGGTTTGTAGTATTTAACGTAATAATCATGATTCAGCAATCCAAATTAAGACCACGGGTTCCTCCTTTCCCAATCCCCATGTGAAATATCAGTATACACATTAATACTCCCTAATAAATAGCATACAGTATACTACCGTAAGTGGTATTTTCTTTCTGTTCTGTTACACATTCACCGGACATTCCCTTATCATGAAGACGACCTATCTCCTAAGCTTTACTCTTCTAAATCTAATTTCAAGAAACAATTCCCAATATTTGGGAGACGAGGGCCAACATATCCACAACATCACTACGATAAACTCCGCTTTAATTGACATTGATGAATGTAATAATCTGTTAACGGACAACTGTGTATGAGAGATGATGATCACGAGGAATCTGCCATTCTGATTCAAACCTGACAGTGCTCTCAGATGGTTGACACTTTGAAGAACGGCATCACTGGAACACTGGTGTACCACGAGCAAGTAAAGGTTACTCTTGCTGTGCTTTAGGTTTCTGTGCCTTTCCCATCCAACTACCAACTGTACACCGGTGAAACGATGTTGGTGTATCCAGCGCAGTAACACTGGTGAGCTGGAGTTGAGGTTGTGTCTGTCCACGTAGACCGTTAACAGATTATTACATTCATCAATGTCAATTAAAGCGGAGTTTATCGTAGTGATGTTGTGGATATGTTGGCCCTCGTCTCCCAAATATTGGGAATTGTTTCTTGAAATTAGATTTAGAAGAGTAAAGCTTAGGAGATAGGTCGTCTTCATGATAAGGGAATGTCCGGTGAATGTGTAACAGAACAGAAAGAAAATACCACTTACGGTAGTATACTGTATGCTATTTATTAGGGAGTATTAATGTGTATACTGATATTTCACATGGGGATTGGGAAAGGAGGAACCCGTGACGTAACTCTTAAGCAGTATTATGGTAGTGAAGTTAACTTAAATTATCTCTTCTAGATTGATTTTTGAAGCATCACATAAAATGCATAAGAACAGAAACATTAATACTTACTCAATTATTTTCTCCAGGGAGCTAAAGATGAGCATGTTCATTTCTTCTTATAGGCTATATTTTTATAATTAGTCCAAAAATGCAGACCATTCTGTTTTAAAATGAGTGTTCAGAGAAGGATTTAGGAGTAGGAGAGAAATATAATAGTAGGGTACATATTAGCTTATTATTTCTTTATTTTTGATAAGTACCGTACTCATTTCTTGCATGTATTGGCAACTCAAACTAACACTTGGGGCGCTGCGGTCGGTCCGGATAAGTAGGGTAAAAATACTCAATAACACGCTTTTGATATGGAACACTTTTTATTTTTCGGTTATAATCAGTAAATGTGGTCCCTAAAATAATGACAGTGTTATTTTCAATTGTATATATGTATAACTGTGCGATACACGTGTTCTAATTTGTGTGTTCCACTGGATTTTATGTGTCAATTGCATATTATCAAGCATCGGTTGTCTGCTGGTATCTGTTTTTGAGCAGTTCGAGTCATGGCGCTGTTACTTTAAAAGCTATATTTGAGTTTGCTCACTGTATCATAGACTGTAGAAATTATTTGCTGCTTGGTAGGGCGAAGGGATGAGTTTAACTTGTATTAAAGCTCGGGGGACACAGGAATTGCTCGATTTAGATGGTTAGCTGGTGGGTTTGGTGTAGAATATCGGACTGGTAGCAGGTTCTCGCAGAGTAGATATTTACCCTGCAAAGTCAAATTAGGCCTATATGACTCGTAGTGGAATGACTCGAATATCGCAGAGCGAGGTGATGGCGGTTGGTAGGGTAATTGGAAATGAACTAGGGAGGGGGAAGGATACCTGACTGATGAAGCTTGGCTGTAGTCGGCTGGTGTAGGCCTAGCTGTCTTGGTACGGCTTGGCTCGGCGTAAACAGTGAACAACCCGTCCTGTCGTCAGTGAGTGTAGTGGTGAGTGGTCCATCCCGCTCCTGTTGCCCGTATTTATTTGGTATCGTCACCTTTTGGCTATTGCTATTTACATCTTTTGGAAAGTGATGAAAACTTATATCCGCAGCCCTCTTTTATGCATCGACTTACAGCCGTAAACTGAGCAATATACGTAGCTTTTACTCATTTTACACTCCATCAACGAGTAAAACTTATTACTTATGTATAAAGACACGAAGAAATTACCTCGATCTGCTTACGAATACAAGAAACCATATACAAACAGTCACCACGGTGGGTGAGTGGTTATAGTGTCGGACTACCAACCCCAAGATTGCAGGTTCGCTCCTGACCGTGGTAAGTGATTTTTGAAAGGCGACAAAAATCACGACACTCATGTCATACGTTGTTGGCATGTTAAAGAACCCATTTGAATTCAGTAGGCCGTATTCATTGGCAAAATTAATCTCGGGATTTTCCGCCAACACAAAGTTCCTCCATTCTCTACTTGAAAGCGCTGTAGTGTCAAGGAGTTTAGATATCTAACCTCCTTGACTTTCAGAGCGTTCAAAGGAACGACGAAATTCGACATGCAAGCTACCCTCTGGGTGTCAATTTACAAAGCTTGCACCAGGCACCCGAGGCCATACGATATTATTACCACGTGACAAATGTACCCTACTTGGTACATATATGAAGGCAGAATTGAGACAAGCTGTTGAAAGCCTGTTGGCAAATCCCTATTGAGATGCAAGAAGATGGTTGATCCAATGCTTAGGCCTAAAACCATTCGAACTCGTCGTGGATTTTAGGGGCATTAGACTAATGGCAACTCGAAGATTTCGTCTTGGAATGGTAGAAAGCAGCAGTTGGTTGATTATGGGGCTTTGTGACATCATGGTCATGTAGATCTGTGTACTTGGGCATGTGGAATTTGTCTGATAACCTGCATTATTGTCATGGCTCGATTAGTGTGTGCATTTATTATTCAGACGAGGATTGGGAACGAGGTGGCCATGGCCTTAATTTAGGAACCATCCCGGCATTTGCCAGGAGTAGAAGCGTGGAAACCACTTCCAAGATGGCTAAGATAGGAATCGAACCCTCCTTTTCTTAGTTTTGCCTCATGAGGCTGAGTGTGCCTTGTTCCATCCCTCAGACCAAAATTAAAATTTCTTGGCAGAGCTGGAAATTGAACCTGGACCAACTGCCAAAAAATGCTAGCCGCACAACACGAAATGGTTGGTAGAATACCTTATTTCATCTTTTGGCGGGAGGGGGACATTATCAATTGTAACTACTAACCTTGATCACTTCTGCACCGGATATATGTGCTAAATCACTTAAACATGTGTTTTTATTTATTGTATATTTAACAACTGCAGCCATGTTCGACAGCATATTTGGTATGTGAAACTGCCGCAGTGAGCGATCACATTGACGTCATTAGTTACCAACATATCCGATACTAAATAGGCCTACATTAGACGACACATGTATGTTGTAATTATGTGAGAAAAAGAAATAAACGAGCTCTTCTTGGTTAGACGACTGACTGGACGAAACCATTGGTCGCTACTTGGTTAGACGACTGTCTGGACGAAAATTACCGATTGCACTACAAGCAAGGAGGTCTGGGCATAAGCCCCAGGTTAGGTTTGTTTTGTATGTAGAACAGTATTTACCACTGTAATGAACGCTGATCGCAAGAATTTCATGTTTCAAACTAATCGCCAAAACCAGCGCCTCACTGCCTAAAAGTTATTGGTCTAGGCACAAACCATGGGTTAGGATGAAAATTATTGATGCGTGTCTACCCCCACTGTGCGTGACAAAATTCAGGGGTGTTTGTATGGCCTAATGAATTAACAATTATTGGTCTAGACAAAAACAGCTTGCACAATCCATTGCGAACTGGTTCTAACTTGGCGCTATTTTGTTTCATGGTACCGCGCTTATACAATTGGGATTGGCAATACTGTACTTGTGCATAATTAACAGCGAAAATGGCAGACTCAGCTGGAATTCCATCTATATAAGTTGTGATCCTATTTGGAACATCCTGAGATCTGAAAAATGCACACTTTGTCACGAACCTGGAAGTAAAATGGATAAGGGGCACCTGCCACTTGCAACAAACTTGATGTGACTGCTAGAACTTCAGAAAACCTCACACAACTCTATTGGAATGCAAGAAAGCTGATGGATTGGAATCTGGGCTAGCCATAAGAAACAACAACAATGCTTTAATATGAAAAATTGAAGTAACGCGGGCCGCGTTAGCTAATATATAACACCCCGGTTTTTGTCATGCACAGTGGAGGTAGTCAAGCATCAATAATCTTTATCCAGACCAATGGTTTTGCCTTTTATTTCATTATTCACGTGTCGTGAATTTTAAGAATGTCCAAGCTGTGTAGTATAGGCCTACGAGATCTATGAAATGTTTAGTTTTCTATTACCGTATAATGTGTAGCCTACAAATATCGTTACATGTGTGCTAATTCTAGCGTAGCCACCACAGCATACAGTCACAATCATGTCCGATGCAGGTGTATAAGCCACTTTCTACTTTCATTCAGAATTAATAATACAAGTAGGCTATAGCTGCGACCAATATTTATAACTTATTGCAACCAGTGGCTTCGCCCAAACCGTGTCATCTAACCAAGTAGCGAACAATGACTTTGTCTTACCCAACATTAGTACACCAGTAATTTTCACCCAGACATGCAGTGGCGCAGTAACTTATGTCGAGAACTAAAAGAGAGCTATGAGATATTTTTGGTATTCTCTGAAAATTTGCATATGTGACTCCTGCTTAGTGCATATACCATGCACATGTGAGTATATGGCTCCTCAGAATGATGATTGATTCATGTTGCACAACCCTTGAAGTTCGTTGAAGGGCATCACACTACTCTGTCGCAACCATGACTGAAACAAATAAAAATAGGCCTATTATAAATATTTTATCTGCCTACTACTAAGTAGGCTATAGGTCAGTAGCCAAGTACATAAGTTATAAGCTTCATAAATAATCACCAATACATTCACTACCACCAACCGAGTGTGAATCATAGACTAGGCCTACTTCCAAGCTTAAAGAGTTACATGTGCAATGTATTATAATATTATGGCTGACGGCATTTGGAAGTCGAGAATAATATACATTACTATATTAGAAGGCGAATTGAACCTAAGAATACATTCCCGAGAGAGAACTTACATAGGCTATATTTTAGGTTATGTTTGAATTAGGCCTATACGGAAAATGCAGTCGGAAGACTATTTCAACATTTCCAAAGACCATTAAGGTTTTTATTACGTTATTTGTGCTCTGACTGAATATAAAAATAAATAAAACAACGATTAAATAACTCTGTACTTTAAATTGTGTAGGTATAGGCTAGGCCTACTTACTTAAATTGTAGTGATCTTTGTAGAGTTACTCCAATCCATCTCCAATCTTGTTCTCGTATTTTTTAGGCGTCATGATGAAATCTAAATAAGAATTTATCCAAAAATTAATTAAATAAAAGCTTCGAAACATCTCAGACAAGTGGATTTGACACACACATATCAAGAGTCTATAATAACTGTATAAACTGTTTTAATCGATGTATATTACTAGTACTTACCTTGTACAACTTGTTACAATTTCATTAGACTTGAATTTCCAAAGAAAACTGTGAAATTATTTAAATAATAAGTCATTAGTTACAGTCGTAATTATTATGTTGGCTGACTTTGTGAAAAATGCATTCTGGGAGTTATTGCCAGAAACATGTCGGCAACTGTGACGTACGGAATTTTACTGGTATTATGATCTTTGGAGATGGCGGGATTCTAAGCAGGGTTGGCGACAATGTGCTCGGACCTGAAAACAACTTACCTTCAAGAAATGCAACCATAAACCAACATTTACGTAGGCATAGGGGACGACTGTTAATGTTGCCTACCCTGTCATGATCTAGTAACTCATTTAAGCCCAGGGCGCCAAATTTTAGGGGGCGCCGAAATTTAGGTGACGATGAACGTAGAAAAAGGTTGACCCAACAATCTCAACATTAAAATTAAGTATGACATGGAAATCTTTAGAAAGTAGGATAAAATAACTATAATTTTCGTGAATATAAAATTAAAGTAAATATAACATACATTCGTAGTATTTATGTTTAATCATGATTATATTATAATACAGTATTATCTGTAATGAATACTAGTGTTGGCAACAATGTAGGCAGTGGTGCACGGTTGACGCTGTTGGCAATACTCATGGATTTACAACTGGCGCATGCGCCGCGTGATCTTGTCAACTTCCTAACCTCAAAGGTTTGATTTGAAATGTTTCTGTGTATTGTACTTTTAAAATTTAACTTTTGAATTTGTAATCTTGGTTTTTAGTGTGATTAATGTATCAATAAAATTGTATGAACGACTTACTTTTCTTATTATTTCCTGTGACACATTAGTAACGTAATTGTTTGTAAAAAAAAACTATTATGCTATTTTTATAACACATAAATGAGAAAAAGGGCGCCAGTTGACCATTTGTCCAGGGCGTCTATCATCTTAGCCCGGGGCATGAGGGAATGTTATAAAACTCTCTACTCATTGTCGACCTAAGTTGCAGAAAACGCCGCGTGGTGTCAAGTATTCAGGAATATCAGGAGAAATCCTCGCCGCATTACTTTCTCGCATCAACGCGGTACCAGAATTCATTACAGTGAAAGGAATAATAGAATTCCACAGACTTCAGAGGGGTTTGGTTGATTTAAGTTTGGTACCGTTCAGGGTTGCGTCGAGTAACGTTCAATACTTACACCCTCACAGTTTTGACGGATACGTGTTCCTAGTTCTGAAAGCTAAACGCCGACCACAGTATCAGAACTTATTCCTTACAATTGATCGTTTGACTTGGTCTTTTATATTTTGCAGCGTGCCATTGGTAACCCCAAGCTTGCAGGTTCACTCCTGGCCGTGGTAAGTGATTTTTTGAAAGGCGGCAAAAATGACAACTCACAAGTCATACGATGTTGGCATGTTAAAGAACCCATTTGAATTCAGTAGGCCGTGTTCATAATGGCAAAATTAATTCCGGGATTTTGCGCCAACTCAGAGATCCTCTTTTCCTACTAGAAAGCGCTATAAAGTCAAGGAGCTTAGCTTTCATAGTGCTTCAAGGAACAACGAAATTCGACATGCAAGCTAAATACCAATGGTATTCATCGTAATCCACCAAAAGTCAATAAAATAAATTACTGGAAGATGTTGATTGAACTAGCTTTGACTAGTGGTCTTCATCAGCATAATCACTTTTTCTTCCACTCCATTTCCAATATTTTCTGTGGTATTATCTCTTCTCCCATTCTTTTCACATGTCCATACCACTGTAGCCTTGATTTCTCAATCCTATCCTGTAGGGGTTCTCCCTTTAATATTTCTCTGACTCGATCATTTCTGACTCTGTCCATTCTAGTTACACCTATACGACTCCTCTGAAACTTCATTTCCACTGCTTGTATTCTGCTTGTATCTATCATTATCTACTGTATGTGCGCGCGACTAAACACGGCAAGCTAAGCCGGCTGTGACTGGCGCAGTTCACGGGCTCGCGTACCCGGTTCAGCCGGTGGTGGTGCGCACTTTCACCAAACATGTTCAATAATGTGTACTTACAGTGCTCATAGGCGATTCTGAAAATGTCCTCCCTCTCTTGTAACCAGGGCCGGTCTTAGGGGTTTCAGCGCCCTATGCGAAATTCGATTTTGCGCCCCTCTTTGCGAGGCGGGTTGCCTAACACGGGCAAAAATTATGAGGTATCATAAAGAGGAATCGTGAAAATACAAAGTAGAAAATGCAGGCAAAGACAAGACACCGAGCTATCGGATGAAATTAAATAACATGAACCTAAAGTGCATTTACCCATTTACTATATTACTTGAACATGCTTTACTTGCGTTGTAGTAAAGGGATGGTCCAGGTAACAATCAAAATATCGACTGTACGCTCGCATGATGCTAAAATACTGGACTTTATTATCTAATAGGTGATGCGTAACATATTGCAATAACTATCTTTTTCAGTTGTGATGCAAAATGTCAACATAACAAAATCACTGGAAAAACACTCTTACAGGAATCAAGCTTTACTAATTCAAACGACTACGGCACACAGGAAAAAAAACACACACTAAACCCCAAAACCTTATGAGAAGGGAGCTTTCCGTGCTTTGACTGAAGCAAACTGTTTTACTAACTGGGCTAAATCGAGTGAACGCGCAACATCGTTCTCTATTGATATTAAAGCAAGTTTTGACAGTCTCTCTTGGCCCACTGTAGCACGCACGTAGGTTTTAATCAACTTCAGTTTTGAAAAGCTAGGTTCAGCCGAAGCGACAGTTACCGGCAAGGTTAAGAGAATTCGCGAAGCTACATCGACGTTTGGAAAAACGTCAATCATATTCGTGCTGTAGATGAACTGCAACACAGCACGAGGTTTTTTTTGCGTTTGGTGGTAGGCATGGCTTCAAATGTTGCAGTTCAGAACATAGATCCATCCCACTTATGTCAGACTCATTATTTCCACTAGAAAGCTGCTTTTGCAAGTTCAAGCAACGATCCATGAGTGGACTACTATCTAATAGACCCAGGCAGTGTCTTTAGATCGTACAAAAATCCCCAAATATCGGAATACTCTTTAAAGAAAAAGAATCTCTTCCTTGCAGACTTTAAAGCTACTGTTAGGAGTTTGTCACATAAACTTTTTTTGAAGAGTCGTTGTAGCTTCATTTGTTTGCGCTTAACCTTAGCCTGAACTTCAGCCTCTGTCACCTCCGACTCCAACTCTAACTCAGAACTGTCACTCTCAGGGCTTGACTCGATGACTCGGTCCGAGTCATCTTCCTCAATCAACCGTTTAGGAGGTCTAGTCTTCCTTTTCCATCTACCTTCTTCGACCTCATGAGACACAGACGCAATGATTTCTTTAGCCGAAGTGATAGCGCTTTCCTAGCCTTCTTGGGTATATTTTTCAAAGTACGCGATACAACCTTCCGCGAAAGAAGACTCCTTTTGTATATCAATTGCTGAACTATGTTTACTTGAAACAAAATGTCGTGCTATACTACAACAGCAACGACAAATTCGAATGTCTCAATTTTTTTCGCCAAGTATTCAGCTTCATGGCGTAGCCCCGAATAAAAAACAGGATTCTCCTCAATGACCTTTAAGGCTGCCACTAGGCCTACCCCATTCGTGTCGTATCTAAAAGGCCTCACTGCATCTATGCGGCACTCCCAGCGAGTGTCGCTCAAATCTTTTAAAGTCAAATTACAAATGTGAGCCAACAAAATAGACCACCGGCCAGGAGACGACGAAAATAAAACATATATGCGTTGAATAATGCCAACTAGAGTAACGTAGTAAGGACAGCATTCGGCCGAGTCAGATAAAACTTGGTATAAGGAATGGCTACGAACCGCATGGAACATATTTTGCACGCGGGAACTGTTTTACAATGCGAGTTTGAACTCCTTTATGTTTACCTTTCATATTCGCGCCGTTGTCAAAGCCTTGACCTCGAAGGTCTTCTAGCGTTAACCCCATTTCTGTCAAAGTATTAATGATCAGATCGGCACATTATTGGACTGATCAGTAGGATTTGTTTGAGAAGATCTCCCGTCTATTGATATTGAAGGTCGGACGAATTTTTTAAAAGCTTCTGCTCCCATGTCTTTTTCTGCGTGCTGCAACCTTCGTTTTTTGTTTGCAGCGCCACTAGCTTTACCGGAGGAGGCCATTGTTGTAGGGTTTCTCGTTCTTCGTCTCCACTTTACACCATCCGCACCACAAACACGAATGATCGACAATTAGCAAGGGCCATAACACTCCCGTGTAATGTGCTAATACGTCCTGTCATCTACGAGCGGGTCGACGCCGACTTCACCCAGCCACACGTACCGTTTGTTATGATTTCTTTCTCTTTGGCTCTGTCTCTAGCTCGTGCCACACCCGCACCCCTTTCTCCCAAGGCTACTAAACTACTACTAGTTACTGTAGTTTATAAGCCTTGCCTTTCTCCAACCAACTGCTTTAACGCAACCAGGAGTGTTGCGATCCAGCCGGCAGTGCTCCAACCTCACTCCCCTCTCTCCCTGCCATCTTCACTTTCTCTCTCCTTCGCCTTGCTACAGTTCTGCTACAACAGCGAACCTAACCGAAATATCACGGAAATGCTCGAGCGCTGAAGGCGATTTGGTTGGTCCCGGGCCCGAAAGTCGAGCCGGATTGCGTTTCCGCGATAGTGAAAAGGCAAGGCAAGAGAGAGAAAGATATAGTGTTTGCTAATCACTATTTCACTGAGTTTAACTTCGGTCCGTCACGGTCTAAGGTGCGCGTATGATTTTCAGTCGTGAGAGATAACACCGGTTGAACTTTTTTAAATTAAACTGGTTCCCTTATTTGTTTGACGAACTCGCATTTACCTATCTTGCCATTTGTTCAATAGGAAATAAATCGAAATTTGCCTATCTTTGGGAGACGCCTTCGGTGCCCTCCAAACCGTTGGCGCCCTGTGCGACCGCACATGTCGCACACCCCTAAGACCGGCCCTGCTTGTAACACACACCTGACATCTTCTGATGAAAGAATGCCTGTCAACTCTTTTATTATTTACGGAGCCTGTTTCCTTGAATCGTTTAGCGAGCCTTCCTGGAAACTGAATTCGTAATTTTTGTCTTGTTTCAGAACAAGATTTTCTGCTTTTCATATACGAATTATGGATATACACACGTTTGCACAATGTGAATTGGTGTCTAGGCATGACCAACAATCACAGTAATCGTGCAACACTAACGTCTAAGCTTTGCAGATACACGTCCATATGAATGACAAAACACGTGTGAACTAACGATATGAGTCAGCGGAGCTCGCCCACCACCGGCTGAACCGTGTATAAGAAACGATTGGTCATTGCGAGTATATTTAGTGGTGTTGTCGTCTTTGGAAAACCCTTAAAAGTAAATAAAATAAACAGCAAACTAGGAAATCAGATCTGTTACAAAATCCTTTAAATATAATTTTCTGACGATATGAATGGAGCTGTGTGACCTGAAAAGCTGTTGTTAACTAGAATACGTGAAGTTCCAATTGTAAATTCCTTCTATAAAACATCTTCTACAAATGGTGGTACTTATCAAATTGTAAAACTTAAATTCAAAAAAGCTGACATCAAAGAATGGGGGTAACTGTTAGAGACTCGATTATTATGGCTGTAGATTTAACGTTCGTAAGTTTCCAAACCGTTAACTAGTAGGACATTTTCTCCCTGCTATGAAATAAACGAAGTTGCGGCCTCTGCCTACAATGATCTTAAAAAATCACAGACTAAATGTAACACAATTGTCTGGGAACCAGAAGAAACAGCAGTCAAATTTTCAAGTTTTGCTCAACACATACCACCGTTCCAATTTCTATGACGTGTTACGTTAGGCGTGAGCAACAGGAAAGCAAACTGCCCACGAAGAGTAATAGGGAGCAGTTACGTGTAAAGTATTCCCTTTTATTTTCGGTAATTATTGATAATGCCAAAGCGTATAGAAGAGGAAGTGTAGGATCTTCACGAGTTATCGTGGACTGCCGCACAGATGGCACTGGTAACGCCTGTGTGGCGAGTCCCGCGATCAACACCCGTACGGTACTCCAGGTTCTAGCTTTGTTGGAAGATGATTTCAGCAACTGGCCACTTAGGAGTATTATCTAGAACTAGATGATTTTTCTGGCTTGGACGTATCTCCTTTGTGCGGAAGTAGAATCGACATTTCAAGTAGTGACTCAATGACTTGTTCGTTTTTGAATGCTAATTTTTTGTTTTTCCTGAATTTTTGTTAATTTTTATAATTTTTATTTTTATTTATTTTTTTGTTTTTGTTTTATTAATTCTTTGGTCTTTTTAAATTTAGGTGTCCACCTCAAAATTTTAAATTCAATTCCAAATTTGTATTCTTTAATCTGTGTTAAGAGGTGCAGATGACCTCGTAGTTCCGCCCCTTAAAACAACAATAACTAACTAACAGTACAAGTTAGCTTAGGTAACATAAACAACACATGATCTCAAGACTTCACTTTAATAGCTTCTAAACTATCTACACACTCAAAAAATACATCCCCAAAAGTTATTAGCACACGATAATTTTTCCTGTACAATCTTTTCCACTCGAAACAACACGTTATAAACACTTTGTGATGCATACCGTACATTAGATATGTTGTTGTTGATTCATGTAGAGGCTTTGCGACATCTTGGCCATGTAGCCCCGGATACTAGTGTGTGTATGGAATTTGGTCTGATAACCCTGTTATTGTGACCGACAGCGGTAGCTAAGCTAGTTAAAGCACAGTGCTAGACCATGGGGCCAAGCTCTCGGCGTACTTGGTAGACGTGGGTTCGAGCCCCAACGTCAGCCGTTCTTGAAATGGTTTTCCGTGGTTTACCCCATTTTCAACTCCAGGCAAATGCTGGGATGGTACCTTCTGACGAGGCACGGCCGCTTCTTTCCACATCCTTGCCCAGTTTCATTAATCTTCATTAATTTCATCTGTCATTAACTCCTCTCATAGCTTGCCACGGTGGGTGAGTGGATAGCGTGTCGGTCTACCAATCCCAAGTTTGCAGGTTCGCTCCTGGCCGTGGTAAGTGAGTTTTTGAAAGGCGGCAATAATACGAC
This sequence comes from Meconema thalassinum, assembly GCA_946902985.2. Classification (NCBI taxonomy): domain Eukaryota; kingdom Metazoa; phylum Arthropoda; class Insecta; order Orthoptera; family Tettigoniidae; genus Meconema; species Meconema thalassinum. Next base: position 186,675,284 of record OX336388.2, on the reverse strand, counting down.
ACGCATGTCATACGATGTTGGCATGTCAAAGAACCCATTTGAATTCAGTAGGCCGTGTTCATAATGGCAAAATTAATCTCGGGAGTTTCCGCCTACACCAAGTTCCTCATTTCTCTACTAGAAAGCGCTATAGTGTTCAAGGAGCTTAGATATATAACCTGCTTGACTTTCATGGTGATTCAAGGAACAACGAAATTCGACATGCAAGCTACCCTCTGGGTGTCAAATTACAAAGCTTGTACCCGGCACCGAGGCCATACGATATTATTATTATTATAACTCCTCTCATGAGGTTGGCATCAGAAAGGGCATCAAGTAGTAAAAACCATCCATGTAGAACGTCATCGCATGTAATCCCCGACCCCGGAAATAAAAAGGGGTCGGCATGCATACAACTATTATTGTGATTGCTGTATTAGTATGTGTAGATGTAATATAGAATGCCAATTTATAGTTGTAATAAAAAAAAAGAGGATTGGGAAGGAGGCGGCCGTGGCCTTATTTAGGAACCATCCCGGCATTTTCCTGAAGTAGAAGTGGGAAACCACGGAAAACCACTTTCAGGATGGCTGAGTTGGGAATCGAACCCATCTCCTCTTAGTTTTGCCTCACGAGGCTGTGTGTACCCCGTTCCGGCCCTCAGATCAGGATTAAATTTCTTGGCAGAGCCTGGAATCTAACCCGGGCCTTCGCAGTTAGATATGTGCCGCTTTCTGTAGAACCGTAATCTTTAAGAAGTTTTAACAAAGCAGTTGGTTTTCTGTGGGGGAAAGGTGGGCATAGTTAATGCTGCGTCACTTGTGAAATATTTCACACCATTCTTTGCCTACCTGAAGACGATCGATATCCAGATCGACAGCCGGGTACGAAATATGTGGCCATATTGCGCGTGCTGAAACACGCTGTCCCAAGGCAGAATGGGTATGTAGCCATGCAGACGGTAAGACATAACACAACTCACACTACTCACTCATGAACACTTCAATATAAACTGCCGAACAGTGACAATGGAGAGCAATAAAAATTCCGATAACTGGCGCACTAATGTTAAGAATCGTCTGTTACCGTCTCAAACGCTGCTGCTGCTGCTGGTGGGAAGACCAGCGTCCTCTTCAGTTGGACAGAAAGCAGGAGTGCTTTGTGTAACCACCTTGTAAACCTAACGGGATACCTATCACTTTGAAACCACCACACACTTGCCACTTGTGTTCCTGGTACTTCACTTTACACAACAGCATTTCGAGATTTCCATATGTTTCTCGTATAATAACTGAATGAGTAACAGGAATTGATGCAAGTTTGTTTTCATTGTGAAGGAGGACGCACTTCAAACTACGCTTGGAGGCGTCAATGAAAAGTCTCCACTCAATAGGGTCATACTGTGGTGCTCCTAGTTCTAAGATAATATCCCGAATGTACTGTAGTTGGTGTAAACCAAGGCTCCCTCTTCAGAAAAGTAGGGTGTAAATTCATGTTCGGGATGTCTGTACCAACAGAACGTCGTCCCTTTCACGAAGTCTAAACCCGACTAACTCGGCAGATTCCTTTGTAAGGCCAAAAATCTCGAACTAAGTCATTTAATGCACTTTGTTCGAACAGTCTCGGTTCTTTTCCAACACACTCAGCGGAGAAATCACAGTCAGAGTTAGTGCCCACCATTTCTGTGTCGGATTCAAGAGGGACAATCCTGTAAATGTTCTGGATGCTGTGGTACTGGTATATCAGGAACGGGTAAAATTGCAGATGGAATATTGCTCGGATACACAAAGTTACCTTTGTTGCTGCTGTTAAATCCCTTAACATTCACAGAACAGAAGTAGCAGTGAATACTGTGGTCTGGGGCTTTCCGCCACACCATTGGAATACCGAATGGCAACACTGTTCGCTTACCGTTCACCCATTGCCGTAACTGTTATATACAGGTTCTATAAGGCATCCAACGTTTAGAATGAAGCATTGGTCTTATGGCGCGTTACGACAGGTTTGACACTCCGTGAGAGGAGGCAGTACAAAGCGCTTCGCGTACACTTTCCGCACATTCAGCGATTGTGCAGTGTCGAAGACTTGAATTAAGTACTGTATAATAATACTAATAGTTGGCCAACGTAATACATACAAAGAAATTAAATTAAATTAACTATAACGCCATTATAAAATCATATTTAACATTCCTGCTATTCTTGCGAAGTGTATTACTTAGCCTCTTTTTGCGTGGCGACAGTACTGGACCCTGTCCACTCTCACTACGTATTTTAAAAACGGTAGTCTTTGATATTCCTGTGGCCAGAGCAGTTTCATTGACTAAATGAATTATACTTTCGTTAGGTTTAAGATTCTTAAAATAACTGAACACATTAATTACGACCTGTTTTTTCCTCCTTCTGAGCACTTGACCACGCTTTATTTTCACAAAACTATCCATTGTACGTGAAATACGTAAAATACAACACGTTAAATCTAACAGAACTGCTGCACACACACTCAAGATAGAGACTGCCGAACAACTGAAATACAAGCTCGAAGGGCACAATAATAAAGCTGTGAGTAGCAAGCTGCACCCCGCTGTCCTTCGAAACTTCATTCATAGAATCCGCGGTCAATGAACAGCCCGGCCTGTGTAAACAATTAAACCTACACTCCTGGTAAGCAGGTAGAAAACTTCTTCCAACATTCCTCTACAACTCTCAAACTGACTTGACATGGTTATCTTTAAAAGTAGAAAAGTTGGCAGCATACGAACTTTTTCAATGCTGCCATGTGGTTATGAGAGAATATTCAGAAGTTTTACCTACATGAAAATTGTAATATTGCCAGTATAAAATATTTCAATGATCCATCATCAAGACGGCACATATAGCGCACACGTGTGTGAAAAATAGGCATCACAAAGTCAATGCAACATGACATAAGATCGATTTTACTAAAAAGGGGACACAGTTTATCGTTTTTTTTAAATATGGATAACTTATCTAATTTTTCTAGCATTTCTATCAAGTTTACGTAGTTTTAATATAGGACCAAATAGAACGGCAAAACATATTTCTACCCGAATATGCTGTTTTTTCGACAAATAAAAATTTTCGACTGATATAGCAACAGTGGATTGCTAGAAAATGACAGCGTCATACATGTCTCACGTGCAACAGAAAGAGAGAAGAATATCCCTATCTAACCAGTGCTTCATTCTGAACGTTGGATGCCTTATACAAGCCCACGGCTTGTCTTGGTCTCCTAGAAAATGTGATGTGATGGGTGGAAAATTAACATCGGATCCTGATTCAGGATGCAGAAGTCATCCTACAAAGCAATACAGGATGACGGCAATGAAACCATCACAGGACAGTCTTATAGGTCCTGCGGCAAATGCTAAATGGGGATTTCAGTGTATAAATATGGAGTTTCTCTATTCATACTAATGTCTTAGTTCTTCAGACGTGTCCCACCTGACAAATGAAAGAAAGAAAATAAATAGGAGTTAATATGTTTTTTTTATTGTGTTTTCAGGTCCGTGATCGCAAGCAACCTCCTCATTGTTGACGAGATAATTGTCCTCGCTCAAGTGATGAAAAATTCTTGTTTCATTGTCTGTTTCAAGTTTCGGTATATTTTTGTTAGATTCATCATTTTTTGTATAATTTATATTCCTTTGAGTAATGGATAGCTCTGCACCCAAATTCGCAATCGTTATTAAGAAAAATCACTAATAAAGTTATCCTTTCATAATTGTGTGTACATTTATTCATTCTCAAACCCACTGAGTGTGTGGATCTTGCTGACTTACGAAGAAACCTTGGTTTGCAGATGACACTCAAACTTATATTAGCCGATGACGCGGTGGCTGTTGATCGCTTTATCCGCTTTATAAGTGAGAGTGGGTTAGGGCCCAGGCGCGGATCTAGAGTTTGGCTTGGGGGGGGGGGTTCACAGAATCGAAATTGTTAAGAAAAATGGTATCACTAACAACGCAATCACAAAATAACCAAACGTACAAAACCAGACCAATTTTTTGGCAAGGTACATGGATACAAATTTGATGCGTTTAGTGCACCAAAATATTCGTACAAATTGCAACGGCGTGTTTTGCGACTTTTACATTGTACCGATACCTAGTTGAGGCTATCGGCTACGCCAGCAGACATTAAGCCGTAGTTGAGATTTTGGGAAGAGTTATGAAAAGATAGCGCTCAAATCGAGTCAAGAGGAATGTCAGGATGACGTAGAAGGTCTAGGATCAAGAAGGCACTGACAGCTGTAGGCGGATGGAATTATGGATGGAATTATGAAGCTTTATTAAGATCTATATGGAACATGGTATTTAAACATCTCAGAGGAGGAGATATAACATGCATTATATGTGGTAATTATTTGAAGGAAGTCAGATAACCCTTAAGTTATTTTATAACTTAATAGCCGAGATGATGGGGGTTCGAGATTATAGTTGTGACGCAAGAGCACAGTGGTGGGAAGAACGTCACATGACTGCGCCAGGCAGGTAAGGGTCATTGCAGTCCAGAGACAGTCAGTCGAGCTCAGTGAGCCAAGCAAGAGAGTCCAGTACAGCGAGCAACGCAGTCGAGGTCAGACGTCGAGCTCAGTAGCACACGCCAAGCGCATGGTACAGGTCGCGCAGCGAACAGTTTTGTCACGGAATGTGAAAGCGACAGTTTTAACTTCACCGAGCAGCGAACGAAAAGTAGGTCAGTGGACCGGGCGGACATCCGCAGTAGGCAGCCTGAAGACCGGTTACCGAACCAGCTGTACGGGCCCAAGCAAGCATAGGAGGCCGGGGTTTTAGAACAACATTGCGAGTAGTTGGAGAACTTTATTCCAAGCTGCATTTCAACGCAGAACAGCATAGTAGAGCGACATGGCGAGGCCAGCTTTAGGCGGAGATTATTATAGCATTATGACAGAAGCTGAACTTCATTACTACATTGAGTTGAAACGTTTATTCAGCATTTGGATTATAAAGGCAGATAGTTACGAGACACTGCAACTTTGAACTTCGAATGAACATAGTTTTTCTTAATGACATTACGACTATGCATTTCATAACGCATTCCAAGTAACATTAACAATTATAAGCAAACGGAATGTTGTAAGCATATGCACTTCTGAACATTAGCACGTGCATTAATGCAATTATTTCTTATGCAGTGTTATAAATTACCGAGTATGAACACAGCTACAGGGTGTTTCATAAACTTAGACACTCTCATAAAAAAATTATTTTATGAAAGTGAGACTTAGCAGTTATTGGAGATTGAACTTTCAACACTCAAACCGAAGATTGTATGGAACAGTGGCGTAACGTAGAAGAGGAATAGGGGGTCCGCTGTTTCTATGAACTTTTTCGTGAAGATTTGGACAATATCCGCCATGGATAACCAGAAGTTTATCATGTCGGAGTAAACGCAGACAGGGACGCGATGGTACCACAGAGCGATGGATTCGATTCCTGACGAGAAGGAGGTCCACCAGCTGATTCACTTGGGATTTTGAAGGCAATCGTCATTGCATGGATGGAATGATATTCACGCCGATCTTTCGAGAAATTCATTACATAGGGAAAATCGACGATCTTTGAAATTTAATAACAGCTGATTATGAGAAGGTACTGTAAGAGTTATAACTTTCTGATACGATTATTTTCATGAATTCTGGGCACACATGTATATTTTTCTAATAGGAGTGATACGATTATTTAGACATAGTTTGACTTTATATGCTTCGAAATTTTGCTAGAATATGGCGTGACCATATGATATGGCAGGCATCATTATACGAAATTCTCACTATTGGTTGGCTTTATTAAGCAGATGTTTGGTCTTTTAGACATTTTTCCAGCAAGGATATTTTTCATGAATAGTTTTTTTTGTGTAACGAGTATTTCGAACTCGTGATCTGCAATTGATTATCTAAAATTACTTCGTCAGTTCATTGCATACTAGCGAGTGTGTATTATTCATCAGTAGGGATTTTTTCCATTGGATTGTTTGGAGATATTAAGATGTTATTCACTTTAGTGAATGAATATCGCTTTTATATGACAACTAGAGACTTGTTGATTCCTATCTGGTACATTCACTCATTTTAGTCTTCGAGATGGGGTCTTTCGTATTTATACGATTGTATGGTGGTTACTCATCTTACCCATCGTTTAGGGCTCTATCATGTTAGTCGACGGGGCGAGGTCTTTCGTATTTATACGATTGTACGGTGGTTACTCATCTTACTTGCCATTGAGGGACTCATTTTTATCATCCGAGTGTACATGAGATTGTAAGTGAATCAGACAAGGAACTACTAGTCACATATCAGTCGAACTTTTGTTAAATAAAGTAAAGATAAATGTCATCAGGGTTACATTTGTAATTCTTGTTTGCCAATCCAATATTTTGTTGCTATACTCTTTTGAGAGTACTTTCAGTTTAACAGCTGGTACAGCTGATGCTTTTGATGATTTTTATAATTGTGTTTGATACCTTTGAGAAGGATTTAAAGTAATTGAATCTGGTAAGATGAATCATTAATGGTCAGATTTATTTTAAGGCAGATCAGTATTGCAGATTTTGATATGAGATTATAGCACATTGGTGTTTTTCTGTGATGTGAATTATGAGAATTGTAAGAGAATTTATGCTATTTGAAAGCAAATCTTGAATTACTAAGGTAATATTTTTTCCAATTGTTTAAGAAGTTGTCTAGATGTGATCAGAGTAATTACAGTTATTGGAGATTGTGTGCGTTGATAATTTGAAGCCAGTTATATATTTTTTGTAGATCATGCAACATGGTTAAGTGAAGTTTGTGATAGGCATTTTGTGGAAGTTGCCAAGTGATAGTTGCAATATTGCTAATGTATTCTGAAGCAGACATGAGGTTGTCGAACCCAGTCTAGCGTAATTGTTGAGATTCATGCTGTGTATGTGCTGAATATTTATGGAGTTTTGTGGAATAATTGTTGTATTCAAATGTGATATTTGAAGAATTGAAGATATATAATGTTGTTGTGGATAGTCAGATCCAACGTGATGTCGTGAAGGCAATAATATTTTTTGGCATGATAATTAAATACGAAATATAACTTGGAAGTGATAAAACTGTAAGACAACGTTCTATAACCCATATTAAACAATTTGTTAGGAAATTAAACAAATAAATAAAGTTGATAATACAAGATTTTCTGAGAATAATAATTAATGAAATAATAATCTGAAATTTAAGCATATTAATGATCTGACCTAATGAGATAAAAATCAGAATGACTAGATGAAATAATAAAAATCTAAATAACCAGAAGAATGAAGTTTAAATAAATTAATAAATAAAATTTTGGAATAAATCAATGAATTAAATAAATGGATGAATTAAAGATTGGATAAATAAACTGATTTAAATAAATTAATAGGTGATTGGATAGATGATGAATAACTGAATTAGAAGGTGATAATTAATTAAAGAAGCTGATGATTAATGAATTTATAGGGATTAAAAAAATAAATTTAATTGAGATATAATTTGAGGAATTGCAACTTGAGTTGAGGATTTAAATGATTTAATGGTGATGAGTTAATGATTCTGACAGGAATATGTTGAGTTTTGAAATGAGAATTAATGTGAGAAATATTTAACGTTGATGATGATGATGATGACCAATGAGCAGTGGATTTTCTGTAATTCACGAACAAGCAGTTGTTAATGACAATGTAAATAGTGTAAATTAATTATTCGATGTTTAGGAGCATTTTTCTAACGTGTTCAACATTTAAATTATGCCATGCAAGCCATAAATTACGTGATATTTCAAATATGTGATTATAATATGTGTATGTTTAGACAGATTAATAACTTTTTCAAATCCACATTAATGATGTTAAATTAAAGAGAAATTAGGTCTCAGGTATCACAAATGTCAGTGACGAAAGACATAGTGCTACAGTGATCCTGAGAACCCAAGAGAACTTTAGAGATTTTTCTTGTTCTATGTGGATGAAATATTTTTGATTAGAAAAGAGATGGTTCGATTTTTGGACAATGACAATTTAACGTTGGCATTCGACCATGCTCTCAGGTAGGATGATTATTTAAAATGTCTGTCTGACTATCAAAGTGAAATAAATTTGTTTTTATCTTAGTTGTGATCTGATGATGGTGTGATTTTCCTTTTTCTTTCCTTGTCTTGATTAAGGCTTAACCGGAAAGGATGTGGTTTGCTAGGAATTCAGTTGATGGCGCCCATTTATATTTGCATTTTTTTAATTAAACTTAAGCCCGTAACGACCCTAGAGATACTTTGTCTCGTGTTACCCACTGCTTTTTCGATAACTCAGCTGAATTTCCGACACATTCCTTATTTGACTAGAGGTTCATTTAACTCCGCTCTGTCCTGGAACTCCAGGAATGCGATGTAATAGCAGATGGGTCATCGCATCCCCAGGACGAACGGGTACACAGAGAGAGGGAGAATTGGCTTTACCCACCTGTGGGGCTTCGATTTTGTTTATTCTATGGAATCACATCAGATTTAGATTACGGAGAGATTGATCTCAAGTTCATTTAATTGTGTTACAAAATTTATTAAACTTAGTCAGACAATATACTTGTGTGCCCATTCCAGTGTTCATGTTAATCGTATTAGTATTATATCATGTTAGTTATAAGTCATTTTTCCTATACCCAAGTGAATGCAGGAATTGCGATATTGTGATGTGTTGTTGTCTAACATCTCTGAATAAAACGTCTATTGAAAATATAATTATGTTGCCGGAAGATTTAGCTAAGGTGTTAGGAGAGTTACAGAGTGGTATGTCTGGTATTGCAGAAACTATTTCTAAAATGGAAACGGAAGTTAAAGAACAGATAAATATTGTCATTTAGACTTTCACGGCCCGTGTTATTATTCAAAATGTTGAATTTTGGGCTTATGCCGTGTTTTATTATACTAATATTCGACGCGTTTCGAAAGAAACCATGTCTTTCATCGTCAGGAATAATCTGGAATACGACAATGTTGCTAAGAGAAAGCAACGAAGAACATATAGAAGGAGCCCAAAGATGGACGCCATTATAGCCCCATGTTAGGGACAACGGAAAGCAGCAGTGAATTACTTTCTCAGGGTTCTGATAATAGGTAGCCAGGATTCACTGAGATTGTAGCCGGTGTCGCGGTTGAAATTATCTGGGTGTTTACGTATTTCAACCGCCTCCCTGATGATTCTGGGACGATATTGCTTTATACGGGCAAGAACATCCACTCCTTGGAACATGCCATCATGGCCAGGTGTTAAAGCATGATCGGCAACAGCTGATTTATCAGGTTGAATGAGCCTGATACATCTATTATGTTCCTTAATGCGAGTGCATATTGTTCTCGAAGTCTGCCCGATGTAAACCTTGCCACAAGTACAGGGAACTCTGTAGATACCCGGTTGTTGCAATTTAGGCAAACTGTCCTTAGTTGGTCGCAGGAGTTGCCTAATCTTAACAGAAGTTCCAAATACAGTCCGTATGTTGTACCGACGTAGGATTTTAGCAATACGATCCGTTGTGTTATGTATGTACGGAAGGTAAGCAGTTCCTCTTACATCTCTTTTCTCAACTGACGTCCTATTATTATTTGTTGGTTTCAGAACCGTAGAAATCAAAGCCTTGCCATAACCGTTGCTCTCAAAGGTGGTTCGCAGGGTGTTAATTTCTTCTTGTAAAGAAGACACTTCACAAATCCTCCTAGCCCTGGTAGTTAGAGTTGTAAGGATACCATGTTTCTGGGCAGGGTGATGGTGAGAACTTGCGTGGAGATATCTATTGGTGTGTGTTGCCTTACGAAAAACGCTGTGTCCTAAAGATCCATCCTCTTTCTTGGTGACGAGAACATCTAAAAAAGGTATTTTGCCGTCAGATTCCTTTTCCGTGGAGAAACAAATAGAAGGGTGCTGGAGATTAAGGTGATCCAGGAAATGGCTAAGATTTTCCTCACCTTCCGTCCAAACAACGAACGTGTCATCCACATAACGCCACCAGATCTTCGGTTTGAAAGGAGCCGACGACAAAGCTTTCTCTTCAAAGTTCTCCATGAAGAAATTAGCCACAACAGGAGAGAGAGGACTACCCATGGCCACACCATCAGTCTGCCCATAAAAATTCCCATTCCATAGAAAGTAGGAGGAGGTCATGCAGTGATAAAAAAAAGTCTTGTGATGTCTTCAGGAAAAAAGCCATTAATGAGAGACATAACACCATCAATAGGTACTCTCGTAAACAGAGACACCACGTCGAGACTCACTAGAATATCACCCGGCTGAAGTGTTATAGCTTTTAACTTTTCCACGAAGTGTGTGGAATCCTTAATGTACGAAGGCGTGTTACCCAGAAGCGGCTGAAGTAGTCTACCTAAGTATTTGGAAAGGGCATATGTAGGAGAACCAATCGTACTAACAATAGGTCTAAGAGGAACATCTTCCTTATGTATTTTAGGAAGACCATAGAGTCTCGGAGGAATAGCATCCCGTGGAAGGAGAGTCTTCGCTGCATCCGCTGGAATAGATGATTGCTTGATCAATTTGACGGTGACATTTGAGTAGCGAGTAGTAGGATCACGACTATTAATCCTATATACAGGATCTGATAACAAAGACGAGATCTTGGAATCATAATCAACCTTATCCAATACCACTGTCGCGTTACCCTTGTCAGCGGGGAGAACGATAATATCAGAATCGTCCCTTAGATCTTTAAGTGCCCGGCTTTCGCCTTGTTTTAAGTTGGTGTTAGGTGGCTTAGCGGTCTTGAGAACTCGGGAACATTCTTGCCTGGCTTCCTCGGCCTCTTCAGGTATGAGGTGATGTACCGAGGATTCTACGGATGTAATAAGTTCTTCAATAGGAATTCTTCTAGGCGCTAGAGCAAAATTGAGACCTTTAGCGAGAACTGCCTGTTGGGTATCACTTAGGGGCTTGCTGGACAAATTTACGACAACCTTGTTAGCATCAAGTCTAATGGCTTGAGATTTCTGCAACTGATATAACCTATCATATTTGGAAATATGTCTGTCCCTCACCTGATCTAGAACGCTCTTAGCTTGCACTGAAGAAATACGATCAAAGATCTTCCATAATTCCTCACTTACTAAGTTTGAGAGGCGTAGATGTAGCTGTAGTAACTCCCTCGAAATAAAATCCAACTGCTTACGAGTATGCTGTAACCTCTCTATCAATAACGCCTTGCTAGCAGCTACATCTACGCCTCTCAAACTTAGTAAGTGAGGAATTATGGAAGATCTTTGATCGTATTTCTTCAGTGCAAGCTAACAGCGTTCTAGATCAGGTGAGGGACAGACATATTTCCAAATATGATAGGTTATATCAGTTGCAGAAATCTCAAGCCATTAGACTTGATGCTAACAAGGTTGTCGTAAATTTGTCCAGCAAGCCCCTAAGTGATACCCAACAGGCAGTTCTCGCTAAAGGTCTCAATTTTGCTGTAGCGCCTAGAAGAATTCCTATTGGAGAACTTATTACATCCGGAGAATCCTCGGTACATCACCTCACACCTGAAGAGGCCGAGGAAGCCAGGCAAGAATGTTCCCGAGTTCTCAAGACCGCTAAGCCACCTAACACCAACTTAAAACAAGGCGAAAGCCGGGCACTTAAAGATCTAAGGGACGATTCTGATATTATCGTTCTCCCCGCTGACAAGGGTAACGCGACAGTGGTATTGGATAAGGTTGATTATGATTCCAAGATCTCGTCTTTGTTATCAGATCCTGTATATAGGATTAATAGTCGTGATCCTACTACTCGCTACTCAAATGTCACCGTCAAATTGATCAAGCAATCGTCTATTCCAGCGGATGTAGCGAAGACTCTCCTTCCACGGGATGCTATTCCTCCGAGACTCTATGGTCTTCTAAAATACATAAGGAAGATGTTCCTCTTAGACCTATTGTTAGTACGATTGGTTCTCCTACATATGCCCTTTCCAAATACTTAGGTAGACTACTTCAGCCGCTTCTGGGTAACACGCCTTCGTACATTAAGGATTCCACACACTTCGTGGAAAAGTTAAAAGCTATAACACTTCAGCCGGGTGATATTCTAGTGAGTCTCGACGTGGTGTCTCTGTTTACGAGAGTACCTATTGATGGTGTTATGTCTCTCATTAATGGCTTTTTTCCTGAAGACATCACAAGACTTTTTTACCACTGCATGACCTCCTCCTACTTTCTATGGAATGGGAATTTTTATGAGCAGACTGATGGTGTGGCCATGGGTAGTCCTCTCTCTCCTGTTGTGGCTAATTTCTTCATGGAGAACTTTGAAGAGAAAGCTTTGTCGTCGGCTCCTTTCAAACCGAAGATCTGGTGGCGTTATGTGGATGACACGTTCGTTGTTTGGACGGAAGGTGAGGAAAATCTTAGCCATTTCCTGGATCACCTTAATCTCCAGCACCCTTCTATTTGTTTCACCATGGAAAAGGAATCTGACGGCAAAATACCTTTTTTAGATGTTCTCGTCACCAAGAAAGAGGATGGATCTTTAGGACACAGCGTTTTTCGTAAGGCAACACACACCAATAGATATCTCCACGCAAGTTCTCACCATCACCCTGCCCAGAAACACGGTATCCTTACAACTCTAACTACCAGGGCTAGGAGGATTTGTGAAGTGTCTTCTTTACAAGAAGAAATTAACACCCTGCGAACCACCTTTGAGAGCAACGGTTATAGCAAGGCTTTGATTTCTACAGTTCTGAAACCAACAAATAATAATAGGACGTCAGTTGAGAAAAGAGATGTAAGAGGAACTGCTTACCTTCCGTACATACATAACACAACGGATCGTATTGCTAAAATCCTACGTCGGTACAACATACGGACTGTATTTGGAACTTCTGTTAAGATTAGGCAACTCCTGCGACCAACTAAGGACAGTTTGCCTAAATTGCAACAACCGGGTATCTACAGAGTTCCCTGTACTTGTGGCAAGGTTTACATCGGGCAGACTTCGAGAACAATATGCACTCGCATTAAGGAACATAATAGATGTATCAGGCTCATTCAACCTGATAAATCAGCTGTTGCCGATCATGCTTTAACACCTGGCCATGATGTCATGTTCCAAGGAGTGGATGTTCTTGCCCGTATAAAGCAATATCGTCCCAGAATCATCAGGGAGGCGGTTGAAATACGTAAACACCCAGATAATTTCAACCGCGACACCGGCTACAATCTCAGTGAATCCTGGCTACCTATTATCAGAACCCTGAGAAAGTAATTCACTGCTGCTTTCCGTTGTCCCTAACATGGGGCTATAATGGCGTCCATCTTTGGGCTCCTTCTATATGTTCTTCGTTGCTTTCTCTTAGCAACATTGTCGTATTCCAGATTATTCCTGACGATGAAAGACATGGTTTCTTTCGAAACGCGTCGAATATTAGTATAATAAAACACGGCATAAGCCCAAAATTGAACATTATGAATAACAGATAAATAGTTCAGAAGCTAGGTTAGAAGCTAAATGTAAAGAAAATGTGCAAGCATTACAGACTAGTAATGAAGAAAATTTAAAATTATTCCAGTCAAATAGTGAAGATAATTTGAAGTCATTAGAGACTAGATTACAGACTAGTAATGAAGAAAATTTAAAATTATTACAGTCAAATAGTGAAGACAATTTAAAGTCATTAGAGACTAGGTTACAGTCAAACAGTGAAGCTAACTTGAAGGATAGTTTTAAATCATTAGAAGAAAGATTACAGTCAAATAGTAAAGATGAGTTGATGTTATTGGAGACAAGATTACAATCAAATAGTGAGGATAATTTTAAATCATTGGAAGAGAAATTACAAGCTCGTAGTTAGAGTTAGAAAACAAGTTAACTAGGTTAGAGAATAGATTAACTTTAAAGAATAATGAAATGCTTAAGACTTTACAATTAGATATAATTGCAGTAAATATGAAAGGAGAGGAAAATGTTCAAATATTAAGAAAGAATATTATTGAATTAGAAAGTAGAGGAGAAGAAAACATTCTTACTTTAAGAACAGACGTTATGTCTATACAGAAAGACATTAAATCGGATGTATCGAAGTTGAGATTCGACATCGATGGTTTAGTGGCAGATGTAGGCAAAATTCAAGAGTGGTCTACCGAAGTATCTTTCGAAACTAAAATCAAAGGTCTAGAGATGAATCTAGGTAATGAGATTAAAGATTTAAAGTCAGTAATTGGGACCATTAAAGAGGAAGTCTTAGGAGAGGTTAATTCTAATTTAAAATCATTAGAGAATCAATTGCAGAAAGATATTAGGAAGATGGATGATGATATAGAGCAAAAGGTTAATGAAAACTTAGCTTTATTCAAAAATAGAGTCGGTGCAATCGTGGAAGAACGGTATAGTGAGGTCGATGCCGAAGCAAAAGAAAAACGTGCAGGATTAGATGAGAAATTAATCGCAGGTATGGCGAACTTAGAAGCGAGATTTACGGAGAACAAGGAAGCGATGAAGATAGATTCAACTCTATTTAGGACAGATGTTGATCTGTTAAAGGAACAAGTCGCGTCAGTAAAGAATACATGCGAAGACAAGATAGACAAGTTGAAAAACGATTTAGACGAGAGTAACAAAACGCAGAATATTACGTCGCTAGATGAGTTGAAGACTCAGGTCAAGACCGTGGAGAAATTGGCAGAAGATAGGATGACTAAACTAGAATCTATGATTAACAGTTTCACCAGTCAGAATATTACATCAGGGGAAACATCGATAAATCAGACAGCGATAGACCGCAATATGGGTAATCGAGAAGTTAGCATGGGAGAAGACCGTCAAACGCAACCGAATGTGACATTCGAAAGGGCAAGTTCAACCCCTCAGGATAATCCGAGTTCGAATAGGAGTACGTTGGGTACAAGTGAACGATACTCAGGTCCAGTTACCATTATCAGAAATCTGGATGACAAGCCGAGGAAGTTTTCTGGAAATACAGGAGTCACACCAGTCGAATTTCTGCGAGATATTCGAGACTACATGGTGGAACATAGAGTAGCCAAGGAAAGAGAACTAAGGATAGTCCAACGCGCCTTAGACGGGTCTGCGTTAACTTGGTTTAGAGCATTCAGAAGCAATTTTGCGAATATGGAGCAATTTGCAATAGCATTCTTAAGGAGATTTTGGAGTGCAGAGGATCAGCTGAACGTAAGAGCAGAAATGTACTCGAAGCGTTATTCTACGTCACATCCGACGCATTATGCCAATTATTTTACGTCACAGTTGGCTAAATTACAGTTTCTGATTCCTCCATTGCCAGAAGAAGAGCTTTTGCAAGCTATAGCGAGACAGTTACCGATTGAGGTACAGCGATCACTCATAGCGTCGGGAGCAAACACACTTGAGCACTATGACGACATTTTACGGCGATTAGACTATACAAGCGCTCAAGTTACGCCTAGAAATGCAAGAAACGACAATCGGAACACGCAAGAGGTGAATGCGGTAGTCGTTGATAACGCAGCTCAGACGGACAGAAGAGATTCCTGGGAAAACAGAAGGAACGAAGGAAATCGAGGAAACATCCGTAACGTTCGTGGAAATGATCGATATAGAGGACCATATGAGAGGCCATACGATCAGGAAGCAAGAGACAGCCGATACAGAAATTATAACCAGAATTCCAGATATCAAGGTAGGAATCGATACAACAATAGATATCGTGGTAGAAATAACTGGAGCCAAGGTCAACAGTATAATCGGAACGACAGGCAGGATGGCCGAAGAAACGATCCTAATGAAGGACGAGATAATCGTGAATATGAGAGATCGAGGCAAGAAAATAGACAGCCTAGTGCACCACTCGAAGAGACAGTCAGAGATGTCAATCGAGCAAGCACGAGTGGCGAAGAAAAAAAAAACGTCAAATTAACTCTAGAGCAAGATGCTAATCATTGGGAATCGATCATCATTGTGGAAACGTATCAGGTCAAGGACGAGGATTTAATCGAGGAGGAAGACATAGTACATCGAGGAAATAGACATGAATTGCCAGTTATCAGTGTGTAAGTCATGGGAAAGGAAATAAAGACACTAGTAGACACGGGGGCTATGGTGAGCTTGATATCCATAGGTTGCTGGATGAGTTGAAATTATCAGGAGAAATTACGATGTTGCCAACCGTTGTTAGCAAGATTCAAGGGGTGATCCCAGACAGAAGTATGAAATGTAAAAGTCAGGTACTTTTAGATGTTGGGATTGGAACCAGAAGTTTTCAACAGATGTTCCTAGTAGTGGGTCAACTACATTTTGACATGATCCTAGAAGTGGATTTCTTAAGTGAGAGTGGCCTGATCATAGATATGCAGAGTAGGCGCATGTACTTTCCAGAAGGGGTTATGGAAAATCAGGAATCTGAGATGACATTCTTTAGAGAGGATATATTGGATGAAATAGTATGCAGCATTGAAAGGTCTATAGAAGATAGAACTGGCAGGACAAGTAAAATAAATCCAGAAATTAAGGAGCAGTTTGATCAAGTAATTTCAGAATATGAGGACATATTCAATGACAAACCAGGTCTCATAGAAAATTTTACCTACAGCATCAAGTTGATGGATGATAAACCATACCATAAAAATTTATATCCCATTCCGGATAAATGGAAGGAAGAAGTTAGTATAATGATAAGCGATATGGAGAAAGATGGAATAATCAAGAAGATGCCAACTGCTTATTTGAATCCTTTAGCTGTTGTCAAGAAACCTAATGGTAAGCTGAGGATATGCCTAGATGCTAGAGCCCTTAATGAAAGAGTTCTTCCTGAACACGACAGGCCACCTGTTATTCGTGAATTGTTACGCAGATTCAGAGGAAAGAGTTTCTTTTCGACCATCGATCTGACTAGTTCTTATTATCATGTAGAGCTAGCAGAAGACTGCAAACAATACACAGGGTTCTTGTTTGACCATAAAACATATGTATTCAATAGGTTACCTTTTGGAGTGAAAAATAGTGGTTCGGTGATGATCCGAGCACTAGATGAAAATTTGTCAGATGCAGTTAAGGAACATGTGGTGAGCTATATTGATGACCTGATTATAGCGTCTGAGACAGCGGAAGAACATATCAGGCACCTTCGAATGCTTTTTGAAGATCTTAGGAGGACGAACTTCAAGGTGAATTTCAACAAATGTCAGTTCTTTCATGAAGAAATTGAATTTCTTGGACATAGAATCGATGGAGATGGTTATAGGCCCAATCCAAAGAAGATCATGGCAATTTCAGAGTTTCCAACCCCACGAAAGATTAAAGAGGTACGGCAGTTTTTAGGCATGTGTAAGTTCTTTTCAACACATTGTCCTGGATATACTGAAACGATGGCACCTCTGCAGGATTTACTAAGGAAGGGAAATCGATGGAAATGGGACGATAGATGCAATCAAGCGTTTTTAGCGGTTAAGAACATGTTGATCCAAAATATCAAGCTTGAGTACCCAGATTTTACAAGAAGATTTTTTGTGGAGACAGACGCATCCAAAATAGGTATTAGTGGGATCCTATATCAGTTGGATGATGACAAGAAACATAGGTATTTAGCTTTCACCAGTCGCAAGCTCAGGAATTGTGAGAAGAATTACTATGCAACTGAGTTAGAGGCATTAGCAGTGGTTCATGCTCTTAAGACGTGGAAGAAGGTGTTGTTTGGACATGACATAACAGTGATCACAGATCATAAAGCCCTCCAATTTATTATGAAGACAGATTTAGCGAGTGACCGCATCACCAGATGGGCTCTGTTCTTACAGCAATTTAACCCAACTGTTGTACATAGACCTGGGAAATTAAATCTGTTAGCAGATGTGTTGAGCAGAAACCCTTGTGAGGAAGTAATTGTCAACCATATAAATTTGATTCAAGAGGATAATGGTACTCTAGAGAAGTTGAAGATGTTAGCGCAAACTCAGAAGAGATATGCACTTTTGCGAAGAATTTACCGTTTTTTGACACGCAGGATGGACAACGCTGATCCAGATTTTCAAAGAACTGAGATAGAGGCTAGAAAATATCATATTATGGGAGGTGTTATATGCCAATATATCGACCAGGATCATACTAAACTTAGAGTAGTGATCCCACCCAAGCTTGTCAAACCAGTTATTTGGATGATACACCGAACTGCAGCACATGTAGGTGTAGACAAGACTTTGGCTCTCGCTCAAGAAACCTTCGTTTGGAGACAAATGGGACAAACGATTCGCGACGTCATAAAGACCTGTGACAGTTGTCAGCGAAGTAAATATTCATCTAAGCTAATGAAAGAGGTTCCTAGATCAATATTACCCAGCAAGCCAAGAGAACTTTTCGCTACGGACATTTTCGGTCCGATTCCTCGTTCGACGAAAGGAAATCAGTTTGTTTTGGTAACAGTAGACGTATTTTCTAAATACGTATCTATATGCCCTATCCAGAAAGCTACATCCAAGTACGTGATCAACAGATTAGAGAAAACAGTTATTCCGAGCATGGGGAAACCTGAAGTTTTGTTGAGTGACCATGGATCACAATTCACCAGCATGGAATTTTCTACTGCTATGGAACGTTTAGGAATAAGGCATGTGTTTAATTCTGTACGGTATCCAGAGGGATATCCAGCCGAAAGAATTATGCCGGAAATCAGTAAAATGTGTCGCTTATATGTGTCAAGGCAACACCATAGATGGATGGAAGTGATACCCATCATTAGTCAATGCTTGAATTCCACAGTACATGAAAGCACAGGACAGATTCCGTCCATGCTTCGTCTTGGATTGAAACCGGATAGACCATGGGACCGAGTCGTGAGGGCACTAGTAGATCCTCAACCCACACAAGAAAGAAGAGTCGAGATGGCAGGAGAGAGACTCAGAAGACAGGCGGAGAAGAGAGCCAGAAGACAAGCAGGAAGGAGGTTCCACGAGCCGTTTCAAGAAAATGATGAGGTGCTGATTAGGAAGCCAGTCACTTCGAACCTTCAACTGAAGATCTACCATAAATTTGCGCCATTGTACGCTGGTCCATTCCGTATTGAAGAAACGTACCAGAATAATAGCTACAAGATTGTCAGAATGGATACTGATGAAGTTGTGGGAACTTTTAATGCAGCTAGCATTAGAAACTACCATCATGCTGATTAAGTGGATTGTAGAGCTATCGTGTACATGTGTTGTATATAGAATGCCTGAGAGTGTATTTTTTTCTCAATCCTGATAAAAAAGGAGATGTACGGGAGAGATGTACCCGATACCTAGTTGAGGCTATCGGCTACGCCAGCAGACATTAAGCCGTAGTTGAGATTTTGGGAAGAGTTATGAAAAGATAGCGCTCAAATCGAGTCAAGAGGAATGTCAGGATGACGTAGAAGGTCTAGGATCAAGAAGGCACTGACAGCTGTAGGCGGATGGAATTATGGATGGAATTATGAAGCTTTATTAAGATCTATATGGAACATGGTATTTAAACATCTCAGAGGAGGAGATATAACATGCATTATATGTGGTAATTATTTGAAGGAAGTCAGATAACCCTTAAGTTATTTTATAACTTAATAGCCGAGATGATGGGGGTTCGAGATTATAGTTGTGACGCAAGAGCACAGTGGTGGGGAGAACGTCACATGACTGCGCCAGGCAGGTAAGGGTCATTGCAGTCCAGAGACAGTCAGTCGAGCTCAGTGCGCCAAGCAAGAGAGTCCAGTACAGCTAGCAACGCAGTCGAGGTCAGACGTCGAGCTCAGTAGCACACGCCAAGCGCATGATACAGGTCGCGCAGCGAACAGTTTTGTCACGGAAAGTGAAAGCGACAGTTTTAACTTCACCGAGCAGCGAACGAAAAGTAGGTCAGTGGACCGGGCGGACATCCGCAGTAGGCAGCCTGAAGACCAGTTACCGAACCAGCTGTACGGGCCCAAGCAAGCATAGGAGGCCGGGGTTTTAGAACAGCATTGCGAGTAGTTGGAGAACTTTATTCCAAGCTGCATTTCAACGCAGAACAGCATAGTAGAGCGACATGGCGAGGCCAGCTTTAGGCGGAGATTATTATAGCATTATGACAGAAGCTGAACTTCATTACTACATTGAGTTGAAACGTTTATTCAGCATTTGAATTATAAAGGCAGATAGTTACGAGACACTGCAACTTTGAACTTCGAATGAACATAGTTTTTCTTAATGACATTACGACTATGCATTTCATAACGCATTCCAAGTAACATTAACAATTATAAGCAAACGGAATGTTGTAAGCATATGCACTTCTGAACATTAGCACGTGCATTAATGCAATTATTTCTTATGCAGTGTTATAAATTACCGAGTATGAACACAGCTACAGGGTGTTTCATAAACTTAGACACTCTCATAAAAAAAATATTTTATGAAAGTGAGACTTAGCAGTTATTGGAGATTGAACTTTCAACACTCAAACCGAAGATTGTATGGAACAGTGGCGTAACGTAGAAGAGGAATAGGGGGTCCGCTGTTTCTATGAACTTTTTCGTGAAGATTTGGACAATATCCGCCATGGATAACCAGAAGTTTATCATGTCGGAGTAAACGCAGACAGGGACGCGATGGTACCACAGAGCGATGGATTCGATTCCTGACGAGAAGGAGGTCCACCAGCTGATTCACTTGGGATTTTGAAGGCAATCGTCATTGCATGGATGGAATGATATTCACGCCGATCTTTCGAGAAATTCATTACATAGGGAAAATCGACGATCTTTGAAATTTAATAACAGCTGATTATGAGAAGGTACTGTAAGAGTTATAACTTTCTGATACGATTATTTTCATGAATTCTGGGCACACATGTATATTTTTCTAATAGGAGTGATACGATTATTTAGACATAGTTTGACTTTATATGCTTCGAAATTTTGCTAGAATATGGCGTGACCATATGATATGGCAGGCATCATTATACGAAATTCTCACTATTGGTTGGCTTTATTAAGCAGATGTTTGGTCTTTTAGACATTTTTCCAGCAAGGATATTTTTCATGAATAGTTTTTTTTGTGTAACGAGTATTTCGAACTCGTGATCTGCAATTGATTATCTAAAATTACTTCGTCAGTTCATTGCATACTAGCGAGTGTGTATTATTCATCAGTAGGGATTTTTTCCATTGGATTGTTTGGAGATATTAAGATGTTATTCACTTTAGTGAATGAATATCGCTTTTATATGACAACTAGAGACTTGTTGATTCCTATCTGGTACATTCACTCATTTTAGTCTTCGAGATGGGGTCTTTCGTATTTATACGATTGTATGGTGGTTACTCATCTTACCCATCGTTTAGGGCTCTATCATGTTAGTCGACGGGGCGAGGTCTTTCGTATTTATACGATTGTACGGTGGTTACTCATCTTACTTGCCATTGAGGGACTCATTTTTATCATCCGAGTGTACATGAGATTGTAAGTGAATCAGACAAGGAACTACTAGTCACATATCAGTCGAACTTTTGTTAAATAAAGTAAAGATAAATGTCATCAGGGTTACATTTGTAATTCTTGTTTGCCAATCCAATATTTTGTTGCTATACTCTTTTGAGAGTACTTTCAGTTTAACAGCTGGTACAGCTGATGCTTTTGATGATTTTTATAATTGTGTTTGATACCTTTGAGAAGGATTTAAAGTAATTGAATCTGGTAAGATGAATCATTAATGGTCAGATTTATTTTAAGGCAGATCAGTATTGCAGATTTTGATATGAGATTATAGCACATTGGTGTTTTTCTGTGATGTGAATTATGAGAATTGTAAGAGAATTTATGCTATTTGAAAGCAAATCTTGAATTACTAAGGTAATATTTTTTCCAATTGTTTAAGAAGTTGTCTAGATGTGATCAGAGTAATTACAGTTATTGGAGATTGTGTGCGTTGATAATTTGAAGCCAGTTATATATTTTTTGTAGATCATGCAACATGGTTAAGTGAAGTTTGTGATAGGCATTTTGTGGAAGTTGCCAAGTGATAGTTGCAATATTGCTAATGTATTCTGAAGCAGACATGAGGTTGTCGAACCCAGTCTAGCGTAATTGTTGAGATTCATGCTGTGTATGTGCTGAATATTTATGGAGTTTTGTGGAATAATTGTTGTATTCAAATGTGATATTTGAAGAATTGAAGATATATAATGTTGTTGTGGATAGTCAGATCCAACGTGATGTCGTGAAGGCAATAATATTTTTTGGCATGATAATTAAATACGAAATATAACTTGGAAGTGATAAAACTGTAAGACAACGTTCTATAACCCATATTAAACAATTTGTTAGGAAATTAAACAAATAAATAAAGTTGATAATACAAGATTTTCTGAGAATAATAATTAATGAAATAATAATCTGAAATTTAAGCATATTAATGATCTGACCTAATGAGATAAAAATCAGAATGACTAGATGAAATAATAAAAATCTAAATAACCAGAAGAATGAAGTTTAAATAAATTCATAAATAAAATTTTGGAATAAATCAATGAATTAAATAAATGGATGAATTAAAGATTGGATAAATAAACTGATTTAAATAAATTAATAGGTGATTGGATAGATGATGAATAACTGAATTAGAAGGTGATAATTAATTAAAGAAGCTGATGATTAATGAATTTATAGGGATTAAAAAAATAAATTTAATTGAGATATAATTTGAGGAATTGCAACTTGAGTTGAGGATTTAAATGATTTAATGGTGATGAGTTAATGATTCTGACAGGAATATGTTGAGTTTTGAAATGAGAATTAATGTGAGAAATATTTAACGTTGATGATGATGATGATGACCAATGAGCAGTGGATTTTCTGTAATTCACGAACAAGCAGTTGTTAATGACAATGTAAATAGTGTAAATTAATTATTCGATGTTTAGGAGCATTTTTCTAACGTGTTCAACATTTAAATTATGCCATGCAAGCCATAAATTACGTGATATTTCAAATATGTGATTATAATATGTGTATGTTTAGACAGATTAATAACTTTTTCAAATCCACATTAATGATGTTAAATTAAAGAGAAATTAGGTCTCAGGTATCACAAATGTCAGTGACGAAAGACATAGTGCTACAGTGATCCTGAGAACCCAAGAGAACTTTAGAGATTTTTCTTGTTCTATGTGGATGAAATATTTTTGATTAGAAAAGAGATGGTTCGATTTTTGGACAATGACAATTTAACGTTGGCATTCGACCATGCTCTCAGGTAGGATGATTATTTAAAATGTCTGTCTGACTATCAAAGTGAAATAAATTTGTTTTTATCTTAGTTGTGATCTGATGATGGTGTGATTTTCCTTTTTCTTTCCTTGTCTTGATTAAGGCTTAACCGGAAAGGATGTGGTTTGCTAGGAATTCAGTTGATGGCGCCCATTTATATTTGCATTTTTTTAATTAAACTTAAGCCCGTAACGACCCTAGAGATACTTTGTCTCGTGTTACCCACTGCTTTTTCGATAACTCAGCTGAATTTCCGACACATTCCTTATTTGACTAGAGGTTCATTTAACTCCGCTCTGTCCTGGAACTCCAGGAATGCGATGTAATAGCAGATGGGTCATCGCATCCCCAGGACGAACGGGTACACAGAGAGAGGGAGAATTGGCTTTACCCACCTGTGGGGCTTCGATTTTGTTTATTCTATGGAATCACATCAGATTTAGATTACGGAGAGATTGATCTCAAGTTCATTTAATTGTGTTACAAAATTTATTAAACTTAGTCAGACAATATACTTGTGTGCCCATTCCAGTGTTCATGTTAATCGTATTAGTATTATATCATGTTAGTTATAAGTCATTTTTCCTATACCCAAGTGAATGCAGGAATTGCGATATTGTGATGTGTTGTTGTCTAACATCTCTGAATAAAACGTCTATTGAAAATATAATTATGTTGCCGGAAGATTTAGCTAAGGTGTTAGGAGAGTTACAGAGTGGTATGTCTGGTATTGCAGAAACTATTTCTAAAATGGAAACGGAAGTTAAAGAACAGATAAATATTGTCATTTAGACTTTCACGGCCCGTGTTATTATTCAAAATGTTGAATTTTGGGCTTATGCCGTGTTTTATTATACTAATATTCGACGCGTTTCGAAAGAAACCATGTCTTTCATCGTCAGGAATAATCTGGAATACGACAATGTTGCTAAGAGAAAGCAACGAAGAACATATAGAAGGAGCCCAAAGATGGACGCCATTATAGCCCCATGTTAGGGACAACGGAAAGCAGCAGTGAATTACTTTCTCAGGGTTCTGATAATAGGTAGCCAGGATTCACTGAGATTGTAGCCGGTGTCGCGGTTGAAATTATCTGGGTGTTTACGTATTTCAACCGCCTCCCTGATGATTCTGGGACGATATTGCTTTATACGGGCAAGAACATCCACTCCTTGGAACATGCCATCATGGCCAGGTGTTAAAGCATGATCGGCAACAGCTGATTTATCAGGTTGAATGAGCCTGATACATCTATTATGTTCCTTAATGCGAGTGCATATTGTTCTCGAAGTCTGCCCGATGTAAACCTTGCCACAAGTACAGGGAACTCTGTAGATACCCGGTTGTTGCAATTTAGGCAAACTGTCCTTAGTTGGTCGCAGGAGTTGCCTAATCTTAACAGAAGTTCCAAATACAGTCCGTATGTTGTACCGACGTAGGATTTTAGCAATACGATCCGTTGTGTTATGTATGTACGGAAGGTAAGCAGTTCCTCTTACATCTCTTTTCTCAACTGACGTCCTATTATTATTTGTTGGTTTCAGAACCGTAGAAATCAAAGCCTTGCCATAACCGTTGCTCTCAAAGGTGGTTCGCAGGGTGTTAATTTCTTCTTGTAAAGAAGACACTTCACAAATCCTCCTAGCCCTGGTAGTTAGAGTTGTAAGGATACCATGTTTCTGGGCAGGGTGATGGTGAGAACTTGCGTGGAGATATCTATTGGTGTGTGTTGCCTTACGAAAAACGCTGTGTCCTAAAGATCCATCCTCTTTCTTGGTGACGAGAACATCTAAAAAAGGTATTTTGCCGTCAGATTCCTTTTCCGTGGAGAAACAAATAGAAGGGTGCTGGAGATTAAGGTGATCCAGGAAATGGCTAAGATTTTCCTCACCTTCCGTCCAAACAACGAACGTGTCATCCACATAACGCCACCAGATCTTCGGTTTGAAAGGAGCCGACGACAAAGCTTTCTCTTCAAAGTTCTCCATGAAGAAATTAGCCACAACAGGAGAGAGAGGACTACCCATGGCCACACCATCAGTCTGCCCATAAAAATTCCCATTCCATAGAAAGTAGGAGGAGGTCATGCAGTGATAAAAAAAAGTCTTGTGATGTCTTCAGGAAAAAAGCCATTAATGAGAGACATAACACCATCAATAGGTACTCTCGTAAACAGAGACACCACGTCGAGACTCACTAGAATATCACCCGGCTGAAGTGTTATAGCTTTTAACTTTTCCACGAAGTGTGTGGAATCCTTAATGTACGAAGGCGTGTTACCCAGAAGCGGCTGAAGTAGTCTACCTAAGTATTTGGAAAGGGCATATGTAGGAGAACCAATCGTACTAACAATAGGTCTAAGAGGAACATCTTCCTTATGTATTTTAGGAAGACCATAGAGTCTCGGAGGAATAGCATCCCGTGGAAGGAGAGTCTTCGCTGCATCCGCTGGAATAGATGATTGCTTGATCAATTTGACGGTGACATTTGAGTAGCGAGTAGTAGGATCACGACTATTAATCCTATATACAGGATCTGATAACAAAGACGAGATCTTGGAATCATAATCAACCTTATCCAATACCACTGTCGCGTTACCCTTGTCAGCGGGGAGAACGATAATATCAGAATCGTCCCTTAGATCTTTAAGTGCCCGGCTTTCGCCTTGTTTTAAGTTGGTGTTAGGTGGCTTAGCGGTCTTGAGAACTCGGGAACATTCTTGCCTGGCTTCCTCGGCCTCTTCAGGTATGAGGTGATGTACCGAGGATTCTACGGATGTAATAAGTTCTTCAATAGGAATTCTTCTAGGCGCTAGAGCAAAATTGAGACCTTTAGCGAGAACTGCCTGTTGGGTATCACTTAGGGGCTTGCTGGACAAATTTACGACAACCTTGTTAGCATCAAGTCTAATGGCTTGAGATTTCTGCAACTGATATAACCTATCATATTTGGAAATATGTCTGTCCCTCACCTGATCTAGAACGCTCTTAGCTTGCACTGAAGAAATACGATCAAAGATCTTCCATAATTCCTCACTTACTAAGTTTGAGAGGCGTAGATGTAGCTGTAGTAACTCCCTCGAAATAAAATCCAACTGCTTACGAGTATGCTGTAACCTCTCTATCAATAACGCCTTGCTAGCAGCTACATCTACGCCTCTCAAACTTAGTAAGTGAGGAATTATGGAAGATCTTTGATCGTATTTCTTCAGTGCAAGCTAACAGCGTTCTAGATCAGGTGAGGGACAGACATATTTCCAAATATGATAGGTTATATCAGTTGCAGAAATCTCAAGCCATTAGACTTGATGCTAACAAGGTTGTCGTAAATTTGTCCAGCAAGCCCCTAAGTGATACCCAACAGGCAGTTCTCGCTAAAGGTCTCAATTTTGCTGTAGCGCCTAGAAGAATTCCTATTGGAGAACTTATTACATCCGGAGAATCCTCGGTACATCACCTCACACCTGAAGAGGCCGAGGAAGCCAGGCAAGAATGTTCCCGAGTTCTCAAGACCGCTAAGCCACCTAACACCAACTTAAAACAAGGCGAAAGCCGGGCACTTAAAGATCTAAGGGACGATTCTGATATTATCGTTCTCCCCGCTGACAAGGGTAACGCGACAGTGGTATTGGATAAGGTTGATTATGATTCCAAGATCTCGTCTTTGTTATCAGATCCTGTATATAGGATTAATAGTCGTGATCCTACTACTCGCTACTCAAATGTCACCGTCAAATTGATCAAGCAATCGTCTATTCCAGCGGATGTAGCGAAGACTCTCCTTCCACGGGATGCTATTCCTCCGAGACTCTATGGTCTTCTAAAATACATAAGGAAGATGTTCCTCTTAGACCTATTGTTAGTACGATTGGTTCTCCTACATATGCCCTTTCCAAATACTTAGGTAGACTACTTCAGCCGCTTCTGGGTAACACGCCTTCGTACATTAAGGATTCCACACACTTCGTGGAAAAGTTAAAAGCTATAACACTTCAGCCGGGTGATATTCTAGTGAGTCTCGACGTGGTGTCTCTGTTTACGAGAGTACCTATTGATGGTGTTATGTCTCTCATTAATGGCTTTTTTCCTGAAGACATCACAAGACTTTTTTACCACTGCATGACCTCCTCCTACTTTCTATGGAATGGGAATTTTTATGAGCAGACTGATGGTGTGGCCATGGGTAGTCCTCTCTCTCCTGTTGTGGCTAATTTCTTCATGGAGAACTTTGAAGAGAAAGCTTTGTCGTCGGCTCCTTTCAAACCGAAGATCTGGTGGCGTTATGTGGATGACACGTTCGTTGTTTGGACGGAAGGTGAGGAAAATCTTAGCCATTTCCTGGATCACCTTAATCTCCAGCACCCTTCTATTTGTTTCACCATGGAAAAGGAATCTGACGGCAAAATACCTTTTTTAGATGTTCTCGTCACCAAGAAAGAGGATGGATCTTTAGGACACAGCGTTTTTCGTAAGGCAACACACACCAATAGATATCTCCACGCAAGTTCTCACCATCACCCTGCCCAGAAACACGGTATCCTTACAACTCTAACTACCAGGGCTAGGAGGATTTGTGAAGTGTCTTCTTTACAAGAAGAAATTAACACCCTGCGAACCACCTTTGAGAGCAACGGTTATAGCAAGGCTTTGATTTCTACAGTTCTGAAACCAACAAATAATAATAGGACGTCAGTTGAGAAAAGAGATGTAAGAGGAACTGCTTACCTTCCGTACATACATAACACAACGGATCGTATTGCTAAAATCCTACGTCGGTACAACATACGGACTGTATTTGGAACTTCTGTTAAGATTAGGCAACTCCTGCGACCAACTAAGGACAGTTTGCCTAAATTGCAACAACCGGGTATCTACAGAGTTCCCTGTACTTGTGGCAAGGTTTACATCGGGCAGACTTCGAGAACAATATGCACTCGCATTAAGGAACATAATAGATGTATCAGGCTCATTCAACCTGATAAATCAGCTGTTGCCGATCATGCTTTAACACCTGGCCATGATGTCATGTTCCAAGGAGTGGATGTTCTTGCCCGTATAAAGCAATATCGTCCCAGAATCATCAGGGAGGCGGTTGAAATACGTAAACACCCAGATAATTTCAACCGCGACACCGGCTACAATCTCAGTGAATCCTGGCTACCTATTATCAGAACCCTGAGAAAGTAATTCACTGCTGCTTTCCGTTGTCCCTAACATGGGGCTATAATGGCGTCCATCTTTGGGCTCCTTCTATATGTTCTTCGTTGCTTTCTCTTAGCAACATTGTCGTATTCCAGATTATTCCTGACGATGAAAGACATGGTTTCTTTCGAAACGCGTCGAATATTAGTATAATAAAACACGGCATAAGCCCAAAATTGAACATTATGAATAACAGATAAATAGTTCAGAAGCTAGGTTAGAAGCTAAATGTAAAGAAAATGTGCAAGCATTACAGACTAGTAATGAAGAAAATTTAAAATTATTCCAGTCAAATAGTGAAGATAATTTGAAGTCATTAGAGACTAGATTACAGACTAGTAATGAAGAAAATTTAAAATTATTACAGTCAAATAGTGAAGACAATTTAAAGTCATTAGAGACTAGGTTACAGTCAAACAGTGAAGCTAACTTGAAGGATAGTTTTAAATCATTAGAAGAAAGATTACAGTCAAATAGTAAAGATGAGTTGATGTTATTGGAGACAAGATTACAATCAAATAGTGAGGATAATTTTAAATCATTGGAAGAGAAATTACAAGCTCGTAGTTAGAGTTAGAAAACAAGTTAACTAGGTTAGAGAATAGATTAACTTTAAAGAATAATGAAATGCTTAAGACTTTACAATTAGATATAATTGCAGTAAATATGAAAGGAGAGGAAAATGTTCAAATATTAAGAAAGAATATTATTGAATTAGAAAGTAGAGGAGAAGAAAACATTCTTACTTTAAGAACAGACGTTATGTCTATACAGAAAGACATTAAATCGGATGTATCGAAGTTGAGATTCGACATCGATGGTTTAGTGGCAGATGTAGGCAAAATTCAAGAGTGGTCTACCGAAGTATCTTTCGAAACTAAAATCAAAGGTCTAGAGATGAATCTAGGTAATGAGATTAAAGATTTAAAGTCAGTAATTGGGACCATTAAAGAGGAAGTCTTAGGAGAGGTTAATTCTAATTTAAAATCATTAGAGAATCAATTGCAGAAAGATATTAGGAAGATGGATGATGATATAGAGCAAAAGGTTAATGAAAACTTAGCTTTATTCAAAAATAGAGTCGGTGCAATCGTGGAAGAACGGTATAGTGAGGTCGATGCCGAAGCAAAAGAAAAACGTGCAGGATTAGATGAGAAATTAATCGCAGGTATGGCGAACTTAGAAGCGAGATTTACGGAGAACAAGGAAGCGATGAAGATAGATTCAACTCTATTTAGGACAGATGTTGATCTGTTAAAGGAACAAGTCGCGTCAGTAAAGAATACATGCGAAGACAAGATAGACAAGTTGAAAAACGATTTAGACGAGAGTAACAAAACGCAGAATATTACGTCGCTAGATGAGTTGAAGACTCAGGTCAAGACCGTGGAGAAATTGGCAGAAGATAGGATGACTAAACTAGAATCTATGATTAACAGTTTCACCAGTCAGAATATTACATCAGGGGAAACATCGATAAATCAGACAGCGATAGACCGCAATATGGGTAATCGAGAAGTTAGCATGGGAGAAGACCGTCAAACGCAACCGAATGTGACATTCGAAAGGGCAAGTTCAACCCCTCAGGATAATCCGAGTTCGAATAGGAGTACGTTGGGTACAAGTGAACGATACTCAGGTCCAGTTACCATTATCAGAAATCTGGATGACAAGCCGAGGAAGTTTTCTGGAAATACAGGAGTCACACCAGTCGAATTTCTGCGAGATATTCGAGACTACATGGTGGAACATAGAGTAGCCAAGGAAAGAGAACTAAGGATAGTCCAACGCGCCTTAGACGGGTCTGCGTTAACTTGGTTTAGAGCATTCAGAAGCAATTTTGCGAATATGGAGCAATTTGCAATAGCATTCTTAAGGAGATTTTGGAGTGCAGAGGATCAGCTGAACGTAAGAGCAGAAATGTACTCGAAGCGTTATTCTACGTCACATCCGACGCATTATGCCAATTATTTTACGTCACAGTTGGCTAAATTACAGTTTCTGATTCCTCCATTGCCAGAAGAAGAGCTTTTGCAAGCTATAGCGAGACAGTTACCGATTGAGGTACAGCGATCACTCATAGCGTCGGGAGCAAACACACTTGAGCACTATGACGACATTTTACGGCGATTAGACTATACAAGCGCTCAAGTTACGCCTAGAAATGCAAGAAACGACAATCGGAACACGCAAGAGGTGAATGCGGTAGTCGTTGATAACGCAGCTCAGACGGACAGAAGAGATTCCTGGGAAAACAGAAGGAACGAAGGAAATCGAGGAAACATCCGTAACGTTCGTGGAAATGATCGATATAGAGGACCATATGAGAGGCCATACGATCAGGAAGCAAGAGACAGCCGATACAGAAATTATAACCAGAATTCCAGATATCAAGGTAGGAATCGATAAAACAATAGATATCGTGGTAGAAATAACTGGAGCCAAGGTCAACAGTATAATCGGAACGACAGGCAGGATGGCCGAAGAAACGATCCTAATGAAGGACGAGATAATCGTGAATATGAGAGATCGAGGCAAGAAAATAGACAGCCTAGTGCACCACTCGAAGAGACAGTCAGAGATGTCAATCGAGCAAGCACGAGTGGCGAAGAAAAAAAAAACGTCAAATTAACTCTAGAGCAAGATGCTAATCATTGGGAATCGATCATCATTGTGGAAACGTATCAGGTCAAGGACGAGGATTTAATCGAGGAGGAAGACATAGTACATCGAGGAAATAGACATGAATTGCCAGTTATCAGTGTGTAAGTCATGGGAAAGGAAATAAAGACACTAGTAGACACGGGGGCTATGGTGAGCTTGATATCCATAGGTTGCTGGATGAGTTGAAATTATCAGGAGAAATTACGATGTTGCCAACCGTTGTTAGCAAGATTCAAGGGGTGATCCCAGACAGAAGTATGAAATGTAAAAGTCAGGTACTTTTAGATGTTGGGATTGGAACCAGAAGTTTTCAACAGATGTTCCTAGTAGTGGGTCAACTACATTTTGACATGATCCTAGAAGTGGATTTCTTAAGTGAGAGTGGCCTGATCATAGATATGCAGAGTAGGCGCATGTACTTTCCAGAAGGGGTTATGGAAAATCAGGAATCTGAGATGACATTCTTTAGAGAGGATATATTGGATGAAATAGTATGCAGCATTGAAAGGTCTATAGAAGATAGAACTGGCAGGACAAGTAAAATAAATCCAGAAATTAAGGAGCAGTTTGATCAAGTAATTTCAGAATATGAGGACATATTCAATGACAAACCAGGTCTCATAGAAAATTTTACCTACAGCATCAAGTTGATGGATGATAAACCATACCATAAAAATTTATATCCCATTCCGGATAAATGGAAGGAAGAAGTTAGTATAATGATAAGCGATATGGAGAAAGATGGAATAATCAAGAAGATGCCAACTGCTTATTTGAATCCTTTAGCTGTTGTCAAGAAACCTAATGGTAAGCTGAGGATATGCCTAGATGCTAGAGCCCTTAATGAAAGAGTTCTTCCTGAACACGACAGGCCACCTGTTATTCGTGAATTGTTACGCAGATTCAGAGGAAAGAGTTTCTTTTCGACCATCGATCTGACTAGTTCTTATTATCATGTAGAGCTAGCAGAAGACTGCAAACAATACACAGGGTTCTTGTTTGACCATAAAACATATGTATTCAATAGGTTACCTTTTGGAGTGAAAAATAGTGGTTCGGTGATGATCCGAGCACTAGATGAAAATTTGTCAGATGCAGTTAAGGAACATGTGGTGAGCTATATTGATGACCTGATTATAGCGTCTGAGACAGCGGAAGAACATATCAGGCACCTTCGAATGCTTTTTGAAGATCTTAGGAGGACGAACTTCAAGGTGAATTTCAACAAATGTCAGTTCTTTCATGAAGAAATTGAATTTCTTGGACATAGAATCGATGGAGATGGTTATAGGCCCAATCCAAAGAAGATCATGGCAATTTCAGAGTTTCCAACCCCACGAAAGATTAAAGAGGTACGGCAGTTTTTAGGCATGTGTAAGTTCTTTTCAACACATTGTCCTGGATATACTGAAACGATGGCACCTCTGCAGGATTTACTAAGGAAGGGAAATCGATGGAAATGGGACGATAGATGCAATCAAGCGTTTTTAGCGGTTAAGAACATGTTGATCCAAAATATCAAGCTTGAGTACCCAGATTTTACAAGAAGATTTTTTGTGGAGACAGACGCATCCAAAATAGGTATTAGTGGGATCCTATATCAGTTGGATGATGACAAGAAACATAGGTATTTAGCTTTCACCAGTCGCAAGCTCAGGAATTGTGAGAAGAATTACTATGCAACTGAGTTAGAGGCATTAGCAGTGGTTCATGCTCTTAAGACGTGGAAGAAGGTGTTGTTTGGACATGACATAACAGTGATCACAGATCATAAAGCCCTCCAATTTATTATGAAGACAGATTTAGCGAGTGACCGCATCACCAGATGGGCTCTGTTCTTACAGCAATTTAACCCAACTGTTGTACATAGACCTGGGAAATTAAATCTGTTAGCAGATGTGTTGAGCAGAAACCCTTGTGAGGAAGTAATTGTCAACCATATAAATTTGATTCAAGAGGATAATGGTACTCTAGAGAAGTTGAAGATGTTAGCGCAAACTCAGAAGAGATATGCACTTTTGCGAAGAATTTACCGTTTTTTGACACGCAGGATGGACAACGCTGATCCAGATTTTCAAAGAACTGAGATAGAGGCTAGAAAATATCATATTATGGGAGGTGTTATATGCCAATATATCGACCAGGATCATACTAAACTTAGAGTAGTGATCCCACCCAAGCTTGTCAAACCAGTTATTTGGATGATACACCGAACTGCAGCACATGTAGGTGTAGACAAGACTTTGGCTCTCGCTCAAGAAACCTTCGTTTGGAGACAAATGGGACAAACGATTCGCGACGTCATAAAGACCTGTGACAGTTGTCAGCGAAGTAAATATTCATCTAAGCTAATGAAAGAGGTTCCTAGATCAATATTACCCAGCAAGCCAAGAGAACTTTTCGCTACGGACATTTTCGGTCCGATTCCTCGTTCGACGAAAGGAAATCAGTTTGTTTTGGTAACAGTAGACGTATTTTCTAAATACGTATCTATATGCCCTATCCAGAAAGCTACATCCAAGTACGTGATCAACAGATTAGAGAAAACAGTTATTCCGAGCATGGGGAAACCTGAAGTTTTGTTGAGTGACCATGGATCACAATTCACCAGCATGGAATTTTCTACTGCTATGGAACGTTTAGGAATAAGGCATGTGTTTAATTCTGTACGGTATCCAGAGGGATATCCAGCCGAAAGAATTATGCCGGAAATCAGTAAAATGTGTCGCTTATATGTGTCAAGGCAACACCATAGATGGATGGAAGTGATACCCATCATTAGTCAATGCTTGAATTCCACAGTACATGAAAGCACAGGACAGATTCCGTCCATGCTTCGTCTTGGATTGAAACCGGATAGACCATGGGACCGAGTCGTGAGGGCACTAGTAGATCCTCAACCCACACAAGAAAGAAGAGTCGAGATGGCAGGAGAGAGACTCAGAAGACAGGCGGAGAAGAGAGCCAGAAGACAAGCAGGAAGGAGGTTCCACGAGCCGTTTCAAGAAAATGATGAGGTGCTGATTAGGAAGCCAGTCACTTCGAACCTTCAACTGAAGATCTACCATAAATTTGCGCCATTGTACGCTGGTCCATTCCGTATTGAAGAAACGTACCAGAATAATAGCTACAAGATTGTCAGAATGGATACTGATGAAGTTGTGGGAACTTTTAATGCAGCTAGCATTAGAAACTACCATCATGCTGATTAAGTGGATTGTAGAGCTATCGTGTACATGTGTTGTATATAGAATGCCTGAGAGTGTATTTTTTTCTCAATCCTGATAAAAAAGGAGATGTACGGGAGAGATGTACCCGATACCTAGTTGAGGCTATCGGCTACGCCAGCAGACATTAAGCCGTAGTTGAGATTTTGGGAAGAGTTATGAAAAGATAGCGCTCAAATCGAGTCAAGAGGAATGTCAGGATGACGTAGAAGGTCTAGGATCAAGAAGGCACTGACAGCTGTAGGCGGATGGAATTATGGATGGAATTATGAAGCTTTATTAAGATCTATATGGAACATGGTATTTAAACATCTCAGAGGAGGAGATATAACATGCATTATATGTGGTAATTATTTGAAGGAAGTCAGATAACCCTTAAGTTATTTTATAACTTAATAGCCGAGATGATGGGGGTTCGAGATTATAGTTGTGACGCAAGAGCACAGTGGTGGGGAGAACGTCACATGACTGCGCCAGGCAGGTAAGGGTCATTGCAGTCCAGAGACAGTCAGTCGAGCTCAGTGCGCCAAGCAAGAGAGTCCAGTACAGCTAGCAACGCAGTCGAGGTCAGACGTCGAGCTCAGTAGCACACGCCAAGCGCATGATACAGGTCGCGCAGCGAACAGTTTTGTCACGGAAAGTGAAAGCGACAGTTTTAACTTCACCGAGCAGCGAACGAAAAGTAGGTCAGTGGACCGGGCGGACATCCGCAGTAGGCAGCCTGAAGACCAGTTACCGAACCAGCTGTACGGGCCCAAGCAAGCATAGGAGGCCGGGGTTTTAGAACAGCATTGCGAGTAGTTGGAGAACTTTATTCCAAGCTGCATTTCAACGCAGAACAGCATAGTAGAGCGACATGGCGAGGCCAGCTTTAGGCGGAGATTATTATAGCATTATGACAGAAGCTGAACTTCATTACTACATTGAGTTGAAACGTTTATTCAGCATTTGAATTATAAAGGCAGATAGTTACGAGACACTGCAACTTTGAACTTCGAATGAACATAGTTTTTCTTAATGACATTACGACTATGCATTTCATAACGCATTCCAAGTAACATTAACAATTATAAGCAAACGGAATGTTGTAAGCATATGCACTTCTGAACATTAGCACGTGCATTAATGCAATTATTTCTTATGCAGTGTTATAAATTACCGAGTATGAACACAGCTACAGGGTGTTTCATAAACTTAGACACTCTCATAAAAAAAATATTTTATGAAAGTGAGACTTAGCAGTTATTGGAGATTGAACTTTCAACACTCAAACCGAAGATTGTATGGAACAGTGGCGTAACGTAGAAGAGGAATAGGGGGTCCGCTGTTTCTATGAACTTTTTCGTGAAGATTTGGACAATATCCGCTATGGATAACCAGAAGTTTATCATGTCGGAGTAAACGCAGACAGAGACGCGATGGCACCACAGAGCAATGGATTCGATTCCTGACGAGAAGGAGGTCCACCAGCTGATTCACTTGGGATTTTGAAGGCAATCGTCATTGCATGGATGAAATGATATTCACGCCGATCTTTCGAGAAATTCATTACATAGGGAAAATCGACGATCTTTGAAATTTAATAACAGCTGATTATGAGAAGGTACTGTAAGAGTTATAACTTTCTGATACGATTATTTTCATGAATTCTGGGCACACATGTATATTTTTCTAATAGGAGTGATACGATTATTTAGACATAGTTTGACTTTATATGCTTCGAAATTTTGCTAGAATATGGCGTGACCATATGATATGGCAGGCATCATTATACGAAATTCTCACCATTGGTTGGCTTTATTAAGCAGATGTTTGGTCTTTTAGACATTTTTCCAGCAAGGATATTTTTCATGAATAGTTTTTTTTGTGTAACGAGTATTTCGAACTCGTGATCTGCAATTGATTATCTAAAATTACTTCGTCAGTTCATTGCATACTAGCGAGTGTGTATTATTCATCAGTAGGGATTTTTTCCATTGGATTGTTTGGAGATATTAAGATGTTATTCACTTTAGTGAATGAATATCGCTTTTATATGACAACTGGAGACTTGTTGATTCCTATCTGGTACATTCACTCATTTTAGTCTTCGAGATGGGGTCTTTCGTATTTATACGATTGTATGGTGGTTACTCATCTTACCCATCGTTTAGGGCTCTATCATGTTAGTCGACGGGGCGAGGTCTTTCGTATTTATACGATTGTACGGTGGTTACTCATCTTACTTGCCATTGAGGGACTCATTTTTATCATCCGAGTGTACATGAGATTGTAAGTGAATCAGACAAGGAACTACTAGTCACATATCAGTCGAACTTTTGTTAAATAAAGTAAAGATAAATGTCATCAGGGTTACATTTGTAATTCTTGTTTGCCAATCCAATATTTTGTTGCTATACTCTTTTGAGAGTACTTTCAGTTTAACAGCTGGTACAGCTGATGCTTTTGATGATTTTTATAATTGTGTTTGATACCTTTGAGAAGGATTTAAAGTAATTGAATCTGGTAAGATGAATCATTAATGGTCAGATTTATTTTAAGGCAGATCAGTATTGCAGATTTTGATATGAGATTATAGCAAATTGGTGTTTTTCTGTGATGTGAATTATGAGAATTGTAAGAGAATTTATGCTATTTGAAAGCAAATCTTGAATTACTAAGGTAATATTTTTTCCAATTGTTTAAGAAGTTGTCTAGATGTGATCAGAGTAATTACAGTTTTTGGAGATTGTGTGCGTTGATAATTTGAAGCCAGTTATATATTTTTTGTAGATCATGCAACATGGTTAAGTGAAGTTTGTGATAGGCATTTTGTGGAAGTTGCCAAGTGATAGTTGCAATATTGCTAATGTATTTTGAAGCAGACATGAGGTTGTCGAACCCAGTCTAGCGTAATTGTTGAGATTCATGCTGTGTATGTGCTGAATATTTATGGAGTTTTGTGGAATAATTTTTGTATTCAAATGTGATATTTGAAGAATTGAAGATATATAATATAGTTGTGGATAGTCAGATCCAACGTGATGTCGTGAAGGCAATAATATTTTTGGCACGATAATTAAATACGAAATATAACTTGGAAGTGATAAAACTGTAAGACAACGTTATATAAACCATATTAAACAATTTGTTAGGAAATTAAACAAATAAATAAAGTTGATAATACAAGATTTTCTGAGAATAATAATTAATGAAATATTATCTGAAATTTAAGCATATTAATGATCTGACCTAATGAGATAAAAATCAGAATGACTAGATGAAATAATAAAAATCTAAATAACCAGAAGAATGAAGTTTAAATAAATTAATAAATAAAATTTTGGAATAAATCAATGAATTAAATAAATGGATGAATTAAAGATTGGATAAATAAACTGATTTAAATAAATTAATAGGTGATTGGATAGATGATGAATAACTGAATTAGAAGGTGATAATTAATTAAAGAAGCTGATGATTAATGAATTTATATGGATTAAAAATAAATTTAATTGAGATATAATTTGAGGATTTGCAACTTGAGTTGAGGATTTAAATGATTTAATGGTGATGAGTTAATGATTCTGACAGGAATATGTTGAGTTTTGAAATGAGAATTAATGTGAGAAATATTTAACGTTGATGATGATGATGATGACCAATGAGCAGTGGATTTTCTGTAATTCACGAACAAGCAGTTGTTAATGACAATGTAAATAGTGTAAATTAATTATTCGATGTTTAGGAGCATTTTTCTAACGTGTTCAACATTTAAATTATGCCATGCAAGCCATAAATTACGTGATATTTCAAATATGTGATTATAATATGTGTATGTTTAGACAGATTAATAACTTTTTCAAATCCACATTAATGATGTTAAATTAAAGAGAAATTAGGTCTCAGGTATCACAAATGTCAGTGACGAAAGACATAGTGCTACAGTGATCCTGAGAACCCAAGAGAACGTTAGAGATTTTTCTTGTTCTATGTGGATGAAATATTTTTGATTAGAAAAGAGATGGTTCGATTTTTGGACAATGACAATTTAACGTTGGCATTCGACCATGCTCTCAGGTAGGATGATTATTTAAAATGTCTGTCTGACTATCAAAGTGAAATAAATTTGTTTTTATCTTAGTTGTGATCTGATGATGGTGTGATTTTCCTTTTTCTTTCCTTGTCTTGATTAAGGCTTAACCGGAAAGGATGGGGTTTGCTAGGAATTCAGTTGATGGCGCCCATTTATATTTGCATTTTTTTTATTAAACTTAAGCCCGTAACGACCCTAGAGATACTTTGTCTCGTGTTACCCACTGCTTTTTCGATAACTCAGCTGAATTTCCGACACATTCCTTATTTGACTAGAGGTTCATTTAACTCCGCTCTGTCCTGGAACTCCAGGAATGCGATGTAATAGCAGATGGGTCATCGCATCCCCAGGACGAACGGGTACAACATCGAGCTTCGAGAAAAGTATCAAGGTCCGTTACAGTTTCGGCAAGTCGAGTTGGTATCGACAAAGGGAGAAAGTCACAGCATAAATTGCCAAATTTGGACGTCGGCAAAAATTTTTGGTACGAAAAAAAAAAACAAATTCCTATCCGTGCATTGCTGCACATTCATCGTGACATCACTATAGACATCAATTCGGTAATCACAAGGTTTGCTAGCCAAAATAGACGAGTTGATTTTGTTATATAAATAATCGTTTTTATATAACAGGTATGAAGACCGACAGTAGTGGCTACGCTGTCTAAAGCGCAGCATTAGGCCATGGGGCCAAGCTCTCTGCTGACTCGGTAGACGCGTGGGTTCGAGCCCCACCGTCGGCCGTCCTTGAAATGGTTTTCCGTGGTTTCCCATTTTCAACACCAGGCAAATGCTGAGACGGTACCTTCTGACAGGCCACGGCCGCTTCCTTCCACATCCTTGCCCACTTTCATTCACCATCATTCATTTCATCTCTCATTAACTCCTCTCATGAGGTTGGCGTCAGGAAGGGCATCCGGCCGTAAAAACCATCGCCACAAAGACTCCATCGCATCTCATCCCCGACCCCGTTGGAAAACGGGAATAATAAGGGGTAGACATACATATAACAGGTATGAAGTTGTAAATATGTACAGTTGTAACAGAACTGCAATAAAGATATTTTCAGTACCGTATTGAATAAAATGAAAAAAAAAAAAAAAAAACTGTTTTTCAGATAAAATTCGTTAAGTTTTATTTGACTTGTTATTGTGTTTTCGTTTTTTGAGTTTGCAAAAAAAATTGGTCTGCATTTGGGGAGGGGGGGGGGTCATGACCCTCGTGACCCCCCTCTTGAATCCGCGCCTGTTAGGGCCAGCAATCTAAATTTTCCAGTATAAATTGACTCAACGACTTGTTCGTTTTTGAATGATAATTCTTTGTTTTTCCGTAATTTTTGTTTATTTTTAAAATTTTTATTTTTATTTTATTAATTTTTGGTCTTTTTAAAATTAGGTGTCCACCTCAAAATTTTAAATTCAATTCCAAATTTGTATTCCTTAATCTGTGTTAAGAGGAGCAGATGACCTTGTAGTTCTGCCCCTTAAAACAACAATAACTAACTAACTTGAAAAGTCAACGGAAATATATATATATATATATTTGTTTATAAAGTGCTTTTATACAAATAAACAAGATGGTAGCCCCTGTCTGAAGTGTGTCGCGCCCAGCGTTTAAACAAATAAACGTATTTATAGAAGCCCGCATAACAGTAAAGCCAGGCGGGGGTGGTTTATACACATGCGAGAGTTCACGCACGGGTCCGCCAGTTTGATTATAATATACTGTGTTACATTATGTATGCTTCAGTCTTCAAGCCTTAGGGCAGAGTTCACCATAGTTCGTCAAAATGTTAACGAGCCATTAAAGTAAAAGCCAGCTTTGAAGCCATTTTTCAGTGTTGCCAAATTTTAATTCCAATTACTGGAATATGTGAAAAAAATAACGTGAAATAAATTACATGTGATTAAGATTTATATAATATGTTGTTACGGACTATTGCAGAAGAAGAAGAAGAAGAAGAAGAAGAAGAAGAAGAAGAAGAAGAAGAAATATGACACATAAATTTCAGGGCCAGGTTCACCAACGCAGCGTTAACAAGCCGTCAGTAAATGCCTCGTTAATTTTAACGTCGGAATTAAACTCTCTGACGTTTCACCAGCACATTTGCTGATTGGCATTAGCAAACTAATCGTTATGTTTAAGGGCTGTACAAAACTCATTGAAAGATGATGATTGCGGCGATATTTGTATATTATTTGGAGTAATCAAGCAGGCCGTTTACTGCAAAAACCTTGAAAGTTATATACTCCTTGGTTAAAAAAGTGACAGTCAGTCTGAAAGACTAGACTTTGTATCATTTTAAATGCTACAAATGCTGAAAAATGCTAGAAAGGCTGGAGGCTTCTCGCTTCGCTCGAAGCCAAAGACTCTTGACATGTTAGAAAATGATCTGCATAATACTTACTTACTCACTCGCGAATGGCAAGTGCAAACCAAGGGCAAAGCAAGGTCAAGCGCGCGGGATACCGTCAAGCTCACCAGAGCGCGCGGGGACGTGTCCCTTCCATCCAGTCTAAAAACACTTATAGTGGGCGATGTATTGAAGATACAGATATGCTCTCGCGGCCTTTTTTGTAGAACTTTTCATGCTGACCAATTCTTACGCTCATAGGATATTGATACTCTTAACGGTTTGCCCAGCGTAAGCTTAAGAAGCGCACGGACGCCAAGTTTGTTTTCAACTTTTTCACTGAAATCGTTACTCCTTGGCTTCCTTTGATCATACATAAATTATTTTCTACAGAATCTTTCCTCGAGATGTCCTTCACAGAATGGTGAAAACCGCATCAAAACCCATCCAGTTGTTCTCGAGATTATCCGTGACATCCAAGAATCGGGGATTTTTGTCTTATACTAACGAAGTAGAGATTGTCGGGGTACACATGCACCGAGCGGTACTATGACGTCACACACCTCAGTGCATCTGTCCGTCCGTCACCGTAATGTAACGCCAGACCCCAGCGTAACGACGAAGTCGACAAGATCATTTAAAATGATAAAACAAACATGGCTGATGAGGAAAAGAGGAAGAAGAGTCGGGGACTGTGAAATTTCCTTAAAATGAAAGAAACACTTCTCCCCCCTTATCCACTTGGTGGATATGTATGGTGAAATCGTTGAAAATGAGAGGACTGGTGCTGTGACGTTTAGGTAGTCTTTTATTAAATTAATTGCATGTGCTATACCGCAAAGGAGCACACCATATTACACGTAAATAAAATAGGAATTTCAGGCTAGGTTCTATCATCCAGGGGCGGATCTAGGGGAGAGCGAGGAGGGCGACAGCCCGGGGCCCCGCGGTCCGGAAGGGGGGGGGGGGTCCGTGGGCCCCGCGACATAGATTTTTAAAATATAATTAATTAATTATACTTTTCAAACTAATTTATAATTCATATTCCTTTTTCCAGTGCAGCTATGACCTGCCGTGACCGTTTAGCAGGTTTAGATTTCAGTGAAATAATAGAAGACTTCAGCCGGGGAAGAAAGTCACAGATTTTTTATTATTTTTATATTTCATAGTTTACATAATCTTCTTCAAGGAGGTTTCATTCATATTATTTAAAAAATGTACTGTAGTGTATTCAAAATATTGTAACTATTCTTTATTTTAATTCATTCTTTTGGGCTAATGCCGTGTGTATTTTTAATTTAAACCATATGTTTCGGAGAAAACTTGCCTCCTTTTTCAATGGAAATAAACAATGTGGCCAAAGAAAGTATATCAATGAGATTACAAAGAATATAGATAAATTCCTCTGTTCGTCACCAGAGAGCAGCTGCCAGAAATTACTGTATGGACCATCGTGGAACGGCGGACAGAGTAGTAAGTAACGACAAGGTAAAGGGGGCGGTGTGAAAATGTAGAAACTCCTCGAAGAATGAGGAGGGGGGAGGGGGGGAGGGGGGGGGGGGAGGGTTAGATTGATATAAGGAAACATAAGCAAAAGGGAAGTGTATCTCAACGATACCTAACGTCATACAGTCAACGCCGAAAAAACAGATGGAAACTCCTCCAGTGACGAACAAAGGAGATCAAATCCAGGCTCTGAGCCCAGAAGGAAAATGTACAATTTTAAATATGTGAAGAACAGAGAGACTGAGAGGAACTATCTCCCTAGATCCTTAATAACTGGTAGCCAAGTGTCACTTAGCTGATATCCAGTGTCTCTGTTAAAATTATTGGGATTTTTACGAATTTCAACTGCCTCCCTTATAATTCTAGACCAGTTGTGCTTAACAAGGGCAAGCGCATGAGCATCCTTGAAACATACATCGTGCCCTGAAGACAGGGCATGTTCAGCTATAGCTGATTTGTCAGGTTGGTTTAGACGGATGTTCCTTTGATGCTCTTTGATGCGAGTTGCAATGGACCGTTTTGTTTGTCCAATGTAGACTTTTCCGCAAGTACATGGGACTTCATACACCCCAGGTTGTAGTATTGGGGACAATTTATCTTTGTTTAATGCTAAACGTTGACCAATTTTCGTCATAGTGCCGAAAACTGTTTTTATCTTGTGCTTGCGGAGAATCTTAGCAACGCGGTCAGTGGTGTTGTGAATATAAGGGAGGTAAGCAGTTCCTCTCACGTCGGAGCTCTGAGAAGGTTGTCTATCCCTCCTTCTGGGATGTAGGGACCTATATATAGTGGATTCATTATAGCCAATACCCTTAAACATGGTTTGTAAGGCATGTAACTCTTCCTGAAGAGTTGATGCCTCACAAATACGTTCCGCTCTTTTGGCTAGAGTTGTTATAATTCCTTGTTTTTGTGCTGGGTGGTAGTGGGAGTCCGCATGTAAATAACGGTTAGTGTGAGTTGGCTTACGGTAGACGCTGTGCCCCATGGAGCCATCCGCTTTCCTTCTCACAAGAACATCCATAAAAGGTAAGCATCCATCTGACTCTAGCTCCATTTTGAAGTGGATTGAAGGATGCAGCTGATTTAGGTGGTTCAGAAAGTGGTTCAGTTTCTCAGAACCCTCCTCCCACACCACGAACGTATCATCCACATACCACCACCAAATCACAGGTTTGTAAGACGCCGAAGATATAGCCTCCCCCTCAAAATGTTCCATGAAAAAATTTGCCACGACAGGCGACAGTGGACTTCCCATGGCCACACCATCAGTCTGATCGTAATATTTACCATCCCACAAGAAATAACTGGAACGCAAGCAGTGGTGGAATAATCGGGCAATGTCCTCAGGAAACAAATCCTTGACGAGTGACATGACCGAGTCCACCGGCACTCTGGCAAACAAGGACTCTACATCAAAACTCACCAAAATAGCATTTGGTTGAACGGCGATGGTTGACAATTTTTCGACGAAATGGGTTGGATCCCTAATGTAGGACTGTGAGCGCCCCAAGTGCGGCTGAAGCAACTTGCTGAGATATTGCGCAAGAGCATAACCTGGAGAACCTATTGTGCTAACAATTGGTCGAAGAGGGACGTCTTGCTTATGGATTTTTGGAACACCATACAATCTCGGAGGAACAGCATCTCTCGGAATAAGACATCTTCCCTCTTCTTTTGGAATAGATGACAGTTTAACAAGCTTAGCAGTGGCATTGGATACACGAGTGGTTGGATCACG
The DNA here is from genome assembly GCA_946902985.2 of Meconema thalassinum. Lineage (NCBI taxonomy): Eukaryota > Metazoa > Arthropoda > Insecta > Orthoptera > Tettigoniidae > Meconema > Meconema thalassinum. The sequence goes on along the minus strand of OX336388.2, from coordinate 186,631,261 downwards.
AGTGCACAGTCTGTAGACAGGATCAGATAACAGAATCGAAGAGGGACGTCTTGCTTATGGATTTTTGGAACACCATACAATCTCGGAGGAACAGCATCTCTCGGAATAAGACATCTTCCCTCTTCTTTTGGAATAGATGACAGTTTAACAAGCTTAGCAGTGGCATTGGATACACGAGTGGTTGGATCACGAGTGCACAGTCTGTAGACAGGATCAGATAACAGAATCGAGATTTTACTTTTATATTCAACGGTATCCATCACCACTGTCGCATTTCCCTTGTCAGCATGAAGAATAGAAATGGTGTCATTATTTCTTAGTTCCTTCAATGCCTTTCTTTCACCCCGAGTTAAATTGGGTGCGGGTACTTTAGAGGATCTTAATATCCTCACACTTTCTTGTCTAACTTCTTCAGCTTCATCTGGAGGTAAATTGTAGATGGCAGCCTCAACGGATGTGATCAACTCCTCTGTAGGAATTTTGGAGGGTGCGAGAGCAAAGTTGAGACCTCTGCTTAGTAAAGTTGTTTGATAGTCATCTAAAGGGGTATTAGAAAGATTGACTACAACTTTACTAGTATCAAGAACCGTACGAGGAGCTGTTTGTCTCGAGGACAATCGAAGGAACTTAGCTTTTTGTCTATCTACAGCCCGACAAAAATTATTCTCGGCCTGAATAGCGGAGATACGTTCAAAGAACAGCCACAATTCCTCTGAGAGAATGCTACTAAGAAGCAGATGTAAGTGTAATAACTCACGGGAAACTGCATCCAATTCAGTACGAGAGTTCTGGATCCTCTCGATAACGAGTGCCTTGCTAGCGCGCTGATAAATTCTCATAGCTTTATGAGTGTGTATAGTTTGCTTCAATTTTACACAGTTGGGAATGATGTTATAATCCCTGCATCTAAGAAAGAAGGACAACGATGAAAGGAGAGAGCTCCTTCTTCGCCTCAACTTACTAAATTTAGATGATTGTCGAACAACTTCCTCCCCCTAGAGGTTTCTAATTTGCATATTAAGGCTTTCACGGCCCGGATTATTATATATATAATTCATTCTTTTGGGCTAATGCCGTGTGTATTTTTAATTTAAACCATACGTTTCGGAGAAAACTTGCCTCCTTTTTCAATGGAAATCAACAATGTGGCCAAAGAAAGTATATCAATGAGATTGCAAAGAATATAGATAAATTCCTCTGTTCGTCACCAGAGAGCAGCTGCCAGAAATTACTGTATGGACCATGGTGGAACGGCGGACAGAGTAGTAAGTATCGAGAAGGTAAAGGGGGCGGTGTGAAAATATAGAAACTCCTCGAAGAATGAGGAGGGGGGTAGGGGGAGGGGGGAGGGTTAGATGGATATAAGGAAACATAAACAAAAGGGAAGTGTATCTGAACGATACCTAACGTAATACAGTCAACGGCGGAAAAACAGATGGAAACTCCTCCAGTGACGAACAAAGGAGATCAAATCCAGGCTCTGAGCCCAGAGGGAAAATGTACAATTTTAAATATGTGAAGAACAGAGATACTGAGAGGAACTATCTCCCTAGATCCTTAATAACTGGTAGCCAAGTGTCACTTAGCTGATATCCAGTGTCTCTGTTAAAATTATTGGGATTTTTACGAATTTCAACTGCCTCCCTTATAATTCTAGACCAGTTGTGCTTAACAAGGGCAAGCGCATGAGCATCCTTGAAACATACATCGTGCCCTGAAGACAGGGCATGTTCAGCTATAGCTGATTTGTCGGGTTGGTTTAGACGGATGTTCCTTTGATGCTCTTTGATGCGAGTTGCAATGGACCGTTTTGTTTGTCCAATGTAGACTTTTCCGCAAGTACATGGGACTTCATACACCCCAGGTTGTAGTATTGGGGACAATTTATCTTTGTTTAATGCTAAACGTTGACCAATTTTCGTCATAGTGCCGAAAACTGTTTTTATATTGTGCTTGCGGAGAATCTTAGCAACGCGGTCAGTGGTGTTGTGAATATAAGGGAGGTAAGCAGTTCCTCTCACGTCGGAGCTCTGAGAAGGTTGTCTATCCCTCCTTCTGGGATGTAGGGACCTATATATAGTGGATTCATTATAGCCAATACCCTTAAACATGGTTTGTAAGGCATGTAACTCTTCCTGAAGAGTTGATGCCTCACAAATACGTTCCGCTCTTTTGGCTAGAGTTGTTATAATTCCTTGTTTTTGTGCTGGGTGGTAGTGGGAGTCCGCATGTAAATAACGGTTAGTGTGAGTTGGCTTACGGTAGACGCTGTGCCCCATGGAGCCATCCGCTTTCCTTCTCACAAGAACATCCATAAAAGGTAAGCATCCATCTGACTCTAGCTCCATTGTGAAGTGGATTGAAGGATGCAGCTGATTTAGGTGGTTCAGAAAGTGGTTCAGTTTCTCAGAACCCTCCTCCCACACCACGAACGTATCATCCACATACCACCACCAAATCACAGGTTTGTAAGACGCCGAAGATATAGCCTCCCCCTCAAATGATAAAACAAACATGGCTGATGAGGAAAAGAGGAAAAAGAGCCGGGGACTGATAAATTTTCTTAAAATGAAAGAAACTTACTTATCCCCCCTTATCCACTTGGTGGATATGTATGGTGAAATCGTTGAAAATGAGAGGGCTGGTGCTGTGACGTTTAGGTAGTCTTTTATTAAATTAACTGCATGTGCTATACCGCAAAGGAGCACACCATATTACACGTAAATAAGATAGGAATTCCAGGTTAGGTTCTATCATCCAGGGGCGGATCTAGGGGAGAGCGAGGAGGGCGACAGCCCAGGGCACCGCGGTCTGGGGGCGCCATGGATTTTTAAAATATAATTAATTAATTAATTAATTATACTTTTAAAACTAATGTATAATTCATATTCCTTTTTTCAGTGCAGCTATGACCTCCCGTGACCGTTTAGCAAGTTTAGATTTCAGTGAAATAATAGAAGACTTCAGCCGGGGAAAAAAGTCACTAAGAATTTTTTATTATTTTTATATTTTATAGTTTACATAATCTTCTTCAAGGAGACTTAAAGGTTTCATTCATTTTATTTTAAAAAATGTACGGCAGTGTATTCAAAATATTGTAACTATTCTTTATTTTATTATTATTACCAAGCTATTTTCCATTTGATTTGATATTTTTGTATTTCCTATTGTTATGGGCCCCACCTTAAGATATCGCCCAGGGCCCCGCAAGGCCACTGATATCATCTGTAGAACATTCTGCACAGAAGGTTTTGACAACCGAAATCTCATGATAAATTCTGTGTTGTCGCATGCATTAAAGTAATTCCTTCGTTCTTTATAAGTTAGGGGTCGACGAAAATGTAGCTTGTCTTCAAAAACATCTTCATCGTTCAGAATAAAGTTTAATGCGCGTGCCATTTTGGATTTGAATGCTACATAAATCGACAGTCAAGTCGTTAATTCTATGTAGACAGCGCAATTAGTTTTGATGACTTCTTAGAAAAGCTAATGGATTGTTATAGTTTGGTGAACCACAACATTTCAGGAATCGTCCGTCAACGGACTTAATTGGTTTGTTAACATTTTGACATACCGTACTAATGGCCGGGTTCACCATGGTTCGTCGTTCTGCCTTACTGCGATCGTTATTCGTTCTGCGAAATGCCTATTATTATAATTCAAGTTGTGCCATAGTACTGCGGTCCATTCCCTGAGAACAGAGCAATTATTGCTACAAATGAACATCAATCTACCATTGTTGTAGATTCTTAACCTGTAGTGTTAAATCTTCTACGATCGAAGCAATTTAGAGGCTAATAATTAAATAGTTCTGCGGCGTTTTTTGTGCCTCAATCGAATGTAGACGGTAGATCAGTTGAGAGTTGAGACAAAATGGTGAATTCAATACTGATAGAATTTGTAATCTAGTAGGCTATATGATTCCAATGGAATCTTCTTGCAAGGGAATTTTCGATGCGCAACATGTAGCCTACGTATATGAGCAGAGAAGCTAATCTAATTGGGCACATAGTCGTATTGACCAACTGAAAGTTACAATTCAATATAGATCAATTAGGTGATAAAGCCAAAGTTCAATGGGGGATTGATAATGATGTGCTTCTGAAAGAAGAAAATTACAGAACAGACATTGGCAGGCTCTTAATTAACTCAAGGAACATTTAGGAGACATTCTTAAGTACGAATGTATAATAGTTAATGATCCTGCGACGTTTGTCGTTATCAAAGGGACTAAGTAAGAAGTACCACTTGAATTAGTGAGTTTTATAGCTTGTCACGGTGGGTGAGTGGATATCGTGTAGGTTTACTAACCCCAAGATTGCAGGTTCGCTCCTGGCCATGGTAAGTGATTTTTGAAAGGCGACAAAAGTACGATACGCATGTCATACGATGTTGGCATGTCAAAGAACCCATTTGAATTCAGTAGGCCAAGTTCATAATGCCAAAATTAATCTCGGGAGTTTCGGCCAACACAAAGATCCTCATTTCTCGACTAGAAAGCGCTATAGTGTTCAAGGAGCTTAGATATCTAACATCTAACCTCCTTGACTTTCATAGTCAAAGAACAACGAAATTCGACATGCAAGCTACCCTCTGAGTGTCAAATAACAAAGCTTGCACCCGGCACCCGAGGCCATACGATATTATTATTATTATTATTATTAATGAACAAGGTATGTGGGTAGATTATTAGCTTGGGAATAACCTAACCCCCAAGGGAAGATGATGAAGAAAAAGAGGTGGGTTTCGGACTGGAGAAAAAGGGTGGAAAAATAGGACGAGAGTCCAACAGAAGTTATAATTTTAACTTTAAGTATACTCAAAGGCAGCTGCTACTGCAAATCCGCTTTTCGATACCTAAAGTGGGTAGGGACCTGGGCGAAGCTAACAGGAAACGCAGCTGGAATTTGGGCTATTCGCAAGAAAGCTGCTATAGCGTATTCCCTCTCAAGCATAAATATACCTACTATGGGGAAGGGTTGTGGTCTGGCAAGACAAAGAGTAACAGATTTATTGTGTATCTGTTCAAAGGAGTTTGTTTCTAAACAAGTATTTTGAAGAATACAAATAATTTGAATCAGCCTTGATATTTTAGTTTTTGAAATTGTAGAATTTCTAAAGAGCGACCGAATGCTTCCAAGAAGGATAGGGATAAAGCAATTATACTCTTGGGAATAATTTTGGTAAGTGTACCAATAGTTGCATTTAGAAATGACTAAGCTTTTACCCAGCGAGGCGCCGACTAAAAGTTTAGACAATGAGAAACACTTAAATTTTGAAAAACCAACCATAAGTGGTAGAGAGAATCTCCACAAGTAGGAAGCTGGCGTAGCGAGTTATGCTTGCCTTACTGGCCAGTTAGAATCAGCTATTAAAGCTAAGAGAGTCTTTACTAAGTTAATAACTAAGAGTTCTTGCTCAAATGCAACAAGTGGTGAAAACCCTATCAATAGATTTATTTTTATTAAAGAGGGCATAAACCAAGGAAGAGTCAAGGAAGACAGGATCTTGCCTAACCGTTATGTTAGAGAAATGATAAAGCAAAGAACAAATCTTAATTTATTTAACAATGTAAAAGGAAGTAGTTTATGTAACAAATATATAATTTTGATTTTTATAAACAATTGGAGTCGCAGACCTCCGAAAACATCTAAAGCTTGCGCCAGGCAATTGACAATTTTTGGGTTTTAAACCTTTTATACGTACTAAAATCTTCGTAAGATTTTGAAATGTTGTTAAGATTAACAAATGGGAAATTTAAAGATAATATTGACGTAATTAAAGTTAAACAATAAATCAAGTAAAAGATGTGTACTTTAAGGATTTCTAGATAGGTATCTTAGAAATATGAACAAAAACAACTTCGAAAGTAACAACAACAAAAAACAGGAAGAATGAAATAGAAGTTTCTATAACTTCTTGTATTAATACAGAACTACGTGGGTAGATTATACATAGGAGATTATACAAATAGGGCAGGTCACTTATTGTGAAACCTGAAGAGAAAAATTGAAAGGAAGTTTCTAGAACTCCTATGTTTAAGTAGGGATCACAAGAAAAATGGGGCAAATTTCCCTTTCGTGAAACCTAGAGATAACTCACTTTTGAGCAGAAAGAATTGTATTCCCTCAATAGAAGGGAGAAACAATATACTTTAATGCGTGTACTAGACACGAAGTTTTACAGACATTAATTCGTTATACGTGGAGCAAGTTAGGGAGGGCACTTATTGAGAGTGACATCTCATTGAAAAAAGACCTGAAGTAACAATTTTATTATTTTAGTTTGTTAGTAAAGGGTTTGGTAAAGATCAAATTGGATTGTGGAAGAGTGTTCATGGCCGTATTTATTGTACTCGGACGAGCGCGACGCGGATGAAAAGTTGAACAGGCACTGTTATCACTATAGTTTGTTGATATAGTTGAAAAGTTCACTGTAGTAGAACAAAATGTTGATGGCAAAGAAAGTTATTGCAATGGTGGAAAATAACTAGTTACACTAGATTTGCGAGAGTCTATTGCTTGAAAAACTTTTAGGTTATAGTTGAATGCACCAGAAAAATCTCAACGGAGGAAGAAAAATTAGATATTGATTAGCAGTTCATAAGGAAGATTCCTTAGTTTGAAAAAAGTATTCCCATATGTGAGTGGAAAGTACTAGAAGGTTTAACTTGTAGATGAATTGTTCGGCATAGAAAATTCCAGAACAATCATGACTGAAGAATAGAGCAGAAATTAGTCCAACGGTGGAACGAGCTAAGTATTTTATAGACAGTGGGTAATTTAATGGTGTCCCACGTTGTGAGAAAATCTCTCATTTAATAAGCATAAGAAATGCTGCTTCATGTTAAGATTGGCTTAGATAGACAAAAGCCCAACATAGAAAATCCCGCGAAGGATGATTATTGCCTCTAGAAATCTCACACTGCCTATAAAATGATCCATAAAAGCATGTAGCTATTTAAAATCAATTAAAATAAGTTGAAGAACGTTGAAGTAGTACTTAGCTCATTTCTGATGAACGGCGAATCCTTAGGTGACCGTTAGTCAGGAATTCACAACATGGCGAAGATTTGAAAGTTTGTCTCTCGAGGTGAGGAGACGAGCTTTGGTAAAGCTCCGACTGATTAGTTTGACTTCAAACGCACAAGTGAGGCCAGCTCAACGAAGCGCGGAGGGACCAAGGAAGGGAAAAGAGTGGGGGTAGGAAACAAAAGGAATACATATAAGAATAGCCAACTTAAAAATAATGATTTCTCTTGATGAAATGTCCTTCAAAGAGTTGATAGCAGGCATCACTTGTGCAGCCTGGAGGGTGAAAAAGTAGACGAAGTTATCTTGATCACGGAGATGATAGCTGGCGATAGCGACGAGATCTGGTGGCTAGATTGGTAAGGAAGTCCTCTTGTACAGGGAAGAATTGAGGAACTTCAGAGATTCGCTGCTAGATGACGCTAGGTGGGTCATGGAAGATATATATCTAGAACAGACTTACAGGTAGTGGGAGAGACATATACCAACAAAGAGAAATCAGGAGATCACTGTTGGTGTTTGCGAAAAAAGGAAGGGATGAACTAATGCAAAGAGAAGCAAAAGCTTACTCTATCTTACCGTATATTCAAAAGAATACACCAAGCTGGGAGGGGCAAACACCAACATAGAACAAAGACAATAAATTAAGATCTTAAAGGTACAGGAGCAATTAAAGACAATGGTCTTATGATATATCCATTAGTGGTCAAGATCTTGGATACCCTAACTCTCCCATCCCTTCCAGGGTAACACTCGGTCACTCTACCAGAAATCCAGACCAAGGGAGGAGAAACATCCCTATCCAGGACCAAGTCCCCCACTTTAATGTCGGGATTGGAAAGAAACCACTTCTGTCTCCTTTGCAAGGAAATTAAGTATTCCAAATTCCACCTCTTCCAGAAAGAATTACGGAGGGCTTCAAGATTACACCAAAACAATAGGTAAATTAGAATCTCTGTGAGAGTTGGGAAGGGGAGGAGGGGCAGAAAGAGAAGTGTCTATAAGGAAGTGACCAGGTGTAAGTAGAAGAAGGTCATCAGGGTCATTGGAAAGCGGAGTTAAAGGGCGAGAATTGACAACACCTTCAATCAGAACAGACAGGGAATTAAATTCTTCATAAGTCAGAATGCGATTGCCTAAAACCTTTCTTAAGTGACGTTTAGTGATATTTACGCAGGATTCCCACCTACCACCGTGATGAGGAGCGTAGGGAGGTATAAAACGCCTTTTGAAACCCTTTGAGTAGGAAAAATTAGAAATCTGTTCCATGGGAGGATAAGATGTGAGAGCTTTCTTCCACATTTAAGCTGCGCCTTGAAAAGTGGAAGCGTTATCAGAGAACATCTCCGAAGGAACACCACGCCTAGCAGCGAAGCGAGAGACAGCTGATTAAAAGTAAGAAGTAGAGGCATTCGTTACTAGTTCCATATGGATCGCGACAGTAACCATGCAAACAAAGAGAGAAACATAGAGCTTACCAAACAATTTGCGTTTAGCTTCAGGGGAATTGCGTTGATATTGGAACGGACCCATATAGTCCACACCAGTTATAGCAAATGGACGAATAGGAGAAGAGCGAAAAGAGGGCAGATCGCTCATTAATTGAGTATTGACTTTAGGTTTAGCTTTGAAGCAAGGAATGCATTTGTGAATTACAGAGGAAACTTCATGAATTCCATTTATAATCCAGTACGTTTCCCTTAAAAGGCAAAGCAGTGTGCGTGTACCAACATGCAGATTATGATAATGAAAGTCACGTATAATTAAAGAAGTTACGTGATGTTTAGAAGGCAAAATAACAGGATGCTTTTTGTCCTCAGAAAGCAAAGATTGCGAGAGCCTACCACCTACCCTGAGTAACCTATTGTCATCAAGGAACGGGGCTAAGGCACGAAGACGACTGAATTTGGGAAGATCCTTTTTAGAAGAAAGTAAAGACAATTCAGAAGAAAGGGCTTCTTGCTGTGTTAGTTGCAAAACCTTAATGGTAGCGAGATTCAATTCATGATTGGTAAGGTGTGGTTTGGGGAGAAGAGGTTGGTCAACCACAATATATTTCCACCTAAGAAGATAGGCAACAATTCGAATTAATTTGGGAAAGGAAGAATAGCGGGACAACAAGGGATGAGAAACGTTGGAAACAAGACACGAATCAGTAGATTTCGATACTTTAGCGTCAGGCAAGTTGGAGTTTGTAGCTGGAGGTTTAGAAGGCCAACAAGAAGAGTCATCGATTAACCACGAGGGCCCATGCCAGTGCAACTGAGAGGTTGCCAATTGAGAGGGTAAACAACCACGTGAGATGATGTCAGCGGGGTTGTCAGCGTTGGGCACATGCCTCCATTGACATCCCGAAGAGAGGGTTTGAATTTTGGAAACCCTCTTTGCAACAAAAGTTTGCCAATGAACGGGGTTTTTGGCAATCCAAGAAAGGGTGATCATGGAATCGCTCCACAGATAGATTTGAGAAAATTCGATCTTTAAGACTTCCCGTAATTTCTTAACAAGTTCAGCGGCCATGAGTGCAGCACACAATTCAAGCCTAGGCAAAGTGATAGTTTTAAGAGGAGCCACCTTCGATTTGGCACAAACAAGGTTGGAAACTGAAGATCCATTTAACGAACCGTGATAAACCAAATATGCACAGCAACCGTGAGCTTTTTCGGAACTATCCGCAAACACATGAAGGAAAAAAGATGCATTAGGATGAGCGTTAATTAAATTTCTAGGAATTTCAATAAGGGAAAGATCAAGCAAATTGCTGCGAAAAGAGAGCCATCTGTTAAGAAAAGAAAGGGGAACAGTTTCGTCCCATTCACATTTGAGCGACCATAGCTCTTGCATGAAAAGTTTGGCTATAACAATAACCGGGGCAAGGAATTGAAGCGGATCAAAAGTTTTTGCAATTTCAGAGAGAATTTGACTTTTTGACTTAGGGATCTCTTCTGCAAGTGAAACTTTATAGATGAGAGTGTCAGTGCTAGTGCACCAATGAACTCCAAGAGTTTTTATGGATTTAGAGTCTCCACAAATTTCGACGGAGGAGGGGTCTGCATCTTCAATAGGAAACTGAGCGAGAAACTCATGGGAGTTGGAATTCCACTTATGAAGTGGGAATCCTCCATTCTTTAGCAATGCCTGAAGTTCTAGTGACACGAAAGAAGCTTCCTCCAGAGTGGGGAAGGACTGCAAGTAATCGTCAACATAGAATGATGTAGTTAGTGCTTCGGAAGCTTTAGAATAAAATAAATGACCATCTTGAGAGGCTAACAAATCTAGGGATCGGATAGCAAGGAAAGCGGAAGGTTTTAAGCCATAAGTAACCGTCTTTAAGCGAAATACCTTAATGGGCTTGCTGATTTCGTCGCGCCACAAGATTCTTTGGAGATCTCGTTGTTCAGGCTGAATTAAAACCTGACGGTACATCTGTTTTATATCCGCTATAAAAGCTATGGGAAATAATCGAAAGTTTAAGAGTATAGCAGATAAATCTGACTGAATAGCAGGACCAGTGTAAAGAGTATCGTTAACCCGGCAGTGGTATCGTGGGGTGTGACGTACCCAGGTGGTAATAGTTCTGTTTGTTTCTAACAGAGGGTGTGATCTACTTGGTTCATGACTTGTGTAGCTGCAGGTAGAGACCTTGGGAAGGTATTAATCACATTCTGAACAGTTAGTTTCAAGTCAGATCTCTTGGTGACTAATCTGAAAGTGCGCTGGGCATCTCACACCCCACGATACCACTCGCGTTTGGAAAACAGGACAATGCAGGGTAAGGTTTTACTGAGTTAGTTATTGTTGTTTTAAGGGGCGGAACTACGAGGTCATCTGCTCCTAAGGTTTTACTGAATTGTACATGATTGTTTAAGGGGCAGGGGGAGGATGGGAAGAAAAATGGGAATTTTATCATTAAAGCGCATATTTGGATATGGAATTTGGTAATTACAGCCACTTATCGCTTCAATAATTTCACACAGTTATTTCCTTTTTTTTCCAAACTGTAGATGGATCTCCATGCTGAACATACAAACCGAATCGCGAAGTGGCTGGAGGAAGAAGAGGAAGCTATTGATTCGAATTCAGATTCAGAAGAGGATTTTGTATATACAAGCGATCATAATAGTGACTCAGAATTAGAAGCTGTAGAGTCGGAAATTGAATCGGAAAATCATTCTACAAACTATTTTCAAGGGAGAGATGGTGTGACTAAGTGGAAAAAAGTGTGTCCTCTGCCCAATGTTCGAACGCGTAGGCACAATATTATAACTCACTTACCAGGCGTTGTAGGAGTGTTTTTCCCTTTTTATTTCACCGGATATAGTTGGACGAATTGTTACCTGCACTAATAAAAGAATAATCAAAATAAGGGAGAGTTATGGGGTTAGTCAGTCAGTGGCACGAGATACAGATGAATGTGAAATAATGGCAGTGTTTGGTATTCTTTATCTAGCTGGAACAAAGAGGGCCAATCATCTAAATTTGGAAGAATTGTGGACAACTGACGGAACTGGCGTAGAAATCTTCAGGAGCGTCATGTCTCTAAACCGTTTTCGATTTTTGCTACGCCACTTCAGATTCGATGACCCCGAAACAAGGGATGCCCGGAAAGAAATTGATAAAATGACCCATATTCGGGAAGTTTTTGAAATATTTGTTGGTAACTTGGAAAGCATTACTCTGTGGGGGAGTATGTGACACTAGATGAAAAATTGGAGGCTTTCAGAGGACAGTGCTCGTTTCGAGTTTATATGCCCAATAAACCCGCTAAATATGGCATCAAGATATTTGCTTTAGTAGATGCAAGAATGTTTTACACTGCAAAGCTTGAAATTTATGTAGTCCAGCAACCAGAAGGGCCATTCCAGCAAAGCAACAAAGTTAGCGACCTGGTAGAGCGTATGATTGCCCCCATAACAAACTCAGGGAGGAATCTCACGTGTGACAACTGGTTTACCAGCTACACCTTAGCTCAGACATTGGTAGATGAGTACAGGATAACTGTGGTAGGAACTTTACAGAGGAATAAGAAAGAAATCCCTCCTGAATTTCTTAACACAAGAAACAGAGGTGAATATTTAAGTGTGTTCGGGTTCTCTGGTAACACAACGCTGGTGTCCTATGTACCTAAGAAGGGTAAAGTTGTTCTTTTGTTATCCACAATGCATCACGATGCCAGTATTGATGCATCAACAGGAGATAAGGCCAAACCGGAAATGAATACTTTCTACAACCTAACTAAATGTGGTGTAGACGTTGTTGATGAGCTATCAGCAACCTATAACGTTGCCAGGAACAGTAGAAGATGGCCTCTGACAGTATTTTTCTCAGTACTGAATGTCGCAGGAATCAATGAAAAAATTATATTTGAGGCTAATTGTAAGCAAGAGATTGTGAGGAGGAAATTTTTAAAAAATCTTTCCCTGCAGCTTGTTGAAGGCCAGATCCATAAAAGACAACATTTGACAAACCTTCCTCGGGAATTGACCAGTAAGGTGAAGAGAAGTAGCTCCAAGGCACCCAGCGCTGGAGAGCCAGCCACGAAAAAGACAATAACAATGCGGCGCTGTCACTACTGCCCCCGAGGCAAGGACCGAAAATCTCGTTATAGGTGTGCGACGTGTGATGTATCCTTATGTATGGAACACATAAACCCCATCTGTGCACAATGTATTCCGGTCGTGGGAATTGAAGAAGGATGATCCGTTTTTTTTCTTGAGTGAAATGTGTTATTGTACATAAGCCATTGTTGGTCTGTGACAATGAGTTTGTATTCTTCTGTTCATTATTGGGGCCGTTCATAAAGCTCCAAGTGACAATGTGTACCACTAATAATATTCATGTTGTTCATTAAATGTTACATACAGAGCATTGTTTTATTGGGTACCTCATACCCCACGATACCACTGGCGTAACTTTTCTTAGCGATACCACTGCCGGGTTAAGACTGTTGCCATTAACGTCAGGTGATGAACCATTGAAAACGACTCGGATTTTATCCTTTACAAGAGGGTTTTTCCACACGGGATGATGATTTAAGAAAACCGTTTCAATTGAGGGGTGCAATTCGTCATCAGATTTGCTGACAACTTCCATATGATCCAAGCTTTCATACTCATCCATGAAATCAGTATACTGCTGTTTAACGAGAGGTTCTTTCTTGAATTTGCTCTCGATAGCAAAGAGAGCTTTTCGAGCTTTGGGTAGAGAATTAATAAGTTTGGGGGGATTATGTAATCTTGGCATCTGAACAATGAACCGGCCATCAGGAGAACGAGTGGTGGTGTTCAGAAAAGTTGCTCATAGAATTCGTTTTCTGAAGAGGTCACGTTAGGAGAATCAACGCTTTCAAGCCTCCAGAACTGTTCCAAGTCAGTATTAGCGAAATAACATTGCGATGCGGGTTGGGGAGAATAATAAAAAAGTTGACCGGTGACGATCCATCCAAAATTAGTGTCTCTGGCGACCACATTTGAGGATAACTTGCGAACCTGTTTACGAAGGCAATTCCAGAAAACATTGGCACTAAAGAATATGTCAATGAGGTTTTGTACATTGAACAGAGGATCGGCTAGCCTTAGATACGAGGGAATGCTTAAATCTGAAATATCAACAGAGTGACTTGGAGTATCTTCTCCTATGCTATTGAGAATGAGACAATTCTGTTTGAGAAAGTTATTTCTGTGACAAATGTCTCTTATGGTTAGCTTTGAAAACTGTAAAGCTTGCGATATTGAGCTGTTAAAGCCCGATACGTTAATAGAAGTGGGATTTACAGGTAGGCCTAGTTTTTTGATTAATGAATTAGACACGAAATCGTGGCTTGCTGCCGAATCAAGAAGACCGCGTGCACGGACCCAGTTGCCAAAGTTATCCTGAACTTCGATTTGGACAGTGGACAATAGTACTTGGGCACTACGTATGGACTTGGCATTTTGAATGTAAGATGAAGCATTGGAACGGTTAGCATTGTCACTTTTCTGAGAAGTAGATGCGGTCGATGACCTTGCTGTATCATGACGATGTAGTCAAGTGTGATGAGCTTTTTCACAATGGAAGCAAAGTCTGGTGGACTTGCAATTTGAAGCAGAATGCGTGGGTGCTAGGCAGTTGAAGCAATGTTTATTCTGGGAAACTAATTTTCTTCTGTCGTCGACTGACAGTTCTTTAAAAGATTTACATAGATATAAGGCGTGGGAATCTTTACAAAGTATGCTCTTTAATGGTTCATTTAAACTCTTACGGGGTTCGCTTTGAGTGTTTAAAACGAGAGAACTAGCAATACGGCGTTCACTAGACCTAGTTGGGTAATCAGTGGCGTTTGACTTGAGGTTAGATGAGCTGGACCCAGGGTTTTGGGTACTAGACGCTAAGCGTTCGCTTTTAGGTTTAAGAGACATTGATTCAAATTTAGAACTAGGGGATGAGGGTTCACTTTGATTAGCTAAAGCAGTTAAGAGTTGGCATCTAGCATTTATGAAAGTGACTAAATGCTCGTAAGAGTAATCGTCTTCTCTGGAAAGTTCAATCTCCCAAGCTTTGAGGGTAGCAACATCGACTTTAGAAACCACTAAGTGTATTAAGAAAGTGTCCCAGTGTTCAGTGGGTTGATCTAATTGGGATAGAGCTTTAACGTGAAGTTGTGTTGTGTCAATGAGAGTACGCAAACTAGTGACGTCATTGTGCTGTGACGCAGGTAAGTTAAATAGAGCATATGGCGTTGAATACGTAAACGTGAATTACCGTATCTTTCTTTCAACAAGTTAAAGGCAAAGGGGTAGTTTTCGGCACTTAATGGGAGTGCTTCAACTAACTGCACAGCTTGACCTCGGAGAATAAATCTCAAATAATGAAACTTGTAGATGACTTGAATGTCTTCATTGTCATGAACAAGAGAACAAAATAGTTCATAGAAAGAATCCCAAGTAGATTCGTCTCCAGAGAAGTGAAGTAAATCAATCTTAGGTAGGATTGGTTTGGACTTGTGAATGCCCTCACGAGGAGAGGTTTGTTGTTCGTGAAGGGAACCAAGAACAGAATCGTTTTTTTTCTGTTCTTCTTCGAATTGGCGTATTATTTTAACAGCAGAACCTATACCTTCGTAATATTGATTTTCTACTTCGACTCGATCATCAGTTTGATTGAGCATACAAGTTTCGATTTCAGTTTGGATGTTACAATAATTTTCATATGAACGTTCAAAATCCTTTACGCGATGTTTTAACAAATCTAATTGAGCTTCTGAGGGATCTAGCTCTTTGATGTATTTTCTAAATCGGGTAATTTTCCCTTTATAGGATGCTCGTTTAGAAGTAAGTTTTTCATCCTTATCCTTTTCTGTAGGAGCCATGACAAAATAGGTAAATTAAAGTATAACTTACGAAACTGTGGAACCTTGGAAATGCTGTCAGACTGGCAGCAGCAAATAAGTTGAAAGAAAGGGACACACCAAAGGAGACAGGAGCGGCCTCTTTCTCCTTCACAGGCATTGCAAGGTGAAGCTATAGCTGAAAAATTCAAAGAAGATATTAATGATTTGCAAAATATTGTCAAATAACCCTTGACAAATAATGCCTGATAAGTACAAAGTCATGAATGGACTCTCCCGGGTTTCTGGGACCAAATTTTGGGTAGATTATTAGCTTGGGAATAACCTAACCCCCAAGGGAAGATGATGAAGAAAAAGAAGTGGGTTTCGGACTGGAGAAAAAGGATGGAAAAATAGGACGAGAGTCCAACAGAAGTTATAATTTTAACTTTAAGTATACTCAAAGGCAGCTGCCACTGCAAATCCGCTTTTCGATACCTAAAGTGGGTAGGGACCTGGGCGAAGCTAACAGGAAACGCAGCTGGAATTTGGGCTATTCGCAAGAAAGCTGCTATAGTGTATTCCCTCTCAAGCATAAATATACCTACTATGGGGAAGGGTTGTGGTCTGGCAAGACAAAGAGTAACAGATTTATTGTGTATCTGTTCAAAGGAGTTTGTTTCTAAACAAGTATTTTGAAGAATACAAATAATTTGAATCAGCCTTGATATTTTAGTTCTTGAAATTGTAGAATTTCTAAAGAGCGACCGAATGCTTCCAAGAAGGATAGGGATAAAGCAATTATACCCTTGGGAATAATTTTGGTAAGTGTACCAATAGTTGCATTTAGAAATGACTAAGCTTTTACCCAGCAATGCGCTGACTAAAAGTTTAGACAATGAGAAACACTTAAATTTTGAAAAACCAACCATAAGTGGTAGAGAGAATCTCCACAAGCAGGAAGCTGGCGTAGCGAGCTATGCTTGCCTTACTGGCCAGTTAGAATTAGCTATTAAAGCTAAGAGAGACTTTACTAAGTTAATAACTAAGAGTTCTTGCTCAAATGCAACAAGTGGTGAAAACCCTATCAATAGATTTATTTTTATTAAAGAGGGCATAAACCAAGGAAGAGTCAAGGAAGACAGGATCTTGCCTAACCGTTATGTTAGAGAAATGATAAAGCAAAGAACAAATCTTAATTTATTTAACAATGTAAAAGGAAGTAGTTTATGTAACAAATATATAGTTTTGATTTTTATAAACAATTGGGGTCGCAGACCTCCGAAAACATCTAAAGCTTGCGCCAGACAATTGACAATTTTTGGGTTTTAAACCTTTTATACGTACTAAAATCTTCGTAAGATTTTGAAATGTTGTTAAGATTAACAAATAGGAAATTTAAAGATAATTGACGCAATTAAAGTTAAACAATAAATCAAGTACAAGATGTGTACTTTAAGGATTTCTAGATAGGTATCTTAGAAATATGAACCAAAAACAACTTCGAAAGTAACAACAACAAAAAAAACAGGAAGAATGAAATAGAAGTTCCTATAACTTCTTGTATTAATACAGAACTACGTGGGTAGATTATACATAGGAGATTATACAAATAGGGCAGGTCACTTATTGTGAAACCTGAAGAGAAAAATTGAAAGGAAGTTTCTTGAACTCCTATGTTTAAGCAGGGATCACAAGAAAAATGGGGCAAATTTCCCTTTCGTGAAACCTAGAGATAACTCACTTTTGAGTAGAAAGAATTGTATTCCCTCAATAGAAGGGAGAAACAATATACTTTAATGCGTGTACTAGACACGAAGTTTTACAGACATTAATTCGTTATACGTGGAGCAAGTAAGGGAGGGCACTTATTGAGAGTGACACCTCATTGAAAAAAGACCTGAGGTAACAATTTTATTATTTTAGTATGTTAGTAAAGGGTTTGGTAGCCTCCGTGGCTTAGGCGGCAGCACGCCGGCCTCTCACCGCTGGATCCGTGGTTCAAATCCCGGTCACTCCATGTGAGATCTGTGCTGGACAAAACGGAGGCAGACAGGTTTTTCTCCGGGTACTCCGGTTTTCCCTGTCAAAATTTCATTCCAGCAACACTCTCCACTATCATTTCATTTCATCTGTCATTCATTTAATCATTGCCCCAGAGGAGTGCGTCAGGACTCGGCAGCCGGCACAGTTCATATCCTCGCCGCTAGATGGGGGCTTCATTGATTCCATTCCTGACCCGGTCGGAGACTGGAAGCAGGCTGTGGATTTTCATTTCAGTAAAGGGTTTGGGAAACATCAAATGGGATTGTGGAAGATTGTTCATGGCCGTATTTATTGTACTCGGACGAGTGCGACGCGGATGAAAAGTTGAACAGGCACTGTTATCACTATAGTTTGTTGATATAGTTGAAAAGTTCACTGTAGTAGCACAACAAGTTGATGGCAAAGAAAGTTATTGCAATGGTGGAAAATAACTAGTTACACTAGATTTGCGAGAGTCTATTGCTTGAAAAACTTTTAGGTTATAGTTGAATGCACCAGAAAAATCCCAACGGAGGAAGAAAAATTAGATATTGATTGGCCGTTCATAAGGAAGATTCCCTAGTTTGAAAAAGTATTCCCATATGTGAGTGGAAATTACTAGAAGGTTTAACTTGTAGATGAATTGTTCGGTATAGAAAATTCCAGAACAATCATGGCTGAAAAATAGGGCAGAAATTAGTCCAACGGTGGAACGAGCTAAGTATTTTATAGACAGTGGGTAATTTAATGGTGTCCCACGTTGTGAGAAAATCTCTCATTTAATAAGCATTAGAAATGCTGCTTCATGTTAAGATTGGCTTAGATAGACAAAAGCCCAACATAGAAAATCCCGCGAAGGATGATTATTGCCCCACATAAGAAATCTCACACTGCCTATAAAATGATCCTTAAAAGCATGTATCTATTTAAAATCAATTAAAATAAGTTGAAGAACGTTGAAGTAGTACTTAGCTCATTTCTGATGAACGGCGAATCCTTAGGTGACCGTTAGTCAGGAATTCACAACATGGCGAAGATTTGAAAGTTTGTCTCTCGAGGTGAGGAGACGAACTTTGGTAAAGCTCCGACTGACTAGTTTGACTTCAAACGCACAAGTGAGGCCAGCTCAACGAAGCGCGGAGGAACCAGGGAAGGGAAAAGAGTGGGGGTAGGGAACAAAAGGAATACATATAAGAATAGCCAACTTAAAAATAATGATTTCTCTTGATGAAATGGTCTTCAAAGAGTTGATAGCATGCATCACTAGCGCAGCCTGGAGTGTGAAATAGTAGACGAAGTTCTCTTGATCACGGAGATGATAGCTGGCGATAGCGACGAGATCTGGTGGCTAGATTGGTAAGGAAGTCCTCTTGTACAGGGAAGAATTGAGGAACTTCAGAGATTCGCTGCTAGATGACGCTAGGTGGGTCATGGAAGATATATATCTAGAACAGACCTACAGGTAGTGTGAGAGACATATACCAACAAAGAGAAATCAGGAGATCACTGTTGGTGTTTGCGAAAAAAGGAAGGGATGAACTAAAGCAAAGAGAAGTATAAGCTTACTCTATCTTACCGTGTATGCCAAAGAATACACCAGTATGGTCATCAGAACTCACGAACACATACTCGCCGAAAGTGAGCGCTACTTTCGTGACATGTTGGAAGAAGACAGCGTTAGTGATTTGCAAGTCAATAACATCTTGCGATATGTTGACAAACACCTTGAGGACGATGACATCCATTTCCTTGAGACGTCTATCACCAAGGAAGAGGTGAAACATGTTCTTGACCAGACTGCATGTAATATGACACCCGGCGTTGATGGCATCCCGTACGACTGGTACCGACACTTTTGGACCATGGTCGGAGATGACCTGACAAGTGTGCTTAATCAAGCTTTGACCGGTGACATTCCGAATACCTTCACAGAAGGGGTTATTCTTCTGATTCCGAAACAATCGAAATGTGTCTGTATCACTGACTACAGACACATTTCTATCTTAAATACCGATAATAAGCTTCTGGCCGAGGTGTTAGCAAACAGAATCCGAAGCATTCTTCCCGCTTTAATTGGCACTAGGCAAACTTGTACCATTCCTGGAAGAAATATCGTGCACAACCTTCTAGAAATTCGTGATATTATCATACACTACTCTGTCGCTGATAACCCCGCAGCTGCACTTGCAAGCATTGACCTCAATAAGGCCTTTGACAGAATAGCCCTCAAGTATTTATGGAAGGTATTACAATGCTTTCATTTTCCCAACTCAATCATAGCATTTTCCAACGACTTTACCAAACGGCTTCTTCTCGTCAACGGGTTTCTGTCATCGAAAATTCCAGTCAAGAAGTCTGTCAGACAAGGATGTCCCCTATCAATGGCTCTATTCGTCTTGGCGCTGGAACGCATGGTCAGGATGAGGAACAACGTACTCACTGGCCTCAGATCAACGGAGAGCGTTTCACACTGCGAGCCTATGCCGATGACGTAACGATACTACTCACAAATGAAGGAACTGTAGTTCTCTATTAGGCAACATTATGCCAAGTATACAGTATTTCGAACTAATTAAGAAATTTCTTAGAGGTTTCTCGGGTCCCTCCGTCTTCGTTTAGCCTAGGATAAAATGAAAGCATGAAGCTCACATTTACATTTTTAAGACACCCCCTACGCCTAAAAAAATCTCCACGGAATTTAGATTTTTATTCTTATTCTGTATGGTCTCCGCAATATCTCGACTGAAAGTTATACCCAATATTTTGCATGCGGTGACTGTAGGAATACCGGTAGTATTGGAGTAGTACCTATTGTCACCTGGGCCTAAGAGCAATAAGGATGACTTTCCATAGTTTACTTGTGCTCCACTGGCCTGACAAAATGACTCAAGGGTCTGTTGGACGATTATTCTTGTACGTTTAGTTACCGGTACCGTATTTATCAATGTAAATTTTATATGTGGTTTTCATTGTATCTAAGTAGGGGAGTGAGGCCGGTTTAAACCCAAAGCCTACTTTCCTGCGAACATTGCCGATAACTCCCGAACCCGTGGTCGGAGATTCACGAATGAGCTGTCGTTGGACTCGAGCTGACGGGGGCTTTCCTATGGACCACTCATTATATTAAAAAAAGAAAATTTTTGTTTTTGAAAGTAGGTGATAGTTTGAAAACCAAACATGATAAACGTTGTGCCAAGGTTCAAACCAATGGTTTTTATGTACTTTATGTTTTATAATAAAACATTTTATTTTTGATGTTTTTTTGAAAACAGTCCAATTTTGAAATTCCTATATTTTGGAAACTAGGAATTTTACAAAAAAGTTTGTTTGACGTAAATGAATGGCCCATACCCCCTCTACTCCCAAAATAAATTTCAAGTTCTAGGATAAAAACTGGTAGTAGTGTGGTAGTGACAGTTCTGCCACTCCCCCTACTTTCATATAAAATTTGGTGATATCTCCCGAACGCATAATCGGATTTTAACGAACGACGTATTGTTGGCATGGGATGGCGTTCTCTTGGCTAAGAATGTGTGTTGGTATTTTTTTTTGATTGGCGCTATTTTTGAAACGGTGAATTTTGGAAAAAAAAGTTGGTATGACGTTAATGAAAGATGGGTATGCCCTCTAGGTGGGCAGCAAGTTTCAAGGGTGTAGGAGGGGAAAAAAATGATAGCCTACTTTCTCGCGAACATTGGCGAAAATTGGCGAATGGATGGTCGGATTTTAACGAATGAGGTATTGTTGGCGTTGGGGTGACGGGCGCTTTGCTCTGGACCACGTATTATAATATTTATATTTTTTTGAAAATTTTTGTTTTTAAAAGTAGACTATAGTTAAAGCCCTGCGCGGATGCGGATATCCGCGGAAAAACCCGCGGATATCCGCAAATATTTTCGCCACGCGGATATAGTTTGCATGGTTGTGCGGATAGCGGATAAGCTGCGGACAATGTTTCGAGTAAATTTGCGGATAGTTTTTAGAATACAAACTTACGATAATTATTACATACAGTATTTGATATGCCAATCGACAGCTTCATGCTTAAAAGAGGAATACTCCTATAGCCTATTGCGTACGAAATATTCAGGCACTTATACAAGAGAAGATTATTTTACTCATATGCTTTCAGGTCTTGACATCTCATCATCATCAATTCTCACTGCCATTATTACTATACGTACGAGATATAATGCTGTCAATAAGCTTGTTAGTTCATCGTGGTGACATCATTAACATTCCTCATGTCAGCTACTTCGCCGTCTAAGCTATCCTGGAAGATATGGTTCCAGGTTTATCTGTAGATTTATTTCCAACTTGGCACTGAAGCACGAGTTATGACATCAACTATGCGAACATGGACGGGTCAAGAAGCAGAAGGATGATGACTGACTTGGAATTTCCGACCAAATGTCAATCCCTTTCCCCAAGCGTAAGAGAAGTTCACTTATTAGGGAATGTTACCGCGACCGTGAGTATGAACATAATTTCATCAACACGGATAAAATATCTATTAAAATTAAACGAGGTGAATATTCAATAGCGCGTGAAACAAAACTCAAGTCAACGAAATGGCAGACATTTGGTTACGTTTTCAATGGAAACGAAAAGGAGAACGATATAGTAGGATGTTTTACCTGTAAAAAAGTGTATTCATACTCAGGACACAAATCAGGCTCATCAAACTTACTGAGGCACAAGTGCGAAAGAAGCCAAAAAAGTATAGCCAATTTTATGTCTAAAGCGGATGTCAAGGAACCAGATGTGTCATCCAACTTGAAGTCCCTTGCAATGAAGCAAATTGTCAGGAAGGACTTTCTCCTCAAATGTCTAAATGTGTTGGTTTAACACTTAATGCTTTATCTAATACATTAAAAACATAATATTGAATTATCAGCGGATTTGGATAAAAGTCATGCGGATGCGGATAACAGTTGTGCGGATGCGGGGCGGATGCGGATAAAAGTCATGCGGAAGCGGGGCGGATGCGGATAAAAGTCGTGCGGAAGCGGGGCGGATGCGGATAACGTTTTGCGTATCCGCGCAGGGCTCTAGCTATAGTTTGAAAACCAAACTTGATAGAACGTTGTTTAATAGTTAAAACAAATGGTCTCTATGACCTTTATTTTTTATAATATTTTTTTTTACTTTTTGAGATTTTTTGAAAACATTTAAATTTTGAATTTTTACTATTTTGGAAACTAACAAGTTTACAAATAAGTTAGTTTGACATAAATGAAAGGTCTCTACCCCCTCTACCACGAAAATAAATGTCAAGTCTCTAGGACAAGAACTATGCATTTTACATTTTTAAATAAAAGAGGACAAAAAAGGGAAATTGGAAAGATTAAATATTTGTACAAAAAATATATACAATAAAAAGAACCTGTCTATCAATGCAAAATTACGACATTTTAATACAGTTGTTAGACCAGTCATCTTGTACGGCATGGAAACTACAAATATAACCGGAATGGAGAATTTACTCAAGATAGAAAGAAGAATTTTAAGAAGGATTTATGGTCCTAGAAAAACACAGGAAGGTTATAGACTGAGATCAAATGCAGAAATTTATAGTAAAATCGATAACCTTGAAGTGATGATCAGAAAACGGCGACTTCAGTTCTACGGACTTATGGTCCGCATGGATTGCTCAAGGTTAAACAAACAAATTTTTGATAAAATCTGGAACTATAAAGGGCAAGGAGGCTATGTAAAACAAATGAAAGAAGAACTTCAAAAATTCAAAAAATTACTGAAGAAGATTGTCTAAATCGAATAGAGTTCAGAAAAAAAATTGGCCTCAAAATTCTTGTCGAGGAGAAGGAGAATCTCAACAGAGGAGAATGGACTGCTGAAAGAAGAGTTGCGCAGTCGACCAGGATGAAAGACTTCTGGAAAAGAAAGGAGGAAACTAGACCTGTAAAGAAGTGATATTTGCGTGGTCCTTGTTGGCCTGTCCACGGTGTATATATATAAAAGAGTGTTTGTAGACAGAGAGCCGGTAGCGCTTGACCTATGTTACAACGAGGCTATGACTGGCCATAGTGAATACAGGAAATTGCTATTTCGACAGGGTGGCAGGGCGAGGGAACGCTTTTTGATATTTTCCTATATGACGAACAAATAAAGGTGAATATTTTCAAAAAAATCCTCATCGTGATCTTTAAAACATGTTAGTAAACACTGACCAGTAGCCTGACAAATTCATAATGGTATTAGATGAATAAAAAAGCAAGGCTTTTTTGTCGACAACAACAGGACTTGCTTTGTATGTATATATGTCTGACTGGCCGGATAGAATATCTTCTTGAGGCATGGCTAGCTGGTGCATTCTTGGAATGCACGGTACCTGAGATTATAATTTTGAATGCTTTTGCACGTTCTTTCCTTCCTTTTTGTCAAACACCAACAGTGATCATTTGTTTTCTCCTTTATGTGCAAATCTCTTATATTTTGTATGAGTCTGTTCCAGATATATATTCTGTGACCCACCTAGCGTCATATAACAACGAATCTCTGAAGCTCTTCAACTCTTCCTCGCGCAAGAGGAATTCCATATCCATTTGGCTACCAGATACTGTTGTCAACTCTTTGAAGACCAGCTCAGCAAAAGAAGATTATTTTCTTTCTTTAAAGTTGGCAATGTTTATATGTTCTCCTTTTGTCTCCTACCCCCCACTCTTTTCCCCTTCCGTGGTCTCTCCGTGCTCCGTTGAGCAGCTCTCACTTCTCCGTCTGCAGTTGACTCGTTCAGTCAAAGCTCCGCTCGAGCTTGCCTCCTCAAACCAAGAGGCTCACCCTCTTCTACGCCATGTTGGCTAAGTAATCATCATCGAAATCTTCGACTTCAACATGAAATCAAGATAAGTACCTTTTTAAAAGTTTTAACCGCATCTTCATGGTTTTAACTTCCACGTGCTTTTAATTATAATTTATAGACAGTGTGAAATTCTTTACTTTGGGGCAATATCATTCCTCGTGGGATTTGCCATGTTGAGCTTTTGCTTGTATAAGCCAACCTTACTAAAAAAGAGCTTTTCTTAAGCTATTCAAACGAGAAATCCTCTCGCTACGTGGGATATTATCTAATACCCGCTGTCTATAATTATAAAGCTAGTTCCTCCGTTGGATTTTCTCAACCCCATTTTCTGCTAAGGTCGATCTGGAACCTTCGAGATCTTGTTCTCTATCTGCGAGTCTTGCCGTCAAGTATTGTTCACGCACTTGTGAAAATGCTAGTTAAAATGAGGAATCTTCCTTACAAATTTTTGTAATAGCTAACTTTCCTCCACCGCTGGAACCTCTGGAACATTCTATGGCGCATTTAATTGTAAATCACAACTTTTTCAAGAAATAGACTCTCACCTATATAGTGCAATCAGTTATTTCCATAATTGCAATAACTTTTTTTCTCATAAACTTCAGTGTTTTTATAGTGAACTTTGCATCCATCTTCATAGACTACAGTGATAAACAGTGCTTTCTCCGCGTTTCTACCGCGTCGCGATCGTCCGGTTATATTAAATACGGCCATGAACATTGATCCTATATCCCAATAATCTTTCCTTAACCTTCTACTAACAACCATTATTTATAAAATTGTAACTTTCTATAAGGTGTTACTCACGAAGTGCCCTTCCAACTTTGCTAGTTTAACATTAATTAAATTCTGCATAATTGCTTGTGTGATACAAGTTTTAAATTCACGTTGTTCCTTTCCCATAATCAGGGAAAACAATCCTCTAAACTCTTGAGCGAGTCATGTTCAGGTTTCACGAAATGGAAACTGCCCCATTTTGCTCGTGATTCCTAATTAAACATAGGAAGTCTAGAAACTTCCTTTTCACTTTCTCCAGGTTTCACAGTAAGTGACCTGTCCTCCTTTGTATAATTCTCATATAATAATTCTGTATAAATATAAGAAGTTGTAGGAACTTCTATCTTATTTTTCATGTTGTTATTATTGTTATTTTCAAAGTTGTCACTTTCTCTAGAACATTCTCTCCTGAATTTCTTAAGGTGCACTTTTTGTACTCCAATTCACGTTCAAGCTTTAATTATTTCATTGCTCATTTGTTTAAATCTTATAAAGATTTTAGAAACATGTAAGGTTTGAAACCTTGTAAATTGTCAATTGCCTGGAGCAACCGTTTAATGTTGAGAGGTCTGCGACCCCATTTATTAAAAAGTTCAAATGAACTATGTTTGCCAAATTTATATTACATTCTTGTTAATTTCTTGAAATTGTCAAATAAATTAAATATTTGTTCTTGGGTTCATCATTTCTCTGATACTACAGTTAGGCAGGATCCTGGCTTTCCTAGCTCTTCCTAGGTTTATGCCCTCGTTCATGCTCAATAAAGCTTTTACTATCTGTCTGGCCAGACCATCACCCTTCCCTATAGTACTTTTATTCGTGCTTGGAAGGAAACACACTAAAGCCTCTCTCTGGCAAACTGCCCAAGTCTTAGCTGCGGTTCCCGTTAGCCTCGACCAAGCTCGTACCTACTTTAGGTATCAAGGTGTTAATTTTCAGTGGCAACTGCCTCTAAAGGTATTTAAAGTTGAACTCATTAATTTTGTGGGACTCTCCTCCCATTTTTCTATCCTTTTTCTCCAATCCCAAATCTACTTCCTTCTCTCAATCATCTTCCCTTGGTGGGTGGGTTATTCCCTAGCCTATAATCTACCCAAAATTTGGTGCCGAAACCCGGGAGAGTCCATTTTTTATTTCTATTGTTTGTCAAGTGTCATTTGACAATACTTGGCAAATTATTAATATCTGCTTTGGATTTTTCAGCTATATCTACGTCGTGCAAAGCCTGTGAACGGGAAAGAGGCCGCTCCTGTCTCCTATGGTGTGTCCTGTTCTTTATACCCATTTGCTGCTGCAAACTTGACAGCATCTCCAAGGTTCTACAGTTTCGTGAGTTGTATTTCAATTTATTCTTTTTGTTATGGCTCCTACTGAAAAAGATGAAACTCTCATTGCTAGACGTTCTTCTTATAAAGGGCAACTCACTAGATTCCGAAATTTCATCAGCAAATTAAATCCCGCCGAGTGTGATTTAGATATCTTAACACATCGTCTTAAGTTGTACGAACGGTCTTATGATTATTATGACCAAATTCAAACCGAGATTGAATCCGCTTGTCCAGACCTTCAATCGGATCGGGACGAGGTCGAACCCTTGTACTTTGAAGGAATTGCAAAGGCCCACCAACTGATCCGCAATATCTCAGAACCGGACACTAAGGTCATCAATCCGGCCCAGTTAGCACCCGCTTCAGTTCACAAGAACAAACCGAAACCGTTACTTCCCAAGATAAGCCTACCGCACTTCTCAGGCAAGGAAGGTGAATGGTATTCTTTTTACGAACTTTACTGCTCCCTAATTCATGAAAATATCGAGATTCCAGACATACATAAATTTTACTTCCTCCGCACTTCTTTGGAATGTGAGGCCTTAGCCTTAGTGGAGTCACTGCCTTTAAGCGCAGACAACTACCACATCGCCTTTAATCTCCTTAAAGAGAGATATGGCAATTTACGTTTGAGTGTAGCTCGTCATATCCGCTGTCTCTTCAACTTACCAGCCGTCAAACCTAATGACGTCACATCTTTAAGAGACCTCTTAGATTCTATGCAGTTAAATGTCAGAGCGTTATACCAACTAAAACAGCATGTCCAAACATGGGACACCATACTTATTCACCTAGCTACATCAAGATTCGATTTTTCGACACTGAAGGCCTGGGAGATCGAACTCGCCTGCAACAAGGAACATTCGTTCGAACACCTTATCTCGTTTCTCAACAGTCGATGTCAATTCCTTACAGCACTCGCATTTCAGTGCGAAAAGGTCGAAACGAATCCTCAGTGTCAAATTTTTGAAAAAAAACTTGCTTCTTCAAAGGGACATCAGCCCCCATCTGTCGAGAACAAGCAAACCCGTTCCTCTTTCAATCATGCAAGAGAAGATATCAGGCCGCTTAACAAATCGTTAAAATGCACGCTCTGTAAAAAGCTTCACACATTGTATTCGTGCAAATCCTTTAAAGAATTGTCTGTCGAAGATCGAAGGAAGTTTGTCTTGAATAGCAAACATTGTTTCAACTGCTTGTCACCTAAGCATTCTTCTTCGAACTGTACGTCATCAAATCTCTGTTTCCATTGTAAAAAACCGCATCATTCCTTATTGCACGTTCACGATAAATCGAGGTCATCAGCACCCGCCTCTTCAAGCTCCATGCAGAGCAGCTCCGAACAAACTAATGCTTCTTCCTGCATTTCCAACGCCGACACTTCTTACAGTGCGCAAACCCTTTTGACCACTGTACAATTCGAAATCCAAGATAAATTTGGAAATTGGTTCAGAACCCGTGGTCTTCTCGATTCCGCTTCAACTCATAACTTTGTTTCGCAATCGTTGATTAAAAAACTAGGTCTTTCGTCATCGCCTACTTCTATCAATGTGACCGGCATTGACAATTTGAAAACTCAAGTTTTGCAGTCTTCAAAATTGAAAATCAGAGACGTTTGCCAAAGAAACACCAATCTTAATTTAAACTGTCTCATTCTTACCAGTATTGGCAAGGACACTCCAAGTCACTCTATTAATACCTCCGGATTAAAGATTCCCTCGCACTTAAGGTTAGCCGATCCTCAGTTTAATGCTCAAGGTCCCATTGATGTACTTTTTAGTGCCAATGTTTTTTGGAAGTGCCTTCGTAAACAAACACGCAAGTTATCTTCAACCGTGGTCGCCAGAGACACCGATTTTGGTTGGGTTATTACTGGTGAAATCCAGCATACCAGTGTTCAAACCAAAGCGCAATGTCGTTTCGTTACAGCTGACATAAATCCCATTTCTGAAAAAGAGAACGCTCATGTTTCAGATCTCAATATTTTTGAAAACCACTTGTCGAAACGATGTCTTATCGTGAACAACTGCGCTACCTCTGTAAGTTGTTTAAATGGTTTTTCCTTCTTCCCGCACAAGATGGCCATTCAAGTTCGCCTTGCTTTGTGTTATTTTGTCTATCTTCTTATGTCATTTTTTATAGCAGTTAATTGCTTAAACTCTCTATTAAAAACTATCTTCCCCTTGTGTAAAACCATGGCTATCAGTCACCATCACTTTGCTGTACGCTATGTTTCACTTCTTTCGCTATGTAGAAGGATGGCCCCGGCCGGCTCCTCCCTCCTTCCTCACAATTGGAAGTCGCTCATGAAACCGATTGAAAATCTGAATTCTATAGCATCTAGAATAACTATTCTTATGCATAACCTT
This sequence comes from Meconema thalassinum, assembly GCA_946902985.2. NCBI lineage: Eukaryota > Metazoa > Arthropoda > Insecta > Orthoptera > Tettigoniidae > Meconema > Meconema thalassinum. The sequence goes on along the minus strand of OX336388.2, from coordinate 186,602,603 downwards.
CTTCTCAATGTCCCAGCTTGTCTTCTTTGCTCGGAAGAATTAAGCTTCTTTCTGTTGAAAATTGTCCGATTTCGTGATCCTCTCAATTATGCGAAATTGATTTCCTACTTTATTTCATATAGCTTTAAATTGTTTGTTCACGTCCAAGTTACGATTGACTGCACGCCGTCCAAACTGAATATCTGCTTTAAGTTACAGCTGATTCAACAAATGTTGTTTGCGTACTTTGAACCGCTTGTTTGTCAGACTTGTTTGTATACTAGTCTGAGGAAGGCCAAGTTGTTGTTTATTTCCTGTACGCTTGACACAGTTCAAAGCAAGTTTCTCTTATCTCAACTTTGGCTGATTGCCAACCATTGTCTGGCGAGCCGCTACCGTAATCTCGGAAGCCGTTCACCTACTTCCAAAAATAAACTTGTTCTAGTTAAGGACTCTTTCAGCTATTTATATGTCTTATCTCGTTGTACTATGTGTGTCAAGGCCGTGCTTGTTTACGTCTCTCACTTACTCATGCTCGTATTCTATAACTGCTTCGATCCCTGTTTCAAAACTTCGTTGCGTATTTCTCACGCGCTTATGTATTGCAATTTGCTTGCATATTTTGCGATCTTAATGTTCATTGATGAACAAACTTGTTTTTTCTCGTCGTCACATTCGATGTGTTTTTGTATTCATACTTGTCATGTCCCGTTTTTCGCTGACTTAAGTATTTTTCTGAGTAAACCCTTTGATACTCATTATGACTTAAGGTCATTGTTTATGGCTACTAGTTTGTTACCTATGGCGTTCTTGCTTTCTACTCGCATAGTTCCTTTGTTTATTTGGTATATTCTTGTCTTGAATAGATGTACTTGTTTCTATACGCTTTGTTTAAACTTGCCAATTCTTCTTTCTCATCGTATCGCAATCTTTACTAGTGCTTTATTTCCCTCAGCTTCTAGTTATTTCGTGATTGAAAGTGTCGTTAATTCTCACATTTTAACTCCGCTTTCTAATGACCCTGATGACCTCCTTCCACTCACACCTGGTCACTGTCTTACACGCACTTCTCTCTCTGCCCATCCTCCCCTTCCTAATTCTTTCAGGGATTTTGATTTACCCATTGTTTGGCGTAAACTTGAAGCCCTCCGCAATTCCTTTTGGAAGAGATGGAACTTGGAATATTTAACTTCCTTGCAAGGGAGACAGAAGTGGTTTCTTTCCAGTCCCGACATTAAAGTGGGAGACTTGGTCTTAGTTAGGGATGTTTCACCCCCCCTAGTCTGGCCTTTTGGAAGAATGACCAAGTGTTACCCTGGAGGAGATAGGAGAGTCAGGGTATTCAGAGTCTTGACCAATAATGGTCAGATCACAAGACCACTTCTCTTCAATTACTGTATTACTCTTAAATGTTTAATTGCTTATTGTTCCCTGTTGGTGTCTGCCCCTCCCAGTATGGTGCATTCTTGGAATGCACGGTACCTTAGATTATAATTTTGAATGCTTTTGCACGTTCTTTCCTTCCTTTTTGTCAAACACCAACAGTGATCATTTGTTTTCTCCTTTATGTGCAAATCTCTTATATTTTGTATGAGTCTGTTCCAGATATATATTCTGTGACCCACCTAGCGTCATATAACAACGAATCTCTGAAGCTCTTCAACTCTTCCTCGCGCAAGAGGAATTCCATATCCATTTGGCTACCAGATACTGTTGTCAACTCTTTGAAGACCAGCTCAGCAAAAGAAGATTATTTTCTTTCTTTAAAGTTGGCAATGTTTATATGTCCTCCTTTTGTCTCCTACCCCCCACTCTTTTCCCCTTCCGTGGTCTCTCCGTGCTCCGTTGAGCAGCTCTCACTTCTCCGTCTGCAGTTGACTCGTTCAGTCAAAGCTCCGCTCGAGCTTGCCTCCTCAAACCAAGAGGCTCACCCTCTTCTACGCCATGTTGGCTAAGTAATAATCATCGAAATCTTCGACTTCAACATGAAATCAAGATAAGTACCTTTTTAAAAGTTTTAACCGCATCTTCATGGTTTTAACTTCCACGTGCTTTTAATTATAATTTATAGACAGTGTGAAATTCTTTACTTTGGGGCAATATCATTCCTCGTGGGATTTGCCATGTTGAGCTTTTGCTTGTATAAGCCAACCTTACTAAAAAGAGCTTTTCTTAAGCTATTCAAACGAGAAATCCTCTCGCTACGTGGGATATTATCTAATACCCGCTGTCTATAATTATAAAGCTAGTTCCTCCGTTGGATTTTCTCAACCCCATTTTCTGCTAAGGTCGATCTGGAACCTTCGAGATCTTGTTCTCTATCTGCGAGTCTTGCCGTCAAGTATTGTTCACGCACTTGTGAAAATGCTAGTTAAAATTAGGAATCTTCCTTACAAATTTTTGTAATAGCTAACTTTCCTCCACCGCTGGAACCTCTGGAACATTCTATGGCGCATTTAATTGTAAATCACAACTTTTTCAAGAAATAGACTCTCACCTATATAGTGCAATCAGTTATTTCCATAATTGCAATAACTTTTTTTCTCATAAACTTCAGTGTTTTTATAGTGAACTTTGCATCCATCTTCATAGACTACAGTGATAAACAGTGCTTTCTCCGCGTTTCTACCGCGTCGCGATCGTCCGGTTATATTAAATACGGCCATGAACATTGATCCTATATCCCAATGATCTTTCCTTAACCTTCTACTAACAACCATTATTTATAAAATTGTAACTTTCTATAAGGTGTTACTCACGAAGTGCCCTTCCAACTTTGCTAGTTTAACATTAATTAAATTCTGCATAATTGCTTGTGTGATACAAGTTTTAAATTCACGTTGTTCCTTTCCCATAATCAGGGAAAACAATCCTCTAAACTCTTGAGCGAGTCATGTTCAGGTTTCACGAAATGGAAACTGCCCCATTTTGCTCGTGATTCCTAATTAAACATAGGAAGTCTAGAAACTTCCTTTTCACTTTCTCCAGGTTTCACAGTAAGTGACCTGTCCTCCTTTGTATAATTCTCATATAATAATTCTGTATAAATATAAGAAGTTGTAGGAACTTCTATCTTATTTTTCATGTTGTTATTATTGTTATTTTCAAAGTTGTCACTTTCTCTAGAACATTCTCTCCTGAATTTCTTAAGGTGCACTTTTTGTACTCCAATTCACGTTCAAGCTTTAATTATTTCATTGCTCATTTGTTTAAATCTTATAAAGATTTTAGAAACATGTAAGGTTTGAAACCTTGTAAATTGTCAATTGCCTGGAGCAACCGTTTAATGTTGAGAGGTCTGCGACCCCATTTATTAAAAAGTTCAAATGAACTATGTTTGCCAAATTTATATTACATGCTTGTTAATTTCTTGAAATTGTCAAATAAATTAAATATTTGTTCTTGGGTTCATCATTTCTCTGATACTACAGTTAGGCAGGATCCTGGCTTTCCTAGCTCTTCCTAGGTTTATGCCCTCGTTCATGCTCAATAAAGCTTTTACTATCTGTCTGGCCAGACCATCACCCTTCCCTATAGTACTTTTATTCGTGCTTGGAAGGAAACACACTAAAGCCTCTCTCTGGCAAACTGCCCAAGTCTTAGCTGCGGTTCCCGTTAGCCTCGACCAAGCTCGTACCTACTTTAGGTATCAAGGTGTTAATTTTCAGTGGCAACTGCCTCTAAAGGTATTTAAAGTTGAACTCATTAATTTTGTGGGACTCTCCTCCCATTTTTCTATCCTTTTTCTCCAATCCCAAATCTACTTCCTTCTCTCAATCATCTTCCCTTGGTGGGTGGGTTATTCCCTAGCCTATAATCTACCCAAAATTTGGTGCCGAAACCCGGGAGAGTCCATTTTTTATTTCTATTGTTTGTCAAGTGTCATTTGACAATACTTGGCAAATTATTAATATCTGCTTTGGATTTTTCAGCTATATCTACGTCGTGCAAAGCCTGTGAACGGGAAAGAGGCCGCTCCTGTCTCCTATGGTGTGTCCTGTTCTTTATACCCATTTGCTGCTGCAAACTTGACAGCATCTCCAAGGTTCTACAGTTTCGTGAGTTGTATTTCAATTTATTCTTTTTGTTATGGCTCCTACTGAAAAAGATGAAACTCTCATTGCTAGACGTTCTTCTTATAAAGGGCAACTCACTAGATTCCGAAATTTCATCAGCAAATTAAATCCCGCCGAGTGTGATTTAGATATCTTAACACATCGTCTTAAGTTGTACGAACGGTCTTATGATTATTATGACCAAATTCAAACCGAGATTGAATCCGCTTGTCCAGACCTTCAATCGGATCGGGACGAGGTCGAACCCTTGTACTTTGAAGGAATTGCAAAGGCCCACCAACTGATCCGCAATATCTCAGAACCGGACACTAAGGTCATCAATCCGGCCCAGTTAGCACCCGCTTCAGTTCACAAGAACAAACCGAAACCGTTACTTCCCAAGATAAGCCTACCGCACTTCTCAGGCAAGGAAGGTGAATGGTATTCTTTTTACGAACTTTACTGCTCCCTAATTCATGAAAATATCGAGATTCCAGACATACATAAATTTTACTTCCTCCGCACTTCTTTGGAATGTGAGGCCTTAGCCTTAGTGGAGTCACTGCCTTTAAGCGCAGACAACTACCACATCGCCTTTAATCTCCTTAAAGAGAGATATGGCAATTTACGTTTGAGTGTAGCTCGTCATATCCGCTGTCTCTTCAACTTACCAGCCGTCAAACCTAATGACGTCACATCTTTAAGAGACCTCTTAGATTCTATGCAGTTAAATGTCAGAGCGTTATACCAACTAAAACAGCATGTCCAAACATGGGACACCATACTTATTCACCTAGCTACATCAAGATTCGATTTTTCGACACTGAAGGCCTGGGAGATCGAACTCGCCTGCAACAAGGAACATTCGTTCGAACACCTTATCTCGTTTCTCAACAGTCGATGTCAATTCCTTACAGCACTCGCATTTCAGTGCGAAAAGGTCGAAACGAATCCTCAGTGTCAAATTTTTGAAAAAAAACTTGCTTCTTCAAAGGGACATCAGCCCCCATCTGTCGAGAACAAGCAAACCCGTTCCTCTTTCAATCATGCAAGAGAAGATATCAGGCCGCTTAACAAATCGTTAAAATGCACGCTCTGTAAAAAGCTTCACACATTGTATTCGTGCAAATCCTTTAAAGAATTGTCTGTCGAAGATCGAAGGAAGTTTGTCTTGAATAGCAAACATTGTTTCAACTGCTTGTCACCTAAGCATTCTTCTTCGAACTGTACGTCATCAAATCTCTGTTTCCATTGTAAAAAACCGCATCATTCCTTATTGCACGTTCACGATAAATCGAGGTCATCAGCACCCGCCTCTTCAAGCTCCATGCAGAGCAGCTCCGAACAAACTAATGCTTCTTCCTGCATTTCCAACGCCGACACTTCTTACAGTGCGCAAACCCTTTTGACCACTGTACAATTCGAAATCCAAGATAAATTTGGAAATTGGTTCAGAACCCGTGGTCTTCTCGATTCCGCTTCAACTCATAACTTTGTTTCGCAATCGTTGATTAAAAAACTAGGTCTTTCGTCATCGCCTACTTCTATCAATGTGACCGGCATTGACAATTTGAAAACTCAAGTTTTGCAGTCTTCAAAATTGAAAATCAGAGACGTTTGCCAAAGAAACACCAATCTTAATTTAAACTGTCTCATTCTTACCAGTATTGGCAAGGACACTCCAAGTCACTCTATTAATACCTCCGGATTAAAGATTCCCTCGCACTTAAGGTTAGCCGATCCTCAGTTTAATGCTCAAGGTCCCATTGATGTACTTTTTAGTGCCAATGTTTTTTGGAAGTGCCTTCGTAAACAAACACGCAAGTTATCTTCAACCGTGGTCGCCAGAGACACCGATTTTGGTTGGGTTATTACTGGTGAAATCCAGCATACCAGTGTTCAAACCAAAGCGCAATGTCGTTTCGTTACAGCTGACATAAATCCCATTTCTGAAAAAGAGAACGCTCATGTTTCAGATCTCAATATTTTTGAAAACCACTTGTCGAAACGATGTCTTATCGTGAACAACTGCGCTACCTCTGTAAGTTGTTTAAATGGTTTTTCCTTCTTCCCGCACAAGATGGCCATTCAAGTTCGCCTTGCTTTGTGTTATTTTGTCTATCTTCTTATGTCATTTTTTATAGCAGTTAATTGCTTAAACTCTCTATTAAAAACTATCTTCCCCTTGTGTAAAACCATGGCTATCAGTCACCATCACTTTGCTGTACGCTATGTTTCACTTCTTTCGCTATGTAGAAGGATGGCCCCGGCCGGCTCCTCCCTCCTTCCTCACAATTGGAAGTCGCTCATGAAACCGATTGAAAATCTGAATTCTATAGCATCTAGAATAACTATTCTTATGCATAACCTTCTTCTCAATGTCCCAGCTTGTCTTCTTTGCTCGGAAGAATTAAGCTTCTTTCTGTTGAAAATTGTCCGATTTCGTGATCCTCTCAATTATGCGAAATTGATTTCCTACTTTATTTCATATAGCTTTAAATTGTTTGTTCACGTCCAAGTTACGATTGACTGCACGCCGTCCAAACTGAATATCTGCTTTAAGTTACAGCTGATTCAACAAATGTTGTTTGCGTACTTTGAACCGCTTGTTTGTCAGACTTGTTTGTATACTAGTCTGAGGAAGGCCAAGTTGTTGTTTATTTCCTGTACGCTTGACACAGTTCAAAGCAAGTTTCTCTTATCTCAACTTTGGCTGATTGCCAACCATTGTCTGGCGAGCCGCTACCGTAATCTCGGAAGCCGTTCACCTACTTCCAAAAATAAACTTGTTCTAGTTAAGGACTCTTTCAGCTATTTATATGTCTTATCTCGTTGTACTATGTGTGTCAAGGCCGTGCTTGTTTACATCTCTCACTTACTCATGCTCGTATTCTATAACTGCTTCGATCCCTGTTTCAAAACTTCGTTGCGTATTTCTCACGCGCTTATGTATTGCAATTTGCTTGCATATTTTGCGATCTTAATGTTCATTGATGAACAAACTTGTTTTTTCTCGTCGTCACATTCGATGTGTTTTTGTATTCATACTTGTCATGTCCCGTTTTTCGCTGACTTAAGTATTTTTCTGAGTAAACCCTTTGATACTCATTATGACTTAAGGTCATTGTTTATGGCTACTAGTTTGTTACCTATGGCGTTCTTGCTTTCTACTCGCATAGTTCCTTTGTTTATTTGGTATATTCTTGTCTTGAATAGATGTACTTGTTTCTATACGCTTTGTTTAAACTTGCCAATTCTTCTTTCTCATCGTATCGCAATCTTTACTAGTGCTTTATTTCCCTCAGCTTCTAGTTATTTCGTGATTGAAAGTGTCGTTAATTCTCACATTTTAACTCCGCTTTCTAATGACCCTGATGACCTCCTTCCACTCACACCTGGTCACTGTCTTACACGCACTTCTCTCTCTGCCCATCCTCCCCTTCCTAATTCTTTCAGGGATTTTGATTTACCCATTGTTTGGCGTAAACTTGAAGCCCTCCGCAATTCCTTTTGGAAGAGATGGAACTTGGAATATTTAACTTCCTTGCAAGGGAGACAGAAGTGGTTTCTTTCCAGTCCCGACATTAAAGTGGGAGACTTGGTCTTAGTTAGGGATGTTTCACCCCCCCTAGTCTGGCCTTTTGGAAGAATGACCAAGTGTTACCCTGGAGGAGATAGGAGAGTCAGGGTATTCAGAGTCTTGACCAATAATGGTCAGATCACAAGACCACTTCTCTTCAATTACTGTATTACTCTTAAATGTTTAATTGCTTATTGTTCCCTGTTGGTGTCTGCCCCTCCCAGTATGGTGCATTCTTGGAATGCACGGTACCTTAGATTATAATTTTGAATGCTTTTGCACGTTCTTTCCTTCCTTTTTGTCAAACACCAACAGTGATCATTTGTTTTCTCCTTTATGTGCAAATCTCTTATATTTTGTATGAGTCTGTTCCAGATATATATTCTGTGACCCACCTAGCGTCATATAACAACGAATCTCTGAAGCTCTTCAACTCTTCCTCGCGCAAGAGGAATTCCATATCCATTTGGCTACCAGATACTGTTGTCAACTCTTTGAAGACCAGCTCAGCAAAAGAAGATTATTTTCTTTCTTTAAAGTTGGCAATGTTTATATGTCCTCCTTTTGTCTCCTACCCCCCACTCTTTTCCCCTTCCGTGGTCTCTCCGTGCTCCGTTGAGCAGCTCTCACTTCTCCGTCTGCAGTTGACTCGTTCAGTCAAAGCTCCGCTCGAGCTTGCCTCCTCAAACCAAGAGGCTCACCCTCTTCTACGCCATGTTGGCTAAGTAATAATCATCGAAATCTTCGACTTCAACATGAAATCAAGATAAGTACCTTTTTAAAAGTTTTAACCGCATCTTCATGGTTTTAACTTCCACGTGCTTTTAATTATAATTTATAGACAGTGTGAAATTCTTTACTTTGGGGCAATATCATTCCTCGTGGGATTTGCCATGTTGAGCTTTTGCTTGTATAAGCCAACCTTACTAAAAAAGAGCTTTTCTTAAGCTATTCAAACGAGAAATCCTCTCGCTACGTGGGATATTATCTAATACCCGCTGTCTATAATTATAAAGCTAGTTCCTCCGTTGGATTTTCTCAACCCCATTTTCTGCTAAGGTCGATCTGGAACCTTCGAGATCTTGTTCTCTATCTGCGAGTCTTGCCGTCAAGTATTGTTCACGCACTTGTGAAAATGCTAGTTAAAATTAGGAATCTTCCTTACAAATTTTTGTAATAGCTAACTTTCCTCCACCGCTGGAACCTCTGGAACATTCTATGGCGCATTTAATTGTAAATCACAACTTTTTCAAGAAATAGACTCTCACCTATATAGTGCAATCAGTTATTTCCATAATTGCAATAACTTTTTTTCTCATAAACTTCAGTGTTTTTATAGTGAACTTTGCATCCATCTTCATAGACTACAGTGATAAACAGTGCTTTCTCCGCGTTTCTACCGCGTCGCGATCGTCCGGTTATATTAAATACGGCCATGAACATTGATCCTATATCCCAATAATCTTTCCTTAACCTTCTACTAACAACCATTATTTATAAAATTGTAACTTTCTATAAGGTGTTACTCACGAAGTGCCCTTCCAACTTTGCTAGTTTAACATTAATTAAATTCTGCATAATTGCTTGTGTGATACAAGTTTTAAATTCACGTTGTTCCTTTCCCATAATCAGGGAAAACAATCCTCTAAACTCTTGAGCGAGTCATGTTCAGGTTTCACGAAATGGAAACTGCCCCATTTTGCTCGTGATTCCTAATTAAACATAGGAAGTCTAGAAACTTCCTTTTCACTTTCTCCAGGTTTCACAGTAAGTGACCTGTCCTCCTTTGTATAATTCTCATATAATAATTCTGTATAAATATAAGAAGTTGTAGGAACTTCTATCTTATTTTTCATGTTGTTATTATTGTTATTTTCAAAGTTGTCACTTTCTCTAGAACATTCTCTCCTGAATTTCTTAAGGTGCACTTTTTGTACTCCAATTCACGTTCAAGCTTTAATTATTTCATTGCTCATTTGTTTAAATCTTATAAAGATTTTAGAAACATGTAAGGTTTGAAACCTTGTAAATTGTCAATTGCCTGGAGCAACCGTTTAATGTTGAGAGGTCTGCGACCCCATTTATTAAAAAGTTCAAATGAACTATGTTTGCCAAATTTATATTACATGCTTGTTAATTTCTTGAAATTGTCAAATAAATTAAATATTTGTTCTTGGGTTCATCATTTCTCTGATACTACAGTTAGGCAGGATCCTGGCTTTCCTAGCTCTTCCTAGGTTTATGCCCTCGTTCATGCTCAATAAAGCTTTTACTATCTGTCTGGCCAGACCATCACCCTTCCCTATAGTACTTTTATTCGTGCTTGGAAGGAAACACACTAAAGCCTCTCTCTGGCAAACTGCCCAAGTCTTAGCTGCGGTTCCCGTTAGCCTCGACCAAGCTCGTACCTACTTTAGGTATCAAGGTGTTAATTTTCAGTGGCAACTGCCTCTAAAGGTATTTAAAGTTGAACTCATTAATTTTGTGGGACTCTCCTCCCATTTTTCTATCCTTTTTCTCCAATCCCAAATCTACTTCCTTCTCTCAATCATCTTCCCTTGGTGGGTGGGTTATTCCCTAGCCTATAATCTACCCAAAATTTGGTGCCGAAACCCGGGAGAGTCCATTTTTTATTTCTATTGTTTGTCAAGTGTCATTTGACAATACTTGGCAAATTATTAATATCTGCTTTGGATTTTTCAGCTATATCTACGTCGTGCAAAGCCTGTGAACGGGAAAGAGGCCGCTCCTGTCTCCTATGGTGTGTCCTGTTCTTTATACCCATTTGCTGCTGCAAACTTGACAGCATCTCCAAGGTTCTACAGTTTCGTGAGTTGTATTTCAATTTATTCTTTTTGTTATGGCTCCTACTGAAAAAGATGAAACTCTCATTGCTAGACGTTCTTCTTATAAAGGGCAACTCACTAGATTCCGAAATTTCATCAGCAAATTAAATCCCGCCGAGTGTGATTTAGATATCTTAACACATCGTCTTAAGTTGTACGAACGGTCTTATGATTATTATGACCAAATTCAAACCGAGATTGAATCCGCTTGTCCAGACCTTCAATCGGATCGGGACGAGGTCGAACCCTTGTACTTTGAAGGAATTGCAAAGGCCCACCAACTGATCCGCAATATCTCAGAACCGGACACTAAGGTCATCAATCCGGCCCAGTTAGCACCCGCTTCAGTTCACAAGAACAAACCGAAACCGTTACTTCCCAAGATAAGCCTACCGCACTTCTCAGGCAAGGAAGGTGAATGGTATTCTTTTTACGAACTTTACTGCTCCCTAATTCATGAAAATATCGAGATTCCAGACATACATAAATTTTACTTCCTCCGCACTTCTTTGGAATGTGAGGCCTTAGCCTTAGTGGAGTCACTGCCTTTAAGCGCAGACAACTACCACATCGCCTTTAATCTCCTTAAAGAGAGATATGGCAATTTACGTTTGAGTGTAGCTCGTCATATCCGCTGTCTCTTCAACTTACCAGCCGTCAAACCTAATGACGTCACATCTTTAAGAGACCTCTTAGATTCTATGCAGTTAAATGTCAGAGCGTTATACCAACTAAAACAGCATGTCCAAACATGGGACACCATACTTATTCACCTAGCTACATCAAGATTCGATTTTTCGACACTGAAGGCCTGGGAGATCGAACTCGCCTGCAACAAGGAACATTCGTTCGAACACCTTATCTCGTTTCTCAACAGTCGATGTCAATTCCTTACAGCACTCGCATTTCAGTGCGAAAAGGTCGAAACGAATCCTCAGTGTCAAATTTTTGAAAAAAAACTTGCTTCTTCAAAGGGACATCAGCCCCCATCTGTCGAGAACAAGCAAACCCGTTCCTCTTTCAATCATGCAAGAGAAGATATCAGGCCGCTTAACAAATCGTTAAAATGCACGCTCTGTAAAAAGCTTCACACATTGTATTCGTGCAAATCCTTTAAAGAATTGTCTGTCGAAGATCGAAGGAAGTTTGTCTTGAATAGCAAACATTGTTTCAACTGCTTGTCACCTAAGCATTCTTCTTCGAACTGTACGTCATCAAATCTCTGTTTCCATTGTAAAAAACCGCATCATTCCTTATTGCACGTTCACGATAAATCGAGGTCATCAGCACCCGCCTCTTCAAGCTCCATGCAGAGCAGCTCCGAACAAACTAATGCTTCTTCCTGCATTTCCAACGCCGACACTTCTTACAGTGCGCAAACCCTTTTGACCACTGTACAATTCGAAATCCAAGATAAATTTGGAAATTGGTTCAGAACCCGTGGTCTTCTCGATTCCGCTTCAACTCATAACTTTGTTTCGCAATCGTTGATTAAAAAACTAGGTCTTTCGTCATCGCCTACTTCTATCAATGTGACCGGCATTGACAATTTGAAAACTCAAGTTTTGCAGTCTTCAAAATTGAAAATCAGAGACGTTTGCCAAAGAAACACCAATCTTAATTTAAACTGTCTCATTCTTACCAGTATTGGCAAGGACACTCCAAGTCACTCTATTAATACCTCCGGATTAAAGATTCCCTCGCACTTAAGGTTAGCCGATCCTCAGTTTAATGCTCAAGGTCCCATTGATGTACTTTTTAGTGCCAATGTTTTTTGGAAGTGCCTTCGTAAACAAACACGCAAGTTATCTTCAACCGTGGTCGCCAGAGACACCGATTTTGGTTGGGTTATTACTGGTGAAATCCAGCATACCAGTGTTCAAACCAAAGCGCAATGTCGTTTCGTTACAGCTGACATAAATCCCATTTCTGAAAAAGAGAACGCTCATGTTTCAGATCTCAATATTTTTGAAAACCACTTGTCGAAACGATGTCTTATCGTGAACAACTGCGCTACCTCTGTAAGTTGTTTAAATGGTTTTTCCTTCTTCCCGCACAAGATGGCCATTCAAGTTCGCCTTGCTTTGTGTTATTTTGTCTATCTTCTTATGTCATTTTTATAGCAGTTAATTGCTTAAACTCTCTATTAAAAACTATCTTCCCCTTGTGTAAAACCATGGCTATCAGTCACCATCACTTTGCTGTACGCTATGTTTCACTTCTTTCGCTATGTAGAAGGATGGCCCCGGCCGGCTCCTCCCTCCTTCCTCACAATTGGAAGTCGCTCATGAAACCGATTGAAAATCTGAATTCTATAGCATCTAGAATAACTATTCTTATGCATAACCTTCTTCTCAATGTCCCAGCTTGTCTTCTTTGCTCGGAAGAATTAAGCTTCTTTCTGTTGAAAATTGTCCGATTTCGTGATCCTCTCAATTATGCGAAATTGATTTCCTACTTTATTTCATATAGCTTTAAATTGTTTGTTCACGTCCAAGTTACGATTGACTGCACGCCGTCCAAACTGAATATCTGCTTTAAGTTACAGCTGATTCAACAAATGTTGTTTGCGTACTTTGAACCGCTTGTTTGTCAGACTTGTTTGTATACTAGTCTGAGGAAGGCCAAGTTGTTGTTTATTTCCTGTACGCTTGACACAGTTCAAAGCAAGTTTCTCTTATCTCAACTTTGGCTGATTGCCAACCATTGTCTGGCGAGCCGCTACCGTAATCTCGGAAGCCGTTCACCTACTTCCAAAAATAAACTTGTTCTAGTTAAGGACTCTTTCAGCTATTTATATGTCTTATCTCGTTGTACTATGTGTGTCAAGGCCGTGCTTGTTTACGTCTCTCACTTACTCATGCTCGTATTCTATAACTGCTTCGATCCCTGTTTCAAAACTTCGTTGCGTATTTCTCACGCGCTTATGTATTGCAATTTGCTTGCATATTTTGCGATCTTAATGTTCATTGATGAACAAACTTGTTTTTTCTCGTCGTCACATTCGATGTGTTTTTGTATTCATACTTGTCATGTCCCGTTTTTCGCTGACTTAAGTATTTTTCTGAGTAAACCCTTTGATACTCATTATGACTTAAGGTCATTGTTTATGGCTACTAGTTTGTTACCTATGGCGTTCTTGCTTTCTACTCGCATAGTTCCTTTGTTTATTTGGTATATTCTTGTCTTGAATAGATGTACTTGTTTCTATACGCTTTGTTTAAACTTGCCAATTCTTCTTTCTCATCGTATCGCAATCTTTACTAGTGCTTTATTTCCCTCAGCTTCCAGTTATTTCGTGATTGAAAGTGTCGTTAATTCTCACCTTTTAACTCCGCTTTCTAATGACCCTGATGACCTCCTTCCACTCACACCTGGTCACTGTCTTACACGCACTTCTCTCTCTGCCCATCCTCCCCTTCCTAATTCTTTCAGGGATTTTGATTTACCCATTGCTTGGCGTAAACTTGAAGCCCTCCGCAATTCCTTTTGGAAGAGATGGAACTTGGAATATTTAACTTCCTTGCAAGGGAGACAGAAGTGGTTTCTTTCCAGTCCCGACATTAAAGTGGGAGACTTGGTCTTAGTTAGGGATGTTTCACCCCCCCTAGTCTGGCCTTTTGGAAGAATGACCAAGTGTTACCCTGGAGGAGATAGGAGAGTCAGGGTATTCAGAGTCTTGACCAATAATGGTCAGATCACAAGACCACTTCTCTTCAATTACTGTATTACTCTTAAATGTTTAATTGCTTATTGTTCCCTGTTGGTGTCTGCCCCTCCCAGTATGGTGCATTCTTGGAATGCACGGTACCTGAGATTATAATTTTGAATGCTTTTGCACGTTCTTTCCTTCCTTTTTGTCAAACACCAACAGTGATCATTTGTTTTCTCCTTTATGTGCAAATCTCTTATATTTTGTATGAGTCTGTTCCAGATATATATTCTGTGACCCACCTAGCGTCATATAACAACGAATCTCTGAAGCTCTTCAACTCTTCCTCGCGCAAGAGGAATTCCATATCCATTTGGCTACCAGATACTGTTGTCAACTCTTTGAAGACCAGCTCAGCAAAAGAAGATTATTTTCTTTCTTTAAAGTTGGCAATGTTTATATGTTCTCCTTTTGTCTCCTACCCCCCACTCTTTTCCCCTTCCGTGGTCTCTCCGTGCTCCGTTGAGCAGCTCTCACTTCTCCGTCTGCAGTTGACTCGTTCAGTCAAAGCTCCGCTCGAGCTTGCCTCCTCAAACCAAGAGGCTCACCCTCTTCTACGCCATGTTGGCTAAGTAATCATCATCGAAATCTTCGACTTCAACATGAAATCAAGATAAGTACCTTTTTAAAAGTTTTAACCGCATCTTCATGGTTTTAACTTCCACGTGCTTTTAATTATAATTTATAGACAGTGTGAAATTCTTTACTTTGGGGCAATATCATTCCTCGTGGGATTTGCCATGTTGAGCTTTTGCTTGTATAAGCCAACCTTACTAAAAAAGAGCTTTTCTTAAGCTATTCAAACGAGAAATCCTCTCGCTACGTGGGATATTATCTAATACCCGCTGTCTATAATTATAAAGCTAGTTCCTCCGTTGGATTTTCTCAACCCCATTTTCTGCTAAGGTCGATCTGGAACCTTCGAGATCTTGTTCTCTATCTGCGAGTCTTGCCGTCAAGTATTGTTCACGCACTTGTGAAAATGCTAGTTAAAATGAGGAATCTTCCTTACAAATTTTTGTAATAGCTAACTTTCCTCCACCGCTGGAACCTCTGGAACATTCTATGGCGCATTTAATTGTAAATCACAACTTTTTCAAGAAATAGACTCTCACCTATATAGTGCAATCAGTTATTTCCATAATTGCAATAACTTTTTTTCTCATAAACTTCAGTGTTTTTATAGTGAACTTTGCATCCATCTTCATAGACTACAGTGATAAACAGTGCTTTCTCCGCGTTTCTACCGCGTCGCGATCGTCCGGTTATATTAAATACGGCCATGAACATTGATCCTATATCCCAATAATCTTTCCTTAACCTTCTACTAACAACCATTATTTATAAAATTGTAACTTTCTATAAGGTGTTACTCACGAAGTGCCCTTCCAACTTTGCTAGTTTAACATTAATTAAATTCTGCATAATTGCTTGTGTGATACAAGTTTTAAATTCACGTTGTTCCTTTCCCATAATCAGGGAAAACAATCCTCTAAACTCTTGAGCGAGTCATGTTCAGGTTTCACGAAATGGAAACTGCCCCATTTTGCTCGTGATTCCTAATTAAACATAGGAAGTCTAGAAACTTCCTTTTCACTTTCTCCAGGTTTCACAGTAAGTGACCTGTCCTCCTTTGTATAATTCTCATATAATAATTCTGTATAAATATAAGAAGTTGTAGGAACTTCTATCTTATTTTTCATGTTGTTATTATTGTTATTTTCAAAGTTGTCACTTTCTCTAGAACATTCTCTCCTGAATTTCTTAAGGTGGACTTTTTGTACTCCAATTCACGTTCAAGCTTTAATTATTTCATTGCTCATTTGTTTAAATCTTATAAAGATTTTAGAAACATGTAAGGTTTGAAACCTTGTAAATTGTCAATTGCCTGGAGCAACCATTTAATGTTGAGAGGTCTGCGACCCCATTTATTAAAAAGTTCAAATGAACTATGTTTGCCAAATTTATATTACATGCTTGTTAATTTCTTGAAATTGTCAAATAAATTAAATATTTGTTCTTGGGTTCATCATTTCTCTGATACTACAGTTAGGCAGGATCCTGGCTTTCCTAGCTCTTCCTAGGTTTATGCCCTCGTTCATGCTCAATAAAGCTTTTACTATCTGTCTGGACAGACCATCACCCTTCCCTATAGTACTTTTATTCGTGCTTGGAAGGAAACACACTAAAGCCTCTCTCTGGCAAACTGCCCAAGTCTTAGCTGCGGTTCCCGTTAGCCTCGACCAAGCTCGTACCTACTTTAGGTATCAAGGTGTTAATTTTCAGTGGCAACTGCCTCTAAAGGTATTTAAAGTTGAACTCATTAATTTTGTGGGACTCTCCTCCCATTTTTCTATCCTTTTTCTCCAATCCCAAATCTACTTCCTTCTCTCAATCATCTTCCCTTGGTGGGTGGGTTATTCCCTAGCCTATAATCTACCCAAAATTTGGTGCCGAAACCCGGGAGAGTCCATTTTTTATTTCTATTGTTTGTCAAGTGTCATTTGACAATACTTGGCAAATTATTAATATCTGCTTTGGATTTTTCAGCTATATCTACGTCGTGCAAAGCCTGTGAACGGGAAAGAGGCCGCTCCTGTCTCCTATGGTGTGTCCTGTTCTTTATACCCATTTGCTGCTGCAAACTTGACAGCATCTCCAAGGTTCTACAGTTTCGTGAGTTGTATTTCAATTTATTCTTTTTGTTATGGCTCCTACTGAAAAAGATGAAACTCTCATTGCTAGACGTTCTTCTTATAAAGGGCAACTCACTAGATTCCGAAATTTCATCAGCAAATTAAATCCCGCCGAGTGTGATTTAGATATCTTAACACATCGTCTTAAGTTGTACGAACGGTCTTATGATTATTATGACCAAATTCAAACCGAGATTGAATCCGCTTGTCCAGACCTTCAATCGGATCGGGACGAGGTCGAACCCTTGTACTTTGAAGGAATTGCAAAGGCCCACCAACTGATCCGCAATATCTCAGAACCGGACACTAAGGTCATCAATCCGGCCCAGTTAGCACCCGCTTCAGTTCACAAGAACAAACCGAAACCGTTACTTCCCAAGATAAGCCTACCGCACTTCTCAGGCAAGGAAGGTGAATGGTATTCTTTTTACGAACTTTACTGCTCCCTAATTCATGAAAATATCGAGATTCCAGACATACATAAATTTTACTTCCTCCGCACTTCTTTGGAATGTGAGGCCTTAGCCTTAGTGGAGTCACTGCCTTTAAGCGCAGACAACTACCACATCGCCTTTAATCTCCTTAAAGAGAGATATGGCAATTTACGTTTGAGTGTAGCTCGTCATATCCGCTGTCTCTTCAACTTACCAGCCGTCAAACCTAATGACGTCACATCTTTAAGAGACCTCTTAGATTCTATGCAGTTAAATGTCAGAGCGTTATACCAACTAAAACAGCATGTCCAAACATGGGACACCATACTTATTCACCTAGCTACATCAAGATTCGATTTTTCGACACTGAAGGCCTGGGAGATCGAACTCGCCTGCAACAAGGAACATTCGTTCGAACACCTTATCTCGTTTCTCAACAGTCGATGTCAATTCCTTACAGCACTCGCATTTCAGTGCGAAAAGGTCGAAACGAATCCTCAGTGTCAAATTTTTGAAAAAAAACTTGCTTCTTCAAAGGGACATCAGCCCCCATCTGTCGAGAACAAGCAAACCCGTTCCTCTTTCAATCATGCAAGAGAAGATATCAGGCCGCTTAACAAATCGTTAAAATGCACGCTCTGTAAAAAGTTTCACACATTGTATTCGTGCAAATCCTTTGAAGAATTGTCTGTCGAAGATCGAAGGAAGTTTGTCTTGAATAGCAAACATTGTTTCAACTGCTTGTCACCTAAGCATTCTTCTTCGAACTGTACGTCATCAAATCTCTGTTTCCATTGTAAAAAACCGCATCATTCCTTATTGCACGTTCACGATAAATCGAGGTCATCAGCACCCGCCTCTTCAAGCTCCATGCAGAGCAGCTCCGAACAAACTAATGCTTCTTCTTGCATTTCCAACGCCGACACTTCTTACAGTGCGCAAACCCTTTTGACCACTGTACAATTCGAAATCCAAGATAAATTTGGAAATTGGTTCAGAACCCGTGGTCTTCTCGATTCCGCTTCAACTCATAACTTTGTTTCGCAATCGTTGATTAAAAAACTAGGTCTTTCGTCATCGCCTACTTCTATCAATGTGACCGGCATTGACAATTTGAAAACTCAAGTTTTGCAGTCTTCAAAATTGAAAATCAGAGACGTTTGCCAAAGAAACACCAATCTTAATTTAAACTGTCTCATTCTTACCAGTATTGGCAAGGACACTCCAAGTCACTCTATTAATACCTCCGGATTAAAGATTCCCTCGCACTTAAGGTTAGCCGATCCTCAGTTTAATGCTCAAGGTCCCATTGATGTACTTTTTAGTGCCAATGTTTTTTGGAAGTGCCTTCGTAAACAAACACGCAAGTTATCTTCAACCGTGGTCGCCAGAGACACCGATTTTGGTTGGGTTATTACTGGTGAAATCCAGCATACCAGTGTTCAAACCAAAGCGCAATGTCGTTTCGTTACAGCTGACATAAATCCCATTTCTGAAAAAGAGAACGCTCATGTTTCAGATCTCAATATTTTTGAAAACCACTTGTCGAAACGATGTCTTATCGTGAACAACTGCGCTACCTCTGTAAGTTGTTTAAATGGTTTTTCCTTCTTCCCGCACAAGATGGCCATTCAAGTTCGCCTTGCTTTGTGTTATTTTGTCTATCTTCTTATGTCATTTTTTATAGCAGTTAATTGCTTAAACTCTCTATTAAAAACTATCTTCCCCTTGTGTAAAACCATGGCTATCAGTCACCATCACTTTGCTGTACGCTATGTTTCACTTCTTTCGCTATGTAGAAGGATGGCCCCGGCCGGCTCCTCCCTCCTTCCTCACAATTGGAAGTCGCTCATGAAACCGATTGAAAATCTGAATTCTATAGCATCTAGAATAACTATTCTTATGCATAACCTTCTTCTCAATGTCCCAGCTTGTCTTCTTTGCTCGGAAGAATTAAGCTTCTTTCTGTTGAAAATTGTCCGATTTCGTGATCCTCTCAATTATGCGAAATTGATTTCCTACTTTATTTCATATAGCTTTAAATTGTTTGTTCACGTCCAAGTTACGATTGACTGCACGCCGTCCAAACTGAATATCTGCTTTAAGTTACAGCTGATTCAACAAATGTTGTTTGCGTACTTTGAACCGCTTGTTTGTCAGACTTGTTTGTATACTAGTCTGAGGAAGGCCAAGTTGTTGTTTATTTCCTGTACGCTTGACACAGTTCAAAGCAAGTTTCTCTTATCTCAACTTTGGCTGATTGCCAACCATTGTCTGGCGAGCCGCTACCGTAATCTCGGAAGCCGTTCACCTACTTCCAAAAATAAACTTGTTCTAGTTAAGGACTCTTTCAGCTATTTATATGTCTTATCTCGTTGTACTATGTGTGTCAAGGCCGTGCTTGTTTACGTCTCTCACTTACTCATGCTCGTATTCTATAACTGCTTCGATCCCTGTTTCAAAACTTCGTTGCGTATTTCTCACGCGCTTATGTATTGCAATTTGCTTGCATATTTTGCGATCTTAATGTTCATTGATGAACAAACTTGTTTTTTCTCGTCGTCACATTCGATGTGTTTTTGTATTCATACTTGTCATGTCCCGTTTTTCGCTGACTTAAGTATTTTTCTGAGTAAACCCTTTGATACTCATTATGACTTAAGGTCATTGTTTATGGCTACTAGTTTGTTACCTATGGCGTTCTTGCTTTCTACTCGCATAGTTCCTTTGTTTATTTGGTATATTCTTGTCTTGAATAGATGTACTTGTTTCTATACGCTTTGTTTAAACTTGCCAATTCTTCTTTCTCATCGTATCGCAATCTTTACTAGTGCTTTATTTCCCTCAGCTTCTAGTTATTTCGTGATTGAAAGTGTCGTTAATTCTCACATTTTAACTCCGCTTTCTAATGACCCTGATGTCCTCCTTCCACTCACACCTGGTCACTGTCTTACACGCACTTCTCTCTCTGCCCATCCTCCCCTTCCTAATTCTTTCAGGGATTTTGATTTACCCATTGTTTGGCGTAAACTTGAAGCCCTCCGCAATTCCTTTTGGAAGAGATGGAACTTGGAATATTTAACTTCCTTGCAAGGGAGACAGAAGTGGTTTCTTTCCAGTCCCGACATTAAAGTGGGAGACTTGGTCTTAGTTAGGGATGTTTCACCCCCCCTAGTCTGGCCTTTTGGAAGAATGACCAAGTGTTACCCTGGAGGAGATAGGAGAGTCAGGGTATTCAGAGTCTTGACCAATAATGGTCAGATCACAAGACCACTTCTCTTCAATTACTGTATTACTCTTAAATGTTTAATTGCTTATTGTTCCCTGTTGGTGTCTGCCCCTCCCAGTATGGTGCATTCTTGGAATGCACGGTACCTTAGATTATAATTTTGAATGCTTTTGCACGTTCTTTCCTTCCTTTTTGTCAAACACCAACAGTGATCATTTGTTTTCTCCTTTATGTGCAAATCTCTTATATTTTGTATGAGTCTGTTCCAGATATATATTCTGTGACCCACCTAGCGTCATATAACAACGAATCTCTGAAGCTCTTCAACTCTTCCTCGCGCAAGAGGAATTCCATATCCATTTGGCTACCAGATACTGTTGTCAACTCTTTGAAGACCAGCTCAGCAAAAGAAGATTATTTTCTTTCTTTAAAGTTGGCAATGTTTATATGTCCTCCTTTTGTCTCCTACCCCCCACTCTTTTCCCCTTCCGTGGTCTCTCCGTGCTCCGTTGAGCAGCTCTCACTTCTCCGTCTGCAGTTGACTCGTTCAGTCAAAGCTCCGCTCGAGCTTGCCTCCTCAAACCAAGAGGCTCACCCTCTTCTACGCCATGTTGGCTAAGTAATAATCATCGAAATCTTCGACTTCAACATGAAATCAAGATAAGTACCTTTTTAAAAGTTTTAACCGCATCTTCATGGTTTTAACTTCCACGTGCTTTTAATTATAATTTATAGACAGTGTGAAATTCTTTACTTTGGGGCAATATCATTCCTCGTGGGATTTGCCATGTTGAGCTTTTGCTTGTATAAGCCAACCTTACTAAAAAAGAGCTTTTCTTAAGCTATTCAAACGAGAAATCCTCTCGCTACGTGGGATATTATCTAATACCCGCTGTCTATAATTATAAAGCTAGTTCCTCCGTTGGATTTTCTCAACCCCATTTTCTGCTAAGGTCGATCTGGAACCTTCGAGATCTTGTTCTCTATCTGCGAGTCTTGCCGTCAAGTATTGTTCACGCACTTGTGAAAATGCTAGTTAAAATTAGGAATCTTCCTTACAAATTTTTGTAATAGCTAACTTTCCTCCACCGCTGGAACCTCTGGAACATTCTATGGCGCATTTAATTGTAAATCACAACTTTTTCAAGAAATAGACTCTCACCTATATAGTGCAATCAGTTATTTCCATAATTGCAATAACTTTTTTTCTCATAAACTTCAGTGTTTTTATAGTGAACTTTGCATCCATCTTCATAGACTACAGTGATAAACAGTGCTTTCTCCGCGTTTCTACCGCGTCGCGATCGTCCGGTTATATTAAATACGGCCATGAACATTGATCCTATATCCCAATGATCTTTCCTTAACCTTCTACTAACAACCATTATTTATAAAATTGTAACTTTCTATAAGGTGTTACTCACGAAGTGCCCTTCCAACTTTGCTAGTTTAACATTAATTAAATTCTGCATAATTGCTTGTGTGATACAAGTTTTAAATTCACGTTGTTCCTTTCCCATAATCAGGGAAAACAATCCTCTAAACTCTTGAGCGAGTCATGTTCAGGTTTCACGAAATGGAAACTGCCCCATTTTGCTCGTGATTCCTAATTAAACATAGGAAGTCTAGAAACTTCCTTTTCACTTTCTCCAGGTTTCACAGTAAGTGACCTGTCCTCCTTTGTATAATTCTCATATAATAATTCTGTATAAATATAAGAAGTTGTAGGAACTTCTATCTTATTTTTCATGTTGTTATTATTGTTATTTTCAAAGTTGTCACTTTCTCTAGAACATTCTCTCCTGAATTTCTTAAGGTGCACTTTTTGTACTCCAATTCACGTTCAAGCTTTAATTATTTCATTGCTCATTTGTTTAAATCTTATAAAGATTTTAGAAACATGTAAGGTTTGAAACCTTGTAAATTGTCAATTGCCTGGAGCAACCGTTTAATGTTGAGAGGTCTGCGACCCCATTTATTAAAAAGTTCAAATGAACTATGTTTGCCAAATTTATATTACATGCTTGTTAATTTCTTGAAATTGTCAAATAAATTAAATATTTGTTCTTGGGTTCATCATTTCTCTGATACTACAGTTAGGCAGGATCCTGGCTTTCCTAGCTCTTCCTAGGTTTATGCCCTCGTTCATGCTCAATAAAGCTTTTACTATCTGTCTGGCCAGACCATCACCCTTCCCTATAGTACTTTTATTCGTGCTTGGAAGGAAACACACTAAAGCCTCTCTCTGGCAAACTGCCCAAGTCTTAGCTGCGGTTCCCGTTAGCCTCGACCAAGCTCGTACCTACTTTAGGTATCAAGGTGTTAATTTTCAGTGGCAACTGCCTCTAAAGGTATTTAAAGTTGAACTCATTAATTTTGTGGGACTCTCCTCCCATTTTTCTATCCTTTTTCTCCAATCCCAAATCTACTTCCTTCTCTCAATCATCTTCCCTTGGTGGGTGGGTTATTCCCTAGCCTATAATCTACCCAAAATTTGGTGCCGAAACCCGGGAGAGTCCATTTTTTATTTCTATTGTTTGTCAAGTGTCATTTGACAATACTTGGCAAATTATTAATATCTGCTTTGGATTTTTCAGCTATATCTACGTCGTGCAAAGCCTGTGAACGGGAAAGAGGCCGCTCCTGTCTCCTATGGTGTGTCCTGTTCTTTATACCCATTTGCTGCTGCAAACTTGACAGCATCTCCAAGGTTCTACAGTTTCGTGAGTTGTATTTCAATTTATTCTTTTTGTTATGGCTCCTACTGAAAAAGATGAAACTCTCATTGCTAGACGTTCTTCTTATAAAGGGCAACTCACTAGATTCCGAAATTTCATCAGCAAATTAAATCCCGCCGAGTGTGATTTAGATATCTTAACACATCGTCTTAAGTTGTACGAACGGTCTTATGATTATTATGACCAAATTCAAACCGAGATTGAATCCGCTTGTCCAGACCTTCAATCGGATCGGGACGAGGTCGAACCCTTGTACTTTGAAGGAATTGCAAAGGCCCACCAACTGATCCGCAATATCTCAGAACCGGACACTAAGGTCATCAATCCGGCCCAGTTAGCACCCGCTTCAGTTCACAAGAACAAACCGAAACCGTTACTTCCCAAGATAAGCCTACCGCACTTCTCAGGCAAGGAAGGTGAATGGTATTCTTTTTACGAACTTTACTGCTCCCTAATTCATGAAAATATCGAGATTCCAGACATACATAAATTTTACTTCCTCCGCACTTCTTTGGAATGTGAGGCCTTAGCCTTAGTGGAGTCACTGCCTTTAAGCGCAGACAACTACCACATCGCCTTTAATCTCCTTAAAGAGAGATATGGCAATTTACGTTTGAGTGTAGCTCGTCATATCCGCTGTCTCTTCAACTTACCAGCCGTCAAACCTAATGACGTCACATCTTTAAGAGACCTCTTAGATTCTATGCAGTTAAATGTCAGAGCGTTATACCAACTAAAACAGCATGTCCAAACATGGGACACCATACTTATTCACCTAGCTACATCAAGATTCGATTTTTCGACACTGAAGGCCTGGGAGATCGAACTCGCCTGCAACAAGGAACATTCGTTCGAACACCTTATCTCGTTTCTCAACAGTCGATGTCAATTCCTTACAGCACTCGCATTTCAGTGCGAAAAGGTCGAAACGAATCCTCAGTGTCAAATTTTTGAAAAAAAACTTGCTTCTTCAAAGGGACATCAGCCCCCATCTGTCGAGAACAAGCAAACCCGTTCCTCTTTCAATCATGCAAGAGAAGATATCAGGCCGCTTAACAAATCGTTAAAATGCACGCTCTGTAAAAAGCTTCACACATTGTATTCGTGCAAATCCTTTAAAGAATTGTCTGTCGAAGATCGAAGGAAGTTTGTCTTGAATAGCAAACATTGTTTCAACTGCTTGTCACCTAAGCATTCTTCTTCGAACTGTACGTCATCAAATCTCTGTTTCCATTGTAAAAAACCGCATCATTCCTTATTGCACGTTCACGATAAATCGAGGTCATCAGCACCCGCCTCTTCAAGCTCCATGCAGAGCAGCTCCGAACAAACTAATGCTTCTTCCTGCATTTCCAACGCCGACACTTCTTACAGTGCGCAAACCCTTTTGACCACTGTACAATTCGAAATCCAAGATAAATTTGGAAATTGGTTCAGAACCCGTGGTCTTCTCGATTCCGCTTCAACTCATAACTTTGTTTCGCAATCGTTGATTAAAAAACTAGGTCTTTCGTCATCGCCTACTTCTATCAATGTGACCGGCATTGACAATTTGAAAACTCAAGTTTTGCAGTCTTCAAAATTGAAAATCAGAGACGTTTGCCAAAGAAACACCAATCTTAATTTAAACTGTCTCATTCTTACCAGTATTGGCAAGGACACTCCAAGTCACTCTATTAATACCTCCGGATTAAAGATTCCCTCGCACTTAAGGTTAGCCGATCCTCAGTTTAATGCTCAAGGTCCCATTGATGTACTTTTTAGTGCCAATGTTTTTTGGAAGTGCCTTCGTAAACAAACACGCAAGTTATCTTCAACCGTGGTCGCCAGAGACACCGATTTTGGTTGGGTTATTACTGGTGAAATCCAGCATACCAGTGTTCAAACCAAAGCGCAATGTCGTTTCGTTACAGCTGACATAAATCCCATTTCTGAAAAAGAGAACGCTCATGTTTCAGATCTCAATATTTTTGAAAACCACTTGTCGAAACGATGTCTTATCGTGAACAACTGCGCTACCTCTGTAAGTTGTTTAAATGGTTTTTCCTTCTTCCCGCACAAGATGGCCATTCAAGTTCGCCTTGCTTTGTGTTATTTTGTCTATCTTCTTATGTCATTTTTTATAGCAGTTAATTGCTTAAACTCTCTATTAAAAACTATCTTCCCCTTGTGTAAAACCATGGCTATCAGTCACCATCACTTTGCTGTACGCTATGTTTCACTTCTTTCGCTATGTAGAAGGATGGCCCCGGCCGGCTCCTCCCTCCTTCCTCACAATTGGAAGTCGCTCATGAAACCGATTGAAAATCTGAATTCTATAGCATCTAGAATAACTATTCTTATGCATAACCTTCTTCTCAATGTCCCAGCTTGTCTTCTTTGCTCGGAAGAATTAAGCTTCTTTCTGTTGAAAATTGTCCGATTTCGTGATCCTCTCAATTATGCGAAATTGATTTCCTACTTTATTTCATATAGCTTTAAATTGTTTGTTCACGTCCAAGTTACGATTGACTGCACGCCGTCCAAACTGAATATCTGCTTTAAGTTACAGCTGATTCAACAAATGTTGTTTGCGTACTTTGAACCGCTTGTTTGTCAGACTTGTTTGTATACTAGTCTGAGGAAGGCCAAGTTGTTGTTTATTTCCTGTACGCTTGACACAGTTCAAAGCAAGTTTCTCTTATCTCAACTTTGGCTGATTGCCAACCATTGTCTGGCGAGCCGCTACCGTAATCTCGGAAGCCGTTCACCTACTTCCAAAAATAAACTTGTTCTAGTTAAGGACTCTTTCAGCTATTTATATGTCTTATCTCGTTGTACTATGTGTGTCAAGGCCGTGCTTGTTTACATCTCTCACTTACTCATGCTCGTATTCTATAACTGCTTCGATCCCTGTTTCAAAACTTCGTTGCGTATTTCTCACGCGCTTATGTATTGCAATTTGCTTGCATATTTTGCGATCTTAATGTTCATTGATGAACAAACTTGTTTTTTCTCGTCGTCACATTCGATGTGTTTTTGTATTCATACTTGTCATGTCCCGTTTTTCGCTGACTTAAGTATTTTTCTGAGTAAACCCTTTGATACTCATTATGACTTAAGGTCATTGTTTATGGCTACTAGTTTGTTACCTATGGCGTTCTTGCTTTCTACTCGCATAGTTCCTTTGTTTATTTGGTATATTCTTGTCTTGAATAGATGTACTTGTTTCTATACGCTTTGTTTAAACTTGCCAATTCTTCTTTCTCATCGTATCGCAATCTTTACTAGTGCTTTATTTCCCTCAGCTTCTAGTTATTTCGTGATTGAAAGTGTCGTTAATTCTCACATTTTAACTCCGCTTTCTAATGACCCTGATGACCTCCTTCCACTCACACCTGGTCACTGTCTTACACGCACTTCTCTCTCTGCCCATCCTCCCCTTCCTAATTCTTTCAGGGATTTTGATTTACCCATTGTTTGGCGTAAACTTGAAGCCCTCCGCAATTCCTTTTGGAAGAGATGGAACTTGGAATATTTAACTTCCTTGCAAGGGAGACAGAAGTGGTTTCTTTCCAGTCCCGACATTAAAGTGGGAGACTTGGTCTTAGTTAGGGATGTTTCACCCCCCCTAGTCTGGCCTTTTGGAAGAATGACCAAGTGTTACCCTGGAGGAGATAGGAGAGTCAGGGTATTCAGAGTCTTGACCAATAATGGTCAGATCACAAGACCACTTCTCTTCAATTACTGTATTACTCTTAAATGTTTAATTGCTTATTGTTCCCTGTTGGTGTCTGCCCCTCCCAGTATGGTGCATTCTTGGAATGCACGGTACCTTAGATTATAATTTTGAATGCTTTTGCACGTTCTTTCCTTCCTTTTTGTCAAACACCAACAGTGATCATTTGTTTTCTCCTTTATGTGCAAATCTCTTATATTTTGTATGAGTCTGTTCCAGATATATATTCTGTGACCCACCTAGCGTCATATAACAACGAATCTCTGAAGCTCTTCAACTCTTCCTCGCGCAAGAGGAATTCCATATCCATTTGGCTACCAGATACTGTTGTCAACTCTTTGAAGACCAGCTCAGCAAAAGAAGATTATTTTCTTTCTTTAAAGTTGGCAATGTTTATATGTCCTCCTTTTGTCTCCTACCCCCCACTCTTTTCCCCTTCCGTGGTCTCTCCGTGCTCCGTTGAGCAGCTCTCACTTCTCCGTCTGCAGTTGACTCGTTCAGTCAAAGCTCCGCTCGAGCTTGCCTCCTCAAACCAAGAGGCTCACCCTCTTCTACGCCATGTTGGCTAAGTAATAATCATCGAAATCTTCGACTTCAACATGAAATCAAGATAAGTACCTTTTTAAAAGTTTTAACCGCATCTTCATGGTTTTAACTTCCACGTGCTTTTAATTATAATTTATAGACAGTGTGAAATTCTTTACTTTGGGGCAATATCATTCCTCGTGGGATTTGCCATGTTGAGCTTTTGCTTGTATAAGCCAACCTTACTAAAAAAGAGCTTTTCTTAAGCTATTCAAACGAGAAATCCTCTCGCTACGTGGGATATTATCTAATACCCGCTGTCTATAATTATAAAGCTAGTTCCTCCGTTGGATTTTCTCAACCCCATTTTCTGCTAAGGTCGATCTGGAACCTTCGAGATCTTGTTCTCTATCTGCGAGTCTTGCCGTCAAGTATTGTTCACGCACTTGTGAAAATGCTAGTTAAAATTAGGAATCTTCCTTACAAATTTTTGTAATAGCTAACTTTCCTCCACCGCTGGAACCTCTGGAACATTCTATGGCGCATTTAATTGTAAATCACAACTTTTTCAAGAAATAGACTCTCACCTATATAGTGCAATCAGTTATTTCCATAATTGCAATAACTTTTTTTCTCATAAACTTCAGTGTTTTTATAGTGAACTTTGCATCCATCTTCATAGACTACAGTGATAAACAGTGCTTTCTCCGCGTTTCTACCGCGTCGCGATCGTCCGGTTATATTAAATACGGCCATGAACATTGATCCTATATCCCAATGATCTTTCCTTAACCTTCTACTAACAACCATTATTTATAAAATTGTAACTTTCTATAAGGTGTTACTCACGAAGTGCCCTTCCAACTTTGCTAGTTTAACATTAATTAAATTCTGCATAATTGCTTGTGTGATACAAGTTTTAAATTCACGTTGTTCCTTTCCCATAATCAGGGAAAACAATCCTCTAAACTCTTGAGCGAGTCATGTTCAGGTTTCACGAAATGGAAACTGCCCCATTTTGCTCGTGATTCCTAATTAAACATAGGAAGTCTAGAAACTTCCTTTTCACTTTCTCCAGGTTTCACAGTAAGTGACCTGTCCTCCTTTGTATAATTCTCATATAATAATTCTGTATAAATATAAGAAGTTGTAGGAACTTCTATCTTATTTTTCATGTTGTTATTATTGTTATTTTCAAAGTTGTCACTTTCTCTAGAACATTCTCTCCTGAATTTCTTAAGGTGCACTTTTTGTACTCCAATTCACGTTCAAGCTTTAATTATTTCATTGCTCATTTGTTTAAATCTTATAAAGATTTTAGAAACATGTAAGGTTTGAAACCTTGTAAATTGTCAATTGCCTGGAGCAACCGTTTAATGTTGAGAGGTCTGCGACCCCATTTATTAAAAAGTTCAAATGAACTATGTTTGCCAAATTTATATTACATGCTTGTTAATTTCTTGAAATTGTCAAATAAATTAAATATTTGTTCTTGGGTTCATCATTTCTCTGATACTACAGTTAGGCAGGATCCTGGCTTTCCTAGCTCTTCCTAGGTTTATGCCCTCGTTCATGCTCAATAAAGCTTTTACTATCTGTCTGGCCAGACCATCACCCTTCCCTATAGTACTTTTATTCGTGCTTGGAAGGAAACACACTAAAGCCTCTCTCTGGCAAACTGCCCAAGTCTTAGCTGCGGTTCCCGTTAGCCTCGACCAAGCTCGTACCTACTTTAGGTATCAAGGTGTTAATTTTCAGTGGCAACTGCCTCTAAAGGTATTTAAAGTTGAACTCATTAATTTTGTGGGACTCTCCTCCCATTTTTCTATCCTTTTTCTCCAATCCCAAATCTACTTCCTTCTCTCAATCATCTTCCCTTGGTGGGTGGGTTATTCCCTAGCCTATAATCTACCCAAAATTTGGTGCCGAAACCCGGGAGAGTCCATTTTTTATTTCTATTGTTTGTCAAGTGTCATTTGACAATACTTGGCAAATTATTAATATCTGCTTTGGATTTTTCAGCTATATCTACGTCGTGCAAAGCCTGTGAACGGGAAAGAGGCCGCTCCTGTCTCCTATGGTGTGTCCTGTTCTTTATACCCATTTGCTGCTGCAAACTTGACAGCATCTCCAAGGTTCTACAGTTTCGTGAGTTGTATTTCAATTTATTCTTTTTGTTATGGCTCCTACTGAAAAAGATGAAACTCTCATTGCTAGACGTTCTTCTTATAAAGGGCAACTCACTAGATTCCGAAATTTCATCAGCAAATTAAATCCCGCCGAGTGTGATTTAGATATCTTAACACATCGTCTTAAGTTGTACGAACGGTCTTATGATTATTATGACCAAATTCAAACCGAGATTGAATCCGCTTGTCCAGACCTTCAATCGGATCGGGACGAGGTCGAACCCTTGTACTTTGAAGGAATTGCAAAGGCCCACCAACTGATCCGCAATATCTCAGAACCGGACACTAAGGTCATCAATCCGGCCCAGTTAGCACCCGCTTCAGTTCACAAGAACAAACCGAAACCGTTACTTCCCAAGATAAGCCTACCGCACTTCTCAGGCAAGGAAGGTGAATGGTATTCTTTTTACGAACTTTACTGCTCCCTAATTCATGAAAATATCGAGATTCCAGACATACATAAATTTTACTTCCTCCGCACTTCTTTGGAATGTGAGGCCTTAGCCTTAGTGGAGTCACTGCCTTTAAGCGCAGACAACTACCACATCGCCTTTAATCTCCTTAAAGAGAGATATGGCAATTTACGTTTGAGTGTAGCTCGTCATATCCGCTGTCTCTTCAACTTACCAGCCGTCAAACCTAATGACGTCACATCTTTAAGAGACCTCTTAGATTCTATGCAGTTAAATGTCAGAGCGTTATACCAACTAAAACAGCATGTCCAAACATGGGACACCATACTTATTCACCTAGCTACATCAAGATTCGATTTTTCGACACTGAAGGCCTGGGAGATCGAACTCGCCTGCAACAAGGAACATTCGTTCGAACACCTTATCTCGTTTCTCAACAGTCGATGTCAATTCCTTACAGCACTCGCATTTCAGTGCGAAAAGGTCGAAACGAATCCTCAGTGTCAAATTTTTGAAAAAAAACTTGCTTCTTCAAAGGGACATCAGCCCCCATCTGTCGAGAACAAGCAAACCCGTTCCTCTTTCAATCATGCAAGAGAAGATATCAGGCCGCTTAACAAATCGTTAAAATGCACGCTCTGTAAAAAGCTTCACACATTGTATTCGTGCAAATCCTTTAAAGAATTGTCTGTCGAAGATCGAAGGAAGTTTGTCTTGAATAGCAAACATTGTTTCAACTGCTTGTCACCTAAGCATTCTTCTTCGAACTGTACGTCATCAAATCTCTGTTTCCATTGTAAAAAACCGCATCATTCCTTATTGCACGTTCACGATAAATCGAGGTCATCAGCACCCGCCTCTTCAAGCTCCATGCAGAGCAGCTCCGAACAAACTAATGCTTCTTCCTGCATTTCCAACGCCGACACTTCTTACAGTGCGCAAACCCTTTTGACCACTGTACAATTCGAAATCCAAGATAAATTTGGAAATTGGTTCAGAACCCGTGGTCTTCTCGATTCCGCTTCAACTCATAACTTTGTTTCGCAATCGTTGATTAAAAAACTAGGTCTTTCGTCATCGCCTACTTCTATCAATGTGACCGGCATTGACAATTTGAAAACTCAAGTTTTGCAGTCTTCAAAATTGAAAATCAGAGACGTTTGCCAAAGAAACACCAATCTTAATTTAAACTGTCTCATTCTTACCAGTATTGGCAAGGACACTCCAAGTCACTCTATTAATACCTCCGGATTAAAGATTCCCTCGCACTTAAGGTTAGCCGATCCTCAGTTTAATGCTCAAGGTCCCATTGATGTACTTTTTAGTGCCAATGTTTTTTGGAAGTGCCTTCGTAAACAAACACGCAAGTTATCTTCAACCGTGGTCGCCAGAGACACCGATTTTGGTTGGGTTATTACTGGTGAAATCCAGCATACCAGTGTTCAAACCAAAGCGCAATGTCGTTTCGTTACAGCTGACATAAATCCCATTTCTGAAAAAGAGAACGCTCATGTTTCAGATCTCAATATTTTTGAAAACCACTTGTCGAAACGATGTCTTATCGTGAACAACTGCGCTACCTCTGTAAGTTGTTTAAATGGTTTTTCCTTCTTCCCGCACAAGATGGCCATTCAAGTTCGCCTTGCTTTGTGTTATTTTGTCTATCTTCTTATGTCATTTTTTATAGCAGTTAATTGCTTAAACTCTCTATTAAAAACTATCTTCCCCTTGTGTAAAACCATGGCTATCAGTCACCATCACTTTGCTGTACGCTATGTTTCACTTCTTTCGCTATGTAGAAGGATGGCCCCGGCCGGCTCCTCCCTCCTTCCTCACAATTGGAAGTCGCTCATGAAACCGATTGAAAATCTGAATTCTATAGCATCTAGAATAACTATTCTTATGCATAACCTTCTTCTCAATGTCCCAGCTTGTCTTCTTTGCTCGGAAGAATTAAGCTTCTTTCTGTTGAAAATTGTCCGATTTCGTGATCCTCTCAATTATGCGAAATTGATTTCCTACTTTATTTCATATAGCTTTAAATTGTTTGTTCACGTCCAAGTTACGATTGACTGCACGCCGTCCAAACTGAATATCTGCTTTAAGTTACAGCTGATTCAACAAATGTTGTTTGCGTACTTTGAACCGCTTGTTTGTCAGACTTGTTTGTATACTAGTCTGAGGAAGGCCAAGTTGTTGTTTATTTCCTGTACGCTTGACACAGTTCAAAGCAAGTTTCTCTTATCTCAACTTTGGCTGATTGCCAACCATTGTCTGGCGAGCCGCTACCGTAATCTCGGAAGCCGTTCACCTACTTCCAAAAATAAACTTGTTCTAGTTAAGGACTCTTTCAGCTATTTATATGTCTTATCTCGTTGTACTATGTGTGTCAAGGCCGTGCTTGTTTACATCTCTCACTTACTCATGCTCGTATTCTATAACTGCTTCGATCCCTGTTTCAAAACTTCGTTGCGTATTTCTCACGCGCTTATGTATTGCAATTTGCTTGCATATTTTGCGATCTTAATGTTCATTGATGAACAAACTTGTTTTTTCTCGTCGTCACATTCGATGTGTTTTTGTATTCATACTTGTCATGTCCCGTTTTTCGCTGACTTAAGTATTTTTCTGAGTAAACCCTTTGATACTCATTATGACTTAAGGTCATTGTTTATGGCTACTAGTTTGTTACCTATGGCGTTCTTGCTTTCTACTCGCATAGTTCCTTTGTTTATTTGGTATATTCTTGTCTTGAATAGATGTACTTGTTTCTATACGCTTTGTTTAAACTTGCCAATTCTTCTTTCTCATCGTATCGCAATCTTTACTAGTGCTTTATTTCCCTCAGCTTCTAGTTATTTCGTGATTGAAAGTGTCGTTAATTCTCACATTTTAACTCCGCTTTCTAATGACCCTGATGACCTCCTTCCACTCACACCTGGTCACTGTCTTACACGCACTTCTCTCTCTGCCCATCCTCCCCTTCCTAATTCTTTCAGGGATTTTGATTTACCCATTGTTTGGCGTAAACTTGAAGCCCTCCGCAATTCCTTTTGGAAGAGATGGAACTTGGAATATTTAACTTCCTTGCAAGGGAGACAGAAGTGGTTTCTTTCCAGTCCCGACATTAAAGTGGGAGACTTGGTCTTAGTTAGGGATGTTTCACCCCCCCTAGTCTGGCCTTTTGGAAGAATGACCAAGTGTTACCCTGGAGGAGATAGGAGAGTCAGGGTATTCAGAGTCTTGACCAATAATGGTCAGATCACAAGACCACTTCTCTTCAATTACTGTATTACTCTTAAATGTTTAATTGCTTATTGTTCCCTGTTGGTGTCTGCCCCTCCCAGTATGGTGCATTCTTGGAATGCACGGTACCTTAGATTATAATTTTGAATGCTTTTGCACGTTCTTTCCTTCCTTTTTGTCAAACACCAACAGTGATCATTTGTTTTCTCCTTTATGTGCAAATCTCTTATATTTTGTATGAGTCTGTTCCAGATATATATTCTGTGACCCACCTAGCGTCATATAACAACGAATCTCTGAAGCTCTTCAACTCTTCCTCGCGCAAGAGGAATTCCATATCCATTTGGCTACCAGATACTGTTGTCAACTCTTTGAAGACCAGCTCAGCAAAAGAAGATTATTTTCTTTCTTTAAAGTTGGCAATGTTTATATGTCCTCCTTTTGTCTCCTACCCCCCACTCTTTTCCCCTTCCGTGGTCTCTCCGTGCTCCGTTGAGCAGCTCTCACTTCTCCGTCTGCAGTTGACTCGTTCAGTCAAAGCTCCGCTCGAGCTTGCCTCCTCAAACCAAGAGGCTCACCCTCTTCTACGCCATGTTGGCTAAGTAATAATCATCGAAATCTTCGACTTCAACATGAAATCAAGATAAGTACCTTTTTAAAAGTTTTAACCGCATCTTCATGGTTTTAACTTCCACGTGCTTTTAATTATAATTTATAGACAGTGTGAAATTCTTTACTTTGGGGCAATATCATTCCTCGTGGGATTTGCCATGTTGAGCTTTTGCTTGTATAAGCCAACCTTACTAAAAAAGAGCTTTTCTTAAGCTATTCAAACGAGAAATCCTCTCGCTACGTGGGATATTATCTAATACCCGCTGTCTATAATTATAAAGCTAGTTCCTCCGTTGGATTTTCTCAACCCCATTTTCTGCTAAGGTCGATCTGGAACCTTCGAGATCTTGTTCTCTATCTGCGAGTCTTGCCGTCAAGTATTGTTCACGCACTTGTGAAAATGCTAGTTAAAATTAGGAATCTTCCTTACAAATTTTTGTAATAGCTAACTTTCCTCCACCGCTGGAACCTCTGGAACATTCTATGGCGCATTTAATTGTAAATCACAACTTTTTCAAGAAATAGACTCTCACCTATATAGTGCAATCAGTTATTTCCATAATTGCAATAACTTTTTTTCTCATAAACTTCAGTGTTTTTATAGTGAACTTTGCATCCATCTTCATAGACTACAGTGATAAACAGTGCTTTCTCCGCGTTTCTACCGCGTCGCGATCGTCCGGTTATATTAAATACGGCCATGAACATTGATCCTATATCCCAATGATCTTTCCTTAACCTTCTACTAACAACCATTATTTATAAAATTGTAACTTTCTATAAGGTGTTACTCACGAAGTGCCCTTCCAACTTTGCTAGTTTAACATTAATTAAATTCTGCATAATTGCTTGTGTGATACAAGTTTTAAATTCACGTTGTTCCTTTCCCATAATCAGGGAAAACAATCCTCTAAACTCTTGAGCGAGTCATGTTCAGGTTTCACGAAATGGAAACTGCCCCATTTTGCTCGTGATTCCTAATTAAACATAGGAAGTCTAGAAACTTCCTTTTCACTTTCTCCAGGTTTCACAGTAAGTGACCTGTCCTCCTTTGTATAATTCTCATATAATAATTCTGTATAAATATAAGAAGTTGTAGGAACTTCTATCTTATTTTTCATGTTGTTATTATTGTTATTTTCAAAGTTGTCACTTTCTCTAGAACATTCTCTCCTGAATTTCTTAAGGTGCACTTTTTGTACTCCAATTCACGTTCAAGCTTTAATTATTTCATTGCTCATTTGTTTAAATCTTATAAAGATTTTAGAAACATGTAAGGTTTGAAACCTTGTAAATTGTCAATTGCCTGGAGCAACCGTTTAATGTTGAGAGGTCTGCGACCCCATTTATTAAAAAGTTCAAATGAACTATGTTTGCCAAATTTATATTACATGCTTGTTAATTTCTTGAAATTGTCAAATAAATTAAATATTTGTTCTTGGGTTCATCATTT
The DNA here is from genome assembly GCA_946902985.2 of Meconema thalassinum. Classification (NCBI taxonomy): domain Eukaryota; kingdom Metazoa; phylum Arthropoda; class Insecta; order Orthoptera; family Tettigoniidae; genus Meconema; species Meconema thalassinum. The sequence goes on along the minus strand of OX336388.2, from coordinate 186,567,178 downwards.
CTCTGATACTACAGTTAGGCAGGATCCTGGCTTTCCTAGCTCTTCCTAGGTTTATGCCCTCGTTCATGCTCAATAAAGCTTTTACTATCTGTCTGGCCAGACCATCACCCTTCCCTATAGTACTTTTATTCGTGCTTGGAAGGAAACACACTAAAGCCTCTCTCTGGCAAACTGCCCAAGTCTTAGCTGCGGTTCCCGTTAGCCTCGACCAAGCTCGTACCTACTTTAGGTATCAAGGTGTTAATTTTCAGTGGCAACTGCCTCTAAAGGTATTTAAAGTTGAACTCATTAATTTTGTGGGACTCTCCTCCCATTTTTCTATCCTTTTTCTCCAATCCCAAATCTACTTCCTTCTCTCAATCATCTTCCCTTGGTGGGTGGGTTATTCCCTAGCCTATAATCTACCCAAAATTTGGTGCCGAAACCCGGGAGAGTCCATTTTTTATTTCTATTGTTTGTCAAGTGTCATTTGACAATACTTGGCAAATTATTAATATCTGCTTTGGATTTTTCAGCTATATCTACGTCGTGCAAAGCCTGTGAACGGGAAAGAGGCCGCTCCTGTCTCCTATGGTGTGTCCTGTTCTTTATACCCATTTGCTGCTGCAAACTTGACAGCATCTCCAAGGTTCTACAGTTTCGTGAGTTGTATTTCAATTTATTCTTTTTGTTATGGCTCCTACTGAAAAAGATGAAACTCTCATTGCTAGACGTTCTTCTTATAAAGGGCAACTCACTAGATTCCGAAATTTCATCAGCAAATTAAATCCCGCCGAGTGTGATTTAGATATCTTAACACATCGTCTTAAGTTGTACGAACGGTCTTATGATTATTATGACCAAATTCAAACCGAGATTGAATCCGCTTGTCCAGACCTTCAATCGGATCGGGACGAGGTCGAACCCTTGTACTTTGAAGGAATTGCAAAGGCCCACCAACTGATCCGCAATATCTCAGAACCGGACACTAAGGTCATCAATCCGGCCCAGTTAGCACCCGCTTCAGTTCACAAGAACAAACCGAAACCGTTACTTCCCAAGATAAGCCTACCGCACTTCTCAGGCAAGGAAGGTGAATGGTATTCTTTTTACGAACTTTACTGCTCCCTAATTCATGAAAATATCGAGATTCCAGACATACATAAATTTTACTTCCTCCGCACTTCTTTGGAATGTGAGGCCTTAGCCTTAGTGGAGTCACTGCCTTTAAGCGCAGACAACTACCACATCGCCTTTAATCTCCTTAAAGAGAGATATGGCAATTTACGTTTGAGTGTAGCTCGTCATATCCGCTGTCTCTTCAACTTACCAGCCGTCAAACCTAATGACGTCACATCTTTAAGAGACCTCTTAGATTCTATGCAGTTAAATGTCAGAGCGTTATACCAACTAAAACAGCATGTCCAAACATGGGACACCATACTTATTCACCTAGCTACATCAAGATTCGATTTTTCGACACTGAAGGCCTGGGAGATCGAACTCGCCTGCAACAAGGAACATTCGTTCGAACACCTTATCTCGTTTCTCAACAGTCGATGTCAATTCCTTACAGCACTCGCATTTCAGTGCGAAAAGGTCGAAACGAATCCTCAGTGTCAAATTTTTGAAAAAAAACTTGCTTCTTCAAAGGGACATCAGCCCCCATCTGTCGAGAACAAGCAAACCCGTTCCTCTTTCAATCATGCAAGAGAAGATATCAGGCCGCTTAACAAATCGTTAAAATGCACGCTCTGTAAAAAGCTTCACACATTGTATTCGTGCAAATCCTTTAAAGAATTGTCTGTCGAAGATCGAAGGAAGTTTGTCTTGAATAGCAAACATTGTTTCAACTGCTTGTCACCTAAGCATTCTTCTTCGAACTGTACGTCATCAAATCTCTGTTTCCATTGTAAAAAACCGCATCATTCCTTATTGCACGTTCACGATAAATCGAGGTCATCAGCACCCGCCTCTTCAAGCTCCATGCAGAGCAGCTCCGAACAAACTAATGCTTCTTCCTGCATTTCCAACGCCGACACTTCTTACAGTGCGCAAACCCTTTTGACCACTGTACAATTCGAAATCCAAGATAAATTTGGAAATTGGTTCAGAACCCGTGGTCTTCTCGATTCCGCTTCAACTCATAACTTTGTTTCGCAATCGTTGATTAAAAAACTAGGTCTTTCGTCATCGCCTACTTCTATCAATGTGACCGGCATTGACAATTTGAAAACTCAAGTTTTGCAGTCTTCAAAATTGAAAATCAGAGACGTTTGCCAAAGAAACACCAATCTTAATTTAAACTGTCTCATTCTTACCAGTATTGGCAAGGACACTCCAAGTCACTCTATTAATACCTCCGGATTAAAGATTCCCTCGCACTTAAGGTTAGCCGATCCTCAGTTTAATGCTCAAGGTCCCATTGATGTACTTTTTAGTGCCAATGTTTTTTGGAAGTGCCTTCGTAAACAAACACGCAAGTTATCTTCAACCGTGGTCGCCAGAGACACCGATTTTGGTTGGGTTATTACTGGTGAAATCCAGCATACCAGTGTTCAAACCAAAGCGCAATGTCGTTTCGTTACAGCTGACATAAATCCCATTTCTGAAAAAGAGAACGCTCATGTTTCAGATCTCAATATTTTTGAAAACCACTTGTCGAAACGATGTCTTATCGTGAACAACTGCGCTACCTCTGTAAGTTGTTTAAATGGTTTTTCCTTCTTCCCGCACAAGATGGCCATTCAAGTTCGCCTTGCTTTGTGTTATTTTGTCTATCTTCTTATGTCATTTTTTATAGCAGTTAATTGCTTAAACTCTCTATTAAAAACTATCTTCCCCTTGTGTAAAACCATGGCTATCAGTCACCATCACTTTGCTGTACGCTATGTTTCACTTCTTTCGCTATGTAGAAGGATGGCCCCGGCCGGCTCCTCCCTCCTTCCTCACAATTGGAAGTCGCTCATGAAACCGATTGAAAATCTGAATTCTATAGCATCTAGAATAACTATTCTTATGCATAACCTTCTTCTCAATGTCCCAGCTTGTCTTCTTTGCTCGGAAGAATTAAGCTTCTTTCTGTTGAAAATTGTCCGATTTCGTGATCCTCTCAATTATGCGAAATTGATTTCCTACTTTATTTCATATAGCTTTAAATTGTTTGTTCACGTCCAAGTTACGATTGACTGCACGCCGTCCAAACTGAATATCTGCTTTAAGTTACAGCTGATTCAACAAATGTTGTTTGCGTACTTTGAACCGCTTGTTTGTCAGACTTGTTTGTATACTAGTCTGAGGAAGGCCAAGTTGTTGTTTATTTCCTGTACGCTTGACACAGTTCAAAGCAAGTTTCTCTTATCTCAACTTTGGCTGATTGCCAACCATTGTCTGGCGAGCCGCTACCGTAATCTCGGAAGCCGTTCACCTACTTCCAAAAATAAACTTGTTCTAGTTAAGGACTCTTTCAGCTATTTATATGTCTTATCTCGTTGTACTATGTGTGTCAAGGCCGTGCTTGTTTACGTCTCTCACTTACTCATGCTCGTATTCTATAACTGCTTCGATCCCTGTTTCAAAACTTCGTTGCGTATTTCTCACGCCCTTATGTATTGCAATTTGCTTGCATATTTTGCGATCTTAATGTTCATTGATGAACAAACTTGTTTTTTCTCGTCGTCACATTCGATGTGTTTTTGTATTCATACTTGTCATGTCCCGTTTTTCGCTGACTTAAGTATTTTTCTGAGTAAACCCTTTGATACTCATTATGACTTAAGGTCATTGTTTATGGCTACTAGTTTGTTACCTATGGCGTTCTTGCTTTCTACTCGCATAGTTCCTTTGTTTATTTGGTATATTCTTGTCTTGAATAGATGTACTTGTTTCTATACGCTTTGTTTAAACTTGCCAATTCTTCTTTCTCATCGTATCGCAATCTTTACTAGTGCTTTATTTCCCTCAGCTTCCAGTTATTTCGTGATTGAAAGTGTCGTTAATTCTCACCTTTTAACTCCGCTTTCTAATGACCCTGATGACCTCCTTCCACTCACACCTGGTCACTGTCTTACACGCACTTCTCTCTCTGCCCATCCTCCCCTTCCTAATTCTTTCAGGGATTTTGATTTACCCATTGCTTGGCGTAAACTTGAAGCCCTCCGCAATTCCTTTTGGAAGAGATGGAACTTGGAATATTTAACTTCCTTGCAAGGGAGACAGAAGTGGTTTCTTTCCAGTCCCGACATTAAAGTGGGAGACTTGGTCTTAGTTAGGGATGTTTCACCCCCCCTAGTCTGGCCTTTTGGAAGAATGACCAAGTGTTACCCTGGAGGAGATAGGAGAGTCAGGGTATTCAGAGTCTTGACCAATAATGGTCAGATCACAAGACCACTTCTCTTCAATTACTGTATTACTCTTAAATGTTTAATTGCTTATTGTTCCCTGTTGGTGTCTGCCCCTCCCAGTATGGTGCATTCTTGGAATGCACGGTACCTGAGATTATAATTTTGAATGCTTTTGCACGTTCTTTCCTTCCTTTTTGTCAAACACCAACAGTGATCATTTGTTTTCTCCTTTATGTGCAAATCTCTTATATTTTGTATGAGTCTGTTCCAGATATATATTCTGTGACCCACCTAGCGTCATATAACAACGAATCTCTGAAGCTCTTCAACTCTTCCTCGCGCAAGAGGAATTCCATATCCATTTGGCTACCAGATACTGTTGTCAACTCTTTGAAGACCAGCTCAGCAAAAGAAGATTATTTTCTTTCTTTAAAGTTGGCAATGTTTATATGTTCTCCTTTTGTCTCCTACCCCCCACTCTTTTCCCCTTCCGTGGTCTCTCCGTGCTCCGTTGAGCAGCTCTCACTTCTCCGTCTGCAGTTGACTCGTTCAGTCAAAGCTCCGCTCGAGCTTGCCTCCTCAAACCAAGAGGCTCACCCTCTTCTACGCCATGTTGGCTAAGTAATCATCATCGAAATCTTCGACTTCAACATGAAATCAAGATAAGTACCTTTTTAAAAGTTTTAACCGCATCTTCATGGTTTTAACTTCCACGTGCTTTTAATTATAATTTATAGACAGTGTGAAATTCTTTACTTTGGGGCAATATCATTCCTCGTGGGATTTGCCATGTTGAGCTTTTGCTTGTATAAGCCAACCTTACTAAAAAAGAGCTTTTCTTAAGCTATTCAAACGAGAAATCCTCTCGCTACGTGGGATATTATCTAATACCCGCTGTCTATAATTATAAAGCTAGTTCCTCCGTTGGATTTTCTCAACCCCATTTTCTGCTAAGGTCGATCTGGAACCTTCGAGATCTTGTTCTCTATCTGCGAGTCTTGCCGTCAAGTATTGTTCACGCACTTGTGAAAATGCTAGTTAAAATGAGGAATCTTCCTTACAAATTTTTGTAATAGCTAACTTTCCTCCACCGCTGGAACCTCTGGAACATTCTATGGCGCATTTAATTGTAAATCACAACTTTTTCAAGAAATAGACTCTCACCTATATAGTGCAATCAGTTATTTCCATAATTGCAATAACTTTTTTTCTCATAAACTTCAGTGTTTTTATAGTGAACTTTGCATCCATCTTCATAGACTACAGTGATAAACAGTGCTTTCTCCGCGTTTCTACCGCGTCGCGATCGTCCGGTTATATTAAATACGGCCATGAACATTGATCCTATATCCCAATAATCTTTCCTTAACCTTCTACTAACAACCATTATTTATAAAATTGTAACTTTCTATAAGGTGTTACTCACGAAGTGCCCTTCCAACTTTGCTAGTTTAACATTAATTAAATTCTGCATAATTGCTTGTGTGATACAAGTTTTAAATTCACGTTGTTCCTTTCCCATAATCAGGGAAAACAATCCTCTAAACTCTTGAGCGAGTCATGTTCAGGTTTCACGAAATGGAAACTGCCCCATTTTGCTCGTGATTCCTAATTAAACATAGGAAGTCTAGAAACTTCCTTTTCACTTTCTCCAGGTTTCACAGTAAGTGACCTGTCCTCCTTTGTATAATTCTCATATAATAATTCTGTATAAATATAAGAAGTTGTAGGAACTTCTATCTTATTTTTCATGTTGTTATTATTGTTATTTTCAAAGTTGTCACTTTCTCTAGAACATTCTCTCCTGAATTTCTTAAGGTGGACTTTTTGTACTCCAATTCACGTTCAAGCTTTAATTATTTCATTGCTCATTTGTTTAAATCTTATAAAGATTTTAGAAACATGTAAGGTTTGAAACCTTGTAAATTGTCAATTGCCTGGAGCAACCATTTAATGTTGAGAGGTCTGCGACCCCATTTATTAAAAAGTTCAAATGAACTATGTTTGCCAAATTTATATTACATGCTTGTTAATTTCTTGAAATTGTCAAATAAATTAAATATTTGTTCTTGGGTTCATCATTTCTCTGATACTACAGTTAGGCAGGATCCTGGCTTTCCTAGCTCTTCCTAGGTTTATGCCCTCGTTCATGCTCAATAAAGCTTTTACTATCTGTCTGGACAGACCATCACCCTTCCCTATAGTACTTTTATTCGTGCTTGGAAGGAAACACACTAAAGCCTCTCTCTGGCAAACTGCCCAAGTCTTAGCTGCGGTTCCCGTTAGCCTCGACCAAGCTCGTACCTACTTTAGGTATCAAGGTGTTAATTTTCAGTGGCAACTGCCTCTAAAGGTATTTAAAGTTGAACTCATTAATTTTGTGGGACTCTCCTCCCATTTTTCTATCCTTTTTCTCCAATCCCAAATCTACTTCCTTCTCTCAATCATCTTCCCTTGGTGGGTGGGTTATTCCCTAGCCTATAATCTACCCAAAATTTGGTGCCGAAACCCGGGAGAGTCCATTTTTTATTTCTATTGTTTGTCAAGTGTCATTTGACAATACTTGGCAAATTATTAATATCTGCTTTGGATTTTTCAGCTATATCTACGTCGTGCAAAGCCTGTGAACGGGAAAGAGGCCGCTCCTGTCTCCTATGGTGTGTCCTGTTCTTTATACCCATTTGCTGCTGCAAACTTGACAGCATCTCCAAGGTTCTACAGTTTCGTGAGTTGTATTTCAATTTATTCTTTTTGTTATGGCTCCTACTGAAAAAGATGAAACTCTCATTGCTAGACGTTCTTCTTATAAAGGGCAACTCACTAGATTCCGAAATTTCATCAGCAAATTAAATCCCGCCGAGTGTGATTTAGATATCTTAACACATCGTCTTAAGTTGTACGAACGGTCTTATGATTATTATGACCAAATTCAAACCGAGATTGAATCCGCTTGTCCAGACCTTCAATCGGATCGGGACGAGGTCGAACCCTTGTACTTTGAAGGAATTGCAAAGGCCCACCAACTGATCCGCAATATCTCAGAACCGGACACTAAGGTCATCAATCCGGCCCAGTTAGCACCCGCTTCAGTTCACAAGAACAAACCGAAACCGTTACTTCCCAAGATAAGCCTACCGCACTTCTCAGGCAAGGAAGGTGAATGGTATTCTTTTTACGAACTTTACTGCTCCCTAATTCATGAAAATATCGAGATTCCAGACATACATAAATTTTACTTCCTCCGCACTTCTTTGGAATGTGAGGCCTTAGCCTTAGTGGAGTCACTGCCTTTAAGCGCAGACAACTACCACATCGCCTTTAATCTCCTTAAAGAGAGATATGGCAATTTACGTTTGAGTGTAGCTCGTCATATCCGCTGTCTCTTCAACTTACCAGCCGTCAAACCTAATGACGTCACATCTTTAAGAGACCTCTTAGATTCTATGCAGTTAAATGTCAGAGCGTTATACCAACTAAAACAGCATGTCCAAACATGGGACACCATACTTATTCACCTAGCTACATCAAGATTCGATTTTTCGACACTGAAGGCCTGGGAGATCGAACTCGCCTGCAACAAGGAACATTCGTTCGAACACCTTATCTCGTTTCTCAACAGTCGATGTCAATTCCTTACAGCACTCGCATTTCAGTGCGAAAAGGTCGAAACGAATCCTCAGTGTCAAATTTTTGAAAAAAAACTTGCTTCTTCAAAGGGACATCAGCCCCCATCTGTCGAGAACAAGCAAACCCGTTCCTCTTTCAATCATGCAAGAGAAGATATCAGGCCGCTTAACAAATCGTTAAAATGCACGCTCTGTAAAAAGCTTCACACATTGTATTCGTGCAAATCCTTTAAAGAATTGTCTGTCGAAGATCGAAGGAAGTTTGTCTTGAATAGCAAACATTGTTTCAACTGCTTGTCACCTAAGCATTCTTCTTCGAACTGTACGTCATCAAATCTCTGTTTCCATTGTAAAAAACCGCATCATTCCTTATTGCACGTTCACGATAAATCGAGGTCATCAGCACCCGCCTCTTCAAGCTCCATGCAGAGCAGCTCCGAACAAACTAATGCTTCTTCCTGCATTTCCAACGCCGACACTTCTTACAGTGCGCAAACCCTTTTGACCACTGTACAATTCGAAATCCAAGATAAATTTGGAAATTGGTTCAGAACCCGTGGTCTTCTCGATTCCGCTTCAACTCATAACTTTGTTTCGCAATCGTTGATTAAAAAACTAGGTCTTTCGTCATCGCCTACTTCTATCAATGTGACCGGCATTGACAATTTGAAAACTCAAGTTTTGCAGTCTTCAAAATTGAAAATCAGAGACGTTTGCCAAAGAAACACCAATCTTAATTTAAACTGTCTCATTCTTACCAGTATTGGCAAGGACACTCCAAGTCACTCTATTAATACCTCCGGATTAAAGATTCCCTCGCACTTAAGGTTAGCCGATCCTCAGTTTAATGCTCAAGGTCCCATTGATGTACTTTTTAGTGCCAATGTTTTTTGGAAGTGCCTTCGTAAACAAACACGCAAGTTATCTTCAACCGTGGTCGCCAGAGACACCGATTTTGGTTGGGTTATTACTGGTGAAATCCAGCATACCAGTGTTCAAACCAAAGCGCAATGTCGTTTCGTTACAGCTGACATAAATCCCATTTCTGAAAAAGAGAACGCTCATGTTTCAGATCTCAATATTTTTGAAAACCACTTGTCGAAACGATGTCTTATCGTGAACAACTGCGCTACCTCTGTAAGTTGTTTAAATGGTTTTTCCTTCTTCCCGCACAAGATGGCCATTCAAGTTCGCCTTGCTTTGTGTTATTTTGTCTATCTTCTTATGTCATTTTTTATAGCAGTTAATTGCTTAAACTCTCTATTAAAAACTATCTTCCCCTTGTGTAAAACCATGGCTATCAGTCACCATCACTTTGCTGTACGCTATGTTTCACTTCTTTCGCTATGTAGAAGGATGGCCCCGGCCGGCTCCTCCCTCCTTCCTCACAATTGGAAGTCGCTCATGAAACCGATTGAAAATCTGAATTCTATAGCATCTAGAATAACTATTCTTATGCATAACCTTCTTCTCAATGTCCCAGCTTGTCTTCTTTGCTCGGAAGAATTAAGCTTCTTTCTGTTGAAAATTGTCCGATTTCGTGATCCTCTCAATTATGCGAAATTGATTTCCTACTTTATTTCATATAGCTTTAAATTGTTTGTTCACGTCCAAGTTACGATTGACTGCACGCCGTCCAAACTGAATATCTGCTTTAAGTTACAGCTGATTCAACAAATGTTGTTTGCGTACTTTGAACCGCTTGTTTGTCAGACTTGTTTGTATACTAGTCTGAGGAAGGCCAAGTTGTTGTTTATTTCCTGTACGCTTGACACAGTTCAAAGCAAGTTTCTCTTATCTCAACTTTGGCTGATTGCCAACCATTGTCTGGCGAGCCGCTACCGTAATCTCGGAAGCCGTTCACCTACTTCCAAAAATAAACTTGTTCTAGTTAAGGACTCTTTCAGCTATTTATATGTCTTATCTCGTTGTACTATGTGTGTCAAGGCCGTGCTTGTTTACGTCTCTCACTTACTCATGCTCGTATTCTATAACTGCTTCGATCCCTGTTTCAAAACTTCGTTGCGTATTTCTCACGCGCTTATGTATTGCAATTTGCTTGCATATTTTGCGATCTTAATGTTCATTGATGAACAAACTTGTTTTTTCTCGTCGTCACATTCGATGTGTTTTTGTATTCATACTTGTCATGTCCCGTTTTTCGCTGACTTAAGTATTTTTCTGAGTAAACCCTTTGATACTCATTATGACTTAAGGTCATTGTTTATGGCTACTAGTTTGTTACCTATGGCGTTCTTGCTTTCTACTCGCATAGTTCCTTTGTTTATTTGGTATATTCTTGTCTTGAATAGATGTACTTGTTTCTATACGCTTTGTTTAAACTTGCCAATTCTTCTTTCTCATCGTATCGCAATCTTTACTAGTGCTTTATTTCCCTCAGCTTCTAGTTATTTCGTGATTGAAAGTGTCGTTAATTCTCACATTTTAACTCCGCTTTCTAATGACCCTGATGACCTCCTTCCACTCACACCTGGTCACTGTCTTACACGCACTTCTCTCTCTGCCCATCCTCCCCTTCCTAATTCTTTCAGGGATTTTGATTTACCCATTGTTTGGCGTAAACTTGAAGCCCTCCGCAATTCCTTTTGGAAGAGATGGAACTTGGAATATTTAACTTCCTTGCAAGGGAGACAGAAGTGGTTTCTTTCCAGTCCCGACATTAAAGTGGGAGACTTGGTCTTAGTTAGGGATGTTTCACCCCCCCTAGTCTGGCCTTTTGGAAGAATGACCAAGTGTTACCCTGGAGGAGATAGGAGAGTCAGGGTATTCAGAGTCTTGACCAATAATGGTCAGATCACAAGACCACTTCTCTTCAATTACTGTATTACTCTTAAATGTTTAATTGCTTATTGTTCCCTGTTGGTGTCTGCCCCTCCCAGTATGGTGCATTCTTGGAATGCACGGTACCTTAGATTATAATTTTGAATGCTTTTGCACGTTCTTTCCTTCCTTTTTGTCAAACACCAACAGTGATCATTTGTTTTCTCCTTTATGTGCAAATCTCTTATATTTTGTATGAGTCTGTTCCAGATATATATTCTGTGACCCACCTAGCGTCATATAACAACGAATCTCTGAAGCTCTTCAACTCTTCCTCGCGCAAGAGGAATTCCATATCCATTTGGCTACCAGATACTGTTGTCAACTCTTTGAAGACCAGCTCAGCAAAAGAAGATTATTTTCTTTCTTTAAAGTTGGCAATGTTTATATGTCCTCCTTTTGTCTCCTACCCCCCACTCTTTTCCCCTTCCGTGGTCTCTCCGTGCTCCGTTGAGCAGCTCTCACTTCTCCGTCTGCAGTTGACTCGTTCAGTCAAAGCTCCGCTCGAGCTTGCCTCCTCAAACCAAGAGGCTCACCCTCTTCTACGCCATGTTGGCTAAGTAATAATCATCGAAATCTTCGACTTCAACATGAAATCAAGATAAGTACCTTTTTAAAAGTTTTAACCGCATCTTCATGGTTTTAACTTCCACGTGCTTTTAATTATAATTTATAGACAGTGTGAAATTCTTTACTTTGGGGCAATATCATTCCTCGTGGGATTTGCCATGTTGAGCTTTTGCTTGTATAAGCCAACCTTACTAAAAAAGAGCTTTTCTTAAGCTATTCAAACGAGAAATCCTCTCGCTACGTGGGATATTATCTAATACCCGCTGTCTATAATTATAAAGCTAGTTCCTCCGTTGGATTTTCTCAACCCCATTTTCTGCTAAGGTCGATCTGGAACCTTCGAGATCTTGTTCTCTATCTGCGAGTCTTGCCGTCAAGTATTGTTCACGCACTTGTGAAAATGCTAGTTAAAATTAGGAATCTTCCTTACAAATTTTTGTAATAGCTAACTTTCCTCCACCGCTGGAACCTCTGGAACATTCTATGGCGCATTTAATTGTAAATCACAACTTTTTCAAGAAATAGACTCTCACCTATATAGTGCAATCAGTTATTTCCATAATTGCAATAACTTTTTTTCTCATAAACTTCAGTGTTTTTATAGTGAACTTTGCATCCATCTTCATAGACTACAGTGATAAACAGTGCTTTCTCCGCGTTTCTACCGCGTCGCGATCGTCCGGTTATATTAAATACGGCCATGAACATTGATCCTATATCCCAATGATCTTTCCTTAACCTTCTACTAACAACCATTATTTATAAAATTGTAACTTTCTATAAGGTGTTACTCACGAAGTGCCCTTCCAACTTTGCTAGTTTAACATTAATTAAATTCTGCATAATTGCTTGTGTGATACAAGTTTTAAATTCACGTTGTTCCTTTCCCATAATCAGGGAAAACAATCCTCTAAACTCTTGAGCGAGTCATGTTCAGGTTTCACGAAATGGAAACTGCCCCATTTTGCTCGTGATTCCTAATTAAACATAGGAAGTCTAGAAACTTCCTTTTCACTTTCTCCAGGTTTCACAGTAAGTGACCTGTCCTCCTTTGTATAATTCTCATATAATAATTCTGTATAAATATAAGAAGTTGTAGGAACTTCTATCTTATTTTTCATGTTGTTATTATTGTTATTTTCAAAGTTGTCACTTTCTCTAGAACATTCTCTCCTGAATTTCTTAAGGTGCACTTTTTGTACTCCAATTCACGTTCAAGCTTTAATTATTTCATTGCTCATTTGTTTAAATCTTATAAAGATTTTAGAAACATGTAAGGTTTGAAACCTTGTAAATTGTCAATTGCCTGGAGCAACCGTTTAATGTTGAGAGGTCTGCGACCCCATTTATTAAAAAGTTCAAATGAACTATGTTTGCCAAATTTATATTACATGCTTGTTAATTTCTTGAAATTGTCAAATAAATTAAATATTTGTTCTTGGGTTCATCATTTCTCTGATACTACAGTTAGGCAGGATCCTGGCTTTCCTAGCTCTTCCTAGGTTTATGCCCTCGTTCATGCTCAATAAAGCTTTTACTATCTGTCTGGCCAGACCATCACCCTTCCCTATAGTACTTTTATTCGTGCTTGGAAGGAAACACACTAAAGCCTCTCTCTGGCAAACTGCCCAAGTCTTAGCTGCGGTTCCCGTTAGCCTCGACCAAGCTCGTACCTACTTTAGGTATCAAGGTGTTAATTTTCAGTGGCAACTGCCTCTAAAGGTATTTAAAGTTGAACTCATTAATTTTGTGGGACTCTCCTCCCATTTTTCTATCCTTTTTCTCCAATCCCAAATCTACTTCCTTCTCTCAATCATCTTCCCTTGGTGGGTGGGTTATTCCCTAGCCTATAATCTACCCAAAATTTGGTGCCGAAACCCGGGAGAGTCCATTTTTTATTTCTATTGTTTGTCAAGTGTCATTTGACAATACTTGGCAAATTATTAATATCTGCTTTGGATTTTTCAGCTATATCTACGTCGTGCAAAGCCTGTGAACGGGAAAGAGGCCGCTCCTGTCTCCTATGGTGTGTCCTGTTCTTTATACCCATTTGCTGCTGCAAACTTGACAGCATCTCCAAGGTTCTACAGTTTCGTGAGTTGTATTTCAATTTATTCTTTTTGTTATGGCTCCTACTGAAAAAGATGAAACTCTCATTGCTAGACGTTCTTCTTATAAAGGGCAACTCACTAGATTCCGAAATTTCATCAGCAAATTAAATCCCGCCGAGTGTGATTTAGATATCTTAACACATCGTCTTAAGTTGTACGAACGGTCTTATGATTATTATGACCAAATTCAAACCGAGATTGAATCCGCTTGTCCAGACCTTCAATCGGATCGGGACGAGGTCGAACCCTTGTACTTTGAAGGAATTGCAAAGGCCCACCAACTGATCCGCAATATCTCAGAACCGGACACTAAGGTCATCAATCCGGCCCAGTTAGCACCCGCTTCAGTTCACAAGAACAAACCGAAACCGTTACTTCCCAAGATAAGCCTACCGCACTTCTCAGGCAAGGAAGGTGAATGGTATTCTTTTTACGAACTTTACTGCTCCCTAATTCATGAAAATATCGAGATTCCAGACATACATAAATTTTACTTCCTCCGCACTTCTTTGGAATGTGAGGCCTTAGCCTTAGTGGAGTCACTGCCTTTAAGCGCAGACAACTACCACATCGCCTTTAATCTCCTTAAAGAGAGATATGGCAATTTACGTTTGAGTGTAGCTCGTCATATCCGCTGTCTCTTCAACTTACCAGCCGTCAAACCTAATGACGTCACATCTTTAAGAGACCTCTTAGATTCTATGCAGTTAAATGTCAGAGCGTTATACCAACTAAAACAGCATGTCCAAACATGGGACACCATACTTATTCACCTAGCTACATCAAGATTCGATTTTTCGACACTGAAGGCCTGGGAGATCGAACTCGCCTGCAACAAGGAACATTCGTTCGAACACCTTATCTCGTTTCTCAACAGTCGATGTCAATTCCTTACAGCACTCGCATTTCAGTGCGAAAAGGTCGAAACGAATCCTCAGTGTCAAATTTTTGAAAAAAAACTTGCTTCTTCAAAGGGACATCAGCCCCCATCTGTCGAGAACAAGCAAACCCGTTCCTCTTTCAATCATGCAAGAGAAGATATCAGGCCGCTTAACAAATCGTTAAAATGCACGCTCTGTAAAAAGCTTCACACATTGTATTCGTGCAAATCCTTTAAAGAATTGTCTGTCGAAGATCGAAGGAAGTTTGTCTTGAATAGCAAACATTGTTTCAACTGCTTGTCACCTAAGCATTCTTCTTCGAACTGTACGTCATCAAATCTCTGTTTCCATTGTAAAAAACCGCATCATTCCTTATTGCACGTTCACGATAAATCGAGGTCATCAGCACCCGCCTCTTCAAGCTCCATGCAGAGCAGCTCCGAACAAACTAATGCTTCTTCCTGCATTTCCAACGCCGACACTTCTTACAGTGCGCAAACCCTTTTGACCACTGTACAATTCGAAATCCAAGATAAATTTGGAAATTGGTTCAGAACCCGTGGTCTTCTCGATTCCGCTTCAACTCATAACTTTGTTTCGCAATCGTTGATTAAAAAACTAGGTCTTTCGTCATCGCCTACTTCTATCAATGTGACCGGCATTGACAATTTGAAAACTCAAGTTTTGCAGTCTTCAAAATTGAAAATCAGAGACGTTTGCCAAAGAAACACCAATCTTAATTTAAACTGTCTCATTCTTACCAGTATTGGCAAGGACACTCCAAGTCACTCTATTAATACCTCCGGATTAAAGATTCCCTCGCACTTAAGGTTAGCCGATCCTCAGTTTAATGCTCAAGGTCCCATTGATGTACTTTTTAGTGCCAATGTTTTTTGGAAGTGCCTTCGTAAACAAACACGCAAGTTATCTTCAACCGTGGTCGCCAGAGACACCGATTTTGGTTGGGTTATTACTGGTGAAATCCAGCATACCAGTGTTCAAACCAAAGCGCAATGTCGTTTCGTTACAGCTGACATAAATCCCATTTCTGAAAAAGAGAACGCTCATGTTTCAGATCTCAATATTTTTGAAAACCACTTGTCGAAACGATGTCTTATCGTGAACAACTGCGCTACCTCTGTAAGTTGTTTAAATGGTTTTTCCTTCTTCCCGCACAAGATGGCCATTCAAGTTCGCCTTGCTTTGTGTTATTTTGTCTATCTTCTTATGTCATTTTTTATAGCAGTTAATTGCTTAAACTCTCTATTAAAAACTATCTTCCCCTTGTGTAAAACCATGGCTATCAGTCACCATCACTTTGCTGTACGCTATGTTTCACTTCTTTCGCTATGTAGAAGGATGGCCCCGGCCGGCTCCTCCCTCCTTCCTCACAATTGGAAGTCGCTCATGAAACCGATTGAAAATCTGAATTCTATAGCATCTAGAATAACTATTCTTATGCATAACCTTCTTCTCAATGTCCCAGCTTGTCTTCTTTGCTCGGAAGAATTAAGCTTCTTTCTGTTGAAAATTGTCCGATTTCGTGATCCTCTCAATTATGCGAAATTGATTTCCTACTTTATTTCATATAGCTTTAAATTGTTTGTTCACGTCCAAGTTACGATTGACTGCACGCCGTCCAAACTGAATATCTGCTTTAAGTTACAGCTGATTCAACAAATGTTGTTTGCGTACTTTGAACCGCTTGTTTGTCAGACTTGTTTGTATACTAGTCTGAGGAAGGCCAAGTTGTTGTTTATTTCCTGTACGCTTGACACAGTTCAAAGCAAGTTTCTCTTATCTCAACTTTGGCTGATTGCCAACCATTGTCTGGCGAGCCGCTACCGTAATCTCGGAAGCCGTTCACCTACTTCCAAAAATAAACTTGTTCTAGTTAAGGACTCTTTCAGCTATTTATATGTCTTATCTCGTTGTACTATGTGTGTCAAGGCCGTGCTTGTTTACGTCTCTCACTTACTCATGCTCGTATTCTATAACTGCTTCGATCCCTGTTTCAAAACTTCGTTGCGTATTTCTCACGCGCTTATGTATTGCAATTTGCTTGCATATTTTGCGATCTTAATGTTCATTGATGAACAAACTTGTTTTTTCTCGTCGTCACATTCGATGTGTTTTTGTATTCATACTTGTCATGTCCCGTTTTTCGCTGACTTAAGTATTTTTCTGAGTAAACCCTTTGATACTCATTATGACTTAAGGTCATTGTTTATGGCTACTAGTTTGTTACCTATGGCGTTCTTGCTTTCTACTCGCATAGTTCCTTTGTTTATTTGGTATATTCTTGTCTTGAATAGATGTACTTGTTTCTATACGCTTTGTTTAAACTTGCCAATTCTTCTTTCTCATCGTATCGCAATCTTTACTAGTGCTTTATTTCCCTCAGCTTCCAGTTATTTCGTGATTGAAAGTGTCGTTAATTCTCACCTTTTAACTCCGCTTTCTAATGACCCTGATGACCTCCTTCCACTCACACCTGGTCACTGTCTTACACGCACTTCTCTCTCTGCCCATCCTCCCCTTCCTAATTCTTTCAGGGATTTTGATTTACCCATTGTTTGGCGTAAACTTGAAGCCCTCCGCAATTCCTTTTGGAAGAGATGGAACTTGGAATATTTAACTTCCTTGCAAGGGAGACAGAAGTGGTTTCTTTCCAGTCCCGACATTAAAGTGGGAGACTTGGTCTTAGTTAGGGATGTTTCACCCCCCCTAGTCTGGCCTTTTGGAAGAATGACCAAGTGTTACCCTGGAGGAGATAGGAGAGTCAGGGTATTCAGAGTCTTGACCAATAATGGTCAGATCACAAGACCACTTCTCTTCAATTACTGTATTACTCTTAAATGTTTAATTGCTTATTGTTCCCTGTTGGTGTCTGCCCCTCCCAGTATGGTGCATTCTTGGAATGCACGGTACCTGAGATTATAATTTTGAATGCTTTTGCACGTTCTTTCCTTCCTTTTTGTCAAACACCAACAGTGATCATTTGTTTTCTCCTTTATGTGCAAATCTCTTATATTTTGTATGAGTCTGTTCCAGATATATATTCTGTGACCCACCTAGCGTCATATAACAACGAATCTCTGAAGCTCTTCAACTCTTCCTCGCGCAAGAGGAATTCCATATCCATTTGGCTACCAGATACTGTTGTCAACTCTTTGAAGACCAGCTCAGCAAAAGAAGATTATTTTCTTTCTTTAAAGTTGGCAATGTTTATATGTTCTCCTTTTGTCTCCTACCCCCCACTCTTTTCCCCTTCCGTGGTCTCTCCGTGCTCCGTTGAGCAGCTCTCACTTCTCCGTCTGCAGTTGACTCGTTCAGTCAAAGCTCCGCTCGAGCTTGCCTCCTCAAACCAAGAGGCTCACCCTCTTCTACGCCTTGTTGGCTAAGTAATCATCATCGAAATCTTCGACTTCAACATGAAATCAAGATAAGTACCTTTTTAAAAGTTTTAACCGCATCTTCATGGTTTTAACTTCCACGTGCTTTTAATTATAATTTATAGACAGTGTGAAATTCTTTACTTTGGGGCAATATCATTCCTCGTGGGATTTGCCATGTTGAGCTTTTGCTTGTATAAGCCAACCTTACTAAAAAAGAGCTTTTCTTAAGCTATTCAAACGAGAAATCCTCTCGCTACGTGGGATATTATCTAATACCCGCTGTCTATAATTATAAAGCTAGTTCCTCCGTTGGATTTTCTCAACCCCATTTTCTGCTAAGGTCGATCTGGAACCTTCGAGATCTTGTTCTCTATCTGCGAGTCTTGCCGTCAAGTATTGTTCACGCACTTGTGAAAATGCTAGTTAAAATGAGGAATCTTCCTTACAAATTTTTGTAATAGCTAACTTTCCTCCACCGCTGGAACCTCTGGAACATTCTATGGCGCATTTAATTGTAAATCACAACTTTTTCAAGAAATAGACTCTCACCTATATAGTGCAATCAGTTATTTCCATAATTGCAATAACTTTTTTTCTCATAAACTTCAGTGTTTTTATAGTGAACTTTGCATCCATCTTCATAGACTACAGTGATAAACAGTGCTTTCTCCGCGTTTCTACCGCGTCGCGATCGTCCGGTTATATTAAATACGGCCATGAACATTGATCCTATATCCCAATAATCTTTCCTTAACCTTCTACTAACAACCATTATTTATAAAATTGTAACTTTCTATAAGGTGTTACTCACGAAGTGCCCTTCCAACTTTGCTAGTTTAACATTAATTAAATTCTGCATAATTGCTTGTGTGATACAAGTTTTAAATTCACGTTGTTCCTTTCCCATAATCAGGGAAAACAATCCTCTAAACTCTTGAGCGAGTCATGTTCAGGTTTCACGAAATGGAAACTGCCCCATTTTGCTCGTGATTCCTAATTAAACATAGGAAGTCTAGAAACTTCCATTTCACTTTCTCCAGGTTTCACAGTAAGTGACCTGTCCTCCTTTGTATAATTCTCATATAATAATTCTGTATAAATATAAGAAGTTGTAGGAACTTCTATCTTATTTTTCATGTTGTTATTATTGTTATTTTCAAAGTTGTCACTTTCTCTAGAACATTCTCTCCTGAATTTCTTAAGGTGGACTTTTTGTACTCCAATTCACGTTCAAGCTTTAATTATTTCATTGCTCATTTGTTTAAATCTTATAAAGATTTTAGAAACATGTAAGGTTTGAAACCTTGTAAATTGTCAATTGCCTGGAGCAACCATTTAATGTTGAGAGGTCTGCGACCCCATTTATTAAAAAGTTCAAATGAACTATGTTTGCCAAATTTATATTACATGCTTGTTAATTTCTTGAAATTGTCAAATAAATTAAATATTTGTTCTTGGGTTCATCATTTCTCTGATACTACAGTTAGGCAGGATCCTGGCTTTCCTAGCTCTTCCTAGGTTTATGCCCTCGTTCATGCTCAATAAAGCTTTTACTATCTGTCTGGCCAGACCATCACCCTTCCCTATAGTACTTTTATTCGTGCTTGGAAGGAAACACACTAAAGCCTCTCTCTGGCAAACTGCCCAAGTCTTAGCTGCGGTTCCCGTTAGCCTCGACCAAGCTCGTACCTACTTTAGGTATCAAGGTGTTAATTTTCAGTGGCAACTGCCTCTAAAGGTATTTAAAGTTGAACTCATTAATTTTGTGGGACTCTCCTCCCATTTTTCTATCCTTTTTCTCCAATCCCAAATCTACTTCCTTCTCTCAATCATCTTCCCTTGGTGGGTGGGTTATTCCCTAGCCTATAATCTACCCACTAGCCGGCTAACAGAATGGAATGTCAGTCAAGCTGACAACACTGCTGTCATATGATAACATGTTGGAACAATGTGGCAACTCTGTAAAAAGGTGATAACGGCTAGCCAGGCGAGCCGAGTAGCAGCAGGCATGGCCCCGCAGAGAGGAAAGGGGGAGAGAGGGGAAAGGGTGAACACAAAGAGAGAACAGGAAATCACGTGACCACTGCAGAGTGGTGAGGGGGCGGGGCCAGAGAGCCGGAGGAGAGGTGAGGGGAGGAGTGGGAGAACCCATGACAGCCAATAGATGAACGAGTTGTATGTCAACAAGGAGTGAAGGAGTGAGATGCGGGTGTGGAGAAAGAGAAACATGTATGGACATGCACGATGCGTGGAGCACCGTACACAGAGCTCTCGTACAACACGATTCAATAAAATAAATAAAAAAAGTGCACAGGTTCATACAACATGTAATTTATTGATCCAACAATTAAACGTAGAGTTGAATCCTAACCATATGACATATAGTTTATTTCCTTTTTGTTTCAACACTTTTTCCACAAGGTAATGTGTAGGAAACGCTGTTTTCTGAAGTTCCATGGAGATAAAATCTACCTTTTATGGGTTGATGGTTGAGGTCCTCGAGTAAATAGGTGACTGGATTGTGCAAGTTGACTTGACGAATTCGAAATAGTTCAGTTCCCCACTGAGGTGTGTAGCCCTTATTGAAGGCAGACTTAAATTTGCTCACACGAGCAAAATCCCCAATTTTCAGTCGGTGACGTTTAGGATCGGCTGTTTTTATGGGGTTAAACAGTTTATCCAATCGCTGAATATTTTTGGTCACGAGGCGTGGCTTGGTCCCAATGGTTCTATGTTTGGTGTCATTGTAACGTGACACTAGCTCTGGTAACATGTCCAACCAGCGATACGTGCCCTGAGCGGTAAACGCTTTCCACGTATGGGTTTTCAATGTTCGGATAAACCGCTCGACCACGCTGGCTTTGAGATTGCTGTTTGTGGTGTAATGGTGAATATCCTTAGATTTGAGAACACTGGAGAAATCCTTGTTGAAAAATTCTTTCCCCTGGTCAGTTTGTAGTAACTGAGGTTGGCATTTGGATTTTTGAATAATATGTTGAAAGACATTGGTGACCAGTGGACCAGACTTGCGACGAACAGGTTCAACAAAGGCCATTTTGGAATAGACATCAATGACGGTCAACATATAGCGTACACCGTCGTTAACGCCAGCATAGGGTATCATTTCAACCAAGTCAGCCTGCCAAAGTTCATCCACACCTCGTGAAATCACCTTGAGTCGCGGATAGTGACGCCTAGCTGGGCGATGCAACTCGTGAGCAATACCCATTGTAATGGGTGAGGGCTTAAACAATAATTTTGGCATTATGAAGTTCTTGTTCAATTTCTTGAATTTCCCAATCGTGACTGGTATGGCCGGCTTGACGTGAAGCATGCAAGAACTGTAGCCGCTGGACGAGCTTATTGGGATTGTGCCAGTAGGTAACATCCACAAGGGGTTTTAATGGTTTAAATGTCACTCCCGAAGCGGACACTTTACGACGACCATTTTGACTGGTGGGAAATATTTTTGCAATGGTGGTTTTATATTTTTGAGATATATTGGCATTCACTTGTTGAGTGGGATCATACTGTCTTTTGTGGGCATGGGTATCCAATAAAATGGATATATATTTGCCAAGGTCCTCTGACGTATAATCATGGAATGAGGGTGTTCGAGAGAAGAGCAGCTTTAACAGTCCTGGCATCAATTTATAGTTGATGTTTTAATGACAGCTTTAGTACGAGCAAATTTAATGGATGAATCCCCAATTTTAAAACTATCATCCTCATAGCGAACACCATACGTGGTATCTGTGTTTTCAATAAATAAATCGGTGAAATAGGGTTCTAGTGTTGATCCATAATATTTTATTAAAATGTTTTTCAGTTGAGCATTATTTTGAGGGGTGGCCAAACTTGTGAAAACGGAGACGATCTGGAAGGGCAAGGTGTTTCGACCCTGGCCAAGGATTTCTTTTTTCTCAAAAACTCTGCAAGGGGTGAGGACTTTTTTTCAGGCGTAAACACTTGTTCCTCCTCATCCTCAATTTCGCTAACACTAGTCATATCTTCCCGTTCCTGTTCCTCTTCCTCTTCCTCTGGGTACTCGTGCAGCGTTTGCGTGGATTGTGAAACGGTGGGTAGTGTTTCAGATGGCTTGAAAGGGGGTTTCAACATGGCTTTTAGCGGAGGTGCTAAATGTTGTTGAATAAACAAAGCATGATCTGCATGTGATCGTTTCAATTGACGAAACTTTAGACGAATAGTTTTTTTGCTCTAATAATATGCTTTTTCAATTGACTCTCTGCTAACGCCATGGTGTCTTGACAAATGACTTGAGAGGGAATGAGACAGTGCCTTAAATAGCAATAAAATGATCAAACCCTAAGCGATACCGTCCTTGGTTGAGTTCACTTTGTTTGTCAATCACTAAACAGGCATGACGTTGAGTGTTCCAGCACTTGGCACACAATTCTGTAAACATTTGAAAGGTAATATCCGGATTCACATGTTCATTATAAATGTGACGACTGTTCCTCTCGTCCTGGCGAAAAAAAACAATGACATTGGCATTGTCACGAATCAACTGTTTGGACATTTTAGAATACGTTTGTCCATGATAGAAGCAATCGATATGTTTGTGTCGACCCATGCTGAAATAGCTTTGAATGATCATCGAAAATCATGATTGAATCAGGATTTACCTCATCCGGTGAAATAACATTTTCTTGCATGGAAAATATGAAATTACCCATATTCTCTTTTTGTAATCCGGACATGACTTGATCCAGAAACACGTAGAGGGTTTGGTAGAGAGATTTTGCAAAAATATAAATATTTTGAAAACGCAGACCATTGGGCGCTGTGATGAGTGTTAGCAAAAGATTGGTCTTTCCACAGCCGGAAGGTCCCACAATGATGCAGCGAATGGAAGATGGTAACAGTAAACCATGGCGTTGTTCACGTGATGTAGGACAGAGATGGGAAACCATGTCCCCCACGGGGAATGACTCTTGCTGCTTAATAATCTTCATTTCAACTAAGGCTTAGACAGGCTAGCAGGTTGTCTATATACAGGACACCGAGCCTTGTCCTGGAAACAGTAGACTCGTACTACAGGTTGACGATGGATGTCTTTGGACGTGCGTTAATGGCCAAAGCTAGGTCTGTCCCCATACATGATCCTAAACAGGAAACAGATCCTGCTAATAAACACTATGTGGATAGGTCTGTAGTGCCACGCGCAAAACAGGGAGATTATGACTTTAAGGGAAAGCGGTTAACCCATGTAAAACATCCTCAAGTGTCTACAGACGTTACTACGAAAAAAGTATGTGGATAACAAAGTGTACGAGTTTTATGACAAAGTGCCCCAGCTTACAGTGAATGGTTATAGCGCTAATCACCATCGGATTATTCACGTGGAAGCCCCTCAAGACGAAGACGATGTCTGTACCAAGCGCTACGTGACCTATAAAATGAAAAGGCTTTATAAATTTATCCCATCTGTATTTTTAGTGTATCTGACAAATGAACAACCTGAGAATGACAGAAACCATTTACCGCTAGTCCATGACCAGCACCTGACCTATGTGCTTGCTTCGGGTTTAAACCACTATCGATTAAACTATGATGGAACCATTCACATGAAATACGCGATGCCCGATGAGAACCATTTATAAATTGATATATTATAATGTGAAACGTGAGCACACGTTTAACAGCCAACAGTGTGGACGTTTGTGTTAATTTTTTATATAAGACTCAGCATATGCAAAAACATCAACAGTATGTCGGCAGAAAGTAAGACGTTTACACTGCATGGACGTGGACCCGAAGTCAGCCTAGACTTTTACCCGCCTATCGAATTGAGTGCAAGACCTTATGGTTTGGGACTTGTTTCTCTTGAAACGTACAGTCGAATATACAACATACGTGAAAATGTGAACAACAAGTTTTACTATGATGATTCTGTGCTCACCCTGAACTCTGGTGGATACACGATCGATGATAATTATGAACACATTTATGTGGTGTTGATCAATGAATATGGTTTAAAGTCATTTCTCGATGGAACGTGCAAGTTTGAACTTGTAGGAAATACCAACACTCAACGCTGCAGTATTTTCTCCACATTCAAAATTGACTTTAAAACACGCCCCGATTCCATTGGCCCATTACTAGGATTTAAACCACGCGTGTTAGAGCCCAACAAAAGCATGAATCAAACCATGAAAAGAAATTCATTGAGGACCATCATATGTCGGTGACGTGTAATATTATTAGCCAAGTGTACACCAATCAAGAACCATCGCATTCGCTTTATGACTTTATAGTGGCATTGCCCAATGGCTATAATATTCGTGAAAACCCTCCAGTGGTGCTTTTTCATTCTGTGGCTGTCGATGGTATTAGTAATATAACATTAATATTGATCAATAGAGATCAACAACTCATTGATCTAGATTCTACCACACCAGTGACTTACAAGTTGGTGCTAAAGCCACTATGAAGTTTGTGCATAAAGCAACAACACCGTCTAGGAATGGTGTTAGTTGCTTGCCACGTGAATACACGTTAACATCTCAAGACAAGCAGATTTTACAGCATTTGGGTTACCACGTCAACCCCCATGATGAATTCTATCCTAGAGGTAGCGAACCACATCGAGGAGCAACCAGGGGTGGTAAGAATTGATCTACATTCCTATCAAGCTTAAACACCTGGACTCAATAACAATGATGAAATTCAATTTGTTATCAACAACCATGATATTTACACCCTACCGCATGAAAGTGTCATTCAGATTGAAGGTGGGCTCACCAAAGCCGATGGCTCTACACCCACCATATCCAAGTTGGCCAACCATGGTTTGACCTTTCTGTTTTCTGAAGTAAGTTATGTCATTAACGATAACGTGGTGGATATCACTCGAAATGTGGTTATTTCCAGTGTCATGAAACTATTCCCCTCTTATAGTGAGGAAGAAGGTAAAACACTTTGAATGGCAGGTTGGTGCCCTGACTCGACCAATTTCTGGATGGTACACACCGATGGGACCTTTACTGGATATTTACCTTTTAAACTGATTTTAGGCTTTGCCGAATATCACAACCGCATTGTGGTCAACGCAAGGCAAGTGCTTTATGTAGTGAGAGACAGGAGGGATAATAATGCACTCAAGGCAGCCGACAATGCCCCCATAGATTCAAAAATTCAACTACAACGCTTGCTATGGAAAGTGCCCCATGTGACCCTTGACGATAGCAAGAAACTGGACATACTCAAGATGGTAAAGAGAGATATGCCTCTACCAATGGAATTTAGAAGCTGGGCACTCCATGAGTATCCGCTATTGCCCACCACCAACACATACAGTTGGTCTGTAAAAACAGCCCGCTATACAGAGAGACCTCTCTACATGATCGTGGGTTTTCAAACAAATCCCAAGTATCAACAAACCAAAGATGCCACGCAATTTGATCACCTGCAATTGAGAAATGTTCCTCAACGGAACTGTGTTTCCCTATGAAGGACTGGATTTGGATTTTTCAAAAAATAAGTTTGGCCCCCTGTACGACTTGTTTTCTAAATATTGATGGTCGTATTATCAAAAAGAGAACGGCCCCATGCTGCTACCCCAAGCGTTTAAGGCATGGGCGCCACTGAATGTCTTTGACTCTTCTTACCTGGAAGAGTCTGTCAAGCCATCCAATATTGACATTCGACTAGATTTTGAAACGGATGACAATGTACCAGCCAATACGACAGCCTACTATTTGATTATTCATCACAAACAAGTCAACTATTATCCACTGTCCAACCAAGTGACGGGTGTATAAATAACAGGTCAACCCACGTCAAGCCGCTCAGTCATGTCTTGCTTTAAAGCATCAAGAGAAGTCACATCCATGAATTTAAACTCTGAGGAACAACGTTTCAAGACTTTTGCCACATGGCCAGTGCCTTTCATAAACCCTGAAGCCTTGGCGGCCGCTTGATTCTACTATTTAAAACAAGAGATGAAGTGAAATGTGCCTTTTGTCCCATCATCATAGACCAATGGCAAGAGAGCGATGAACCAATGCAGGAACATCAGCGCTGGTCACCTTCCTGCCCCTACCTGTGCAGAATGAAGGTGGGAAATATACCCTGCCATTCAAGCTATCCCTCACTCGTACCTGTGGGTGATGAAAAAAAAAACAAGTTACGATACATGCGGACTGTATAGTGTCAACGGTGCTTCGGTGAGCAGCTCACCATCAAAAACGCCTAGTTCAGAGACACTGGGACATCATCGGTGTTATGGATGTTACAAAAACAAGAGACTTTAGGAATCTCTGTTTCGCGGGCTTATAGGCCGTGTTCCAAGGACATTTTGTCGTCCTGACGTTTCGCTGAATACTGCGTATTGTTTTACCTCGCTTAATGTAACCTGTGAACATGCTGAACGCAGTATTCAGCGAAACGTCAGGACGACAAAATGTCCTTGGAACACGGCCTATAAGCCCGCGAAACAGAGATTCCTATTTCAACGCCGGTCGTGAAAGTCTAAATTTTTACAAGAGACTATATTGTTGTATCAGTTGGTATCGTCCATATCCCAAAATGACAAAAGCCTGTATAACGTGTTATGATAATAAAATGATGTAATTCTTAAATTCTTATTTTTTCATGCCCCCCTGTCCTACCCTAACATCATTTTTTTTTACTACCATGGCAGGTAAGTCCATGTCATGACCACACCTTAGTCATAGATTGTCAGTCAGTCGTCATTTGAACTTGATCCAGGCAAGCGGCAACATGTTGCGCACACTCATTGTGGATTGCCAAGGGTTTAAAATTGGTGACAACAAATTTATATTTAAACAAGTGGCCATTATCGATTGTACCACTTTTTGGATATCGCAAGCTACGCATTTGCTTTTTATACCGCCCCATGCTTTTGATTTGTTGTGTGAAAAAGATCGTAAACAAACCGAGTGGATTGAAAATCATAGGCAACTAGACTGGAATCAAGGAACCATTTCCTATAAATATTTGGTCGTGGTCATGAAAGAACACTTGTCCTCGGCCAATGTGGTATTTGTGAAAGGTACGGTAATGAAAAACGTGAATGGTTGCAACCATTTTTGGCGTCTTACTGTCAATGTATCGACCTCATGGACTTGGGCTGCCCATCCCTGCAAACGCTGATGAATACTTGTTCATGAGGTAACATTATCCACACAGCCCTAGCGCATGCGTGGCATCTCTTTCATTGGTTATTCACCCATGCCTGCTGGAAGTTGGTGAACAAAATTATAACTCAAGATTTACCTGTGAATGACGCCAGTAAGATTTCTACAAGCAGCGTGTAAACATCTACAGAACGTGATACCATGGAGAAAGGCAATGCTACGGAAAAAGCCATTGGCAAGTTCTTTGTATGCAAAAAGAAACTAGACAGTTTTACCAAAGAGGAACTCTTAGCACTGCCCAAGTCGTTCATTTATTATGTGGCCGCCAACGCGGTGAAAGAAATCTGGCAACATGTAGCAAAATCATGGACTCAAGACCCTGTGTTGAGTGAATTGCAACCCTGTACGGATTACGATTACCATAAGCAAGTGGCAATGGCAAAAATACCCTCTATGCGTCAGTGCGTGACATGTCAGCTAGTGAAACTGTATCACGGTCATAAAAGTCCGTGTAAAGTATTTGTTGAATCATTCCACGGGTGTCATGGTGAGAAAAATCAACAACAACAACAACAACAAACACAAACATCGTCCACAGAGGAGGAGGAAGACCAAACATTTTCACCATCAATGGAAAAGGATATGCCAGACCTGTGCTGGCAATGGCGTCATTGACAAAGTGATTCAATACTTATCTTTCGAAATCCATCTTCCAGGTTATCGTTTTTGTGGCCCTGGAAATCATCTTGAAAAACGTTTGCAGCGTGGTGATGTACCCATTAATCTTTTGGATCAAGCATGCAAAGAACATGACCTACCTTATCGCCATAGTCATCCTGGTTTAAGACATGTGGCAGATAAATTATTATTGAAAAAAGCTAAAGAACGTTTCACATCCTGTGATGCCTCAGTGGGTGAGAGAATGGCAGCCCTGATTGTCATGAGTGCTATGAAAGGAAAGTTGATGATTCATGGACATAAACATTAAGGAATAGAGAAATTGGGATTTGTTTGTATTCTATTTGCTTTTGTCAATCCACTATCACTATGAAATAAAAGCAAATGTTTACCAAAGCACAATGTTTTTTTATTTTTATTTTTAAAAAGCATGGTGTTGATGGGCTGATTTTTCATTTTCACATTTTCACATTTTCACACATTGCCATTTGCCAATTTGCAATTTACAGTTTTTAAAAATGTCTGTTTTAAGTTTTGTGTTTTTGATGACATGGATTTTCCATTTTGTTGATGACAATTTTTAAACAATTTTCGTTTCAATTTTCATATTTGACACATAGCCATTTCCAGTTTAAAAAAATGTGCGTTTTAAGTGTTGCGTTTTTGGTTATATCGAAGCATGGATTTTCCATATTGTTTTTTGACATTTTTCCATTTGGTGTATATTGAAAGTTGAGATTTGTCAATGATGTTGATGCAAGTGCTTGACCATGATAATGCTGCAATGTGTTTATGTGTGTTTGGAGAAACGTCGAGGTCTACGACTACTGCAGGTAAGACTGTTTTTACAAAAATAATGTCTATCACCGCTACATTTCAAAGAAAACAAAACTATTGACAAAACAAAATGACTATATAAGTGACAATTTCCCCCTCCCCACCCACCACCCTACCTCACCATGTTTGCTCTGGTCATACATACACATCAGCTTTCATGCTACTCGTACATTCACGCCTGTCTTTGGGAACAAACACAACCACTTTATTTATTCCCAAAAGCACATTCTCGACATGCACACTTATCCCAAAAGAACTTTTTAGTTTACCATTTACGATTTACATTACAAAAAATAATTAAAGTTACTAAAATAATACTATTACTCATTTGATATTTACATAAAAAATAACACTTTTGTACAGCTTAAAAAAAATCAAACCATTTTCCAGTGCTCAACTCTGTTAAATTTAAAATAAAAATAAGGTTGCATACAACATTTTTTAAGAGCAAAAGGTTCAAGAGGGTTGCCACTATTTACAAAATCTACTATTTACAATGACAAAAACCAATATTTACAAAATAAAAAATACTAAATCAACGAGTTACAAAAAGCCGTGTCCCTAAACGAACAAACAGTGAAATCACACCTCCTCCTCCTTGCGGTCATAACCCCAGGGCAGGCTGGTGAGCAGGTCATCAGCCCACACACGTTTGTTATTCATGGAGGCGAGGGTGCGTTTTCTCTGTTCCACAAGATACAATTGATGGTTGCTGGATTGTATCCTGCACTGTGTCTGGGACATAGCTTTGCCAGTGCGTAAAACCGCTAAGTAATCGTCTACGCGTAGTGATTTTACCACTGCCCTACCTACACCTTTTGCTCTTTTGCCTTCCTTACAGTCTAGTGTACGATAAGCATACATTTTCGAGGCCAAACCTACGAATTCTGTCAAGACGGAATCACCGCATTCATCTTTTAAAACGCCCATTTCCTTCTTGTCTTTATGGGCAGCTGAAACACGTTGTCAGCGCTGTACGAAGAGGTGTAGAACCAGTCACTGTAATGCCTCATGACGTCATAGGGGTTGCAGTGGTGAATGTGGTAAATGAATGAGTCCGTATCCATATACATAAGAGATACGTCCTCAAAATGGCGTTTGGCAAACTCATAGTGGAATCGATACATGACCGATTTAGAAAAGTCTAAAATGACTAGGCCCAAGTAAATGGGCTTATCCATGGTCACACTTGTCCTACTCATTTCAATAGTGGCCAAATCCTCATCGATAATTTTGATCGATTTGAAATTTGGCTTGGCAATGTACCGCTGGGCACCCCACTGCCCCTCCCAGACATTCACCAATTTAATGTCGCGGTATTTGCGGACATTCTCAATGGACTTGCCATAGATGCAGTTGTTCATTAATTTAAAAAGAAATCAAACTGCTGTGTTGCCATTTGTCGGTGCTCTGTGTTGAGTCGCATGTATGGCTCGAGCCATGCTTTTTGAGCAAAATAAATACCCCCTTTGGATTTTCTTTTACACCAAGCCTTGGGCGAGGCATTGCACCAACATTTGGATATGTAGCACATACCGATTTTTGTTGTAAAGTGTGCCCATGAGTTTTTCAATTTTCACTTTACTGTCGGGGGGAATCATTTGCTCAAGGCAGAATGGGAAATCGGCATGTTGATCATGCAAGGATGTGGGATATTCAATATCCACTTCTAGCACATATCCACGACCTGTTTCTTGGCTAACCATGTTCACATCAAATTCTGACACTTGTTTGTCTGTCAGCCAAGCAAACTTCCCATAGGGCAAAGGCTGACTCATGGCGTAGCCGTTCAAATTATTCACGTCATAGTACATTAAGTACGATTCTGGTTTGTCTGGTGAATAATTAGGCATGTAGACATTGTTCGCT
The DNA here is from genome assembly GCA_946902985.2 of Meconema thalassinum. Lineage (NCBI taxonomy): Eukaryota > Metazoa > Arthropoda > Insecta > Orthoptera > Tettigoniidae > Meconema > Meconema thalassinum. Next base: position 186,536,923 of record OX336388.2, on the reverse strand, counting down.
TCGGCATGGCGCTGGTTAAGCGACACAAAGCCACCGCGAATGCCCTGTTCAAAAAATAGAACCATGTCTACATCAGTGAGTAAATCCAATTCCACTTGAGTGTATTTCAAAGCGGCATCAAACGAAAGCCCAGGACTCGTATAATAGTGAGCCGGGTCAAGACCGTAAATGTGTTGATACAAGTTACGGAATTTTTCAAACACATCGGTGAGCAGCAATACATCCAGTTTTAGGTAATGCATAGCATATTCACCTAGCGTCTTGGTATCAAACACTCGCCAAACTTGACATTCATGTGCATAGTCTTCATCGGAAACGGTACTGCGTGTTAGTTTCGAGTAAAATTTCTCTTGTGGCGGGAGTTTTCTTTGCTTTAACACGTCCCAGCTGTTGCAAAAATCATATGGGAATATACCTTTCCGAATGCACAATTGAAATTGCTTAAGATCATTAAAATGCATCCTGGTATTTTTAATTCCTCCTCATTCAAAGCAATTCACAAGGCTGTCTAGCGAGGATGCCATAAACTTAAAGGAATCCAAAAATCGAATGCTAAAGTTGCTCAACCGCCATGTCAGGGCTGTAAAACGCTCATGGATTTGGCGGATAATGGTAAACGAGCCCTTGTTGACATGACCCAATTCACGAATCAAAAACTGAATGTCATAATTTGCCAGATTGTGGAAAAAGACACTGATGAAACGAGGAGCTGAAAAGTTCAAATTGCATTTACTATGCGCAGCTCCACGAAACTCTCCCGTAAAGTGCGAGTGATCACGAACGGTGTCTTCAGCACTGATCAGTGGCTCTTCGCAAATATGACATGTCGTGGCATGTTCATACTGCCGCTGCTGTTCTGGAGATAGGTTCATGGGTACTGGGTGGTTCAGTAATCCCTGTACATGGTCGGTCAACTTTACAAGTTCATCCAAAAACCATCTGGCACAATCTGGCCCCTCAAGGGATTTGTAATCGGATTGTGTGGGGTCATAGACACACACCACATTAAATCCTATGGTAAAGAGTTCATGTTTTTGAATGCTTGTGGTTGAGCTAATGGTAGGATCTGGTTCACATTCCGCCATGGGTGTGGTGAGAGCTTCGAAATCTGCATATACCACATAGGGAACAGTGTCACGCTTATGAATGTCCTTAAACTTTAACACAGCCTTGTCCCCTTGTGGCAATATCAGTCTCACAGCTTCCTGAGAAACGCAATCTACCCTATGGCGTTCCAAAATCGTAGGGGTTTTAAAATATTGCAGGCAACGCTCACAAATATGTTTCTTATGTTGATTTTTGAACGCTTGACTGCTTAGCAATCTACTCAGGCTTTTAATTAGGCAATAGTGATTCACTTCTCCGTAAGACAGATATAAAAGATGAATGTGGTGTCGTTTCGGTTCTTTTGTGGCACAAAGAGGACCCACAATCTCATTACCACCAAGGCCATACACCATGAACGAAAAGTCCTGGTTGTCTTGTTCGAACCAATGGATTTCCGTTAAGTCCATAGGGAACGATACTCGAGTTAAATTTAAAGATTGTTTCAATTCATCCAACTTGGCCTTGTACTTTGCTGGTCTATCACAGTGACGTTGTGCTGGCTGCAAATACGCGGCCACACACCAGAGGAAACATTTATCATCTTTATTTTCAATATTTACCGCCGCTCTTCGACAGGCAATCGCTGATGGTAAAGAGATGTGTCTAGACCCAGCATTCAACGGGTTGAAATGACAAATGTTGATGTGTAGGTAATGGATTTTGTCTAACGCTAAACCACTGGGTCCTTGTTGCAGTTTATCAAATTTTGATAGCAAAGCATTCACCACATGGCTTTGATACCATTCGTTCAGATTATTGGCTATCAAAAGCTCTTGCATTTTACTGCCAATATAAAATGTTTTTTATGCTCACCGTCCTTGTTTTTGTATATGAAATGGCACACGAGTTGTGTATTGACCTTTAAAGCCGTATGCAACCTTTGCGCTGTACACATTTGTTCTTTAAAAATTTCAAAACAAGATTCGACCAAGTATTTTGGGATTAAACTCTCACTAACATTCTCTACGCGACCAGAGCAGACACGTGACTTGAAACAGGACTCAAGGGGCTCCAAAGTTAAGCTATTGCTAACAATGGCAAAAGACATGATTTTAAAAAAAAACAATCTCACCCAAGTTTTCAGCCGTAGATTTTCCAGCAATGGTCCCAAACACACACTTTCTCAACAGCAGTTGTCAGGCTCACACTCTAAAAAAGAAATAAAATAAACCACCATGAGTATTTCCAAATAGCATCTTTCATAAACAAAAATAAATAAAATAAAATATAAAAAACAGGTTTTATATATATCATTATCAAAAATATTACCTTGCTTTGTAAAAAGCCCTGCTTTTCCCTTCTCCTAGGCTTCAGTGGAATCAGGCTTCTGACTCCCACAACAGGTATGCAGATTATCTAAAACAAACAAAATAAAAAAACAATTCATCAATCAAATGGTAAGCCAATAATAATTTAAACATTCATTAGCATAAAAATAAACTAAACAGTGTTAATTCCGCACTTACCTGTAAGTATATAATGTATCCAATATAGTAACCAACTGGGGTTAAGCACCCGAATGCAATTATTTTATACAGATAATACACAGCCTATGTTAACACAGTAACGTTTACCATAGGAATGACACGAAATGTGCAGTGACTTGCTCAATACTCTCTTACCCAACCCCTCACCTCCCCGCGGTCCTCTGGCCTCGTCCCTCACCGCTCTTGGCAGGCTATGCAGTGGTCACGTGATTCCCTGTTCTCTCTTTGTGTTTACCATTTCCCCTCTCTCCCCCTTTCCTCTCTGCGGGGCCCTGCCTGTTGCTGCTCGGCTCGCCTGGCTAGCCGTTATCACCTTTTTACAGAGTTGCCACATTGTTACAACATGTTATCATATGACAGCAGTGTTGTCAGCTTGACTGACATTCCATTCTGTTAGCCGACTAGCCATGCCTCAAGAAGATAGTCTTTCCGTTCTGGCCGCCAGTCAGACTTACATGCATACAAAGCAAGTTCTGTTGTTGTCGACTATAAAAGCCTTGCTTTATTATTCGTCTAATACCATTATGAATTTGTCAGGTTACTGGTCAGTGTTTACTAACATGTTTTAAAGATCACGATGAGGAATTTTTTTGAAAATATTCACCTTCTTTCGTTCGTCATATAAGAAAATATCAAAAAGCGCTCCCTCGCCCTGCTGCCCCGTCAAAATAGCCATTTCCTGTATTCACCATGGCCAGTCATAGCCTCGTTGTAACATACGTCAAGCGCTACCGGCTCTCTCTACAAACACTCTCATTAAAAAAAAACTTAAATGCATAGTTCTTGTCCTACAGACTTGCCATTTTCTTAATTGCAGAAGGGGCAGAGACCTTTCATTTATGTCAAACTAACTTTGACATTGTTAGTTTCCAAAATAGTAAAAATTCAAAATTTAAATGTTTTCAAAAAATCTCAAAAAGAAAAAAAATGTTATAAAAAATAAAGGTCATAGAGACCATTTGATTGAACAATTAAACAACGTTCTATCAAGTTTGGTTTTTTAATATATAGTCTACTTAAAAAAACAAAAATTTGCAAAAAAAATTATTAATATAATACGTTGTCCAGAGCAAAGCACCCATCACCCCAACGCCCACAATACCTCACTCGTTAAAATACGACCATCCATTCGCCAATGTTCGCGAGAAAGTAGGCTATCTTTTTTTTCTCCTAAACCCTTGAAAGTTGCTGCCCACCTAGAGGGCATACCCACCTTTCATTACCGCCAAATAAACATTTTTCCAAAATTCACCGTTTCCAAAATAGCGCCAATCAAAAAAACAAAAATTTTCAAACTAAAAAAAAAAATACCAACACACATTCTTAGCCAAGAGAACGTCACCCCAATGTCAACAATATCTCGTTCATTAAAATCCGATCATGCGTTCGGGAGATATCGCCGAAGTTTATATGAAAATAGGGGGAGTCGCAGAACTGTCACTACAACACTACTACCAGTTTTTATCCTAGAGACCTGAAATTTATTTTGGGAGTAGAGGGGTTAGGCGCCATTCATTTACGTCAAACAAACGTTTTTGTAAAATTCCTAGTTTACAAATTATAGGAATTTCAAAATTGGACTGTTTTCAAAAAAACATCAAAAATAAAAAGTTTTATTATAAAATACTAGCTGTTACCCGCGGCTTCGCCCGCAATAACATTTGTAATCCCGTTATAACATTAGTTATAAAGATAGATAAGCATGGGTCCTAGTGGAAAATAATTTTATCACCTGAAACCAAAAATGCATGGGACGAAAAAACACATCAAAATAACATGTTGGTTTCGGACCCTAAAAGACGTGAAAAATATAATAAAAGTATTATACAAAACTATTTTATGAAATTTCATTCGACTCAATTTTTATGTCATTCCTGGGACTTAGAAAATTCCGGCCAAAAAGTACAAAATCAATAATAACTCCCTAAGTATTCGTCGTATGATGAAATAGCAAGAGACAAAAACGATGTAATGTGTTATTGTCTACAACATAGGCAATGTATAATTTTACACTCAGACATATTACGTCCCCCCTCCACATAATTTCACCCCTCCCCATGGGCCCCTTAAATTGGATTTATGAAATAACGGTCAAACACCTATTTACTTATTTTTTATGCTGATTTTTTCCGCTGAGTTTCAAGGTCCTCGCCTATGTAGTTTAAGAGATACACGCTCCGTTAGGAATTCCTCAACCCCCACTTTTCACCCCTTTCATCTCATAATATACACCACATCGAATAACCCTCAGAAACGTGTCTTCTTATTTTTAATGATGAGTTTATATATCGAGTATCACATCCCCCAATGAAACCAATCGGGAGATATTGCTATTCAATGAAATGCAGGTCTACCCCCTTAACACCCCTTTAGAACCTGCATATCCAAAAATCCTTTCTTAGTGGGCGTTTGCGGCACTCGAGGAAGCTGCATACCAAATTTGATTCCAATCCGTTCGGTGGTTTCTGAGATTTCTTGATGAATGAATGAGTCAGTCAGTGAGTGAGTGAGTGGTATTGAAGCTTTATATAGTAGACTAGCTGTTACCCGCGGCTTCGCCCGCAATAACATTTGGAATCTCGTTATAACATTAGTTAAATAGATAGATAAGCATGGGTCCTAGTGGAAACTCATTCTATCACCTGAAACCAAAAAAGCATGGGACGAAAAAAACCCATCAAAATATAATGTTGGTTTCGGACCCTAAAAGACGTGAAAATATAATACAAGTATTAAAAAAAGTATTTTTTGTAATTTCATTCGAATCAATTTTTATGTTATTCCTGGGACTTAGAAAATTCCGGCCAAAAAGTACAAAATCATTCATCATTATGATGAAATAGCAAGAGACAAAAAAGATGTAATGTGTTATTGTCTACAACATAGCCCATGTATAATTGTACACTCTGACATATTACGTTCCCCCCCCCCAATAATTTCACCCCTCCCCATGGGCCCCTCAAATTGGATTTATGAAAAAACGGTCAAACACCTATTTACTTATTTTTTATGCCGATTTTTCCCGATGAGTTTCAAACTCCTCGCCTATGTCGTTTAGGAGATACACGCTCCGTTAGGAATCCTTCAACCCACAGTTCCCCCCCTTTCACCTCATAATATACACCACATCGATAAACACTCGGACACGTGTCTTCTTATTTTTAATGATGAGTTTATATGTCGAGTATCACATCCCCCAATGAAACCAATCGGGAGATATTGCTATTCAATGAAATGCAGGTCTACCCCCTTAACACCCCTTTAGAACCTGCATATCCAAAAATCCTTTCTTAGTGGGCGTTTGCGGCACTCGAGGAAGCTGCATACCAAATTTGATTCCAATCCGTTCGGTGGTTTCTGAGATTTCTTGATGAATGAAGTGAGTGAGTGGTATTGAAGCTTTATATAGTAGACTAGCTGTTACCCGCGGCTTCGCCCGCAATAACATTTGGAATCTCGTTATAACATTAGTTAAATAGATAGATAAGCATGGGTCCTAGTGGAAACTCATTCTATCACCTGAAACCAAAAAAGCATGGGACGAAAAAAAACCATCAAAATATAATGTTGGTTTCGGACCCTAAAAGACGTGAAAATATAATACAAGTATTAAAAAAAGTATTTTTTGTAATTTCATTCGAATCAATTTTTATGTTATTCCTGGGACTTAGAAAATTCCGGCCAAAAAGTACAAAATCATTCATCATTATGATGAAATAGCAAGAGACAAAAAAGATGTAATGTGTTATTGTCTACAACATAGCCCATGTATAATTGTACACTCTGACATATTACTTCCCCCCCCCAATAATTTCACCCCTCCCCATGGGCCCCTCAAATTGGATTTATGAAAAAACGGTCAAACACCTATTTACTTATTTTTTATGCCGATTTTTCCCGATGAGTTTCAAACTCCTCGCCTATGTCGTTTAGGAGATACACGCTCCGTTAGGAATCCTTCAACCCACAGTTCCCCCCCTTTCACCTCATAATATACACCACATCGATAAACACTCGGACACGTGTCTTCTTATTTTTAATGATGAGTTTATATGTCGAGTATCACATCCCCCAATGAAACCAATCGGGAGATATTGCTATTCAATGAAATGCAGGTCTACCCCCTTAACACACCTTTAGAACCTGAATATCCAAAAATCCTTTCTTAGTGGGCGTTTGCGGCTCTCGAGGAAGCTGAATACCAAATTTCATTCCAATCCGTTCGGTGGTTTCTGAGATTTCTTGATGAATGAATGAGTCAGTGAGTGAGTGAGTGAGTGAGTGAGTGGTATTTGTGCTTTATATAGTAGACTAGCTGTTACCCGCGGCTTCGCCCGCAATAACATTTGGAATCCCGTTGTAACATTAGTTAAATAGATAGATAAGCATGGGTCCTAGTGGAAAATCATTCCATCACCTGAAACCAAAAAAGCATGGGACGAAAAAAAACATCAACATATCATGTTGGTTTCGGACCCTAAAAGACGTGAAAATATAATACAAGCATGACGAATGAAAGAGAAAGTGAGAGGACTCCTCAAGTTCAAGCGCGCCCCGCCCGGCAGCGCTAGTGTGGGCAAGTTCCACGCTGCCGGTCAGCTGGTCTTAGGGATAATGCCAAGGGAAACGAATTACTTTGTAACTGATACTCTTTTAAAATGTAATTATCGATTAAAATTAAAATAACACGGCAGGGCACAATGGAAAATATAATTCACGGAAATAAGTACTACGGTCTCCATTACATATTACGGAAAGCACAGATTCCTGGAGTAGGCTATACAGACTGTTACTTTTGTTGTTTCTTGTTGTGGCAATTTAGTTTCCTCAGATTGAGAGACTAAAGAAGGTGAATTTGTGGGTCTGAATCTAATTAATGAAAATGGGGGAATGGCAGAGCGGCTCTTGAGAGCACTAGTGACAGAGTTGAGATGGCTATCTCAGAGGGAGTGAAGCCTATGTGGTGATTACCTAATTCCTCAATGAGGGAAATAAATTGGGCTATGGGATTGAGCGCATTAATTCCTGCTTGTCTGACTGATTTACAAAAATACCAATAGGTAGGTGGATGAGGACCATCGTGGTCTGAAGTTACTGCCATTGGGTGAAGCGTACCACAGCTCTTTCTCGAAATCAAATGTCGGGAATGAGACGTAGCCCGGTGAGGGAAGAGGTGAGCTAGAGAGTGAGGAATCGGATTTTGGTGAAGCTGGTTTAAGTGGAACGAGTATACCATCTCGTTTTTGGGTAGGCCCATACGGAATTAGTGTTTTTGGATTGTCAGGGGGTATAATTTGGGCTTTTAAGGTCATCAGGGTCCTGAGTTATCAGGAATGTTATGCCCTGGTACGTTAATGTGCGAGGTTTAGTGTCAGTGCGCGACATGTTTGTGTTCGTGAGTGTATAAGTGCGTGTAATGAGTAAGAGGTGATGAGAGATAGTGGTCAAATACCTTGGTCGACCAGAGAATAAGGAAAGAGAAAAACCAATTTACCAGTCACTCAAAGTTATCCAGTTTAAATACAGTTGGAGCTGTGACGTTGAGTGCGCTGAGGAGTGACTTAATCTGCACTGTTACCACGAGGGATGCAAATTAAGCCTATAGGAACGTAGTGGAATGGCTTGAAATATCGAAGTTGAGGCGATAGCAAGGACTAGGCTTGGTAGAAATTCTGACAAGGCAGGCGAATCATCGATTTCGTCAATTGCCTTTAGAATACGAAGCTTGGAACAGTGGCGTGCAGTTTGCTTGGATGCTGGACTCGAAATGATGATGGCACAAAACATTAATATTAGCAAAGAAATATGTTTGAAGTAGGCCTACACAAAACATAAAACGCTGATGTACACAAGACACAATGAACTGAATTTAAGAACTGAAAGCAAAGAAAATTCAATTTAATTCACACAAATATCTCAGACAGTAGCTTTCCCCGCACTTTTCTATGACCCGGTTCGACGGAACAACAGGACACGTGTTGGACATAATCGCTTGCAGTGCCTGTAACGGCGGGACCACGAACTACCGTTCTATAATGGCGGAGTCCTCACACTAGGTCCTTCTATTCGTCATGATACAAGTATAAAAAAACTATGTTTTGAAATTTCATTCGAATCAATTTTTATGTCATTTCCGGGACTTAGAAAATTCCGGCCAAAAAGTACAAAAGCATTAATAACTCCCTAAGTATCCGTCGTATGATGAAATAGCAAGAGACAAAAAAGATGTAATGTGTTATTGTCTACAACATAGGCCATGTATAATTTTACACATTACCTGTGTTTTTCCTCCCGGAATTTCACCCCTCCCCATGGGCCCCTTAAATTGGATTGTTGAAAAAACGGTCAAACACCTATTTACTTATTTTTTATGCTGATTTTTTCCCGCTGAGTTCCAAACTCCTCGCCTATGTCGTTTAAGAGATACACGCTCCGTTAGGAATCCTTCAACCCCGACTTTTCATCCCTTTCACCTCATAATATACACCACATCGAAAAACCCTCAGACACGTGTCTTCTTATTTTAATGGTGAGTTTATATGCCGAGTATCACATCCCCCAATGAAACCAATCGGGAGATATTGCTATTCAATGAAATGCAGGTCTACCCCCTTAACACCCCTTTAGAACCTGAATATCCAAAAATCCTTTCTTAGTGGGCGTTTGCGGCTCTTGGGGAAGCTGCATACCAAATTTCATTCTAATCCGTTTGGTGGTTTCTGAGATTTCGTGATGAATGAATGAGTCAGTCAGTCAGTCAGTGAGTGGTAGTTGAGCTTTATATAGTAGATAAGCACGGGTCCTAGTGGAAAATAATTCTATCACCTGAAACCAAAAATGCATGGGACGAAAAAAACATCAAAATATCATGTTCTTTTCGGACCCTAAAAGACGTGAAAAATATAAGTATAAAAAACAAACTATATTTTGAAATTTCATTCGAATCAATTTTTATGTCATTCCTGGGCTTTTGAAAATTCCGGCCAAAAAGTACAAAATAATTAATTAACTCCCTAAATATTCGTCGTATGATGAAATAGCAAGATACAAAGAAGATGTAATGTGTTATTGCCTACAACATAGGCCATGTGTAATTTTACATTACCTGTTTTTCCCCAGAATTTCACCCCTCCCCATGTGCCCATTAAATTGGATTTATAAAGAAACGGTGAAACACCTATTTACTTATTTTTTATGCTGATGTTTTTCTGCTGAGTTTCAAACTCCTCGCTTATGTCGTTTAAGAGATACACACTCCGTTAGGAATCCTTCAACCCCCACTTTTCACCCCTTTCACCTCATAATATACACCACATCGAAAAACCCTCGGACATGTGTCTTCTTATTAGCCTACTTTTCACATTTTGCAAAAATGAGGAAAAAGTAGACTTATGAGATCGATCCGGGAAAATGTGTGTCTGTCTGTCTGTCTGTCTGTCCGTCTGTCTGTCTGTCTGTCTGTCTGTCCTTCTGTCTGTCTGTCTGGCTGTGTGTGTGTCCCCCCCTATCAACTCCTAAACGGCTGCAGCAATCAAAACCAAATTTAGTATGAGTAAAGATGTGCACCGGAATATCTCACGTCCATATTTGAAAATGATGTCAGTGCTACCAACTGCTGAAAATACGCACTAGAAATTTGAGCTCCATGTTGGATGTCTTGCAAGGTATGCATGGGAGCTATTCCAAAATTGGCACACATGTAGATAAGACTGTTTCAGTTTAATTCCCAGGAGGCCAACTATGACAGTGTTGCCAAACTAATGTTAAGCCTTCTGATAGGTTCAATGTTTAAATGCATATAACTTCTACACTATCAATTGGATTTCAACCAAATTTTGTATGTAATATCTGTACATAAACTGATATGACTGAGCGTATTCTTAAGGCCACCAGGGCTGCCAACTGTTAATAATTGCTCTCTCTATTTTTTTCATCCAAATACCTATATATCAGAAAGTATGCAAGCCAACAGCTTTAAACTATGCACACGTATATTCTGACATTTTAGATCAATTTGGAGTAACTTATATACGTCAGTTCTACCAACATGTTTATAAACCTGCTGATAGTACCAATTTTTAAATACATGTAACTTCTATACTATCAGTTGGATTTCAACCAAATTTCGTATGTGCTATGTGTACCATAACAGATATTACTATTATTATTGTTAAGAGCAATCAGGGCTGCCAACTGTTAATAAATGCTGTCTATATTTTTTTAACCCTAATATCAATATATCAGAAAGTATGCAAGCCAACAGCTCTGTACTTTGCACACGTATAGCACCTGACATTCTAGATTAATTTGGAGTAATTAATACAAGACAGTGCTGCCAACATGATTCTATGCCTGCTGATATGTCCAATTTTAAAATACATGTAACTTCTATACTAACAAATGTATTTCATCCAAAATTGGCACAAAAAGATATCATAATATTTCAGATTATTTCTGACCAGCACACGCATGGTATTGTTGGCAACATGCTTTTACGCGTGCTGATAGATCCAATGTCTAACTGCATGTAACGTCCATTGGACTTCAACCAAATTTTGTATTCTGTACCTTAAGAGATGGAACTAAGAATATATTCAGTCACCAGGGCTGCCAACTGTAGTGCTCTATTAGGCTACATTATACCAGGTATATATTGAACTAATTAGATATTTCGATATTACCAACTTAATTTCGTCATTATTCTAGATAGGTTCATATTCTGTAGAATAATCATTGGCATGAAAAGTAGGCTGTATAGTTCTTCACGGAACTTCTTGTTTTTAATGATGAGTTTATATGCCGAGTATCACATCCCCCAATGAAACCAATCGGGGGATATTGCTATTCAATGAAATGCAGGTCTACCCCCATAACACCCCCTTAGAACTTGGATATCCAAAAATTCTTACTTAGTGCGCGTTTGCGGCCCTTGAGGAAGCAGCATACCAAATTTCATTCCAATCCGTTCGGTGGTTTCTGAGATTTCGTGATGAATGAATCAGTGAGTGGTATTTGTTGGTTGGTTGGATTTCCCTTCCGCATTATTGGCAGGAATGCATCCACTATGCATGCGTGCTGGCAGCAGTGGTTGGTTGGTTCCTCAGTTTAGGGGCTGCGACAACGCGGTCATGTAGCCCCGTGTACTTTGGGTGTGTGTAGAATCTGTCTGATAACCGGTGTTAATTGTGATGACTGTAGTAGTATGTGTTATCTATTTTTTAATTTATGTACTGCAACTTTGAATTTTCAAATAAATCCTACTTTTGCCGCCAAACGCCACCGTCAACGACTACTAGGCCTAGTTCAGACCTTAGCTACTAGACGCCACCGCAGTCGGCTCTTGGCAACGAACGTAGAAACCTAAGAGAGTTGTTTACATTCTTAACCTATCCAATTTAGCTTCACACAGATGTAATTAGTGGAAAGATCTTTAACATGCCATAAATCTATGACATGGGACCACCGGCTTTACTTCCCCTCCGAAGGAAGGCATACTGAGGGATTTTTAACGCTCTTAAAAAATCCGACGGCTTTGGCCGGCTTTGAACCTGCTATCTTGGGCATAGAAGCTCAGCATGCTACCGACTACGCCACCGAAGCCGCCGAGTGGTATTTGTGCTTTATATAGTTGATAAAGGACATAAAAACCTTTGGTTTGAACCTTGGCACAACGTTCTATCATGTTTGGTTTTCAAACTATCACCTACTTTCAAAACAAAACAAAAATAAAAATAATAAAAAATATATAATGAGTGGTCCATAGGAGAACCCCCGTCAGCTCGAGTCCAACGACACCTCATTCGTGAATCTCCGACCACGGGTTCGGGAGTAATCGGCAATGTTCGCAGGAAAGTAGGCTGTGGGTTTAAACCGGCCTCACTCCCCTACTTATCTAACTAAAACGTTTACTCTTATCAGAAGAACAAGTCAAATACTTTTAAAATTATATGAAGTATAAGTTAGATTTTGCAAACGTTATCTACAGTTTTTTTCGCCCTATAAAGACTTGAAAAGTTTGGACACTCTGCTGTTTCTCTGTCAACGAAGATTTAAACATAGTGGTTCTCTACGATTTTCTAACATTTGAAATGTGTATGAAAAATAAAGAGTGAATTTGTCTACTTTGAGCCCTTGTACCACTCGGGGCCCCAGGGCTACGGCCCCGTTTGCCCCCCCCCCCCTTACTCTCGTCAGTCTGGTCCCCATCCTCGAGCTTCTACGGTCTTAACCTCATCAGACCCAAAACAAAATTTGAAGTTGAGATTTTCTTTTACCGCCTTTCTTATTAAGTAATGGCGCAAATTATATATATTTGAAGACAAAAGGGACACATTCTTAATGAAATATTAAAATTACAGGTCTTAAATATTGGTCGCGGCAATCAAGTCGCAACTCTGCAGACTGGGAAGACAAACGGGTTTGAACGTCGAAGTCAGATGTCAGTTAGATGGGTACATGTTATAGATTTATTAGGGACAACAAAATTAAGGAATATCTTAGTATTTGTGAAGTTAATACTCAGCATTTTCCCCTCCAATGCATTTACGGAGAGAGTATATTTCTGTCATGAATATCGAATGGAGAGATGATAGAAACAGAAACTCCATTAGTTTGATAAAACAAGAATTGTTCACATGTTATAATTATGACGAATATTGCAGTGAATTTTATCAGAAGGTACTTACAAATAAAAGATCCTTGCAAAGGGTCGTTCAAATGAAAAGCATTTGTAAGTTGCTGGTGTCATTGGCTAAATGATGTGTCAGCAATATCTAGTTTTAATTTTGTGTGTTTGATAATGGCTGGCGCAAATTATCCCGAGATGGGCTATTGCTGGTGAGGAAGGCAAGGGGAAACCACCTCACTTAATTTCCCAAGAAAAAGTCATGAGATGTACATGTCAAATATTACGGTAGCTGGCAACTCCGGAAATCGGCACCAACCGGTAGTCGGGCCCGGCAGGGGAGGAGGCAAGGCTTCCCAGGTCGTCATCAAGCGAAAACCTTGCATAAATATTGCCACGTGGAATGTTCGTACAATGCTTAGAGTAGGTAAATTAGAAAACATCAAATTGGAGGCAAAGGGTCACAGTATCAGTGTATTAGGATTGTGCGAAACAAGACTGCCTGATCAAGGGGAATTTCAAAGTGATGATTATAGAGTGGTGCACTCGGGAATTCTCAAAGGCCAAGGAGGTGTCGGATTCCTGTTGGATAAAAAAGCTACTACTGCTTTGAAAGATGGCATGGTAATAAATCACAGGTTGATGGCAATACGACTCAAATCACTTCCTGTAGACACAGTCATTGTCCATATCTATGCTCCTACGTCTAGTAGTGAAGATCAGGAAGTCGAGGATATGTATGATGAACTTGAAGACTTTCTTCAGGAACACACGAGAGCTAGTGACAATGTCATCATCATGGGAGACTGGAACGCCATAGTCGGTGAAGGTTCTGAAAACCCATTTGTTGGACAATTTGGGTTAGGAAGAAGGAATGAAAGAGGCCAGAGGCTAATAGATTTCTGCAAACAAGAAGGATATGTAATAACGAACACCTTCTTTAAAGCCCCACCAAGACGCCTATATACGTGGAAGAGCCCAGGAGATCATTTTCGATGCCAAATATATTTCATACTGGTGAAACATCGTTTCAGAAATCAAACAAAAAAGTCTATGACTCTACCTGGAGCTGATGCCAACACAGATCACAATATGTTAAGAATCAAACTGTGGTTAAGGTGGAAACTGTTGAGGAAGACCAATAACAGACCGAAGTGGAACACCAGCTCTTTATGTGATGAACTTAAGCGTACAGAATTCAGGGAAGCTATAACTAGGAAGCTTGGAGAGGACGAAGCTTTGGAAACAGGCACATCGTCACAGAATATCGATACCAAATGGTTGACAATAAAGAACTCCATCACAGAGGCTGCAGAAGAAGTACTCGGAAATCCATCAGTCACTCCCAGACAACCGTGGATAACACAGGATATTCTTTTGAAGATCCAAGAAAGGAGGAGACTGAAACAGGTCAATACAAATGAAGGGAGAATAGCATACAGAAGGCTCCAAAATGAAATAGATCGAGAATGTAGAAATGCCAAAGAAAAATGGCTTCATCAAAAATGCGAAGAATCGAAGAACTTGAAAAACATGGAAAGGGCAGCTTGGCACTAAAAACAGCAAGGAAAATATGCCACTTACCAAAAAGAACTCTAACCTCAGCATTGCGCGACAACCAAGGTTCAATTATCACTGATGAAACACAAATAAGGAACCACTGGGAAATGTACATTAAGACTCTGTACAATGAAGAATTTGAGTACGTACATACAAAGGAGTCACATACAAGTTTAGTTGCACCTTTATCTGTGACTAGAAGTGAATTTGAGTTGGCAATGAGGTCATAACCAAATGAGAAAGCTCCAGGCATCGATAACATCCCTAGTGAACTAATCAAGTCTGCTGGTGATATAATTAATGAAAAACTCTATGACTTAACGCAAACTATCTACGAAAATGGTATTTGGCCATCCGAATTTTGAAACTCCATCATGGTCTCTTTACCAAAGAAAGCAAATACGACCCACTGCAGTATGTACAGAACAATTAGTTTGGTTCCTCATGCATCCAAAATTATGATCCAAATCATAAAGAAAAGAGTAGAAGGGGCAGTCTATGGCTACATCCAAGAAACACAGTTTGGTTTCTGTCGAGGAGTTGGTACCCGAGATGCCATTGGCATTCTTAGAGTCCTCGGTGAACGTATGATGAGCAGGAGCCGAAATCTGTATATATGCTTCATTGACTATGAAAAGACATTTGATCGAGTTTCCTGGCATAAACTATTCCCATTATTAAGGAACATAGGAGTCGAAGAACAACTCATTACACTCATATGGGACCTCTACAATGGTCAAAATGCAATTGTACGTTTAAGAGAAGTTACTAATCCAGTTCCTATCAGAAAAGGAGTAAGACAAGGATGTCCTCTCTCCCCAATTTTGTTTAATGCTTTTGGTGAGTTGATGATGGCAGAAGCTATGGAAGACACAGGTTTAGGTTTGAAGATCAATGGAATTCCCATAAATGTAATTAAGTTCGCAGATGATCAGGCCATTCTAGCTGGTAGCCCATCTAATATGCAGGCAATGTTGTCAAGAGTTGCATCAACGGTGCAGAAATACGGCATGAAAATGAACACCTCAAAGACCAAATGCATGACAGTCTCAAAACTCCCTAAACCTCTTCGAATAAAGATTAATAACTCAGACATACAATAAGTCAAATCCTTTACTTACCTAGGTCAAAGGATTACAGAGGACGGAAGGTGCACCACTGAAGTTAAATGCCGCATTGCTCAGGCAAAACTAGCTTTTATGCAAAAGAGGAGAGTACTGTGTACCAGTCGGCTTAAGCTTTCCCTCCGAATGAGAATGCTACATGCTTTTGTATGGACAGTTGCGATGTATGCCTGTGAAACGTGGACACTAAATAAAAATGAAAAAAAAACCGCCTTGAAGCCTTTGAGATGTGGTGCTATCGTAAGATGATAAATGTGACGTGGAGAGACAGGATATCGAACACGAGGGTTCTCGACACCGTGAACCAACGGAGATCAATCCTACGCACAATCCGTAAACGTCGTCTCGCATGGTGGGGTCACACAATGCGCCACTCCAATTTAATGAGAACTGTGGCAGAAGGGTTCATTGAGGGAAAAAATCCACGAGGAAGACCTAGAAATACCTCCCTTAAACAAATGCTAAACGACACCCAAGCACAGAATTATAATTCAATGAAGGAAGCGGCAAATGTCAGGACGATCTGGGCATGTTTTTATGGCAACTGACCAGTCTTAGGACTGCAAACCAATGATGATGATGATGTTGTTTGATTATGTAATGCTTATTTATTACAGTACATATGTGTATTATTTATTAAAACATTAAACAACCTTGATTAAAAAAAAACAATGATTTGGGACGTGTGTTCCGTTTTACCTCTTCTTCTCCGAAATGGTCGGCGAACAAGTCTTCCCCAATTAAAGGGGGAAAGAAGACTTTGCTGACCAGGGCTGGTCCTTCCTCCAGCCCACCTAATACGAAAAATATAGGGGAGAAGAGGGAGATGGTTCGTCGCCGTCTCTCTCGCCCTCCTGCTGACGGGGTGGCTACTGTCTCTGCTGGCCTTTTCGTTCCCACTACCACCAAGGGAGCGAAGCCTGCTGAAGCCAAGCCCGTCCGTATGGAGGAACTCCCCTATAGAAAAGAAAAAAGATTGGCGGAGGAGAGAGGAACGGTTCAGCGCCGTTTCTCCTCCTCTCCTAAAGACAGGGCTGCTCACGTGTCTGTAGGCCATCCCGCTCCCACCACTACCAGTGGAGCGGTGCCAGCAGGAGCAGCCATGTTTTATAAGGAACTGGCGTCAGTTGGGAAGGGACCCCGTACTTCCCCAAGAGCGAGATCCGTGAAGTCCGACCAGGACCGCGCGTCATCCAGGGGAGTCCCCGCTCCATTTTCTTCGTCTTCGGACGGAGATGTGGAGATTGAGGTGTGCTCTCCTGCCCCATCATCTCCAACTAGAGATGGGGAAGGGTGGCAAACGGTCAAGCATAAGTAGAAGACCCACTTCTACTTAAGTCCGCCCCATGACACTATTACAATGGAACTGTAATAGCTATTCTTTTCATCTCTCTGAGTTACGTCAATTAATATCTTCGTTTTCGGCAAGCATTGTCTGTCTTCAGGAATCCAGGTTTCGTCCTGGACATGAGACAACAATGCGTCACTTCAAACACTTTTTTAAAGACCGGGTGGACGGAGCTGTGGCTGCTGGTGGCGTCTGCACTCTCGTCCACTCTAGCTTCTCTAGTGAAGAGGTGCCGTTGCGTACTCAGCTAGAGGCAGTTGCAGTTCGTACTTCGTTGCCAGTAATGGCAACAATATGTAACGAGAACATCCCGCCATATTCTCAACCGGACTACGGTCAGCTGGTGGATCTAGCCTCTCAGCTCCCCCCTCCCTTTCTCCTTGGCTTTCGCTCGCACCAAATGACGTGATATCTGTCGCACGTTTTGCCACAAAAGATACACTTGCATTGATCTTCTGGCTGATGGTAAATTTTATCCCTGGATATTTTACGGTGGAAACCATGTACTGACAGCCTTGTAACCAGGTGTCGAAGCTCATCCAATCCTGTGAAGGCATAGCGTCCAACGTGTAAATCGTTTCTGTTTGCAGTCATGGTACGTAAGAATGCCCCATATCCCGGTGTGCATGGCAGGAGTATTTGCAATCTTAGTTCTTCCATAAACAGTAGTTCTCCCCTCATAACATACACAAGCCGCGATGGCGTAAACTTTGATAGACATAAGGCTCTTTTTAAATACATTGCTTTGATCCTCTCCAGTTGTGCCAAGTGTCTGTGTCTGAAATATGTCCAAATAATTTCCAGGCCATATATTACTACTGGTACTATTTTTTAACCAAAAAAGTCGTATTGCAGTCCTAGGCTGCGTAGATGCTTGATTTCGCTCAGACCCCTTTCACACGAGGCCACCACGTCTTTGCATTGATTCAAATGGAGCCTTTCACACGTGGTGGTGGTGGCGGGCCTGGTCGCGCGGCCAGAATTCGTGGTGGCAGGCAATGCGATTTTTCGCGCGGCCAACCACATGTTTACATTGAATCAAATGGATCCTTTCACCCGAGACGCGACTTTCTGTGCGGCCAGGCCAGCAGGGGGGTAAATGTTATTAGGCAACTATATGTTTATACAAAGTAACGAAAACGTAAGGGCCCATGTCCTCACTGTTCCGCCCCTTAAATAAAAAAAACTAACGAAAAAGTAACTATTTGTTACTTTGACAACCGTAACGGTAATTCTGTCACTATTTATTGGCAAGTAACGCTAACTGTAACGAAATTACTTTTGATGAAAATCGATTTAAATCGCTTTGAGTTTGCTCTTATCTCCCGGCTGATGAATACATTTAGTATCTCTTGTGATTATCTCACCCTGTGAAAAAGATAAACAAATGTCCGTGTCCGGCTGTAACCATGACTACACACAATTGCGTTCCATTCACTTGTTTATATGTTTATCTCGGTGAAAGTATAATGTAACGAATTATCGGGAGTACACTGTAAATCGAAAATGTGCAAATTCTTCTTACCTCAGTGTCACTGGGAGGTTTTCCTCTCTCATATTTGTGTCCACACCAGTCAGTTGATCTTTTGAACACTGCAGTAGCTCATCATAAGATGAAATGTTCATTCGTAGGGAGGTGAAGAATTTGACTGGATTGTCTAAGATGAATATACAGAGTACAAAATATACCTTTTGTTGATCGATCCAGCAAAAAAGGGTGAACCCAAAATCTTCTATTTCCCCGTTTTCGGGGCTTACGCAACCTGATATATAGAAAAACAGCAAGTGCTGCTTCTTCCACCTCCATTTCAAGACTGGCTCATGGCTGGGGGCGTGTTGGGTGGCTAGAGAAAATATTGCAACGACGTGGTGGTGCGGCCATGGTGGCCCCGTGTGAAAGAGGCCATCTATTATAGCCTTCCACCCTCTCACTTACGTGCATCGTGAAGACGTTCCCAGATGTCTGCTTTGTCACCTCTAGGTACCGGAAATAGGAGACTGTAGACAAGGAGGTTGCTCAAGTGAAATATCGAGGGCTTTCCTCCTTTCCTAAAGGACATTGTCACTGTCTTCGTCTCGTTTAATTTATTTGCGCACGATGTGCATAAGAGTTTGTCTAACTTTCACGCTGGTGTTGATGGTAACTGGAGCTGGAGGTGAAGATCTTCCAGAAGCATGTGTTCTCTGGATAGCATATATAAAGAGCCTTGAAAGCGCAAACCTCGATAGACACAGCGCACGTTGGTGTTGATGGTAACTGGAGGTGAAGATCTTCCAGAAGCATGTGTTCTCTGGATAGCATATATAACGGGCCTTTAAGGCGCAACCTCGATAGACACAGCGCACGCTGGTGTTCATGGTAACTGGAGCTGGAGGTGAAGATCTTCCAGAAGCATGTGTTCTCTGGATAGCATAAATAACGGGCCTTGAAAGCGCAACCTCGATAGACAAAGCGCACGCTGGTGTTGATGGTAACTGGAGCTGGAGGTGAAGATCTTCCAGAAGCATGTGATCTCTGGAGAGCATATATAACGGGCCTTGAAGGCACAAACCTCGATAGACACAGCGCACGCTGGTGTTGATGGTGACTGGAGCTGGAGGTGAAGATCTCCCAGAAGCATGTGTTCTCTGGATAGCATACATAACGGGCCTTGAAGGCGCAAACCTCGATAGACACAGCGCACGATGGGGTTGATGGTAACTGGAGCTGGAGGTGAAGATCTTCCAGAAGCATGTGTTCTCTGGAGAGCATATATAACGGGCCTTGAAGGCGTGACCTCGATAGACACAGCTCACATTGGTGTTGATGGTAACTGGAGCTGGAGGTGAAGATCTTCCAGAAGCATAAGTTCTCTGGATAGCATATATAACGGGCCTTGAAGGCGCAAACCTCGATAGACACAGCGCACGCTGGTGTTGATGGTAACTGGAGCTGGAGGTGAAGATCTTCCAGAAGCATGTGTTCTCTGGATAGCATATATAACGGGCCTTGAAGGCGCAACCTCGATAGACACAGCGCACGCTGGTGTTGATGGTAACTGGAGCTGGAGGTGAAGATCTTCTAGAAGCATGTGTTCTCTGGATAGCATATATAACGAGCCTTGAAGGCGCAACCTCGATAGACACAGCGCACGCTGTTGTTGATGGTAACTGGAGCTGGAGGTGAAGATCTTCCAGAAGCATGTGTCCTCTGGATAGCATATATAACGGGCCTTGACGGCGCAAACCTCGATAGACACAGCGCACGCTGGTGTTGATGGTAACTGGAGGTGAAGATGAAGATCTTCCAGAAGCATGTGTTCTCTGGATAGCATATATAACGAACCTTGAAGGCGCAAACCTCGATAGACACAGCGCACGCTGGTGTTGAGGGTAACTGGAGGTGAAGATGAAGATCTTCCAGAAGCATGTGTTCTCTGGATAGCATATATAACGAGCCTTGAAGGCGCAAACTCGATAGACACAGCGCACGCTGGTGTTGATGGTAACTGGAGCTGGAGGTGAAGATCTTCCAGAAGCATGTGTTCTCTGAATAGCATATATAACGAGCCTTGGAGGATCAACCTCTATAGACACAGCGCACGCTGGTGTTGATGGTAACTGGAGCTGGAGATGAAGATCTTCCAGAAGCATGTGTTCTCTGGAGAGCATATATAACGAGCCTTGAAGGCGCAAACCTCGATAGACACAGCGCACGCTGGTGTTGATGGTAACTGGAGCTGGAGGTGAAGATCTTCCAGAAGCATGTGTTCTCTGAAAAGCATATATAACGGGCCTTGAAGGCGCAAACCTCGATAGACACAGCGCACGCTGGTGTTGATGGTAACTGGAGCTGTAGGTGAAGATCTTCCAGAAGCATGTGTTCTCTGGAGAGCATACATATCGGGCCTTGAAGGCGCAAACCTCGATAGACACAGCGCACGCTGGTGTTGATGGTAACTGGAGCTGGAGGTGAAGATCTTCCAGAATCATGTGTTCTCTGGATAACATATTACGAGCCTTGAAGGCGCAAACCTCGATAGACACAGCGCACGCCGGTGTTGATGGTAACTGGAGCTGGAAGTGAAGATCTTCCAGAAGCATGTGTTCTCTGGATAGCATATATAACGGGTCTGGACGGCGCAACCTCGATAGACACAGCGCACGCCGGTGTTGATGGTAACTGGAGCTGGAAGTGAAGATCTTCCAGAAGCATGTGTTCTCTGGATAGCATATATAACGGGTCTGGAAGGCGCAACCTCGATAGACACAGCGCACGCTGGTGTTGATGGTAACTGGAGCTGGAGGTGAAGATCTTCCAGAAGAATGTGTTCTCTGGATAGCATATATAACGGGTCTGGAATGCGCAACCTCGATAGACACAGCGCACGCCAGTGTTGATGGTAACTGGAGCTGGAAGTGAAGATCTTCGAGAAGCATGTGTTCTCTGGATAGCATATATAACGGGTCTGGAAGGCGCAACCTCGATAGACACAGCGCACGCTGGTGTTGATGGTAACTGGAGGTGAAGATGAAGATCTTCCAGAAGCATGTGTTCTCTGGATAGCATATATAACGAGCCTTGAAGGCGCAACCTCGATAGACACAGCGCACGCTGGTGTTGATGGAAACTGGAGCTGGAGGTGAAGATCTTCCAGAAGCATGTGTTCTCTGGATAGCATATATAACGAGCCTTGAAGGCGCAACCTCGATAGACACAGCGCACGCCGGTGTTGATGGTAACTGGAGCTGGAAATGAAGATCTTCCAGAAGCATGTGTTCTCTGGATAGCATATATAACGGGTCTGGAAGGCGCAACCTCGATAGACACAGCGCACGCTGGTGTTGATGGTAACTGGAGCTGGAGGTGAAGATCTTCCAGAAGAATGTGTTCTCTGGATAGCATATATAACGAGCCTTGAAGGCGCAACCTCGATAGACACAGCGCACGCTGGTGTTGATGGATACTGGAGCTGGAGGTGAAGATCTTCCAGAAGCATGTGTTCTCTGGATAGCATAAATAACGGGTCTGGAAGGCGCAAACCTCGATAGACACAGTGCACGCTGGTGTTGATGGTAACTGGAGCTGGAGGTGAAGATCTTCCAGAAGCATGTGTTCTCTGGATAGCATATATAACGGGCCTTGAAGGCGCAAACCTCGATAGACACAGCGCACGCTGGTGTTGATGGTAACTGGAGCTGGAGGTGAAGATCTTCCAGAAGCATGTGTTCTCTGGATAGCATATATAACGAGCCTTGAAGGCGCAAACCTCGATAGACACAGTGCACACTGTTGTTGATGGTAACTGGAGCTGGAGGTGAAGATCTTCCAGAAGCATGTGTTCTCTGGATAGCATATATAACGAGCCTTGAAGGCGCAACCTCGATAGACACAGCGCACGCTGGTGTTGATGGTAACTGGAAATGGAGGTGAAGATCTTCCAGAAGAATGTGTTCTGTGGATAGCATATATAACGGGCTTTGAAGGCGCAAACCTCGATAGACACAGCGCACGTAGTGTTGATGGTAACTGGAGCTGGAGGTGAATATCTTCCAGAAGCATGTGTTCTCTGGAGAGCATATATAACGGGCCTTGAAGGCGCAACCTCGATAGACACAGCGCACGCTGGTGTTGATGGTAACTGGAGCTGGAGATGAAGATCTTCCAGAAGCATGTGTTCTCTGGATAGCATATCTAACGGGCCTTGAAGGCGCAACCTCGATAGACACAGCGCACGCTGGTGTTGATGGTAACTGGAGGTGAAAATCTTCCAGAAGCATGTGTTCTCTGGAGAGCATATATAACGAGCCTTGAAGGCGCAAACCTCGCTAGACACAGCGCACGTTGGTGTTGGTGGTAACTGGAGGTGAAGATCTTCCAGAAGCATGTGTTCTCTGGAGAGCATATATAACGGGCCTTGAAGGCGCAAACCTCGATAGACACAGCGCACGCTGGTGTTGATGGTAACTTGAGCTGGAGATGAAGATCTTCCAGAAGCATGTGTTCTCTGGATATCATTTGTAACGAGCCTTGAAGGCGCAACCTCGATAGACACAGCGCACGCTGGTGTTGATGGTAACTGGAGCTGGAGGTGAAAATCTTCCAGAAGCATGTGTTCTCTGGATAGCATATATAACGAGCCTTGAAGGCGCAAACCTCGATAGACACAGCGCACGCTGGTGTTGATGGTAACTGGAGCTGGAGGTGAAGATCTTCCAGAAGCATGTGTTCTCTGGAGAGCATATATAACGGGCCTTGAAGGCGCAAATCTCGTTAGACACAGCGCACGCTGGTGTTGATGGTAACTGGAGGTGAAGATCTTCCAGAAGCATGTGTTCTCTGGATAGCATATATAACGGGCCTTGAAGGCGCAAACCTCGATAGACACAGCGCACGTTGGTGTTGGTGGTAACTTGAGCTGGATGTGAAGATCTTCCGGAAGCATGTGTTCTCTGGATAGCATATATAACGGGCCTTGAAGGCGCAAACCTCGATAGACACAGCGCACGTTGGTGTTGGTGGTAACTGGAGCTGGAGATGAAGATCTTCCAGAAGCAAGTGTTCTCTGGATAGCATATATAACGAGCCTTGAAGGCGCAAACCTCGATAGACACAGCGCACGTTGGTGTTGGTGGTAACTTGAGCTGGATGTGAAGATCTTCCAGAAGCATGTGTTCTCTGGATAGCATATATAACGGGCCTTGGAGGCGCAAACCTCGATAGACACTGCGCACGTTGGTGCTGATGGTAACTGGAGGTGAAGATCTTCCAGAAGCATGTGTTCTCTGGATAGCATATATAACGGGCCTTGAAGGCGCAAACCTTGATAGACACAGCGCACGTTGGTGTTGGTGGTAACTGGAGCTGGAGGTGAAGATCTTCCAGAAGCATGTGTTCACTGGATAGCTTATATAACGAGCCTTGAAGGCGCAACCTCGATAGACACAGCGCACGCTGGTGTTGATGGGAACTGGAGCTGGAGGTGAAGATCTTCCAGAAGCATGTATTCTCTGGATAGCATATATAACGAGCCTTGAAGGCGCAAACATCGATATACACAGCGCACGCTGGTGTTGATGGTAACTGGAGCTGGAGGTGAAGATATTCTAGAAGCATATGTTCTCTGGATAGCATATATAACGGGCCTTGAAGGCGCAACCTCGATAGACACAGCGCACGCTGGTGTTGATGGTAACTGGAGCTGGAGGTGAAGATTTTCCAGAAGCATGTATTCTCTGGATAGCATATATAACGAGCCTTGAAGGCGCAAACCTCGACAGACACAGCGCACGCTGGTGTTGATGGTAACTGGAGCTGGAGGTGAAGATCTTCCAGAAGCATATGTTCTCTGGATATCATTTATAACGAGCCTTGAAGGCGCAACCTCGATAGACACAGCGCACGCTGGTGTTGATGGTAACTGGAGCTGGAGGTGAAGATCTTCCAGAAGCATGTGTTCTCTGGATAGCATATATAACGAGTCTTGAAGGCGCAAACCTCGATAGACACAGTGCACACTGTTGTTGATGGTAACTGGAGCTGGAGGTGAAGTTCTTCCAGAAGCATGTGTTCTCTGGATCGCATATATAACGAGCCTTGAAGGCGCAACCTCGATAGAGACAGCGCACGCTGGTGTTGATGGTAACTGGATATGGAGGTGAAGATCTTCCAGAAGAATGTGTTCTCTGGATAGCATATATAACGGGCCTTGAAGGCGCAAACCTCGATAGACACAGCGCACGTAGTGTTGATGGTAACTGGAGCTGGAGATGAAGATCTTCCAGAAGCATGTGTTCTCTGGATAGCATATCTAACGGGCCTTGAAGGCGCAACCTCGCTAGACACAGCGCACGTTGGTGTTGGTGGTAACTGGAGGTGCAGATCTTCCAGAAGCATGTGTTCTCTGGAGAGCATATATAACGGACCTTGAAGGCGCAAACCTCGATAGACACAGCGCACGCTGGTGTTGATGGTAACGTGAGCTGGAGATGAAGATCTTCCAGAGGCATGTGTTCTCTGGATATCATTTATAACGAGCCATGAAGGCGCAACCTCGATAGACACAGCGCACGCTGGTGTTGATGGTAACTGGAGCTGGAGGTGAAGATCTTCCAGAAGCATGTGTTCTCTGGATAGCATATATAACGAGTCTTGAAGGCGCAACCTCGATAGACACAGCGCACGCTGGTGCTGATGGTAACTGGAGGTGAAGATCTTCCAGAAGCATGTGTTCTCTGGAGAGCATATATAACGGGACTTGAAGGCGCAACCTCGATAGACACAGTGCACGCTGGTGTTGATGGTAACTGGAGCTGGAGGTGAAGATCTTCCAGAAGCATGTGTTCTCTGGATAGCATATATAACGGGCCTTGAAGGCGCAACCTCGATAGACACAGCGCACGCTGGTGTTGATGGTAACTGGAGATGGAGGTGAAGATCTTCCAGAAGCATGTGTTCTCTGGATAGCATATATAACGAGCTTTGAAGGCGCAAACCTCGATAGACACAGCGCACGTTGGTGTTGATGGTAACTTGAGCTGGAGGTGAAGATCTTCCAGAAGCATGTGTTCTCTGGAGAGCATATATAACGAGCCTTTAAGGCGCAACCTCGATAGACACAATGCACGCTGGTGTTGATGGTAACTGGAGCTGGAGATGAAGATCTTCCAGAAGCATGTGTTCTCTGGATAGCATATATAACGAGCCTTGAAGGCGCAAACCTCGATAGACACAGCGCACGTTGGTGTTGGTGGTAACTTGAGCTGGATGTGAAGATCTTCCAGAAGCATGTGTTCTCTGGATAGCATATATAACGGGCCTTGAAGGCGCAAACCTCGATAGACACAGCGCACGTTGGTGTTGGTGGTAACTTGAGCTGGATGTGAAGATCTTCCAGAAGCATGTGTTCTCTGGATAGCATATATAACGGGCCTTGAAGGCGCAAACCTCGATAGACACTGCGCACGTTGGTGTTGATGGTAACTGGAGCTGGAGATCTTCCAGAAGCATGTGTTCTCTGGATAGCATATATAACGGGCCTTGAAGGCGCAAACCTTGATAGACACAGCGCACGTTGGTGTTGGTGGTAACTGGAGTTGGAGGTGATGATCTTCCAGAAGCATGTGTTCACTGGATAGGTTATGTAACGAGCCTTGAAGGCGTAACCTCGATAGACACAGCGCACGCTGGTGTTGATGGGAACTGGAGCTGGAGGTGAAGATCTTCCAGAGCAATGTATTCTGTGGATAGCATATATAACGAGCCTTGAAGGCGCAAACCTCGATAGACACAGCGCACGCTGGTGTTGATGGTAACTGGAGCTGGAGGTGAAGATCTTCTAGAAGCATATGTTCTCTGGATAGCATATATAATGGGCCTTGAAGGCGCAACCTCGATAGACACAGCGCACGCTGGTGTTGATGGTAACTGGAGCTGGAGGTGAAGATCTTCCAGAAGCATGTGTTCTCTGGATAGCATATATAACGAGCCTTGAAGGCGCAAACCTCGATAGACCCAGCGCACGCTGGTGTTGATGGTAACTGGAGCTGGAGGTGAAGATCTTCC
The DNA here is from genome assembly GCA_946902985.2 of Meconema thalassinum. NCBI lineage: Eukaryota > Metazoa > Arthropoda > Insecta > Orthoptera > Tettigoniidae > Meconema > Meconema thalassinum. The sequence goes on along the minus strand of OX336388.2, from coordinate 186,510,129 downwards.
AGAAGCATATGTTCTCTGGATATCATTTATAACGAGCCTTGAAGGCGCAACCTCGATAGACACAGCGCACGCTGGTGTTGATGGTAACTGGAGCTGGAGGTGAAGATCTTCCAGAAGCATGTGTTCTCTGGAGAGCATACATAACGGGCCTTGAAGGCGCAAACCTCGATAGACACACCGCACGCTGGTGTTGATGGTAACTGGAGCTGGAGGTGAAGATCTTCCAGAAGCATGTGTTCTCTGGAGAGCATATATAACGAGCCTTGAAGGCGCAAACCTCGATAGAGACAGCGCACGTAGTGTTGATAGTAACTGGAGCTGGAGATGAAGATCTTCCAGAAGCATGTGTTCTCTGGATAGGATATATAACGAGCCTTGAAGGCGCAAACCTCGATAGACACAGCGCACGCTGGTGTTGATGGTAACTGGAGCTGGAGGTGAAGATCTTCCAGAAGCATGGGTTCTCTGGATAGCATATATAACGAGCTTTGAAGGCGCAACCTCGATAGACACAGCGCACGCTGGTGTTGATGGTAACTGGAGCTGGAGGTGAAGATCATCCAGAAGCATGTGTTCTCTGGATAGGATATATAACGTGCCTTGAAGGAGCAAACCTCGATAGACACAGCGCACGCTGGTGTTGATGGTAACTGGAGCTGGAGGTGAAGATCTTCCAGAAGCATGTGTTCTCTGGATAGCATATATAACGGGCCTTGAAGGCGCAACCTCGATAGACAAAGCGCTTGCTGGTGTTGATGGTAACTGGAGCTGGAGGTGAAGATCTTCCAGAAGCATGTGTTCTCTGGATAGCATATATAACGAGCCTTGAAGGCGCAAACCTCGATAGACACAGTGCACGCTGGTGTTGATGGTAACTGGAGCTGGAGGTGAAGATCTTCCAGAAGCATGTGTTCTCAGGACAGCATATATAACGAGCCTTGAAGGCGCAAACCTCGATAGACACAGCGCACGCTGGTGTTGATGGTAACTGGAGCTGGAGGTGATGATCTTCCAGAAGCATGTGTTGTCAGGATAGCATATTTAACGAGCCTTGAAGGCGCAAACCTCGATAGACACAGCGCACGCTGGAGTTGATGGTAACTGGAGCTGGAAGTGAAGATCTTCCAGAAGCATGTGTTCTCTGGATAGCATACATAACGGGCCTTGAAGGCGCGACCTCGATAGACACAGCGCACGCCGGTGTTGATGGTAACTGGAGCTGGAGGTGAAGATCTTCCAGAAGCATGTGTTTTCAGGATAGCATATATAACGGGCCTTGAAGGCGCAACCTCGATAGACACAGCGCACGCTGGTGTTGGTGGTAACTGGAACTGGAGGTGAAGATCTTCCAGAAGCATGTGTTCTCTGGATAGCATATATAACGGGCCTTGAAGGCGCAAACCTCGATAGACACTGCGCACGTTGGTGCTGATGGTAACTGGAGGTGAAGATCTTCCAGAAGCATGTGTTCTCTGGATAGCATATATAACGGGCCTTGAAGGCGCAAACCTTGATAGACACAGCGCACGTTGGTGTTGGTGGTAACTGGAGCTGGAGGTGGAGATCTTCCAGAAGCATGTGTTCACTGGATAGCTTATATAACGAGCCTTGAAGGCGCAACCTCGATAGACACAGCGCACGCTGGTGTTGATGGGAACTGGAGCTGGAGGTGAAGATCTTCCAGAAGCATGTATTCTCTGGATAGCATATATAACGAGCCTTGAAGGCGCAAACATCGATAGACACAGCGCACGCTGGTGTTGATGGTAACTGGAGCTGGAGGTGAAGATCTTCTAGAAGCATATGTTCTCTGGATAGCATATATAACGGGCCTTGAAGGCGCAACCTCGACAGACACAGCGCACGCTGGTGTTGATGGTAACTGGAGCTGGAGGTGAAGATCTTCCAGAAGCATGTGTTCTCTGGATAGCATATATAACGAGCCTTGAAGGCGCAAACCTCGACAGACACAGCGCACGCTGGTGTTGATGGTAACTGGAGCTGGAGGTGAAGATCTTCCAGAAGCATATGTTCTCTGGATATCATTTATAACGAGCCTTGAAGGCGCAACCTCGATAGACACAGCGCACGCTGGTGTTGATGGTAACTGGAGCTGGAGGTGAAGATCTTCCAGAAGCATGTGTTCTCTGGATAGCATATATAACGAGCCTTGAAGGCGCAAACCTCGATAGACACAGTGCACACTGTTGTTGATGGTAACTGGAGCTGGAGATGAAGATCTTCCAGAAGCATGTGTTCTCTGGATCGCATATATAACGAGCCTTGAAGGCTCAACCTCGATAGAGACAGCGCACGCTGGTGTTGATGGTAACTGGATATGGAGGTGAAGATCTTCCAGAAGAATGTGTTCTCTGGATAGCATATATAACGGGCCTTGAAGGCGCAAACCTCGATAGACACAGCGCACGTAGTGTTGATGGTAACTGGAGCTGGAGGTGAAGATCTTCCAGAAGCATGTGTTCTCTGGAGAGCATATATAACGGGCCTTGAAGGCGCAACCTCGATAGACACAGCGCACGCTGGTGTTGATGGTAACTGGAGCTGGAGATGAAGATCTTCCAGAAGCATGTGTTCTCTGGATAGCATATCTAACGGGCCTTGAAGGCGCAACCTCGATTGACACAGCGCACGCTGGTGTTGATGTTAACTGGGGGTGAAGATCTTCCAGAAGCATGTGTTCTCTGGAGAGCATATATAACGAGCCTTGAAGGCGCAAACCTCGCTAGACACAGCGCACGTTGGTGTTGGTGGTAACTGGAGGTGAAGATCTTCCAGAAGCATGTGTTCTCTGGAGAGCATATATAACGGGCCTTGAAGGCGCAAACCTCGATAGACACAGCGCACGCTGGTGTTGATGGTAACTTGAGCTGGAGATGAAGATCTTCCAGAAGCATGTGTTCTCTGGATATCATTTATAACGAGCCTTGAAGGCGCAACCTCGATAGACACAGCGCACGCTGGTGTTGATGGTAACTGGAGCTGGAGGTGAAGATCTTCCAGAAGCATGTGTTCTCTGGATAGCATATATAACGAGCCTTGAAGGCGCAACCTCGATAGACACTGCGCACGCTGGTGCTGATGGTAACTGGAGGTGAAGATCTTCCAGAAGCATGTGTTCTCTGGAGAGCATATATAACGGGACTTGAAGGCGCAACCTCGATAGACACAGCGCACGCTGGTGTTGATGGGAACTGGAGCTGGAGGTGAAGATCTTCCAGAAGCATGTGTTCTCTGGATAGCATATATAACGGGCCTTGAAGGCGCAACCTCGATAGACACAGCGCACGCTGGTGTTGATGGTAACTGGAGCTGGAGGTGAAGATCTTCCAGAAGCATGTGTTCTCTGGATAGCATATATAACGAGCCTTGAAGGCGCAAACCTCGATAGACACAGCGCACGCTGGTGTTGATGGTAACTGGAGCTGGAGGTGAAGATCTTCCAGAAGCATGTGTTCCCTGGAGAGCATATATAACGGGCCTTGAAGGCGCAAACCTCGATAGACACAGCGCACGTAGTGTTGATGGTAACTGGAGGTAAAGATCTTCCAGAAGCATGTGTTCTCTGGATAGCATATATAACGGGCCTTGAAGGCGCAAACCTCGATAGACACAGCGCACGTTGGTGTTGGTGGTAACTTGAGCTGGATGTGAAGATCTTCCAGAAGCATGTGTTCTCTGGATTGCATATATAACGGGCCTTGAAGGCGCAAACCTCGATAGACACAGCGCACGTTGGTGTTGGTGGTAACTGGAGCTGGAGATGAAGATCTTCCAGAAGCATGTGTTCTCTGGATAGCATATATAACGAGCCTTGAAGGCGCAAACCTCGATAGACACAGCGCACGTTGGTGTTGGTGGTAACTTGAGCTGGATGTGAAGATCTTCCAGAAGCATGTGTTCTCTGGATAGCATATATAACGGGCCTTGAAGGCGCAAACCTCGATAGACACTGCGCACGTTGGTGCTGATGGTAACTGGAGGTGAAGATCTTCCAGAAGCATGTGTTCTCTGGATAGCATATATAACGGGCCTTGAAGGCGCAAACCTTGATAGACACAGCGCACGTTGGTGTTGGTGGTAACTGGAGTTGGAGGTGAAGATCTTCCAGAAGCATGTGTTCACTGGATAGGTTATATAACGAGCCTTGAAGGCGCAACCTCGATAGACACAGCGCACGCTGGTGTTGATGGGAACTGGAGCTGGAGGTGAAGATCTTCCAGAAGCATGTATTCTCTGGATAGCATATATAACGAGCCTTGAAGGCGCAAACCTCGATAGACACAGCGCACGCTGGTGTTGATGGTAACTGGAGCTGGAGGTGAAGATCTTCTAGAAGCATATGTTCTCTGGAGAGCATACAAAACGGGCGTTGAAGGCGCAACCTCGATAGACACAGCGCACGCTGGTGTTGATGGTAACGGAGCTGGAGGTGAAGATCTTCCAGAAGCATGTGTTCTCTGGATAGCATATATAACGAGCCTTGAAGGCGCAAACCTCGATAGACACAGCGCACGCTGGTGTTGATGGTAACTGGAGCTGGAGGTGAAGATCTTCCAGAAGCATATGTTCTCTGGATATCATTTATAACGAGCCTTGATGGCGCAACCTCGATAGACACAGTGCACGCTGGTGTTGATGGTAACTGGAGCTGGAGGTGAAGATCTTCCAGAAGCATGTGTTCTCTGGAGAGCATACATAACGGTCCTTGAAGGCGCAAACCTCGATAGGCACACCGCACGCTGGTGTTGATGGTAACTGGAGCTGGAGGTGAAGATCCTCCAGAAGCCTGTGTTCTCTGGAGAGCATATATAACGAGCCTTGAAGGCGCAAACCTCGATAGAGACAGCGCACGTAGTGTTGATGGTAACTGGAGCTGGAGGTGAAGATCTTCCAGAAGCATGTGTTCTCTGGATAGGATATATAACGAGCCTTGAAGGCGCAAACCTCGATAGACACAGCGCACGCTTGTGTTGATGGTAACTGGAGCTGGAGGTGAAGATCTTCCAGAAGCATGGGTTCTCTGGATAGCATATATAACGAGCTTTGAAGGCGCAACCTCGATAGACACAGCGCACGCTGGTGTTGATGGTAACTGGAGCTGGAGGTGAAGATCTTCCAGAAGTATGTGTTCTCTGGATAGGATATATAACGAGCCTTGAAGGCGCAAACCTCGATAGACACAGCGCACGCTGGTGTTGATGGTAACTGGAGCTGGAGGTGAAGATCTTCCAGAAGCATGTGTTCTCTGGATAGCATATATAACGGGCCTTGAAGGCGCAACCTCGATAGACAAAGCGCTTGCTGGTGTTGATGGTAACTGGAGCTGGAGGTGAAGATCTTCCAGAAGCATGTGTTCTCTGGATAGCATATATAACGAGCCTTGAAGGCGCAAACCTCGATAGACACAGTGCACGCTGGTGTTGATGGTAACTGGAGCTGGAGGTGAAGATCTTCCAGAAGCATGTGTTCTCAGGACAGCATATATAACGAGCCTTGAAGGCGCAAACCTCGATAGACACAGCGCACGCTGGTGTTGATGGTAACTGGAGCTGGATGTGAAGATCTTCCAGAAGCATGTGTTGTCAGGATAGCATATATAACGAGCCTTGAAGGCGCAAACCTCGATAGACACAGCGCACGCTGGAGTTGATGGTAACTGGAGCTGGAGGTGAAGATCTTCCAGAAGCATGTGTTCTCTGGATAGCATATATAACGGGCCTTGAAGGCGCAAACCTCGATAGACCCAGCGCACGTTGGTGTTGATGGTAACTGGAGCTGGAGGTGAAGATCTTCCAGAAGCATGTGTTCTCTGGAAAGCATATATAACGGGCCTTGAAGGCGCAACCTCGATAGACACAGCGCACGCTGGTGTTGGTGGTAACTGGAGCTGGAGGTGAAGATCTTCCAGAAGCATGTGTTCTCTGGATAGCATATATAACGAGCCTTGAAGACGCAAACCTCGATAGACACAGCGCACCATGGTGTTGATGGGAACTGGAGCTGGAGGTGAAGATCTTCCAGAATCATGTGTTCTCAGGATAGCATATATAACGGGCCTTGAAGGCGCAAACCTTGATAGACCCAGCGCACGTTGGTGTTGATGGTAACTGGAGCTGGAGGTGAAGATCTTCCAGAAGCATGTGTTTTCTGGAAAGCATATATAACGGGCCTTGAAGGCGCGACCTCGATAGACACAGCGCACGCTGGTGTTGATGGTAACTGGAGCTGGACGTGAAGATCTTCCAGAAGCATGTGTTCTCTGGATAGCATATATAACGAGCCTTGAAGTCGCAACCTCGATAGACACAGCGCACGCTGGTGTTGGTGGTAACTGGAGCTGGAGGTGAAGATCTTCCAGAAGCATGTATTCTCTGGATAGCATATATAACTGGCCTTGAAGGCGCAAACCTCGATAGACACAGCGCACGCTGGTGTTGATGGTAACTGGAGCTGGAGATGAAGATCCTCCAGAAGCATGTGTTCTCTTGATAGCATATATAACGGGCCTTGAAGGCGCAAACCTCGATAGACACAATGCACGCTGGTGTTGATTGAAACTGGAGCTGGAGGTGAAGATCTTCCAGAAGCATGTGTTCTCTGGATAGCATATATAACGGGCCTTGAAGGCGCAAACCTCGATAGACACAGTGCACGCTGGTGTTGATGGTAACTGGAGCTGGAGGTGAAGATCTTCCAGAAGCACGTGTTCTCTGGATAGCATATATAACGGACCTTGAAGGCGCAAACCTCGATAGACACAGCGCACGCTGGTGTTGATGGTAACTGGAGCTGGAGATGAAGATCTTCCAGAAGCATGTGTTCTCTGGATAGCATATATAACGGGCCTTGAAGGCGCAAACCTCGATAGACACAGTGCACGCTGGTGGTGATGGAAACTGGAGCTGGAGGTGAAGATCTTCCAGAAGCATATGTTCTCTGGATAGCATATATAAGGGGCCTTGAAGGCGCAAACCTCGATAGACACAGTGCACGCTGGTGTTGATGGTAACTGGAGCTGGAGGTAAAGATCTTCCAGAAGCCTGTGTTCTCTGGATAGCATAAATAACGGGCCATGAAAGCGCAAACCTCGATAGACACAGCGCACGTTGGTGTTGGTGGTAACTGGAGCTGGAGGTGAAGATCTTCCAGAAGCATGTGTTCTCTGGATAGCATATATAACGAGCCTTGAAGACGCAAACCTCAATAGAGACAGTGCACGCTGGTGTTGATGGGAACTGGAGCTGGAGGTGAAGATCTTCCAGAAGCATGTGTTCTCAGGATAGCATATATAACGGACCTTGAAGGCGCAACCTTGATAGACACAGCGCACGCTGGTGTTGGTGGTAACTGGGGCTGGAGGTGAAGATCTTCCAGAAGCATGTGTTCTCTGGATAGCATATATAACGAGCCTTGAAGACGCAAACCTCGATAGACACAGCGCACGCTGGTGTTGATGGTAACTGGAGCTGGAGGTGAAGATCTTCCAGAAGCTTGTGTTCTCAGGATAGCATATATAACGGGCCTTGAAGGCGCAAACCTCGATAGACACAGCGCACGCTGGAGTTGATGGTAACTGGAGCTGGAGGTGAAGATCTTCCAGAAGCATGTGTTCTCTGGATAGCATATATAACGGGCCTTGAAGGCGCGACCCCGATAGACACAGCGCACGCCGGTGTTGATGGTAACTGGAGCTGGAGATGAAGATCTTCCAGAAGCATGTGTTCTCAGGATAGCATATATAACGGGCCTTGAAGGCGCAACCTCGATAGACACAGCGCACGCTGGTGTTGGTGGTAACTGGAGCTGGAGGTGAAGATCTTCCAGAAGCATGTGTTCTCTGGATAGCATATATAACGGGCCTTGAAGGCGCAAACCTCGATAGACCCAGCGCACGTTGGTGTTGATGGTAACTGGAGCTGGAGGTGAAGATCTTCCAGAAGCATGTGTTCTCTGGAAAGCATATATAACGGGCCTTGAAGGCGCAACCTCGATAGACACAGCGCACGCTGGTGTTGGTGGTAACTGGAGCTGGAGGTGAAGATCTTCCAGAAGCATGTGTTCTCTGGATAGCATATATAACGAGCCTTGAAGACGCAAACCTCGATAGACACAGCGCACCATGGTGTTGATGGGAACTGGAGCTGGAGGTGAAGATCTTCCAGAATCATGTGTTCTCAGGATAGCATATATAACGGGCCTTGAAGGCGCAAACCTTGATAGACCCAGCGCACGTTGGTGTTGATGGTAACTGGAGCTGGAAGTGAAGATCTTCCAGAAGCATGTGTTTTCTGGAAAGCATATATAACGGGCCTTGAAGGCGCGACCTCGATAGACACAGCGCACGCTGGTGTTGATGGTAACTGGAGCTGGACGTGAAGATCTTCCAGAAGCATGTGTTCTCTGGATAGCATATATAACGAGCCTTGAAGTCGCAACCTCGATAGACACAGCGCACGCTGGTGTTGGTGGTAACTGGAGCTGGAGGTGAAGATCTTCCAGAAGCATGTATTCTCTGGATAGCATATATAACTGGCCTTGAAGGCGCAAACCTCGATAGACACAGCGCACACTGGTGTTGATGGTAACTGGAGCTGGAGATGAAGATCCTCCAGAAGCATGTGTTCTCTTGATAGCATATATAACGGGCCTTGAAGGCGCAAACCTCGATAGACACAATGCACGCTGGTGTTGATTGAAACTGGAGCTGGAGGTGAAGATCTTCCAGAAGCATGTGTTCTCTGGATAGCATATATAACGGGCCTTGAAGGCGCAAACCTCGATAGACACAGTGCACGCTGGTGTTGATGGTAACTGGAGCTGGAGGTGAAGATCTTCCAGAAGCACGTGTTCTCTGTATAGCATATATAACGGACCTTGAAGGCGCAAACCTCGATAGACACAGCGCACGCTGGTGTTGATGGTAACTGGAGCTGGAGATGAAGATCTTCCAGAAGCATGTGTTCTCTGGATAGCATATATAACGGGCCTTGAAGGCGCAAACCTCGATAGACACAGTGCACGCTGGTGGTGATGGAAACTGGAGCTGGAGGTGAAGATCTTCCAGAAGCATATGTTCTCTGGATAGCATATATAAGGGGCCTTGAAGGCGCAAACCTCGATAGACACAGTGCACGCTGGTGTTGATGGTAACTGGAGCTGGAGGTAAAGATCTTCCAGAAGCCTGTGTTCTCTGGATAGCATAAATAACGGGCCATGAAAGCGCAAACCTCGATAGACACAGCGCACGTTGGTGTTGGTGGTAACTGGAGCTGGAGGTGAAGATCTTCCAGAAGCATGTGTTCTCTGGATAGCATATATAACGAGCCTTGAAGACGCAAACCTCAATAGAGACAGTGCACGCTGGTGTTGATGGGAACTGGAGCTGGAGGTGAAGATCTTCCAGAAGCATGTGTTCTCAGGATAGCATATATAACGGACCTTGAAGGCGCAACCTTGATAGACACAGCGCACGCTGGTGTTGGTGGTAACTGGAGCTGGAGGTGAAGATCTTCCAGAAGCATGTGTTCTCTGGATAGCATATATAACGAGCCTTGAAGACGCAAACCTCGATAGACACAGCGCACGCTGGTGTTGATGGTAACTGGAGCTGGAGGTGAAGATCTTCCAGAAGCTTGTGTTCTCAGGATAGCATATATAACGGGCCTTGAAGGCGCAAACCTCGATAGACACAGCGCACGCTGGTGTTGATGGTAACTGGAGCTGGAGGTGAAGATCTTCCAGAAGCATGTGTTCTCTGGATAGCATATATAACGAGCCTTGAAGACGCAAACCTCGATAGACACAGCGCACGCTGGTGTTGATGGGAACTGGAGCTGGAGGTGAAGATCTTCCAGAAGCATGTGTTCTCAGGATAGCATATATAACGGGCCTTGAAGGCGCAAACCTCGATAGACACAGCGCACGCTGGTGTTGATGGTAACTGGAGCTGGAGGTGAAGATCTTCCAGAAGCATGTGTCCTCTGGATAGCATATATAACGGGCCTTGAAGGCGCGACCTCGATAGACACAGCGCACGCTGGTGTTGATGGTAACTGGAGCTGGAGGTGAAGATCTTCCAGAAGCATGTGTTCTCTGGATAGCATATATAACGAGCCTTGAAGGCGCAACCTCGATAGACACAGCGCACGCTGGTGTTGGTGGTAACTGGAGCTGGAGGTGAAGATCTTCCAGAAGCATGTGTTCTCTGGATAGCATATATAACGGGCCTTGAAGGCGCAAACCTCGATAGACACAGCGCACGCTGGTGTTGATGGTAACTGGAGCTGGAGATGAAGATCCTCCAGAAGCATGTGTTCTCTGGATAGCATATATAACGGGCCTTGAAGGCGCAAACCTCGATAGACACAATGCACGCTGGTGTTGATGGAAACTGGAGCTGGAGGTGAAGATCTCCCAGAAGCATGTGTTCTCTGGATAGCATATATAACGGGCCTTGAAGGCGCAAACCTCGATAGACACAGTGCACGTTGGTGTTGGTGGTAACTTGAGCTGGATGTGAAGATCGTCCAGAAGCATGTGTTCTCTGGATAGCATATATAACGGGCCTTGAAGGCGCAAACCTCGATAGACACAATGCACGCTGGTGTTGATGGAAACTGGAGCTGGAGGTGAAGATCTTCCAGAAGCATGTGTTCTCTGGATAGCATATATCGGGCCTTGAAGGCGCAAACCTCGATAGACACAGCGCACGCTGGTGTTGATGGCAACTGGAGGTAAAGATCTTCTAGAAGCATGTGTTCTCTGGATAGCATATATAACGGGCCTTGAAGGCGCAAACCTCGATAGACACAGCGAACGTTGGTGTTGGTGGTAACTTGAGCTGGATGTGAAGATCTTCCAGAAGCATGTGTTCTCTGGATAGCATATATAACGGGCCTTGAAGGCGCAAACCTCGATAGACACAGCGCACGTTGGTGTTGGTGGTAACTTGAGCTGGATGTGAAGATCTTCCAGAAGCATGTGTTCTCTGGATAGCATATATAACGGGCCTTGAAGGGGCAAACCTCGATAGACACAGCGCACGCTGGAGTTGATGGTAACTTGAGCTGGATGTGAAGATCTTCCAGAAGCATGTGTTCTCTGGATAGCATATATAACGGGCCTTGAAGGCGCAAACCTCGATAGACACTGCGCACGTTGGTGCTGATGGTAACTGGAGGTGAAGATCTTCCAGAAGCATGTGTTCTCTGGATAGCATATATAACGGGCCTTGAAGGCGCAAACCTTGATAGACACAGCGCACGTTGGTGTTGGTTGTAACTGGAGTTGGAGGTGAAGATCTTCCAGAAGCATGTGTTCACTGGATAGGTTATATAACGAGCCTTGAAGGCGCAACCTCGATAGACACAGCGCACGCTGGTGTTGGTGGTAACTGGAGCTGGAGGTGAAGATCTTCCAGAAGCATGTGTTCTCTGGATAGCATATATAACGAGCCTTGAAGACGCAAACCTCGATAGACACAGCGCACCCTGGTGTTGATGGGAACTGGAGCTGGAGGTGAAGATCTTCCAGAATCATGTGTTCTCAGGATAGCATATATAACGGGCCTTGAAGGCGCAAACCTCGATAGACCCAGCGCACGTTGGTGTTGATGGTAACTGGAGCTGGAGGTGAAGATCTTCCAGAAGCATGTGTTTTCTGGAAAGCATATATAACGGGCCTTGAAGGCGCGACCTCGATAGACACAGCGCACGCTGGTGTTGATGGTAACTGGAGCTGGACGTGAAGATCTTCCAGAAGCATGTGTTCTCTGGATAGCATATATAACGAGCCTTGAAGACGCAACCTCGATAGACACAGCGCACGCTGGTGTTGGTGGTAACTGGAGCTGGAGGTGAAGATCTTCCAGAAGCATGTATTCTCTGGATAGCATATATAACTGGCCTTGAAGGCGCAAACCTCGATAGACACAGCGCACGCTGGTGTTGATGGTAACTGGAGCTGGAGATGAAGATCCTCCAGAAGCATGTGTTCTCTTGATAGCATATATAACGGGCCTTGAAGGCGCAAACCTCGATAGACACAATGCACGCTGGTGTTGATTGAAACTGGAGCTGGAGGTGAAGATCTTCCAGAAGCATGTGTTCTCTGGATAGCATATATAACGGGCCTTGAAGGCGCAAACCTCGATAGACACAGTGCACGCTGGTGTTGATGGTAACTGGAGCTGGAGGTGAAGATCTTCCAGAAGCACGTGTTCTCTGGATAGCATATATAACGGACCTTGAAGGCGCAAACCTCGATAGACACAGCGCACGCTGGTGTTGATGGTAACTGGAGCTGGAGATGAAGATCTTCCAGAAGCATGTGTTCTCTGGATAGCATATATAACGGGCCTTGAAGGCGCAAACCTCGATAGACACAGTGCACCCTGGTGGTGATGGAAACTGGAGCTGGAGGTGAAGATCTTCCAGAAGCATATGTTCTCTGGATAGCATATATAAGGGGCCTTGAAGGCGCAAACCTCGATAGACACAGTGCACGCTGGTGTTGATGGTAACTGGAGCTGGAGGTAAAGATCTTCCAGAAGCCTGTGTTCTCTGGATAGCATAAATAACGGGCCATGAAAGCGCAAACCTCGATAGACACAGCGCACGTTGGTGTTGGTGGTAACTGGAGCTGGAGGTGAAGATCTTCCAGAAGCATGTGTTCTCTGGATAGCATATATAACGAGCCTTGAAGACGCAAACCTCAATAGAGACAGTGCACGCTGGTGTTGATGGGAACTGGAGCTGGAGGTGAAGATCTTCCAGAAGCATGTGTTCTCAGGATAGCATATATAACGGACCTTGAAGGCGCAACCTTGATAGACACAGCGCACGCTGGTGTTGGTGGTAACTGGAGCTGGAGGTGAAGATCTTCCAGAAGCATGTGTTCTCTGGATAGCATATATAACGAGCCTTGAAGACGCAAACCTCGATAGACACAGCGCACGCTGGTGTTGATGGTAACTGGAGCTGGAGGTGAAGATCTTCCAGAAGCTTGTGTTCTCAGGATAGCATATATAACGGGCCTTGAAGGCGCAAACCTCGATAGACACAGCGCACGCTGGTGTTGATGGTAACTGGAGCTGGAGGTGAAGATCTTCCAGAAGCATGTGTTCTCTGGATAGCATATATAACGAGCCTTGAAGACGCAAACCTCGATAGACACAGCGCACGCTGGTGTTGATGGGAACTGGAGCTGGAGGTGAAGATCTTCCAGAAGCATGTGTTCTCAGGATAGCATATATAACGGGCCTTGAAGGCGCAAACCTCGATAGACACAGCGCACGCTGGTGTTGATGGTAACTGGAGCTGGAAGTGAAGATCTTCCAGAAGCATGTGTCCTCTGGATAGCATATATAACGGGCCTTGAAGGCGCGACCTCGATAGACACAGCGCACGCTGGTGTTGATGGTAACTGGAGCTGGAGGTGAAGATCTTCCAGAAGCATGTGTTCTCTGGATAGCATATATAACGAGCCTTAAAGGCGCAACCTCGATAGACACAGCGCACGCTGGTGTTGGTGGTAACTGGAGCTGGAGGTGAAGATCTTCCAGAAGCATGTGTTCTCTGGATAGCATATATAACGGGCCTTGAAGGCGCAAACCTCGATAGACACAGCGCACGCTGGTGTTGATGGTAACTGGAGCTGGAGATGAAGATCCTCCAGAAGCATGTGTTCTCTGGATAGCATATATAACGGGCCTTGAAGGCGCAAACCTCGATAGACACAATGCTCGCTGGTGTTGATGGAAACTGGAGCTGGAGGTGAAGATCTTCCAGAAGCATGTGTTCTCTGGATAGCATATATAACGGGCCTTGAAGGCGCAAACCTCGATAGACACAGTGCACGTTGGTGTTGGTGGTAACTTGAGCTGGATGTGAAGATCTTCCAGAAGCATGTGTTCTCTGGATAGCATATATAACGGGCCTTGAAGGCGCAAACCTCGATAGACACAATGCACGCTGGTGTTGATGGAAACTGGAACTGGAGGTGAAGATCTTCCAGAAGCATGTGTTCTCTGGATAGCATATATCGGGCCTTGAAGGCGCAAACCTCGATAGACACAGCGCACGCTGGTGTTGATGGTAACTGGAGGTAAAGATCTTCTAGAAGCATGTGTTCTCTGGATAGCATATATAACGGGCCTTGAAGGCGCAAACCTTGATAGACACAGCGCACGTTGGTGTTGGTGGTAACTTGAAATGGATGTGAAGATCTTCCAGAAGCATGTGTTCTCTGGATAGCATATATAACGGGCCTTGAAGGCGCAAACCTCGATAGACACAGCGCACGTTGGTGTTGGTGGTAACTTGAGCTGGATGTGAAGATCTTCCAGAAGCATGTGTTCTCTGGATAGCATATATAACGGGCCTTGAAGGCGCAAACCTCGATAGACACAGCGCACGCTGGAGTTGATGGTAACTTGAGCTGGATGTGAAGATCTTCCAGAAGCATGTGTTCTCTGGATAGCATATATAACGGGCCTTGAAGGCGCAAACCTCGATAGACACTGCGCACGTTGGTGCTGATGGTAACTGGAGGTGAAGATCTTCCAGAAGCATGTGTTCTCTGGATAGCATATATAACGGGCCTTGAAGGCGCAAACCTTGATGGACACAGCGCACGTTGGTGTTGGTTGTAACTGGAGTTGGAGGTGAAGATCTTCCAGAAGCATGTGTTCACTGGATAGGTTATATAACGAGCCTTGAAGGCGCAACCTCGATAGACACAGCGCACGCTGGTGTTGATGGGAACTGGAGCTGGAGGTGAAGATCTTCCAGAAGCATGTATTCTCTGGATAGCATATACAACGAGCCTTGAAGGCGCAAACCTCGATAGACACAGCGCACGCTGGTGTTGATGGTAACTGGAGCTGGAGGTAAAGATCTTCTAGAAGCATATGTTCTCTGGATAGCATATATAACGGGCCTTGAAGGCGCAACCTCGATAGACACAGCGCACGCTGGTGTTGATGGTAACTGGAGCTGGAGGTGAAGATCTTCCAGAAGCATGTGTTCTCTGGATAGCATATATAACGAGCCTTGAAGGCGGAAACCTCGATAGACACAGCGCACGCTGGTGTTGATGGTAACTGGAGCTGGAGGTGAAGATCTTCCAGAAGCATATGTTCTCTGGATATCATTTATAACGAGCCTTGAAGGCGCAACCTCGATAGACACAGCGCACGCTGGTGTTGATGGTAACTGGAGCTGGAGGTGAAGATCTTCCAGAAGCATGGGTTCTCTGGAGAGCATACATAACGGGCCTTGAAGGCGCAACCCTCGATAGACACACCGCACGCTGGTGTTGATGGTAACTGGAGCTGGACGTGAAGATCTTCCAGAAGCATGAGTTCTCTGGAGAGCATATATAACGAGCCTTGAAGGCGCAAACCTCGATAGAGACAGCGCACGTAGTGTTGATGGTAACTGGAGCTGGAGGTGAAGATCTTCCAGAAGCATGTGTTCTCTGGATAGGATATATAACGAGCCTTGAAGGCGCAAACCTCGATAGACACAGCGCACGCTGGTGTTGATGGTAACTGGAGCTGGAGGTGAAGATCTTCCAGAAGCATGTGTTCTCTGGATAGCATATATAACGGGCCTTGAAGGCGCAACCTCGATAGACAAAGCGCTTGCTGGTGTTGATGGTAACTGGAGCTGGAGGTGAAGATCTTCCAGAAGCATGTGTTCTCTGGATAGCATATATAACGAGCCTTGAAGGCGCAAACCTCGATAGACACAGTGCACGCTGGTGATGATGGTAACTGGAGCTGGAGGTGAGGATCTTCCAGAAGCATGTGTTCTCAGGACAGCATATATAACGAGCCTTGAAGGCGCAAACCTCGATAGACACAGCGCACGCTGGTGTTGATGGTAACTGGAGCTGGAGGTGAAGATCTTCCTAAAGCATGTGTTGTCAGGATAGCATATATAACGAGCCTTGAAGGCGCAAACCTCGAAAGACACAGCGCACGCTGGAGTTGATGGTAACTGGAGCTGGAGGTGAAGATCTTCCAGAAGCATGTGTTCTCTGGATAGCATATATAACGGGCCTTGAAGGCGCAAACCTCGATAGACACAGCGCACGCCGGTGTTGATGGTAACTGGAGCTGGAGGTGAAGATCTTTCAGAAGCATGTGTTCTCAGGATAGCATATATAACGGGCCTTGAAGGCGCAACCTCGATAGACACAGCGCACGCTGGTGTTGGTGGTAACCGGAGCTGGAGGTGAAGATCTTCCAGAAGCATGTGTTCTCTGGATAGCATATATAACGGGCCTTGAAGGCGCAAACCTCGATAGACCCAGCGCACGTTGGTGTTGATGGTAACTGGAGCTGGATGTGAAGATCTTCCAGAAGCATGTGTTCTCTGGAAAGCTTATATAACGGGCCTTGAAGGCGCAACCTCGATAGACACAGCGCACGCTGGTGTTGGTGGTAACTGGAGCTGGAGGTGAAGATCTTCCAGAAGCATGATTTCTCTGGATAGCATATATAACGAGCCTTGAAGACGCAAACCTCGATAGACACAGCGCACGCTGGTGTTGATGGGAACTGGAGCTGGAGGTGAAGATCTTCCAGAAGCATGTGTTCTCAGGATAGCATATATAACGGTCCTTGAAGGCGCAAACCTCGATAGACACAGCGCACGCTGGTGTTGATGGTAACTGGAGCTGGAGGTGAAGATCTTCCAGAAGCATGTGTCCTCTGGATAGCATATATAACGGGCCTTGAAGGCGCGACCTCGATAGACACAGCGCACGCTGGTGTCGATGGTAACTGGAGCTGGAGGTGAAGATCTTCCAGAAGCATGTGTTCTCTGGATAGCATATATAACGAGCCTTGAAGGCGCAACCTCGATAGACACAGCGCACGCTGGTGTTGGTGGTAACTGGAGCTGGAGGTGAAGATCTTCCAGAAGCATGTGTTCTCTGGATAGCATATATAACGGGCCTTGAAGGCGCAAACCTCGATAGACACAGCGCACGCTGGTGTTGATGGTAACTGGAGCTGGAGGTGAAGATCTTCTAGAAGCATATGTTCTCTGGATAACATATATAACGGGCCTTGAAGGCGCAACCTCGATAGACACAGCGCACGCTGGTGTTGATGGTAACTGGAGCTGGAGGTGAAGATCTTCCAGAAGCATGTGTTCTCTGGATAGCATATATAACGAGCCTTGAAGGCGCAAACCTCGATAGACACAGCGCACGCTGATGTTGATGGTAACTGGAGCTGGAGGTGAAGATCTTCCAGAAGCATGTGTTCTCTGGATAGCATATATAACGAGCCTTGAAGGCGCAAACCTCGATAGACACAGCGCACGCTGGAGTTGATGGTAACTGGAGCTGGAGGTGAAGATCTTCCAGAAGCATGTGTTCTCTGGATAGCATATATAACGGGCCTTGAAGGCGCGACCCCGATAGACACAGCGCACGCCGGTGTTGATGGTAACTGGAGCTGGAGATGAAGATCTTCCAGAAGCATGTGTTCTCAGGATAGCATATATAACGGGCCTTGAAGGCGCAACCTCGATAGACACAGCGCACGCTGGTGTTGGTGGTAACTGGAGCTGGAGGTGAAGATCTTCCAGAAGCATGTGTTCTCTGGATAGCATATATAACGGGCCTTGAAGGCGCAAACCTCGATAGACACAGTGCACGCTGGTGGTGATGGAAACTGGAGCTGGAGGTGAAGATCTTCCAGAAGCATATGTTCTCTGGATAGCATATATAAGGGGCCTTGAAGGCGCAAACCTCGATAGACACAGTGCACGCTGGTGTTGATGGTAACTGGAGCTGGAGGTAAAGATCTTCCAGAAGCCTGTGTTCTCTGGATAGCATAAATAACGGGCCATGAAAGCGCAAACCTCGATAGACACAGCGCACGTTGGCGTTGGTGGTAACTGGAGCTGGAGGTGAAGATCTTCCAGAAGCATGTGTTCTCTGGATAGCATATATAACGAGCCTTGAAGACGCAAACCTCAATAGAGACAGTGCACGCTGGTGTTGATGGGAACTGGAGCTGGAGGTGAAGATCTTCCAGAAGCATGTGTTCTCAGGATAGCATATATAATGGACCTTGAAGGCGCAACCTTGATAGACACAGCGCACGCTGGTGTTGGTGGTAACTGGAGCTGGAGGTGAAGATCTTCCAGAAGCATGTGTTCTCTGGATAGCATATATAACGAGCCTTGAAGACGCAAACCTCGATAGACACAGCGCACGTTGGTGTTGATGGTAACTGGAGCTGGAGGTGAAGATCTTCCAGAAGCTTGTGTTCTCAGGATAGCATATATAACGGGCCTTGAAGGCGCAAACCTCGATAGACACAGCGCACGCTGGTGTTGAAGGTAACTGGAGCTGGAGGTGAAGATCTTCCAGAAGCATGTGTTCTCTGGATAGCATTTATAACGAGCCATGAAGACGCAAACCTCGATAGACACAGCGCACGCTGGTGTTGATGGGAACTGGAGCTGGAGGTGAAGATCTTCCAGAAGCATGTGTTCTCAGGATAGCATATATAACGGGCCTTGAAGGCGCAAACCTCGATAGACACAGCGCACGCTGGTGTTGATGGTAACTGGAGCTGGAGGTGAAGATCTTCCAGAAGCATGTGTCCTCTGGATAGCATATATAACGGGCCTTGAAGGCGCGACCTCGATAGACACAGCGCACGCTGGTGTTGATGGTAACTGGAGTTGGAGGTGAAGATCTTCCAGAAGCATGTGTTCTCTGGATAGCATATATAACGAGCCTTAAAGGCGCAACCTCGATAGACACAGCGCACGCTGGTGTTGGTGGTAACTGGAGCTGGAGGTGAAGATCTTCCAGAAGCATGTGTTCTCTGGATAGCATATATAACGGGCCTTGAAGGCGCAAACCTCGATAGACACAGCGCACGCTGGTGTTGATGGTAACTGGAACTGGAGATGAAGATCCTCCAGAAGCATGTGTTCTCTGGATAGCATATATAACGGGCCTTGAAGGCGCAAACCTCGATAGACACAATGCACGCTGGTGTTGATGGAAACTGGAGCTGGAGGTGAAGATCTTCCAGAAGCATGTGTTCTCTGGATAGCATATATAACGGGCCTTGAAGGCGCAAACCTCGATAGACACAGTGCACGTTGGTGTTGGTGGTAACTTGAGCTGGATGTGAAGATCTTCCAGAAGCATGTGTTCTCTGGATAGCATATATAACGGGCCTTGAAGGCGCAAACCTCGATAGACACAATGCACGCTGGTGTTGATGGAAACTGGAACTGGAGGTGAAGATCTTCCAGAAGCATGTGTTCTCTGGATAGCATATATCGGGCCTTGAAGGCGCAAACCTCGATAGACACAGCGCACGCTGGTGTTGATGGTAACTGGAGGTAAAGATCTTCTAGAAGCATGTGTTCTCTGGATAGCATATATAACGGGCCTTGAAGGCGCAAACCTCGATAGACACAGCGCACGTTGGTGTTGGTGGTAACTTGAAATGGATGTGAAGATCTTCCAGAAGCATGTGTTCTCTGGATAGCATATATAACGGGCCTTGAAGGCGCAAACCTCGATAGACACAGCGCACGTTGGTGTTGGTGGTAACTTGAGCTGGATGTGAAGATCTTCCAGAAGCATGTGTTCTCTGGATAGCATATATAACGGGCCTTGAAGGCGCAAACCTCGATAGACACAGCGCACGCTGGAGTTGATGGTAACTTGAGCTGGATGTGAAGATCTTCCAGAAGCATGTGTTCTCTGGATAGCATATATAACGGGCCTTGAAGGCGCAAACCTCGATAGACACTGCGCACGTTGGTGCTGATGGTAACTGGAGGTGAAGATCTTCCAGAAGCATGTGTTCTCTGGATAGCATATATAACGGGCCTTGAAGGCGCAAACCTTGATAGACACAGCGCACGTTGGTGTTGGTTGTAACTGGAGTTGGAGGTGAAGATCTTCCAGAAGCATGTGTTCACTGGATAGGTTATATAACGAGCCTTGAAGGCGCAACCTCGATAGACACAGCGCACGCTGGTGTTGATGGGAACTGGAGCTGGAGGTGAAGATCTTCCAGAAGCATGTATTCTCTGGATAGCATATACAACGAGCCTTGAAGGCGCAAACCTCGATAGACACAGCGCACGCTGATGTTGATGGTAACTGGAGCTGGAGGTGAAGATCTTCTAGAAGCATATGTTCTCTGGATAGCATATATAACGGGCCTTGAAGGCGCAACCTCGATAGACACAGCGCACGCTGGTGTTGATGGTAACTGGAGCTGGAGGTGAAGATCTTCCAGAAGCATGTGTTCTCTGGATAGCATATATAACGAGCCTTGAAGGCGCAAACCTCGATAGACACAGCGCACGCTGGTGTTGATGGTAACTGGAGCTGGAGGTGAAGATCTTCCAGAAGCATATGTTCTCTGGATATCATTTATAACGAGCCTTGAAGGCGCAATCTCGATAGACACAGCGCACGCTGGTGTTGATGGTAACTGGAGCTGGAGGTGAAGATCTTCCAGAAGCATGGGTTCTCTGGAGAGCATACATAACGGGCCTTGAAGGCGCAAACCTCGATAGACACACCGCACGCTGGTGTTGATGGTAACTGGAGCTGGACGTGAAGATCTTCCAGAAGCATGTGTTCTCTGGAGAGCATATATAACGAGCCTTGAAGGCGCAAACCTCGATAGAGACAGCGCACGTAGTGTTGATGGTAACTGGAGCTGGAGGTGAAGATCTTCCAGAAGCATGTGTTCTCTGGATAGGATATATAACGAGCCTTGAAGGCGCAAACCTCGATAGACACAGCGCACGCTGGTGTTGATGGGAACTGGAGCTGGAGGTGAAGATCTTCCAGAAGCATGTGTTCTCTGGATAGCATATATAACGGGCCTTGAAGGCGCAACCTCGATAGACAAAGCGCTTGCTGGTGTTGATGGTAACTGGAGCTGGAGGTGAAGATCTTCCAGAAGCATGTGTTCTCTGGATAGCATATATAACGAGCCTTGAAGGCGCAAACCTCGATAGACACAGTGCACGCGGGTGTTGATGGTAACTGGAGCTGGAGGTGAGGATCTTCCAGAAGCATGTGTTCTCAGGACAGCATATATAACGAGCCTTGAAGGCGCAAACCTCGATGGACACAGCGCACGCTGGTGTTGATGGTAACTGGAGCTGGAGGTGAAGATCTTCCAGAAGCATGTGTTGTCAGGATAGCATATATAACGAGCCTTGAAGGCGCAAACCTCGATAGACACAGCGCACGCTGGAGTTGATGGTAACTGGAGCTGGAGGTGAAGATCTTCCAGAAGCATGTGTTCTCTGGATAGCATATATAACGGGCCTTGAAGGCGCAAACCTCGATAGACACAGCGCACGCCGGTGTTGATGGTAACTGGAGCTGGAGGTGAAGATCTTTCAGAAGCATGTGTTCTCAGGATAGCATATATAACGGGCCTTGAAGGCGCAACCTCGATAGACACAGCGCACGCTGGTGTTGGTGGTAACCGGAGCTGGAGGTGAAGATCTTCCAGAAGCATGTGTTCTCTGGATAGCATATATAACGGGCCTTGAAGGCGCAAACCTCGATAGACCCAGCGCACGTTGGTGTTGATGGTAACTGGAGCTGGATGTGAAGATCTTCCAGAAGCATGTGTTCTCTGGAAAGCTTATATAACGGGCCTTGAAGGCGCAACCTCGATAGACACAGCGCACGCTGGTGTTGGTGGTAACTGGAGCTGGAGGTGAAGATCTTCCAGAAGCATGAGTTCTCTGGATAGCATATATAACGAGCCTTGAAGACGCAAACCTCGATAGACACAGCGCACGCTGGTGTTGATGGGAACTGGAGCTGGAGGTGTAGATCTTCCAGAAGCATGTGTTCTCAGGATAGCATATATAACGGTCCTTGAAGGCGCAAACCTCGATAGACACAGCGCA
Source organism: Meconema thalassinum (assembly GCA_946902985.2). Lineage (NCBI taxonomy): Eukaryota > Metazoa > Arthropoda > Insecta > Orthoptera > Tettigoniidae > Meconema > Meconema thalassinum. Next base: position 186,488,167 of record OX336388.2, on the reverse strand, counting down.
CGCTGGTGTTGATGGTAACTGGAGCTGGAGGTGAAGATCTTCCAGAAGCATGTGTCCTCTGGATAGCATATATAACGGGCCTTGAAGGCGCGACCTCGATAGACACAGCGCACGCTGGTGTCGATGGTAACTGGAGCTGGAGGTGAAGATCTTCCAGAAGCATGTGTTCTCTGGATAGCATATATAACGAGCCTTGAAGGCGCAACCTCGATAGACACAGCGCACGCTGGTGTTGGTGGTAACTGGAGCTGGAGGTGAAGATCTTCCAGAAGCATGTGTTCTCTGGATAGCATATATAACGGGCCTTGAAGGCGCAAACCTCGATAGACACAGCGCACGCTGGTGTTGATGGTAACTGGAGCTGGAGATGAAGATCCTCCAGAAGCATGTGTTCTCTGGATAGCATATATAACGGGCCTTGAAGGCGCAAACCTCGATAGACACAATGCACGCTGGTGTTGATGGAAACTGGAGCTGGAGGTGAAGATCTTCCAGAAGCATGTGTTCTCTGGATAGCATATATAACGGGCCTTGAAGGCGCAAACCTCGATAGACACAGTGCACGTTGGTGTTGGTGGTAACTTGAGCTGGATGTGAAGATCTTCCAGAAGCATGTGTTCTCTGGATAGCATATATAACGGGCCTTGAAGGCGCAAACCTCGATAGACACAATGCACGCTGGTGTTGATGGAAACTGGAGCTGGAGGTGAAGATCTTCCAGAAGCATGTGTTCTCTGGATAGCATATATCGGGCCTTGAAGGCGCAAACCTCGATAGACACAGCGCACGCTGGTGTTGATGGTAACTGGAGGTAAAGATCTTCTAGAAGCATGTGTTCTCTGGATAGCATATATAACGGGCCTTGAAGGCGCAAACCTCGATAGACACAGCGCACGTTGGTGTTGGTGGTAACTTGAGCTGGATGTGAAGATCTTCCAGGAGCATGTGTTCTCTGGATAGCATATATAACGGGCCTTGAAGGCGCAAACCTCGATAGACACAGCGCACGTTGGTGTTGGTGGTAACTGGAGCTGGAGATGAAGATCTTCCAGAAGCATGTGTTCTCTGGATAGCATATATAACGAGCCTTGAAGGCGCAAACCTCGATAGACACAGCGCACGTTGGTGTTGGTGGTAACTTGAGCTGGATGTGAAGATCTTCCAGAAGCATGTGTTCTCTGGATAGCATATATAACGGGCCTTGAAGGCGCAAACCTCGATAGACACTGCGCACGTTGGTGCTGATGGTAACTGGAGGTGAAGATCTTCCAGAAGCATGTGTTCTCTGGATAGCATATATAACGGGCCTTGAAGGCGCAAACCTTGATAGACACAGCGCACGTTGGTGTTGGTGGTAACTGGAGTTGGAGGTGAAGATCTTCCAGAAGCATGTGTTCACTGGATAGGTTATATAACGAGCCTTGAAGGCGCAACCTCGATAGACACAGCGCACGCTGGTGTTGATGGGAACTGGAGCTGGAGGTGAAGATCTTCCAGAAGCATGTATTCTCTGGATAGCATATACAACGAGCCTTGAAGGCGCAAACCTCGATAGACACAGCGCACGCTGGTGTTGATGGTAACTGGAGCTGGAGGTGAAGATCTTCTAGAAGCATATGTTCTCTGGATAGCATATATAACGGGCCTTGAAGGCGCAACCTCGATAGACACAGCGCACGCTGGTGTTGATGGTAACTGGAGCTGGAGGTGAAGATCTTCCAGAAGCATGTGTTCTCTGGATAGCATATATAACGAGCCTTGAAGGCGCAAACCTCGATAGACACAGCGCACGCTGATGTTGATGGTAACTGGAGCTGGAGGTGAAGATCTTCCAGAAGCATGTGTTCTCTGGATAGCATATATAACGAGCCTTGAAGGCGCAAACCTCGATAGACACAGCGCACGCTGGAGTTGATGGTAACTGGAGCTGGAGGTGAAGATCTTCCAGAAGCATGTGTTCTCTGGATAGCATATATAACGGGCCTTGAAGGCGCAAACCTCGATAGACCCAGCGCACGTTGGTGTTGATGGTAACTGGAGCTGGAGGTGAAGATCTTCCAGAAGCATGTGTTCTCTGGAAAGCATATATAACGGGCCTTGAAGGCGCAACCTCGATAGACACAGCGCACGCTGGTGTTGGTGGTAACTGGAGCTGGAGGTGAAGATCTTCCAGAAGCATGTGTTCTCTGGATAGCATATATAACGAGCCTTGAAAACGCAAACCTCCATAGACACAGCGCACCCTGGTGTTGATGGGAACTGGAGCTGGAGGTGAAGATCTTCCAGAATCATGTGTTCTCAGGATAGCATATATAACGGGCCTTGAAGGCGCAAACCTCGATAGACCCAGCGCACGTTGGTGTTGATGGTAACTGGAGCTGGAGGTGAAGATCTTCCAGAAGCATGTGTTTTCTGGAAAACATATATAACGGGCCTTGAAGGCGCGACCTCGATAGACACAGCGCACGCTGGTGTTGATGGTAACTGGAGCTGGACGTGAAGATCTTCCAGAAGCATGTGTTCTCTGGATAGCATATATAACGAGCCTTGAAGGCGCAACCTCGATAGACACAGCGCACGCTGGTGTTGGTGGTAACTGGAGCTGGAGGTGAAGATCTTCCAGAAGCATGTATTCTCTGGATAGCATATATAACTGGCCTTGAAGGCACAAACCTCGATAGACACAGCGCACGCTGGTGTTGATGGTAACTGGAGCTGGAGATGAAGATCCTCCAGAAGCATGTGTTCTCTTGATAGCATATATAACGGGCCTTGAAGGCGCAAACCTCGATAGACACAATGCACGCTGGTGTTGATTGAAACTGGAGCTGGAGGTGAAGATCTTCCAGAAGCATGTGTTCTCTGGATAGCATATATAACGGGCCTTGAAGGCGCAAACCTCGATAGACACAGTGCACGCTGGTGTTGATGGTAACTGGAGCTGGAGGTGAAGATCTTCCAGAAGCACGTGTTCTCTGGATAGCATATATAACGGACCTTGAAGGCGCAAACCTCGATAGACACAGCGCACGCTGGTGTTGATGGTAACTGGAGCTGGAAATGAAGATCTTCCAGAAGCATGTGTTCTCTGGATAGCATAAATAACGGGCCATGAAAGCGCAAACCTCGATAGACACAGCGCACGTTGGTGTTGGTGGTAACTGGAGCTGGAGGTGAAGATCTTCCAGAAGCATGTGTTCTCTGGATAGCATATATAACGAGCCTTGAAGACGCAAACCTCAATAGAGACAGTGCACGCTGGTGTTGATGGGAACTGGAGCTGGAGGTGAAGATCTTCCAGAAGCATGTGTTCTCAGGATAGCATATATAACGGTCCTTGAAGGCGCAACCTTGATAGACACAGCGCACGCTGGTGTTGGTGGTAACTGGAGCTGGAGGTGAAGATCTTCCAGAAGCATGTGTTCTCTGGATAGCATATATAACGAGCCTTGAAGACGCAAACCTCGATAGACACAGCGCACGCTGGTGTTGATGGGAACTGGAGCTGGAGGTGAAGATCTTCCAGAAGCTTGTGTTCTCAGGATAGCACATATAACGGGCCTTGAAGGCGCAAACCTCGATAGACACAGCGCCCGCTGGTGTTGATGGTAACTGGAGCTGGAGGTGAAGATCTTCCAGAAGCATGTGTTCTCTGGATAGCATATATAACGAGCCTTGAAGACGCAAACCTCGATAGACACAGCGCACGCTGGTGTTGATGGGAACTGGAGCTGGAGGTGAAGATCTTCCAGAAGCATGTGTTCTCAGGAAAGCATATATAACGGGCCTTGAAGGCGCAAACCTCGATAGACACAGCGCACGCTGGTGTTGATGAAACTGGAGCTGGAGGTGAAGATCTTCCAGAAGCATGTGTCCTCTGGATAGCATATATAACGGGCCTTGAAGGCGCGACCTCGATAGACACAGCGCACGCTGGTGTTGATGGTAACTGGAGCTGGAGGTGAAGATCTTCCAGAAGCATGTGTTCTCTGGATAGCATATATAACGAGCCTTGAAGGCGCAACCTCGATAGACACAGCGCACGCTGGTGTTGGTGGTAACTGGAGCTGGAGGTGAAGATCTTCCAGAAGCATGTGTTCTCTGGATAGCATATATAACGGGCCTTGAAGGCGCAAACCTCGATAGACACAGCGCACGCTGGTGTTGATGGTAACTGGAGCTGGAGATGAAGATCCTCCAGAAGCATGTGTTCTCTGGATAGCATATATAACGGGACTTGAAGGCGCAAACCTCGATAGACACAATGCACGCTGGTGTTGATGGAAACTGGAGCTGGAGGTGAAGATCTTCCAGAAGCATGTGTTCTCTGGATAGCATATATAACGGGCCTTGAAGGCGCAAACCTCGATAGACACAGTGCACGTTGGTGTTGGTGGTAACATGAGCTGGATGTGAAGATCTTCCAGAAGCATGTGTTCTCTGGATAGCATATATAACGGGCCTTGAAGGCGCAAACCTCGATAGACACAATGCACGCTGGTGTTGATGGAAACTGGAGCTGGAGGTGAAGATCTTCCAGAAGCATGTGTTCTCTGGATAGCATATATCGGGCCTCGAAGGCGCAAACCTCGATAGACACAGGGCACGCTGGTGTTGATGGTAACTGGAGGTAAAGATCTTCTAGAAGCATGTGTTCTCTGGATAGCATATATAACGGGCCTTGAAGGCGCAAACCTCGATAGACACAGCGCACGTTGGTGTTGGTGGTAACTTGAGCTGGATGTGAAGATCTTCCAGAAGCATGTGTTCTCTGGATAGCATATATAACGGGCCTTGAAGGCGCAAACCTCGATAGACACAGCGCACGTTGGTGTTGGTGGTAACTTGAGCTGGATGTGAAGATCTTCCAGAAGCATGTGTTCTCTGGATAGCATATATAACGGGCCTTGAAGGCGCAAACCTCGATAGACACAGCGCACGCTGGAGTTGATGGTATTTTGAGCTGGATGTGAAGATCTTCCAGAAGCATGTGTTCTCTGGATAGCATATATAACGGGCCTTGAAGGCGCAAACCTCGATAGACACTGCGCACGTTGGTGCTGATGGTAACTGGAGGTGAAGATCTTCCAGAAGCATGTGTTCTCTGGATAGCATATATAACGGGCCTTGAAGGCGCAAACCTTGATAGACACAGCGCACGTTGGTGTTGGTTGTAACTGGAGTTGGAGGTGAAGATCTTCCAGAAGCATGTGTTCACTGGATAGGTTATATAACGAGCCTTGAAGGCCCAACCTCCATTAACACAGCGCACGCTGGTGTTGATGGGAACTGGAGCTGGAGGTGAAGATCTTCCAGAAGCATGTATTCTCTGGATAGCATATACAACGAGCCTTGAAGGCGCAAACCTCGATAGACACAGCGCACGCTGGTGTTGATGGTAACTGGAGCTGGAGGTGAAGATCTTCTAGAAGCATATGTTCTCTGGATAGCATATATAACGGGCCTTGAAGGCGCAACCTCGATAGACACAGCGCACGCTGGTGTTGATGGTAACTGGAGCTGGAGGTGAAGATCTTCCAGAAGCATGGGTTCTCTGGAGAGCATACATAACGGGCCTTGAAGGCGCAAACCTCGATAGACACACCGCACGCTGGTGTTGATGGTAACTGGAGCTGGACGTGAAGATCTTCCAGAAGCATGTGTTCTCTGGAGAGCATATATAACGAGCCTTGAAGGCGCAAACCTCGATAGAGACAGCGCACGTAGTGTTGATGGTAACTGGAGCTGGAGGTGAAGATCTTCCAGAAGCATGTGTTCTCTGGATAGGATATATAACGAGCCTTGAAGGCGCAAACCTCGATAGACACAGCGCACGCTGGTGTTGATGGTAACTGGAGCTGGAGGTGAAGATCTTCCAGAAGCATATGTTCTCTGGATAGCATATATAACGGGCCTTGAAGGCGCAACCTCGATAGACAAAGCGCTTGCTGGTGTTGATGGTAACTGGAGCTGGAGGTGAAGATCTTCCAGAAGCATGTGTTCTCTGGATAGCATATATAACGAGCCTTGAAGGCGCAAACCTCGATAGACACAGTGCACGCTGGTGTTGATGGTAACTGGAGCTGGAGGTGAGGATCTTCCAGAAGCATGTGTTCTCAGGACAGCATATATAACGAGCCTTGAAGGCGCAAACCTCGATAGACACAGCGCACGCTGGTTTTGATGGTAACTGGAGCTGGAGGTGAAGATCTTCCAGAAGCATGTGTTGTCAGGATAGCATATATAACGAGCCTTGAAGGCGCAAACCTCGATAGACACAGTGCACGCTGGTGTTGATGGTAACTGGAGCTGGAGGTGAGGATCTTCCAGAAGCATGTGTTCTCTGGACAGCATATATAACGAGCCTTGAAGGCGCAAACCTCGATAGACACAGCGCACGCTGGTGTTGATGGTAACTGGAGCTGGAGGTGAAGATCTTCCAGAAGCATGTGTTGTCAGGATAGCATATATAACGAGCCTTGAAGGCGCAAACCTCGATAGACACAGCGCACGCTGGAGTTGATGGTAACTGGAGCTGGAGGTGAAGATCTTCCAGAAGCATGTGTTCTCTGGATAGCATATATAACGGGCCTTGAAGGCGCGACCTCGATAGACACAGCGCACGCCGGTGTTGATGGTAACTGGAGCTGGAGGTGAAGATCTTCCAGAAGCATGTGTTCTCTGGATAGCATATATAACGGGCCTTGAAGGCGCAAACCTCGAAAGACACTGCGCACGTTGGTGCTGATGGTAACTGGAGGTGAAGATCTTCCAGAAGCATGTGTTCTCTGGATAGCATATATAACGGGCCTTGAAGGCGCAAACCTTGATAGACACAGCGCACGTTGGTGTTGGTGGTAACTGGAGCTGGAGGTGAAGATCTTCCAGAAGCATGTGTTCACTGGATAGCTTATATAACGAGCCTTGAAGGCGCAACCTCGATAGACACAGCGCACGCTGGTGTTGATGGGAACTGGAGCTGGAGGTGAAGAACTTCCAGAAGCATGTATTCTCTGGATAGCATATATAACGAGCCTTGAAGGCGCAAACATCGATAGACACAGCGCACGCTGGTGTTGATGGTAACTGGAGCTGGACGTGAAGATCTTCCAGAAGCATGTGTTCTCTGGAGAGCATATATAACGAGCCTTGAAGGCGCAAACCTCGATAGAGACAGCGCACGTAGTGTTGATGGTAACTGGAGCTGGAGGTGAAAATCTTCCAGAAGCATGTGTTCTCTGGATAGGATATATAACGAGCCTTGAAGGCGCAAACCTCGATAGACACAGCGCACGCTGCTGTTGATGGTAACTGGAGCTGGAGGTGAAGATCTTCCAGATGCACCTGTTCTCTGGATAGCATATATAACGGGCCTTGAAGGCGCAACCTCGATAGACAAAGCGCTTGCTGGTGTTGATGGTAACTGGAGCTGGAGGTGAAGATCTTCCAGAAGCATGTGTTCTCTGGATAGCATATATAACGAGCCTTGAAGGCGCAAACCTCGATAGACACAGTGCACGCTGGTGTTGATGGTAACTGGAGCTGGAGGTGAGGATTTTCCAGAAGCATGTGTTCTCAGGACAGCATATATAACGAGCCTTGAAGGCGCAAACCTCGATAGACACAGCGCACGCTGGTGTTGATGGTAACTGGAGCTGGAGGTGAAGATCTTCCAGAAGCATGTGTTGTCAGGATAGCAAATATAACGAGCCTTGAAGGCGCAAACCTCGATAGACACAGCGCACGCTGGAGTTGATGGTAACTGGAGCTGGAGGTGAAGATCTTCCAGAAGCATGTGTTCTCTGGATAGCATATATAACGGGCCTTGAAGGCGCAACCTCGATAGACACAGCGCACGCTGGTGTTGGTGGTAACCGGAGCTGGAGGTGAAGATCTTCCAGAAGCATGTGTTCTCTGGATAGCATATATAACGGGCCTTGAAGGCGCAAACCTCGATAGACCCAGCGCACGTTGGTGTTGATGGTAACTGGAGCTGGATGTGAAGATCTTCCAGAAGCATGTGTTCTCTGGAAAGCTTATATAACGGGCCTTGAAGGCGCAACCTCGATAGACACAGCGCACGCTGGTGTTGATGGTAACTGGAGCTGGAGGTGAAGATCTTCCAGAAGCATGTGTTCTCTGGATTGCATATATAACGAGCCTTGAAGACGCAAACCTCGATAGACACAGCGCACCCTGGTGTTGATGGGAACTGGAGCTGGAGGTGAAGATCTTCCAGAAGCATGTGTTCTCAGGATAGCATATATAACGGACCTTGAAGGCGCAAAACTCGATAGACCCAGCGCACGTTGGTGTTGATGGTAACTGGAGCTGGAGGTGAAGATCTTCCAGAAGCATGTGTTCTCTGGATAGCATATATAACGAGCCTTGAAGGCGCAACCTCGATAGACACAGCGCACGCTGGTGTTGGTGGTAACTGGAGCTGGAGGTGAAGATCTTCCAGAAGCATGTATTCTCTGGATAGCATATATAACTGGCCTTGAAGGCGCAAACCTCGATAGACACAGCGCACGCTGGTGTTGATGGTAACTGGAGCTGGAGATGAAGATCCTCCAGAAGCATGTGTTCTCTTGATAGCATATATAACGGGCCTTGAAGGCGCAAACCTCGATAGACACAATGCACGCTGGTGTTGATTGAAACTGGAGCTGGAGGTGAAGATCTTCCAGAAGCATGTGTTCTCTGGATAGCATATATAACGGGCCTTGAAGGCGCAAACTTCGATAGACACAGTGCACGCTGGTGTTGATGGTAACTGGAGCTGGAGGTGAAGATCTTCCAGAAGCACGTGTTCTCTGGATAGCATATATAACGGACCTTGAAGGCGCAAACCTCGATAGACACAGCGCACGCTGGTGTTGATGGTAACTGGAGCTAGAGATGAAGATCTTCCAGAAGCATGTGTTCTCTGGATAGCATATATAACGGGCCTTGAAGGCGCAAACCTCGATAGACACAGTGCACGCTGGTGGTGATGGAAACTGGAGCTGGAGGTGAAGATCTTCCAGAAGCATATGTTCTCTGGATAGCATATATAAGGGGCCTTGAAGGCGCAAACCTCGATAGACACAGTGCACGCTGGTGTTGATGGTAACTGGAGCTGGAGGTAAAGATCTTCCAGAAGCATGTGTTCTCTGGATAGCATAAATAACGGGCCTTGAAAGCGCAAACCTCGATAGACACAGGGCACGTTGGTGTTGGTGGTAACTGGAGCTGGAGGTGAAGATCTTCCAGAAGCATGTGTTCTCTGGATAGCATATATAACGAGCCTTGAAGACGCAAACCTCAATAGAGACAGCGCACGCTGGTGTTGATGGGAACTGGAGCTGGAGGTGAAGATCTTCCAGAAGCATGTGTTCTCAGGATAGCATATATAACGGACCTTGAAGGCGCAACCTTGATAGACACAGCGCACGCTGGTGTTGGTGGTAACTGGAGCTGGAGGTGAAGATCTTCCAGAAGCATGTGTTCTCTGGATAGCATATATAACGAGCCTTGAAGACGCAAACCTCGATAGACACAGCGCACGCTGGTGTTGATGGGAACTGGAGCTGGAGGTGAAGATCTTCCAGAAGCTTGTGTTCTCAGGATAGCATATATAACGGGCCTTGAAGGCGCAAACCTCGATAGACACAGCGCACGCTGCTGTTGATGGTAACTGGAGCTGGAGGTGAAGATCTTCCAAAAGCATGTGTTCTCTGGATAGCATATATAACGAACCTTGAAGACGCAAACCTCGATAGACACAGCGCACGCTGGTGTTGATGGGAACTGGAGCTGGAGGTGAAGATCTTCCAGAAGCATGTGTTCTCAGGATAGCATATATAACGGGCCTCGAAGGCGCAAACCTCGATAGACACAGCGCACGCTGGTGTTGATGGTAACTGGAGCTGGAGGTGAAGATCTTCCAGAAGCATGTGTCCTCTGGATAGCATATATAACGGGCCTTGAAGGCGCGACCTCGATAGACACAGCGCACGCTGGTGTTGATGGTAACTGGAGCTGGAGGTGAAGATCTTCCAGAAGCATGTGTTCTCTGGATAGCATATATAACGAGCCTTGAAGGCGCAACCTCGATAGACACAGCGCACGCTGGTGTTGGTGGTAACTGGAGCTGGAGGTGAAGATCTTCCAGAAGCATGTGTTCTCTGGATAGCATATATAACGGGCCTTGAAGGCGCAAACCTCGATAGACACAGCGCACGCTGGTGTTGATGGTAACTGGAGCTGGAGATGAAGATCCTCCAGAAGCATGTGTTCTCTGGATAGCATATATAACGGGCCTTGAAGGCGCAAACCTCGATAGACACAATGCACGCTGGTGTTGATGGAAACTGGAGCTGGAGGTGAAGATCTTCCAGAAGCATGTGTTCTCTGGATAGCATATATAACGGGCCTTGAAGGCGCAAACCTCGATAGACACAGTGCACGCTGGTGTTGATGGTAACTGGAGCTGGAGGTGAAGATCTTCCAGAAGCACGTGTTCTCTGGATAGCATATATAACGGACCTTGATGGCGCAAACCTCGATAGACACAGCGCACGCTGGTGTTGATGGTAACTGGAGCTGGAGATGAAGATCTTCCAGAAGCATGTGTTCTCTGGATAGCATATATAACGGGCCTTGAAGGCGCAAACCTCGATAGACACAGTGCACGCTGGTGGTGATGGAAACTGGAGCTGGAGGTGAAGATCATCCAGAAGCATATGTTCCCTGGATAGCATATATAAGGGGCCTTGAAAGCGCAAACCTCGATAGACACAGTGCACGCTGGTGTTGATGGTAACTGGAGCTGGAGGTGAAGATCTTCCAGAAGCACGTGTTCTCTGGATAGCATATATAACGGACCTTGAAGGCGCAAACCGCGATAGACACAGCGCACGCTGGTGTTGATGGTAACTGGAACTTGAGATGAAGATCTTCCAGAAGCATGTGTTCTCTGGATAGCATATATAACGGGCCTTGAAGGCGCAAACCTCGATAGACACAGCGCACATTGGTGTTGATGGTAACTGGAGCTGGAGGTGAAGATCCTCCAGAAGCATGTGTTCTCTGGATAGCATATATAACGGGCCTTGAAGGCGCAAACCTCGATATACACAATGCACGCTGGTGTTGATGGTAACTGGAGCTGGAAGTGAAGATCTTCCAGAAGCATGTGTTCTCTGGATAGCATATATAACGGGCCTTGAAGGCGCAAACCACGATAGACACAGTGCACGCTGGTGTTGATGGTAACTGGAGCTGGAGGTAAAGATCTTCCAGACACATGTGTTCTCTGGATAGCATAAATAACGGGCCTTGTAAGCACAAACCTCGATAGACACAGCGCACGTTGTTGTTGGTGGTAACTGGAGCTGGAGGTGAAGGTCTTCCAGAAGCATGTGTTCTCTGGATAGCATATATAACGAGCCTTGAAGACGCAAACCTCAATAGACACAGCGCACGCTGGTGTTGATGGGAACTGGAGCTGGAGGTGAAGATCTTCCAGAAGCATGTGTTCTCAGGATAGCATATATAACGGGCCTTGAGGGCGCAACCTCGATACACACAGCGCACGCTGGTGTTGGTGGTAACTGGAGCTGGAGGTGAAGATTTTCCAGAAGCATGTGCTCTCTGGATAGCATATATAACGAGCCTTGAAGACGCAAACCTCGATAGACACAGCGCACGCTGGTGTTGATGGGAACTGGAGCTGGAGGTGAAGATCTTCCAGAAGCATGTGTTCTCAGGATAGCATATATAACGGGCCTTCAAGGCGCAAACCTCGATAGACACAGCGCACGCTGGTGTTGATGGTAACTGGAGGTGGAGGTGAAGATCTTCCAGAAGCATGCGTTCTCTGGATAGCATATATAACGGGCCTTGAAGGCGCGACCTCGATAGACACAGCGCACGCTGGTGTTGATGGTAACTGGAGCTGGAGGTGAAGATCTTCCAGAAGCATGAGTTCTCTGGATAGCATATCTAACGGGCCTTGAAGGCGCAACCTCGATAGACACAGCGCACGCTGGTGTTGATGGTAACTGGAGGTGAACATCTTCCAGAAGCATGTGTTCTCTGGAGAGCATATATAACGAGCCTTGAAGGCGCAAACCTCGCTAGACACAGCGCACGTTGGTGATGGTGGTAACTGGAGGTGAAGATCTTCCAGAAGCATGTGATCTCTGGAGAGCATATATAACGGGCCTTGAAGGCGCAAACATCGATAGACACAGCGCACGCTGGTGTTGATGGTAACTTGAGCTGGAGATGAAGATCTTCCAGAAGCATGTGTTCTCTGGATATCATTTATAACGAGCCTTGAAGGCGCAACCTCGATAGACACAGCGCACGCTGGTGTTGATTGTAACTGGAGCTGGAGGTGAAGATCTTCCAGAAGCATGTGTTCTCTGGATAGCATATATAACGAGCCTTGAAGGCGCAACCTCGATAGACACAGCGCACGCTGGTGCTGATGGTAACTGGAGGTGAAGATCTTCCAGAAGCATGTGTTCTCTGGAGAGCATATATAATGGGACTTGAAGGCGCAACCTCGATAGACACAGCGCACGCTGGTGTTGATGGTAACTGGAGCTGGAGGTGAAGATCTTCCAGAAGCATGTGTTCTCTGGATAGCATATATAACGAGCCTTGAAGGCGCAAACCTCGATAGACACAGCGCACGCTGGTGTTGATGGTAACTGGAGCTGGAGGTGAAGATCTTCCCGAAGCATGTGTTCTCTGGAGAGCATATATAACGGGCCTTGAAGGCGCAAACCTCGATAGACACAGCGCACGCTGGTGTTGATGGTAACTGGAGGTAAAGATCTTCCAGGGGCATGTGTTCTCTGGATAGCATATATAACGGGCCTTGAAGGCCCAAACCTCGATAGACACAGCGCACGTTGGTGTTGGTGGTAACTTGAGCTGGATGTGAAGATCTTCCAGAAGAATGTTTTCACTGGATAGCATATATAACGGGCCTTGAAGGCGCAAACCTCGATAGACGCAGCGCACGTTGGTGTTGGTGGTAACTGGAGCTGGAGATGAAGATCTTCCAGAAGCATGTGTTCTCTGGATAGCATATATAACGAGCCTTGAAGGCGCACACCTCGATAGACACAGCGCACGCTGGTGTTGATGGTAACTGGAGCTGGAGGTGAAGATCTTCCAGAAGGATGTGTTCTCTGGAGAGCATACATAACGGGCCTTGAAAGCGCAAACCTCGATAGACACAGCGCACGCTGGTGTTGATGTTAACTGGAGCTGGAGGTGAAGATCTTCCAGAAGCATGTGTTCTCTGGAGAGCATATATAATGAGCCTTGAAGGCGCAAACCTCGATAGAGACAGCGCACGTAGTGTTGATGGTAACTGGAGTTGGAGGTGAAGATCTTCCAGAAGCATGTGTTCACTGGATAGGTTATATAACGAGCCTTGAAGGCGCAACCTCGATAGACACAGCGCACGCTGGTGTTGATGGGAACTGGAGCTGGAGGTGAAGATCTTCCAGAAGCATGTATTCTCTGGATAGCATATATAACGAGCCTTGAAGGCGCAAACCTCCATAGACACAGCGCACGCTGGTGTTGATGGTAACTGGAGCTGGAGGTGAAGATCTTCTAGAAGCATATGTTCTCTGGATAGCATATATAACGGGCCTTGAAGGCGCAACCTTGATAGACACAGCGCACGCTGGTGTTGATGGTAACTGGAGCTGGAGGTAAAGATCTTCCAGAAGCTTGTGTTCTCTGGATAGCATATATAACGAGCCTTGAAGGCGCAAACCTCGATAGACACAGCGCACGCTGGTGTTGATGGTAACTGGAGCTGGAGGTGAAGATCTTCTAGAAGCATATGTTCTCTGGATAGCATATATAACGGGCCTTGAAGGCGCAACCTCGATAGACACAGCGCACGCTGGTGTTGATGGTAACTGGAGCTGGAGGTGAAGATCTTCCAGAAGCATGTGTTCTCTGGATAGCATATATAACGGGCCTTGAAGGCGCAAACCTCGATAGACACAGCGCACGTTGGTGTTGGTGGTAACTTGAGCTGGATGTGAAGATCTTCCAGAAGCATGTGTTCTCTGGATAGCATATATAACGGGCCTTGAAGGCGCAAACCTCGATAGACACAGCGCACGTTGGTGTTGGTGGTAACTGGAGCTGGAGATGAAGATCTTCCAGAAGCATGTGTTCTCAGGATAGCATATATAACGAGCCTTGAAGGCGCAAACCTCGATAGACACAGCGCACGTTGGTGTTGGTGGTAACTTGAGCTGGATGTGAAGATCTTCCAGAAGCATGTGTTCTCTGGATAGCATATATAACGGGCCTTGAAGGCGCAAACCTCGATAGACACTGCGCACGTTGGTGCTGATGGTAACTGGAGGTGAAGATCTTCCAGAAGCATGTGTTCTCTGGATAGCATATATAACGGGCCTTGAAGGCGCAAACCTTGATAGACACAGCGCACGTTGGTGTTGGTGGTAACTGGAGCTGGAGGTGAAGATCTTCCAGAAGCATGTGTTCACTGGATAGCTTATATAACGAGCCTTGAAGGCGCAACCTCGATAGACACAGCGCACGCTGGTGTTGATGGGAACTGGAGCTGGAGGTGAAGATCTTCCAGAAGCATGTATTCTCTGGATAGCATATATAACGAGCCTTGAAGGCGCAAACATCGATAGACACAGCGCACGCTGGTGTTGATGTTAACTGGAGCTGGAGGTGAAGATCTTCTAGAAGCATATGTTCTCTGGATAGCATATATAACGGGCCTTGAAGGCGCAAACCTCGATAGACACAGCGCACGTTGGTGTTGGTGGTAACTGGAGCTGGAGATGAAGATCTTCCAGAAGCATGTGTTCTCAGGATAGCATATATAACGAGCCTTGAAGGCGCAAACCTCGATAGACACAGCGCACGTTGGTGTTGGTGGTAACTTGAGCTGGATGTGAAGATCTTCCAGAAGCATGTGTTCTCTGGATAGCATATATAACGGGCCTTGAAGGCGCAAACCTCGATAGACACTGCGCACGTTGGTGCTGATGGTAACTGGAGGTGAAGATCTTCCAGAAGCATGTGTTCTCTGGATAGCATATATAACGGGCCTTGAAGGCGCAAACCTTGATAGACACAGCGCACGTTGGTGTTGGTGGTAACTGGAGCTGGAGGTGAAGATCTTCCAGAAGCATGTGTTCACTGGATAGCTTATATAACGAGCCTTGAAGGCGCAACCTCGATAGACACAGCGCACGCTGGTGTTGATGGGAACTGGAGCTGGAGGTGAAGATCTTCCAGAAGCATGTATTCTCTGGATAGCATATATAACGAGCCTTGAAGGCGCAAACATCGATAGACACAGCGCACGCTGGTGTTGATGGTAACTGGAGCTGGAGGTGAAGATCTTCTAGAAGCATATGTTCTCTGGATAGCATATATAACGGGCCTTGAAGGCGCAACCTCGATAGACACAGCGCACGCTGGTGTTGATGGTAACTGGAGCTGGAGGTGAAGATCTTCCAGAAGCATGTATTCTCTGGATAGCATATATAACGAGCCTTGAAGGCGCAAACCTCGACAGACACAGCGCACGCTGGTGTTGATGGTAACTGGAGCTGGATGTGAAGATCTTCCAGAAGCATATGTTCTCTGGATATCATTTATAACGAGCCTTGAAGGCGCAACCTCGATAGACACAGCGCACGCTGGTGTTGATGGTAACTGGAGCTGGAGGTGAAGATCTTCCAGAAGCATGTGTTCTCTGGATAGCATATATAACGAGTCTTGAAGGCGCAAACCTCGATAGACACAGTGCACACTGTTGTTGATGGTAACTGGAGCTGGAGGTGAAGATCTTCCAGAAGCATGTGTTCTCTGGATCGCATATATAACGAGCCTTGAAGGCGCAACCTCGATAGAGACAGCGCACGCTGGTGTTGATGGTAACTGGATATGGAAGTGAAGATCTTCCAGAAGAATGTGTTCTCTGGATAGCATATATAACGGGTCTTGAAGGCGCAAACCTCGATAGACACAGCGCACGCTGGTGTTGATGGTAACTGGAGCTGGAGATGAAGATCCTCCAGAAGCATGTGTTCTCTGGATAGCATATATAACGGGCCTTGAAGGCGCAAACCTCGATAGACACAATGCACGCTGGTGTTGATGGAAACTGGAGCTGGAGGTGAAGATCTTCCAGAAGCATGTGTTCTCTGGATAGCATATATAACGGGCCTTGAAGGCGCAAACCTCGATAGACACAGTGCACGCTGGTGTTGATGGTAACTGGAGCTGGAGGTGAAGATCTTCCAGAAGCACGTGTTCTCTGGATAGCATATATAACGGACCTTGATGGCGCAAACCTCGATAGACACAGCGCACGCTGGTGTTGATGGTAACTGGAGCTGGAGATGAAGATCTTCCAGAAGCATGTGTTCTCTGGATAGCATATATAACGGGCCTTGAAGGCGCAAACCTCCGTAGACACATTGCACGCTGGTGGTGATGGAAACTGGAGCTGGAGGTGAAGATCTTCCAGAAGCATATGTTCCCTGGATAGCATATATAAGGGGCCTTGAAAGCGCAAACCTCGATAGACACAGTGCACGCTGGTGTTGATGGTAACTGGAGCTGGAGGTGAAGATCTTCCAGAAGCACGTGTTCTCTGGATAGCATATATAACGGACCGTGAAGGCGCAAACCGCGATAGACACAGCGCACGCTGGTGTTGATGGTAACTGGAACTTGAGATGAAGATCTTCCAGAAGCATGTGTTCTCTGGATAGCATATATAACGGGCCTTGAAGGCGCAAACCTCGATAGACACAGCGCACATTGGTGTTGATGGTAACTGGAGCTGGAGGTGAAGATCCTCCAGAAGCATGTGTTCTCTGGATAGCATATATAACGGGCCTTGAAGGCGCAAACCTCGATATACCCAATGCACGCTGGTGTTGATGGTAACTGGAGCTGGAAGTGAAGATCTTCCAGAAGCATGTGTTCTCTGGATAGCATATATAACGGGCCTTGAAGGCGCAAACCACGATAGACACAGTGCACGCTGGTGTTGATGGTAACTGGAGCTGGAGGTAAAGATCTTCCACACACATGTGTTCTCTGGATAGCATAAATAACGGGCCTTGAAAGCACAAACCTCGATAGACACAGCGCACGTTGTTGTTGGTGGTAACTGGAGCTGGAGGTGAAGGTCTTCCAGAAGCATGTGTTCTCTGGATAGCATATATAACGAGCCTTGAAGACGCAAACCTCAATAGACACAGCGCACGCTGGTGTTGATGGGAACTGGAGCTGGAGGTGAAGATCTTCCAGAAGCATGTGTTCTCAGGATAGCATATATAACGGGCCTTGAGGGCGCAACCTCGATACACACAGCGCACGCTGGTGTTGGTGGTAACTGGAGCTGGAGGTGAAGATTTTCCAGAAGCATGTGCTCTCTGGATAGCATATATAACGAGCCTTGAAGACGCAAACCTCGATAGACACAGCGCACGCTGGTGTTGATGGGAACTGGAGCTGGAGGTGAAGATCTTCCAGAAGCATGAGTTCTCAGGATAGCATATATAACGGGCCTTCAAGGCGCAAACCTCGATAGACACAGCGCACGCTGGTGTTGATGGTAACTGGAGGTGGAGGTGAAGATCTTCCAGAAGCATGCGTTCTCTGGATAGCATATATAACGGGCCATGAAGGCGCGACCTCGATAGACACAGCGCACGCTGGTGTTGATGGTAACTGGAGCTGGAGGTGAAGATCTTCCAGAAGCATGAGTTCTCTGGATAGCATATCTAACGGGCCTTGAAGGCGCAACCTCGATAGACACAGCGCACGCTGGTGTTGATGGTAACTGGAGGTGAACATCTTCCAGAAGCATGTGTTCTCTGGAGAGCATATATAACGAGCCTTGAAGGCGCAAACCTCGCTAGACACAGCGCACGTTGGTGTTGGTGGTAACTGGAGGTGAAGATCTTCCAGAAGCATGTGATCTCTGGAGAGCATATATAACGGGCCTTGAAGGCGCAAACATCGATAGACACAGCGCACGCTGGTGTTGATGGTAACTTGAGCTGGAGATGAAGATCTTCCAGAAGCATGTGTTCTCTGGATATCATTTATAACGAGCCTTGAAGGCGCAACCTCGATAGACACAGCGCACGCTGGTGTTGATTGTAACTGGAGCTGGAGGTGAAGATCTTCCAGAAGCATGTGTTCTCTGGATAGCATATATAACGAGCCTTGAAGGCGCAACCTCGATAGACACAGCGCACGCTGGTGCTGATGGTAACTGGAGGTGAAGATCTTCCAGAAGCATGTGTTCTCTGGAGAGCATATATAATGGGACTTGAAGGCGCAACCTCGATAGACACAGCGCACGCTGGTGTTGATGGTAACTGGAGCTGGAGGTGAAGATCTTCCAGAAGCATGTGTTCTCTGGATAGCATATATAACGAGCCTTGAAGGCGCAAACCTCGATAGACACAGCGCACGCTGGTGTTGATGGTAACTGGAGCTGGAGGTGAAGATCTTCCCGAAGCATGTGTTCTCTGGAGAGCATATATAACGGGCCTTGAAGGCGCAAACCTCGATAGACACAGCGCACGCTGGTGTTGATGGTAACTGGAGGTAAAGATCTTCCAGGAGCATGTGTTCTCTGGATAGCATATATAACGGGCCTTGAAGGCGCAAACCTCGATAGACACAGCGCACGTTGGTGTTGGTGGTAACTTGAGCTGGATGTGAAGATCTTCCAGAAGAATGTTTTCACTGGATAGCATATATAACGGGCCTTGAAGGCGCAAACCTCGATAGACGCAGCGCACGTTGGTGTTGGTGGTAACTGGAGCTGGAGATGAAGATCTTCCAGAAGCATGTGTTCTCTGGATAGCATATATAACGAGCCTTGAAGGCGCAAACCTCGATAGACACAGCGCACGCTGGTGTTGATGGTAACTGGAGCTGGAGGTGAAGATCTTCCAGAAGCATGTGTTCTCTGGAGAGCATACATAACGGGCCTTGAAAGCGCAAACCTCGATAGACACAGCGCACGCTGGTGTTGATGGTAACTGGAGCTGGAGGTGAAGATCTTCCAGAAGCATGTGTTCTCTGGAGAGCATATCTAATGAGCCTTGAAGGCGCAAACCTCGATAGAGACAGCGCACGTAGTGTTGATGGTAACTGGAGTTGGAGGTGAAGATCTTCCAGAAGCATGTGTTCACTGGATAGGTTATATAACGAGCCTTGAAGGCGCAACCTCGATAGACACAGCGCACGCTGGTGTTGATGGGAACTGGAGCTGGAGGTGAAGATCTTCCAGAAGCATGTATTCTCTGGATAGCATATATAACGAGCCTTGAAGGCGCAAACCTCCATAGACACAGCGCACGCTGGTGTTGATGGTAACTGGAGCTGGAGGTGAAGATCTTCTAGAAGCATATGTTCTCTGGATAGCATATATAACGGGCCTTGAAGGCGCAACCTTGATAGACACAGCGCACGCTGGTGTTGATGGTAACTGGAGCTGGAGGTAAAGATCTTCCAGAAGCATGTGTTCTCTGGATAGCACATATAACGAGCCTTGAAGGCGCAAACCTCGATAGACACAGCGCACGCTGGTGTTGATGGTAACTGGAGCTGGAGGTGAAGATCTTCTAGAAGCATATGTTCTCTGGATAGCATATATAACGGGCCTTGAAGGCGCAACCTCGATAGACACAGCGCACGCTGGTGTTGATGGTAACTGGAGCTGGAGGTGAAGATCTTCCAGAAGCATGTGTTCTCTGGATAGCATATATAACGGGCCTTGAAGGCGCAAACCTCGATAGACACAGCGCACGTTGGTGTTGGTGGTAACTTGAGCTGGATGTGAAGATCTTCCGGAAGCATGTGTTCTCTGGATAGCATATATAACGGGCCTTGAAGGCGCAAACCTCGATAGACACAGCGCACGTTGGTGTTGGTGGTAACTGGAGCTGGAGATGAAGATCTTCCAGAAGCATGTGTTCTCTGGATAGCATATATAACGAGCCTTGAAGGCGCAAACCTCGATAGACACAGCGCACGTTGGTGTTGGTGGTAACTTGAGCTGGATGTGAAGATCTTCCAGAAGCATGTGTTCTCTGGATAGCATATATAACGGGCCTTGAAGGCGCAAACCTCGATAGACACTGCGCACGTTGGTGCTGATGGTAACTGGAGGTGAAGATCTTCCAGAAGCATGTGTTCTCTGGATAGCATATATAACGGGCCTTGAAGGCGCAAACCTTGATAGACACAGCGCACGTTGGTGTTGGTGGTAACTGGAGCTGGAGGTGAAGATCTTCCAGAAGCATGTGTTCACTGGATAGCTTATATAACGAGCCTTGAAGGCGCAACCTCGATAGACACAGCGCACGCTGGTGTTGATGGGAACTGGAGCTGGAGGTGAAGATCTTCCAGAAGCATGTATTCTCTGGATAGCATATATAACGAGCCTTGAAGGCGCAAACATCGATAGACACAGCGCACGCTGGTGTTGATGGTAACTGGAGCTGGAGGTGAAGATCTTCTAGAAGCATATGTTCTCTGGATAGCATATATAACGGGCCTTGAAGGCGCAACCTCGATAGACACAGCGCACGCTGGTGTTGATGGTAACTGGAGCTGGAGGTGAAGATCTTCCAGAAGCATGTATTCTCTGGATAGCATATATAACGAGCCTTGAAGGCGCAAACCTCGACAGACACAGCGCACGCTGGTGTTGATGGTAACTGGAGCTGGATGTGAAGATCTTCCAGAAGCATATGTTCTCTGGATATCATTTATAACGAGCCTTGAAGGCGCAACCTCGATAGACACAGCGCACGCTGGTGTTGATGGTAACTGGAGCTGGAGGTGAAGATCTTCCAGAAGCATGTGTTCTCTGGTTAGCATATATAACGTGTCTTGAAGGCGCAAACCTCGATAGACACAGTGCACACTGTTGTTGATGGTAACTGGAGCTGGAGGTGAAGATCTTCCAGAAGCATGTGTTCTCTGGATCGCTTATATAACGAGCCTTGAAGGCGCAACCTCGATAGAGACAGCGCACGCTGGTGTTGATGGTAACTGGATATGGAGGTGAAGATCTTCCAGAAGAATGTGTTCTCTGGATAGCATATATAACGGGCCTTGAAGGCGCAAACCTCGATAGACACAGCGCACGTAGTGTTGATGGTAACTGGAGCTGGAGGTGAAGATCTTCCAGAAGCATGTGTTCTCTGGAGAGCATATATAACGGGCCTTGAAGGCGCAACCTCGATAGACACAGCGCACGCTGGTGTTGATGGTAACTGGAGCTGGAGATGAAGATCTTCCAGAAGCATGTGTTATCTGGATAGCATATCTAACGGGCCTTGAAGGCGCAACCTCGATAGACACAGCGCACGCTGGTGTTGATGGTAACTGGAGGTGAAGATCTTCCAGAAGCATGTGTTCTCTGGAGAGCATATACAACGAGCCTTGAAGGCGCAAACCTCGCTAGACACAGCGCACGTTGGTGTTGGTGGTAACTGGAGGTGAAGATCTTCCAGAAGCATGTGTTCTCTGGAGAGCATATATAACGGGCCTTGAAGGCGCAAACCTCGATAGATACAGCGCACGCTGGTGTTGATGGTAACTTGAGCTGGAGATGAAGATCTTCCAGAAGCATGTGTTCTCTGGATATCATTTATAACGAGCCATGAAGGCGCAACCTCGATAGACACAGCGCACGCTGGTGTTGATGGTAACTGGAGCTGGAGGTGAAGATCTTCCAGAAGCATGTGTTCTCTGGATGGCATATATAACGAGCCTTGAAGGCGCAACCTCGATAGACACAGCGCACGCTGGTGCTGATGGTAACTGGAGGTGAAGATCTTCCAGAAGCATGTGTTCTCTGGAGAGCATATATAACGGGACTTGAAGGCGCAACCTCGATAGACACAGCGCACGTTTGTGTTGATGGTAACTGGAGCTGGAGGTGAAGATCTTCCAGAAGCATGTGTTCTCTGGATATCATATATAACGGGCCTTGAAGGCGCAACCTCGATAGACACAGCGCACGCTGGTGTTGATGGTAACTGGAGCTGGAGGTGAAGATCTTCCAGAAGCATGTGTTCTCTGGATAGCATATATAACGAGCCTTGAAGGCGCAAACCTCGATAGACACAGCGCACGCTGGTGTTGGTGGTAACTGGAGCTGGAGGTGAAGATCTTCCAGAAGCATGTGTTCTCTGGAGAGCATATATAACGGGCCTTGAAGGCGCAAACCTCGATAGACACAGCGCACGCTGGTGTTGATGGTAACTGGAGGTGAAGATCTTCCAGAAGCATGTGTTCTCTGGATAGCATATATAACGGGCCTTGAAGGCGCAAACCTTGATAGGCACAGCGCACGTTGGTGTTGGTGGTAACTTGAGCTGGATGTGAAGATCTTCCAGAAGCATGTGTTCTCTGGATAGCATATATAACGAGCCATTAAGGCGCAACTTCGATAGACACAATGCACGCTGGTGTTGATGGTAACTGGAGCTGGAGATGAAGATCTTCCAGAAGCATGTGTTCTCTGGATAGCATATATAACGAGCCTTGAAGGCGCAAACCTCGATAGACACAGCGCACGTTGGTGTTGGTGGTAACTTGAGCTGGATGTGAAGATCTTCCAGAAGCATGTGTTCTCTGGATAGCATATATAACGGGCCTTGAAGGCGCAAACCTCGATAGACACAGCGCACGTTGGCGTTGGTGGTAACTTGAGCTGGATGTGAAGATCTTCCAGAAGCATGTATTCTCTGGATAGCATATATAACGAGCCTTGAAGGCGCAAACCTCGACAGACACAGCGCACGCTGGTGTAGATGGTAACTGGAGCTGGAGGTGAAGATCTTCCAGAAGCATATGTTCTCTGGATATCATTTATAACGAGCCTTGAAGGCGCAACCTCGATAGACACAGCGCACGCTGGTGTTGATGGTAACTGGAGCTGGAGGTGAAGATCTTCCAGAAGCATGTGTTCTCTGGATAGCATATATAACGAGTCTTGAAGGCGCAAACCTCGATAGACACAGTGCACACTGTTGTTGATGGTAACTGGAGCTGGAGGTGAAGATCTTCCAGAAGCATGTGTTCTCTGGATCGCATATATAACGAGCCTTGAAGGCGCAACCTCGATAGAGACAGCGCACGCTGGTGTTGATGGTAACTGGATATGGAGGTGAAGATCTTCCAGAAGAATGTGTTCTCTGGATAGCATATATAACGGGCCTTGAAGGCGCAAACCTCGATAGACACAGCGCACGTAGTGTTGATGGTAACTGGAGCTGGAGGTGAAGATCTTCCAGAAGCATGTGTTCTCTGGAGAGCATATATAACGGGCCTTGAAGGCGCAACCTCGATAGACACAGCGCACGCTGGTGTTGATGGTAACTGGAGCTGGAGATGAAGATCTTCCAGAAGCATGTGTTCTCTGGATAGCATATCTAACGGGCCTTGAAGGCGCAACCTCGATAGACACAGCGCACGCTGGTGTTGATGGTAACTGGAGGTGAAGATCTTCCAGAAGCATGTGTTCTCTGGAGAGCATATACAACGAGCCTTGAAGGCGCAAACCTCGCTAGACACAGCGCACGTTGGTGTTGGTGGTAACTGGAGGTGAAGATCTTCCAGAAGCATGTGTTCTCTGGAGAGCATATATAACGGGCCTTGAAGGCGCAAACCTCGATAGATACAGCGCACGCTGGTGTTGATGGTAACTTGAGCTGGAGATGAAGATCTTCCAGAAGCATGTGTTCTCTGGATATCATTTATAACGAGCCATGAAGGCGCAACCTCGATAGACACAGCGCACGCTGGTGTTGATGGTAACTGGAGCTGGAGGTGAAGATCTTCCAGAAGCATGTGTTCTCTGGATAGCATATATAACGAGCCTTGAAGGCGCAACCTCGATAGACACAGCGCACGCTGGTGCTGATGGTAACTGGAGGTGAAGATCTTCCAGAAGCATGTGTTCTCTGGAGAGCATATATAACGGGACTTGAAGGCGCAACCTCGATAGACACAGCGCACGTTTGTGTTGATGGTAACTGGAGCTGGAGGTGAAGATCTTCCAGAAGCATGTGTTCTCTGGATAGCATATATAACGAGCCTTGAAGGCGCAAACCTCGATAGACACAGCGCACGCTGGTGTTGGTGGTAACTGGAGCTGGAGGTGAAGATCTTCCAGAAGCATGTGTTCTCTGGAGAGCATATATAACGGGCCTTGAAGGCGCAAACCTCGATAGACACAGCGCACGCTGGTGTTGATGGTAACTGGAGGTGAAGATCTTCCAGAAGCATGTGTTCTCTGGATAGCATATATAACGGGCCTTGAAGGCGCAAACCTTGATAGGCACAGCGCACGTTGGTGTTGGTGGTAACTTGAGCTGGATGTGAAGATCTTCCAGAAGCATGTGTTCTCTGGATAGCATATATAACGAGACTTTAAGGCGCAACCTCGATAGACACAATGCACGCTGGTGTTGATGGTAACTGGAGCTGGAGATGAAGATCTTCCAGAAGCATGTGTTCTCTGGATAGCATATATAACGAGCCTTGAAGGCGCAAACCTCGATAGACACAGCGCACGTTGGTGTTGGTGGTAACTTGAGCTGGATGTGAAGATCTTCCAGAAGCATGTGTTCTCTGGATAGCATATATAACGGGCCTTGAAGGCGCAAACCTCGATAGACACAGCGCACGTTGGTGTTGGTGGTAACTTGAGCTGGATGTGAAGATCTTCCAGAAGCATGTGTTCTCTGGATAGCATATTTAAGGGGCCTTGAAGGCGCAAACCTCGATAGACACTGCGCACGTTGGTGCTGATGGTAACTGGAGGTGAAGATCTTCCAGAAGCATGTGTTCTCTGGATAGCATATATAACGGGCCTTGAAGGCGCAAACCTTGATAGACACAGCGCACGTTGGTGTTGGTGGTAACTGGAGTTGGAGGTGAAGATCTTCCAGAAGCATGTGTTCACTGGATAGGTTATATAACGAGCCTTGAAGGCGTAACCTCGATAGACACAGCGCACGCTGGTGTTGATGGGAACTGGAGCTGGAGGTGAAGATCTTCCAGAAGCATGTATTCTCTGGATAGCATATATAACGAGCCTTGAAGGCGCAAACCTCGATAGACACAGCGCACGCTGGTGTTGATGGTAACTGGAGCTGGAGGTGAAGATCTTCTAGAAGCATATGTTCTCTGGATAGCATATATAACGGGCCTTGAAGGCGCAACCTCGGTAGACACAGCGCACGCTGGTGTTGATGGTAACTGGAGCTGGAGGTGAAGATCTTCCAGAAGCATGTGTTCTCTGGATAGCATATATAACGAGCCTTGAAGGCGCAAACCTCGATAGACACAGCGCACGCTGGTGTTGATGGTAACTGGAGCTGGAGGTGAAGATCTTCCAGAAGCATATGTTCTCTGGATATCATTTATAACGAGCCTTGAAGGCGCAACCTCGATAGACACAGCGCACGCTGGTGTTGATGGTAACTGGAGCTGGAGGTGAAGATCTTCCAGAAGCATGTGTTCTCTGGAGAGCATATATAACGGGCCTTGAAGGCGCAAACCTCGATAGACACACCGCATGCTGGTGCTGATGGTAACTGGAGCTGGAGGTGAAGATCTTCCAGAAGCATGTGTTCTCTGGAGAGCATATATAACGAGCCTTGAAGGCGCAAACCTCGATAGAGACAGCGCACGTAGTGTTGATAGTAACTGGAGCTGGAGATGAAGATCTTCCAGAAGCATGTGTTCTCTGGATAGGATATATAACGAGCCTTGAAGGCGCAAACCTCGATAGACACAGCGCACGCTGGTGTTGATGGTAACTGGAGCTGGAGGTGAAGATCTTCCAGAAGCATGTGTTGTCAGGATAGCATATTTAACGAGCCTTGAAGGCGCAAACCTCGATAGACACAGCGCACGCTGGAGTTGATGGTAACTGGAGCTGGAGGTGAAGATCTTCCAGAAGCATGTGTTCTCTGGATAGCATATATAACGGGCCTTGAAGGCGCGACCTCGATAGACACAGCGCACGCCGGTGTTGATGGTAACTGGAGCTGGAGGTGAAGATCTTCCAGAAGCATGTGTTTTCAGGATAGCATATATAACGGGCCTTGAAGGCGCAACCTCGATAGACACAGCGCACGCTGGTGTTGGTGGTAACTGGAGCTGGAGGTGAAGATCTTCCAGAAGCATGTGTTCTCTGGATAGCATATATAACGGGCCTTGAAGGCGCAAACCTCGATAGACCCAGCGCACGTTGGTGTTGATGGTAACTGGAGCTGGAGGTGAAGATCTTCATGAAGCATGTGTTCACTGGATAGGTTATATAACGAGCCTTGAAGGCGTAACCTCGATAGACACAGCGCACGCTGGTGTTGATGGGAACTGGAGCTGGAGGTGAAGATCTTCCAGAAGCATGTATTCTCTGGATAGCATATATAACGAGCCTTGAAGGCGCAAACCTCGATAGACACAGCGCACGCTGGTGTTGATGGTAACTGGAGCAGGAGGTGAAGATCTTCTAGAAGCATATGTTCTCTGGATAGCATATATAACGGGCCTTGAAGGCGCAACCTCGATAGACACAGCGCACGCTGGTGTTGATGGTAACTGGAGCTGGAGGTGAAGATCTTCCAGAAGCATGTGTTCTCTGGATAGCATATATAACGAGCCTTGAAGGCGCAAACCTCGATAGACACAGCGCACACTGGTGTTGATGGTAACTGGAGCTGGAGGTGAAGATCTTCCAGAAGCATATGTTCTCTGGATATCATTTATAACGAGCCTTGAAGGCGCAACCTCGATAGACACAGCGCACGCTGGTGTTGATGGTAACTGGAGCTGGAGGTGAAGATCTTCCAGAAGCATGTGTTCTCTGGAGAGCATACATAACGGGCCTTGAAGGCGCAAACCTCGATAGACACACCGCACGCTGGTGTTGATGGTAACTGGAGCTGGAGGTGAAGATCTTCCAGAAGCATGTGTTCTCTGGAGAGCATATATAACGAGCCTTGAAGGCGCAAACCTCGATAGAGACAGCGCACGTAGTGTTGATAGTAACTGGAGCTGGAGATGAAGATCTTCCAGAAGCATGTGTTCTCTGGATAGGATATATAACGAGCCTTGAAGGCGCAAACCTCGATAGACACAGCGCACGCTGGTGTTGATGGTAACTGGAGCTGGAGGTGAAGATCTTCCAGAAGCATGTGTTGTCAGGATAGCATATTTAACGAGCCTTGAAGGCGCAAACCTCGATAGACACAGCGCACGCTGGAGTTGATGGTAACTGGAGCTGGAGGTGAAGATCTTCCAGATGCATGTGTTCTCTGGATAGCATATATAAAGGGCCTTGAAGGCGCGACCTCGATAGACACAGCGCACGCCGGTGTTGATGGTAACTGGAGCTGGAGGTGAAGATCTTCCAGAAGCATGTGTTTTCAGGATAGCATATATAACGGGCCTTGAAGGCGCAACCTCGATAGACACAGCGCACGCTGGTGTTGGTGGTAACTGGAGCTGGAGGTGAAGATCTTCCAGAAGCATGTGTTCTCTGGATAGCATATATAACGGGCCTTGAAGGCGCAACCTCGATAGACACAGCGCACGCTGGTGTTGATGGTAACTGGAGCTGGAGGTGAAGATCTTCCAGAAGCATGTGTTCTCTGGATAGCATATATAACGAGCCTTGAAGGCGCAAACCTCGATAGACACAGCGCACGCTGGTGTTGGTGGTAACTGGAGCTGGAGGTGAAGATCTTCGAGAAGCATGTGTTCTCTGGAGAGCATATATAACGGGCCTTGAAGGCGCAAACCTCGATAGACACAGCGCACGCTGGTGTTGATGGTAACTGGAGGTGAATATCTTCCAGAAGCATGTGTTCTCTGGATAGCATATACAACGGGCCTTGAAGGCGCAAACCTTGATAGGCACAGCGCACGTTGGTGTTGGTGGTAACTTGAGCTGGATGTGAAGATCTTCCAGAAGCATGTGTTCTCTGGATAGCATATATAACGAGCCTTTAAGGCGCAACCTCGATAGACACAATGCACGCTGGTGTTGATGGTAACTGGAGCTGGAGATGAAGATCTTCCAGAAGCATGTGTTCTCTGGATAGCATATATAACGAGCCTTGAAGGCGCAAACCTCGATAGACACAGCGCACGTTGGTGTAGGTGGTAACTTGAGCTGGATGTGAAGATCTTCCAGAAGCATGTGTTCTCTGGATAGCATATATAACGGGCCTTGAAGTCGCAAACCTCGATAGACACAGCGCACGTTGGTGTTGGTGGTAACTTGAGCTGGATGTGAAGATCTTCCAGAAGCATGTGTTCTCTGGATAGCATATTTAACGGGCCTTGAAGGCGCAAACCTCGATAGACACTGCGCACGTTGGTGCTGATGGTAACTGGAGGTGAAGATCTTCCAGAAGCATGTGTTCTCTGGATAGCATATATAACGGGCCTTGAAGGCGCAAACCTTGATAGACACAGCGCACGTTGGTGTTGGTGGTAACTGGAGTTGGAGGTGAAGATCTTCCAGAAGCATGTGTTCACTGGATAGGTTATATAACGAGCCTTGAAGGCGTAACCTCGATAGACACAGCGCACGCTGGTGTTGATGGGAACTGGAGCTGGAGGTGAAGATCTTCCAGAAGCATGTATTCTCTGGATAGCATATATAACGAGCCTTGAAGGCGCAAACCTCGATAGACACAGCGCACGCTGCTCTTGATGGTAACTGGAGCTGGAGGTGAAGATCTTCTAGAAGCATATGTTCTCTGGATAGCATATATAACGGGCCTTGAAGGCGCAACTTCGATAGACACAGCGCACGCTGGTGTTGATGGTAACTGGAGCTGGAGGTGAAGATCTTCCAGAAGCATGTGTTCTCTGGATAGCATATATAACGAGCCTTGAAGGCGCAAACCTCGATAGACACAGCGCACGCTGGTGTTGATGGTAACTGGAGCTGGAGGTGAAGATCTTCCAGAAGCATATGTTCTCTGGATATCATTTATAACGAGCCTTGAAGGCGCAACCTCGATAGACACAGCGCACGCTGGTGTTGATGGTAACTGGAGCTGGAGGTGAAGATCTTCCAGAAGCATGTGTTCTCTGGAGAGCATACATAACGGGCCTTGAAGGCGCAAACCTCGATAGACACACCGCACGCTGGTGCTGATGGTAACTGGAGCTGGAGGTGAAGATCTTCCAGAAGCATGTGTTCTCTGGAGAGCATATATAACGAGCCTTGAAGGCGCAAACCTCGATAGAGACAGCGCACGTAGTGTTGATAGTAACTGGAGCTGGAGATGAAGATCTTCCAGAAGCATGTGTTCTCTGGATAGGATATATAACGAGCCTTGAAGGCGCAAACCTCGATAGACACAGCGCACGCTGGTGTTGATGGTAACTGGAGCTGGAGGTGAAGATCTTCCAGAAGCATGTGTTGTCAGGATAGCATATTTAACGAGCCTTGAAGGCGCAAACCTCGATAGACACAGCGCACGCTGGAGTTGATGGTAACTGGAGCTGGAGGTGAAGATCTTCCAGAAGCATGTGTTCTCTGGATAGCATATATAACGGGCCTTGAAGGCGCGACCTCGATAGACACAGCGCACGCCGGTGTTGATGGTAACTGGAGCTGGAGGTGAAGATCTTCCAGAAGCATGTGTTTTCAGGATAGCATATATAACGGGCCTTGAAGGCGCAACCTCGATAGACACAGCGCACGCTGGTGTTGGTGGTAACTGGAGCTGGAGGTGAAGATCTTCCAGAAGCATGTGTTCTCTGGATAGCATATATAACGGGCCTTGAAGGCGCAAACCTCGATAGACCCAGCGCACGTTGGTGTTGATGGTAACTGGAGCTGGAGGTGAAGATCTTCATGAAGCATGTGTTCACTGGATAGGTTATATAACGAGCCTTGAAGGCGTAACCTCGATAGACACAGCGCACGCTGGTGTTGATGGGAACTGGAGCTGGAGGTGAAGATCTTCCAGAAGCATGTATTCTCTGGATAGCATATATAACGAGCCTTGAAGGCGCAAACCTCGATAGAAACAGCGCACGCTGGTGTTGATGGTAACTGGAGCAGGAGGTGAAGATCTTCTAGAAGCATATGTTCTCTGGACAGCATATATAACGGGCCTTGAAGGCGCAACCTCGATAGACACAGCGCACGCTGGTGTTGATGGTAACTGGAGCTGGAGGTGAAGATCTTCCAGAAGCATGTGTTCTCTGGATAGCATATATAACGAGCCTTGAAGGCGCAAACCTCGATAGACACAGCGCACACTGGTGTTGATGGTAACTGGAGCTGGAGGTGAAGATCTTCCAGAAGCATATGTTCTCTGGATATCATTTATAACGAGCCTTGAAGGCGCAACCTCGATAGACACAGCGCACGCTGGTGTTGATGGTAACTGGAGCTGGAGGTGAAGATCTTCCAGAAGCATGTGTTCTCTGGAGAGCATACATAACGGGCCTTGAAGGCGCAAACCTCGATAGACACACCGCACGCTGGTGTTGATGGTAACTGGAGCTGGAAGTGAAGATCTTCCAGAAGCATGTGTTCTCTGGAGAGCATATATAACGAGCCTTGAAGGCGCAAACCTCGATAGAGACAGCGCACGTAGTGTTGATAGTAACTGGAGCTGGAGATGAAGATCTTCCAGAAGCATGTGTTCTCTGGATAGGATATATAACGAGCCTTGAAGGCGCAAACCTCGATAGACACAGCGCACGCTGGTGTTGATGGTAACTGGAGCTGGAGGTGAAGATCTTCCAGAAGCATGTGTTGTCAGGATAGCATATTTAACGAGCCTTGAAGGCGCAAACCTCGATAGACACAGCGCACGCTGGAGTTGATGGTAACTGGAGCTGGAGGTGAAGATCTTCCAGAAGCATGTGTTCTCTGGATAGCATATATAACGGGCCTTGAAGGCGCGACCTCGATAGACACAGCGCACGCCGGTGTTGATGGTAACTGGAGCTGGAGGTGAAGATCTTCCAGAAGCATGTGTTTTCAGGATAGCATATATAACGGGCCTTGAAGGCGCAACCTCGATAGACACTGCGCACGCTGGTGTTGGTGGTAACTGGAGCTGGAGGTGAAGATCTTCCAGAAGCATGTGTTCTCTGGATAGCATATATAACGGGCCTTGAAGGCGCAAACCTCGATAGACCCAGCGCACGTTGGTGTTGATGGTAACTGGAGCTGGAGGTGAAGATC
The DNA here is from genome assembly GCA_946902985.2 of Meconema thalassinum. NCBI lineage: Eukaryota > Metazoa > Arthropoda > Insecta > Orthoptera > Tettigoniidae > Meconema > Meconema thalassinum. The sequence goes on along the minus strand of OX336388.2, from coordinate 186,456,864 downwards.
TTCCAGAAGCATGTGTTCTCTGGAAAGCATATATAACGGGCCTTGAAGGCGCAACCTCGATAGACACAGCGCACGCTGGTGTTGGTGGTAACTGGAGCTGGAGGTGAAGATCTTCCAGAAGCATGTGTTCTCTGGATAGCATATATAACGAGCCTTGAAGACGCAAACCTCGATAGACACAGCGCACCCTGGTGTTGATGGGAACTGGAGCTGGAGGTGAAGATCTACCAGAAGCATGTGTTCTCAGGATAGCATATATAACGGGCCTTGAAGGCGCAAACCTCGATAGACCCAGCGCACGTTGGTGTTGATGGTAACTGGAGCTGGAGGTGAAGATCTTCCAGAAGCATGTGTTTTCTGGAAAGCATATATAACGGGCCTTGAAGGCGCGACCTCGATAGACACAGCGCACGCTGGTGTTGATGGTAACTGGAGCTGGACGTGAAGATCTTCCAGAAGCATGTGTTCTCCGGATAGCATATATAACGAGCCTTGAAGGCGCAACCTCGATAGACACAGCGCACGCTGGTGTTGGTGGTAACTGGAGCTGGAGGTGAAGATCTACCAGAAGCATGTATTCTCTGGATAGCATATATAACTGGCCTTGAAGGCGCAAACCTCGATAGACACAGCGCACGCTGGTGTTGATGGTAACTGGAACTGGAGATGAAGATCCTCCAGAAGCATGTGTTCTCTTGATAGCATATATAACGGGCCTTGAAGGCGCAAACCTCGATAGACACAATGCGCGCTGGTGTTGATTGAAACTGGAGCTGGAGGTGAAGATCTTCCAGAAGCATGTGTTCTCTGGATAGCATATATAACGGGCCATGAAGGCGCAAACCTCGATAGACACAGTGCACGCTGGTGTTGATGGTAACTGGAGCTGGAGGTGAAGATCTTCCAGAAGCACGTGTTCTCTGGATAGCATATATAACGGACCTTGAAAGCGCAAACCTCGATAGACACAGCGCACGCTGGTGTTGATGGTAACTGGAGCTGGAGATGAAGATCTTCCAGAAGCATATGTTCTCTGGATAGCATATATAACGAGCCTTGAAGACGCAAACCTCGATAGACACAGCGCACGGTGGTGTTGATGGGAACTGGAGCTGGAGGTAAAGATCTTCCAGAAGCATGTGTTCTCTGGATAGCATAAATAAGGGGCTTTGAAAGCGCAAACCTCGATAGACACAGCGCACGTTGGTGTTGGTGGTAACTGGAGCTGGAGGTGAAGATCTTCCAGAAGCATGTGTTCTCTGGAGAGCATATATAACGAGCCTTGAAGACGCAAACCTCAATAGAGACAGCGCACGCTGGTGTTGATGGGAACTGGAGCTGGAGGTGAAGATCTTCCAGAAGCATGTGTTCTCAGGATAGCATATATAACGGACCTTGAAGGCGCAACCTTGATAGACACAGCGCACGCTGGTGATGGTGGTAACTGGAGCTGGAGGTGAATATCTTCCAGAGGCATGTGTTCTCTGGATAGCCTATATAACGAGCCTTGAAGACGCAAACCTCGATAGACACAGCGCACGCTGGTGTTGATGGGAACTGGAGCTGGAGGTGAAGATCTTCCAGAAGCTTGTGTTCTCAGGATAGCATATATAACGGGCCTTGAAGGCGCAAACCTCGATAGACACTGCGCACGTTGGTGCTGATGGTAACTGGAGGTGAAGATCTTCCAGAAGCATGTGTTCTCTGGATAGCATATATAACGAGCCTTGAAGACGCAAACCTCGATAGACACAGCGCACGCTGGTGTTGATGGGAACTGGAGCTGGAGGTGAAGATCTTCCAGAAGCATGTGTTCTCAGGATAGCATATATAACGGGCCTTGAAGGCGCAAACCTCGATAGAAACAGCGCACGCTGGTGTTGATGGTAACTGGAGCTGGAGGTGAAGATCTTCCAGAAGCATGTGTCCTCTGGATAGCATATATAACGGGCCTTGAAGGCGCGACCTCGATAGACACAGCGCACGCTGGTGTTGATGGTAACTGGAGCTGGAGGTGAAGATCTTCCAGAAGCATGTGTTCTCTGGATAGCATATATAACGAGCCTTGAAGGCGCAAAGCTCGATAGACACAGCGCACGCTGGTGTTGATGGTAACTGGAGCTGGAGGTGAAGATCTTCCAGAAGCATGTGTTCTCTGGAGAGCATATATAACGGGCCTTGAAGGCGCAAACCTCGTTAGACACAGCGCACGCTGGTGTTGATGGTAACTGGAGGTGAAGATCTTCCAGAAGCATGTGTTCTCTGGATAGCATATATAACGGGCCTTGAAGGCGCAAACCTCGATAGACACAGCGCACGTTGGTGTTGGTGGTAACTTGAGCTGGATGTGAAGATCTTCCAGAAGCATGTGTTCTCTGGATAGCATATATAACGGGCCTTGAAGGCGCAAACCTCGATAGACACAGCGCACGTTGGTGTTGTTGGTAACTGGAGCTGGAGATGAAGATCTTCCAGAAGCATGTGTTCTCTGGATAGCATATATAACGAGCTTTGAAGGCGCAAACCTCGATAGACACAGCGCACGTTGGTGTTGGTGGTAACTTGAGCTGGATGTGAAGATCTTCCAGAAGCATGTGTTCTCTGGATAGCATATATAACGGGCCTTGAAGGCGCAAACCTCGATAGACACTGCGCACGTTGGTGCTGATGGTAACTGGAGGTGAAGATCTTCCAGAAGCATGTGTTCTCTGGATAGCATATATAACGGGCCTTGAAGGCGCAAACCTTGATAGACACAGCGCACGTTGGTGTTGGTGGTAACTGGAGCTGGAGGTGAAGATCTTCCAGAAGCATGTGTTCACTGGATAGCTTATATAACGAGCCTTGAAGGCGCAACCTCGATAGACACAGCGCACGCTGGTGTTGATGGGAACTGGAGCTGGAGGTGAAGATCTTCCAGAAGCATGTATTCTCTGGATAGCATATATAACGAGCCTTGAAGGCGCAAACATCGATAGACACAGCGCACGCTGGTGTTGATGGTAACTGGAGCTGGAGGTGAAGATCTTCTAGAAGCATATGTTCTCTGGATAGCATATATAACGGGCCTTGAAGGCGCAACCTCGATAGACACAGCGCACGCTGGTGTTGATGGTAACTGGAGCTGGAGGTGAAGATCTTCCAGAAGCATGTGTTCTCTGGATAGCATATATAACGAGCCTTGAAGGCGCAAACCTCGACAGACACAGCGCACGCTGGTGTTGATGGTAACTGGAGCTGGAGGTGAAGATCTTCCAGAAGCATATGTTCTCTGGATATCATTTATAACGAGCCTTGAAGGCGCAACCTCGATAGACACAGCGCACGCTGGTGTTGATGGTAACTGGAGCTGGAGGTGAAGATCTTCCAGAAGCATGTGTTCTCTGGATAGCATATATAACGAGCCTTGAAGGCGCAAACCTCGATAGACACAGTGCACACTGTTGTTGATGGTAACTGGAGCTGGAGGTGAAGATCTTCCAGAAGCATGTGTTCTCTGGATCGCATATATAACGAGCCTTGAAGGCGCAACCTCGATAGAGACAGCGCACGCTGGTGTTGATGGTAACTGGATATGGAGGTGAAGATCTTCCAGAAGCATGTGTTCTCTGGAGAGCATATATAACGGGCCTTGAAGGCGCAACCTCGATAGACACAGCGCACGCTGGTGTTGATGGTAACTGGAGCTGGAGATGAAGATCTTCCAGAAGCATGTGTTCTCTGGATAGCATATCTAACGGGCCTTGAAGGCGCAACCTCGATAGACACAGCGCACGCTGGTGTTGATGTTAACTGGGGGTGAAGATCTTCCAGAAGCATGTGTTCTCTGGAGAGCATATATAACGAGCCTTGAAGGCGCAAACCTCGCTAGACAAAGCGCACGTTGGTGTTGGTGGTAACTGGAGGTGAAGATCTTCCAGAAGCATGTGTTCTCTGGAGAGCATATATAACGGGCCTTGAAGGCGCAAACCTCGATAGACACAGCGCACGCTGGTGTTGATGGTAACTTGAGCTGGAGATGAAGATCTTCCAGAAGCATGTATTCTCTGGATATCATTTATAACGAGCCTTGAAGGCGCAACCTCGATAGACACAGCGCACGCTGGTGTTGATGGTAACTGGAGCTGGAGGTGAAGATCTTCCAGAAGCATGTGTTCTCTGGATAGCATATATAACGAGCCTTGAAGGCGCAACCTCGATAGACACAGCGCACGCTGGTGCTGATGGTAACTGGAGGTGAAGATCTTCCAGAAGCATGTGTTCTCTGGATAGCATATATAACGGGCCTTGAAGGCGCAAACCTTGATAGACACAGCGCACGTTGGTGTTGGTGGTAACTGGAGTTGGAGGTGAAGATCTTCCAGAAGCATGTGTTCACTGGATAGGTTATATAACGAGCCTTGAAGGCGCAACCTCGATAGACACAGCGCACGCTGGTATTGATGGGAACTGGAGCTGGAGGTGAAGATCTTCCAGAAGCATGTATTCTCTGGATAGCATATATAACGAGCCTTGAAGGCGCAAACCTCGATAGACACAGCGCACGCTGGTGTTGATGGTAACTGGAGCTGGAGGTGAAGATCTTCTAGAAGCATATGTTCTCTGGATAGCATATATAACGGGCGTTGAAGGCGCAACCTCGATAGACACAGCGCACGCTGGTGTTGATGGTAACGGGAGCTGGAGGTGAAGATCTTCCAGAAGCATGTGTTCTCTGGATAGCATATATAACGAGCCTTGAAGGCGCAAACCTCGATAGACACAGCGCACGCTGGTGTTGATGGTAACTGGAGCTGGAGGTGAAGATCTTCCAGAAGCATATGTTCTCTGGATATCATTTATAACGAGCCTTGAAGGCGCAACCTCGATAGACACAGCGCACGCTGGTGTTGATGGTAACTGGAGCTGGAGGTGAAGATCTTCCAGAAGCATGTGTTCTCTGGAGAGCATACATAACGGGCCTTGAAGGCGCAAACCTCGATAGGCACACCGCACGCTGGTGTTGATGGTAACTGGAGCTGGAGGTGAAGATCTTCCAGAAGCATGTGTTCTCTGGAGAGCATATATAACGAGCCTTGAAGGCGCAAACCTCGATAGAGACAGCGCACGTAGTGTTGATGGTAACTGGAGCTGGAGGTGAAGATCTTCCAGAAGCATGTGTTCTCTGGATAGGATATATAACGAGCCTTGAAGGCGCAAACCTCGGTAGACACAGCGCACGCTGGTGTTGATGGTAACTGGAGCTGGAGGTGAAGATCTTCCAGAAGCATGGGTTCTCTGGATAGCATATATAACGAGCTTTGAAGGCGCAACCTCGATAGACACAGCGCACGCTGGTGTTGATGGTAACTGGAGCTGGATGTGAAGATCTTCCAGAAGTATGTGTTCTCTGGATAGGATATATAACGAGCCTTGAAGGCGCAAACCTCGGTAGACACAGCGCACGCTGGTGTTGATGGTAACTGGAGCTGGAGGTGAAGATCTTCCAGAAGCATGTATTCTCTGGATAGCATATATAACGGGCCTTGAAGGCGCAACCTCGATAGACAAAGCGCTTGCTGGTGTTGATGGTAACTGGAGCTGGAGGTGAAGATCTTCCAGAAGCATGTGTTCTCTGGATAGCATATATAACGAGCCTTGAAGGCGCAAACCTCGATAGACAGAGTGCACGCTGGTGTTGATGGTAACTGGAGCTGGAGGTGAAGATCTTCCAGAAGCATGTGTTCTCAGGACAGCATATATAACGAGCCTTGAAGGCGCAAACCTCGATAGACACAGCGCACGCTGGTGTTGATGGTAACTGGAGCTGGATGTGAAGATCTTCCAGAAGCATGTGTTGTCAGGATAGCATATATAACGAGCCTTGAAGGCGCAAACCTCGATAGACACAGCGCACGCTGGAGTTGATGTTAACTGGAGCTGGAGGTGAAGATCTTCCAGAAGCATGTGTTCTCTGGATAGCATATATAACGGGCCTTGAAGGCGCGACCCCGATAGACACAGCGCACGCCGGTGTTGATGGTAACTGGAGCTGGAGATGAAGATCTTCCAGAAGCATGTGTTCTCAGGATAGCATATATAACGGGCCTTGAAGGCGCAACCTCGATAGACACAGCGCACGCTGGTGTTGGTGGTAACTGGAGCTGGAGGTGAAGATCTTCCAGAAGCATGTGTTCTCTGGATAGCATATATAACGGGCCTTGAAGGCGCAAACCTCGATAGACCCAGCGCACGTTGGTGTTGATGGTAACTGGAGCTGGAAGTGAAGATCTTCCAGAAGCATGTGTTCTCTGGAAAGCATATATAACGGGCCTTGAAGGCGCAAACCTCGATAGACACAATGCACGCTGGTGTTGATTGAAACTGGAGCTGGAGGTGAAGATCTTCCAGAAGCATGTGTTCTCTGGATAGCATATATAACGGGCCTTGAAGGCGCAAACCTCGATAGACACAGTGCACGCTGGTGTTGATGGTAACTGGAGCTGGAGGTGAAGATCTTCCAGAAGCACGTGTTCTCTGGATAGCATATATAACGGACCTTGAAGGCGCAAACCTCGATAGACACAGCGCACGCTGGTGTTGATGGTAACTGGAGCTGGAGATGAAGATCTTCCAGAAGCATGTGTTCTCTGGATAGCATATATAACGGGCCTTGAAGGCGCAAACCTCGATAGAAACAGTGCACGCTGGTGGTGATGGAAACTGGAGCTGGAGGTGAAGATCTTCCAGAAGCATATGTTCTCTGGATAGCATATATAAGGGGCCTTGAAGGCGCAAACCTCGATAGACACAGTGCACGCTGGTGTTGATGGTAACTGGAGCTGGAGGTAAAGATCTTCCAGAAGTCTGTGTTCTCTGGATAGCATAAATAACGGGCCATGAAAGCGCAAACCTCGATAGACACAGCGCACGTTGGTGTTGGTGGTAACTGGAGCTGGAGGTGAAGATCTTCCAGAAGCATGTGTTCTCTGGATAGCATATATAACGAGCCTTGAAGACGCAAACCTCAATAGAGACAGTGCACGCTGGTGTTGATGGGAACTGGAGCTGGAGGTGAAGATCTTCCAGAAGCATGTGTTCTCAGGATAGCATATATAACGGACCTTGAAGGCGCAACCTTGATAGACACAGCGCACGCTGGTGTTGGTGGTAACTGGAGCTGGAGGTGAAGATCTTCCAGAAGCATAGATTCTCTGGATAGCATATATAACGAGCCTTGAAGACGCAAACCTCGATAGACACAGCGCACGCTGGTGTTGATGGGAACTGGAGCTGGAGGTGAAGATCTTCCAGAAGCTTGTGTTCTCAGGATAGCATATATAACGGGCCTTGAAGGCGCAAACCTCGATAGACACAGCGCACGCTGGTGTTGATGGTAACTGGAGCTGGAGGTGAAGATCTTCCAGAAGCATGTGTTCTCTGGATAGCATATATAACGAGCCTTCAAGACGCAAACCTCGATAGACACAGCGCACGCTGGTGTTGATGGGAACTGGAGCTGGAGGTGAAGATCTTCCAGAAGCATGTGTTCTCAGGATAGCATATATAACGGGCCTTGAAGGCGCAAACCTCGATAGACACAGCGCACGCTGGTGTTGATGGTAACTGGAGCTGGAGGTGAAGATCTTCCAGAAGCATGTGTCCTCTGGATAGCATATATAACGGGCCTTGAAGGCGCGACCTCGATAGACACAGCGCACGCTGGTGTTGATGGTAACTGGAGCTGGAGGTGAAGATCTTCCAGAAGCATGTGTTCTCTGGATAGCATATATAACGAGCCTTGAAGGCGCAACCTCGATAGACACAGCGCACGCTGGTGTTGGTGGTAACTGGAGCTGGAGGTGAAGATCTTCCAGAAGCATGTGTTCTCTGGATAGCATATATAACGGGCCTTGAAGGCGCAAACCTCGATAGACACAGCGCACGCTGGTGTTGATGGTAACTGGAGCTGGAGATGAAGATCCTCCAGAAGCATGTGTTCTCTGGATAGCATATATAACGGGCCTTGAAGGCGCAAACCTCGATAGACACAATGCACGCTGGTGTTGATGGAAACTGGAGCTGGAGATGAAGATCTTCTAGAAGCATGTGTTCTCTGGATAACATATATAACGGGCCTTGAAGGCGCAAACCTAGATAGACACAGTGCACGTTGGTGTTGGTGGTAACTTGAGCTGGATGTGAAGATCTTCCAGAAGCATGTGTTCTCTGGATAGCATATATAACGGGCCTTGAAGGCGCAAACCTCGATAGACACAATGCACGCTGGTGTTGATGGAAACTGGAGCTGGAGGTGAAGATCTTCCAGAAGCATGTGTTCTCTGGATAGCATATATCGGGCCTTGAAGGCGCAAACCTCGATAGACACAGCGCACGCTGGTGTTGATGGTAATTGGAGGTAAAGATCTTCTAGAAGCATGTGTTCTCTGGATAGCATATATAACGGGCCTTGAAGGCGCAAACCTCGATAGACAAAGCGCACGTTGGTGTTGGTGGTAACTTGAGCTGGATGTGAAGATCTTCCAGAAGCATGTGTTCTCTGGATAGCATATATAACGGGCCTTGAAGGCGCAAACCTCGATAGACACAGCGCACGTTGGTGTTGGTGGTAACTTGAGCTGGATGTGAAGATCTTCCAGAAGCATGTGTTCTCTGGATAGCATATATAACGGGCCTTGAAGGCGCAAACCTCGATAGACACAGCGCACGCTGGAGTTGATGGTAACTTGAGCTGGATGGGAAGATCTTCCAGAAGCATGTGTTCTCTGGATAGCATATATAACGGGCCTTGAAGGCGCAAACCTCGATAGACACTGCGCACGTTGGTGCTGATGGTAACTGGAGGTGAAGATCTTCCAGAAGAATGTGTTCTCTGGATAGCATATATAACGAGCCTTGAAGGCGCAACCTCGATAGACACAGCGCACGCTGGTGTTGATGGGAACTGGAGCTGGAGGTGAAGATCTTCCAGAAGCATGTATTCTCTGGATAGCATATACAACGAGCCTTGAAGGCGCAAACCTCGATAGACACAGCGCACGCTGGTGTTGATGGTAACTGGAGCTGGAGGTGAAGATCTTCTAGAAGCATATGTTCTCTGGATAGCATATATAACAGGGCCTTGAAGGCGCAACCTCGATAGACACAGCGCACGCTGGTGTTGATGGTAACTGGAGCTGGAGGTGAAGATCTTCCAGAAGTATGTGTTCTCTGGATAGCATATATAACGAGCCTTGAAGGCGCAAACCTCGATAGACACAGCGCACGCTGGTGTTGATGGTAACTGGAGCTGGAGGTGAAGATCTTCCAGAAGCATATGTTCTCTGGATATCATTTATAACGAGCCTTGAAGGCGCAACCTCGATAGACACAGCGCACGCTGGTGTTGATGGTAACTGGAGCTGGAGGTGAAGATCTTCCAGAAGCATGGGTTCTCTGGAGAGCATACATAACGGGCCTTGAAGGCGCAAACCTCGATAGACACACCGCACGCTGGTGTTGATGGTAACTGGAGCTGGACGTGAAGATCTTCCAGAAGCATGTGTTCTCTGGAGAGCATATATAACGAGCCTTGAAGGCGCAAACCTCGATAGAGACAGCGCACGTAGTGTTGATGGTAACTGGAGCTGGAGGTGAAGATCTTCCAGAAGCATGTGTTCTCTGGATAGGATATATAACGAGCCTTGAAGGCGCAAACCTCGATAGACACAGCGCACGCTGGTGTTGATGGTAACTGGAGCTGGAGGTGAAGATCTTCCAGAAGCATGTGTTCTCTGGATAGCATATATAACGGGCCTTGAAGGCGCAACCTCGATAGACAAAGCGCTTGCTGGTGTTGATGGTAACTGGAGCTGGAGGTGAAGATCTTCCAGAAGCATGTGTTCTCTGGATAGCATATATAACGAGCCTTGAAGGCGCAAACCTCGATAGACACAGTGCACGCTGGTGTTGATGGTAACTGGAGCTGGAGGTGAGGATCTTCCAGAAGCATGTGTTCTCAGGACAGCATATATAACGAGCCTTGAAGGCGCAAACCTCGATAGACACAGCGCACGCTGGTGTTGATGGTAACTGGAGCTGGAGGTGAAGATCTTCCAGAAGCATGTGTTGTCAGGATAGCATATATAACGAGCCTTGAAGGCGCAAACCTCGATAGACACAGCGCACGCTGGAGTTGATGGTAACTGGAGCTGGAGGTGAAGATCTTCCAGAAGCATGTGTTCTCTGGATAGCATATATAACGGGCCTTGAAGGCGCGACCTCGATGGACACAGCGCACGCTGGTGTCGATGGTAACTGGAGCTGGAGGTGAAGATCTTCCAGAAGCATGTGTTCTCTGGATAGCATATATAACGAGCCTTGAAGGCGCAACCTCGATAGACACAGCGCACGCTGGTGTTGGTGGTAACTGGAGCTGGAGGTGAAGATCTTCCAGAAGCATGTGTTCTCTGGATAGCATATATAACGGGCCTTGAAGGCGCAAACCTCGATAGACACAGCGCACGCTGGTGTTGATGGTAACTGGAGCTGGAGATGAAGATCCTCCAGAAGCATGTGTTCTCTGGATAGCATATATAACGGGCCTTGAAGGCGCAAACCTCGATAGACACAATGCACGCTGGTGTTGATGGAAACTGGAGTTGGAGGTGAAGATCTTCCAGAAGCATGTGTTCTCTGGATAGCATTTATAACGGGCCTTGAAGGCGCAAACCTCGATAGACACAGTGCACGTTGGTGTTGGTGGTAACTTGAGCTGGATGTGAAGATCTTCCAGAAGCATGTGTTCTCTGGATAGCATATATAACGGGCCTTGAAGGCGCAAACCTCGATAGACACAATGCACGCTGGTGTTGATGGAAACAGGAGCTGGAGGTGAAGATCTTCCAGAAGCATGTGTTCTCTGGATAGCATATATCGGGCCTTGAAGGCGCAAACCTCGATAGACACAGCGCACGCTGGTGTTGATGGTAACTGGAGGTAAAGATCTTCCAGAAGCATGTGTTCTCTGGATAGCATATATAACGGGCCTTGAAGGCGCAAACCTCGATAGACACAGCGCACGTTGGTGTTGGTGGTAACTTGAGCTGGATGTGAAGATCTTCCAGAAGCATGAGTTCTCTGGATAGCATATATAACGGGCCTTGAAGACGCAAACCTCGATAGACACAGCGCACGTTGGTGTTGGTGGTAACTGGAGCTAGAGATGAAGATCTTCCAGAAGCATGTGTTCTCTGGATAGCATATATAACGAGCCTTGAAGGCGCAAACCTCGATAGACACAGCGCACGTTGGTGTTGGTTGTAACTTGAGCTGGATGTGAAGATCTTCCAGAAGCATGTGTTCTCTGGATAGCATATATAACGGGCCTTGAAGGCGCAAACCTCGATAGACGCTGCGCACGTTGGTGCTGATGGTAACTGGAGGTGAAGATCTTCCAGAAGCATGTGTTCTCTGGATAGCATATATAACGGGCCTTGAAGGCGCAAACCTTGATAGACACAGCGCACGTTGGTGTAGGTGGTAACTGGAGTTGGAGGTGAAGATCTTCCAGAAGCATGTGTTCACTGGATAGGTTATATAACGAGCCTTGAAGGCGCAACCTCGATAGACACAGCGCACGCTGGTGTTGATGGGAACTGGAGCTGGAGGTGAAGATCTTCCAGAAGCATGTATTCTCTGGATAGCATATACAACGAGCCTTGAAGGCGCAAACCTCGATAGACACAGCGCACGCTGGTGTTGATGGTAACTGGAGCTGGAGGTGAAGATCTTCTAGAAGCATATGTTCTCTGGATAGCATATATAACGGGCCTTGAAGGCGCAACCTTGATAGACACAGCGCACGCTGGTGTTGATGGTAACTGGAGCTGGAGGTGAAGATCTTCCAGAAGCATGTGTTCTCTGGATAGCATATATAACGAGCCTTGAAGGCGCAAACCTCGATAGACACAGCGCACGCTGGTGTTGATGGTAACTGGAGCTGGAGGTGAAGATCTTCCAGAAGCATATGTTCTCTGGATATCATTTATAACGAGCCTTGAAGGCGCAACCTCGATAGACACAGCGCACGCTGGTGTTGATGGTAACTGGAGCTGGAGGTGAAGATCTTCCAGAAGCATGGGTTCTCTGGAGAGCATACATAACGGGCCTTGAAGGCGCAAACCTCGATAGACACACCGCACGCTGGTGTTGATGGTAACTGGAGCTGGACGTGAAGATCTTCCAGAAGCATGTGTTCTCTGGAGAGCATATATAACGAGCCTTGAAGGCGCAAACCTCGATAGAGACAGCGCACGTAGTGTTGATGGTAACTGGAGCTGGAGGTGAAGATCTTCCAGAAGCATGTGTTCTCTGGATAGGATATATAACGAGCCTTGAAGGCGCAAACCTCGATAGACACAGCGCACGCTGCTGTTGTTGGTAACTGGAGCTGGAGGTGAAGATCTTCCAGAAGCACCTGTTCTCTGGATAGCATATATAACGGGCCTTGAAGGCGCAACCTCGATAGACAAAGCGCTTGCTGGTGTTGATGGTAACTGGAGCTGGAGGTGAAGATCTTCCAGAAGCATGTGTTCTCTGGATAGCATATATAACGAGCCTTGAAGGCGCAAACCTCGATAGACACAGTGCACGCTGGTGTTGATGGTAACTGAAGCTGGAGGTGAGGATCTTCCAGAAGCATGTGTTCTCAGGACAGCATATATAACGAGCCTTGAAGGCGCAAACCTCGATAGACACAGCGCACGCTGGTGTTGATGGTAACTGGAGCTGGAGGTGAAGATCTTCCAGAAGCATGTGTTGTCAGGATAGCATATATAACGAGCCTTGAAGGCGCAAACCTCGATAGACACAGCGCACGCTGGAGTTGATGGTAACTGGAGCTGGATGTGAAGATCTTCCAGAAGCATGTGTTCTCTGGAAAGCTTATATAACGGGCCTTGAAGGCGCAACCTCGATAGACACAGCGCACGCTGGTGTTGGTGGTAACTGGAGCTGGAGGTGAAGATCTTCCAGAAGCATGTGTTCTCTGGATTGCATATATAACGAGCCTTGAAGACGCAAACCTCGATAGACACAGCGCACCCTGGTGTTGATGGGAACTGGAGCTGGAGGTGAAGATCTTCCAGAAGCATGTGTTCTCAGGATAGCATATATAACGGGCCTTGAAGGCGCAAACCTCGATAGACCCAGCGCACGTTGGTGTTGATGGTAACTGGAGCTGGAGGTGAAGATCTTCCAGAAGCATGTGTTCTCTGGATAGCATATATAACGAGCCTTGAAGGCGCAACCTCGATAGACACAGCGCACGCTGGTGTTGGTGGTAACTGGAGCTGGAGGTGAAGATCTTCCAGAAGCATGTATTCTCTGGATAGCATATATAACTGGCCTTGAAGGCGCAAACCTCGATAGACACAATGCACGCTGGTGTTGATTGAAACTGGAGCTGGAGGTGAAGATCTTCCAGAAGCATGTGTTCTCTGGATAGCATATATAACGGGCCTTGAAGGCGCAAACCTCGATAGACACAGTGCACGCTGGTGTTGATGGTAACTGGAGCTGGAGGTGAAGATCTTCCAGAAGCACGTGTTCTCTGGATAGCATATATAACGGACCTTGAAGGCGCAAACCTCGATAGACACAGCGCACGCTGGTGTTGATGGTAACTGGAGCTGGAGATGAAGATCTTCCAGAAGCATGTGTTCTCTGGATAGCATATATAACGGGCCTTGAAGGCGCAAACCTCGATAGACACAGTGCACGCTGGTGGTGATGGAAACTGGAGCTGGAGGTGAAGATCTTCCAGAAGCATATGTTCTCTGGATAGCATATATAAGGGGCCTTGAAGGCGCAAACCTCGATAGACACAGTGCACGCTGGTGTTGATGGTAACTGGAGCTGGAGGTAAAGATCTTCCAGAAGCATGTGTTCTCTGGATAGCATAAATAACGGGCCTTGAAAGCGCAAACCTCGATAGACACAGCGCACGTTGGTGTTGGTGGTAACTGGAGCTGGAGGTGAAGATCTTCCAGAAGCATGTGTTCTCTGGATAGCATATATAACGAGCCTTGAAGACGCAAACCTCAATAGAGACAGCGCACGCTGGTGTTGATGGGAACTGGAGCTGGAGGTGAAGATCTTCCAGAAGCATGTGTTCTCAGGATAGCATATATAACGGACCTTGAAGGCGCAACCCTGATAGACACAGCGCACGCTGGTGTTGGTGGTAACTGGAGCTGGAGGTGATGATCTTCCAGAAGCATGTGTTCTCTGGATAGCATATATAACGAGCCTTGAAGACGCAAACCTCGATAGACACAGCGCACGCTGGTGTTGATGGGAACTGGAGCTGGAGGTGAAGATCTTCCAGAAGCTTGTGTTCTCAGGATAGCATATATAACGGGCCTTGAAGGCGCAAACCTCGATAGACACAGCGCACGCTGGTGTTGATGGTAACTGGAGCTGGAGGTGAAGATCTTCCAGAAGCATGTGTTCTCAGGATAGCATATATAACGGGCCTTGAAGGCGCGACCTCGTTAGACACAGCGCACGCTGGTGTTGATGGTAACTGGAGCTGGAGGTGATGATCTTCCAGAAGCATGTGTTCTCTGGATAGCATATATAACGAGCCTTGAAGACGCAAACCTCGATAGACACAGCGCACGCTGGTGTTGATGGGAACTGGAGCTGGAGGTGAAGATCTTCCAGAAGCATGTGTTCTCTGGATAGCATATATAACGAGCCTTGAAGGCCGAACCTCGATAGACACAGCGCACGCTGGTGTTGGTGGTAACTGGAGCTGGAGGTGAAGATCTTCCAGAAGCATGTATTCTCTGGATAGCATATATAACTGGCCTTGAAGGCGCAAACCTCGATAGACACAATGCACGCTGGTGTTGATTGAAACTGGAGCTGGAGGTGAAGATCTTCCAGAAGCATGTGTTCTCTGGATAGCATATATAACGGGCCTTGAAGGCGCAAACCTCGATAGACACAGTGCACGCTGGTGTTGATGGTAACTGGAGCTGGAGGTGAAGATCTTCCAGAAGCACGTGTTCTCTGGATAGCATATATAACGGACCTTGAAGGCGCAAACCTCGATAGACACAGCGCACGCTGGTGTTGATGGTAACTGGAGCTGGAGATGAAGATCTTCCAGAAGCATGTGTTCTCTGGATAGCATATATAACGGGCCTTGAAGGCGCAAACCTCGATAGACACAGTGCACGCTGGTGGTGATGGAAACTGGAGCTGGAGGTGAAGATCGTCCAGAAGCATATGTTCTCTGGATAGCATATATAAGGGGCCTTGAAGGCGCAAACCTCGATAGACACAGTGCACGCTGGTGTTGATGGTAACTGGAGCTGGAGGTAAAGATCTTCCAGAAGCATGTGTTCTCTGGATAGCATAAATAACGGGCCTTGAAAGCGCAAACCTCGATAGACACAGCGCACGTTGGTGTTGGTGGTAACTGGAGCTGGAGGTGAAGATCTTCCAGAAGCATGTGTTCTCTGGATAGCATATATAACGAGCCTTGAAGACGCAAACCTCAATAGAGACAGCGCACGCTGGTGTTGATGGGAACTGGAGCTGGAGGTGAAGATCTTCCAGAAGCATGTGTTCTCAGGATAGCATATATAACGGACCTTGAAGGCGCAACCCTGATAGACACAGCGCACGCTGGTGTTGGTGGTAACTGGAGCTGGAGGTGATGATCTTCCAGAAGCATGTGTTCTCTGGATAGCATATATAACGAGCCTTGAAGGCGCAAACCTCGATAGACACAATGCACGCTGGTGTTGATGGAAACTGGAGCTGGAGGTGAAGATCTTCCAGAAGCATGTGTTCTCTGGATAGCATATATCGGGCCTTGAAGGCGCAAACCTCGATAGACACAGCGCACGCTGGTGTTGATGGTAATTGGAGGTAAAGATCTTCTAGAAGCATGTGTTCTCTGGATAGCATATATAACGGGCCTTGAAGGCGCAAACCTCGATAGACAAAGCGCACGTTGGTGTTGGTGGTAACTTGAGCTGGTTGTGAAGATCTTCCAGAAGCATGTGTTCTCTGGATAGCATATATAACGGGCCTTGAAGGCGCAAACCTCGATAGACACAGCGCACGTTGGTGTTGGTGGTAACTTGAGCTGGATGTGAAGATCTTCCAGAAGCATGTGTTCTCTGGATAGCATATATAACGGGCCTTGAAGGCGCAAACCTCGATAGACACAGCGCACGCTGGAGTTGATGGTAACTTGAGCTGGATGGGAAGATCTTCCAGAAGCATGTGTTCTCTGGATAGCATATATAACGGGCCTTGAAGGCGCAAACCTCGATAGACACTGCGCACGTTGGTGCTGATGGTAACTGGAGGTGAAGATCTTCCAGAAGAATGTGTTCTCTGGATAGCATATATAACGAGCCTTGAAGGCGCAACCTCGATAGACACAGCGCACGCTGGTGTTGATGGGAACTGGAGCTGGAGGTGAAGATCTTCCAGAAGCATGTATTCTCTGGATAGCATATACAACGAGCCTTGAAGGCGCAAACCTCGATAGACACAGCGCACGCTGGTGTTGATGGTAACTGGAGCTGGAGGTGAAGATCTTCTAGAAGCATATGTTCTCTGGATAGCATATATAACGGGCCTTGAAGGCGCAACCTCGATAGACACAGCGCACGCTGGTGTTGATGGTAACTGGAGCTGGAGGTGAAGATCTTCCAGAAGTATGTGTTCTCTGGATAGCATATATAACGAGCCTTGAAGGCGCAAACCTCGATAGACACAGCGCACGCTGGTGTTGATGGTAACTGGAGCTGGAGGTGAAGATCTTCCAGAAGCATATGTTCTCTGGATATCATTTATAACGAGCCTTGAAGGCGCAACCTCGATAGACACAGCGCACGCTGGTGTTGATGGTAACTGGAGCTGGAGGTGAAGATCTTCCAGAAGCATGGGTTCTCTGGAGAGCATACATAACGGGCCTTGAAGGCGCAAACCTCGATAGACACACCGCACGCTGGTGTTGATGGTAACTGGAGCTGGACGTGAAGATCTTCCAGAAGCATGTGTTCTCTGGAGAGCATATATAACGAGCCTTGAAGGCGCAAACCTCGATAGAGACAGCGCACGTAGTGTTGATGGTAACTGGAGCTGGAGGTGAAGATCTTCCAGAAGCATGTGTTCTCTGGATAGGATATATAACGAGCCTTGAAGGCGCAAACCTCGATAGACACAGCGCACGCTGGTGTTGATGGTAACTGGAGCTGGAGGTGAAGATCTTCCAGAAGCATGTGTTCTCTGGATAGCATATATAACGGGCCTTGAAGGCGCAACCTCGATAGACAAAGCGCTTGCTGGTGTTGATGGTAACTGGAGCTGGAGGTGAAGATCTTCCAGAAGCATGTGTTCTCTGGATAGCATATATAACGAGCCTTGAAGGCGCAAACCTCGATAGACACAGTGCACGCTGGTGTTGATGGTAACTGGAGCTGGAGGTGAGGATCTTCCAGAAGCATGTGTTCTCAGGACAGCATATATAACGAGCCTTGAAGGCGCAAACCTCGATAGACACAGCGCACGCTGGTGTTGATGGTAACTGGAGCTGGAGGTGAAGATCTTCCAGAAGCATGTGTTGTCAGGATAGCATATATAACGAGCCTTGAAGGCGCAAACCTCGATAGACACAGCGCACGCTGGAGTTGATGGTAACTGGAGCTGGAGGTGAAGATCTTCCAGAAGCATGTGTTCTCTGGATAGCATATATAACGGGCCTTGAAGGCGCGACCTCGATGGACACAGCGCACGCTGGTGTCGATGGTAACTGGAGCTGGAGGTGAAGATCTTCCAGAAGCATGTGTTCTCTGGATAGCATATATAACGAGCCTTGAAGGCGCAACCTCGATAGACACAGCGCACGCTGGTGTTGGTGGTAACTGGAGCTGGAGGTGAAGATCTTCCAGAAGCATGTGTTCTCTGGATAGCATATATAACGGGCCTTGAAGGCGCAAACCTCGATAGACACAGCGCACGCTGGTGTTGATGGTAACTGGAGCTGGAGATGAAGATCCTCCAGAAGCATGTGTTCTCTGGATAGCATATATAACGGGCCTTGAAGGCGCAAACCTCGATAGACACAATGCACGCTGGTGTTGATGGAAACTGGAGTTGGAGGTGAAGATCTTCCAGAAGCATGTGTTCTCTGGATAGCATTTATAACGGGCCTTGAAGGCGCAAACCTCGATAGACACAGTGCACGTTGGTGTTGGTGGTAACTTGAGCTGGATGTGAAGATCTTCCAGAAGCATGTGTTCTCTGGATAGCATATATAACGGGCCTTGAAGGCGCAAACCTCGATAGACACAATGCACGCTGGTGTTGATGGAAACAGGAGCTGGAGGTGAAGATCTTCCAGAAGCATGTGTTCTCTGGATAGCATATATCGGGCCTTGAAGGCGCAAACCTCGATAGACACAGCGCACGCTGGTGTTGATGGTAACTGGAGGTAAAGATCTTCCAGAAGCATGTGTTCTCTGGATAGCATATATAACGGGCCTTGAAGGCGCAAACCTCGATAGACACAGCGCACGTTGGTGTTGGTGGTAACTTGAGCTGGATGTGAAGATCTTCCAGAAGCATGAGTTCTCTGGATAGCATATATAACGGGCCTTGAAGACGCAAACCTCGATAGACACAGCGCACGTTGGTGTTGGTGGTAACTGGAGCTAGAGATGAAGATCTTCCAGAAGCATGTGTTCTCTGGATAGCATATATAACGAGCCTTGAAGGCGCAAACCTCGATAGACACAGCGCACGTTGGTGTTGGTTGTAACTTGAGCTGGATGTGAAGATCTTCCAGAAGCATGTGTTCTCTGGATAGCATATATAACGGGCCTTGAAGGCGCAAACCTCGATAGACGCTGCGCACGTTGGTGCTGATGGTAACTGGAGGTGAAGATCTTCCAGAAGCATGTGTTCTCTGGATAGCATATATAACGGGCCTTGAAGGCGCAAACCTTGATAGACACAGCGCACGTTGGTGTAGGTGGTAACTGGAGTTGGAGGTGAAGATCTTCCAGAAGCATGTGTTCACTGGATAGGTTATATAACGAGCCTTGAAGGCGCAACCTCGATAGACACAGCGCACGCTGGTGTTGATGGGAACTGGAGCTGGAGGTGAAGATCTTCCAGAAGCATGTATTCTCTGGATAGCATATACAACGAGCCTTGAAGGCGCAAACCTCGATAGACACAGCGCACGCTGGTGTTGATGGTAACTGGAGCTGGAGGTGAAGATCTTCTAGAAGCATATGTTCTCTGGATAGCATATATAACGGGCCTTGAAGGCGCAACCTCGATAGACACAGCGCACGCTGGTGTTGATGGTAACTGGAGCTGGAGGTGAAGATCTTCCAGAAGCATGTGTTCTCTGGATAGCATATATAACGAGCCTTGAAGGCGCAAACCTCGATAGACACAGCGCACGCTGGTGTTGATGGTAACTGGAGCTGGAGGTGAAGATCTTCCAGAAGCATATGTTCTCTGGATATCATTTATAACGAGCCTTGAAGGCGCAACCTCGATAGACACAGCGCACGCTGGTGTTGATGGTAACTGGAGCTGGAGGTGAAGATCTTCCAGAAGCATGGGTTCTCTGGAGAGCATACATAACGGGCCTTGAAGGCGCAAACCTCGATAGACACACCGCACGCTGGTGTTGATGGTAACTGGAGCTGGACGTGAAGATCTTCCAGAAGCATGTGTTCTCTGGAGAGCATATATAACGAGCCTTGAAGGCGCAAACCTCGATAGAGACAGCGCACGTAGTGTTGATGGTAACTGGAGCTGGAGGTGAAGATCTTCCAGAAGCATGTGTTCTCTGGATAGGATATATAACGAGCCTTGAAGGCGCAAACCTCGATAGACACAGCGCACGCTGCTGTTGTTGGTAACTGGAGCTGGAGGTGAAGATCTTCCAGAAGCACCTGTTCTCTGGATAGCATATATAACGGGCCTTGAAGGCGCAACCTCGATAGACAAAGCGCTTGCTGGTGTTGATGGTAACTGGAGCTGGAGGTGAAGATCTTCCAGAAGCATGTGTTCTCTGGATAGCATATATAACGAGCCTTGAAGGCGCAAACCTCGATAGACACAGTGCACGCTGGTGTTGATGGTAACTGAAGCTGGAGGTGAGGATCTTCCAGAAGCATGTGTTCTCAGGACAGCATATATAACGAGCCTTGAAGGCGCAAACCTCGATAGACACAGCGCACGCTGGTGTTGATGGTAACTGGAGCTGGAGGTGAAGATCTTCCAGAAGCATGTGTTGTCAGGATAGCATATATAACGAGCCTTGAAGGCGCAAACCTCGATAGACACAGCGCACGCTGGAGTTGATGGTAACTGGAGCTGGAGGTGAATATCTTCCAGAAGCATGTGTTCTCTGGATAGCATATATAACGGGCCTTGAAGGCGCGACCTCGATAGACACAGCGCACGCCGGTGTTGATGGTAACTGGAGCTGGAGGTGAAGATCTTCCAGAAGCATGTGTTCTCAGGATAGCATATATAACGGGCCTTGAAGGCGCAACCTCGATAGACACAGCGCACGCTGGTGTTGGTGGTAACCGGAGCTGGAGGTGAAGATCTTCCAGAAGCATGTGTTCTCTGGATAGCATATATAACGGGCCTTGAAGGCGCAAACCTCGATAGACCCAGCGCACGTTGGTGTTGATGGTAACTGGAGCTGGATGTGAAGATCTTCCAGAAGCATGTGTTCTCTGGAAAGCTTATATAACGGGCCTTGAAGGCGCAACCTCGATAGACACAGCGCACGCTGGTGTTGGTGGTAACTGGAGCTGGAGGTGAAGATCTTCCAGAAGCATGTGTTCTCTGGATTGCATATATAACGAGCCTTGAAGACGCAAACCTCGATAGACACAGCGCACCCTGGTGTTGATGGGAACTGGAGCTGGAGGTGAAGATCTTCCAGAAGCATGTGTTCTCAGGATAGCATATATAACGGGCCTTGAAGGCGCAAACCTCGATAGACCCAGCGCACGTTGGTGTTGATGGTAACTGGAGCTGGAGGTGAAGATCTTCCAGAAGCATGTGTTCTCTGGATAGCATATATAACGAGCCTTGAAGGCGCAACCTCGATAGACACAGCGCACGCTGGTGTTGGTGGTAACTGGAGCTGGAGGTGAAGATCTTCCAGAAGCATGTATTCTCTGGATAGCATATATAACTGGCCTTGAAGGCGCAAACCTCGATAGACACAATGCACGCTGGTGTTGATTGAAACTGGAGCTGGAGGTGAAGATCTTCCAGAAGCATGTGTTCTCTGGATAGCATATATAACGGGCCTTGAAGGCGCAAACCTCGATAGACACAGTGCACGCTGGTGTTGATGGTAACTGGAGCTGGAGGTGAAGATCTTCCAGAAGCACGTGTTCTCTGGATAGCATATATAACGGACCTTGAAGGCGCAAACCTCGATAGACACAGCGCACGCTGGTGTTGATGGTAACTGGAGCTGGAGATGAAGATCTTCCAGAAGCATGTGTTCTCTGGATAGCATATATAACGGGCCTTGAAGGCGCAAACCTCGATAGACACAGTGCACGCTGGTGGTGATGGAAACTGGAGCTGGAGGTGAAGATCTTCCAGAAGCATATGTTCTCTGGATAGCATATATAAGGGGCCTTGAAGGCGCAAACCTCGATAGACACAGTGCACGCTGGTGTTGATGGTAACTGGAGCTGGAGGTAAAGATCTTCCAGAAGCATGTGTTCTCTGGATAGCATAAATAACGGGCCTTGAAAGCGCAAACCTCGATAGACACAGCGCACGTTGGTGTTGGTGGTAACTGGAGCTGGAGGTGAAGATCTTCCAGAAGCATGTGTTCTCTGGATAGCATATATAACGAGCCTTGAAGACGCAAACCTCAATAGAGACAGCGCACGCTGGTGTTGATGGGAACTGGAGCTGGAGGTGAAGATCTTCCAGAAGCATGTGTTCTCAGGATAGCATATATAACGGACCTTGAAGGCGCAACCCTGATAGACACAGCGTACGCTGGTGTTGGTGGTAACTGGAGCTGGAGGTGATGATCTTCCAGAAGCATGTGTTCTCTGGATAGCATATATAACGAGCCTTGAAGACGCAAACCTCGATAGACACAGCGCACGCTGGTGTTGATGGGAACTGGAGCTGGAGGTGAAGATCTTCCAGAAGCTTGTGTTCTCAGGATAGCATATATAACGGGCCTTGAAGGCGCAAACCTCGATAGACACAGCGCACGCTGGTGTTGATGGTAACTGGAGCTGGAGGTGAAGATCTTCCAGAAGCATGTGTTCTCAGGATAGCATATATAACGGGCCTTGAAGGCGCGACCTCGTTAGACACAGCGCACGCTGGTGTTGATGGTAACTGGAGCTGGAGGTGAAGATTTTCCAGAAGCATGTGTTCTCTGGATAGCATATATAACGAGCCTTGAAGGCGCAACCTCGATAGACACAGCGCACGCTGGTGTTGGTGGTAACTTGAGCTGGAGGTGAAGATCTTCCAGAAGCATGTGTTCTCTGGATAGCATATTTAACGGGCCTTGAAGGCGCAAACCTCGATAGACACAGCGCACGCTGGTGTTGATGGTAACTGGAGCTGGAGATGAAGATCCTCCAGAAGCATGTGTTCTCTGGATAGCATATATAACGGGCCTTGAAGGCGCAAACCTCGATAGACACAATGCACGCTGGTGTTGATGGAAACTGGAGCTGGAGGTGAAGATCTTCCAGAAGCATGTGTTCTCTGGATAGCATATATAACGGGCCTTGAAGGCGCAAACCTCGATAGACACAGTGCACGCTGGTGTTGATGGTAACTGGAGCTGGAGGTGAAGATCTTCCAGAAGCACGTGTTCTCTGGATAGCATATATAACGGAACTTGAAGGCGCAAACCTCGATAGACACAGCGCACGCTGGTGTTGATGGTAACTGGAACTGGAGATGAAGATCTTCCAGAAGCATGTGTTCTCTGGATAGCATATATAACGGGCCTTGAAGGCGCAAACCTCGATAGACACAGTGCACGCTGGTGGTGATGGAAACTGGAGCTGGAGGTGAAGATCTTCCAGAAGCATATGTTCCCTGGATAGCATATATAAGGGGCCTTGAAAGCGCAAACCTCGATAGACACAGTGCACGCTGGTGTTGATGGTAACTGGAGCTGGAGGTGAAGATCTTCCAGAAGCACGTGTTTTCTGGATAGCATATATAACGGACCTTGAAGGCGCAAACCGCGATAGACACAGCGCACGCTGGTGTTGATGGTAACTGGAGCTTGAGATGAAGATCTTCCAGAAGCATGTGTTCTCTGGATTGCATATATAACGAGCCTTGAAGACGCAAACCTCGATAGACACAGCGCACCCTGGTGTTGATGGTAACTGGAGCTGGAGGTGAATATCTTCCAGAAGCATGTGTTCTCTGGATAGCATATATAACGGGCCTTGAAGGCGCGACCTCGATAGACACAGCGCACGCCGGTGTTGATGGTAACTGGAGCTGGAGGTGAAGATCTTCCAGAAGCATGTGTTCTCAGGATAGCATATATAACGGGCCTTGAAGGCGCAACCTCGATAGACACAGCGCACGCTGGTGTTGGTGGTAACCGGAGCTGGAGGTGAAGATCTTCCAGAAGCATGTGTTCTCTGGATAGCATATATAACGGGCCTTGAAGGCGCAAACCTCGATAGACCTGGCGCACGTTGGTGTTGATGGTAACTGGAGCTGGATGTGAAGATCTTCCAGAAGCATGTGTTCTCTGGAAAGCTTATATAACGGGCCTTGAAGGCGCAACCTCGATAGACACAGCGCACGCTGGTGTTGGTGGTAACTGGAGCTGGAGGTGAAGATCTTCCAGAAGCATGTGTTCTCTGGATTGCATATATAACGAGCCTTGAAGACGCAAACCTCGATAGACACAGCGCACCCTGGTGTTGATGGGAACTGGAGCTGGAGGTGAAGATCTTCCAGAAGCATGTGTTCTCAGGATAGCATATATAACGGGCCTTGAAGGCGCAAACCTCGATAGACCCAGCGCACGTTGGTGTTGATGGTAACTGGAGCTGGAGGTGAAGATCTTCCAGAAGCATGTGTTCTCTGGATAGCATATATAACGAGCCTTGAAGGCGCAACCTCGATAGACACAGCGCACGCTGGTGTTGGTGGTAACTGGAGCTGGAGGTGAAGATCTTCCAGAAGCATGTATTCTCTGGATAGCATATATAACTGGCCTTGAAGGCGCAAACCTCGATAGACACAGCGCACGCTGGTGTTGATGGTAACTGGAGCTGGAGATGAAGATCCTCCAGAAGCATGTGTTCTCTTGATAGCATATATAACGGGCCTTGAAGGCGCAAACCTCGATAGACACAATGCACGCTGGTGTTGATTGAAACTGGAGCTGGAGGTGAAGATCTTCCAGAAGCATGTGTTCTCTGGATAGCATATATAACGGGCCTTGAAGGCGCAAACCTCGATAGACACAGTGCACGCTGGTGTTGATGGTAACTGGAGCTGGAGGTGAAGATCTTCCAGAAGCACGTGTTCTCTGGATAGCATATATAACGGACCTTGAAGGCGCAAACCTCGATAGACACAGCGCACGCTGGTGTTGATGGTAACTGGAGCTGGAGATGAAGATCTTCCAGAAGCATGTGTTCTCTGGATAGCATATATAACGGGCCTTGAAGGCGCAAACCTCGATAGACACAGTGCACGCTGGTGGTGATGGAAACTGGAGCTGGAGGTGAAGATCTTCCAGAAGCATATGTTCTCTGGATAGCATATATAAGGGGCCTTGAAGGCGCAAACCTCGATAGACACAGTGCACGCTGGTGTTGATGGTAACTGGAGCTGGAGGTAAAGATCTTCCAGAAGCATGTGTTCTCTGGATAGCATAAATAACGGGCCTTGAAAGCGCAAACCTCGATAGACACAGCGCACGTTGGTGTTGGTGGTAACTGGAGCTGGAGGTGAAGATCTTCCAGAAGCATGTGTTCTCTGGATAGCATATATAACGAGCCTTGAAGACGCAAACCTCAATAGAGACAGCGCACGCTGGTGTTGATGGGAACTGGAGCTGGATTTGAAGATCTTCCAGAAGCATGTGTTCTCAGGATAGCATATATAACGGACCTTGAAGGCGCAACCCTGATAGACACAGCGCACGCTGGTGTTGGTGGTAACTGGAGCTGGAGGTGAAGATCTTCCAGAAGCATGTGTTCTCTGGATAGCATATATAACGAGCCTTGAAGACGCAAACCTCGATAGACACAGCGCACGCTTGTGTTGATGGGAACTGGAGCGGGAGGTGAAGATCTTCCAGAAGCTTGTGTTCTCAGGATAGCATATATAACGGGCCTTGAAGGCGCAAACCTCGATAGACACAGCGCACGCTGGTGTTGATGGTAACTGGAGCTGGAGGTGAAGATCTTCCAGAAGCATGTGTTCTCTGGATAGCATATATAACGAGCCTTGAAGACGCAAACCTCGATAGACACAGCGCACGCTGGTGTTGATGGGAACTGGAGCTGGAGGTGAAGATCTTCCAGAAGTATGTGTTCTCAGGATAGCATATATAACGGGCCTTGAAGGCGCGACCTCGATAGACACAGCG
Source organism: Meconema thalassinum (assembly GCA_946902985.2). Taxonomy (NCBI): domain Eukaryota; kingdom Metazoa; phylum Arthropoda; class Insecta; order Orthoptera; family Tettigoniidae; genus Meconema; species Meconema thalassinum. The sequence goes on along the minus strand of OX336388.2, from coordinate 186,431,186 downwards.
CACGCTGGTGTTGATGGTAACTGGAGCTGGAGGTGAAGATTTTCCAGAAGCATGTGTTCTCTGGATAGCATATATAACGAACCTTGAAGGCGCAACCTCGATAGACACAGCGCACGCTGGTGTTGGTGGTAACTTGAGCTGGAGGTGAAGATCTTCCAGAAGCATGTGTTCTCTGGATAGCATATATAACGGGCCTTGAAGGCGCAAACCTCGATAGACACAGCGCACGCTGGTGTTGATGGTAACTGGAGCTGGAGATGAAGATCCTCCAGAAGCATGTGTTCTCTGGATAGCATATATAACGGGCCTTGAAGGCGCAAACCTCGATAGACACAATGCACGCTGGTGTTGATGGAAACTGGAGCTGGAGGTGAAGATCTTCCAGAAGCATGTGTTCTCTGGATAGCATATATAACGGGCCTTGAAGGCGCAAACCTCGATAGACACAGTGCACGCTGGTGTTGATGGTAACTGGAGCTGGAGGTGAAGATCTTCCAGAAGCACGTGTTCTCTGGATAGCATATATAACGGAAATTGAAGGCGCAAACCTCGATAGACACAGCGCACGCTGGTGTTGATGGTAACTGGAACTGGAGATGAAGATCTTCCAGAAGCATGTGTTCTCTGGATAGCATATATAACGGGCCTTGAAGGCGCAAACCTCGATAGACACAGTGCACGCTGGTGGTGATGGAAACTGGAGCTGGAGGTGAAGATCTTCCAGAAGCATATGTTCCCTGGATAGCATATATAAGGGGCCTTGAAAGCGCAAACCTCAATAGACACAGTGCACGCTGGTGTTGATGGTAACTGGAGCTGGAGGTGAAGATCTTCCAGAAGCACGTGTTTTCTGGATAGCATATATAACGGACCATGAAGGCGCAAACCGCGATAGACACAGCGCACGCTGGTGTTGATGGTAACTGGAGCTTGAGATGAAGATCTTCCAGAAGCATGTGTTCTCTGGATAGCATCTATAACGGGCCTTGAAGGCGCAAACCTCGATAGACACAGCGCACATTGGTGTTGATGGTAACTGGAGCTGGAGGTGAAGATCCTCCAGAAGCATGTTTTCTCTGGATAGCATATATAACGGGCCTTGAAGGCGCAAACCTCTATATACACAATGCACGCTGGTGTTGATGGTAACTGGAGATGGAAGTGAAGATCTTCCAGAAGCATGTGTTCTCTGGATAGCATATATAACGGGCCTTGAAGGCGCAAACCACGATAGACACAGTGCACGCTGGTGTTGATGGTAACTGGAGCTGGAGTTGAAGATCTTCCAGGAGCACCTGTTCTCTGGATAGCATATATAACGGACCTTGAAGGCGCAAACCTCGATAGACACAGCGCACGCTGGTGTTGATGGTAACTGGAGCTGGAGATGAAGATCTTCGAGAAGCATGTGTTCTCTGGATAGCATATATAACGGGCCTTGAAGGCGCAAACCTCGATAGACACAGTGCACGCTGGTGGTGATGGAAACTGGAGCTGGAGGTGAAGATCTTCCAGAAGCATATGTTCTCTGGATAGCATATATAACGGGCCTTGAAGGCGCAAACCTCGATATACACAGTGCACGCTGGTGTTGATGGTAACTGGAGCTGGAGGTAAAGATCTTCCAGAAACATGTGTTCTCTGGATAGCATAAATAACGGGCCTTGAAAGCACAAACCTCGATAGACACAGCGCACGTTGGTGTTGGTGGTAACTGGAGCTGGAGGTGAAGGTCTTCCAGAAGCATGTGTTCTCTGGATAGCATATATAACGAGCCTTGAAGACGCAAACCTCAATAGACACAGCGCACGCTGGTGTTGATGGGAACTGGAGCTGGAGGTGAAGATCTTCCAGAAGCATGTGTTCTCAGGATAGCATATATAACGGGCCTTGAAGGCGCAACCTCGATACACACAGCGCACGCTGGTGTTGGTGGTAACTGGAGCTGGAGGTGAAGATTTTCCAGAAGCATGTGCTCTCTGGATAGCATATATAACGAGCCTTGAAGACGCAAACCTCGATAGACACAGCGCACGCTGGTGTTGATGGCAACTGGAGCTGGAGGTGAAGATCTTCCAGAAGCATGTGTTCTCAGGATAGCATATATAACGGGCCTTCAAGGCGCAAACCTCGATAGACACAGCGCACGCTGGTGTTGATGGTAACTGGAGGTGGAGGTGAAGATCTTCCAGAAGCATGCGTTCTCTGGATAGCATATATAACGGGCCTTGAAGGCGCGACCTCGATAGACACAGCGCACGCTGGTGTTGATGGTAACTGGAGCTGGAGGTGAAGATCTTCCAGAAGCATGAGTTCTCTGGATAGCATATCTAACGGGCCTTGAAGGCGCAACCTCGATAGACACAGCGCACGCTGGTGTTGATGGTAACTGGAGGTGAACATCTTCCAGAAGCATGTGTTCTCTGGAGAGCATATATAACGAGCCTTGAAGGCGCAAACCTCGCTAGACACAGCGCACGTTGGTGTTGGTGGTAACTGGAGGTGAAGATCTTCCAGAAGCATGTGTTCTCTGGAGAGCATATATAACGGGCCTTGAAGGCGCAAACCTCGATAGACACAGCGCACGCTGGTGTTGATGGTAACTTGAGCTGGAGATGAAGATCGTCCAGAAGCATGTCTTCTCTGGATATCATTTATAACGAGCCTTGAAGGCGCAACCTCGATAGACACAGCGCACGCTGGTGTTGATGGTAACTGGAGCTGGAGGTGAAGATCTTCTAGAAGCATGTGTTCTCTGGATAGCATATATAACGAGCCTTGAAGGCGCAACCTCGATAGACACAGCGCACGCTGGTGCTGATTGTAACTGGAGGTGAAGATCTTCCAGAAGCATGTGTTCTCTGGAGAGCATATATAACGGGACTTGAAGGCACAACCTCGATAGACACAGCGCACGCTGGTGTTGATGGTAACTGGAGCTGGAGGTGAAGATCTTCCAGAAGCATGTGTTCTCTCGATAGCATATATAACGAGCCTTGAAGGCGCAAACCTCGATAGACACAGCGCACGCTGGTGTTGATGGTAACTGGAGCTGGAGGTGAAGATCTTCCCGAAGCATGTGTTCTCTGGAGAGCATATATAACGGGCCTTGAAGGCGCAAACCTCGATAGACACAGCGCACGCTGGTGTTGATGGTAACTGGAGGTAAAGATCTTCCAGGAGCATGTGTTCTCTGGATAGCATATATAACGGGCCTTGAAGGCGCAAACCTCGATACACACAGCGCACGTTGGTGTTGGTGGTAACTTGAGCTGGATGTGAAGATTTTTCAGAAGAATGTTTTCTCTGGATAGCATATATAACGGGCCTTGAAGGCGCAAACCTCGATAGACGCAGCGCTTGTTGGTGTTGGTGGTAACTGGAGCTGGAGATGAAGATCTTCCAGAAGCATGTGTTCTCTGGATAGCATATATAACGAGCCTTGAAGGCGCAAACCTCGATAGACACAGCGCACGCTGGTGTTGATGGTAACTGGAGCTGGAGGTGAAGATCTTCCAGAAGCATGTGTTCTCTGGAGAGCATACATAACGGGCCTTGAAGGCGCAAACCTCGATAGGCACAGCGCACGCTGGTGTTGATGGTAACTGGAGCTGGAGGTGAAGATCTTCCAGAAGCATGTGTTCTCTGGAGAGCATATATAATGAGCCTTGAAGGCGCAAACCTCGATAGAGACAGCGCACGTAGTGTTGATGGTAACTGGAGTTGGATGAAGATCTTCCAGAAGCATGTGTTCACTGGATAGGTTATATAACGAGCCTTGAAGGCGCAACCTCGATAGACACAGCGCACGCTGGTGTTGATGGGAACTGGAGCTGGAGGTGAAGATCTTCCAGAAGCATGTATTCTCTGGATAGCATATATAACGAGCCTTGAAGGCGCAAACCTCCATAGACACAGCGCACGCTGGTGTTGATGGTAACTGGAGCTGGAGGTGATGATCATCTAGAAGCATATGTTCTCTGGATAGCATATATAACGGGCCTTGAATGCGCAACCTCGATAGACACAGCGCACGCTGGTGTTGATGGTAACTGGAGCTGGAGGTAAAGATCTTCCAGAAGCATGTGTTCTCTGGATAGCATATATAACGAGCCTTGAAGGCGCAAACCTCGATAGACACAGCGCACGCTGGTGTTGATGGTAACTGGAGCTGGAGGTGAAGATCTTCCTGAAGCATATGTTCTCTGGATATCATTTATAACGAGCCTTGAAGGCGCAACCTCGATAGCCACAGCGCACGCTGGTGTTGATGGTAACTGGAGCTGGAAGTGAAGATCTTCCAGAAGCATGTGTTCTCTGGAGAGCATACATAACGGGCCTTGAAGGCGCAAACCTCGATAGACACAGCGCACGCTGGTGTTGATGGTAACTGGAGCTGGAGGTGAAGATCTTCCAGAAGCATGTGTTCTCTGGAGAGCATATATAATGAGCCTTGAAGGCGCAAACCTCGATAGAGACAGCGCACGTAGTGTTGATGGTAACTGGAGCTGGAGGTGAAGATCTTCCAGAAGCATGTGTTCTCTGGATAGGATATATAACGAGCCTTGAAGACGCAAACCTCGATAGACACAGCGCACGCTGGTGTTGATGGTAACTGGAGCTGGATGTGAAGATCTTCCAGAAGCATGGGTTCTCTGGATAGCATATATAACGAGCTTTGAAGGCGCAACCTCGATAGACACAGCGCACGCTGGTGTTGATGGTAACTGGAGCTGGAGGTGAAGATCTTCCAGAAGCATGTGTTCTCTATATAGGATATATAACGAGCCTTGAAGGCGCAAACCTCGATAGACACAGCGCACGCTGGTGTTGATGGTAACTGGAGCTGGAGGTGAAGATCTTCCAGAAGCATGTGTTCTCTGGATAGCATATATAACGGGCCTTGAAGGCGCAACCTCGATAGACAAACCGCTTGCTGGTGTTGATGGTAACTGGAGCTGGAGTTGAAGATCTTCCAGAAGCATGTGTTCAATGGATAGCATATATAACGAGCCTTGATGGCGCAAACCTCGATAGACACAGTGCACACTGGTGTTGATGGTAACTGGAGCTGGAGGTGAAGATCTTCCAGAAGCATGTGTACTCAGGACAGCATATATAACGAGCCTTGAAGGCGCAAACCTCGATAGACACAGCGCACGCTGGTGTTGATGGTAACTGGAGCTGGAGGTGAAGATCTTCCAGAAGCATGTGTTCTCAGGATAGCATATATAACGAGCCTTGAAGGCGCAAACCTCGATAGACACAGCGCACGCTGGAGTTGATGGTAACTGGAGCTGGAGGTGAAGATCTTCCAGAAGCATGTGTTCTCTGGATAGCATATATAACGGGCCTTGAAGGCGCGACCTCGATAGACACAGCGCACGCTGGTGTTGATGGTAACTGGAGCTGGAGGTGAAGATCTTCCAGAAGCATGTGTTCTCAGGATAGCATATATAACGGGCCTTGAAGGCGCAACCTTGATAGACACAGCGCACGCTGGTGTTGGTGGTAACTGGAGCTGGAGGTGAAGATCTTCCAGAAGCATGTGTTCTCTGGATAGCATATATAACGAGCCTTGAAGACGCAAACCTCGATAGACACAGCGCACGCTGGTGTTGATGGGAACTGGAGCTGGAGGTGAAGATCTTCCAGAAGCATGTGTTCTCAGGATAGCATATATAACGGGCCTTGAAGGCGCAAACCTCGATAGACCCAGCGCACGTTTGTGTTGATGGTAACTGGAGTTGGAGGTGAAGATCTTCCAGAAGCATGTGTTCTCTAGAAAGCATATATAACGGGCCTTAAAGGCGCGACCTCGATAGACACAGCGCACGCTGGTGTTGATGGTAACTGGAGCTGGACGTGAAGATCTTCCAGAAGCATGTGTTCTCTGGATAGCATATATAACGAGCCTTGAAGACGCAAACCTCAATAGACACAGCGCACGCTGGTGTTGATGGGAACTGGAGCTGGAGGTGAAGATCTTCCAGAAGCATGTTTTCTCAGGATAGCATATATAACGGACCTTGAAGGCGCAACCTTGATAGACACAGCGCACGCTGGTGTTGGTGGTAACTGGAGCTGGAGGTGAAGATCTTCCAGAAGCATGTGTTCTCTGGATAGCATATATAACGAGCCTTGAAGACGCAAACCTCGATTGACACAGCGCACGCTGGTGTTGATGGGAACTGGAGCTGGAGGTGAAGATCTTCCAGAAGCATGTGTTCTCTGGATAGCATATATAACGGGCCTTGAAGGCGCAAACCTCGATAGACACAGCGCACGCTGGTGTTGATGGTAACTGGAGCTGTAGGTGAAGATCTTCCAGAAGCATGTGTTCTCTGGATAGCATATATAACGGGCCTTGAAGGCGCGACCTCGATAGACATTGCGCACGCTGGTGTTGATGGTAACTGGAGCTGGAGGTGAAGATCTTCCAGAAGCATGTGTTCTCAGGATAGCATATATAACGGGCCTTGAATGCGCAACCTCGATAGACACAGCGCACGCTGGTGTTGGTGGTAACTGGAGCTGGAGGTGAAGATCTTCCAGAAGCATGTGTTCTCTGGATAGCATATATAACGAGCCTTGAAGACGCAAACCTCGATAGACACAGCGCACGCTGGTGTTGATGGGAACTGGAGCTGGAGTTGAAGATCTTCCAGAAGCATGTGTCCTCTGGATAGCATATATAACGGGCCTTGAAGGCGCGACCTCGATAGACACAGCGCACGCTGGTGTTGGTGGTAACTGGAGCTGGAGGTGAAAATCTTCCAGAAGCATGTGTTCTCAGGATAGCATATATAACGGTCCTTGAAGGCGCAAACCTCGATAGACACAGCGCACGCTGGTGTTGATGGTAACTGGAGCTGGAGGTGAAGATCTTCCAGAAGCATGTGTTCTCTGGATAGCATATATAACGGGCCTTGAAGGCGCGACCTCGATAGACACAGCGCACGCTGGTGTTGATGGTAACTGGAGCTGGAGGTGAGTATCTTCCAGAAGCATGTGTTCTCTGGATAGCATATATAACGAGCCTTGAAGGCGCAACCTCGATAGACACAGCGCACGCTGGTGTTGGTGGTAACTGGAGCTGGAGGTGAAGATCTTCCAGAAGCATGTGTTCCCTGGATAGCATATATAACGGGCCTTGAAGGCGCAAACCTCGATAGACACAGCGCACGCTGGTGTTGATGGTAACTGGAGCTGGAGGTGAAGATCCTCCAGAAGCATGTGTTCTCTGGATAGCATATATAACGGGCCTTGAAGGCGCAAACCTCGATATACACAATGCACGCTGGTGTTGATGGAAACTGGAGCTGGAGGTGAAGATCTTCCAGAAGCATGTGTTCTCTGGATAGCATATATAACGGGCCTTGAAGGCGCAAACCTCGATAGACGCAGCGCACGTTGGTGTTGGTGGTAACTGGAGCTGGAGATGAAGATCTTCCAGAAGCATGTGTTCTCTGGATAGCATATATAACGAGCCTTGAAGGCGCAAACCTCGATAGACACAGCGCACGCTGGTGTTGATGGTAACTGGAGCTGGAGGTGAAGATCTTCCAGAAGCATGTGTTCTCTGGAGAGCATACATAACGGGCCTTGAAGGCGCAAACCTCGATAGACACAGCGCACGCTGGTGTTGATGGTAACTGGAGCTGGAGGTGAAGATCTTCCAGAAGCATGTGTTCTCTGGAGAGCATATATAATGAGCCTTGAAGGCGCAAACCTCGATAGAGACAGCGCACGTAGTGTTGATGGTAACTGGAGTTGGAGGTGAAGATCTTCCAGAAGCATGTGTTCACTGGATAGGTTATATAACGAGCCTTGAAGGCGCAACCTCGATAGACACAGCGCACGCTGGTGTTGATGGGAACTGGAGCTGGAGGTGAAGATCTTCCAGAAGCATGTATTCTCTGGATAGCATATATAACGAGCCTTGAAGGCGCAAACCTCCATAGACACAGCGCACGCTGGTGTTGATGGTAACTGGAGCTGGAGGTGATGATCTTCTAGAAGCATATGTTCTCTGGATAGCATATATAACGGGCCTTGAATGCGCAACCTCGATAGACACAGCGCACGCTGGTGTTGATGGTAACTGGAGCTGGAGGTAAAGATCTTCCAGAAGCATGTGTTCTCTGGATAGCATATATAACGAGCCTTGAAGGCGCAAACCTCGATAGACACAGCGCACGCTGGTGTTGATGGTAACTGGAGCTGGAGGTGAAGATCTTCCTGAAGCATATGTTCTCTGGATATCATTTATAACGAGCCTTGAAGGCGCAACCTCGATAGACACAGCGCACGCTGGTGTTGATGGTAACTGGAGCTGGAAGTGAAGATCTTCCAGAAGCATGTGTTCTCTGGAGAGCATACATAACGGGCCTTGAAGGCGCAAACCTCGATAGACACAGCGCACGCTGGTGTTGATGGTAACTGGAGCTGGAGGTGAAGATCTTCCAGAAGCATGTGTTCTCTGGAGAGCATATATAATGAGCCTTGAAGGCGCAAACCTCGATAGAGACAGCGCACGTAGTGTTGATGGTAACTGGAGCTGGAGGTGAAGATCTTCCAGAAGCATGTGTTCTCTGGATAGGATATATAACGAGCCTTGAAGACGCAAACCTCGATAGACTCAGCGCACGCTGGTGTTGATGGTAACTGGAGCTGGAAGTGAAGATCTTCCAGAAGCATGGGTTCTCTGGATAGCATATATAACGAGCTTTGAAGGCGCAACCTCGATAGACACAGCGCACGCTGGTGTTGATGGTAACTGGAGCTGGAGGTGAAGATATTCCAGAAGCATGTGTTCTCTATATAGGATATATAACGAGCCTTGAAGGCGCAAACCTCGATAGACACAGCGCACGCTGGTGTTGATGGTAACTGGAGCTGGAGGTGAAGATCTTCCAGAAGCATGTGTTCTCTGGATATTTATATAACGGGCCTTGAAGGCGCAACCTCGATAGACAAACCGCTTGCTGGTGTTGATGGTAACTGGAGCTGGAGTTGAAGATCTTCCAGAAGCATGTGTTCACTGGATAGCATATATAACGAGCCTTGATGGCGCAAACCTCGATAGACACAGTGCACGCTGGTGTTGATGGTAACTGGAGCTGGAGGTGAAGATCTTCCAGAAGCATGTGTACTCAGGACAGCATATATAACGAGCCTTGAAGGCGCAAACCTCGATAGACACAGCGCACGCTGGTGTTGATGGTAACTGGAGCTGGAGGTGAAGATCTTCCAGAAGCATGTGTTCTCAGGATAGCATATATAACGAGCCTTGAAGGCGCAAACCTCGATAGACACAGCGCACGCTGGAGTTGATGGTAACTGGAGCTGGAGGTGAAGATCTTCCAGAAGCATGTGTTCTCTGGATAGCATATATAACGGGCCTTGAAGGCGCGACCTCGATAGACACAGCGCACGCTGGTGTTGATGGTAACTGGAGCTGGAGGTGAAGATCTTCCAGAAGCATGTGTTCTCAGGATAGCATATATAACGGGCCTTGAAGGCGCAACCTTGATAGACACAGCGCACGCTGGTGTTGGTGGTAACTGGAGCTGGAGGTGAAGATCTTCCAGAAGCATGTGTTCTCTGGATAGCATATATAACGAGCCTTGAAGACGCAAACCTCGATAGACACAGCGCACGCTGGTGTTGATGGGAACTGGAGCTGGAGGTGAAGATCTTCCAGAAGCATGTGTTCTCAGGATAGCATATATAACGGGCCTTGAAGGCGCAAACCTCGATAGACCCAGCGCACGTTTGTGTTGATGGTAACTGGAGCTGGAGGTGAAGATCTTCCAGAAGCATGTGTTCTCTAGAAAGCATATATAACGGGCCTTAAAGGCGCGACCTCGATAGACACAGCGCACGCTGGTGTTGATGGTAACTGGAGCTGGACGTGAAGATCTTCCAGAAGCATGTGTTCTCTGGATAGCATATATAACGAGCCTTGAAGACGCAAACCTCAATAGACACAGCGCACGCTGGTGTTGATGGGAACTGGAGCTGGAGGTGAAGATCTTCCAGAAGCATGTTTTCTCAGGATAGCATATATAACGGACCTTGAAGGCGCAACCTTGATAGACACAGCGCACGCTGGTGTTGGTGGTAACTGGAGCTGGAGGTGAAGATCTTCCAGAAGCATGTGTTCTCTGGATAGCATATATAACGAGCCTTGAAGACGCAAACCTCGATTGACACAGCGCACGCTGGTGTTGATGGGAACTGGAGCTGGAGGTGAAGATCTTCCAGAAGCATGTGTTCTCTGGATAGCATATATAACGGGCCTTGAAGGCGCAAACCTCGATAGACACAGCGCACGCTGGTGTTGATGGTAACTGGAGCTGGAGGTGAAGATCTTCCAGAAGCATGTGTTCTCTGGATAGCATATATAACGGACCTTGAAGGCGCAAACCTCGATAGACACAGCGCACGCTGGTGTTGATGGTAACTGGAGCTGGAGGTGAAGATCTTCCAGAAGCATATGTTCCCTGGATAGCATATATAAGGGGCCTTGAAAGCGCAAACCTCAATAGACACAGTGCACGCTGGTGTTGATGGTAACTGGAGCTGGAGGTGAAGATCTTCCAGAAGCACGTGTTTTCTGGATAGCATATATAACGGACCATGAAGGCGCAAACCGCGATAGACACAGCGCACGCTGGTGTTGATGGTAACTGGAGCTTGAGATGAAGATCTTCCAGAAGCATGTGTTCTCTGGATAGCATCTATAACGGGCCTTGAAGGCGCAAACCTCGATAGACACAGCGCACATTGGTGTTGATGGTAACTGGAGCTGGAGGTGAAGATCCTCCAGAAGCATGTTTTCTCTGGATAGCATATATAACGGGCCTTGAAGGCGCAAACCTCTATATACACAATGCACGCTGGTGTTGATGGTAACTGGAGCTGGAAGTGAAGATCTTCCAGAAGCATGTGTTCTCTGGATAGCATATATAACGGGCCTTGAAGGCGCAAACCACGATAGACACAGTGCACGCTGGTGTTGATGGTAACTGGAGCTGGAGTTGAAGATCTTCCAGGAGCACCTGTTCTCTGGATAGCATATATAACGGACCTTGAAGGCGCAAACCTCGATAGACACAGCGCACGCTGGTGTTGATGGTAACTGGAGCTGGAGATGAAGATCTTCGAGAAGCATGTGTTCTCTGGATAGCATATATAACGGGCCTTGAAGGCGCAAACCTCGATAGACACAGTGCACGCTGGTGGTGATGGAAACTGGAGCTGGAGGTGAAGATCTTCCAGAAGCATATGTTCTCTGGATAGCATATATAACGGGCCTTGAAGGCGCAAACCTCGATATACACAGTGCACGCTGGTGTTGATGGTAACTGGAGCTGGAGGTAAAGATCTTCCAGAAACATGTGTTCTCTGGATAGCATAAATAACGGGCCTTGAAAGCACAAACCTCGATAGACACAGCGCACGTTGGTGTTGGTGGTAACTGGAGCTGGAGGTGAAGGTCTTCCAGAAGCATGTGTTCTCTGGATAGCATATATAACGAGCCTTGAAGACGCAAACCTCAATAGACACAGCGCACGCTGGTGTTGATGGGAACTGGAGCTGGAGGTGAAGATCTTCCAGAAGCATGTGTTCTCAGGATAGCATATATAACGGGCCTTGAAGGCGCAACCTCGATACACACAGCGCACGCTGGTGTTGGTGGTAACTGGAGCTGGAGGTGAAGATTTTCCAGAAGCATGTGCTCTCTGGATAGCATATATAACGAGCCTTGAAGACGCAAACCTCGATAGACACAGCGCACGCTGGTGTTGATGGCAACTGGAGCTGGAGGTGAAGATCTTCCAGAAGCATGTGTTCTCAGGATAGCATATATAACGGGCCTTCAAGGCGCAAACCTCGATAGACACAGCGCACGCTGGTGTTGATGGTAACTGGAGGTGGAGGTGAAGATCTTCCAGAAGCATGCGTTCTCTGGATAGCATATATAACGGGCCTTGAAGGCGCGACCTCGATAGACACAGCGCACGCTGGTGTTGATGGTAACTGGAGCTGGAGGTGAAGATCTTCCAGAAGCATGAGTTCTCTGGATAGCATATCTAACGGGCCTTGAAGGCGCAACCTCGATAGACACAGCGCACGCTGGTGTTGATGGTAACTGGAGGTGAACATCTTCCAGAAGCATGTGTTCTCTGGAGAGCATATATAACGAGCCTTGAAGGCGCAAACCTCGCTAGACACAGCGCACGTTGGTGTTGGTGGTAACTGGAGGTGAAGATCTTCCAGAAGCATGTGTTCTCTGGAGAGCATATATAACGGGCCTTGAAGGCGCAAACCTCGATAGACACAGCGCACGCTGGTGTTGATGGTAACTTGAGCTGGAGATGAAGATCGTCCAGAAGCATGTCTTCTCTGGATATCATTTATAACGAGCCTTGAAGGCGCAACCTCGATAGACACAGCGCACGCTGGTGTTGATGGTAACTGGAGCTGGAGGTGAAGATCTTCTAGAAGCATGTGTTCTCTGGATAGCATATATAACGAGCCTTGAAGGCGCAACCTCGATAGACACAGCGCACGCTGGTGCTGATGGTAACTGGAGGTGAAGATCTTCCAGAAGCATGTGTTCTCTGGAGAGCATATATAACGGGACTTGAAGGCACAACCTCGATAGACACAGCGCACGCTGGTGTTGATGGTAACTGGAGCTGGAGGTGAAGATCTTCCAGAAGCATGTGTTCTCTCGATAGCATATATAACGAGCCTTGAAGGCGCAAACCTCGATAGGCACAGCGCACGCTGGTGTTGATGGTAACTGGAGCTGGAGGTGAAGATCTTCCCGAAGCATGTGTTCTCTGGAGAGCATATATAACGGGCCTTGAAGGCGCAAACCTCGATAGACACAGCGCACGCTGGTGTTGATGGTAACTGGAGGTAAAGATCTTCCAGGAGCATGTGTTCTCTGGATAGCATATATAACGGGCCTTGAAGGCGCAAACCTCGATACACACAGCGCACGTTGGTGTTGGTGGTAACTTGAGCTGGATGTGAAGATTTTTCAGAAGAATGTTTTCTCTGGATAGCATATATAACGGGCCTTGAAGGCGCAAACCTCGATAGACGCAGCGCTTGTTGGTGTTGGTGGTAACTGGAGCTGGAGATGAAGATCTTCCAGAAGCATGTGTTCTCTGGATAGCATATATAACGAGCCTTGAAGGCGCAAACCTCGATAGACACAGCGCACGCTGGTGTTGATGGTAACTGGAGCTGGAGGTGAAGATCTTCCAGAAGCATGTGTTCTCTGGAGAGCATACATAACGGGCCTTGAAGGCGCAAACCTCGATAGGCACAGCGCACGCTGGTGTTGATGGTAACTGGAGCTGGAGGTGAAGATCTTCCAGAAGCATGTGTTCTCTGGAGAGCATATATAATGAGCCTTGAAGGCGCAAACCTCGATAGAGACAGCGCACGTAGTGTTGATGGTAACTGGAGTTGGATGAAGATCTTCCAGAAGCATGTGTTCACTGGATAGGTTATATAACGAGCCTTGAAGGCGCAACCTCGATAGACACAGCGCACGCTGGTGTTGATGGGAACTGGAGCTGGAGGTGAAGATCTTCCAGAAGCATGTATTCTCTGGATAGCATATATAACGAGCCTTGAAGGCGCAAACCTCCATAGACACAGCGCACGCTGGTGTTGATGGTAACTGGAGCTGGAGGTGATGATCATCTAGAAGCATATGTTCTCTGGATAGCATATATAACGGGCCTTGAATGCGCAACCTCGATAGACACAGCGCACGCTGGTGTTGATGGTAACTGGAGCTGGAGGTAAAGATCTTCCAGAAGCATGTGTTCTCTGGATAGCATATATAACGAGCCTTGAAGGCGCTAACCTCGATAGACACAGCGCACGCTGGTGTTGATGGTAACTGGAGCTGGAGGTGAAGATCTTCCTGAAGCATATGTTCTCTGGATATCATTTATAACGAGCCTTGAAGGCGCAACCTCGATAGACACAGCGCACGCTGGTGTTGATGGTAACTGGAGCTGGAAGTGAAGATCTTCCAGAAGCATGTGTTCTCTGGAGAGCATACATAACGGGCCTTGAAGGCGCAAACCTCGATAGACACAGCGCACGCTGGTGTTGATGGTAACTGGAGCTGGAGGTGAAGATCTTCCAGAAGCATGTGTTCTCTGGAGAGCATATATAATGAGCCTTGAAGGCGCAAACCTCGATAGAGACAGCGCACGTAGTGTTGATGGTAACTGGAGCTGGAGGTGAAGATCTTCCAGAAGCATGTGTTCTCTGGATAGGATATATAACGAGCCTTGAAGACGCAAACCTCGATAGACACAGCGCACGCTGGTGTTGATGGTAACTGGAGCTGGATGTGAAGATCTTCCAGAAGCATGGGTTCTCTGGATAGCATATATAACGAGCTTTGAAGGCGCAACCTCGATAGACACAGCGCACGCTGGTGTTGATGGTAACTGGAGCTGGAGGTGAAGATCTTCCAGAAGCATGTGTTCTCTATATAGGATATATAACGAGCCTTGAAGGCGCAAACCTCGATAGACACAGCGCACGCTGGTGTTGATGGTAACTGGAGCTGGAGGTGAAGATCTTCCAGAAGCATGTGTTCTCTGGATAGCATATATAACGGGCCTTGAAGGCGCAACCTCGATAGACAAACCGCTTGCTGGTGTTGATGGTAACTGGAGCTGGAGTTGAAGATCTTCCAGAAGCATGTGTTCACTGGATAGCATATATAACGAGCCTTGATGGCGCAAACCTCGATAGACACAGTGCACACTGGTGTTGATGGTAACTGGAGCTGGAGGTGAAGATCTTCCAGAAGCATGTGTACTCAGGACAGCATATATAACGAGCCTTGAAGGCGCAAACCTCGATAGACACAGCGCACGCTGGTGTTGATGGTAACTGGAGCTGGAGGTGAAGATCTTCCAGAAGCATGTGTTCTCAGGATAGCATATATAACGAGCCTTGAAGGCGCAAACCTCGATAGACACAGCGCACGCTGGAGTTGATGGTAACTGGAGCTGGAGGTGAAGATCTTCCAGAAGCATGTGTTCTCTGGATAGCATATATAACGGGCCTTGAAGGCGCGACCTCGATAGACACAGCGCACGCTGGTGTTGATGGTAACTGGAGCTGGAGGTGAAGATCTTCCAGAAGCATGTGTTCTCAGGATAGCATATATAACGGGCCTTGAAGGCGCAACCTTGATAGACACAGCGCACGCTGGTGTTGGTGGTAACTGGAGCTGGAGGTGAAGATCTTCCAGAAGCATGTGTTCTCTGGATAGCATATATAACGAGCCTTGAAGACGCAAACCTCGATAGACACAGCGCACGCTGGTGTTGATGGGAACTGGAGCTGGAGGTGAAGATCTTCCAGAAGCATGTGTTCTCAGGATAGCATATATAACGGGCCTTGAAGGCGCAAACCTCGATAGACCCAGCGCACGTTTGTGTTGATGGTAACTGGAGTTGGAGGTGAAGATCTTCCAGAAGCATGTGTTCTCTAGAAAGCATATATAACGGGCCTTAAAGGCGCGACCTCGATAGACACAGCGCACGCTGGTGTTGATGGTAACTGGAGCTGGACGTGAAGATCTTCCAGAAGCATGTGTTCTCTGGATAGCATATATAACGAGCCTTGAAGACGCAAACCTCAATAGACACAGCGCACGCTGGTGTTGATGGGAACTGGAGCTGGAGGTGAAGATCTTCCAGAAGCATGTTTTCTCAGGATAGCATATATAACGGACCTTGAAGGCGCAACCTTGATAGACACAGCGCACGCTGGTGTTGGTGGTAACTGGAGCTGGAGGTGAAGATCTTCCAGAAGCATGTGTTCTCTGGATAGCATATATAACGAGCCTTGAAGACGCAAACCTCGATTGACACAGCGCACGCTGGTGTTGATGGGAACTGGAGCTGGAGGTGAAGATCTTCCAGAAGCATGTGTTCTCTGGATAGCATATATAACGGGCCTTGAAGGCGCAAATCTCGATAGACACAGCGCACGCTGGTGTTGATGGTAACTGGAGCTGTAGGTGAAGATCTTCCAGAAGCATGTGTTCTCTGGATAGCATATATAACGGGCCTTGAAGGCGCGACCTCGATAGACATTGCGCACGCTGGTGTTGATGGTAACTGGAGCTGGAGGTGAAGATCTTCCAGAAGCATGTGTTCTCAGGATAGCATATATAACGGGCCTTGAATGCGCAACCTCGATAGACACAGCGCACGCTGGTGTTGGTGGTAACTGGAGCTGGAGGTGAAGATCTTCCAGAAGCATGTGTTCTCTGGATAGCATATATAACGAGCCTTGAAGACGCAAACCTCGATAGACACAGCGCACGCTGGTGTTGATGGGAACTGGAGCTGGAGGTGAAGATCTTCCAGAAGCATGTGTCCTCTGGATAGCATATATAACGGGCCTTGAAGGCGCGACGTCGATAGACACAGCGCACGCTGGTGTTGGTGGTAACTGGAGCTGGAGGTGAAAATCTTCCAGAAGCATGTGTTCTCAGGATAGCATATATAACGGTCCTTGAAGGCGCAAACCTCGATAGACACAGCGCACGCTGGTGTTGATGGTAACTGGAGCTGGAGGTGAAGATCTTCCAGAAGCATGTGTTCTCTGGATAGCATATATAACGGGCCTTGAAGGCGCGACCTCGATAGACACAGCGCACGCTGGTGTTGATGGTAACTGGAGCTGGAGGTGAGTATCTTCCAGAAGCATGTGTTCTCTGGATAGCATATATAACGAGCCTTGAAGGCGCAACCTCGATAGACACAGCGCACGCTGGTGTTGGTGGTAACTGGAGCTGGAGGTGAAGATCTTCCAGAAGCATGTGTTCCCTGGATAGCATATATAACGGGCCTTGAAGGCGCAAACCTCAATAGACACAGCGCACGCTGGTGTTGATGGTAACTGGAGCTGGAGGTGAAGATCCTCCAGAAGCATGTGTTCTCTGGATAGCATATATAACGGGCCTTGAAGGCGCAAACCTCGATATACACAATGCACGCTGGTGTTGATGGAAACTGGAGCTGGAGGTGAAGATCTTCCAGAAGCATGTGTTCTCTGGATAGCATATATAACGGGCCTTGAAGGCGCAAACCTCGATAGACGCAGCGCACGTTGGTGTTGGTGGTAACTGGAGCTGGAGATGAAGATCTTCCAGAAGCATGTGTTCTCTGGATAGCATATATAACGAGCCTTGAAGGCGCAAACCTCGATAGACACAGCGCACGCTGGTGTTGATGGTAACTGGAGCTGGAGGTGAAGATCTTCCAGAAGCATGTGTTCTCTGGAGAGCATACATAACGGGCCTTGAAGGCGCAAACCTCGATACACACAGCGCACGCTGGTGTTGATGGTAACTGGAGCTGGAGGTGAAGATCTTCCAGAAGCATGTGTTCTCTGGAGAGCATATATAATGAGCCTTGAAGGCGCAAACCTCGATAGAGACAGCGCACGTAGTGTTGATGGTAACTGGAGTTGGAGGTGAAGATCTTCCAGAAGCATGTGTTCACTGGATAGGTTATATAACGAGCCTTGAAGGCGCAACCTCGATAGACACAGCGCACGCTGGTGTTGATGGGAACTGGAGCTGGAGGTGAAGATCTTCCAGAAGCATGTATTCTCTGGATAGCATATATAACGAGCCTTGAAGGCGCAAACCTCCATAGACACAGCGCACGCTGGTGTTGATGGTAACTGGAGCTGGAGGTGATGATCTTCTAGAAGCATATGTTCTCTGGATAGCATATATAACGGGCCTTGAATGCGCAACCTCGATAGACACAGCGCACGCTGGTGTTGATGGTAACTGGAGCTGGAGGTAAAGATCTTCCAGAAGCATGTGTTCTCTGGATAGCATATATAACGAGCCTTGAAGGCGCAAACCTCGATAGACACAGCGCACGCTGGTGTTGATGGTAACTGGAGCTGGAGGTGAAGATCTTCCTGAAGCATATGTTCTCTGGATATCATTTATAACGAGCCTTGAAGGCGCAACCTCGATAGACACAGCGCACGCTGGTGTTGATGGTAACTGGAGCTGGAAGTGAAGATCTTCCAGAAGCATGTGTTCTCTGGAGAGCATACATAACGGGCCTTGAAGGCGCAAACCTCGATAGACACAGCGCACGCTGGTGTTGATGGTAACTGGAGCTGGAGGTGAAGATCTTCCAGAAGCATGTGTTCTCTGGAGAGCATATATAATGAGCCTTGAAGGCGCAAACCTCGATAGAGACAGCGCACGTAGTGTTGATGGTAACTGGAGCTGGAGGTGAAGATCTTCCAGAAGCATGTGTTCTCTGGATAGGATATATAACGAGCCTTGAAGACGCAAACCTCGATAGACACAGCGCACGCTGGTGTTGATGGTAACTGGAGCTGGAAGTGAAGATCTTCCAGAAGCATGGGTTCTCTGGATAGCATATATAACGAGCTTTGAAGGCGCAACCTCGATAGACACAGCGCACGCTGGTGTTGATGGTAACTGGAGCTGGAGGTGAAGATATTCCAGAAGCATGTGTTCTCTATATAGGATATATAACGAGCCTTGAAGGCGCAAACCTCGATAGACACAGCGCACGCTGGTGTTGATGGTAACTGGAGCTGGAGGTGAAGATCTTCCAGAAGCATGTGTTCTCTGGATATTTATATAACGGGCCTTGAAGGCGCAACCTCGATAGACAAACCGCTTGCTGGTGTTGATGGTAACTGGAGCTGGAGTTGAAGATCTTCCAGAAGCATGTGTTCACTGGATAGCATATATAACGAGCCTTGATGGCGCAAACCTCGATAGACACAGTGCACGCTGGTGTTGATGGTAACTGGAGCTGGAGGTGAAGATCTTCCAGAAGCATGTGTACTCAGGACAGCATATATAACGAGCCTTGAAGGCGCAAACCTCGATAGACACAGCGCACGCTGGTGTTGATGGTAACTGGAGCTGGAGGTGAAGATCTTCCAGAAGCATGTGTTCTCAGGATAGCATATATAACGAGCCTTGAAGGCGCAAACCTCGATAGACACAGCGCACGCTGGAGTTGATGGTAACTGGAGCTGGAGGTGAAGATCTTCCAGAAGCATGTGTTCTCTGGATAGCATATATAACGGGCCTTGAAGGCGCGACCTCGATAGACACAGCGCACGCTGGTGTTGATGGTAACTGGAGCTGGAGGTGAAGATCTTCCAGAAGCATGTGTTCTCAGGATAGCATATATAACGGGCCTTGAAGGCGCAACCTTGATAGACACAGCGCACGCTGGTGTTGGTGGTAACTGGAGCTGGAGGTGAAGATCTTCCAGAAGCATGTGTTCTCTGGATAGCATATATAACGAGCCTTGAAGACGCAAACCTCGATAGACACAGCGCACGCTTGTGTTGATGGGAACTGGAGCTGGAGGTGAAGATCTTCCAGAAGCATGTGTTCTCAGGATAGCATATATAACGGGCCTTGAAGGCGCAAACCTCGATAGACCCAGCGCACGTTTGTGTTGATGGTAACTGGAGCTGGAGGTGAAGATCTTCCAGAAGCATGTGTTCTCTAGAAAGCATATATAACGGGCCTTAAAGGCGCGACCTCGATAGACACAGCGCACGCTGGTGTTGATGGTAACTGGAGCTGGACGTGAAGATCTTCCAGAAGCATGTGTTCTCTGGATAGCATATATAACGAGCCTTGAAGACGCAAACCTCAATAGACACAGCGCACGCTGGTGTTGATGGGAACTGGAGCTGGAGGTGAAGATCTTCCAGAAGCATGTTTTCTCAGGATAGCATATATAACGGACCTTGAAGGCGCAACCTTGATAGACACAGCGCACGCTGGTGTTGGTGGTAACTGGAGCTGGAGGTGAAGATCTTCCAGAAGCATGTGTTCTCTGGATAGCATATATAACGAGCCTTGAAGACGCAAACCTCGATTGACACAGCGCACGCTGGTGTTGATGGGAACTGGAGCTGGAGGTGAAGATCTTCCAGAAGCATGTGTTCTCTGGATAGCATATATAACGGGCCTTGAAGGCGCAAACCTCGATAGACACAGCGCACGCTGGTGTTGATGGTAACTGGAGCTGGAGGTGAAGATCTTCCAGAAGCATGTGTTCTCTGGATAGCATATATAACGGGCCTTGAAGGCGCGACCTCGTTAGACATTGCGCACGCTGGTGTTGATGGTAACTGGAGCAGGAGGTGAAGATCTTCCAGAAGCATGTGTTCTCAGGATAGCATATATAACGGGCCTTGAATGCGCAACCTCGATAGACACAGCGCACGCTGGTGTTGGTGGTAACTGGAGCTGGAGGTGAAGATCTTCCAGAAGCATGTGTTCTCTGGATAGCATATATAACGAGCCTTGAAGACGCAAACCTCGATAGACACAGCGCACGCTGGTGTTGATGGGAACTGGAGCTGGAGGTGAAGATCTTCCAGAAGCATGTGTCCTCTGGATAGCATATATAACGGGCCTTGAAGGCGCGACCTCGATAGACACAGCGCACGCTGGTGTTGGTGGTAACTGGAGCTGGAGGTGAAAATCTTCCAGAAGCATGTGTTCTCAGGATAGCATATATAACGGTCCTTGAAGGCGCAAACCTCGATAGACACAGCGCACGCTGGTGTTGATGGTAACTGGAGCTGGAGGTGAAGATCTTCCAGAAGCATGTGTTCTCTGGATAGCATATATAACGGGCCTTGAAGGCGCGACCTCGATAGACACAGCGCACGCTGGTGTTGATGGTAACTGGAGCTGGAGGTGAGGATCTTCCAGAAGCATGTGTTCTCTGGATAGCATATATAACGAGCCTTGAAGGCGCAACCTCGATAGACACAGCGCACGCTGGTGTTGGTGGTAACTGGAGCTGGAGGTGAAGATCTTCCAGAAGCATGTGTTCTCTGGATAGCATATATAACGGGCCTTGAAGGCGCAAACCTCGATAGACACAGCGCACGCTGGTGTTGATGGTAACTGGAGCTGGAGGTGAAGATCCTCCAGAAGCATGTGTTCTCTGGATAGCATATATTACGGGCCTTGAAGGCGCAAACCTCGATATACACAATGCACGCTGGTGTTGATGGAAACTGGAGCTGGAGGTGAAGATCTTCCAGAAGCATGTGTTCTCTGGATAGCATATATAACGGGCCTTGAAGGCGCAAACCACGATAGACACAGTGCACGCTGGTGTTGATGGTAACTGGAGCTGGAGTTGAAGATCTCCCAGGAGCACCTGTTCTCTGGATAGCATATATAACGGACCTTGAAGGTGCAAACCTCGATAGACACAGCGCACGCTGGTGTTGATGGTAACTGGAGCTAGAGGTGAAGATCTTCCAGAAGCATGTGTTCTCTGGATAGCATATATAACGAGCCTTGAAGGCGCAAACCTCGATAGACACAGCGCACGCTGGTGTTGATGGTAACTGGAGCTGGAGGTGAAGATCTTCCTGAAGCAAATGTTCTCTGGATATCATTTATAACGAGCCTTGAAGGCGCAACCTCGATAGACACAGCGCACGCTGGTGTTGATGGTGACTGGAGCTGGAAGTGAAGATCTTCCAGAAGCATGTGTTCTCTGGAGAGCATACATAACGGGCCTTGAAGGCGCAAACCTCGATAGACACAGCGCACGCTGGTGTTGATGGTAACTGGAGCTGGAGGTGAAGATCTTCCAGAAGCATGTGTTCTCTGGAGAGCATATATAATGAGCCTTGAAGGCGCAAACCTCGATAGAGACAGCGCACGTAGTGTTGATGGTAACTGGAGCTGGAGGTGAAGATCTTCCAGAAGCATGTGTTCTCTGGATAGGATATATAACGAGCCTTGAAGACGCAAACCTCGATAGACACAGCGCACGCTGGTGTTGATGGTAACTGGAGCTGGAGGTGAAGATCTTCCAGAAGCATGGGTTCTCTGGATAGCATATATAACGAGCTTTGAAGGCGCAACCTCGATAGACACAGCGCACGCTGGTGTTGATGGTAACTGGAGCTGGAGGTGAAGATCTTCCAGAAGCATGTGTTCTCTATATAGGATATATAACGAGCCTTGAAGGCGCAAACCTCGATAGACACAGCGCACGCTGGTGTTGATGGTAACTGGAGCTGGAGGTGAAGATCTTCCAGAAGCATGTGTTCTCTGGATAGCATATATAACGGGCCTTGAAGGCGCAACCTCGATAGACAAACCGCTTGCTGGTGTTGATGGTAACTGGAGCTGGAGGTGAAGATCTTCCAGAAGCATGTGTTCACTGGATAGCATATATAACGAGCCTTGATGGCGCAAACCTCGATAGACACAGTGCACGCTGGTGTTGATGGTAACTGGAGCTGGAGGTGAAGATCTTCCAGAAGCATGTGTACTCAGGACAGCATATATAACGAGCCTTGAAGGCGCAAACCTCGATAGACACAGCGCACGCTGGTGTTGATGGTAACTGGAGCTGGAGGTGAAGATCTTCCAGAAGCATGTGTTCTCTGGATAGCATATATAACGAGCCTTGAAGGCGCAAACCTCGATAGACACAGCGCACGCTGGTGTTGATGGTAACTGGAGCTGGAGGTGAAGATCTTCCTGAAGCAAATGTTCTCTGGATATCATTTATAACGAGCCTTGAAGGCGCAACCTCGATAGACACAGCGCACGCTGGTGTTGATGGTGACTGGAGCTGGAAGTGAAGATCTTCCAGAAGCATGTGTTCTCTGGAGAGCATACATAACGGGCCTTGAAGGCGCAAACCTCGATAGACACAGCGCACGCTGGTGTTGATGGTAACTGGAGCTGGAGGTGAAGATCTTCCAGAAGCATGTGTTCTCTGGAGAGCATATATAATGAGCCTTGAAGGCGCAAACCTCGATAGAGACAGCGCACGTAGTGTTGATGGTAACTGGAGCTGGAGGTGAAGATCTTCCAGAAGCATGTGTTCTCTGGATAGGATATATAACGAGCCTTGAAGACGCAAACCTCGATAGACACAGCGCACGCTGGTGTTGATGGTAACTGGAGCTGGAGGTGAAGATCTTCCAGAAGCATGGGTTCTCTGGATAGCATATATAACGAGCTTTGAAGGCGCAACCTCGATAGACACAGCGCACGCTGGTGTTGATGGTAACTGGAGCTGGAGGTGAAGATCTTCCAGAAGCATGTGTTCTCTATATAGGATATATAACGAGCCTTGAAGGCGCAAACCTCGATAGACACAGCGCACGCTGGTGTTGATGGTAACTGGAGCTGGAGGTGAAGATCTTCCAGAAGCATGTGTTCTCTGGATAGCATATATAACGGGCCTTGAAGGCGCAACCTCGATAGACAAACCGCTTGCTGGTGTTGATGGTAACTGGAGCTGGAGGTGAAGATCTTCCAGAAGCATGTGTTCACTGGATAGCATATATAACGAGCCTTGATGGCGCAAACCTCGATAGACACAGTGCACGCTGGTGTTGATGGTAACTGGAGCTGGAGGTGAAGATCTTCCAGAAGCATGTGTACTCAGGACAGCATATATAACGAGCCTTGAAGGCGCAAACCTCGATAGACACAGCGCACGCTGGTGTTGATGGTAACTGGAGCTGGAGGTGAAGATCTTCCAGAAGCATGTGTTCTCAGGATAGCATATATAACGAGCCTTGAAGGCGCAAACCTCGATAGACACAGCGCACGCTGGAGTTGATGGTAACTGGAGCTGGAGGTGAAGATCTTCCAGAAGCACGTGTTCTCTGTATAGCATATATAACGGGCCTTGATGGCGCGACCTCGATAGACACAGCGCACGCTGGTGTTGATGGTAACTGGAGCTGGAGGTGAAGATCTTCCAGAAGCATGTGTTCTCAGGATAGCATATATAACGAGCCTTGAAGGCGCAAACCTCGATAGACACAGCGCACGCTGGAGTTGATCGTAACTGGAGCTGGAGGTGAAGATCTTCCAGAAGCATGTGTTCTCTGGATAGCATATATAACGGGCCTTGAAGGCGCGACCTCGATAGACACAGCGCACGCTGGTGTTGGTGGTAACTGGAGCTGGAGGTGAAGATCTTCCAGAAGCATGTGTTCTCTGGATAGCATATATAACGAGCCTTGAAGACGCAAACCTCGATAGACACAGCGCACGCTGGTGTTGATGGGAACTGGAGCTGGAGGTGAAGATCTTCCAGAAGCATGTGTTCTCAGGATAGCATATATAACGGGCCTTGAAGGCGCAAACCTCGATAGACCCAGCGCACGTTTGTGTTGATGGTAACTGGAGCTGGAGGTGAAGATCTTCCAGAAGCATGTGTTCTCTAGAAAGCATATATAACGGGCCTTAAAGGCGCGACCTCGATAGACACAGCGCACGCTGGTGTTGATGGTAACTGGAGCTGGACGTGAAGATCTTCCAGAAGCATGTGTTCTCTGGAGAGCATATATAATGAGCCTTGAAGGCGCAAACCTCGATAGAGACAGCGCACGTAGTGTTGATGGTAACTGGAGCTGGAGGTGAAGATCTTCCAGAAGCATGTGTTCTCTGGATAGGATATATAACGAGCCTTGAAGACGCAAACCTCGATAGACACAGCGCACGCTGGTGTTGATGGTAACTGGAGCTGGAGGTGAAGATCTTCCAGAAGCATGGGTTCTCTGGATAGCATATATAACGAGCTTTGAAGGCGCAACCTCGATAGACACAGCGCACGCTGGTGTTGATGGTAACTGGAGCTGGAGGTGAAGATCTTCCAGAAGCATGTGTTCTCTATATAGGATATATAACGAGCCTTGAAGGCGCAAACCTCGATAGACACAGCGCACGCTGGTGTTGATGGTAACTGGAGCTGGAGGTGAAGATCGTCCAGAAGCATGTGTTCTCTGGATAGCATATATAACGGGCCTTGAAGGCGCAACCTCGATAGACAAACCGCTTGCTGGTGTTGATGGT
Source organism: Meconema thalassinum (assembly GCA_946902985.2). Classification (NCBI taxonomy): domain Eukaryota; kingdom Metazoa; phylum Arthropoda; class Insecta; order Orthoptera; family Tettigoniidae; genus Meconema; species Meconema thalassinum. Next base: position 186,406,222 of record OX336388.2, on the reverse strand, counting down.
AACTGGAGCTGGAGGTGAAGATCTTCCAGAAGCATGTGTTCACTGGATAGCATATATAACGAGCCTTGATGGCGCAAACCTCGATAGACACAGTGCACGCTGGTGTTGATGGTAACTGGAGCTGGAGGTGAAGATCTTCCAGAAGCATGTGTACTCAGGACAGCATATATAACGAGCCTTGAAGGCGCAAACCTCGATAGACACAGCGCACGCTGGTGTTGATGGTAACTGGAGCTGGAGGTGAAGATCTTCCAGAAGCATGTGTTCTCAGGATAGCATATATAACGAGCCTTGAAGGCGCAAACCTCGATAGACACAGCGCACGCTGGAGTTGATGGTAACTGGAGCTGGAGGTGAAGATCTTCCAGAAGCACGTGTTCTCTGGATAGCATATATAACGGGCCTTGAAGGCGCGACCTCGATAGACACAGCGCACGCTGGTGTAGATGGTAACTGGAGCTGGAGGTGAAGATCTTCCAGAAGCATGTGTTCTCAGGATAGCATATATAACGAGCCTTGAAGGCGCAAACCTCGATAGACACAGCGCACGCTGGAGTTGATCGTAACTGGAGCTGGAGGTGAAGATCTTCCAGAAGCATGTGTTCTCTGGATAGCATATATAACGGGCCTTGAAGGCGCGACCTCGATAGACACAGCGCACGCTGGTGTTGGTGGTAACTGGAGCTGGAGGTGAAGATCTTCCAGAAGCATGTGTTCTCTGGATAGCATATATAACGAGCCTTGAAGACGCAAACCTCGATAGACACAGCGCACGCTGGTGTTGATGGGAACTGGAGCTGGAGGTGAAGATCTTCCAGAAGCATGTGTTCTCAGGATAGCATATATAACGGGCCTTGAAGGCGCAAACCTCGATAGACCCAGCGCACGTTTGTGTTGATGGTAACTGGAGCTGGAGGTGAAGATCTTCCAGAAGCATGTGTTCTCTAGAAAGCATATATAACGGGCCTTAAAGGCGCGACCTCGATAGACACAGCGCACGCTGGTGTTGATGGTAACTGGAGCTGGACGTGAAGATCTTCCAGAAGCATGTGTTCTCTGGATAGCATATATAACGAGCCTTGAAGACGCAAACCTCAATAGACACAGCGCACGCTGGCGTTGATGGGAACTGGAGCTGGAGGTGAAGATCTTCCAGAAGCATGTTTTCTCAGGATAGCATATATAACGGACCTTGAAGGCGCAACCTTGATAGACACAGCGCACGCTGGTGTTGGTGGTAACTGGAGCTGGAGGTGAAGATCTTCCAGAAGCATGTGTTCTCTGGATAGCATATATAACGAGCCTTGAAGACGCAAACCTCGATAGACACAGCGCACGCTGGTGTTGATGGGAACAGGAGCTGGAGGTGAAGATCTTCCAGAAGCATGTGTTCTCTGGATAGCATATATAACGGGCCTTGAAGGCGCAAACCTCGATAGACACAGCGCACGCTGGTGTTGATGGTAACTGGAGCTGGAGGTGAAGATCTTCCAGAAGCATGTGTTCTCTGGATAGCATATATAACGGGCCTTGAAGGCGCGACCTCGATAGACATTGCGCACGCTGGTGTTGATGGTAACTGGAGCTGGAGGTGAAGATCTTCCAGAAGCATGTGTTCTCAGGATAGCATATATAACGGGCCTTGAATGCGCAACCTCGATAGACACAGCGCACGCTGGTGTTGGTGGTAACTGGAGCTGGAGGTGAAGATCTTCCAGAAGCATGTGTTCTCTGGATAGCATATATAACGAGCCTTGAAGACGCAAACCTCAATAGACACAGCGCACGCTGGTGTTGATGGGAACTGGAGCTGGAGGTGAAGATCTTCCAGAAGCATGTGTCCTCTGGATAGCATATATAACGGGCCTTGAAGGCGCGACCTCGATAGACACAGCGCACGCTGGTGTTGGTGGTAACTGGAGCTGGAGTTGAAAATCTTCCAGAAGCATGTGTTCTCAGGATAGCATATATAACGGTCCTTGAAGGCGCAAACCTCGATAGACACAGCGCACGCTGGTGTTGATGGTAACTGGAGCTGGAGGTGAAGATCTTCCAGAAGCATGTGTTCTCTGGATAGCATATATAACGGGCCTTGGAGGCGCGACCTCGATAGACACAGCGCACGCTGGTGTTGATGGTAACTGGAGCTGGAGGTGAGGATCTTCCAGAAGCATGTGTTCTCTGGATAGCATATATAACGAGCCTTGATGGCGCAACCTCGATAGACACAGCGCACGCTGGTGTTGGTGGTAACTGGAGCTGGAGGTGAAGATCTTCCAGAAGCATGTGTTCTCTGGATAGCATATATAACGGGCCTTGAAGGCGCAAACCTCGATAGACACAGCGCACGCTGGTGTTGATGGTAACTGGAGCTGGAGGTGAAGATCCTCCAGAAGCATGTGTTCTCTGGATAGCATATATAACGGGCCTTGAAGGCGCAAACCTCGATATACACAATGCACGCTGGTGTTGATGGAAACTGGAGCTGGAGGTGAAGATCTTCCAGAAGCATGTGTTCTCTGGATAGCATATATAACGGGCCTTGAAGGCGCAAACCACGATAGACACAGTGCACGCTGGTGTTGATGGTAACTGGAGCTGGAGTTGAAGATCTCCCAGGAGCACCTGTTCTCTGGATAGCATATATAACGGACCTTGAAGGTGCAAACCTCGATAGACACAGCGCACGCTGGTGTTGATGGTAACTGGAGCTGGAGATGAAGATCTTCCAGAAGCATGTGTTCTCTGGATAGCATATATAACGGGCCTTGAAGGCGCAAACCTCGATAGACACAGCGCACATTGGTGTTGATGGTAACTGGAGCTGGAGGTGAAGATCCTCCAGAAGCATGTGTTCTCTGGATAGCATATATAACGGGCCTTGAAGGCGCAAACCTCGATATACACAATGCACGCTGGTGTTGATGGAAACTGGAGCTGGAGGTGAAGATCTTCCAGAAGCATGTGTTCTCTGGATAGCATATATAACGGGCCTTGAAGGCGCAAACCACGATAGACACAGTGCACGCTGGTGTTGATGGTAACTGGAGCTGGAGTTGAAGATCTTCCAGGAGCACCTGTTCTCTGGATAGCATATATAACGGAACTTGAAGGCGCAAACCTCGATAGACACAGCGCACGCTGGTGTTGATGGTAACTGGAGCTGGAGATGAAGATCTTCCAGAAGCATGTGTTCTCTGGATAGCATATATAACGGGCCTTGAAGGCGCAAACCTCGATAGACACAGTGCACGCTGGTGGTGATGGAAACTGGAGCTGGAGGTGAAGATCTTCCAGAAGCATATGTTCTCTGGATAGCATATATAACGGGCCTTGAAGGCGCAAACCTCGATAGACACAGTGCACGCTGGTGTTGATGGTAACTGGAGCTGGAGGTAAAGATCTTCCAGAAGCATGTGTTCTCTGGATAGCATAAATAACGGGCCTTGAAAGCGCAAACCTCGATAGACACAGCGCACGTTGTTGGTGGTAACTGGAGCTGGATGTGAAGGTCTTCCAGAAGCATGTGTTCTCTGGATAGCATATATAACGAGCCTTGAAGTCGCAAACCTCAATAGACACAGCGCACGCTGGTGTTGATGGGAACTGGAGCTGGAGGTGAAGATCTTCCAGAAGCATGTGTTCTCAGGATAGCATATATAACGGGCCTTGAAGGCGCAACCTCGATACACACAGCGCACGCTGGTGTTGGTGGTAACTGGAGCTGGAGGTGAAGATCTTCCAGAAGCATGTGTTCTCTGGATAGCATATATAACGAGCCTTGAAGACGCAAACCTCGATAGACACAGCGCACGCTGGTGTTGATGGGAACTGGAGCTGGAGGTGAAGATCTTCCAGAAGCATGTGTTCTCAGGATAGCATATATAACGGGCCTTCAAGGCGCTAACCTCGATAGACACAGCGCACGCTGGTGTTGATGGTAACTGGAGGTGGAGGTGAAGATCTTCCAGAAGCATGCGTTCTCTGGATAGCATATATAACGGGCCTTGAAGGCGCGACCTCGATAGACACAGCGCACGCAGGTGTTGATGGTAATTGGAGCTGGAGGTGAAGATCTTCCAGAAGCATGAGTTCTCTGGATAGCATATCTAACGGGCCTTGAAGGCGCAACCTCGATAGACACAGCGCACGATGGTGTTGATGGTAACTGGAGGTGAAGATCTTGCAGAAGCATGTGTTCTCTGGAGAGCATATATAACGAGCCTTGAAGGCGCAAACCTCGCTAGACACAGCGCACGTTGGTGTTGGTGGTAACTGGAGGTGAAGATCTTCCAGAAGCATGTGTTCTCTGGAGAGCATATATAACGGGCTTGAAGGCGCAAACCTCGATAGACACAGCGCACGCTGGTGTTGATGGTAACTTGAGCTGGAGATGAAGATCTTCCAGAAGCATGTGTTCTCTGGATATCATTTATAACGAGCCTTGAAGGCGCAACCTCGATAGACACGGCGCACGCTGGTGTTGATGGTAACTGGAGCTGGAGGTGAAGATCTTCCAGAAGCATGTGTTCTCTGGATAGCATATATAACGAGCCTTGAAGGCGCAACCTCGATAGACACAGCGCACGCTGGTGCTGATGGTAACTGGAGGTGAAGATCTTCCAGAAGCATGTGTTCTCTGGAGAGCATATATAACGGGACTTGAAGGCGCAACCTCGATAGACACAGCGCACGCTGGTGTTGATGGTAACTGGAGCTGGAGGTGAAGATCTTCCAGAAGCATGTGTTCTCTGGATAGCATATATAACGCTGGTGTTGATGGTAACTGGAGCTGGAGGTGAAGATCTTCCCGAAGCATGTGTTCTCTGGAGAGCATATATAACGGGCCTTGAAGGCGCAAACCTCGATAGACACAGCGCACGCTGGTGTTGATGGTAACTGGAGGTAAAGATCTTCCAGAAGCATGTGTTCTCTATATAGGATATATAACGAGCCTTGAAGGCGCAAACCTCGATAGACACAGCGCACGCTGGTGTTGATGGTAACTGGAGCTGGAGGTGAAGATCTTCCAGAAGCATGTGTTCTCTGGATAGCATATATAACGGGCCTTGAAGGCGCAACCTCGATAGACAAACCGCTTGCTGGTGTTGATGGTAACTGGAGCTGGAGGTGAAGATCTTCCAGAAGCATGTGTTCTCTGGATAGCATATATAACGAGCCTTGAAGGCGCAAACCTCGATAGACACAGTGCACGCTGGTGTTGATGGTAACTGGAGCTGGAGGTGAAGATCTTCCAGAAGCATGTGTTCTCAGGACAGCATATATAACGAGCCTTGAAGGCGCAAACCTCGATAGACACAGCGCACGCTTGTGTTGATGGTAACTGGAGCTGGAGGTGAAGATCTTCCAGAAGCATGTGTTCTCAGGATAGCATATATAACGAGCCTTGAAGGCGCAAACCTCGATAGACACAGCGCACGCTGGAGTTGATGGTAACTGGAGCTGGAGGTGAAGATCTTCCAGAAGCATGTGTTCTCTGGATAGCATATATAACGGGCCTTGAAGGCGCGATCTCGAAAGACACAGCGCACGCAGGTGTTGATGGTAACTGGAGCTGGAGGTGAAGATCTTCCAGAAGCATGTGTTCTCAGGATAGCATATATAACGGGCCTTGAAGGCGCAACCTTGATAGACACAGCGCACGCTGGTGTTGGTGGTAACTGGAGCTGGAGGTGAAGATCTTCCAGAAGCATGTGTTCTCTGGATAGCATATATAACGAGCCTTGAAGACGCAAACCTCGATAGACACAGCGCACGCTGGTGTTGATGGGAACTGGAGCTGGAGGTGAAGATCTTCCAGAAGCATGTGTTCTCAGGATAGCATATATAACGGGCCTTGAAGGCGCAAACCTCGATAGACCCAGCGCACGTTTGTGTTGATGGTAACTGGAGCTGGAGGTGAAGATCTTCCAGAAGCATGTGTTCTCTAGAAAGCATACATAACGGGCCTTAAAGGCGCGACCTCGATAGACACAGCGCACGCTGGTGTTGATGGTAACTGGAGCTGGACGTGAAGATCTTCCAGAAGCATGTGTTCTCAGGATAGCATATATAACGTTCCTTGAAGGCGCAAACCTCGATAGACACATTGCACGCTGGTGTTGATGGTAACTGGAGCTGGAGGTGAAGATATTCCAGAAGCATGTGTTCTCTGGATAGCATATATAACGGGCCTTGAAGGCGAAAACCTCGATAGACACAGTGCACGCTGGTGGTGATGGAAACTGGAGCTGGAGGTGAAGATCTTCCAGAAGCATATGTTCTCTGGATAGGTTATATAAGGGGCCTTGAAGGCGCAAACCTCGATAGACACAGTGCACGCTGGTGTTGATGGTAACTGGAGCTGGAGGTAAAGATCTTCCAGAAGCATGTGTTCTCTGGATAGCATAAATAACGGGCCTTGAAAGCGCAAACCTCGATAGACACAGCGCACGTTGGTGTTGGTGGTAACTGGAGCTGGAGTTGAAGATCTTCCAGAAGCATGTGTTCTCTGGATAGCATATATAACGAGCCTTGAAGACGCAAACCTCAATAGACACAGCGCACGCTGGTGTTGATGGGAACTGGAGCTGGAGGTGAAGATCTTCCAGAAGCATGTTTTCTCAGGATAGCATATATAACGGACCTTGAAGGCGCAACCTTGATAGACACAGCGCACGCTGGTGTTGGTGGTAACTGGAGCTGGAGGTGAAGATCTTCCAGAAGCATGTGTTCTCTGGATAGCATATATAACGAGCCTTGAAGACGCAAACCTCGATAGACACAGCGCACGCTGGTGTTGATGGGAACTGGAGCTGGAGGTGAAGATCTTCCAGAAGCATGTGTTCTCTGGATAGCATATATAACGGCCTTGAAGGCGCAAACCTCGATAGACACAGCGCACGCTGGTGTTGATGGTAACTGGAGCTGGAGGTGAAGATCTTCCAGAAGCATGTGTTCTCTGGATAGCATATATAACAGGCCTTGAAGGCGCGACCTCGATAGACACAGCGCACGCTGGTGTTGATGGTAACTGGAGCTGGAGGTGAAGATCTTCCAGAAGCATGTGTTCTCAGGATAGCATATATAACGGGCCTTGAATGCGCAACCTCGATAGACACAGCGCACGCTGGTGTTGGTGGTAACTGGAGCTGGAGGTGAAGATCTTCCAGAAGCATGTGTTCTCTGGATAGCATATATAACGAGCCTTGAAGACGCAAACCTCGATAGACACAGCGCACGCTGGTGTTGATGGGAACTGGAGCTGGAAGTGAAGATCTTCCAGAAGCATGTGTCCTCTGGATAGCATATATATCGGGCCTTGAAGGCGCGACCTCGATAGACACAGCGCACGCTGGTGTTGGTGGTAACTGGAGCTGGAGGTGAAGATCTTCCAGAAGCATGTGTTCTCAGGATAGCATATATAACGGTCCTTGAAGGCGCAAACCTCGATAGACACAGCGCACGCTGGTGTTGATGGTAACTGGAGCTGGAGGTGAAGATCTTCCAGAAGCATGTGTTCTCTGGATAGCATATATAACGGACCTTGAAGGCGCGACCTCGATAGACACAGCGCACGCTGGTGTTGATGGTAACTGGAGCTGGAGGTGAGGATCTTCCAGAAGCATGTGTTCTCTGGATAGCATATATAACGAGCCTTGAAGGCGCAACTTCGATAGACACAGCGCACGCTGGTGTTGGTGGTAACTGGAGCTGGAGGTGAAGATCTTCCAGAAGCATGTGTTCTCTGGATAGCATATATAGCGGGCCTTGACGGCGCAAACCTCGATAGACACAGCGCACGCTGGTGTTGATGGTAACTGGATCTGGAGGTGAAGATCCTCCAGAGGCATGTGTTCTCTGGATAGCATATATAACGGGCCTTGAAGGCGCAAACCTCGATATACACAATGCACGCTGGTGTTGATGGAAACTGGAGCTGGAGGTGAAGATCTTCCAGAAGCATGTGTTCTCTGGATAGCATATATAACGGGCCTTGAAGGCGCAAACCACGATAGACACAGTGCACGCTGGTGTTGATGGTAACTGGAGCTGGAGTTGAAGATCTTCCAGGAGCACCTGTTCTCTGGATAGCATATATAACGGACCTTGAAGGCGCAAACCTCGATAGACACAGCGCACGCTGGTGTTGATGGTAACTGGAGCTGAAGATGAAGATCTTCCAGAAGCATGTGTTCTCTGGATAGCATATATAACGGGCCTTGAAGGCGCAAACCTCGATAGACACAGTGCACGCTGGTGGTGATGGAAACTGGAGATGGAGGTGAAGATCGTCCAGAAGCATATGTTCTCTGGATAGCATATATAACGGGCCTTGAAGGCGCAAACCTCGATAGACACAGTGCACGCTGGTGTTGATGGTAACTGGAGCTGGAGGTGAAGGTCTTCCAGAAGCATGTGTTCTCTGGATAGCATATATAACGAGCCTTGAAGACGCAAACCTCAATAGACACAGCGCACGCTGGTGTTGATGGGAACTGGAGCTGGAGGTGAAGATCTTCCAGAAGCATGTGTTCTCAGGATAGCATATATAACGGGCCTTGAAGGCGCAACCTCGATACACACAGCGCACGCTGGTGTTGGTGGTAACTGGAGCTGGAGGTGAAGATCTTCCAGAAGCATGTGTTCTCTGGATAGCATATATAACGAGCCTTGAAGACGCAAACCTCAATAGACACAGCGCACGCTGGTGTTGATGGGAACTGGAGCTGGAGGTGAAGATCTTCCAGAAGCATGTGTTCTCAGGATAGCATATATAACGGGCCTTCAATGCGCAAACCTCGATAGACACAGCGCACGCTGGTGTTGATGGTAACTGGAGGTGGAGGTGAAGATCTTCCAGAAGCATGCGTTCTCTGGATAGCATATATAACGGGCCTTGAAGGCGCGACCTCGATAGACACAGCGCACGCTGGTGTTGATGGTAACTGGAGCTGGAGGTGAAGATCTTCCAGAAGCATGAGTTCTCTGGATAGCATATCTAACGGGCCTTGAAGGCGCAACCTCGATAGACACAGCGCACGCTGGTGTTGATGGTAACTGGAGGTGAAGATCTTCCAGAAGCATGTGTTCTCTGGAGAGCATATATAACGAGCCTTGAAGGCGCAAACCTCGCTAGACACAGCGCACATTGGTGTTGGTGGTAACTGGAGGTGAAGATCTTCCAGAAGCATGTGTTCTCTGGAGAGCATATATAACGGGCCTTGAAGGCGCAAACCTCGATAGACACAGCGCACGCTGGTGTTGATGGTAACTTGAGCTGGAGATGACGATCTTCCAGAAGCATGTGTTTTCTGGATATCATTTATAACGAGCCTTGAAGGCGCAACCTCGATAGACACAGCGCACGCTGGTGTTGATGGTAACTGGAGCTGGAGGTGAAGATCTTCCAGAAGCATGTGCTCTCTGGATAGCATATATAACGAGCCTTGAAGGCGCAACCTCGATAGACACAGCGCACGCTGGTGCTGATGGTAACTGGAGGTGAAGATCTTCCAGAAGCATGTGTTCTCTGGAGAGCATATATAACGGGACTTGAAGGCGCAACCTCGATAGACACAGCGCACGCTGGTGTTGATGGTAACTGGAGCTGGAGGTGAAGATCATCCAGAAGCATGTGTTCTCTGGATAGCATATATAACGAGCCTTGAAGGCGCAAACCTCGATAGACACAGCGCACGCTGGTGTTGATGGTAACTGGAGCTGGAGGTGAAGATCTTCCCGAAGCATGTGTTCTCTGGAGAGCATATATAACGGGCCTTGAAGGCGCAAACCTCGATAGACACAGCGCACGCTGGTGTTAATGGTAACTGGAGGTAAAGATCTTCCAGAAGCATGTGTTCTCTGGATAGCATATATAACGGGCCTTGAAGGCGCAAACCTCGATAGACACAGCGCACGTTGCTGTTGGTGGTAACTTGAGCTGGATGTGAAGATCTTCCAGAAGCATGTTTTCTCTGGATAGCATATATAACGGGCCTTGAAGACGCAAACCTCGATAGACACAGCGCACGTTGGTGTTGGTGGTAACTGGAGCTTGAGATGAAGATCTTCCAGAAGCATGTGTTCTCTGGATAGCATATATAACGAGCCTTGAAGGCGCAAACCTCGATAGACACAGCGCACGCTGGTGTTGATTGTAACTGGAGCTGGAGGTGAAGATCTTCCAGAAGCATGTGTTCTCTGGAGAGCATACATAACGGGCCTTGAAGGCGCAAACCTCGATAGACACAGCGCACGCTGGTGTTGATGGTAACTGGAGCTGGAGGTGAAGATCTTCCAGAAGCATGTGTTCTCTGGAGAGCATATATAATGAGCCTTGAAGGCGCAAACCTCGATAGAGACAGCGCACGTAGTGTTGATGGTAACTGGAGTTGGAGGTGAAGATCTTCCAGAAGCATGTGTTCACAGGATAGGTTATATAACGAGCCTTGAAGGCGCAACCTCGATAGACACAGCGCACGCTGGTGTTGATGGGAACTGGAGCTGGAGGTGAATATCTTCCAGAAGCATGTATTCTCTGGATAGCATATATAACGAGCCTTGAAGGCGCAAACCTCGATAGACACAGCGCACGCTGGTGTTGATGGTAACTGGAGCTGGAAGTGAATATCTTCTAGAAGCATATGTTCTCTGGATAGCATATATAACGGGCCTTGAAGGCGCAACCTCGATAGACACAGCGCACGCTGGTGTTGATGGTAACTGGAGCTGGAGGTGAAGATCTTCCAGAAGCATGTGTTCTCTGGATAGCATATATAACGCGCCTTGAAGGCGCAAACCTCGATAGACACAGCGCACGCTGGTGTTGATGGTAACTGGAGCTGGAGGTGAAGATCTTCCAGAAGCATATGTTCTCTGGATATCATTTATAACGAGCCTTGAAGGCGCAACCTCGATAGACACAGTTCACGCTGGTGTTGATGGTAACTGGAGCTGGAAGTGAAGATCTTCCAGAAGCATGTGTTCTCTGGAGAGCATACATAACGGGCCTTGAAGGCGCAAACCTCGATAGACACAGCGCACGCTGGTGTTGATGGTAACTGGAGCTGGAGGTGAAGATCTTCCAGAAGCATGTGTTCTCTGGAGAGCATATATAATGAGCCTTGAAGGCGCAAACCTCGATAGAGACAGCGCACGTAGTGTTGATGGTAACTGGAGCTGGAGGTGAAGATCTTCCAGAAGCATGTGTTCTCTGGATAGGATATATAACGAGCCTTGAAGGCGCAAACCTCGATAGACACAGCGCACGCTGGTGTTGATGGTAACTGGAGCTGGAGGTGAAGATCTTCCAGAAGCATGGGTTCTCTGGATAGCATATATAACGAGCTTTGAAGGCGCAACCTCGATAGACACAGCGCACGCTGGTGTTGATGGTAACTGGAGCTGGAGGTGAAGATCTTCCAGAAGCATGTGTTCTCTATATAGGATATATAACGAGCCTTGAAGGCGCAAACCTCGATAGACACAGCGCACGCTGGTGTTGATGGTAACTGGAGCTGGAGGTGAAGATCTTCCAGAAGCATGTGTTCTCTGGATAGCATATATAACGAGCCTTGAAGGCGCAAACCTCGATAGACACAGCGCACGCTGGTGTTGATGGTAACTGGAGCTGGAGGTGAAGATCTTCCAGAAGCATGTGTTCTCTGGATAGCATATATAACGGGCCTTGAAGGCGCAACCTCGATAGACAAACCGCTTGCTGGTGTTGATGGTAACTGGAGCTGGAGGTGAAGATCTTCCAGAAGCATGTGTTCTCTGGATAGCATAAATAACGGGCCTTGAAAGCGCAAACCTCGATAGACACAGCGCACGTTGGTGTTGGTGGTAACTGGAGCTGGAGGTGAAGGTCTTCCAGAAGCATGTGTTCTCTGGATAGCATATATAACGAGCCTTGAAGACGCAAACCTCAATAGACACAGCGCACGCTGGTGTTGATGGGAACTGGAGCTGGAGGTGAAGATCTTCCAGAAGCATGTGTTCTCAGGATAGCATATATAACGGGCCTTGAAGGCGCAACCTCGATACACACAGCGCACGCTGGTGTTGGTGGTAACTGGAGCTGGAGGTGAAGATCTTCCAGAAGCATGTGTTCTCTGGATAGCATATATAACGAGCCTTGAAGACGCAAACCTCGATAGGCACAGCGCACGCTGGTGTTGATGGGAACTGGAGCTGGAGGTGAAGATCTTCCAGAAGCATGTGTTCTCAGGATAGCATATATAACGGGCCTTCAAGGCGCAAACCTCGATAGACACAGCGCACGCTGGTGTTGATGGTAACTGGAGGTGGAGGTGAAGATCTTCCAGAAGCATGCGTTCTCTGGATAGCATATATAACGGGCCTTGAAGGCGCGACCTCGATAGGCACAGCGCACGCTGGTGTTGATGGTAACTGGAGCTGGAGGTGAAGATCTTCCAGAAGCATGAGTTCTCTGGATAGCATATCTAACGGGCCTTGAAGGCGCAACCTCGATAGACACAGCGCACGCTGGTGTTGATGGTAACTGGAGGTGAAGATCTTCCAGAAGCATGTGTTCTCTGGAGAGCATATATAACGAGCCTTGAAGGCGCAAACCTCGCTAGACACAGCGCTCATTGGTGTTGGTGGTAACTGGAGGTGAAGATCTTCCAGAAGCATGTGTTCTCTGGTGAGCATATATAACGGGCCTTGAAGGCGCAAACCTCGATAGACACAGCGCACGCTGGTGTTGATGGTAACTTGAGCTGGAGATGACGATCTTCCAGAAGCATGTGTTTTCTGGATATCATTTATAACGAGCCTTGAAGGCGCAACCTCGATAGACACAGCGCACGCTGGTGTTGATGGTAACTGGAGCTGGAGGTGAAGATCTTCCAGAAGCATGTGTTCTCTGGATAGCATATATAACGAGCCTTGAAGGCGCAACCTCGATAGACACAGCGCACGCTGGTGCTGATGGTAACTGGAGGTGAAGATCTTCCAGAAGCATGTGTTCTCTGGAGAGCATATATAACGGGACTTGAAGGCGCAACCTCGATAGACACAGCGCACGCTGGTGTTGATGGTAACTGGAGCTGGAGGTGAAGATCATCCAGAAGCATGTGTTCTCTGGATAGCATATATAACGAGCCTTGAAGGCGCAAACCTCGATAGACACAGCGCACGCTGGTGTTGATGGTAACTGGAGCTGGAGGTGAAGATCTTCCCGAAGCATGTGTTCTCTGGAGAGCATATATAACGGGCCTTGAAGGCGCAAACCTCGATAGACACAGCGCACGCTGGTGTTGATGGTAACTGGAGGTAAAGATCTTCCAGAAGCATGTGTTCTCTGGATAGCATATATAACGGGCCTTGAAGGCGCAAACCTCGATAGACACAGCGCACGTTGCTGTTGGTGGTAACTTGAGCTGGATGTGAAGATCTTCCAGAAGCATGTTTTCTCTGGATAGCATATATAACGGGCCTTGAAGGCGCAAACCTCGATAGACACAGCGCACGTTGGTGTTGGTGGTAACTGGAGCTTGAGATGAAGATCTTCCAGAAGCATGTGTTCTCTGGATAGCATATATAACGAGCCTTGAAGGCGCAAACCTCGATAGACACAGCGCACGCTGGTGTTGATGGTAACTGGAGCTGGAGGTGAAGATCTTCCAGAAGCATGTGTTCTCTGGAGAGCATACATAACGGGCCTTGAAGGCGCAAACCTCGATAGACACAGCGCACGCTGGAGTTGATGGTAACTGGAGCTGAAGATCTTCCAGAAGCATGTGTTCTCTGGAGAGCATATATAATGAGCCTTGAAGGCGCAAACCTCGATAGAGACAGCGCACGTAGAGTTGATGGTAACTGGAGTTGGAGGTGAAGATCTTCCAGAAGCATGTGTTCACTGGATAGGTTATATAACGAGCCTTGAAGGCGCAACCTCGATAGACACAGCGCACGCTGGTGTTGATGGGAACTGGAGCTGGAGGTGAAGATCTTCCAGAAGCATGTATTCTCTGGATAGCATATATAACGAGCCTTGAAGGCGCAAACCTCGATAGACACAGCGCACGCTGGTGTTGATGGTAACTGGAGCTGGAAGTGAAGATCTTCTAGAAGCATATGTTCTCTGGATAGCATATATAACGGGCCTTGAAGGCGCAACCTCGATAGACACAGCGCACGCTGGTGTTGATGGTAACTGGAGCTGGAGGTGAAGATCTTCCAGAAGCATGTGTTCTCTGGATAGCATATATAACGAGCCTTGAAGGCGCAAACCTCGATAGACACAGCGCACGCTGGTGTTGATGGTAACTGGAGCTGGAGGTGAAGATCTTCCAGAAGCATATGTTCTCTGGATATCATTTATAACGAGCCTTGAAGGCGCAACCTCGATAGACACAGTTCACGCTGGTGTTGATGGTAACTGGAGCTGGAAGTGAAGATCTTCCAGAAGCATGTGTTCTCTGGAGAGCATACATAACGGGCCTTGAAGGCGCAAACCTCGATAGACACAGCGCACGCTGGTGTTGATGGTAACTGGAGCTGGAGGTGAAGATCTTCCAGAAGCATGTGTTCTCTGGAGAGCATATATAATGAGCCTTGAAGGCGCAAACCTCGATAGAGACAGCGCACGTAGTGTTGATGGTAACTGGAGCTGGAGGTGAAGATCTTCCAGAAGCATGTGTTCTCTGGATAGGATATATAACGAGCCTTGAAGGCGCAAACCTCGATAGACACAGCGCACGCTGGTGTTGATGGTAACTGGAGCTGGAGGTGAAGATCTTCCAGAAGCATGGGTTCTCTGGATAGCATATATAACGAGCTTTGAAGGCGCAACCTCGATAGACACAGCGCACGCTGGTGTTGATGGTAACTGGAGCTGGAGGTGAAGATCTTCCAGAAGCATGTGTTCTCTATATAGGATATATAACGAGCCTTGAAGGCGCAAACCTCGATAGACACAGCGCACGCTGGTGTTGATGGTAACTGGAGCTGGAGGTGAAGATCTTCCAGAAGCATGTGTTCTCTGGATAGCATATATAACGGGCCTTGAAGGCGCAACCTCGATAGACAAACCGCTTGCTGGTGTTGATGGTAACTGGAGCTGGAGGTGAAGATCTTCTAGAAGCATGTGACCTCTGGATAGCATATATAACGAGCCTTGAAGGCGCAAACCTCGATAGACACAGTGCACGCTGGTGTTGATGGTAACTGGAGCTGGAGGTGAAGATCTTCCAGAAGCATGTGTTCTCAGGACAGCATATATAACGAGCCTTGAAGGCGCAAACGTCGATAGACACAGCGCACGCTGGTGTTGATGGTAACTGGAGCTGGAGGTGAAGATCTTCCAGCAGCATGTGTTCTCTGGATAGCATATATAACGAGCCTTGAAGGCGCAAACCTCGATAGACACAGCGCACGCTGGAGTTGATGGTAACTGGAGCTGGAGGTGAAGATCTTCCAGAAGCATGTGTTCTCTGGATAGCATATATAACGGGCCTTGAAGGCGCGACCTCGATAGACACAGCGCACGCTGGTGTTGATGGTAACTGGAGCTGGAGGTGAAGATCTTCCAGAATCATGTGTTCTCAGGATAGCATATATAACGGGCCTTGAAGGCGCAACCTTGATAGACACAGCGCACGCTGGTGTTGGTGGTAACTGGAGGTGGAAGTGAAGATCTTCCAGAAGCATGTGTTCTCTGGATAGCATATATAACGAGCCTTGAAGACGCAAACCTCGATAGACACAGCGCACGCTGGTGTTGATGGGAACTGGAGCTGGAGGTGAAGATCTTCCAGATGCATGTGTTCTCAGGATAGCATATATAACGGGCCTTGAAGGCGCAAACCTCGATAGACCCAGCGCACGTTTGTGTTGATGGTAACTGGAGCTGGAGGTGAAGATCTTCCAGAAGCTTGTGTTCTCTAGAAAGCATATATAACGGGCCTTAAAGGCGCGACCTCGATAGACACAGCGCACGCTGGTGTTGATGGTAACTGGAGCTGGACGTGAAGATCTTCCAGAAGCATGTGTTCTCTGGATAGCATATATATCGAGCCTTGAAGGCGCAACCTCGATAGACACAGCGCACGCTGGTGTTGGTGGTAACTGGAGCTGGAGGTGAAGATCTTCCAGAAGCATGTATTCTCTGGATAGCATATATAACTGGCCTTGAAGGCGCAAACCTCGATAGACACAGCGCACGCTGGTGTTGGTGGTAACTGGAGCTGGAGATGAAGATCCTCCAGAAGCATGTGTTCTCTGGATAGCATACATAACTGGCCTTGAAGGCGCAAACCTCGATAGACACAATGCACGCTGGTGTTGATGGAAACTGGAGCTGGAGGTGAAGATCTTCCAGAAGCATGTGTTCTCTGGATAGCATATATAACGGGCCTTGAAGGCGCAAACCTCGATAGACACAGTGCACGCTGGTGTTGATGGTAACTGGAGCTGGAAGTGAAGATTTTCCAGAAGCACGTGTTCTCTGGATAGCATATATAACGGACCTTGAATGCGCAAACCTCGATAGACACAGCGCACGCTGGTGTTGATGGTAACTGGAGCTGGAGATGAAGATCTTCCAGAAGCATGTGTTCTCTGGATAGCATATATAACGGGCCTTGAAGGCGCAAACCTCGATAGACACAGTGCACGCTGGTGGTGATGGAAACTGGAGCTGGAGGTGAAGATCTTCCAGAAGCATATGTTCTCTGGATAGGATATATAAGGGGCCTTGAAGGCGCAAACCTCGATAGACACAGTGCACGCTGGTGTTGATGGTAACTGGAGCTGGAGGTAAAGATCTTCCAGAAGCATGTGTTCTCTGGATAGCATAAATAACGGGCCTTGAAAGCGCAAACCTCGATAGACACAGCGCACGTTGGTGTTGGTGGTAACTGGAGCTGGAGGTGAAGATCTTCCAGAAGCATGTGTTCTCTGGATAGCATATATAACGAGCCTTGAAGACGCAAACCTCAATAGACACAGCGCACGCTGGTGTTGATGGGAACTGGAGCTGGAGGTGAAGATCTTCCAGAAGCATGTTTTCTCAGGATAGCATATATAACGGACCTTGAAGGCGCAACCTTGATAGACACAGCGCACGCTGTTGTTGGTGGTAACTGGAGCTGGAGGTGAAGATCTTCCAGAAGAATATGTTCTCTGGATAGCATATATAACGAGCCTTGAAGACGCAAACCTCGATAGACACAGCGCACGCTGGTGTTGATGGGAACTGGAGCTGGAGGTGAAGATCTTCCAGAAGCATGTGTTCTCTGGATAGCATATATAACGGGCCTTGAAGGCGCAAACCTCGATAGACACAGCGCACGCTGGTGTTGATGGTAACTGGAGCTGGAGGTGAAGATCTTCCAGAAGCATGTGGTCTCTGGATAGCATATATAACGGGCCTTGAAGGCGCGACCTCGATAGACACAGCGCACGCTGGTGTTGATGGTAACTGGAGCTGGAGGTGAAGATCTTCCAGAAGCATGTGTTCTCAGGATAGCATATATAACGGGCCTTGAATGCGCAACCTCGATAGACACAGCGCACGCTGGTGTTGGTGGTAACTGGAGCTGGAGGTGAAGATCTTCCAGAAGCATGTGTTCTCTGGATAGCATATATAACGAGCCTTGAAGACGCAAACCTCGATAGACACAGCGCACGCTGGTGTTGATGGGAACTGGAGCTGGAGGTGAAGATCTTCCAGAAGCATGTGTCCTCTGGATAGCATATATAACGGACCTTGAAGGCGCGACCTCGATAGACACAGCGCACGCTGGTGTTGGTGGTACCTGGAGCTGGAGGTGAAGATCTTCCAGAAGCATGTGTTCTCAGGATAGCATATATAACGGTCCTTGAAGGCGCAAACCTCGATAGACACAGCGCACGCTGGTGTTGATGGTAACTGGAGCTGGAGGTGAAGATCTTCCAGAAGCATGTGTCCTCTGGATAGCATATATAACGGGCCTTGAAGGCGCGACCTCGATAGACACAGCGCACGCTGGTGTTGATGGTAATTGGAGCTGGAGGTGAAGATCTTCCAGAAGCATGTGTTCTCTGGATAGCATATATAACGAGCCTTGAAGGCGCAACCTCGATAGACACAGCGCACGCTGGTGTTGGTGGTAACTGGAGCTGGAGGTGAAGATCTTCCAGAAGCATGTGTTCTCTGGATAGCATATATAACGGGCCTTGAAGGCGCAAACCTCGATAGACACAGCGCACGCTGGTGTTGATGGTAACTGGAGCTGGAGATGAAGATCCTCCAGAAGCATGTGTTCTCTGGATAGCATAGAGGCCTATAACTGGCCTTGAAGGCGCAAACCTCGATAGACACAATGCACGCTGGTGTTGATGGAAACTGGAGTTGGAGGTGAAGATCCTCCAGAAGCATGTGTTCTCTGGATAGCATATATAACGGGCCTTGAAGGCGCAAACCTCGATAGACACAGTGCACGCTGGTGTTGATGGTAACTGGAGCTGGAGGTGAAGATCTTCCAGAAGCACGCTTTCTCTGGATAGCATATATAACGGACCTTGAAGGCGCAAACCTCGATAGACACAGCGCACGCTGGTGTTGATGGTAACTGGAGCTGGAGATGAAGATCTTCCAGAAGCATGTGTTCTCTGGATAGCATAAATAACGGGCCTTGAAGGCGCAAACCTCGATAGACACAGCGCACGCTGGTGTTGGTGGTAACTGGAGCTGGAGGTGAAGATCTTCCAGAAGCATGTATTCTCTGGATAGCATATATAACGGACCTTGAATGCGCAAACCTCGATAGACACAGCGCACGCTGGTGTTGATGGTAACTGGAGCTGGAGATGAAGATCTTCCAGAAGCATGTGTTCTCTGGATAGCATATATAACGGGCCTTGAAGGCGCAAACCTCGATAGACACAGTGCACGCTGGTGGTGATGGAAACTGGAGCTGGAGGTGAAGATCTTCCAGAAGCATATGTTCTCTGGATAGGATATATAAGGGGCCTTGAAGGCGCAAACCTCGATAGACACAGTGCACGATGGTGTTGATGGTAACTGGAGCTGGAGGTAAAGATCTTCCAGAAGCATGTGTTCTCTGGATAGCATAAATAAAGGGCCTTGAAAGCGCAAACCTCGATAGACACAGCGCACGATGGTGTTGGTGGTAACTGGAGCTGGAGGTGAAGATCTTCCAGAAGCATGTGTTCTCTGGATAGCATATATAACGAGCCTTGAAGACGCAAACCTCAATAGACACAGCGCACGCTGGTGTTGATGGGAACTGGAGCTGAAGGTGAAGATCTTCCAGAAGCATGTTTTCTCAGGATAGCATATATAACGGACCTTGAAGGCGCAACCTTGATAGACACAGCGCACGCTGGTGTTGGTGGTAACTGGAGATGGAGGTGAAGATCTTCCAGAAGCATGTGTTCTCTGGATAGCATATATAACGAGCCTTGAAGACGCAAACCTCGATAGACAAAGCGCACGCTGGTGTTGATGGGAACTGGAGCTGGAGGTGAAGATCTTCCAGAAGCATGTGTTCTCTGGATAGCATACATAACGGGCCTTGAAGGCACAAACCTCGATAGACACAGCGCTCGCTGGTGTTGATGGTAACTGGAGCTGGAGGTGAAAATCTTCCAGAAGCATGTGGTCTCTGGATAGCATATATAACGGGCCTTGAAGGCGCGACCTCGATAGACACAGCGCACGCTGATGTTGATGGTAACTGGAGCTGGAGGTGAAGATCTTCCAGAAGCATGTTTTCGCAGGATAGCATATATAACGGGCCTTGAATGCGCAACCTCGATAGACACAGCGCACGCTGGTGTTGGTGGTAACTGGAGCTGGAGGTGAAGATCTTCCAGAAGCATGTGTTCTCTGGATAGCATATATAACGAGCCTTGAAGACGCAAACCTCGATAGACACAGCGCACGCTGGTGTTGATGGGAACTGGAGCTGGAGGTGAAGATCTTCCAGAAGCATGTGTCCTCTGGATAGCATATATAACGGGCCTTGAAGGCGCGACCTCGATAGACACAGCGCACGCTGGTGTTGGTGGTAACTGGAGCTGGAGTTGAAGATCTTCCCGAAGCATGTGTTCTCAGGATAGCATATATAACGGTCCTTGAAGGCGCAAACCTCGATAGACACAGCGCACGCTGGTGTTGATGGTAACTGGAGCTGGAGGTGAAGATCTTCCAGAAGCATGTGTCCTCTGGATAGCATATATAACGGGCCATGAAGGCGCGACCTCGATAGACACAGCGCACGCTGGTGTTGATGGTAATTGGAGCTGGAGGTGAAGATCTTCCAGAAGCATGTGTTCTCTGGATAGCATATATAACGAGCCTTGAAGGCGCAACCTCGATAGACACAGCGCACGCTGGTGTTGGTGGTAACTGGAGCTGGAGGTGAAGATCTTCCAGAAGCATGTGTTCTCTGGATAGCAAATATAACGGGCCTTGAAGGCGCAAACCTCGATAGACACAGCGCACGCTGGTGTCGTTGGTAACTGGAACTGGAGATGAAGATCCTCCAGAAGCATGTGTTCTCTGGATAGCATAGAGGCCTATAACGGGCCTTGAAGGCGCAAACTTCGATAGACACAATGCACGCTGGTGTTGATGGAAACTGGAGCTGGAGGTGAAGATCTTCCAGAAGCATTTGTTCTCTGGATAGCATATATAACGGGCCTTGAAGGCGCAAACCTCGATAGACACAGTGCACGCTGGTGTTGATGGTAACTGGAGCTGGAGGTGAAGATCTTCCAGAAGCACGTGTTCTCTGGATAGCATCCATAACGGACCTTGAAGGCGCAAACCTCGATAGACACAGCGCACGCTGGTGTTGATGGTAACTGGAGCTGGAGATGAAGATCTTCCAGAAGCATGTGTTCTCTGGATAGCATATATAACGGGCCTTGAAGGCGCAAACCTCGATAGACACAGTGCACGCTGGTGGTGATGGAAACTGGAGCTGGAGGTGCAGATCTTCCAGAAGCATATGTTCTCTGGATAGCATATATAAGGGGCCTTGAAGGCGAAAACCTCGATAGACACAGTGCACGCTGGTGTTGATGGTAACTGGAGCTGGAGGTGAAGATCTTCCAGAAGCACGTGTTCTCTGGATAGCATATATAACGGGCCTTGAAGGCGCAAACCTCGATAGACACAGCGCACGCTGGTGTTGATGGTAACTGGAGCTGGAGATGAAGATCCTCCAGAAGCATGTGTTCTCTGGATAGCATATATAACGGGCCTTGAGGGCGCAAACTTCGATAGACACAATGCACGCTGGTGTTGATGAAAACTGGAGCTGGAGGTGAAGATTTTCCAGAAGCATGTGTTCTCTGGATAGCATATATAACGGGCCTTGAAGGCGCAAACCTCGATAGACACAGTGCACGCTGGTGTTGATGGTAACTGGAGCTGGAGGTGAAGATCTTCCAGAAGCATGTGTTCTCTGGATAGCATATATAACGGGCCTTGAAAGCGCAAACCTCGATAGACACAGCGCACGCTGGTGTTGATGGTAACTGGAGCTGGAGGTGAAGATCTTCCAGAAGCATGTGTTCTCTGGATAGCATAAATAACGGGCCTTGAAAGCGCAAACCTCGATAGACACAGCGCACGTTGGTGTTGGTGGTAACTGGAGCTGGAGGTGAAGGTCTTCCAGAAGCATGTGTTCTCTGGATAGCATAAATAACGGGCCTTGAAGACGCAAACCTCGATAGACACAGCGCACGCTGGTGTTGATGGGAACTGGAGCTGGAGGTGAAGATCTTCCAGAAGCATGTGTTCTCAGGATAGCATATATAACGGGCCTTCAAGGCGCAAACCTCGATAGACACAGCGCACGCTTGTGTTGATGGTAACTGGAGCTGGAGGTGAAGATCTTCTAGAAGCATGTGTTCTCTGGATAGCATATATAACGAGCCTTGAAGGCGCAACCTCGATAGACACAGCGCACGCTGGTGTTGATGGTAACTGGAGCTGGAGGTGAAGATCTTCCAGAAGCATGTGTTCTCTGGATAGCATATATAACGGGCCTTGAAGGCGCGACCACGATAACCACAGCGCACGCTGGTGTTGATGGTAACTGGAGCTGGAGGTGAAGATCTTCCAGAAGCATGTGTTCTCTGGAGAGCATATATAATGAGCCTTGAAGGCGCAAACCTCGATAGAGACAGCGCACGAAGTGTTGATGGTAACTGGAGCTGGAGGTGAAGATCTTCCAGAAGCATGTGTTCTCTGGATAGGATATATAACGAGCCTTGAAGGCGCAAACCTCGATAGACACAGCGCACGCTGGTGTTGATGGTAACTGGAGCTGGAGGTGAAGATCTTCCAGAAGCATGGGTTCTCGGGATAGCATATATAACGAGCTTTGAAGGCGCAACCTCGATAGACACAGCGCACGCTGGTGTTGATGGTAACTGGAGCTGGAGGTGAAGATCTTCCAGAAGCATGTGTTCTCTATATAGGATATATAACGAGCCTTGAAGGCGCAAACCTCGATAGACACCGCGCACGCTGGTGTTGATGGTAACTGGAGCTGGAGGTGAAGATCTTCCAGAAGCATGTGTTCTCTGGATAGCATATATAACGGGCCTTGAAGGCGCAACCTCGATAGACAAACCGCTTGCTGGTGTTGATGGTAACTGGAGCTGGAGGTGAAGATCTTCCAGAAGCATGTGTTCTCTGGATAGCATATATAACGAGCCTTGAAGGCGCAAACCTCGATAGACACAGTGCACGCTGGTGTTGATGGTAACTGGAGCTGGAGGTGAAGATCTTCCAGAAGCATGTGTTCTCAGGACAGCATATATAACGAGCCTTGAAGGCGCAAACCTCGATAGACACAGCGCACGCTGGTGTTGATGGTAACTGGAGCTGGAGGTGAAGATCTTCCAGCAGCATGTGTTCTCAGGATAGCATATATAACGAGCCTTGAAGGCGCAAACCTCGATAGACACAGCGCACGCTGGAGTTGATGGTAACTGGAGCTGGAGGTGAAGATCTTCCAGAAGCATGTGTTCTCTGGATAGCATATATAACGGGCCTTGAAGGCGCGACCTCGATAGACACAGCGCACGCTGGTGTTGATGGTAACTGGAGCTGGAGGTGAAGATCTTCCAGAAGCATGTGTTCTCAGGATAGCATATATAACGGGCCTTGAAGGCGCAACCTTGATAGACACAGCGCACGCTGGTGTTGGTGGTAACTGGAGGTGGAAGTGAAGATCTTCCAGAAGCATGTGCTCTGGATAGCATATATAACGAGCCTTGAAGACGCAAATCTCGATAGACACAGCGCACGCTGGTGTTGATGGGAACTGGAGCTGGAGGTGAAGATCTTCCAGAAGCATGTGTTCTCAGGATAGCATATATAACGGGCCTTGAAGGCGCAAACCTCGATAGACCCAGCGCACGTTTGTGTTGATGGTAACTGGAGCTGGAGGTGAAGATCTTCCAGAAGCATGTGTTCTCTAGAAAGCATATATAACGGGCCTTAAAGGCGCGACCTCGATAGACACAGCGCACGCTGGTGTTGATGGTAACTGGAGCTGGACGTGAAGATCTTCCAGAAGCATGTGTTCTCTGGATAGCATATATATCGAGCCTTGAAGGCGCAACCTCGATAGACACAGCGCACGCTGGTGTTGGTGGTAACTGGAGCTGGAGGTGAAGATCTTCCAGAAGCATGTATTCTCTGGATAGCATATATAACTGGCCTTGAAGGCGCAAACCTCGATAGACACAGCGCACGCTGGTGTTGATGGTAACTGGATCTGGAGGTGAAGATCCTCCAGAAGCATGTGTTCTCCGGATAGCATATATAACGGGCCTTGAAGGCGCAAACCTCGATATACACAATGCACGCTGGTGTTGATGGAAACTGGAGCTGGAGGTGAAGATCTTCCAGAAGCATGTGTTCTCTGGATAGCATATATAACGGGCCTTGAAGGCGCAAACCACGATAGACACAGTGCACGCTGGTGTTGATGGTAACTGGAGCTGGAGTTGAAGATCTTCCAGGAGCACCTGTTCTCTGGATAGCATATATAACGGACCTTGAAGGCGCAAACCTCGATAGACACAGCGCACGCTGGTGTTGATGGTAGCTGGAGCTGGAGATGAAGATCTTCCAGAAGCATGTGTTCTCTGGATAGCATATATAACGGGCCTTGAAGGCGCAAACCTCGATAGACACAGTGCACGCTGGTGGTGATGGAAACTGGAGCTGGAGGTGAAGATCTTCCAGAAGCATATGTTCTCTGGATAGCATATATAACGGGCCTTGAAGGCGCAAACCTCGATAGACACAGTGCACGCTGGTGTTGATGGTAACTGGAGCTGGAGGTAAAGATCTTCCAGAAGCATGTGTTCTCTGGATAGCATATATAACGGGCCTTCAAGGCGCAAACCTCGATAGACACAGCGCACGCTGGTGTTGATGGTAACTGGAGGTGGAGGTGAAGATCTTCCAGAAGCATGCGTTCTCTGGATAGCATATATAACGGGCCTTGAAGGCGCAACCTCGATAGACACAGCGCACGCTGGTGTTGATGGTAACTGGAGCTGGACGTGAAGATCTTCCAGAAGCATGAGTTCTCTGGATAGCATATCTAACGGGCCTTGAAGGCGCAACCTCGATAGACACAGCGCACGCTGGTGTTGATGGTAACTGGAGGTGAAGATCTTCCAGAAGCATGTGTTCTCTGGAGAGCACATATAACGAGCCTTGAAGGCGCAAACCTCGCTAGACACAGCGCACATTGGTGTTGGTGGTAACTGGAGGTGAAGATCTTCCAGAAGCATGTGTTCTCTGGAGAGCATATATAACGGGCCTTGAAGGCGCAAACCTCGATAGACACAGCGCACGCTGGTGTTGATGGTAACTTGAGCTGGAGATGACGATCTTCCAGAAGCATGTGTTTTCTGGATATCATTTATAACGAGCCTTGAAGGCGCAACCTCGATAGACACAGCGCACGCTGGTGTTGATGGTAACTGGAGCTGGAGGTGAAGATCTTCCAGAAGCATGTGTTCTCTGGATAGCATATATAACGAGCCTTGAAGGCGCAACCTCGATAGACACAGCGCACGCTGGTGCTGATGGTAACTGGAGGTGAAGATCTTCCAGAAGCATGTGTTCTCTGGAGAGCATATATAACGGGACTTGAAGGCGCAACCTCGATAGACACAGCGCACGCTGGTGTTGATGGTAACTGGAGCTGGAGGTGAAGATCTTCCAGAAGCATGTGTTCTCCGGATAGCATATATAACGAGCCTGGAAGGCGCAAACCTCGATAGACACAGCGCACGCTGGTGTTGATGGTAACTGGAGCTGGAGGTGAAGATCTTCCCGAAGCATGTGTTCTCTGGAGAGCATATATAACGGGCCTTGAAGGCGCAAACCTCGATAGACACAGCGCACGCTGGTGTTGATGGTAACTGGAGGTAAAGATCTTCCAGAAGCATGTGTTCTCTGGATGGCATATATAACGGGCCTTGAAGGCGCAAACCTCGATAGACACAGCGCACGTTGCTGTTGGTGGTAACTTGAGCTGGATGTGAAGATCTTCCAGAAGCA
Source organism: Meconema thalassinum (assembly GCA_946902985.2). NCBI lineage: Eukaryota > Metazoa > Arthropoda > Insecta > Orthoptera > Tettigoniidae > Meconema > Meconema thalassinum. Next base: position 186,380,640 of record OX336388.2, on the reverse strand, counting down.
TGTTTTCTCTGGATAGCATATATAACGGGCCTTGAAGGCGCAAACCTCGATAGACACAGCGCACGTTGGTGTTGGTGGTAACTGGAGCTTGAGATGAAGATCTTCCAGAAGCATGTGTTCTCTGGATAGCATACATAACGGGCCTTGAAGGCGCAAACCTCGATAGACACAACGCACGCTGGTGTTGATGGTAACTGGAGCTGGAGGTGAAGATCTTCCAGAAGCATGTGTTCTCTGGAGAGCATATATAATGAGCCTTAAAGGCGCAAACCTCGATAGAGACAGCGCACGTAGTGTTGATGGTAACTGGAGTTGGAGGTGAAGATCTTCCAGAAGCATGTGTTCACTGGATAGGTTATATAACGAGCCTTGAAGGCGCAACCTCGATAGACACAGCGCACGCTGGTGTTGATGGGAACTGGAGCTGGAGGTGAAGATCTTCCCGAAGCATGTATTCTCTGGATAGCATATATAACGAGCCTTGAAGGCGCAAACCTCGATAGACACAGCGCACGCTGGTGTTGATGGTAACTGGAGCTGGAGGTGAAGATCTTCTAGAAGCATATGTTCTCTGGATAGCATATATAACGGGCCTTGAAGGCGCAACCTCGATAGACACAGCGCACGCTGGTGTTGATGGTAACTGGAGCTGGAGGTGAAGATCTTCCAGAAGCATGTGTTCTCTGGATAGCATATATAACGAGCCTTGAAGGCGCAAACCTCGATAGACACAGCGCACGCTGGTGTTGATGGTAACTGGAGCTGGATGTGAAGATCTTCCAGAAGCATATGTTCTCTGGATATCATTTATAACGAGCCTTGAAGGCGCAACCTCGATAGACACAGTTCACGCTGGTGTTGATGGTAACTGGAGCTGGAAGTGAAGATCTTCCAGAAGCATGTGTTCTCTGGAGAGCATACATAACGGGCCTTGAAGGCGCAAACCTCGATAGACACAGCGCACGCTGGAGTTGATGGTAACTGGAGCTGGAGGTGAAGATCTTCCAGAAGCATGTGTTCTCTGGAGAGCATATATAATGAGCCTTGAAGGCGCAAACCTCGATAGAGACAGCGCACGTAGTGTTGATGGTAACTGGAGCTGGAGGTGAAGATCTTCCAGAAGCATGTGTTCTCTGGATAGGATATATAACGAGCCTTGAAGGCGCAAACCTCGATAGACACAGCGCACGCTGGTGTTGATGGTAACTGGAGCTGGAGGTGAAGATCTTCCAGAAGCATGGGTTCTCTGGATAGCATATATAACGAGCTTTGAAGGCGCAACCTCGATAGACGCAGCGCACGCTGGTGTTGGTGGTAACTGGAGCTGGAGGTGAAGATCTTCCAGAAGCATGTGTTCTCTATATAGGATATATAACGAGCCTTGAAGGCTCAAACCTCGATAGACACAGCGCACGCTGGTGTTGATGGTAACTGGAGCTGGAGGTGAAGATCTTCCAGAAGCATGTGTTCTCTGGATAGCATATATAACGGGCCTTGAAGGCGCAACCTCGATAGACAAACCGCTTGCTGGTGTTGATGGTAACTGGAGCTGGAGGTGAAGATCTTCCAGAAGCATGTGTTCTCTGGATAGCATATATAACGAGCCTTGAAGGCGCAAACCTCGATAGACACAGTGCACGCTGGTGTTGATGGTAACTGGAGCTGGAGGTGAAGATCTTCCAGAAGCATGTGTTCTCAGGACAGCATATATAACGAGCCTTGAAGGCGCAAACCTCGATAGACACAGCGCACGCTGGAGTTGATGGTAACTGGAGCTGGAGGTGAAGATCTTCCAGAAGCATGTGTTCTCTGGATAGCATATATAACGGGCCTTGAATGCGCAAACCTCGATAGACACAGCGCACGCTGGTGTTGATGGTAACTGGAGCTGGAGATGAAGATCTTCCAGAAGCATGTTTTCTCTGGATAGCATATATAACGGGCCTTGAAGGCGCAAACCTCGATAGACACAGTGCACGCTGGTGGTGATGGAAACTGGAGCTGGAGGTGAAGATCTTCCAGAAGCATATGTTCTCTGGATAGGATATATAAGGGGCCTTGTAGGCGCAAACCTCGATAGACACAGTGCACGCTGGTGTTGATGGTAACTGGAGCTGGAGGTAAAGATCTTCCAGAAGCATGTGTTCTCTGGATAGCATAAATAACGGGCCTTGAAAGCGCAAACCTCGATAGACACAGCGCACGTTGGTGTTGGTGGTAACTGGAGCTGGAGGTGAAGATCTTGCAGAAGCATGTGTTCTCTGGATAGCATATATAACGAGCCTTGAAGACGCAAACCTCAATAGACACAGCGCACGCTGGTGTTGATGGGAACTGGAGCTGGAGGTGAAGATCTTCCAGAAGCATGTTTTCTCAGGATAGCATATATAACGGACCTTGAAGGCGCAACCTTGATAGACACAGCGCACGCTGGTGTTGGTGGTAACTGGAGCTGGAGGTGAAGATCTTCCAGAAGCATGTGTTCTCTGGATAGCATATATAACGAGCCTTGAAGACGCAAACCTCGATAGACACAGCGCACGCTGGTGTTGATGGGAACTGGAGCTGGAGGTGAAGATCTTCCAGAAGCATGTGTCCTCTGGATAGCATATATAACGGGCCTTGAAGGCGCGACCTCGATAGACACAGCGCACGCTGGTGTTGGTGGTAACTGGAGCTGGAGGTGAAGATCTTCCAGAAGCATGTGTTCTCAGGATAGCATATATAACGGTCCTTGAAGGCGCAAACCTCGATAGACACAGCGCACGCTGGTGTTGATGGTAACTGGAGCTGGAGGTGAAGATCTTCCAGAAGCATGTGTCCTCTGGATAGCATATATAACGGGCCTTGAAGGCGCAAACCACGATAGACACAGTGCACGCTGGTGTTGATGGTAACTGGAGCTGGAGTTGAAGATCTTCCAGGAGCACCTGTTCTCTGGATAGCATATATAACGGACCTTGAAGGCGCAAACCTCGATAGACACAGCGCACGCTGGTGTTGATGGTAGCTGGAGCTGGAGATGAAGATCTTCCAGAAGCATGTGTTCTCTGGATAGCATATATAACGGGCCTTGAAGGCGCAAACCACGATAGACACAGTGCACGCTGGTGTTGATGGTAACTGGAGCTGGAGTTGAAGATCTTCCAGGAGCACCTGTTCTCTGGATAGCATATATAACGGACCTTGAAGGCGCAAACCTCGATAGACACAGCGCACGCTGGTGTTGATGCTAGCTGGAGCTGGAGATGAAGATCTTCCAGAAGCATGTGTTCTCTGGATAGCATATATAACGGGCCTTGAAGGCGCAAACCTCGATAGACACAGTGCACGCTGGTGGTGATGGAAACTGGAGCTGGAGGTGAAGATCTTCCAGAAGCATATGTTCTCTGGATAGCATATATAACGGGCCTTGAAGGCGCAAACCTCGATAGACACAGTGCACGCTGGTGTTGATGGTAACTGGAGCTGGAGGTAAAGATCTTCCAGAAGCATGTGTTCTCTGGATAGCATATATAACGGGCCTTCAAGGCGCAAACCTCGATAGACACAGCGCACGCTGGTGTTGATGGTAACTGGAGGTGGAGGTGAAGATCTTCCAGAAGCATGCGTTCTCTGGATAGCATATATAACGGGCCTTGAAGGCGCAACCTCGATAGACACAGCGCACGCTGGTGTTGATGGTAACTGGAGCTGGACGTGAAGATCTTCCAGAAGCATGAGTTCTCTGGATAGCATATCTAACGGGCCTTGAAGGCGCAACCTCGATAGACACAGCGCACGCTGGTGTTGATGGTAACTGGAGGTGAAGATCTTCCAGAAGCATGTGTTCTCTGGAGAGCACATATAACGAGCCTTGAAGGCGCAAACCTCGCTAGACACAGCGCACATTGGTGTTGGTGGTAACTGGAGGTGAAGATCTTCCAGAAGCATGTGTTCTCTGGAGAGCATATATAACGGGCCTTGAAGGCGCAAACCTCGATAGACACAGCGCACGCTGGTGTTGATGGTAACTTGAGCTGGAGATGACGATCTTCCAGAAGCATGTGTTTTCTGGATATCATTTATAACGAGCCTTGAAGGCGCAACCTCGATAGACACAGCGCACGCTGGTGTTGATGGTAACTGGAGCTGGAGGTGAAGATCTTCCAGAAGCATGTGTTCTCTGGATAGCATATATAACGAGCCTTGAAGGCGCAACCTCGATAGACACAGCGCACGCTGGTGCTGATGGTAACTGGAGGTGAAGATCTTCCAGAAGCATGTGTTCTCTGGAGAGCATATATAACGGGACTTGAAGGCGCAACCTCGATAGACACAGCGCACGCTGGTGTTGATGGTAACTGGAGCTGGAGGTGAAGATCTTCCAGAAGCATGTGTTCTCCGGATAGCATATATAACGAGCCTGGAAGGCGCAAACCTCGATAGACACAGCGCACGCTGGTGTTGATGGTAACTGGAGCTGGAGGTGAAGATCTTCCCGAAGCATGTGTTCTCTGGAGAGCATATATAACGGGCCTTGAAGGCGCAAACCTCGATAGACACAGCGCACGCTGGTGTTGATGGTAACTGGAGGTAAAGATCTTCCAGAAGCATGTGTTCTCTGGATGGCATATATAACGGGCCTTGAAGGCGCAAACCTCGATAGACACAGCGCACGTTGCTGTTGGTGGTAACTTGAGCTGGATGTGAAGATCTTCCAGAAGCATGTTTTCTCTGGATAGCATATATAACGGGCCTTGAAGGCGCAAACCTCGATAGACACAGCGCACGTTGGTGTTGGTGGTAACTGGAGCTTGAGATGAAGATCTTCCAGAAGCATGTGTTCTCTGGATAGCATACATAACGGGCCTTGAAGGCGCAAACCTCGATAGACACAACGCACGCTGGTGTTGATGGTAACTGGAGCTGGAGGTGAAGATCTTCCAGAAGCATGTGTTCTCTGGAGAGCATATATAATGAGCCTTAAAGGCGCAAACCTCGATAGAGACAGCGCACGTAGTGTTGATGGTAACTGGAGTTGGAGGTGAAGATCTTCCAGAAGCATGTGTTCACTGGATAGGTTATATAACGAGCCTTGAAGGCGCAACCTCGATAGACACAGCGCACGCTGGTGTTGATGGGAACTGGAGCTGGAGGTGAAGATCTTCCCGAAGCATGTATTCTCTGGATAGCATATATAACGAGCCTTGAAGGCGCAAACCTCGATAGACACAGCGCACGCTGGTGTTGATGGTAACTGGAGCTGGAGGTGAAGATCTTCTAGAAGCATATGTTCTCTGGATAGCATATATAACGGGCCTTGAAGGCGCAACCTCGATAGACACAGCGCACGCTGGTGTTGATGGTAACTGGAGCTGGAGGTGAAGATCTTCCAGAAGCATGTGTTCTCTGGATAGCATATATAACGAGCCTTGAAGGCGCAAACCTCGATAGACACAGCGCACGCTGGTGTTGATGGTAACTGGAGCTGGATGTGAAGATCTTCCAGAAGCATATGTTCTCTGGATATCATTTATAACGAGCCTTGAAGGCGCAACCTCGATAGACACAGTTCACGCTGGTGTTGATGGTAACTGGAGCTGGAAGTGAAGATCTTCCAGAAGCATGTGTTCTCTGGAGAGCATACATAACGGGCCTTGAAGGCGCAAACCTCGATAGACACAGCGCACGCTGGAGTTGATGGTAACTGGAGCTGGAGGTGAAGATCTTCCAGAAGCATGTGTTCTCTGGAGAGCATATATAATGAGCCTTGAAGGCGCAAACCTCGATAGAGACAGCGCACGTAGTGTTGATGGTAACTGGAGCTGGAGGTGAAGATCTTCCAGAAGCATGTGTTCTCTGGATAGGATATATAACGAGCCTTGAAGGCGCAAACCTCGATAGACACAGCGCACGCTGGTGTTGATGGTAACTGGAGCTGGAGGTGAAGATCTTCCAGAAGCATGGGTTCTCTGGATAGCATATATAACGAGCTTTGAAGGCGCAACCTCGATAGACGCAGCGCACGCTGGTGTTGGTGGTAACTGGAGCTGGAGGTGAAGATCTTCCAGAAGCATGTGTTCTCTATATAGGATATATAACGAGCCTTGAAGGCTCAAACCTCGATAGACACAGCGCACGCTGGTGTTGATGGTAACTGGAGCTGGAGGTGAAGATCTTCCAGAAGCATGTGTTCTCTGGATAGCATATATAACGGGCCTTGAAGGCGCAACCTCGATAGACAAACCGCTTGCTGGTGTTGATGGTAACTGGAGCTGGAGGTGAAGATCTTCCAGAAGCATGTGTTCTCTGGATAGCATATATAACGAGCCTTGAAGGCGCAAACCTCGATAGACACAGTGCACGCTGGTGTTGATGGTAACTGGAGCTGGAGGTGAAGATCTTCCAGAAGCATGTGTTCTCAGGACAGCATATATAACGAGCCTTGAAGGCGCAAACCTCGATAGACACAGCGCACGCTGGAGTTGATGGTAACTGGAGCTGGAGGTGAAGATCTTCCAGAAGCATGTGTTCTCTGGATAGCATATATAACGGGCCTTGAATGCGCAAACCTCGATAGACACAGCGCACGCTGGTGTTGATGGTAACTGGAGCTGGAGATGAAGATCTTCCAGAAGCATGTTTTCTCTGGATAGCATATATAACGGGCCTTGAAGGCGCAAACCTCGATAGACACAGTGCACGCTGGTGGTGATGGAAACTGGAGCTGGAGGTGAAGATCTTCCAGAAGCATATGTTCTCTGGATAGGATATATAAGGGGCCTTGTAGGCGCAAACCTCGATAGACACAGTGCACGCTGGTGTTGATGGTAACTGGAGCTGGAGGTAAAGATCTTCCAGAAGCATGTGTTCTCTGGATAGCATAAATAACGGGCCTTGAAAGCGCAAACCTCGATAGACACAGCGCACGTTGGTGTTGGTGGTAACTGGAGCTGGAGGTGAAGATCTTGCAGAAGCATGTGTTCTCTGGATAGCATATATAACGAGCCTTGAAGACGCAAACCTCAATAGACACAGCGCACGCTGGTGTTGATGGGAACTGGAGCTGGAGGTGAAGATCTTCCAGAAGCATGTTTTCTCAGGATAGCATATATAACGGACCTTGAAGGCGCAACCTTGATAGACACAGCGCACGCTGGTGTTGGTGGTAACTGGAGCTGGAGGTGAAGATCTTCCAGAAGCATGTGTTCTCTGGATAGCATATATAACGAGCCTTGAAGACGCAAACCTCGATAGACACAGCGCACGCTGGTGTTGATGGGAACTGGAGCTGGAGGTGAAGATCTTCCAGAAGCATGTGTCCTCTGGATAGCATATATAACGGGCCTTGAAGGCGCGACCTCGATAGACACAGCGCACGCTGGTGTTGGTGGTAACTGGAGCTGGAGGTGAAGATCTTCCAGAAGCATGTGTTCTCAGGATAGCATATATAACGGTCCTTGAAGGCGCAAACCTCGATAGACACAGCGCACGCTGGTGTTGATGGTAACTGGAGCTGGAGGTGAAGATCTTCCAGAAGCATGTGTCCTCTGGATAGCATATATAACGGGCCTTGAAGGCGCGACCTCGATAGACACAGCGCACGCTGGTGTTGATGGTAATTGGAGCTGGAGGTGAAGATCTTCCAGAAGCATGTGTTCTCTGGATAGCATATATAACGAGCCTTGAAGGCGCAACCTCGATAGACACAGCGCACGCTGGTGTTGGTGGTAACTGGAGCTGGAGGTGAAGATCTTCCAGAAGCATGTGTTCTCTGGATAGCATATATAACGGGCCTTGAAGGCGCAAACCTCGATAGACACAGCGCACGCTGGTGTTGATGGTAACTGGAGCTGGAGATGAAGATCCTCCAGAAGCATGTGTTCTCTGGATAGCATAGAGGCCTATAACGGGCCTTGAAGGCGCAAACCTCGATAGACACAATGCACGCTGGTGTTGATGGAAACTGGAGCTGGAGGTGAAGATCTTCCAGAAGCATGTGTTCTCTTGATAGCATATATAACGGGCCTTGAAGGCGCAAACCTCGATAGACACAGTGCACGCTGGTGTTGATGGTAACTGGAGCTGGAGGTGAAGATCTTCCAGAAGCACGTGTTCTCTGGATAGCATATATAACGGACCTTGAAGGCGCAACCTCGATAGACACAGTTCACGCTGGTGTTGATGGTAACTGGAGCTGGAAGTGAAGATCTTCCAGAAGCATGTGTTCTCTGGAGAGCATACATAACGGGCCTTGAAGGCGCAAACCTCGATAGACACAGCGCACGCTGGTGTTGATGGTAACTGGAGCTGGAGGTGAAGATCTTCCAGAAGCATGTGTTCTCTGGAGAGCATATATAATGAGCCTTGAAGGCGCAAACCTCGATAGAGACAGCGCACGTAGTGTTGATGGTAACTGGAGCTGGAGGTGAAGATCTTCCAGAAGCATGTGTTCTCTGGATAGGATATATAACGAGCCTTGAAGGCGCAAACCTCGATAGACACAGCGCACGCTGGTGTTGATGGTAACTGGAGCTGGAGGTGAAGATCTTCCAGAAGAATGGGTTCTCTGGATAGCATATATAACGAGCTTTGAAGGCGCAACCTCGATAGACACAGCGCACGCTGGTGTTGATGGTAACTGGAGCTGGAGGTGAAGATCTTCCAGAAGCATGTGTTCTCTATATAGGATATATAACGAGCCTTGAAGGCGCAAACCTCGATAGACACAGCGCACGCTGGTGTTGATGGTAACTGGAGCTGGAGGTGAAGATCTTCCAGAAGCATGTGTTCTCTGGATAGCATATATAACGGGCCTTGAAGGCGCAACCTCGATAGACAAACCGCTTGCTGGTGTTGATGGTAACTGGAGCTGGAGGTGAAGATCTTCCAGAAGCATGTGTTCTCTGGATAGCATATATAACGAGCCTTGAAGGCGCAAACCTCGATAGACACAGTGCACGCTGGTGTTGATGGTAACTGGAGCTGGAGGTGAAGATCTTCCAGAAGCATGTGTTCTCAGGACAGCATATATAACGAGCCTTGAAGGCGCAAACCTCGATAGACACAGCGCACGCTGGTGTTGATGGTAACTGGAGCTGGAGGTGAAGATCTTCCAGAAGCATGTGTTCTCAGGATAGCATATATAACGAGCCTTGAAGGCGCAAACCTCGATAGACACAGCGCACGCTGGAGTTGATGGTAACTGGAGCTGGAGGTGAAGATCTTCCAGAAGCATGTGTTCTCTGGATAGCATATATAACGGGCCTTGAAGGCGCGACCTCGATAGACACAGCGCACGCTGGTGTTGGTGGTAACTGGAGCTGGAGGTGAAGATCTTCCAGAAGCATGTGTTCTCAGGATAGCATATATAACGGGCCTTGAAGGCGCAACCTTGATAGACACAGCGCACGCTGGTGTTGGTGGTAACTGGAGGTGGAAGTGAAGATCTTCCAGAAGCATGTATTCTCTGGATAGCATATATAACGAGCCTTGAAGACGCAAACCTCGATAGACACAGCGCACGCTGGTGTTGATGGTAACTGGATCTGGAGGTGAAGATCCTCCAGAAGCATGTGTTCTCTGGATAGCATATATAACGGGCCTTGAAGGCGCAAACCTCGATATACACAATGCACGCTGGTGTTGATGGAAACTGGAGCTGGAGGTGAAGATCTTCCAGAAGCATGTGTTCTCTGGATAGCATATATAACGGGCCTTGAAGGCGCAAACCACGATAGACACAGTGCACGCTGGTGTTGATGGTAACTGGAGCTGGAGTTGAAGATCTTCCAGGAGCACCTGTTCTCTGGATAGCATATATAACGGACCTTGAAGGCGCAAACCTCGATAGACACAGCGCACGCTGGTGTTGATGGTAACTGGAGCTGGAGATGAAGATCTTCCAGAAGCATGTGTTCTCTGGATAGCATATATAACGGGCCTTGAAGGCGCAAACCTCGATAGACACAGTGCACGCTGGTGGTGATGGAAACTGGAGCTGGAGGTGAAGATCTTCCAGAAGCATATGTTCTCTGGATAGCATATATAACGGGCCTTGAAGGCGCAAACCTCGATAGACACAGTGCACGCTGGTGTTGATGGTAACTGGAGCTGGAGGTAAAGATCTTCCAGAAGCATGTGTTCTCTGGATAGCATAAATAACGGGCCTTGAAAGCGCAAACCTCGATAGACACAGCGCACGTTGGTGTTGGTGGTAACTGGAGCTGGAGGTGAAGGTCTTCCAGAAGCATGTGTTCTCTGGATAGCATATATAACGAGCCTTGAAGACGCAAACCTCAATAGACACAGCGCACGCTGGTGTTGATGGGAACTGGAGCTGGAGGTGAAGATCTTCCAGAAGCATGTGTTCTCAGGATAGCATATATAACGGGCCATGAAGGCGCAACCTCGATACACACAGCGCACGCTGGTGTTGGTGGTAACTGGAGCTGGAGGTGAAGATCTTCCAGAAGCATGTGTTCTCTGGATAGCATATATAACGAGCCTTGAAGACGCAAACCTCGATAGACACAGCGCACGCTGGTGTTGATGGGAACTGGAGCTGGAGGTGACGATCTTCCAGAAGCATGTGTTCTCAGGATAGCATATATAACGGGCCTTCAAGGCGCAAACCTCGATAGACACAGCGCACGCTGGTGTTGATGGTAACTGGAGGTGGAGGTGAAGATCTTCCAGAAGCATGCGTTCTCTGGATAGCATATATAACGGGCCTTGAAGGCGCAACCTCGATAGACACAGCGCACGCTGGTGTTGATGGTAACTGGAGCTGGAGGTGAAGATCTTCCAGAAGCATGAGTTCTCTGGATAGCATATCTAACGGGCCTTGAAGGCGCAACCTCGATAGACACAGCGCACGCTGGTGTTGATGGTAACTGGAGGTGAAGATCTTCCAGAAGCATGTGTTCTCTGGAGAGCATATATAACGAGCCTTGAAGGCGCAAACCTCGCTAGACACAGCGCACATTGGTGTTGGTGGTAACTGGAGGTGAAGATCTTCCAGAAGCATGTGTTCTCTGGAGAGCATATATAACGGGCCTTGAAGGCGCAAACCTCGATAGACACAGCGCACGCTGGTGTTGATGGTAACTTGAGCTGGAGATGACGATCTTCCAGAAGCATGTGTTTTCTGGATATCATTTATAACGAGCCTTGAAGGCGCAACCTCGATAGACACAGCGCACGCTGGTGTTGATGGTAACTGGAGCTGGAGGTGAAGATCTTCCAGAAGCATGTGTTCTCTGGATAGCATATATAACGAGCCTTGAAGGCGCAACCTCGATAGACACAGCGCACGCTGGTGCTGATGGTAACTGGAGGTGAAGATCTTCCAGAAGCATGTGTTCTCTGGAGAGCATATATAACGGGCCTTGAAGGCGCAACCTCGATAGACAAACCGCTTGCTGGTGTTGATGGTAACTGGAGCTGGAGGTGAAGATCTTCCAGAAGCATGTGTTCTCTGGATAGCATATATAACGGGCCTTGAAGGCGCAAACCTCGATAGACACAGCGCACGTTGCTGTTGGTGGTAACTTGAGCTGGATGTGAAGATCTTCCAGAAGCATGTTTTCTCTGGATAGCATATATAACGGGCCTTGAAGGCGCAAACCTCGATAGACACAGCGCACGTTGGAGTTGGTGGTAACTGGAGCTTGAGATGAAGATCTTCCAGAAGCATGTGTTCTCTGGATAGCATATATAACGAGCCTTGAAGGCGCAAACCTCGATAGACACAGCGCACGCTGGTGTTGATGGTAACTGGAGCTGGAGGTGAAGATCTTCCAGAAGCATGTGTTCTCTGGAGAGCATACATAACGGGCCTTGAAGGCGCAAACCTCGATAGACACAGCGCACGCTGGTGTTGATGGTAACTGGAGCTGGAGGTGAAGATCTTCCAGAAGCATGTGTTCTCTGGAGAGCATATATAATGAGCCTTGAAGGCGCAAACCTCGATAGAGACAGCGCACGTAGTGTTGATGGTAACTGGAGTTGGAGGTGAAGATCTTCCAGAAGCATGTGTTCACTGGATAGGTTATATAACGAGCCTTGAAGGCGCAACCTCGATAGACACAGCGCACGCTGGTGTTGATGGGAACTGGAGCTGGAGGTGAAGATCTTCCAGAAGCATGTATTCTCTGGATAGCATATATAACGAGCCTTGAAGGCGCAAACCTCGATAGACACAGCGCACGCTGGTGTTGATGGTAACTGGAGCTGGAGGTGAAGATCTTCTAGAAGCATATGTTCTCTGGATAGCATATATAACGGGCCTTGAAGGCGCAACCTCGATAGACACAGCGCACGCTGGTGTTGATGGTAACTGGAGCTGGAGGTGAAGATCTTCCAGAAGCATGTGTTCTCTGGATAGCATATATAACGAGCCTTGAAGGCGCAAACCTCGATAGACACAGCGCACGCTGGTGTTGATGGTAACTGGAGCTGGAGGTGAAGATCTTCCAGAAGCATATGTTCTCTGGATATCATTTATAACGAGCCTTGAAGGCGCAACCTCGATAGACACAGTTCACGCTGGTGTTGATGGTAACTGGAGCTGGAAGTGAAGATCTTCCAGAAGCATGTGTTCTCTGGAGAGCATACATAACGGGCCTTGAAGGCGCAAACCTCGATAGACACAGCGCACGCTGGTGTTGATGGTAACTGGAGCTGGAGGTGAAGATCTTCCAGAAGCATGTGTTCTCTGGAGAGCATATATAATGAGCCTTGAAGGCGCAAAAACCTCGATAGAGACAGCGCACGTAGTGTTGATGGTAACTGGAGCTGGAGGTGAAGATCTTCCAGAAGCATGTGTTCTCTGGATAGGATATATAACGAGCCTTGAAGGCGCAAACCTCGATAGACACAGCGCACGCTGGTGTTGATGGTAACTGGAGCTGGAGGTGAAGATCTTCCAGAAGCATGTGTTCTCTGGAGAGCATATATAATGAGCCTTGAAGGCGCAAACCTCGATAGAGACAGCGCACGTAGTGTTGATGGTAACTGGAGATGGAGGTGAAGATCTTCCAGAAGCATGTGTTCTCTATATAGGATATATAACGAGCCTTGAAGGCGCAAACCTCGATAGACACAGCGCACGCTGGTGTTGATGGTAACTGGAGCTGGAGGTGAAGATCTTCCAGAAGCATGTGTTCTCTGGATAGCATATATAACGGGCCTTGAAAGCGCAAACCTCGATAGACACAGCGCACGTTGGTGTTGGTGGTAACTGGACCTGGAGGTGAAGGTCTTCCAGAAGCATGTGTTCTCTGGATAGCATATATAACGAGCCTTGAAGACGCAAACCTCAATAGACACAGCGCACGCTGGTGTTGATGGGAACTGGAGCTGGAGGTGAAGATCTTCCAGAAGCATGTGTTCTCAGGATAGCATATATAACGGGCCTTGAAGGCGCAACCTCGATACACACAGCGCACGCTGGTGTTGGTGGTAACTGGAGCTGGAGGTGAAGATCTTCCAGAAGCATGTGTTCTCTGGATAGCATATATAACGAGCCTTGAAGACGCAAACCTCGATAGACACAGCGCACGCTGGTGTTGATGGGAACTGGAGCTGGAGGTGAAGATCTTCCAGAAGCATGTGTTCTCAGGATAGCATATATAACGGGCCTTCAAGGCGCAAACCTCGATAGACACAGCGCACGCTGGTGTTGATGGTAACTGGAGGTGGAGGTGAAGATCTTCCAGAAGCATGCGTTCTCTGGATAGCATATATAACGGGCCTTGAAGGCGCAACCTCGATAGACACAGCGCACGCTGGTGTTGATGGTAACTGGAGCTGGAGGTGAAGATCTTCCAGAAGCATGAGTTCTCTGGATAGCATATCTAACGGGCCTTGAAGGCGCAACCTCGATAGACACAGCGCACGCTGGTGTTGATGGTAACTGGAGGTGAAGATCTTCCAGAAGCATGTGTTCTCTGGAGAGCATATATAACGAGCCTTGAAGGCGCAAACCTCGCTAGACACAGCGCACATTGGTGTTGGTGGTAACTGGAGGTGAAGATCTTCCAGAAGCATGTGTTCTCTGGAGAGCATATATAACGGGCCTTGAAGGCGCAAACCTCGATAGACACAGCGCACGCTGGTGTTGATGGTAACTTGAGCTGGAGATGACGATCTTCCAGAAGCATGTGTTTTCTGGATATCATTTATAACGAGCCTTGAAGGCGCAACCTCGATAGACACAGCGCACGCTGGTGTTGATGGTAACTGGAGCTGGAGGTGAAGATCTTCCAGAAGCATGTGTTCTCTGGATAGCATATATAACGAGCCTTGAAGGCGCAACCTCGATAGACACAGCGCACGCTGGTGCTGATGGTAACTGGAGGTGAAGATCTTCCAGAAACATGTGTTCTCTGGAGAGCATATATAACGGGACTTGAAGGCGCAACCTCGATAGACACAGCGCACGCTGGTGTTGATGGTAACTGGAGCTGGAGGTGAAGATCTTCCAGAAGCATGTGTTCTCTGGATAGCATATATAACGAGCCTTGAAGGCGCAAACCTCGATAGACACAGCGCACGCTGGTGTTGATGGTAACTGGTGCTGGAGGTGAAGATCTTCCCGAAGCATGTGTTCTCTGGAGAGCATATATAACGGGCCTTGAAGGCGCAAACCTCGATAGACACAGCGCACGCTGGTGTTGATGGTAACTGGAGGTAAAGATCTTCCAGAAGCATGTGTTCTCTGGATAGCATATATAACGGGCCTTGAAGGCGCAAACCTCGATAGACACAGCGCACGTTGCTGTTGGTGGTAACTTGAGCTGGATGTGAAGATCTTCCAGAAGCATGTTTTCTCTGGATAGCATATATAACGGGCCTTGAAGGCGCAAACCTCGATAGACACAGCGCACGTTGGTGTTGGTGGTAACTGGAGCTTGAGATGAAGATCTTCCAGAAGCATGTGTTCTCTGGATAGCATATATAACGAGCCTTGAAGGCGCAAACCTCGATAGACACAGCGCACGCTGGTGTTGATGGTAACTGGAGCTGGAGGTGAAGATCTTCCAGAAGCATGTGTTCTCTGGAGAGCATACATAACGGGCCTTGAAGGCGCAAACCTCGATAGACACAGCGCACGCTGGTGTTGATGGTAACTGGAGCTGGAGGTGAAGATCTTCCAGAAGCATGTGTTCTCTGGAGAGCATATATAATGAGCCTTGAAGGCGCATACCTCGATAGAGATAGCGCACGTAGTGTTGATGGTAACTGGAGTTGGACGTGAAGATCTTCCAGAAGCATGTGTTCACTGGATAGGTTATATAACGAGCCTTGAAGGCGCAACCTCGATAGACACAGCGCACGCTGGTGTTGATGGGAACTGGAGCTGGAGGTGAAGATCGTCCAGAAGCATGTATTCTCTGGATAGCATATATAACGAGCCTTGAAGGCGCAAACCTCGATAGACACAGCGCACGCTGGTGTTGATGGTAACTGGAGCTGGAGGTGAAGATCTTCTAGAAGCATATGTTCTCTGGATAGCATATATAACGGGCCTTGAAGGCGCAACCTCGATAGACACAGCGCACGCTGGTGTTGATGGTAACTTGAGCTGGAGGTGAAGATCTTCCAGAAGCATGTGTTCTCTGGATAGCATATATAACGAGCCTTGAAGGCGCAAACCTCGATAGACACAGCGCACGCTGGTGTTGATGGTAACTGGAGCTGGAGGTGAAGATCTTCCAGAAGCATATGTTCTCTGGATATCATTTATAACGAGCCTCGAAGGCGCAACCTCGATAGACACAGTTCACGCTGGTGTTGATGGTAACTGGAGCTGGAAGTGAAGATCTTCCAGAAGCATGTGTTCTCTGGAGAGCATACATTACGGGCCTTGAAGGCGCAAACCTCGATAGACACAGCGCACGCTGGTGTTGATGGTAACTGGAGCTGGAGGTGAAGATCTTCCAGAAGCATGTGTTCTCTGGAGAGCATATATAATGAGCCTTGAAGGCGCAAACCTCGATAGAGACAGCGCACGTAGTGTTGATGGTAACTGGAACTGGAGGTGAAGATCTTCCAGAAGCATGTGTTCTCTGGATAGGATATATAACGAGCCTTGAAGGCGCAAACCTCGATAGACACAGCGCACGCTGGTGTTGATGGTAACTGGAGCTGGAGGTGAAGATCTTCCAGAAGCATGTGTTCTCTGGATAGCATATATAACGGGCCTTGAAGGCGCAACCTCGATTGACAAACCACTTGCTGGTGTTGATGGTAACTGGAGCTGGAGGTGAAGATCTTCCAGAAGCTTGTGTTCTCTGGATAGCATATATAACGAGCCTTGAAGGCGCAAACCTCGATAGACACAGTGCACGCTGGTGTTGATGGTAACTGGAGCTGGAGGTGAAGATCTTCCAGAAGCATGTGTTGTCAGGACAGCATATATAACGAGCCTTGAAGGCGCAAACCTCGATAGACACAGCGCACGCTGCTGTTGATGGTAACTGGAGCTGGAGGTGAAGATCTTCCAGAAGCATGTGTTCTCAGGATAGCATATATAACGAGCCTTGAAGGCGCAAACCTCGATAGACACAGCGCACGCTGGAGTTGATGGTAACTGGAGCTGGAGGTGAAGATCTTCCAGAAGCATGTGTTCTCTGGATAGCATATATAACGGGCCTTGAAGGCGCGACCTCGATAGACACACCGCACGCTGGTGTTGATGGTAACTGGAGCTGGAGGTGAAGATCTTCCAGAAGCATGTGTTCTCAGGATAGCATATATAACGGGCCTTGAAGGCGCAACCTTGATAGACACAGCGCACGCTGGTGTTGGTGGTAACTGGAGCTGGAAGTGAAGATCTTCCAGAAGCATGTGTTCTCTGGATAGCATATATAACGAGCCTTGAAGACGCAAACCTCGATAGACACAGCGCACGCTGGTGTTGATGGGAACTGGAGCTGGAGGTGAAGATCTTCCAGAAGCATGTGTTCTCAGGATAGCATATATAACGGGCCTTGAAGGCGCAAACCTCGATAGACCCAGCGCACGTTTGTGTTGATGGTAACTGGAGCTGGAGGTGAAGATCTTCCAGAAGCATGTGTTCTCTAGAAAGCTTATATAACGGGCCTTAAAGGCGCGACCTCGATAGACACAGCGCACGCTGGTGTTGATGGTAACTGGAGCTGGACGTGAAGATCTTCCAGAAGCATGTGTTCTCTGGATAGCATATATATCGAGCCTTGAAGGCGCAACCTCGATAGACACAGCGCACGCTGGTGTTGGTGGTAACTGGAGCTGGAGGTGAAGATCTTCCAGAAGCATGTATTCTCTGGATAGCATATATAACTGGCCTTGAGGGCGCAAACCTCGATAGACACAGCGCACGCTGGTGTTGGTGGTAACTGGAGCTGGAGATGAAGATCCTCCAGAAGCATGTGTTCTCTGGATAGCATACATAACGGGCCTTGAAGGCGCAAACCTCGATAGACACAATGCACGCTGGTGTTGATGGAAACTGGAGCTGGAGGTGAAGATCTTCCAGAAGCATGTGTTCTCTGGATAGCATATATAACGGGCCTTGAAGGCGCAAACCTCGATAGACACAGTGCACGCTGGTGTTGATGGTAACTGGAGCTGGAAGTGAAGATCTTCCAGAAGCACGTGTTCTCTGGATAGCATATATAACGGACCTTGAATGCGCAAACCTCGATAGACACAGCGCACGCTGGTGTTGATGGTAACTGGAGCTGGAGGTGAAGATCTTCCAGAAGCATGTATTCTCTGGATAGCATATATAACTGGCCTTGAAGGCGCAAACCTCGATAGACACAGTGCACGCTAGTGTTGATGGTAACTGGATCTGGAGGTGAAGATCCTCCAGAAGCATGTGTTCTCTGGATAGCATATATAACGGACCTTGAAGGCGCAAACCTCGATAGACACAGCGCACGCTGGTGTTGATGGTAACTGGAGCTGGAGATGAAGATCTTCCAGAAGCATGTGTTCTCTGGATAGCATATATAACGGGCCTTGAAGGCGCAAACCTCGATAGACACAGTGCACGCTGGTGGTGATGGAAACTGGAGCTGGAGGTGAAGATCTTCCAGAAGCATATGTTCTCTGGATAGCATATATAACGGGCCTTGAAGGCGCAAACCTCGATAGACACAGTGCACGCTGGTGTTGATGGTAACTGGAGCTGGAGGTAAAGATCTTCCAGAAGCATGTGTTCTCTGGATAGCATAAATAACGGGCCTTGAAAGCGCAAACCTCGATAGACACAGCGCACGTTGGTGTTGGTGGTAACTGGAGCTGGAGGTGAAGGTCTTCCAGAAGCATGTGTTCTCTGGATAGCATATATAACGAGCCTTGAAGACGCAAACCTCAATAGACACAGCGCACGCTGGTGTTGATGGGAACTGGAGCTGGAGGTGAAGATCTTCCAGAAGCATGTGTTCTCAGGATAGCATATATAACGGGCCTTGAAGGCGCAACCTCGATACACACAGCGCACGCTGGTGTTGGTGGTAACTGGAGCTGGAGGTGAAGATCTTCCAGAAGCATGTGTTCTCTGGATAGCATATATAACGAGCCTTGAAGACGCAAACCTCGATAGACACAGCGCACGCTGGTGTTGATGGGAACTGGAGCTGGGGGTGAAGATCTTCCAGAAGCATGTGTTCTCAGGATAGCATATATAACGGGCCTTCAAGGCGCAAACCTCGATAGACACAGCGCACGCTGGTGTTGATGGTAACTGGAGGTGGAGGTGAAGATCTTCCAGAAGCATGCGTTCTCTGGATAGCATATATTACGGGCCTTGAAGGCGCAACCTCGATAGTCACAGCGCACGCTGGTGTTGATGGTAACTGGAGCTGGAGGTGAAGACCTTCCAGAAGCATGAGTTCTCTGGATAGCATATCTAACGGGCCTTGAAGGCGCAACCTCGATAGACACAGCGCACGCTGGTGTTGTTGGTAACTGGAGGTGAAGATCTTCCAGAAGCATGTGTTCTCTGGAGAGCATATATAACGAGCCTTGAAGGCGCAAACCTCGCTAGACACAGCGCACATTGGTGTTGGTGGTAACTGGAGGTGAAGATCATCCAGAAGCATGTGTTCTCTGGAGAGCATATATAACGGGCCTTGAAGGCGCAAACCTCGATAGACACAGCGCACGCTGGTGTTGATGGTAACTTGAGCTGGAGATGACGATCTTCCAGAAGCATGTGTTTTCTGGATATCATTTATAACGAGCCTTGAAGGCGCAACCTCGATAGACACAGCGCACGCTGGTGTTGATGGTAACTGGAGCTGGAGGTGAAGATCTTCCAGAAGCATGTGTTCTCTGGATAGCATATATAACGAGCCTTGAAGGCGCAACCTCGATAGACACAGCGCACGCTGGTGCTGATGGTAACTGGAGGTGAAGATCTTCCAGAAGCATGTGTTCTCTGGAGAGCATATATAACGGGACTTGAAGGCGCAACCTCGATAGACAAAGCGCACGCTGGTGTTGATGGTAACTGGAGCTGGAGGTGAAGATCTTCCAGAAGCATGTGTTCTCTGGATAGCATATATAACGAGCCTTGAAGGCGCAAACCTCGATAGACACAGCGCACGCTGGTGTTGATGGTAACTGGAGCTGGAGGTGAAGATCTTCCCGAAGCATGTGTTCTCTGGAGAGCATATATAACGGGCCTTGAAGGCGCAAACCTCGATAGACACAGCGCACGCTGGTGTTGATGGTAACTGGAGGTAAAGATCTTCCAGAAGCATGTGTTCTCTGGATAGCATATATAACGGGCCTTGAAGGCGCAAACCTCGATAGACACAGCGCACGTTGCTGTTGGTGGTAACTTGAGCTGGATGTGAAGATCTTCCAGAAGCATGTTTTCTCTGGATAGCATATATAACGGGCCTTGAAGGCGCAAACCTCGATAGACACAGCGCACGTTGGTGTTGGTGGTAACTGGAGCTTGAGATGAAGATCTTCCAGAAGCATGTGTTCTCTGGATAGCATATATAACGAGCCTTGAAGGCGCAAACCTCGATAGACACAGCGCACGCTGGTGTTGATGGTAACTGGAGCTGGAGGTGAAGATCTTCCAGAAGCATGTGTTCTCTGGAGAGCATACATAACGGGCCTTGAAGGCGCAAACCTCGATAGACACAGCGCACGCTGGTGTTGATGGTAACTGGAGCTGGAGGTGAAGATCTTCCAGAAGCATGTGTTCTCTGGAGAGCATATATAATGAGCCTTGAAGGCGCAAACCTCGATAGAGACAGCGCACGTAGTGTTGATGGTAACTGGAGTTGGAGGTGAAGATCTTCCAGAAGCATGTGTTCACTGGATAGGTTATATAACGAGCCTTGAAGGCGCAACCTCGATAGACACAGCGCACGCTGGTGTTGATGGGAACTGGAGCTGGAGGTGAAGATCTTCCAGAAGCATGTATTCTCTGGATAGCATATATAACGAGCCTTGAAGGCGCAAACCTCGATAGACACAGCGCACGCTGGTGTTGATGGTAACTGGAGCTGGAGGTGAAGATCTTCTAGAAGCATATGTTCTCTGGATAGCATATATAACGGGCCTTGAAGGCGCAACCTCGATAGACACAGCGCACGCTGGTGTTGATGGTAACTGGAGCTGGAGGTGAAGATCTTCCAGAAGCATGTGTTCTCTGGATAGCATATATAACGAGCCTTGAAGGCGCAAACCTCGATAGACACAGCGCACGCTGGTGTTGATGGTAACTGGAGCTGGAGGTGAAGATCTTCCAGAAGCATATGTTCTCTGGATATCATTTATAACGAGCCTTGAAGGCGCAACCTCGATAGACACAGTTCACGCTGGTGTTGATGGTAACTGGAGCTGGAAGTGAAGATCTTCCAGAAGCATGTGTTCTCTGGAGAGCATACGTAACGGGCCTTGAAGGCGCAAACCTCGATAGACACAGCGCACGCTGGTGTTGATGGTAACTGGAGCTGGAGGTGAAGATCTTCCAGAAGCATGTGTTCTCTGGAGAGCATATATAATGAGCCTTGAAGGCGCAAACCTCGATAGAGACAGCGCACGTAGTGTTGATGGTAACTGGAGCTGGAGGTGAAGATCTTCCAGAAGCATGTGTTCTCTGGATAGGATATATAACGAGCCTTGAAGGCGCAAACCTCGATAGACACAGCGCACGCTGGTGTTGATGGTAACTGGAGCTGGAGGTGAAGATCTTCCAGAAGCATGTGTTCTCTGGAGAGCATGTATAATGAGCCTTGAATGCGCAAACCTCGATAGAGACAGCGCACGTAGTGTTGATGGTAACTGGAGCTGGAGGTGAAGATCTTCCAGAAGCATGTGTTCTCTATATAGGATATATAACGAGCCTTGAAGGCGCAAACCTCGATAGACACAGCGCACGCTGGTGTTGATGGTAACTGGAGCTGGAGGTGAAGATCTTCCAGAAGCATGTGTTCTCTGGATAGCATATATAACGGGCCTTGAAGGCGCAACCTCGATAGACAAACCGCTTGCTGGTGTTGATGGTAACTGGAGCTGGAGGTGAAGATCTTCCAGAAGCATGTGTTCTCTGGATAGCATATATAAGGAGCCTTGAAGGCGCAAACCTCGATAGACACAGTGCACGCTGGTGTTGATGGTAACTGGAGCTGGAGGTGAAGATCTTCCAGAACCATGTGTTCTCAGGACAGCATATATAACGAGCCTTGAAGGCGCAAACCTCGATAGACACAGCGCACGCTGGTGTTGATGGTAACTGGAGCTGGAGGTGAAGATCTTCCAGAAGCATGTGTTCTCAGGATAGCATATATAACGAGCCTTGAAGGCGCAAACCTCGATAGACACAGCGCACGCTGGAGTTGATGGTAACTGGAGCTGGAGGTGAAGATCCTCCAGAAGCATGTGTTTTCTGGATAGCATACATAACGGGCCTTGAAGGCGCAAACCTCGATAGACACAATGCACGCTGGTGTTGATGGAAACTGGAGCTGGAGGTGAAGATCTTCCAGAAGCATGTGTTCTCAGGATAGCATATATAACGGGCCTTCAAGGCGCAAACCTCGATAGACACAGCGCACGCTGGTGTTGGTGGTAACTGGAGCTGGAGGTGAAGATCTTCCAGAAGCATGTATTCTCTGGATAGCATATATAACTGGCCTTGAAGGCGCAAACCTCGATAGACACAGCGCACGCTGGTGTTGGTGGTAACTGGAGCTGGAGATGAAGATCCTCCAGAAGCATGTGTTTTCTGGATAGCATACATAACGGGCCTTGAAGGCGCAAACCTCGATAGACACAATGCACGCTGGTGTTGATGGAAACTGGAGCTGGAGGTGAAGATCTTCCAGAAGCATGTGTTCTCTGGATAGCATATATAACGGGCCTTGAAGGCGCAAACCTCGATAGACACAGTGCACGCTGGTGTTGATGGTAACTGGAGCTGGAAGTGAAGATCTTCCAGAAGCACGTGTTCTCTGGATAGCATATATAACGGACCTTGAATGCGCAAACCTCGATAGACACAGCGCACGCTGGTGTTGATGGTAACTGGAGCTTGAGATGAAGATCTTCCAGAAGCATGTGTTCTCTGGATAGGATATATAAGGGGCCTTGAAGGCGCAAACCTCGATAGACACAGTGCACGCTGGTGTTGATGGTAACTGGAGCTGGAGGTAAAGATCTTCCAGAAGCATGTGTTCTCTGGATAGCATAAATAACGGGCCTTGAAAGCGCAAACCTCGATAGACACAGCGCACGTTGGTGTTGGTGGTAACTGGAGCTGGAGGTGAAGATCTTCCAGAAGCATGTGTTCTCTGGATAGCATATATAACGAGCCTTGAAGACGCAAACCTCAATAGACACAGCGCACGCTGGTGTTGATGGGAACTGGAGCTGGAGGTGAAGATCTTCCAGAAGCATGTTTTCTCAGGATAGCATATATAACGGACCTTGAAGGCGCAACCTTGATAGACACAGCGCACGCTGGTGTTGGTGGTAACTGGAGCTGGAGGTGAAGATCTTCCAGAAGCATGTGTTCTCTGGATAGCATATATAACGAGCCTTGAAGACGCAAACCTCGATAGACACAGCGCACGCTGGTGTTGATGGGAACTGGAGCTGGATGTGAAGATCTTCCAGAAGCATGTGTTCTCTGGATAGCATATATAACGGGCCTTGAAGGCGCAAACCTCGATAGACACAGCGCACGCTGGTGTTGATGGTAACTGGAGCTGGAGGTGAAGATCTTCCAGAAGCATGTGGTCTCTGGATAGCATATATAACGGGCCTTGAAGGCGCGACCTCGATAGACACAGCGCACGCTGGTGTTGATGGTAACTGGAGCTGGAGGTGAAGATCTTCCAGAAGCATGTGTTCTCAGGATAGCATATATAACGGGCCTTGAATGCGCAACCTCGATAGACACAGCGCACGCTGGTGTTGGTGGTAACTGGAGCTGGAGGTGAAGATCTTCCAGAAGCATGTGTTCTCTGGATAGCATATATAACGAGCCTTGAAGACGCAAACCTCGATAGACACAGCGCACGCTGGTGTTGATGGGAACTGGAGCTGGAGGTGAAGATCTTCCAGAAGCATGTGTCCTCTGGATAGCATATATAACGGGCCTTGAAGGCGCGACCTCGATAGACACAGCGCACGCTGGTGTTGGTGGTAACTGGAGCTGGAGGTGAAGATCTTCCAGAAGCATGTGTTCTCAGGATAGCATATATAACGGTCCTTGAAGGCGCAAACCTCGATAGACACAGCGCACGCTGGTGTTGATGGTAACTGGAGCTGGAGGTGAAGATCTTCCAGAAGCATGTGTCCTCTGGATAGCATATATAACGGGCCTTGAAGGCGCGACCTCGATAGACACAGCGCACGCTGGTGTTGATGGTAATTGGAGCTGGAGGTGAAGATCTTCCAGAAGCATGTGTTCTCTGGATAGCATATATAACGAGCCTTGAAGGCGCAACCTCGATAGACACAGCGCACGCTGGTGTTGGTGGTAACTGGAGCTGGAGGTGAAGATCTTCCAGAAGCATGTGTTCTCTGGAGAGCATACATAACGGGCCTTGAAGGCGCAAACCTCGATAGACACAGCGCACGCTGGTGTTGATGGTAACTGGAGCTGGAGGTGAAGATCTTCCAGAAGCATGTGTTCTCTGGAGAGCATATATAATGAGCCTTGAAGGCGCAAACCTCGATAGAGACAGCGCACGTAGTGTTGATGGTAACTGGAGTTGGAGGTGAAGATCTTCCAGAAGCATGTGTTCACTGGATAGGTTATATAACGAGCCTTGAAGGCGCAACCTCGATAGACACAGCGCACGCTGGTGTTGATGGGAACTGGAGCTGGAGGTGAAGATCTTCCAGAAGCATGTATTCTCTGGATAGCATATATAACGAGCCTTGAAGGCGCAAACCTCGATAGACACAGCGCACGCTGGTGTTGATGGTAACTGGAGCTGGAGGTGAAGATCTTCTAGAAGCATATGTTCTCTGGATAGCATATATAACGGGCCTTGAAGGCGCAACCTCGATAGACACAGCGCACGCTGGTGTTGATGGTAACTGGAGCTGGAGGTGAAGATCTTCCAGAAGCATGTGTTCTCTGGATAGCATATATAACGAGCCTTGAAGGCGCAAACCTCGATAGACACAGCGCACGCTGGTGTTGATGGTAACTGGAGCTGGAGGTGAAGATCTTCCAGAAGCATATGTTCTCTGGATATCATTTATAACGAGCCTTGAAGGCGCAACCTCGATAGACACAGTTCACGCTGGTGTTGATGGTAACTGGAGCTGGAAGTGAAGATCTTCCAGAAGCATGTGTTCTCTGGAGAGCATACGTAACGGGCCTTGAAGGCGCAAACCTCGATAGACACAGCGCACGCTGGTGTTGATGGTAACTGGAGCTGGAGGTGAAGATCTTCCAGAAGCATGTGTTCTCTGGAGAGCATATATAATGAGCCTTGAAGGCGCAAACCTCGATAGAGACAGCGCACGTAGTGTTGATGGTAACTGGAGCTGGAGGTGAAGATCTTCCAGAAGCATGTGTTCTCTGGATAGGATATATAACGAGCCTTGAAGGCGCAAACCTCGATAGACACAGCGCACGCTGGTGTTGATGGTAACTGGAGCTGGAGGTGAAGATCTTCCAGAAGCATGTGTTCTCTGGAGAGCATGTATAATGAGCCTTGAATGCGCAAACCTCGATAGAGACAGCGCACGTAGTGTTGATGGTAACTGGAGCTGGAGGTGAAGATCTTCCAGAAGCATGTGTTCTCTATATAGGATATATAACGAGCCTTGAAGGCGCAAACCTCGATAGACACAGCGCACGCTGGTGTTGATGGTAACTGGAGCTGGAGGTGAAGATCTTCCAGAAGCATGTGTTCTCTGGATAGCATATATAACGGGCCTTGAAGGCGCAACCTCGATAGACAAACCGCTTGCTGGTGTTGATGGTAACTGGAGCTGGAGGTGAAGATCTTCCAGAAGCATGTGTTCTCTGGATAGCATATATAAGGAGCCTTGAAGGCGCAAACCTCGATAGACACAGTGCACGCTGGTGTTGATGGTAACTGGAGCTGGAGGTGAAGATCTTCCAGAACCATGTGTTCTCAGGACAGCATATATAACGAGCCTTGAAGGCGCAAACCTCGATAGACACAGCGCACGCTGGTGTTGATGGTAACTGGAGCTGGAGGTGAAGATCTTCCAGAAGCATGTGTTCTCAGGATAGCATATATAACGAGCCTTGAAGGCGCAAACCTCGATAGACACAGCGCACGCTGGAGTTGATGGTAACTGGAGCTGGAGGTGAAGATCCTCCAGAAGCATGTGTTTTCTGGATAGCATACATAACGGGCCTTGAAGGCGCAAACCTCGATAGACACAATGCACGCTGGTGTTGATGGAAACTGGAGCTGGAGGTGAAGATCTTCCAGAAGCATGTGTTCTCAGGATAGCATATATAACGGGCCTTCAAGGCGCAAACCTCGATAGACACAGCGCACGCTGGTGTTGGTGGTAACTGGAGCTGGAGGTGAAGATCTTCCAGAAGCATGTATTCTCTGGATAGCATATATAACTGGCCTTGAAGGCGCAAACCTCGATAGACACAGCGCACGCTGGTGTTGGTGGTAACTGGAGCTGGAGATGAAGATCCTCCAGAAGCATGTGTTTTCTGGATAGCATACATAACGGGCCTTGAAGGCGCAAACCTCGATAGACACAATGCACGCTGGTGTTGATGGAAACTGGAGCTGGAGGTGAAGATCTTCCAGAAGCATGTGTTCTCTGGATAGCATATATAACGGGCCTTGAAGGCGCAAACCTCGATAGACACAGTGCACGCTGGTGTTGATGGTAACTGGAGCTGGAAGTGAAGATCTTCCAGAAGCACGTGTTCTCTGGATAGCATATATAACGGACCTTGAATGCGCAAACCTCGATAGACACAGCGCACGCTGGTGTTGATGGTAACTGGAGCTTGAGATGAAGATCTTCCAGAAGCATGTGTTCTCTGGATAGGATATATAAGGGGCCTTGAAGGCGCAAACCTCGATAGACACAGTGCACGCTGGTGTTGATGGTAACTGGAGCTGGAGGTAAAGATCTTCCAGAAGCATGTGTTCTCTGGATAGCATAAATAACGGGCCTTGAAAGCGCAAACCTCGATAGACACAGCGCACGTTGGTGTTGGTGGTAACTGGAGCTGGAGGTGAAGATCTTCCAGAAGCATGTGTTCTCTGGATAGCATATATAACGAGCCTTGAAGACGCAAACCTCAATAGACACAGCGCACGCTGGTGTTGATGGGAACTGGAGCTGGAGGTGAAGATCTTCCAGAAGCATGTTTTCTCAGGATAGCATATATAACGGACCTTGAAGGCGCAACCTTGATAGACACAGCGCACGCTGGTGTTGGTGGTAACTGGAGCTGGAGGTGAAGATCTTCCAGAAGCATGTGTTCTCTGGATAGCATATATAACGAGCCTTGAAGACGCAAACCTCGATAGACACAGCGCACGCTGGTGTTGATGGGAACTGGAGCTGGATGTGAAGATCTTCCAGAAGCATGTGTTCTCTGGATAGCATATATAACGGGCCTTGAAGGCGCAAACCTCGATAGACACAGCGCACGCTGGTGTTGATGGTAACTGGAGCTGGAGGTGAAGATCTTCCAGAAGCATGTGGTCTCTGGATAGCATATATAACGGGCCTTGAAGGCGCGACCTCGATAGACACAGCGCACGCTGGTGTTGATGGTAACTGGAGCTGGAGGTGAAGATCTTCCAGAAGCATGTGTTCTCAGGATAGCATATATAACGGGCCTTGAATGCGCAACCTCGATAGACACAGCGCACGCTGGTGTTGGTGGTAACTGGAGCTGGAGGTGAAGATCTTCCAGAAGCATGTGTTCTCTGGATAGCATATATAACGAGCCTTGAAGACGCAAACCTCGATAGACACAGCGCACGCTGGTGTTGATGGGAACTGGAGCTGGAGGTGAAGATCTTCCAGAAGCATGTGTCCTCTGGATAGCATATATAACGGGCCTTGAAGGCGCGACCTCGATAGACACAGCGCACGCTGGTGTTGGTGGTAACTGGAGCTGGAGGTGAAGATCTTCCAGAAGCATGTGTTCTCAGGATAGCATATATAACGGTCCTTGAAGGCGCAAACCTCGATAGACACAGCGCACGCTGGTGTTGATGGTAACTGGAGCTGGAGGTGAAGATCTTCCAGAAGCATGTGTCCTCTGGATAGCATATATAACGGGCCTTGAAGGCGCGACCTCGATAGACACAGCGCACGCTGGTGTTGATGGTAATTGGAGCTGGAGGTGAAGATCTTCCAGAAGCATGTGTTCTCTGGATAGCATATATAACGAGCCTTGAAGGCGCAACCTCGATAGACACAGCGCACGCTGGTGTTGGTGGTAACTGGAGCTGGAGGTGAAGATCTTCCAGAAGCATGTGTTCTCTGGATAGCATATATAACGGGCCTTGAAGGCGCAAACCTCGATAGACACAGCGCACGCTGGTGTTGATGGTAACTGGAGCTGGAGATGAAGATCCTCCAGAAGCATGTGTTCTCTGGATAGCATAGAGGCCTATAACGGGCCTTGAAGGCGCAAACCTCGATAGACACAATGCACGCTGGTGTTGATGGAAACTGGAGCTGGAGGTGAAGATCTTCCAGAAGCATGTGTTCTCTGTATAGCATATATAACGGGCCTTGAAGGCGCAAACCTCGATAGACACAGTGCACGCTGGTGTTGATGGTAACTGGAGCTGGAGGTGAAGATCTTCCAGAAGCACGTGTTCTCTGGATAGCATATATAACGGACCTTGAAGGCGCAAACCTCGATAGACACAGCGCACGCTGGTGTTGATGGTAACTGGAGCTGGAGCTGAAGATCTTCCAGAAGCATGTGTTCTCTGGATAGCATATATAACGGGCCTTGAAGGCGCAAACCTCGATAGACACAGCGCACGCTGGTGTTGGTGGTAACTGGAGCTGGAGGTGAAGATCTTCCAGAAGCATGTATTCTCTGGATAGCATATATAACGGACCTTGAATGCGCAAACCTCGATAGACACAGCGCACGCTGGTGTTGATGGTAACTGGAGCTGGAGATGAAGATCTTCCAGAAGCATGTGTTCTCTGGATAGCATATATAACGGGCCTTGAAGGCGCAAACCTCGATAGACACAGTGCACGCTGGTGTTGATGGTAACTGGAGCTGGAGGTAAAGATCTTCCAGAAGCATGTGTTCTCTGGATAGCATAAATAACGGGCCTTGAAAGCGCAAACCTCGATAGACACAGCGCACGATGGTGTTGGTGGTAACTGGAGCTGGAGGTGAAGATCTTCCAGAAGCATGTGTTCTCTGGATAGCATATATAACGAGCCTTGAAGACGCAAACCTCAATAGACACAGCGCACGCTGGTGTTGATGGGAACTGGAGCTGGAGGTGAAGATCTTCCAGAAGCATGTTTTCTCAGGATAGCATATATAACGGACCTTGAAGGCGCAACCTTGATAGAAACAGCGCACGCTGGTGTTGGTGGTAACTGGAGCTGGAGGTGAAGATCTTCCAGAAGCATGTGTTCTCTGGATAGCATATATAACGAGCCTTGAAGACGCAAACCTCGATAGACAAAGCGCACGCTGGTGTTGATGGGAACTGGAGCTGGAGGTGAAGATCTTCCAGAAGCATGTGTTCTCTGGATAGCATATATAACGGGCCTTGAAGGCACAAACCTCGATAGACACAGCGCACGCTGGTGTTGATGGTAACTGGAGCTGGAGGTGAAGATCTTCCAGAAGCATGTGGTCTCTGGATAGCATATATAACGGGCCTTGAAGGCGCGACCTCGATAGACACAGCGCACGCTGGTGTTGATGATAATTGGAGCTAGAAGTGAAGATCTTCCAGAAGCATGTGTCCTCTGGATAGCATATATAACGGGCCTTGAAGGCGCGACCTCGATAGACACAGCGCACGCTGGTGTTGGTGGTAACTGGAGCTGGAGGTGAAGATCTTCCCGAAGCATGTGTTCTCAGGATAGCATATATAACGGTCCTTGAAGGCGCAAACCTCGATAGACACAGCGCACGCTGGTGTTGATGGTAACTGGAGCTGGAGGTGAAGATCTTCCAGAAGCATGTGTCCTCTGGATAGCATATATAACGGGCCTTGAAGGCGCGACCTCGATAGACACAGCGCACGCTGGTGTTGATGGTAATTGGAGCTGGAGGTGAAGATCTTCCAGAAGCATGTGTTCTCTGGATAGCATATATAACGAGCCTTGAAAGCGCAACCTCGATAGACACAGCGCACGCTGGTGTTGGTGGTAACTGGAGCTGGAGGTGAAGATCTTCCAGAAGCATGTGTTCTCTGGATAGCATATATAACGGGCCTTGAAGGCGCAAACCTCGATAGACACAGCGCACGCTGGTGTTGATGGTAACTGGAGCTGGAGATGAAGATCCTCCAGAAGCATGTGTTCTCTGGATAGCATAGAGGCCTATAACGGGCCTTGAAGGCGCAAACCTCGATAGACACAATGCACGCTGGTGTTGATGGAAACTGGAGCTGGAGGTGAAGATCTTCCAGAAGCATGTGTTCTCTGGATAGCATATATAACGGGCCTTGAAGGCGCAAACCTCGATAGACACAGTGCACGCTGGTGTTGATGGTAACTGGAGCTGGAGGTGAAGATCTTCCAGAAGCACGTGTTCTCTGGATAGCATATATAAAGGACCTTGAAGGCGCAAACCTCGATAGACACAGCGCACGCTGGTGTTGATGGTAACTGGAGTTGGAGATGAAGATCCTCCAGAAGCATGTGTTCTCTGGATAGCATATATAACGGGCCTTGAAGGCGCTAACCTCGATAGACACAGTGCACGCTGGTGTTGATGGTAACTGGAGCTCGAGGTGAAGATCTTCCAGAAGCATGTGTTCTCTGGAAAGCATATATAACGGGCCTTGAAGGCGCGACCTCGATAGACACAGCGCGTGCTGGTGTTGATGGTAACTGGAGCTGGAGGTGAAGATCTTCCAGAAGCATGTGTTCTCTGGATAGCATATATAACGAGCCTTGAAGGCGCAACCTCGATAGACACAGCGCACGCTGGTGTTGGTGGTAACTGGAGCTGGAGTTGAAGATCTTCCAGAAGCATGTGTTCTCTGGATAGCATATATAACGGGCCTTGAAGGCGCAAACCTCGATAGACACAGCGCACGCTGGTGTTGATGGTAACTGGAGCTGGAGATGTAGATCCTCCAGAAGCATGTGTTCTCTGGATAGCATATATAACGGGCCTTGAAGGCGCAAACCTCGATAGACACAATGCACGCTGGTGTTGATGGAAACTGGAGCTGGAGGTGAAGATCTTCCAGAAGCATGTGTTCTCTGGATAGCATATATAACGGGCCTTGAAGGCGCAAACCTCGATAGACACAGTGCACGCTGGTGTTGATGGTAACTGGAGCTGGAGGTGAAGATCTTCCAGAAGCATGTGTTCTCTGGATAGCATATATAACGGGCCTTGAAGGCGCAAACCTCGATAGACACAGCGAACGCTGGTGTTGATGGTAACTGGAGCTGGAGGTGAAGATCTTCCAGAAGCATGTGTTCTCTGGATAGCATATATAACGGGCCTTGAAAGCGCAAACCTCGATAGACACAGCGCACGTTGGTGTTGGTGGTAACTGGAGCTGGAGGTGAAGGTCTTCCAGAAGCATGTGTTCTCTGGATAGCATATATAACGAGCCTTGAAGACGCAAACCTCAATAGACACAGCGCACGCTGGTGTTGAAGGGAACTGGAGCTGGAGGTGAAGATCTTCCAGAAGCATGTGTTCTCTGGATAGCATATATAACGAGCCTTGGAGACGCAAACCTCGATAGACACAGGGCACGCTGGTGTTGATGGGAACTGGAGCTGGAGGTGAAGATCTTCCAGAAGCATGTGTTCTCAGGATAGCATATATAACGGGCCTTCAAGGCGCAAACCTCGATAGACACAGCGCACGCTGGTGTTGATGGGAACTGGAGCTGGAAGTGAAGATCTTCCAGAAGCATGTGTTCTCTGGATAGCATATATAACGAGCCTTGAAGGCGCAACCTCGATAGACACAGCGCACGCTGGTGTTGATGGTAACTGGAGCTGAAGGTGAAGATCTTCCAGAAGCATGTGTTCTCTGGATAGCATATATAACGAGCCTTGAAGGCGCAAACCTCGATAGACACAGTGCACGCTGGTGTTGATGGTAACTGGAGTTGGAGGTGAAGATCTTCCAGAAGCATGTGTTCTCAGGACAGCATATATAACGAGCCTTGAAGGCGCAAACCTCGATAGACACAGCGCACGCTGGTGTTGATGGTAACTGGAGCTGGAGGTGAAGATCTTCCAGAAGCATGTGTTCTCAGGATAGCATATATAACGAGCCTTGAAGGCGTAAACCTCGATAGACACAGCGCACGATGGAGTTGATGGTAACTGGAGCTGGAGGTGAAGATCTTCCAGAAGCATGTGTTCTCTGGATAGCATATATAACGGGCCTTGAAGGCGCGACCTCGATAGACACAGCGCACGCTGGTGTTGATGGTAACTGGAGCTGGAGGTGAAGATCTTCCAGAAACATGTGTTCTCAGGATAGCATATATAACGGGCCTTGAAGGCGCAAACCTCGATAGACTCAGCGCACGTTTGTGTTGATGGTAACTGGAGCTGGAGGTGAAGATCTTCCAGAAGCATGTGTTCTCTAGAAAGCATATATAACGGGCCTTAAAGGCGCGACCTCGATAGACACAGCGCACGCTGGTGTTGATGGTAACTGGAGCTGGACGTGAAGATCTTCCAGAAGCATGTGTTCTCTGGATAGCATATATAACGAGCCTTGAAGGCGCAACCTCGATAGACACAGCGCACGCTGGTGTTGGTGGTAACTGGAGCTGGAGGTGAAGATCTTCCAGAAGCATGTATTCTCTGGATAGCATATATAACTGGCCTTGAAGGCGCAAACCTCGATAGACACAGCGCACGCTGGTGTTGATGGTAACTGGAGCTGGAGATGAAGATCCTCCAGAAGCATGTGTTCTCTGGATAGCATATATAACGGGCCTTGAAGGCGCAAACCTCGATAGACACAATGCACGCTGGTGTTGATGGAAACTGGAGCTGGAGGTGAAGATCTTCCAGAAGCATGTGTTCTCTGGATAGCATATATAACGGGCCTTGAAGGCGCAAACCTCGATAGACACAGTGCACGCTGGTGTTGATGGTAACTGGAGCTGGAAGTGAAGATCTTCCAGAAGCACGTGTTCTCTGGATAGCATATATAACGGACCTTGAATGCGCAAACCTCGATAGACACAGCGCAGGCTGGTGTTGATGGTAACTGGAGCTGGAGATGAAGATCTTCCAGAAGCATGTGTTCTCTGGATAGCATATATAACGGGCCTTGAAGGCGCAAACCTCGATAGACACAGTGCACGCTGGTGGTGATGGAAACTGGAGCTGGAGGTGAAGATCTTCCAGAAGCATATGTTCTCTGGATAGGATATATAAGGGGCCTTGAAGGCGCACACCTCGATAGACACAGTGCACGCTGGTGTTGATGGTAACTGGAGCTGGAGGTAAAGATCTTCCAGAAGCATGTGTTCTCTGGAGAGCATAAATAACGGGCCTTGAAAGCGCAAACCTCGATAGACACAGCGCACGTTGGTGTTGGTGGTAACTGGAGCTGGAGGTGAAGATCTTCCAGAAGCAAGTTTTCTCAGGATAGCATATATAACGGACCTTGAAGGCGCAACCTTGATAGACATAGCGCACGCTGGTGTTGGTGGTAACTGGAGCTGGAGGTGAAGATCTTCCAGAAGCATGTGTTCTCTGGATAGCATATATAACGAGCCTTGAAGACGCAAACCTCGATAGACACAGCGCACGCTGGTGTTGATGGTAACTGGAGCTGGAGGTGAAGATCTTCCAGAAGCATGTGTTCTCTGGATAGCATATATAACGGGCCTTGAAGGCGCAAACCTCGATAGACACAGCGCACGCTGGTGTTGATGGTAACTGGAGCTGGAGATGAAGATCCTCCAGAAGCATGTGTTCTCTGGATAGCATAGAGGCCTATAACGGGCCTTGAAGGCGCAAACCTCGATAGACACAATGCACGCTGGTGTTGATGGAAACTGGAGCTGGAGGTGAAGATCTTCCAGAAGCATGTGTTCTCTGTATAGCATATATAACGGGCCTTGAAGGTGCAAACCTCGATAGACACAGTGCACGCTGGTGTTGATGGTAACTGGAGCTGGAGGTGAAGATCTTCCAGAAGCACGTGTTCTCTGGATAGCATATATAACGGACCTTGAAGGCGCAAACCTCGATAGACACAGCGCACGCTGGTGTTGATGGTAACTGGAGCTGGAGCTGAAGATCTTCCAGAAGCATGTGTTCTCTGGATAGCATATATAACGGGCCTTGAAGGCGCAAACCTCGATAGACACAGCGCACGCTGGTGTTGGTGGTAACTGGAGCTGGAGGTGAAGATCTTCCAGAAGCATGTATTCTCTGGATAGCATATATAACGGACCTTGAATGCGCAAACCTCGATAGACACAGCGCACGCTGGTGTTGATGGTAACTGGAGCTGGAGATGAAGATCTTCCAGAAGCATGTGTTCTCTGGATAGCATATATAACGGGCCTTGAAGGCGCAAACCTCGATAGACACAGTGCACGCTGGTGTTGATGGTAACTGGAGCTGGAGGTAAAGATCTTCCAGAAGCATGTGTTCTCTGGATAGCATAAATAACGGGCCTTGAAAGCGCAAACCTCGATAGACACAGCGCACGATGGTGTTGGTGGTAACTGGAGCTGGAGGTGAAGATCTTCCAGAAGCATGTGTTCTCTGGATAGCATATATAACGAGCCTTGAAGACGCAAACCTCAATAGACACAGCGCACGCTGGTGTTGATGGGAACTGGAGCTGGAGGTGAAGATCTTCCAGAAGCATGTTTTCTCAGGATAGCATATATAACGGACCTTGAAGGCGCAACCTTGATAGACACAGCGCACGCTGGTGTTGGTGGTAACTGGAGCTGGAGGTGAAGATCTTCCAGAAGCATGTGTTCTCTGGATAGCATATATAACGAGCCTTGAAGACGCAAACCTCGATAGACAAAGCGCACGCTGGTGTTGATGGGAACTGGAGCTGGAGGTGAAGATCTTCCAGAAGCATGTGTTCTCTGGATAGCATATATAACGGGCCTTGAAGGCACAAACCTCGATAGACACAGCGCACGCTGGTGTTGATGGTAACTGGAGCTGGAGGTGAAGATCTTCCAGAAGCATGTGGTCTCTGGATAGCATATATAACGGGCCTTGAAGGCGCGACCTCGATAGACACAGCGCACGCTGGTGTTGATGGTAATTGGAGCTAGAGGTGAAGATCTTCCAGAAGCATGTGTCCTCTGGATAGCATATATAACGGGCCTTGAAGGCGCGACCTCGATAGACACAGCGCACGCTGGTGTTGGTGGTAACTGGAGCTGGAGGTGAAGATCTTCCCGAAGCATGTGTTCTCAGGATAGCATATATAACGGTCCTTGAAGGCGCAAACCTCGATAGACACAGCGCACGCTGGTGTTGATGGTAACTGGAGCTGGAGGTGAAGATCTTCCAGAAGCATGTGTCCTCTGGATAGCATATATAACGGGCCTTGAAGGCGCGACCTCGATAGACACAGCGCACGCTGGTGTTGATGGTAATTGGAGCTGGAGGTGAAGATCTTCCAGAAGCATGTGTTCTCTGGATAGCATATATAACGAGCCTTGAAGGCGCAACCTCGATAGACACAGCGCACGCTGGTGTTGGTGGTAACTGGAGCTGGAGGTGAAGATCTTCCAGAAGCATGTGTTCTCTGGATAGCATATATAACGGGCCTTGAAGGCGCAAACCTCGATAGACACAGCGCACGCTGGTGTTGATGGTAACTGGAGCTGGAGATGAAGATCCTCCAGAAGCATGTGTTCTCTGGATAGCATAGAGGCCTATAACGGGCCTTGAAGGCGCAAACCTCGATAGACACAATGCACGCTGGTGTTGATGGAAACTGGAGCTGGAGGTGAAGATCTTCCAGAAGCATGTGTTCTCTGGATAGCATATATAACGGGCCTTGAAGGCGCAAACCTCGATAGACACAGTGCACGCTGGTGTTGATGGTAACTGGAGCTGGAGGTGAAGATCTTCCAGAAGCACGTGTTCTCTGGATAGCATATATAAAGGACCTTGAAGGCGCAAACCTCGATAGACACAGCGCACGCTGGTGTTGATGGTAACTGGAGTTGGAGATGAAGATCCTCCAGAAGCATGTGTTCTCTGGATAGCATATATAACGGGCCTTGAAGGCGCTAACCTCGATAGACACAGTGCACGCTGGTGTTGATGGTAACTGGAGCTGGAGGTGAAGATCTTCCAGAAGCATGTGTTCTCTGGAAAGCATATATAACGGGCCTTGAAGGCGCGACCTCGATAGACACAGCGCGTGCTGGTGTTGATGGTAACTGGAGCTGGAGGTGAAGATCTTCCAGAAGCATGTGTTCTCTGGATAGCATATATAACGAGCCTTGAAGGCGCAACCTCGATAGACACAGCGCACGCTGGTGTTGGTGGTAACTGGAGCTGGAGTTGAAGATCTTCCAGAAGCATGTGTTCTCTGGATAGCATATATAACGGGCCTTGAAGGCGCAAACCTCGATAGACACAGCGCACGCTGGTGTTGATGGTAACTGGAGCTGGAGATGTAGATCCTCCAGAAGCATGTGTTCTCTGGATAGCATATATAACGGGCCTTGAAGGCGCAAACCTCGATAGACACAATGCACGCTGGTGTTGATGGAAACTGGAGCTGGAGGTGAAGATCTTCCAGAAGCATGTGTTCTCTGGATAGCATATATAACGGGCCTTGAAGGCGCAAACCTCGATAGACACAGTGCACGCTGGTGTTGATGGTAACTGGAGCTGGAGGTGAAGATCTTCCAGAAGCATGTGTTCTCTGGATAGCATATATAACGGGCCTTGAAGGCGCAAACCTCGATAGACACAGCGAACGCTGGTGTTGATGGTAACTGGAGCTGGAGGTGAAGATCTTCCAGAAGCATGTGTTCTCTGGATAGCATATATAACGGGCCTTGAAAGCGCAAACCTCGATAGACACAGCGCACGTTGGTGTTGGTGGTAACTGGAGCTGGAGGTGAAGGTCTTCCAGAAGCATGTGTTCTCTGGATAGCATATATAACGAGCCTTGAAGACGCAAACCTCAATAGACACAGCGCACGCTGGTGTTGAAGGGAACTGGAGCTGGAGGTGAAGATCTTCCAGAAGCATGTGTTCTCTGGATAGCATATATAACGAGCCTTGGAGACGCAAACCTCGATAGACACAGGGCACGCTGGTGTTGATGGGAACTGGAGCTGGAGGTGAAGATCTTCCAGAAGCATGTGTTCTCAGGATAGCATATATAACGGGCCTTCAAGGCGCAAACCTCGATAGACACAGCGCACGCTGGTGTTGATGGGAACTGGAGCTGGAAGTGAAGATCTTCCAGAAGCATGTGTTCTCTGGATAGCATATATAACGAGCCTTGAAGGCGCAACCTCGATAGACACAGCGCACGCTGGTGTTGATGGTAACTGGAGCTGAAGGTGAAGATCTTCCAGAAGCATGTGTTCTCTGGATAGCATATATAACGAGCCTTGAAGGCGCAAACCTCGATAGACACAGTGCACGCTGGTGTTGATGGTAACTGGAGTTGGAGGTGAAGATCTTCCAGAAGCATGTGTTCTCAGGACAGCATATATAACGAGCCTTGAAGGCGCAAACCTCGATAGACACAGCGCACGCTGGTGTTGATGGTAACTGGAGCTGGAGGTGAAGATCTTCCAGAAGCATGTGTTCTCAGGATAGCATATATAACGAGCCTTGAAGGCGCAAACCTCGATAGACACAGCGCACGATGGAGTTGATGGTAACTGGAGCTGGAGGTGAAGATCTTCCAGAAGCATGTGTTCTCTGGATAGCATATATAACGGGCCTTGAAGGCGCGACCTCGATAGACACAGCGCACGCTGGTGTTGATGGTAACTGGAGCTGGAGGTGAAGATCTTCCAGAAACATGTGTTCTCAGGATAGCATATATAACGGGCCTTGAAGGCGCAAACCTCGATAGACTCAGCGCACGTTTGTGTTGATGGTAACTGGAGCTGGAGGTGAAGATCTTCCAGAAGCATGTGTTCTCTAGAAAGCATATATAACGGGCCTTAAAGGCGCGACCTCGATAGACACAGCGCACGCTGGTGTTGATGGTAACTGGAGCTGGACGTGAAGATCTTCC
The DNA here is from genome assembly GCA_946902985.2 of Meconema thalassinum. Classification (NCBI taxonomy): domain Eukaryota; kingdom Metazoa; phylum Arthropoda; class Insecta; order Orthoptera; family Tettigoniidae; genus Meconema; species Meconema thalassinum. Next base: position 186,342,737 of record OX336388.2, on the reverse strand, counting down.
AGAAGCATGTGTTCTCTGGATAGCATATATAACGAGCCTTGAAGGCGCAACCTCGATAGACACAGCGCACGCTGGTGTTGGTGGTAACTGGAGCTGGAGGTGAAGATCTTCCAGAAGCATGTATTCTCTGGATAGCATATATAACTGGCCTTGAAGGCGCAAACCTCGATAGACACAGCGCACGCTGGTGTTGATGGTAACTGGAGCTGGAGATGAAGATCCTCCAGAAGCATGTGTTCTCTGGATAGCATATATAACGGGCCTTGAAGGCGCAAACCTCGATAGACACAATGCACGCTGGTGTTGATGGAAACTGGAGCTGGAGGTGAAGATCTTCCAGAAGCATGTGTTCTCTGGATAGCATATATAACGGGCCTTGAAGGCGCAAACCTCGATAGACACAGTGCACGCTGGTGTTGATGGTAACTGGAGCTGGAAGTGAAGATCTTCCAGAAGCACGTGTTCTCTGGATAGCATATATAACGGACCTTGAATGCGCAAACCTCGATAGACACAGCGCACGCTGGTGTTGATGGTAACTGGAGCTGGAGATGAAGATCTTCCAGAAGCATGTGTTCTCTGGATAGCATATATAACGGGCCTTGAAGGCGCAAACCTCGATAGACACAGTGCACGCTGGTGGTGATGGAAACTGGAGCTGGAGGTGAAGATCTTCCAGAAGCATATGTTCTCTGGATAGGATATATAAGGGGCCTTGAAGGCGCAAACCTCGATAGACACAGTGCACGCTGGTGTTGATGGTAACTGGAGCTGGAGGTAAAGATCTTCCAGAAGCATGTGTTCTCTGGAGAGCATAAATAACGGGCCTTGAAAGCGCAAACCTCGATAGACACAGCGCACGTTGGTGTTGGTGGTAACTGGAGCTGGAGGTGAAGATCTTCCAGAAGCAAGTTTTCTCAGGATAGCATATATAACGGACCTTGAAGGCGCAACCTTGATAGACACAGCGCACGCTGGTGTTGGTGGTAACTGGAGCTGGAGGTGAAGATCTTCCAGAAGCATGTGTTCTCTGGATAGCATATATAACGAGCCTTGAAGACGCAAACCTCGATAGACACAGCGCACGCTGGTGTTGATGGTAACTGGAGCTGGAGGTGAAGAACTTCCAGAAGCATGTGTTCTCAGGATAGCATATATAACGGGCCTTGAATGCGCAACCTCGATAGACACAGCGCACGCTGGTGTTGGTGGTAACTGGAGCTGGAGGTGAAGATCTTCCAGAAGCTTGTGTTCTCTGGATAGCATATATAACGAGCCTTGAAGACGCAAACCTCGATAGACACAGCGCACGCTGGTGTTGATGGGAACTGGAGCTGGAGGTGAAGATCTTCCAGAAGCATGTGTCCTCTGGATAGCATATATAACGGGCCTTGAAGGCGCGACCTCGATAGACACAGCGCACGCTGGTGTTGGTGGTAACTGGAGCTGGAGGTGAAGATCTTCCAGAAGCATGTGTTCTCAGGATAGCATATATAACGGTCCTTGAAGGCGCAAACCTCGATAGACACAGCGCACGCTGGTGTTGATGGTAACTGGAGCTGGAGGTGAAGATCTTCCAGAAGCATGTGTCCTCTGGATAGTATATATAACGGGCCTTGAAGGCGCGACCTCGATAGACACAGCGCACGCTGGTGTTGATGGTAACTGGAGCTGGAGGTGAAGATCTTCCAGAAGCATGTGTTCTCTGGATAGCATATATAACGAGCCTTGAAGGCGCAACCTCGATAGACACAGCGCACGCTGGTGTTGGTGGTAACTGGAGCTGGAGGTGAAGATCTTCCAGAAGCATGTGTTCTCTGGATAGCATATATAACGGGCCTTGAAGGCGCAAACCTCGATAGACACAACGCACGCTGGTGTTGATGGTAACTGGAGTTGGAGATGAAGATCCTCCAGAAGCATGTGTTCTCTGGATAGCATATATAACGGGCCTTGAAGGCGCTAACCTCGATAGACACAGTGCACGCTGGTGTTGATGGAAACTGGAGCTGGAGGTGAAGATCTTCCAGAAGCATGTGTTCTCTGGATAGCATATATAACGGGCCTTGAAGGCGCAAACCTCGATAGACACAGTGCACGCTGGTGTTGATGGTAACTGGAGCTGGAGGTGAAGATCTTCCAGAAGCACGTGTTCTCTGGATAGCATATATAACGGACCTTGAAGGCGCAAACCTCGATAGACACAGCGCACGCTGGTGTTGATGGTAACTGGAGCTGGAGATGAAGATCTTCCAGAAGCATGTGTTCTCTGGATAGGATATATAACGGGCCTTGAAGGCGCAAACCTCGATAGACACAGTGCACGCAGGTGGTGATGGAAACTGGAGCTGGAGGTGAAGATCTTCCAGAAGCATATGTTCTCTGGATAGCATATATAAGGGGCCTTGAAGGCGAAAACCTCGATAGACACAGTGCACGCTGGTGTTGATGGTAACTGGAGCTGGAGGTGAAGATCTTCCAGAAGCACGTGTTCTCTGGATAGCATATATAACGGACCTTGAAGGCGCAAACCTCGATAGACACAGCGCACGCTGGTGTTGATGGTAACTGGAGCTTGAGATGAAGATCTTCCAGAAGCATGTGTTCTCTGGATAGCATATATAACGGGCCTTGAAGGCGCAAACCTCGATAGACACAGCGCACATTGGTGTTGATGGTAACTGGAGCTGGAGGTGAAGATCCTCCAGAAGCATGTGTTCTCTGGATAGCATATATAACGGGCCTTGAAGGCGCAAACCTCGATAGACACAATGCAGGCTGGTGTTGATGGAAACTGGAGCTGGAGGTGAAGATCTTCCAGAAGCATGTGTTCTCTGGATAGCATATATAACGGGCCTTGAAGGCGCAAACCACGATAGACACAGTGCACGCTGGTGTTGATGGTAACTGGAGCTGGAGGTGAAGATCTTCCAGGAGCACGTGTTCTCTGGATAGCATATTGTGCCCATTTAGCAAGAAATATGCCAATCACAGTATACCAGCGTAGCTCAATTCGGGATTTCGGGGCAGCGGTAAGTTCCCCCACTCTGTGACTCACATATTTTGGATTAATTAGAGGATACACTTGCAAAATAACAACCAAAATCAACTCCTATTTAAACACATTTAATTAATAAAATTAATGGCGCTACAAACATTTTAACAATTTAATTACTGACCCAAATATCAACTGCTTGTTCCAAATGAACAAGGGATCACAAAATAAAATAAACAAATATTGTATTCAAAACCTGTGGTTTCCACATAAACCAACAATTCTTACCTAGTCTCACTTCCATAAAGCACTAACATAAAGTTTACATAACTCCGAGCTCTTTGGCTCCATGCATTTACATTATTACGGTGTCATTCTTGTACACCTCAAACACTGTCTTTTATTATTTTCTTATTTCTCAAGAACAAATATATAATTATATTTAAAATCTATGTTAATTATCTAATTCAATATTTTGGGCATGTCCACACATTCAGTTGTTATCATCTCTCTTTATTTCACAAATATATTAAGGTAATCAGAAAAATCAATTGTGTACTCCAGAGCGTGAAGGTACTTGACACAGTCAAAAAACTATAGTTACTCCCGAACTCAGTTGCCTTCAATCAACTCGTGGAATCCCACGTCCATACATTATTACAATAGGGATGGTTATTTATCTCTTATGTCTTAATAGACCATTATCATATAAGAAACTACGATCTGAACCGGCAAACGAAATATCCATCTTTAAGGACCTCGGTTCAACGCCCGGGTCGTTAACAACTTTAAACACTCCTGGTGTATTCATTTCTCTTTACAACAGCTTACGAGACGGTCTCTGTTCCATCTCGCTTTAAGAAAGCTACACTCTACTACTTGGGGTGCGATTTATGACACGTTAGGGTGGCGGCGACATCCTGTCTGACCCAACATTAGTAGCTTATTCCCAAGGCTTTCAAAACAAACCTTCCCATTCTATCCAGTTCTGGGGAGACCGGGCTTTATTGTACCGTATACATTCAAACAACTATTCTTTGGTTCAAAGACCATTTTCGTATCCTTGGCATTTATTAATTATGAGAGGGTCCTCATTGATTGGGAAGATTAATACACATACGACGACGGAGAATTTCAGGGGCTTTTATCATAGAAGATCCTGCATTCGAATCTCTTCAGGTGCCTCGGGAACCAATCCCGTACAGAGGACTTATACAAAATGCGATTTAGAGTCGGCCGTGGCCCATATGACATACGCTCAATAATACCATATATTAGCTCCCCTTTTAAATACATACACAATGCCTCGTGATCCTATGTCACAAATAGAGGACTTATACAATTATCAATTCACTGCAATCAACTACCCTCCATAAGTAATGTACCAAGTATTTAACCACTACGCGTTCCTAGCGTGACACTTTAATATTATATTTGCGCTCATTATGCGCTATGCATTATTTTAAGCCGAAAATGTCTTCCCAAGAACTGATAAAATCTCTTTAGTAACAATTCATATTATTTTAATTCACATATTAATCTTTCCGTGGTCGATAAATCGCTCCCTGTTTTAAAATAATCCATTGAACCTCATCTCTTACACATACGTTAAGGCTTAACGTTCTTATATTCATATCAATTTATTGGATTTTTATTTAACATTTCCATATTTAATTATTATTATTATCTTTATTCTTTATACAAGCTCAAAAGCTATTTCTTTCATATCTCAACTTTACTTTATTTCAATGTCCTTCATGCTAATTAATGATATTTCGCTTGCTCTTATGACATTTGTTAAATACATTAACCCTTTATTCACATATTTCCTCTACGGGATTTATTCTTTACATAATTATTCATAATTTCTCCATTTATTTTATTATTATTGTTCAGACCGTGTTCTTGATTATTCAGTATTTTATTTATTTAAACACATCCCTTTTACTCAAAAACTCCGGTGGGTTTGTACACAATCAATTTCTGACACCAAAATAAAAATGAATTTAGTACTCACATATTTTCCAGATCATCCCATGATCTTAAATCTGGTGCGGTGCTTCATTTTTAGGCCCACTTTGAACTTTTTACACCATATTAAAGGTATTCATCTTACGTAAAAACACTTTTTGACATATATCTAAAACACTTAATATTGACGACATTTTTATATACTGATGTGTCCCTTTTGAACACATAATAAACACTAAAGAATATTATTTAACACACAATCTTGATTATTTTACACTTCACAATTACTCGATCACTAGGCCGTGTTTCTGAGCCTAACACACGTGATCTTCTTAAATTCCCGTTTCCAAGGGTGAAATTTATTCGATGTCGGCTTCCTATTCTGAAGAATGCGAAAGTCCCGAAACATCTACTGTTCCCTGGAGTTCAATTCTACTACTCCTATCCTGGATAACCGGCTATTGATCTAGCTTGAACGGCTTCTCTGTAGATCTGTCTATCGATCCTAACGAAAGTCTATATGGATCGAGGTCTCCTCTAAGACCTATAGATTTAGTTTATAGCAGCTAGCACTTCTCGATTCTAGTACTGTTAGAATTGTTCGCCTGCTTTCTGGAGCTAATGTTTATAGTCTCCTATTGTCTTTATTTGAACTGTTTTAACACTCCTACGTTCGAACGTTATTCTTTTCTTTTTTAGGTTGCTTCAATTTAAATAACAGTTTATCTGTCTGGTACGATACTTCCGTACGTTATGATCTATTCGTTCGTACATTTAACGACCTATCGCCTTTAAGTCCGACGTTCGCAGCCTGCTCTGACTATATCTTACGAATTTTCACTTTAACTTGTATACAGTCGGGCCTAAATCCTATAATTAGGATTTTCCTAATATTTCATTACGGCGATACTTTAAAATTTCGTCTTGACTACTCCTTACGGAGGCAAGCAAGTCGTTACTACTGTGACGCCTGTGGCTATCGGATCTTACTTCTGCGGTGTAAAACAGCGTTTCTCCCCTCAAGGAGTACTGGTAGCTGTTATCGATGTAACGCAGAGTTACGTCCCCTCACGGACTGTCGGAATGATTACTTCTACGTCGTGGAGCAGCACTTCCCCTCACGGAATGCTCGTAGGACTGCAGGTGCTGATATAACTTCACGTCCTCCTGGACGGATTCGTACTGCGTGATTATACCCCTCACGGGCTGTTCAAGACTGCATTCAATGATGATCGTGACACAGTGACGTGCCCTCAGGCCGTTTGAAACTGCATTCGTTGTGATGTGATACAGCACCTCCCCTCACGGAGTCTGTCGTGAACTGCATGATTGGCTTGGAAACGCCCGAAGCTTTATACTGTTTTACTACAAAAAAATAAGACTCAAGCCTTTTCTGTGGTCAACTTCTAAAATAATGGTGCCACAAATATAAAAATTATACCTTCCGAAAGCTCGTCTTCTCAATGTCAAATGATCTTATTGCACCTAAGAATCGATCGTGCAATTCGGAGATATTAATTAATTTCTCGTCCTCAAATGTGTGGGTGTTGCATTCCTTTTGCTCTCTCCCCTCCACAGAGGCTTAGGTAATTCCCCAATGACGTCGTCTTACGTCGGCAGTTTATTTCTGCACAAATATTACATGGTTTCTCTATACTGAAAAATCTCTCATTCAAAATGATTCACTGTACTGTGCTTGTTTACTCATTATTATGCTCGTAAACGTGTTAATTTTAATTATTCCTCTTCTGGTGCATATGCGGCGTTGTCAAATTCCAGCAACGTCAGCTTGAATTCCGATTCAGGCTTCTCTGTCTAACACGGTGGAAAGTTCCACTCAGTTATTAATACTCGTGACCAGCCCTCTCTGAAATGTCGAGTGGGGTGATCTCATCTAAGGAACATCTGTCCCTAGTCGCTTGCACAATATTAAGCTATATTCCTGGCTTAAAATCTCTCTCCGTTCCTTTAAGAAACTATACGTTTCTTTCATTTCTTCCTTAAGGACATGGGTTCGACCGTCATGGACCCTATGGCCTATGGGTTCAATATATAACGGACCTTGAAGGCGCAAACCTCTATAGACACGGGCGCACGCTGGTGTTGATGGTAACTGGGGCTGGAGATGAAGATCTTCCAGAAGCATGTGTTCTCTGGATAGCACATACAACGGGCCTTGAAGTCGCAAACCTCGATAGACACAGTGCACGCTGGTGGTGATGGAAACTGGAGCTGGAGGTGAAGATCTTCCAGAAGCATATGTTCTCTCGATAGCATATATAACGGGCCTTGAAGGCGCAAACCTCGATAGACACAGTGCACGCTGGTGTTGATGGTAACTGGAGCTGGAGGTAAAGATCTTCCAGAAGCATGTGTTCTCTGGATAGCATAAACAACGGGCCTTGAAAGCGCAAACCTCGATAGACACAGCGCACGTTGGTGTTGGTGGTAACTGGAGCTGGAGGTGAAGGTCTTCCAGAAGCATGTGTTCTCTGGATAGCATATATAACGAGCCTTGAAGACGCAAACCTCAATAGACACAGCGCTCGCTGGTGTTGATGGGAACTGGAGCTGGATGTGAAGATCATCCAGAAGCATGTGTTCTCAGGATAGCATATATAACGGGCCTTGAAGGCGCAACCTCGATAGACACAGCGCACGCTCGTGTTGGTGGTAACTGGAGCTGGAGGAGAAGATCTTCCAGAAGCATGTGTTCTCTGGATAGCATATATAACGAGCCTTGAAGACGCAAACCTCGATAGACACAGCGCACGCTGGTGTTGTTGGGAACTGGAGCTGTAGGTGAAGATCTTCCAGAAGCATGTGTTCTCAGGATAGCATATATAACGGGCCTTCAAGGCTCAAACCTCGATAGACACAGCGCACGCTGGTGTTGATGGTAACTGGAGGTGGAGGTGAAGATCCTCCAGAAGCATGCGTTCTCTGGATAGCATATATAACGGGCCTTGAAGGCGCGACATCGATAGACACAGCGCACGCTGGTGTTGATGGTAACTGGAGCTGGAGGTGAAGATCTTCCAGAAGCATGTGTTCTCAGGATAGCATATATAACGGGCCTTGAAGGCGCAACCTCGATAGACACAGCGCACGCTGGTGTTGGTGGTAACTGGAGCTGGAGGTGAAGATCTTCCAGAAGCATGTGTTCTCTGGATAGCATATATAACGAGCCTTGAAGACGCAAACCTCGATAGACACAGCGCACGCTGGTGTTGATGGGAACTGGAGCTCGAGGTGAAGATCTTCCAGAAGCAGGTGTTCTCAGGATAGCATATATAACGGGCTTTGAAGGCGCAAACCTCGATAGACACAGCGCACGCTGGTGTTGATGGTAACTGCAGCTGGAGGTGAAGATCTTCCAGAAGCATGTGTTTTCTGGAAAGCATATATAACGGGCCTTGAAGGCGCGACCTCGATAGACACCGCGCACGCTGGTGTTGATGGTAACTGGAGCTGGAGGTGAAGATCTTCCAGAAGCATGTGTTCTCTGGATAGCATATATAACGAGCCTTGAAGGCGCAACCTCGATAGACACAGCGCACGCTGGTGTTGGTGGTAACTGGAGCTGGAGTTGAAGATCTTCCAGAAGCATGTGTTCTCTGGATAGCATATATAACGGGCCTTGAAGGCGCAAACCTCGATAGACACAGCGCACGCTGGTGTTGATGGTAACTGGAGCTGGAGATGATGATCCTCCAGAAGCATGTGTTCTCTGGATAGCATATATAACGGGCCTTGAAGGCGCAAACCTCGATAGACACAATGCACGCTGGTGTTGATGGAAACTGGAGCTGGAGGTGAAGATCTTCCAGAAGCATGTGTTCTCTGGATAGCATATATAACGGGCCTTGAAGGCGCAAACCTCGATAGACACAGTGCACGCTGGTGTTGATGGTAACTGGAGCTGGAGGTGAAGATCTTCCAGAAGCATGTGTTCTCTGGATAGCATATATAACGGGCCTTGAAGGCGCAAACCTCGATAGACACAGTGCACGCTGGTGTTGATGGTAACTGGAGCTGGAGGTGAAGATCTTCCAGAAGCGTGTGTTCTCTGGATAGCATAAATAACGGGCCTTGAAAGCGCAAACCTCGATAGACACAGCGCACGTTGGTGTTGGTGGTAACTGGAGCTGGAGGTGAAGGTCTTCCAGAAGCATGTGTTCTCTGGATAGCATATATAACGAGCCTTGAAGACGCAAACCTCAATAGACACAGCGCACGCTGGTGTTGATGGGAACTGGAGCTGGAGGTGAAGATCTTCCAGAAGCATGTGTTCTCTGGATAGCATATATAACGAGCCTTGAAGACGCAAACCTCGATACACACAGCGCACGCTGGTGTCGATGGGAACTGGAGCTGGAGGTGAAGATCTTCCAGAAGCATGTGTTCTCAGGATAGCATATATAACGGGCCTTCAAGGCGCAAACCTCGATAGACACAGCGCACGCTGGTGTTGATGGGAACTGGAGCTGGAGGTGAAGATCTTCCAGAAGCATGTGTTCTCTGGATAGCGTATATAACGAGCCTTGAAGGCGCAACCTCGATAGACACAGCGCACGCTGGTGTTGGTGGTAACTGGAGCTGGGGGTGAAGATCTTCCAGAAGCATGTGTTCTCAGGATAGCATATATAACGGGCCTTGAAGGCGCAACCTCGATAGACACAGCGCACGCTGGTGTTGGTGGTAACTGGAGCTGGAGGTGAAGATCTTCCAGAAGCATGTGTTCTCTGGATAGCATATATAACGAGCCTTGAAGACGCAAACCTCGATAGACACAGCGCACGCTGGTGTTGTTGGGAACTGGAGCTCGAGGTGAAGATCTTCCAGAAGCATGTGTTCTCAGGATAGCATATATAACGGGCCTTGAAGGCGCAAACCTCGATAGACACAGCGCACGCTGGTGTTGATTGTAACTGGAGCTGGAGGTGAAGATCTTCCAGAAGCATGTGTTCTCTGGATAGCATATATAACGGGCCTTGAAGGCGCGACCTCGATAGACACAGCGCATGCTGGTGTTGATGGTAACTGGAGCTGGAGGTGAAGATCTTCCAGAAGCATGTGTTCTCTGGATAGCATATATAACGAGCCTTGATGGCGCAACCTCGATAGACACAGCGCACGCTGGTGTTGGTGGTAACTGGAGCTGGAGGTGAAGATCTTCCAGAAGCATGTGTTCTCTGGATAGCATATATAACGGGCCTTGAAGGCGCAAACCTCGATAGACACAGCGCACGCTGGTGTTGATGGTAACTGGAGCTGGAGATGAAGATCCTCCAGAAGCATGTGTTCTCTGGATAGCATATATAACGGGCCTTGAAGGCGCAAACCTCGATAGACACAGTGCACGCTGGTGGTGATGGAAACTGGAGCTGGAGGTGAAGATCTTCCAGAAGCATATGTTCTCTGGATAGCATATATAACGGGCCTTGAAGGCGCAAACCTCGATAGACACAGTGCACGCTGGTGTTGATGGTAACTGGAACTGGAGGTGAAGATCTTCCAGAAGCACGTGTTCTCTGGATAGCATATATAACGGACCTTGAAGGCGCAAACCTCGATAGACACAGCGCACGCTGGTGTTGATGGTAACTGGAGCTGGAGATGAAGATCTTCCAGAAGCATGTGTTATCTGGATAGCATATATAACGGGCCTTGAAGGCGCAAACCTCGATAGACACAGCGGAGATTGGTGTTGATGGTAACTGGAGCTGGAGGTGAAGATATTCCAGAAGCATGTGTTCTCTGGATAGCATATATAACGGGCCTGGAAGGCGCAACCTCGATAGACACAGCGCACGCTGGTGTTGATGGAAACTGGAGCTGGAGGTGAAGATCTTCCAGAAGCATGTGTTCTCTGGATAGCATATATAACGAGCCTTGAAGGCGCAAACCTCGATAGACACAGCGCACGCTGGTGTTGATGGTAACTGGAGGTGAAGATCTTCCAGAAGCATGTGTTCTCTGGATAGCATATATAACGAGCCTTGAAGGCGCAACCTCGATAGACACAGTGCCCGCTGGTGTTGATGGTAACTGGAGCTGGAGGAGAAGATCTTCCAGAAGCATGTGTTCTCTGGAGAGCATATATTACGGGCCTTGAAGGCGCAACCTCGATAGACACAGCGCACGCTGGTGTTGATGGTAACTGGAGGTGAAGATGAAGATCTTCCAGAAGCATGTGTTCTCTGGATAGCATATATAACGGGCCTTGAAGGCGCAACCTCGAGATACACAGCGCACGCTGGTGTTGATGGTAACTGGAGCTGGAAGTGAAGATCTTCCAGAAGTATGTGTTCTCTGGATAGCATATCTAACGGGCCTTGAAGGCGCAACGTCGATAGACACAGCGCACGCTGGTGTTGATGGTAATTGGAGCTGGAGCTGAAGATCTTCCAGAAGCATGTGTTCTCTGGATAGCATATATAACGAGCCTTGAAGGCGCAACCTCGATAGACACAGTGCACGCTGGTATTGATGGAAACTGGAGCTGGAGGTGAAGATCTTCCAGAAGCATGTGTTCTCTGGATAGCATATATAACGGGCCTTGAAGGCGCAAACCTCGATAGACACAGCGCACGCTGGTGTTGATGGTAACTGGAGCTGGAGATGAAGATCTTCCAGAAGCATGTGTTCTCTGGATAGCATATATAACGGGCATTGAAGGCGCAAACCTCGATAGAGACAGCGCACGTTGGTGTTGATGGTAATTGGAGCTGGAGATGAAGATCTTCCAGAAGCATGTGTTCTCTGGATAGCATATATAACGGGCCTTGAAGGCGCAACCTCGATAGAGACAGCGCACGTTGGTGTTGATGGTAACTGGAGCTGGAGGTGAAGATCATCCAGAAGCATATGTTCTCTGGATAGCATATATAACGGGCCTTGAAGGCGCGACCTCGACAGACACAGCGCACGCTGGTGTTGATGGTAACTGGAGCTGGAGGTGAAGATCTTCCAGAAGCATGTGTTCTCTGGATAGCATATATAACTGGCCTTGAAGGCGCAACCTCGATAGAGACAGCGCACGTTGGTGTTGATGGTAACTGGAGCTGGACGTGAAGATCTTCCAGAAGCATGTGTTCTCTGGATAGCATATATAACGAGCCTTGAAGGCGCAAACCTCGATAGACACAGCGCACGCTGGTGTTGGTGGTAACTGGAGCTGGAGGTGAAGATCTTCCAGAAGCATGTGTTCTTTGGATAGCATATATAACGAGCCTTGAAGACGCAAACCTCAATAGACACAGCGCACGCTGGTGTTGATGGGAACTGGAGCTGGAGGTGAAGATCTTCCAGAAGCATGTTTTCTCAGGATAGCATATATAACGGACCTTGAAGGCGCAACCTTGATAGGCACAGCGCACGCTGGTGTTGGTGGTAACTGGAGCTGGAGGTGAAGATCTTCCAGAAGCATGTGTTCTCTGGATAGCATATATAACGAGCCTTGAAGACGCAAACCTCGATAGACACAGCGCACGCTGGTGTTGATGGGAACTGGAGCTGGAGGTGAAGTTCTTCCAGAAAAATGTGTTCTCTGGATAGCATATATAACGGGCCTTGAAGGCGCAAACCTCGATAGACACAGCGCACGCTGGTGTTGATGGTAACTGGAGCTGGAGGTGAAGATCTTCCAGAAGCATGTGTTCTCTGGATAGCATATATAACGGGCCTTGAAGGCGCGACCTCGATAGACACAGCGCACGCTGGTATTGATGGTAACTGGAGCTGGAGGTGAAGATCTTCCAGAAGCATGTGTTCTCAGGATAGCATATATAACGGGCCTTGAATGCGCAACCTCGATAGACACAGCGCACGCTGGTGTTGGTGGTAACTGGAGCTGGAGGTGAAGATCTTCCAGAAGCATATGTTCTCTGGATAGCATATATAACGAGCCTTGAAGACGCAAACCTCGATAGACACAGCGCACGCTGGTGTTGATGGGAACTGGAGCTGGAGGTGAAGATCTTCCAGAAGCATGTGTCCTCTGGATAGCATATATAACGGGCCTTGAAGGCGCGACCTCGATAGACACAGCGCACGCTGGTGTTGGTGGTAACTGGAGCTGGAGGTGAAGATCTTCCAGAAGCATGTGTTCTCAGGATAGCATATATAACGGTCCTTGAAGGCGCAAACCTCGATAGACACAGCGCACGCTGGTGTTGATGGTAACTGGAGCTGGAGGTGAAGATCCTCCAGAAGCATGTGTCCTCTGGATAGCATATATAACGGGCCTTGAAGGCGCGACCTAGATAGACACAGCGCACGCTGGTGTTGATGGTAACTGGAGCTGGAGGTGAAGATCTTCCAGAAGCATGTGTTCTCTGGATAGCATATATAACGAGCCTTGAAGGCGCAACCTCGATAGACACAGCGCACGCTGGTGTTGGTGGTAACTGGAGCTGGAGGTGAAGATCTTCCAGAAGCATGTGTTCTCTGGATAGCATATATAACGGGCCTTGAAGGCGCAAACCTCGATAGACACAGCGCACGCTGGTGTTGATGGTAACTGGAGCTGGAGATGAAGATCCTCCAGAAGCATGTGTTCTCTGGATAGCATATATAACGGGCCTTTAAGGCGCAAACCTCGATAGACACAATGCACGCTGGTGTTGATGGAAACTGGAGCTGGAGGTGAAGATCTTCCAGAAGCATGTGTTCTCTGGATAGCATATATAACGGGCCTTGAAGGCGCAAAAATCGATAGACACAGTGCACGCTGGTGTTGATGGTAACTGGAGCTGGAGGTGAAGATCTTCCAGAAGCACGTGTTCTCTGGATAGCATATATAACGGACCTTGAAGGCGCAAACCTCGATAGACACAGCGCACGCTGGTGTTGATGGTAACTGGAGCTGGAGATGAAGATCTTCCAGAAGCATGTGTTCTCTGGATAGCATATATAACGGGCCTTGAAGGCGCAAACCTCGATAGACACAGTGCACGCTGGTGGTGATGGAAACTGGAGCTGGAGGTGAAGATCTTCCAGAGGCATATGTTCTCTGGATAGCATATATAAGGGGCCTTGAAGGCGAAAACTTCGATAGACACAGTGCACGCTGGTGCTGATGGTAACTGGAGCTGGAGGTGAAGATCTTCCAGAAGCACGTGTTCTCTGGATAGCATATATAACGGACCTTGAAGGCGCAAACCTCGATAGACACAGCGCACGCTGGTGTTGATGGTAACTGGAGCTTGAGATGAAGATCTTCCAGAAGCATGTGTTCTCTGGATAGCATATATAACGGGCCTTGAAGGCGCAAACCTCGATAGACACAGCGCACATTGGTGTTGATGGTAACAGGAGCTGGAGGTGAAGATCCTCCAGAAGCATGTGTTCTCTGGATAGCATATATAACGGGCCTTGAAGGCGCAAACCTCGATAGACACAATGCACGCTGGTGTTGATGGAAACTGGAGCTGGAGGTGAAGATCTTCCAGAAGCATGTGTTCTCTGGATAGCATATATAACGGGCCTTGAAGGCGCAAACCACGATAGACACAGTGCACGCTGGTGTTGATGGTAACTGGAGCTGGAGGTGAAGATCTTCCAGGAGCACGTGTTCTCTGGATAGCATATATAACGGACCTTGAAGGCGCAAACCTCGATAGACACAGCGCACGCTGGTGTTGATGGTAACTGGAGCTGGAGATGAAGATCTTCCAGAAGCATGTGTTCTCTGGATAGCATATACAACGGGCCTTGAAGGCGCAAACTTCGATAGACACAGTGCACGCTGGTGGTGATGGAAACTGGAGCTGGAGGTGAAGATCTTCCAGAAGCATATGTTCACTGGATAGCATATATAACGGGCCTTGAAGGCGCAAACCTCGATAGACACAGTGCACGCTGGTGTTGATGGTAACTGGAGCTGGAGGTAAAGATCTTCCAGAAGCATGTGTTCTCTGGATAGAATAAATAACGGGCCTTGAAAGCGCAAACCTCGATAGACACAGCGCACGTTGGTGTTGGTGGTAACTGGAGCTGGAGGTGAAGGTCTTCCAGAAGCATGTGTTCTCTGGATAGCATATATAACGAGCCTTGAAGACGCAAACCTCAATAGACACAGCGCTCGCTGGTGTTGATGGGAACTGGAGCTGGATGTGAAGATCTTCCAGAAGCATGTGTTCTCAGGATAGCATATATAACGGGCCTTGAAGGCGCAACCTCGATAGACACAGCGCACGCTGGTGTTGGTGGTAACTGGAGCTGGAGGTGAAGATCTTCCAGAAGCATGTGTTCTCTGGATAGCATATATAACGAGCCTTGAAGACGCAAACCTCGATAGACACAGCGCACGCTGGTGTTGTTGGGAACTGGAGCTGGAGGTGAAGATCTTCCAGAAGCATGTGTTCTCAGGATAGCATATATAACGGGCCTTCAAGGCTCAAACCTCGATAGACACAGTGCACGCTGGTGTTGATGGTAACTGGAGGTGGAGGTGAAGATCCTCCAGAAGCATGCGTTCTCTGGATAGCATATATAACGGGCCTTCAAGGCTCAAACCTCGATAGACACAGCGCACGCTGGTGTTGATGGTAACTGGAGGTGGAGGTGAAGATCCTCCAGAAGCATGCGTTCTCTGGATAGCATATATAACGGGCCTTGAAGGCGCGACCTCGATAGACACAGCGCACGCTGGTGTTGATGGTAACTGGAGCTGGAGGTGAAGATCTCCCAGAAGCATGTGTTCTCAGGATAGCATATATAACGGGCCTTGAAGGCGCAACCTCGATAGACACAGCGCACTCTGGTGTTGGTGGTAACTGGAGCTGGAGGTGAAGATCTTCCAGAAGCATGTGTTCTCTGGATAGCATATATAACGAGCCTTGAAGACGCAAACCTCGATAGACACAGCGCACGCTGGTGTTGATGGGAACTGGAGCTCGAGGTGAAGATCTTCCAGAAGCATGTGTTCTCAGGATAGCATATATAACGGGCCTTGAAGGCGCAAACCTCGATAGACACAGCGCACGCTGGTGTTGATGGTAACTGGAGCTGGAGGTGAAGATCTTCCAGAAGCATGTGTTCTCTGGATAGCATATATAACGAGCCTTGAAGGCGCAACCTCGATAGACACAGCGCACGCTGGTGTTGGTGGTAACTGGAGCTGGAGTTGAAGATCTTCCAGAAGCATGTGTTCTCTGGATAGCATATATAACGGGCCTTGAAGGCGCAAACCTCGATAGACACAGCGCACGCTGGTGTTGATGGTAACTGGAGCTGGAGATGAAGATCCTCCAGAAGCATGTGTTCTCTGGATAGCATATATAACGGGCCTTGAAGGCGCAAACCTCGATAGACACAATGCACGCTGGTGTTGATGGAAACTGGAGCTGGAGGTGAAGATCTTCCAGAAGCATGTGTTCTCTGGATAGCATATATAACGGGCCTTGAAGGCGCAAACCTCGATAGACGCAGTGCACGCTGGTGTTGATGGTAACTGGAGCTGGAGGTGAAGATCTTCCAGAAGCATGTGTTCTCTGGATAGCATATATAACGGGCCTTGAAGGCGCAAACCTCGATAGACACAGCGCACGCTGGTGTTGATGGTAACTGGAGCTGGAGGTGAAGATCTTCCAGAAGCATGTGTTCTCTGGATAGCATAAATAACGGGCCTTGGAAGCGCAAACCTCGATAGACACAGCGCACGTTGGTGTTGGTGGTAACTGGAGCTGGAGGTGAAGGTCTTCCAGAAGAATGTGTTCTCTGGATAGCATATATAACGAGCCTTGAAGACGCAAACCTCGATAGACACAGCGCACGCTGGTGTTGATGGGAACTGGAGCTGGAGGTGAAGATCTTCCAGAAGCATGTGTTCTCTGGATAGCATATATAACGAGCCTTGAAGACGCAAACCTCGATAGACACAGCGCACGCTGGTGTTGATGGGAACTGGAGCTGGAGGTGAAGATCTTCCAGAAGCATGTGTTCTCAGGATAGCATATATAACGGGCCTTCAAGGCGCAAACCTCGATAGACACAGCGCACGCTGGTGTTGATGGGAACTGGAGCTGGAGGTGAAGATCTTCCAGAAGCATGTGTTCTCTGGATAGCATATATAACGAGCCTTGAAGGCGCAACCTCGATAGACACAGCGCACGCTGGTGTTGGTGGTAACTGGAGCTGGGGGTGAAGATCTTCCAGAAGCATGTGTGCTCAGGATAGCATATATAACGGGCCTTGAAGGCGCAACCTCGATAGACACAGCGCACGCTGGTGTTGGTGGTAACTGGAGCTGGAGGTGAAGATCTTCCAGAAGCATGTGTTCTCTGGATAGCATATATAACGAGCCTTGAAGACGCAAACCTCGATTGACACAGCACACGCTGGTGTTGTTGGGAACTGGAGCTCGAGGTGAAGATCTTCCAGAAGCATGTGTTCTCAGGATAGCATATATAACGGGCCTTGAAGGCGCAAACCTCGATTGACACAGCGCACGCTGGTGTTGATTGTAACTGGAGCTGGAGGTGAAGATCTTCCTGAAGCATGTGTTCTCTGGATAGGATATATAACGTGCCTCGAAGGCGCGACCTTGATAGACACAGCGCATGCTGGTGTTGATGGTAACTGGAGCTGGAGGTGAAGATCTTCCAGAAGCATGTGTTCTCTGGATAGCATATATAACGAGCCTTGATGGCGCAACCTCGATAGACACAGCGCACGCTTGTGTTGGTGGTAACTGGAGCTGAGGTGAAGATCTTCCAGAAGCATGTGTTCTCTGGATAGCATATATAACGGGCCTTGAAGGCGCAAACCTCGATAGACACAGCGCACGCTGGTGTTGATGGTAACTGGAGCTGGAGATGAAGATCCTCCAGAAGCATGTGTTCTCTGGATAGCATATATAACGGGCCTTGAAGGCGCAAACCTCGATAGACACAGTGCACGCTGGTGGTGATGGAAACTGGAGCTGGAGGTGAAGATCTTCCAGAAGCATATGTTCTCTGGATAGCATATATAACGGGCCTTGAAGGCGCAAACCTCGATAGACACAGTGCACGCTGGTGTTGATGGTAACTGGAACTGGAGGTGAAGATCTTCCAGAAGCACGTGTTCTCTGGATAGCATATATAACGGACCTTGAAGGCGCAAACCTCGATAGACACAGCGCACGCTGGTGTTGATGGTAACTGGAGCTGGAGATGAAGATCTTCCAGAAGCATGTGTTCTCTGGATAGCATATATAACGGGCCTTGAAGGCGCAAACCTCGATAGACACAGCGCAGATTGGTGTTGATGGTAACTGGAGCTGGAGGTGAAGATATTCCAGAAGCATGTGTTCTCTGGATAGCATATATAACGGGCCTGGAAGGCGCAACCTCGATAGACACAGCGCACGCTGGTGTTGATGGAAACTGGAGCTGGAGGTGAAGATCTTCCAGAAGCATGTGTTCTCTGGATAGCATATATAACGAGCCTTGAAGGCGCAAACCTCGATAGACACAGCGCACGCTGGTGTTGATGGTAACTGGAGGTGAAGATCTTCCAGAAGCATGTGTTCTCTGGATAGCATATATAACGAGCCTTGAAGGCGCAACCTCGATAGACACAGTGCCCGCTGGTGTTGATGGTAACTGGAGCTGGAGGTGAAGATCTTCAAGAAGCATGTGTTCTCTGGAGAGCATATATTACGGGCCTTGAAGGCGCAACCTCGATAGACACAGCGCACGCTGGTGTTGATGGTAACTGGAGGTGAAGAAGAAGACCTTCCAGAAGCATGTGTTCTCTGGATAGCATATATTACGGGCCTTGAAGGCGCAACCTCGAGAGACACAGCGCACGCTGGTGTTGATGGTAACTGGAGCTGGAGATGAAGATCTTCCAGAAGTATGTGTTCTCTGGATAGCATATCTAACGGGCCTTGTAGGCGCAACGTCGATAGACACAGCGCACGCTGGTGTTGATGGTAATTGGAGCTGGAGCTGAAGATCTTCCAGAAGCATGTGTTCTCTGGATAGCATATATAACGAGCCTTGAAGGCGCAACCTCGATAGACACAGTGCACGCTGGTGTTGATGGAAACTGGAGCTGGAGGTGAAGATCTTCCAGAAGCATGTGTTCTCTGGATAGCATATATAACGGGCCTTGAAGGCGCAAACCTCGATAGACACAGCGCACGTTGGTGTTGATGGTAACTGGAGCTGGAGGTGAAGATCTTCCAGAAGCATGTGTTCTCTGGATAGCATATATAACGGGCCTTGAAGGCGCAAACCTCAATAGACACAGCGCACGCTGGTGTTGATGGTAACTGGAGCTGGAGATGAAGATCTTGCAGAAGCATATGTTCTCTGGATAGCATATATAACGGGCATTGAAGTGCAAACCTCGATAGAGACAGCGCACGTTGGTGTTGATGGTAACTGGAGCTGGAGATGAAGATCTTCCAGAAGCATGTGTTCTCTGGATAGCATATATAACGGGCATTGAAGGCGCAACCTCGATAGAGACAGCGCACGTTGGTGTTGATGGTAACTGGAGGTTAAGATCTTCCAGAAGCATGTGTTCTCTGGATAGCATATATAACGGACCTTGAAGGCGCAAACTTTGATAGACACAGTGCACGCTGGTGTTGATGGTAACTGGAGCTGGAGGTGAAGATCTTCCAGAAGCACGTGTTCTCTGGATAGCATATATAACGGACCTTGAAGGCGCAAACCTTGATAGACACAGCGCACGTTGGTGTTGGTGGTAACTGGAGCTTGAGATGAAGATCTTCCAGAAGCATGTGTTCTCTGGATAGCATATATAACGGGCCTTGAAGGCGCAAACCTCGATAGACACAGCGCACGCCGGTGTTGATGGTAACTGGAGCTGGAGGTGAAGATCATCCAGAAGCATATGTTCTCTGGATAGCATATATAACGGGCCTTGAAGGCGCAACCTCGACAGACACAGCGCACGCTGGTGTTGATGGTAACTGGAGCTGGAGGTGAAGATCTTCCAGAAGCATGTGTTCTCTGGATAGCATATATAACGAGCCTTGAAGGCGCAAACCTCGATAGACACAGCGCACATTGGTGTTGGTGGTAACTGGAGCTGGAGGTGAGGATCTTCCAGAAGCATGTGTTCTCTGGAGAGCATATATAACGAGCCTTGAACTCGCAAACCTCGATAGACACAGCGCACGCTGGTGTTGATGGTAACTGGAGCTGGAGATGAAGATCTTCCAGAAGCATGTGTTCTCTGGAGAGCATATATAACGGGCATTGAAGGCGCAAACCTCGATAGACACAGCGCTCGGTGGTGTTGATGGTAACTGGAGCTGGAGGTGAAGATCTTCCAAAAGCATGTGTTCTCTGGATAGCATATATAACGAGCCTTGAAGGCGCAAACCTCGATAGACACAGCGCACGCTTGTGTTGATGGTAACTGGAGCTGGAGGTGAAGATCTTCCAGAAGCATGTGTTCTCTGGATAGCATATATAACGAGCCTTGAAGGCGCAAACCTCGATAGACACAGCGCACGTTGGTGTTGATGGTAACTGGAGCTGGAGGTGAAGATCTTCCAGAAGAATGTGTTCTCTGGATAGCATATATAACGGGCCTGGAAGTCGCAAACCTCGATAGACACAGTGCACGCTGGTGTTGATGTTAACTGGAGCTGGATGTGAAGATCTTCCAGAAGCGTGTGTTCCCTGGTTAGCATATATAACGGCCCTGGAAGTCGCAAACCTCGATAGACATAGCGCACGCTGGTGTTGATGGTAACTGGAGCTGGAGGTGAAGATCTTCCAGAAGCGTGTGTTCCCTGGATAACATATATAACGGGCCTGGAAGTCGCAAACCTCGATAGACACAGTGCACGCTGGTGTTGATGGTAACTGGAGCTGGAGGTGAAGATCTTCCAGAAGCGTGTGTTCCCTGGTTAGCATATATAACGGGCCTGGAAGTCGCAAACCTCGATAGACACAGTGCACACTGGTGTTGATGTTAACTGGAGCTGGATGTGAAGATCTTCCAGAAGCGTGTGTTCCCTGGTTAGCATATATAACGGGCCTGGAAGTCGCAAACCTCGATAGACACAGTGCACGCTGGTGTTGATGTTAACTGGAGTTGGAGGTGAAGATCTTCCAGAAGCATGTATTCCCTGGATAGCATATATAACGGGCCTGGAAGTCGCAAACCTCGATAGACATAGCGCACGCTGGTGTTGATGGTAACTGGAGCTGGAGGTGAAGATCTTCCAGAAGCGTGTGTTCCCTGGATAGCATATCTAACGAGCCTTGAAGGCGCAAACCCCGATAGCGCACGTTGGTGTTGGTGGTAACTGGAGCTGGAGGTGAAGATCTTCCAGAAGCATGTGTTCTCTGGATAGCATATATAACGAGCCTTGACGGCGCAAACCTCGATAGACACAGCGCACGTTGGTGTTGATGGTAACTGGAGCTGGAGGTGAAGATCTTCCAGAAGCATGTGTTCTCTGGATAGCATAAATAACGGGCCTTGAAGGCGCAAACCTCGATAGACACAGCGCACGCTGGTGTTGGTGGTAACTGGAGCTGGAGGTGAAGATCTTCCAGAAGCATGTGTTCTCTGGATAGCATATATAACGGGCCTTGAAGGCGCAAACCTCGATAGACACAGCGCACGTTGGTGTTGATGGTAACTGGAGCTGGATGTGAAGATCTTCCAGAAGCATGTGTTCTCAGGATAGCATATATTACGGGCCTTGAAGGCGCAAACCTCGATAGACACAGCGCACGCTAGTGTTGATGGTAACTGGAGCTGGAGGTGAAGATCTTCCAGAAGCATGTGTTCTCTGTATAGCATATATAACGGGCCTTGAAGGCGCGACCTCGATAGACACAGCGCACGTTGGTGTTGATGGTAACTGGAGCTGGAGGTGAAGATCTTCCAGAAGCATGTATTCTCTGGATAGCATATATAACGGGCCTTGAAGGCGCAAACCTCGATAGACACAGCGCACGCTAATGTTGATGGTAACTGGAGCTGGAGGTGAAGATCTTCCAGAAGCATGTGTTCTCTGTATAGCATATATAACGGGCCTTGAAGGCGCGACCTCGATAGACACAGCGCACGTTGGTGTTGATGGTAACTGGAGCTGGAGGTGAAGATCTTCCAGAAGCATGTGTTCTCTGGATAGCATATATAACGAGCCTTGACGGCGCAAACCTCGATAGACAAAGCGCACGCTAGTGTTGATGGTAACTGGAGCTGGAGGTGAAGATCTTCCAGAAGCATGTATTCTCTGGATAGCATATATAACGGGCCTTGAAGGCGCAAACCTCGATAGACACAGCGCACGCTTTAGGAACTTCGCTTTTACTTTTTCCACGACCTTCAGACCCTCAGATTTCTCTTCGTCAGGTATTCTCAAACAACCTGAATCCCATAGGTGAGGATGGGGTTATTTTAACCTGAAAAAGCTTAATTGTCGTTGCTAAAGATATTTTTTTCACGTGATTGATGTATCTCACAACGAGTATCGCAGCTGTCTCTTATATGAGTCGTGTATATGAACCCCAGTGGTTGTAGTATTATGCCCAGATATTCAAATCTGTTCACAATAAGACAACTTCGGTGGCGTAGTTGGCAGCTTCTATGTCCAAGGTCGCGGGCTCAAACCCGGCCCAAGTCGTCGGATTATTTAAGAAATTAAAAATCCGTCAGTATGGCTTCCTTCGGAGGGGAAGTAAATTCGGCGGTCCCATATCATAGATTTATGGCATAATAAAGAACCTTCCACTAATAACACTTGTATGAAGCTAAAATATAGGTTATATTTAACTAACGCTCTTAGGTTCCAACGTTCGTCGCATCTAGTAACCAAGTTCAGAACTAGTTGGTCGTTGACGGTGGCGTTTGATAGCGAAAGTAGGAATTACTTGAAATTAAATGTCTGCAGTCCTTACTTGAATTAAAAAACAGATACACACATTAATACAGCCATCACAATAACACCGGTTATCATACAGATTCTACACACACCCAAAGTACACGGGGCTACATGACCGCGTTGTCGCAGCCCCAAAACTGAGGAACTAACCAACCAATCTATTCACAATAGTTAGTGGATGACCGTCCATGCAAATACAGTCAGATGTCGCTTGTTTAGCCCCTTTTTTAAGTTTATCATCACAGTGTTCGTTTGATAGAGCGTGAGATCGTTGAAATAAGCCCATTGTACGAGGCGAGCAAAAGTATCTTGCAGGGATTTCAGTGACTGGGATGACATAACTATATCACCGGCATAGGCTACAGGTAAATGATCATTTCCGGGAGGCGAGGAGGTTCGAATCTCCCCGCCGCGCCGGCAACCTTGAAGATGGTTTTCTGTGCTTTCCCATCTTCCTTCCAGGCAAATGCCGGGGTTGGTCCCTAACTATAGGCCACAGCCCCTACCTTCCAATTCCTCGTCATTGCATTCAAACTCTCCTTCCCAGACAACACTCCGCACCCCATGGGTGTCCGCCTGGAAGCAGCTACAAACTGGCGAGCCGAATATGTCCTCGGACTCTCCCGACACTCAAACCCATACGCCATATTAAAAAAAGAATCTTTAAATATAGCCTATGATTGAGCAGGAAAATATTTAATGGTTTATATTAACTTCTTCCGCACCAACTGGCCACAGAAAGTCTTGTTTAAATTAGCTGCAATTGCAAGAAACAGAAATGACTTACAACACTACAAGGTTATTACATTCAGTGTTTCAGTGTTTTCAAAAAATCGCCAAACAATAGTCAAAAGAAACTAGGGAACTCGTGCTGTTTTCGTGGTGAGCTGCTTACTGTAGAAACCGGTAATATGACAGAAACAAAGGAATTGAATTGCTTGTCGTTAGGGAGTGTTAATACACTTTCCGGAGGTGCTACCCTGGTTACGATTGGCGCTAGATCGCAGGAATTGGCGCTTAGTTTGAAACATGGAGTCGCTTTGGTCATTGCAGTTTTTATTTTTGAAAACAGTGATTTGAGTATGAATTTCAAGGGTATGGGGATAATAACAAGCATAACCGGACCTACCCCCTATGCTCCGCATATTGGATTTTTTAAATACTGTATATGGCGGCAACATGATTGGATTTGGCGCGAGATTGGTGTGGTGAAGTTAAGTTGGCAGCACTGAGTCAACATTGCATTTAAAAAAAATTGGCCTCTGATATTTTCGTCAGTTTACTGCTCCAAACTTCGATAATTTCTTTATTAAAGTGCGAATATGGTGTTTCTTAAATGCAATTAGACCATGGCAGAGTAAGTAGAAGCAACTTTCTGAGTGATACATGCAGAATTACAAAATGTGCCACGCCAACTGCATGAGTACCTTAAAAACAAGTTTGGAATTTTCGGGAGATCTTTTTCATTTCTGGGGAAGGATTTCCAACGCCTTGGATTCATCGCTGAATCCAAATGTCTGCTTTCTTCCTCTGGTGTTTTGAGCTTCTATGCCCAAGGTCACTGGTTCAAACCCGGTCGACGTCGTCGGATTTTTTTAAGAGCGTTAAAATCCCTCAGTATGCCTTCCTTCGGAGGGGAAAAAAGCCGGCGGGCCAAAGTCATAGGTTTATGACATGAAAAAGAACCTTCCACTAACTACACTTGTGCGAAGTCAAAATTTGTAGGTTAGAATATTTGATACCACTATATTAGTTCCAACGTTAGCCACCAGGTGCTGGCTGCGATGGCATCTAGTAGCCAAGTCCGCAGCTAAGTGTCGTGGACGGTAGCATTTAGTAGCAAAAGTAGGAACTACTTGAAAAATCGTTCGTCTGCAGTCCTTACCAGAATCGCACATAGCGTACATTAATACAGCTATCACAATTAACACCGGTTATCAGACAAATTGTACACACACCCGAAGTACACGGGACAAGACCGCGTTGTCGCAGCCCCTAAACTAAGGAACCAATTTCCTCTGGTGTCGGGATCCTCTGTTAAAATTGTTTTGCCAACCTCTCTTGGTCAGAGGGAGGGGGAAAATAATTTCGATTTTGCGCCTCTTAAAACAGCAATCATTGCACATTACAACTCAACCCAAAAGCCCCTAAGGTATAACCTATTCCAGATTTAATTGTGTAACTGTCATTGGTGCTCTTGTCCGGCTCCGTGGCTAAATGGTTAGTGCGCTAGGCTTTGCCCGAAGTGCCCCGGGTTTGATTCCCGGCCGAGCCATCAGAGATTTTAATCTCCTGGGGTTAATTCCCGTGGCTCGGGGACTGGGTGTATGTGCCGTCATCATCTTCACTTCATCCTCATTACGACGCGCAGGTCGCCCACGGGCGTCAACTAGAAAGACCTGCACTCGGCCTCTCAGGAGGCCACACGATCATTATTATTGGTGCTCTTGTACGGGGCACATTTGTAATTCTGCATGTATCACTCGGAAAGTAGTTTTTACTTACTTTGTCATGGTTATAGACGCAAATTGTATTCAGGAAACACCCTATTCTCATTTTATTGTGGTTTTGAGTCTTCCGTCTTTTGACTGGTTTGATGCAGCACTCCATACTGCCCTGTCCTGAGCAAATCATTTCAACTCTACATATCTAACACACCTTACATCCGAGGCAATCTGTTTAACATATTCTAACCTTGGTCTACCCCTACAGTTCTTGTCCTCAACCCTTCCTTCCATAACTAAGTTTGCTATTCCTGATTGGCTTGCCACGGTGGGTGAGTGGTTATAGTGTCGGACTACCAACCCCAAGATAGCAGGTTCGCCCCTGGCCATGGTAAGTGATTTTTTGAAAGGCGACAAAAATCACGATACTCATGTCATACGTTGTTGGCATGTTAAAGAACCTATTTGAATTCAGTAGGCCGTGTTCAATGGCAAAATTAATCTCGGGATATTCCGCCAACACAAAGTTCCTCCATTCTCTACTAGAAAGCGCTGTAGTGTCAAGGAGTTTAAATATCTAACCTCCTTGACTTTCATAGCGTTCAAAAGAACGACGAAATTCGACATGCAAGCTACCCTCTGGGTGTCAATTAACAAGAAAAAAAGCTTTATGGCATGTTAAAGAACCTTCCACTAATTACACCTGTGTGAAGCTAAATTGGATAGGTTAAGAATGTAAACAACGCTCTTAGGTTTCTACGTTCGTTGCCAAGAGCCGAATGCGGTGGCGTCTAGTAGCTAAGTTCTGAACTTGGCCTAGTAGTCGTTGACGATGGCGCTTGGCGGCAAAAGTAGGAACTATTTGAAAAATTCTAAGTTGCAGTACTTAAATTAAAAATCAGATAACACACACTAATACAGTCATCACAATTAACACCGGTTATCAGACAGATTCTACACACAACCAAAGTACACGGGGCTACATGACCGCGTTGTCGCAGCCCCTAAACTTAAGAACTAACCAACCATCTTAATACCTCTTCGTTTGTAACCCAATCTACCCATCTGATCTTCATCATTCTCCTGTGACACCACATTTCAAACGCTTCAATTCTCCTCTTATCTGCTGCACCAATAGTCCAAGTTTCACTTCCATAGAGCACCACGCTCCAAACGAAGACTTTCTAATGCCTAAATCTATATTTGAAGTCAACAGATTTCGTTTCTGTAGGAATGCTCTCCTTGCCTGAACCATACTGTACTTGTATATCCTCTTTGCTTCGTCCATCGCTAGTTATTTATCCTGACTGGCTGCGTGGCTCAGGGGTAATGTTCTCGCCTGCTGATCCCTAGGTTGCAGGATCGAATCCTGGAGCAGTCAGTTGGCATTTGAGGGTGCGCATATGCGAGGGAGCCGTGTCAGTAGATTTACTCTCACGTTAAAGATCCCCATCGGGACAACATTCCGGTACCCCGACGTTTCTAACATCCGCAGTAGTAAAAAGGGACGTAAAACCAATAACATTATTATTATTAGTTATTTATTCGCACTTTAATAAGAAAATAATCAAAGTTTTAACTTCGGAGCGAGGCGGCTTCGGTGGCGTAGTAGGTAGCACGCTGAGCTTCTATGCCCAAGGTCGCAGGTTCCAACCCGGTTGAAGTCGTCGGATTTTTTAAAAGCGTTAAAATCCCTCAGTATGCCTTCCTTCGAAGAGGAAGTAAAGCCGGTGGTCCCATGTCATAGATTTATGGCATGTAAAAGAACCTACCGCTAATTAAACTTGTGTGAAGCTAAATTATAGGTTAGATCTGACTAACGCTCTTAGGTTCCAACGTTTATCGCCAGGAGCCGACTGATGTGGCATCTAGTAACAAAGTTCAGAACTAGTTGTCGTTGACGGTAGAATTTGGTAGCAAAAGTAGGAACTACTTAAAAAATTAAATGTCTGCAGTCCTTACCTGAATCACAGATAACACACACTAATACAGTCACCACAATTATCACCGGTTATCAGACAGATTCTACACACACCCAAAGTACACGGGGCTACATGATCGCGTTGTCGCAGCCCCTAAACTGAAAAACCAACCAACCAACCTAACTTTGAAGCAGTAAACCACGGTCGACTCTAGACAGGTCGGAAGGCTGAGACTTGGCAACATGTTCATCAGTCATACCTCATACCCTTGCCAGGCGGGAATACGAGGGAACGTTCAGTCTGGCACATTGTTCTGTGGTCTGGCAGGTGTTCTTGTTTATCTCATAGGGATATTTCCTTCTATATTTTGTTTCTTATGCTTTGTACGTTTATACGCTTTATAGTAGCGTTTATACTACCCTTCCAGATGAGTTTTTTACTGTAATCCCTAATCGAGAACACACTGACGAGTGTGTTTTGTATCTGGCAAATGTGGTATTTTTAAATGCCTACGGTACATGGAATTATAACATATCGTACTTCATGTTTTGAACTTTGATTTTCCTGGAATGTTTCGGCACCGTAACAATGCCAGATACATGTTGTATCCCCAACTGGAATGCAAATTAACCAAGTAAGGGAGGCTACACACCAGTGTTTAGGTTCCCAAGTGACGAAAATCTGCGCCAGGCCTGGATTAGGGAACCTTCGAAATGGTTCGTAGATTGCATAAATTAGTCAATTAAGTGAAAAAATACTTTCAGTTATTGCCACTGTATTGCTAAACAATTATTCACAGGCAAGGAATGATGCTGTTGATGTCAGCAAACTTGGTTATGGGAAGAGAAAGTTGAGGCACCTTAGGAAGGAAACCGAAGTAATCTGATCCAGTTATGGAATACCAGCAGCAACAGACTATTTCTATAATGGTAGTAAATTATCTACATACATGTGCGGCGGAATCGAAGGTTTATAGGCCAACAGTGTGAAGATGTTATGGGAGATAGCCTACATTTTTGCATCACATAACCCTCAATTGCATCTACTTACTCCAAATTATTATTATTATTATAACACCGCCAATTGTTTTATTACCATTCTTCAGAGTAGTAAAATACGAAAAGAAACCAAAATAATTTTCTTTATTTTGCTAAACACTTTTATGTTGGTAAATTATTTTCGTGTCACTCATGCCTAATATCAGCTGCTTGGCTGTTATAACAACTTTTCACGATCATATGCATATGTGTAAATAAAAATCAACAGATGTTTTGCTTAACATGTACATTATGTTTGTCCGATATTAATTCCGTAGTTTTTGTCGCCTCTCTTGCTAGCAAACAGCTGTTTCAGTTCAGGCGCTCGTGACGAAGTATGACTGACAATAGCCGTAGCTACAGTGTTGTCAGGTTGAACCTTCCGACCTTTCTAGAGTCGACCGTGAGTAAACTGATGAAAACATAAATCGTCAGGTTGGCAAATGCAATGTTGACGCAATTCTGCCAACTTCATTTCACCTCACTCCCCTGTAGCCAGTGTCTGCACCAAAGAGGAATAAGGCCTGTATCACACGACACTCCCTAGCATGGAAGCTTCTACCAGTACGGGCTTCTCATGGAGGCATATGGTTACATATCCAATTATTACAGTTAGATCTTAAACAGGGGCGGCTCCTGACCAAAATTTTAGGGTGGGCCAGAAGATATTATTGTTGTTCATTTTATTTTAAACATTGTTTTATATATGACACAAGCTGTACCCGGCATGCGTTGCAATGCCAATCAAAGAAAGTGTTGGCGTTGAAATTCTGTTTCTTGAAGTGCTTTTGGATACACAACATGTTAACTGCCTCTAAGCTATCGTAAAATGGATTTTCTAATTTAGAACCATTCGTGGAAGCGTGCACAACAACTTTCAAAAGTTTCATCGCTGTCACTCATTTGTTGAATCTACTCGTACGCTACCTGTTGTGAAATGGATTTACTAAGTCGAAACCCTTCCCTGGCGTGTACACAATAACTCATCAATGATTCATCGCAATCGGATGAATTGTATATCCACGTATACGGGGTTTTGTTTAAACGATTCGTGCGCTGTCACTCATTTATTGAATCTACTCGTGCGCTACCTATTGAGAAATGTATTACTAAGTCGAAACCCTTCCCTGGCGTGTACACAATAACTCATCAAGGTTTCATCGCAATCGAAGAATGTTATATGAACGCAATAGGGGATTTTGTTGAAACGCTTCGCGCGTCGTCACCCATTTGTTGCATCTACTCTTGCGCTACTTATTGTGAAATGGATTTACTAAGTCCCCTTCCCTGGCGGGTACACAATAACTGATCAATGTTTCATCGCAATCGGATGAATAGTATATGATTTTGTTTAAACAATTCGCGCTCCGTCACTCATTTGTTGAATCTACTTGTGCGCTACCTACTGTAAAATGTATTTACTAAGTTAGAAACCGTCACGTAAGTGTCCACAACATCTCACCCAAGTTTCATCGCTATCGGACTAATGGGATATGAAGACATATGGGACTGTATTGAAACGCTCCGCATGTCGTCGTTCATTTGTCGAATCTACTCGTGTGCTACCTACAGTGAAATGTATTTACTAAGCCAGAAACCTTCCTTGGAGTGTCCACCATATTTCACCCAAGTTTCACCGCTAACGGCAGAATGGTATATGACCTTATACGGGACTTTGTTGAAACGCTTCGCGCGTCGTCCCTCATTTGTTGAATCAACTTGTGCGCTGCATATTGTATAGTGGAATTTACTAAGCCAGAAATTTTCCATGACGTGTACACAACATCTCACCCAAGTTTCATAGCTACGGACGATTGGTACATGAATGCATACGGGACTTGGTTGAAACGCTTCGCGTGTCGTCGCTCATTTGTTGATTCTACTCTTGCGCTACATATTGTAATATGGATGTACTCAGCCAGAAACCTTCCCTGGAGTGTACACAACATCTCACCCAAGTTTCATCGCAATCGGATGAATGGTATGTGAACGTATACGGGACGTTGTCGAAACGCTTCGCGCGTAGTCACTCATTTGTTGAATATAAACGTGCGCTTCGTATTGTAAAATGGATTTACTTAGCCTGAAACCTTTCCTGGAGTGTACACAACAATTCACCAAACATTTATCACTATCAGACGACTGGTATATGACTTTATACGGGACTTTGTTGAAACGCTTCGCGTGTCATAGCTCATTTGTTGAATCTACTGGTGCGATACCTATTGTAAAATGTATGTACTAAGCCAGAAACCTTCCCTGGAGTGTACACAACATCTCACCCAAGTTTCATCGCTATCGGATGAATGGTATATGAAATTACATGGGACTTTGTTGAAACGCTTCGCGCGTCGTTGCTCATTTGTTGATTCTACTCGTGCTCTACCTATTTTTAAAGGGATTTACTAAGCTAGAAACCTTCCCTGGAGTGCACACAAAATCTCAGCCTAGTTTCATCGCTATCGGACGAATGGTATATGAACGCAAACGTGACTTTGTTGAAATGCTTCGCGCGTCGTAGCTCATTTGTTGAATCTACTCGTGCGCTGCCTATTGCAAAGTGGATGTACTAAGTCAGAAAATTTCCCTGCAGTGTACACAACATTTTACGCAAGTTTCATAGCTATCGGACGAATGGTATATGAATGCATACGGGACTTTGTTGAAACGCATTGCGTGTCGTCGCTCATTTGTTGAATCTACTTGTGCGCTATCTACTGTGAAATGTATTCATTAATTTTGAAACCTTCACGTAAGTGTACACAACATCTCACCCAAGTTTCATCGCTATCGGACGAATGGTATATGAACACATACGGGACTTTGTTGAAATGCTTCGCGCATCGTCGCTCATTTGTTGAATCTACGCGTGCGCTACCAATTGTAAAATGGATTTACTAAGTTAGAAACCTTCCTTGGAGTGTACTCAACATCTCACCCAAGTTTCATCGCAATCGGACGAATGGTATATGAACGCATAGGAGACATACCCACAGACATACAGACAAACTATCACGTAACATTGATTTATATATATATAGATTTATTGTTGCCAATATTCCCATTATCATAATTCCTCACAACACAACATTTGAAACAAATACTAATAACTGTACTCACCGGGCTCCTTATTTGTAAATACAGGCAAAAATGTCCTTAGTTTTGATCCATCTTGGAACGTTATTATAACATATTTTGGTTGACGAGGTCCTAATCTTTTAATTTATAATTTTGTGTTCAGAGGTAAAGACGAAAATGAATTATTTAATAAATATTCCACTTCATTCATTTTCGTACGTCGCACACAATCAGCAAATTAAATTACTACCACAGAAGTTAAAAACTTATTCACAGAACTCCCTAACACTTGGACTGTACTTGGACACCAGACTGAAAATATATATAAATACAGTTATGTTTGTGTTTCAACAGGCTGTGAACAATGACTATTAGTGGTCTACCTGCGAATGGCATGGGGAAAACCGATCCCCCTAAGCCGGTTTCAGACAGAGACAGAAGAAGGCGGAAATAGAGATATCTTCTCTTTCATTATAGAGCGATGTTATGGGCCAATTCTCCAGGCCCTTGAGAAGACACGAAAAGCCTTTCGTAGCCCACAATACTTCGCGTGCAAGACAGTGCTATGTCTACTGTATAGTCACCTGGCCCATTACTTAACATGGAAGGTTCTGTGCAGTGGCCCTCGCTATTACAATACACCGTACGAGACTGTCAGGAACTTAAGCTAGGGATGAGTTATGTATACTGAATTCTTTCTAGGGATTCTAGAAGGGAAACCTCTTATTTTATGTAGAATATCTGTGATTTAAACTAATTTTATAAGACATTAATAAAACAAATTTCGTGCAGTACGGCCTAACGGCCAAGGGTGGGCAGGGCCCTTTCGGCCCTTAATGACGCACCGTCCCTGATCCTAAATATTGATTGGAATGCATTCCTTCAGTACCACGCATGTTTTAAAATGTACTTAAAGCAAGTTTCACGACCGCTTTGCGTTAGTAATGTAATGCGAATCAACTGCAAATTTTACCCCCAAACGACAACTGTCCTCCATGTTTTATTTCTAACAAATTGGCGCACAAAATGCTAGCGTGTGATACAGGGGCGGCTCCTGATTAATATTCCAGGGTGGGCCAGATGATACTATTGTTGTTACATATTAAATATTGTTTTATATTTGGCATTTATTGTTGCCAATATTACCACTATCATAATTCCACACAACACAAAATTTGTAACAACTTTTAATAAATAGTTGATGCATTAAAAACTGTACCCACGTGGCTTTATTAATGCATATATTCTCTCCTGTGCTTGGATGAAGCAAATTTATTCATCAGCTTGGTTGATAAGGTCATAATTATTTAATTTCTAACTTTGTGTTCAGAGATAGAAGAAAATGGATTTGTTCGAAAATTCCACTTTCATTTTCCTATTTCGGCATACTATCGACATATTAAATAACTACGTACCGTGCCACAAATGTAAAAGAATACATTTATACAGTAGAAATTATAGCTTCATCGACAGAACTCACTAACACATTTGTACTGTACTTGGAATATCAGACAAGTGAAAATGTATAATTATATGTTTGTCTTATGTCAGCAATCTGCGAACAATAGCTGAATACCTGTATAAGAGCGTGGGGTGAGGTGAACCCTTCTCCTGTAATAGTGTTGACAGAGACAGAAGCAGGAAGCTTCAAAGCAACGCTATGGGCCCAATCTGCTGGCCCTTGAAGAGAGATAAAATTCCCTTCATAGCACTGAAGAATTCGCGTGCAAGACAGTGCTATGTCCACTGTTTCCTCACCCGGCCCATGAAGCCACATACAGGGCGCCCGAGAATGTTCTCCGCAGTGGGTACGTGCAGCTGTGAGTGGTTGAGTCATGAGTTTTAGTTGGCTGCACTGCACTGTGTCCTTCAAAGCGGGACTTCCCCATGTGAGCTGTCGATGTGCATCGCGATAAGCGCGCGAGCCTGCAGGTCTTCAGCGTGTATTACAGTCAGCGAGCGTTCGGATAGATTATTATTGGAAGAGTGCAACAGTATACAGGCGGTAATGTTTACTACTGAAGAGAGAGTTTTTTTTTTTTGTGGAATACGTTTTTCGCGAAGGCGATCGGTTTACAGAAAATGTAAAATTAAGATTTCAGGCGCGGTTTCCTAATTCAAAATGTTCAAACCGTGATACCATTCGGGATTTGGTAAGTAAATTTCGTGTTACTGGCTCAGTTCACGATGTACCGGAAACAGGCAGGCCTACGCTTTTAACAGACGACAAACTTGATGAAATCTCAGATATAATGCTGCGAAGCCCAAGTAAATCAACACGAAAATTAGCTCAACAAACAGGAATCTCCAAGTCGACAGCACATAAAGCTGTAAGAGCCAAGCTTCAGTTGTTCCCTTTTAGTGGGCGATGTATGGAAGATAGACATATGCTCTCGCGGACTTTTTTGTAGAACTTTTCATGCTGAACAATTCTTACACTCATAGTATTTTGATATTTTTAACGGTTTGCCCAGCGTAAGCTTACAAAGCGCTCGGACGCCAGGTTTTTTTTATCGACTATTCCACTAAAATCGTGACTGGTCGGCTTCCTTTGATCATAAATAAATTATTTTCAACAGAAATCATACTCGATATATCCCTTACAGAATGGTGAAAACCGCATCAAAATCTATCCAGTGGTTCTTGAGTTTACCAGTAACGTCCAAGAATCTGGGACTTTGTTTTATACTAAGTAGTGATGTTGCAAGTGGCAGCCGTGCTACCAACCTAACTGCTGTAGCTAGCTCTCGCAGACACATGTAGGCGCTGCGGAGAACATTCCCGGACTCATTGTACTTTACATGGGACTTGCTGTGGAGCGGCCCTCGCTATGACGATACACCGTACGAGACTGTCAGGATTTTAAGCTAGGGATGAGTTAATTATAACGAATTCTCTTTAGAGATTCTAGAAGGGCAAATCACTTATTTTAAGTTGAGTATCTGTAATATAAAGTAATTTTAAAATACATTAATTAAACAAATTCTTTGCAATGCTGCCTAACGGCCTTGGGTGGGCAGGGCCCATTCGGCCCTTAATGACGCCCCGTCCTTGGGTGATACACTTCGGTCATACAAGGAGGTGTACAGACGAGGATGAACAGAATCACACAGGATTTTGTACCAGCGATCACAACAGCTTCCATGCTAGCGAGTGTCGTGTGATACAGGCTTTTGCGATTGTTTTGGAGTGCTGAATCTGGATTCTACACTTGCATTTTCATGATTTTTATACCTTATTTCATATTCTTGGAGTCATTACCAATATAAATTACTATCTATTGTCACTACTGCACAGGAAATATGTGCTAAATCACGTATAGGCCTATATGTATTTTGGTTCTTGGTCATTTAACGACAATTGCCAAGTTTGTTAGGCGCAGGGGCAGCTGACCTCGTAGTTCCACCCCTTAAAAAAACAATAACTAACTTTACCAGGCGCATGAGGTTTCTTCAACTGTTACCGATGCACTGACAGCTACCACTACGTTACGGAGTGCTTCGGAATGCTTTTTGTTGATGATTCACTTAGGAGCATTGTGACATCATGGATTTGTAGCCCCGTGCACTTGGTTGTGTGTGAAATCTGTTTGATAACCTGTGTCATTGTGATGGCTGTACCAATGTATTTGTAATCGGTGCTAGGATTTTGGTGGGAGATGGACGATTAGGTTTTAGGCACCATTCTAGCATTTGTCTGGAGTATAATAAAAATAATAATAATATCGTATGGCTTCGCGTTCCGGGTGCAAGATTTGTTATTTGCGCCCAGAGGGCAGCTTGCATGTCGAGTTTTATCGCTCGTTGGAGCGTTATGATGATGGTGATGATAATTGTTGTTATACGGGGCCTAACATCTAGGTTATCGGCCCCTGATGGTTTGGGTGAACGTGAAGATGAAAATGTAATGCAAACATAAAAACTAACTACTAACCTACATACTAGAAGAAGAAATGGAAAACTAAAGGAGAATAAGGCAAATAAAAGACAGGAGGAAAAGAAATGCCCTCAACCCTCGAAGAATGCGGATTGAGGGACTTGGAAGGAAGGAGAGCCATAAAAGGCAGATAGGAAAGTGAAAGAGGAGAGGGTCCGCCCCACAGGTAAGGGACAAAAGGGGGAAACCGGACTCAGCTCAAGAATCCCTCGGGGTCGCCAACTCCCGAACTCACCAGCCGTGAGCCCCTGAGGGTGTAGCACTTTCTAGGGTGCACCAAAAGTGGTGGGGCTACACACACCCGGCCTCCTTGAGGGCCTTGAGCAGAAGGCAGGAGATAACATGAAAAGAAAAAGAAGGCTGACCCCTCGCAGAAGGAGGGTATCAGAAAAGATGAGACAAGGGCCAATTAAGGCGGGAAATGAAGAGACTCCCTAGGCCTCGGATACCCTAATACCGTCGGGGTCGGAAGAGAACAAGAGTTGACCAAGTGAGGTCGACAGGAAAGAAGACGGAGAGGAGCCCGTCACAAGTAAGTGGAAGCAATGCCGGACTCGGCTGGGGTCCCGTGGTCACCAACCCACGTCCCACTAGACTTGAGCCCCTGGGGGGGGGGGACGCTATGAAAGTCAAGGAGGTTAGATAGCTAAGCTCCTTGACTCTATAGCGCTTTCTAGTAGAGAATGGAGGGACTTTGTATTGGCGGAAAATCCTGAGATTTATTGTGCCATTATGAACACGACCTACTGAATTCAAATGGGCTCTTTAACATGCCAACAATTCGTGTGGTGATTTTTGTTGCCTTTCAAAAAAATCACTTACCATGGCCAAGAGCGAACCTGGAAGCTTGGGGTTGGTAGTCCGACACGATAACGACTCACCCACCGTGGCAAGCTGCCAGGGTGTCTTCCTGATTGCGACCATTCCGATTGCGTTCACCTTATTAACAGTCCAGATTGCGGTAAATTTTCTTGGGAGACCGGTCCGTTTGTAACTACCCTGAGGATTTCCTCATCTTTCACGTCCACCCATCTTGCCAATGTTGAGGTACATGCCATATGTCAGTTCTCTTTGGAATGTTAATAAACCTAAAACTTCAAATGTTTGATTTTGTGTGTAGAAGGGGGCGGGGACCAAAATTGATTACAAAGGGGATTTAAAATCAAACGCAGAACAAATTACTTTTACGAGACTAATTTTTCGAGGTAATAATAAGAAAGTTTTTCATTATATACAGTAGGCTACCTATTATAAAAATAGATATCTCGCATCTCTAATGGGAGGAGAGGGGCAGATATTAAAAATTATACCCTGTAATTTTAAAATTTCCCGTTAAAACAATTTTGTTTAAAGTAAAGGTCGTCGATTCCGATCCTGAAACGTTTCTATTCATAAGACTGAAAATGTTATAATCATTGCTTTACGAGTTGCCGTCAGATTGGGAGGGGACTTGATTTCTTTAAGCGAAGTTTTATGGGGTGTGCTCAGCTGAACACTGAACTATATTCTTTGGTTAGGTAGTGAAATATCAGTTTCCCCTTGTTATCCACAAAACTTACGGAAGGCATGAGTCAGTCGGGAAGAACCAAGAACCAAGGACCGATCTCCGAAGAAAAGTGACCGCAATCTGGACGCTGGTATGTTTATAGTTCTTCCCTAAAATGAAAGTGACCACAATCTGGACTGCTAATGAGGCGAACGCAATCCGGAATGGTCGCAATCAGGACACAACCGCTGCCAGGCGTAGAAGTGGGGAAACCACTTTTAGGGTGATGATAATATTATTATTTACTCGAATAGCACTATTACACAGCACGCAAAATCAATACTTCAAATCTCTTGCCACATGCCTTTCTTCTCTCTACCCACATTTGCTTCATCCCCTGTGATCTCTGCTTTCGGAGCTGTTCAATGTTCCGTGGCTGCTTTCGTTGTCTTTCTTGTTCCTCCCTGAAGACCACTTTTTGAATTTGTACCGAAATAAATTCCTTTTACATGTCTGTAATGTCAATGTCGGCTTCCTTAAGGACACC
Organism: Meconema thalassinum; assembly: GCA_946902985.2. Lineage (NCBI taxonomy): Eukaryota > Metazoa > Arthropoda > Insecta > Orthoptera > Tettigoniidae > Meconema > Meconema thalassinum. The sequence goes on along the minus strand of OX336388.2, from coordinate 186,305,446 downwards.
ACGTACTCTTGCATGATGGAAAAATCGATTTTTTGAATTTGGCGCCATAAAATTCTTCATTCTTTTCTGAATCCGAATATATATAGTTTGTTGGGGTTCTGATATCTACAACGACCTTAAATTCGTTTTTTTTTAAATTAACGTCCCATGCTCTGAATAATACACTTTTAACTTTGCCGGCTGTTTTCCGTTAATACTCATTTTTCATGTTTAGGTACCAATAACTAGGAAACCATTTAAGATAGAGGGCTATTTTTTTACATTGAATTGCCTAATGTAGTACTTGAATGTTAACCTATTTTCACTTCCAAAACATAGTAGGCATGGATTGGGGAGAGAAAAATTGATACATATTTTTGAATGAATTTAAAAAGAAAGAGTTCGGATTTTTTTTTTCTTGCATTCTGTCCCAATAATAATGAAACAAAGTAGTTACTCATCTGCCATGACCATTCCAAGTATGTGAACAAAATTTGAGAGTATTTGATTGAAAAACAACTGAGAAATGTGTACCTGAAGCAACTTTTACAACATTTTTTTTTGAAAATGAATCTGTCCAAATTTGTATTCATTTTACATATCCTATAAAAACAAAGTAGCACTACATGGTCAAAAACAGCTCAGAATATACCGCTTCTTATATGTGATAAGAAGTAGCATAAACCCAGAAAATACTTCATAAAGTGATGCCACAAAAATAGACTTTTTCATCGTGTAAGAGTACGTGGTGTCCTTAAGATCTTTTAATGTCTGTGTAAACCACGCTGGTTGAACTTTAAGTTTTAACATTTTATTAACAATTTCTTTTGTTAGCCTGTCATTATTCATTCTATTTAAATGCACAAAAATGACATTCGTCGTTTGTGCACGGTGTGAATTATGTTCTCCACATGGGTGTATATTTCCTTGTTAGGTCGTGGTCTGTTATAGTCTGTTTGTGTTTTCCTTGGGCCAAGGATGCATCGAACCAATCTTCTTTCCATGAGCATGATTTTGTTTATGTCACCTTTCCGCATTAACTTTAATGTTTCAGCTCCAAAGAGTGCTTCAGGTCTCACCACAGAATTGTAATGTTTCATTTTAGTGTCCCATGATAATGATTATGATTATTACATCAGGACAATCTTGAACATTCGTTATAAATTCTGTCTTGGGGAAGGAGATTTGTAAACCTATTTTTCCTGTTTTACGTCCCTTGTAATTACTGTGTTTTTTTTAGAGACGCCAGGATGCCGGATTTTGCCCCGAAGGGGATCTTTAACGTGGCAGTAAATCTACTGACAGTGCTCCCTCAAATGCCAACTGACTGTGCCAGGATTCGATCCTGCAAACTTGGACACAGCAGGCGAGAACGTTACCGCTGATCCACGCAGCCAACCACTTTTAGGATGACTGAAGTGGGAATTGGTGGTGATGATGATGATAATTGTTGTTTTAAGGGGCCTAACATCTAGGTTATCGGCCCCTAATGGTTTGGGTGATCGTGAAGATGAAAATGAAATGTAAACTTATAACTAAAACTAACTACTAACTTATATACTAGAAGAAGAAATGGAAAACAAAAGGAGAATAAGGCAAATAAAGGACAGGAGGAAAAGAAATGACCTCAACCCTCGATGAATGCGGATTGAGGGACTTGGAAGGAAGGAGAGCCATGAAAGGCAGATAGGAAAGTGAAAGAGGAGAGGGTCCGCCCCACAGGTAAGGGACAAAATGGGGAAAACGGACCCAGCTCAGGAATCCCTCGGGGTCGCCAACTCCCGAACTCACCAGCCGTGAGCCCCTGAGGGTGTAGCGTTATCTAGGGTGCACCAGAAGTGGTGGGGCTACATACACCCTGTCTCCTTGAGGGCCTTGAGCAGAAGGCAGGAGATAACAGGAAGAAAAAGAAGGCTGAACCCTCGCAGAAGGAGGGTCTCAGAAAAGATGAGACAAGGGCCAATTAAGGGGGAAAGGAAGAGACTCCCTAGGCCTCGGATACCCTAATACTGTCGGGGTCGGAAGAGAACAAGAGTTGACCAAGTGAGGTCGACAAGAAAGAAGACAGAGAGGAGCCCTGCACAAGTTAGTGGAAGCAATGCCGGACTCAGCTGGGGCCCCATGGTCGCCAACCCACGTCCCACTAGATGTGAACCCCTGGGGGGGAGTGGGAATTGAACCCAACTCTCCTCAGTTCTGCCTCTTCAGGGTGAACAAACCCCGTTCCATCACTCAGATCAGAATTGAATTTCTTGACTTCTGCGGTGACAGACAATATTTCTAGCCACTAGGTGGGCTGTTTCGAATTCAGGAAAGATTATAATATTTTAGTTCCATAGATTTTTACGTGTGAAATTTGTTGTTGATTTAGGGCTTTTGCGACATCGTGGTCATGTAGCCCCGTGTTCTTGTATATTAGACAATTTGTAATTCAGATGAGGATTGGGAAGGAGGTGGCCGTGGCCTTAAGTTAAGCACCATCCCAGCATTTTCCTGGAGTAGGAGTGGGGAATGCTATATAGCCTTTTTGACTCATAGAGTCGCCCATTTTTAGCCTACTTTCGATTTTTGCAAAAAAATGAAAGTAGACTTATGAGATCAACACAGGGTGCAAAATTGTGTGTCTGTCTGTGTGTGTGTCTGTGTGTGAGTGTGTGTACTCCGAATGTCGAACACGGTGAAACCGAATTTAACGAAATTTGGTACAGAGGTAGCACTAGCAAAGGGCACCTCAGTGTCATGTTTTATATTGCCGCCATCTTGACGGAAACGTAATGGCGGCCACCCAAATGTTAAGAGCTTAAATCAAATTACGAACAACCTAATCATCTGATCTCTTCTTAATTTTGCAATTACATACCTATATATGGTAAGCATCTTTTGACCAAACGGCAAGGTCATCAGCCCAATAGTTTGCCGATAGCGGCCAAGTATGTGTACAAATCAATTCCCACTATCAATTCAAACACGGTGAAACCTAATTGAACGAAATTTGGTACAGAGGTAGCATTTGCAAAAGGCAACTCAGTCTCATGTTTTATATCGTCGCCATCTTGACGGAAACGTAATGGCGGCCACCCAAATGTTAAAAGCTTAAATCAAATTACGACCAACCTAATCATCTGATCTCTACCAAGTTTTGCAACAACATACCTTCATGTGAGGAGCGTTCTTTGACCAAGCTACAAGGTCATCAGCCCAATAGGTTGCAGATAGCGGCCTTGTATGTGTACAAATCGATTCACCATATCAATTCACACACGGTGAAACCGAATTGAATGACATTTTGTACAGAGGTAGCACTAGCAAAGGGCACCTCATATCCATGTTTAATAGCCTTATAATACGTTGTATTTTAACAAGCTACTACAACCAACATTAAATTATACTCCTTGAAAAGGACAAAGAGTTATATCTAGGGCTCGGATTTTTAGGTGCTAAAAATTGGGAAAATATTTATTATTTATGTATTAAAAATACCTGAAATATGTGACAAAAAGTAATAAATATTTAATTATAATTTAGTTTATTAATGTGAATATAAACAATATGCAGTATTTACGAATGCAACTTATGCTATGCCTCACTGAATACTAGGAATTACAATACACAACGAGATACATCTCCAGGTTGTCCATTACAAATGTCCGACGATTATCGCAAAACACTTCTTCTGAAACTGCGATGATATGTTTCTTGAGGTGTTGTGTAACTTGAGATCGCTGTTCAACCTTGATTGCTTTCCCACATGGTTGGCAGAACAGAACGCCTCCATCAGAAGTAAAATAATATTTAAATTCTGCAACAGACTGCTGCAGACGATAACTTGCAGTTGCTTTTACTTTAGGCATTGTAGAACTGCTTTACACTTCGCAGTGCCAGAAATGAACTGCATGCGAGTGACACTGGTTCCAGGTAGCTGGGGGAGGGGGAGGTGGTCTAGCACGTGGTGCAATGTGGCTATGGACAAGGAAATCCCCAGGTTCCACAGTGAGTGGGACGGGGCGACAGGTTAAGAATATCACAGTTGCAAACTGACACACGCTCTGCATGAAGAGTAGATAGCTCACAGGTTCTTCCCCGTTGAATTAACACAGAACAAAAATGCAATGAACTGAAAGATCTAGCATACTGATTTTAAAAAATGTAAATATTATGTCTTTTTATGTGCTAATAAGTGAAAAGCAGGAATTTGTGCATTTATAGAAAAAATGCTTAAAATATGTATTTACATTAAAAAATATTTATTTACCTAAAAATCCGAACCCTAGTTATAACAATACCCATGCATTTAGGAGAAAGTAGGCTAAAGATTTCCTTTGTCCCGCCTTGCCAATGCAATTTATTAAAATGTTTGTGATATAATCACATGTCACTTAATATACATCAGTGATGCCGATAGTTCGGCTCGCTGAGCGAATAAGAGTTAATGCTGTTATATAAAATTTACAATACTGAAACTGGAGAAATGCATGCAAAATTATTTGCAAATTCAATGTTTATACCTGACAAGCGCATACCAATGCATTATTTTAAATTAACAAAAATAAATATCACGAGTAAAGCCATCAAAAACAAGGTACCGTAATATTTTCATTAAATTCACTATACTGTTTAGTTTTAGCGTTTGACAGATCTAAAATTTGTCCCGATGAGGTAACACTGTAAGCATGCACAGTGTTCAGATTTAAAGTTCTGCAGATCCTTTTTGATATCAATAATTTTGGAGCTTCAGTTATACTCGTAAAAAGCAATATGCTCGTTTGTCGTACACAAATTTGAAAAAAAAATGCATTTGCCGGACCGTAATTTCATCGCTTTTACAGTATTTAACTTGGGGAAAAATTCCACATTGAAAAAAAAACCTGTTGTCCATGAACTCGGAAACAGGTGGTTTCGAATTCCACCGTCGGTGATTCTAAGCTTATTTTCCATGATTCATAGTTTTAACCCTATAGCCAAAGGCTATAGTTGCTTCATCGTACATTCATTTTTTCTTCAATTATATCCCAAATTAATTAAAAATATATAATTAACTTCAGATATCGATCGTCGGACGGAGTTCCACACGCTCATTAAGTAGAAAGGTCTGATGACCACGACGTCCTAAGACCCGAAAATTAATCAACAGGAAGTTCAGCTCACTGAACTGAATGTTAAAAGAGGTGGAAAGGGTATACTGTACACTGTGCAGTACCACGGCCTCTGTGACATATGACGTAATCTCTTTGCATAATGAAAACATAATTTTTACACAAAGTCAAGACGTATTTTAAAATACGTTTTACATATAGGGGTTTTGTTGTCAAAGCTGAACATGAACAGCTGGGAAGAGATCAGAGAAGCAATGGCCAAAGCAGCTGAAGGTTTGGGAAATCCAGCGAGGAAACGAAAACATAGGTGGTGGAATGAAAAGTGTGACGAAGCTCTTGACAAAAGGCTACAAGCCTGGAATAGATGCCACTCCATCAAGACCGAGGAGAGATGGGAAGATTTCAGGGAAGTAAGGAAGAGAACTGCTAAGATCATAAGATCAGAGAAGAGGAACTACGACAGAAGTAGGGTGGAAAAGTTAGAAGAAGATTTTCGAAAAAACAACACGCGAGAGTTTCACAGAACCTTCAAAGAGGAACTACAGGGATATCAGTCACAAAGTATGTGCTTCAAACGGAAAGATGGTAGTATAGCGACGAACGACAAGGGAAACTGTCAACTTTTGGCCGACTATTTCAAAGTGCTGCTGAACTGTGAAGAACCTGTGGAAAGTTTGAATACTCAGAATCCATCCTATGAGAACCCGGATTCCAACCCACCAAGTTTAGATGAGGTAAAGCGCATAATAAACGAGCTTAAAAACAATAAAGCACGAGGAGAAGAAGGCATCTCTGCAAAAAATGTGGAAGTTGGGAGGAGAAATGGCAGCAGAAAAAATACACGGCATCATAGAAGAAATCTGGAAAACTGAAATGATCCCGAAAGACTGGAAATGTGCCCTTATACACCCACTTCACAAGAAAGGTCATTGGGCGAACATCGACAACTACAGAGGTATCTCTCTACTTCCAGTCGCATACAAGGTACTCTCCAAAGTACTGCTGAACAGGGTTGAAAAACAAGCAGACCACCTCATAGGTGAATACCAAGCTGGCATTAGAAAGGGGAGATCGTGCGCAGAACAAATATTCAACCTCAAGAGCATCCTCAGATCAAGAGCTTTGAGAAGCCAGAACACTGTAGTAATATTCGTTGACTTCAAGAAGGCGTACGACTCAATTGACAGGCAGACTTTATTTAACACCCTAGATGAGTTCGGAATTGACAGGAAGACGAGAGAAATAATCAAACAAACTCAAACGGATACCATGTCAAAAGTGAAGTTCTTCGGAGAAATCTCTGATCCTTTTGAAATTTATTTATTTATTCATTCGAGTCAAAAGCATTACAACATACACAGAGGGATGGTACACAATATCAAAAAGAAATAATACATACAACAATGTCTCGAATTAGATTGTCTTTGCCCAGAAACGGGCCACTGTCACACCCTTTTCATGACCTTCCATTAACTCCTGCATTGTGCAAGAGCACGGGCCCAGTTCACAGGAACACAGGTGTATCATGGTCTGTCTCTCTCCACACTCACAGAGTTCTGATTCCTGTAGGTATCCCCATTTGTGGAGATTAACTTTGCATCTCCCAACACCACTCCGAAGTCTGTTGAGTGACCGCCAAGTTTCCCAGTTGTTGTTGTGGCCTGCTGGAAGCCTTTCCATGGCCTTCATCCAATCTGGTGGTATGGTGGATTGCCATAGCTGTATCCTGGCTACTTCGGGTTTTGTAGTAGGCATCGATGTAGTTTGCAGGAAGCTTTTCCTTGATTTTAGCCGCCTTCTTGGAGGCTGGTGACCAAAAAGAGGGTGAGCATGGTCCTCTGCGGACTTTTTTCGTTCCGTTTGTGCTATGACCTCACGGCGTACCTCAGGTGGGGCTATTCCTGCCAAGGAATGTAGTTTGTGGACAGGTGTAGGTTTCAGGCAACCAGTAATTATTCTGCAGGACTCGTTGAGGGCAACATCAACCTGTGTTACATGAGCTGAGTGATACCATACAGGGCTAGCATACTCAGCAGCTGAATAACACAGAGCTAATGCAGACATACGTAGTGTTTCAGCATGGGCGCCCCAGTCGGCCCCTATCAACTTACAAAGTATGTTATTTCGTGTAGATACTTTTTGTTTAACATTCATACAATGTTTCTTGTAAGATAGGGTGCGATCTAAAGTTACCCCTAGGTATTTTGGGGTAAAACAATGTTCCAGGTGAGCTCCTCCCCAGCTAATATTGAGTTTCCTTGCTGCTTCCCTGTTTCTGAGGTGGAAAGCACAAACCTGTGTCTTGGATGGATTAGGTTTGAGTTGATTTCACTTGTAGTAAAGTGAAAGGTCCTCCAGTGCATCAGAGAGAATCTGCTCCACTTCTTCAAACTTTTCACTTTGTGCTGTCAGACAGAGGTCATCTGCATAGATAAATCTCTTGGTATGTAGAGATGTAGGCTGATCATTAGTGTACACATTAAACAGAAAAGGTGATAGAACACTGCCCTGTGGTAGACCATTTCGTTGGGTTTTCCAGCGACTGCGGGTTCCTTGGAACTCGACAAAAAACCTTCTGTTTTGTAGAAGACAAGCAACAATTTCTGTGAGTCCAAAATCTTTGGTAATCTGGTACAGTTTACCAAGCAGGATTTGATGTTGAATAGTATCGTAAGCAGCCGTTAGATCCACCAAAACTGCACCAGTTATCTTCCTGTTCTCCAAACCATCTTCGATGTGCTGTGTTAGGCACAATATCTGTGAAGTACAGCTCTTTCCTGGTCTGAAGCCTGCTTGTTCTGGGATCAGAAGTGGATCAAGTTTTGGAGATAGTCTGTTAAGGAGCATTCTCTCAAACACTTTGTATAAATGGCATAACAGCGAGACTGGTCTGTAGTTCTTAGGATCAGATGGATCTTTGCCAGGCTTCAGGATGGCTATGATTTTTGCTTTCCGCCATATTTTTGGAATTTGTTTGCGGCAAATGATGTTGTTGAAAAGTTGTAGAAGCCACGCCTTTGTATTTTTACCAAAATTTTTTATTTGCTCTATGCGGATGTCATCAAGACCAGCAGCTTTACCATTCTTGCACATTTGTATGGCCATCTCCAGTTCTTTTAAGCTGAAGACACACGAAAAGTCACTTGTTTCATTGTCGTAGTCTCTTTTGATTTTGGTTTTCTTCATGTGCTCCTCGACTTTGCCGTTCAACACTAGCTGATGGGCTATTTGGTTGGGAGATATGTTAGAATGCAATTTTCTATTGGATGGTTCATTGTTTAATCTCTTCATTAGGCTCCAAGCTTTTTGACTGTTTTGTGACATGTTGATGTTAGATACTGTTTGAGCCCATTTGTTCCGTTTTCTTTCTGCCAGAGCAGTATTGAGTTGACGACCTAGGTGAATTGTTTCGTTTCCAAATGGATTCATATTGAAGGAACAAATGTACTCTGAGTATAAGTCTTTTATCTCTGGGGTAAGACCTGCAATGTATACTGTTCTGCAACCCAGTGGAATGCACTGACGGGAGCATTTCTGGACAGTAGCCACAAACTGTTCATAATTCTCTGGAGATGCATCCAGCTCAAGAACAGATTCATCAAGTAATGCCGTAAATTTGTTCCACTTAGCTTTCTGAAAGTTATATCTTCTTCGAAATGGCAAGCACTGAGGGCGAACTGCAGCGAAAACTTGGCACACAGTAGGTCTATGTTGTGTATTTGGGATTGGGTTTGCTACGGTCTTTACGCACTGCCCAGCAATGGTTTCGCTTGAAAAAATTAAATCGGGGTTATAGCCACGTTTCCATCTTCCACTGTTGAATGACGGAGGCAACTTCGGGTCGTGTACAAGGCACAGCTCATTTGATTCAGCCCAATTTATTACAGCTTCACCATTTTCGTCATCATGAAGGTAACCCCATAAATTACTATGACTATTAAAATCTCCAATTACAAAGTGAGTGTCTTTGTTGTCCATATTTTTAGTCTTCTTAAAGGAGAACGGAGAATTGGCTGGTTTATATATTGAAGATATTGTGCAACTTGATAGCTCCACTGTTAGTATCTCTATATTATCTTCATCAGAACAGTCAGTGGACAATACTGTGATACCTGATCTAATAAAGATGGCACTCCCATACTGCTCGTGAGATCTTTCAGCGACTAGTATCATTCCTGGAATTGCTGGTAGTCTCTGCTGGTTACTTCTGTGGGTTTCCTGGATACAGAGTACATCACACTGATGTTCGTGACAGAGAGCAGATAAGAGATCTGCCTTGCTGTAGGAGATTCCTTCGATGTTAATCGATACAATAGTTAGCTTTGGTCCTGAAAAGGACCTATTCATTATATCATTTACCATCGTAACACAAATGAATTGAAATGCTTTTGGAATGCTGACGTTCAGTTCAGTACTATAAATTCTATTCCAGTACCTATGCAGGGACACCACTTGCAGGAATCAGCTTCATCCCCCCTTTTGAAATAAAAACAGGGGTCAGACAAGGAGATGGCTTATCACCCATCCTCTTCAACATTGTTCTGGAGAAAATCATGAGAACCTGGGAGGAAGCTTTGGACATGAAAGGAGTAAGGGGGATACATCTGGGAAGGAAAGGACAGAACCTGGACATTAAATGTTTGCCTTTTGCTGATGATCTTGCCCTCTTAGCCCAAAGCCGAGATGATGCCCAAAAAATGCTGGATACTCTGCAGGAAATCGCTGAGAAAACGGGTCTCAAAGTATCATATGAAAAGACAATACCTGGAATAAAGACACCTTGGAGAGAGACACATAAAAGTGAAACATGGGACTGTCAAAAGAACTGAGAAGTTTAAATATCTAGGTGAATGGATAGAACCTAATAGGCTGCATAAAGAAGCAAGTAGGGCAAGAGCTAGAAAATTGGATTTGGCTTATAGGTTAACCCAGAACAGATACAACAAACGAGCAATATCCCACAAGGCAAAACTCAGACACTATAGCACAGTAGTAAAGCCAGAGGGTCTGTACGCCTCGGAGTGCTTGACACTGAATAAAAAAGGGGATCTTCAGGAACTGGAAAAAAAAGGAGAGGAAAATTTTGCAGAAGATTTTAGGACCACAGAAAACTGCTGACGGGACATGGAAGAACAGAAAGAATAAACACACTGAAAAAATTACTGTCACAATGCGGAAGCGAAGGTTGAAATTCTACGGACATTTGGTGAGAATGGACTAGAACCGACTGACTAAGAGGATATTCAAGTATATTACAGAGCTGAAGGCTACAACTAAGTGGGTAGAAGAGGTTAAAAGAGACGCCAAGGAAAGTGGACTCACAGTGGATGCGATCCACAACAGAAAAGAGTTTAGAAACCGAATTGACAACACCAAGATGTTCGAGGAGAAAACACCTAAAATTAGAGCCAAACTGGTAATATCCGAGGAGGAGCGAAAGATCAGAAGTGAACGAATGAAGAGGTTTTGGGAAGAGAAGAGGAGATTAACCAGAAAGCCTTAGGTTCCATGCGGTCCACAGGCGGCCAAATTCGGAAGAAAAAAAATAGGGGTTTTGTGTTGCCATTCTTAAAACTGGCTGTCCTTGAAGAGTTACGTCCTTGGGTCTAAGCCTAAGCACTGATAAGTGTTTTGGTTGAACGGCGATCACAATTCATTGTACATTAAACGAAGCAAAATATATTTTCATAATTAACCACAGGTATACTCATACGTACAGTCAAGTTATTTATTAAGTGCTATCAGCAGATTGCAGCTGATCAGTGATTGTTTTCACAAAAGGAGAAAATGTGAATTTGAACTATACATATTTTGTAATTTGCAGTCAGTGGACTTTTATAATTTAATATTGCTTTGCTGTGAGCGAAACTAGAACCAGGTTCTCCTAAAAGTCCCCAATCCTATCTATGACTGCTGTCCATCGGGGGCGGATTTAAGCCAAGATTATGGGGGAGTGGACACACCAGGGATCTGGGGGTATGGAATATCACCAAGCTCAGAGTGAGGTCGGGGGTCCTCCTCCGGAAAATTTTGCAAAAATTTGGTCCTAATTATTGAGTTATAGGCCATTTCGGTGATTATATTTGTGATATTTTGGAGTAAGAATTTGGTTACCATTGACAGTTAGTGGCTATAGAAAAGAATCTCCGTTATTGAAGTAAAAGCTCTCGCACCTTCAAGTACAAGCAAGTCTGCAGATCGGAATTTCGAATCACACTCCCTCCAGACAGATGCCGGGATAGTAGGCTACCTTTATTTCAAGTCCAGGGACACCTAACCTACTCTTAACCCTAATATACAGTAATAGTCGCGACAGGCAACGCATTCCCACATTTTCCAATCGGCAACTAAGAATACGGCATGCGATTGATCATGTCACAGAGGCCATTGCACAGCCCAGTGTATGCCCTGCTTTTCGTCCAGCAGTGGGTGGTTTTAAGAGGGTCTATGTTTCTACTCCCCAATACAAATAGTTACAACAATGTTGCCAATACACCTCTCTTATTATACAACAACCACTAGCTTCCCCTTCAGACTACACAATTCGCACGTTTCTTGGTTTTCTATTTTGTTCGCTGTTTGAGAATCTTATAATTTACGTCATTAATATTTGTGAAAACTACTGCTTTACAGTCAACTTCATTCAATAACGTGGAGGCCTCCAGAAACAAACCGGAAAATTAACGCGTCAGCAAATACTGAATTATATCTACAATACCAGCTGATGCAAACGATTCCCAACCGAACGCCAATGGATCATTCATTGCCCGCCAGTGATACTAGACCTAATAGCTACCAAGCACACGGGTTAAGTGTCGAAAGCCCCTAAATGAATTTAACAACTGTAACGACAAATAGGCCTATTATTAACTGTTGAGTAAGACTACGAATGACACCCCAGTCGGGAAGCCGAATCCTGCATCCCTGCCGCGGCTTCGTCAGGACCCGGAGTCATTTCCAAGTCGTAGTTGAAGAGAGTAACTAATTTTATGTTTAACGGTACTCAGACGTTGAAGCGTTTCATGAAAGGGCTTGATTCGCAAGGGAAAGTATCTCTTCACGTCCTGAAAAATAAGTGCTTTGCAGATCGATGCTGTTCTTTGGAATAAACGGCGTAGAAAAGTCCAATAATAATAACAGCCACTGCAGCAGCTCAGAACAAAACTGTATTTACATTAATATTCGACAATACTTCATCTTAATTTTCTTCTAAATTAAGTGGAGTTCAAATATTTGGTCTTAGGAAAATCTGCACGATTGCCTACAAGCATTATATTACTTTTCCATCGCCATGCACACCACTGACGTTACTTATTGTTGTTTCAAGGGGCGGAACAGCTAGGCCATCTGCCCTAACCACTGACGTTCCATGAGAGGAATTGGAAAACAAAGTTGAGTGGTTTAGTGCCCTAGTTTAATTGTCATTTTTCTTCTGGTTAATTAAACACTCAGTCCAGAAAAATACTGGAATGTTACCTTAGTTTCAGTATTTGCAACTCTAGTACCAATAGTAATATAGGTTATCAATAAATTCCTTAATCAGAAATGATTTGCGCACGAACCCAACTACCAGGGATTGTTGATCGTACTGAATGAACCAGTTATAATAATAATAATAATAATAATAATAATTATACTATACCCAGGCCCGACGAGAGGGGGGGGGGGACAGGCAGGGCTGGTGCCCCGGGGCCCGACCCTCCCAGGGGGGCCCGGCATCCTAGGAGGATGGGTCCGATCGGGCATTGATTTATTATTGACTTTACGTGACTTGAATTTGCTACTGGCAATCATTTAGTGAATGCAATGAGCTGTCTGTGAGCAATGTTACAACGATTGAAAACTTATTCTGTCAAGAGGACTATATTTTCCTTTACAAAGCGCTTGTGGGAAGAACAACTGTCTCAAAACAGTCAACTTAGGCGATGGGACTTCTCTATGCATTGTTCTCAGAATGTACCTCAAGACAGAGAGAGCATTCCATTATTCTAAATTTAGCTTATTCGGCTTATGCATCAATCCTTCATATAACTTTCTCATCCCTTCATTTATTTCGCCAAGACTACGAGAGTCTGGGCTGCCCTGGTGTGTTTGGTCAGCTAGCTCAAGAGTTTCAAGTTTGGTGAGTCACATCGAGCTTAGATATTTAGAGGTGATAGTGTCTGAAATGAATATATTGTCCAGATAGACGTATTGTATACCGTGCAGGCAGTTACGTAAAATAAATTTTAAAGTAGCGCCCACACAGTAATTCATTAATAGTTATTGTTGATTTAAGGGGAGGAACAGCAAGGTCATCTGGCCCTAGTAATTCACTTTCGCACTATGTGGAACATTATTATTGCTGGCTAAATATCTTGCGAAAGGGTGGGATGATTCTGTTGTCAAACGTAGACAGAAGAATTGCATGCGAAATTGTTCATTTTCTCGTATCTTATACTGAATTGAGAAAACAATGCTAACATTTGGATAATCTGCATATTTAGGTGCAGTATATCGGAAGATAACGAGATTATAATTATTATTATTACAAGGAGGAGGAGGTACAGGAACAGCTGGACGTGTGGGAAGGAATAATACAAGGATATTGGATGAAATTTAGCATAAATAAGAGTGAGATGGTGATCACAACAAGGAAGAAGGAAAGAGCCACAACGGGAATAACAATTGGTGGCGAACAGCTGAAGAAAGTGGAGAGTTTCAAGTTTCTGGGAAGCCTGATACAAGATAATGGAAGAAACGATAGAGAAATAAATGAGCGGGGGAGACAGGCAGAAGCATTCCGGAGGAGTGTGAGAAGCATGTTATGGAGCAAGGATGTCCCTCGGCACAGCGAAAAGATCATATATCGGACGTACTATGTCCCTATCCTGACGTATGCCCCGGAGACCTGGGTTATGAAAGGAAGGGAGAAGAGCAAACTACAGGCCAGTGAGATGAGGTTCTTGAGAAGCAGTATTGGAGCTACAAAGATGGACAGATTAAGAAATGAGAGGACCAGAGAATTAATGAAGGAGGAACCATTACAGGATGGTATAGAGAAATCTAGACTTAGATAGTATGGACATGTAAAACGAATGGAGGAGAAGAGGATACCCAGGAGGATACATGAGACGAAGTGGAAAGGAAAGAGACCGAGAGGAAGACCAAGAGAAAGGTGGCTGAAGGGGGTGGAAGAAAGTGTGAAGAAGAGAGGAGAAGACTGGACAAGGGTGGAGGCTGAGAGATGGTGGGAAGAATACGTTGGAGAGGCTTGTGTTCCAAACAGACCCGGCCAGTGGCAAGATGATGACTGGTTCACTCAATACGATCAACAACCCTAGGTACTTGGGTTCGTGCGCAAATCATTTCTAATTAGGGGAATTATTGAAAATATATATTACTACCGTATTGGTACGAGAGTTGGAAAATGTATCCAAAGACTGAAATTAAGGTAACATTCCAGTAATTTTATGGACTGAGTGTTTAATTAACCAGGGGAAAAATGACAATTAAACTAGGGCACTGAACCACTCAACTTTGTCTTCCAATTCCTCTCATGAAGCGTCAGTGGTTGGGGCAGTTGACCTAACTGTTTCGCCCCTTAAAACAACAATAAGTAACGTCAGTGGTGTGCATTGCGATGGAGAAATTAATATATTGCGTGTAGGCAACCGCGGAGATTTTCCTAAGAGCAAATATTTGAACTCTGCTTAATTTAGAAGAACATTAAAATGAAGTATTGCACCCTTCAATAAAACATGGTTTTCTCAAGATTCATCTACGGGGTCGTGTTCAGTCCTGACTGCGTTACGCAGCAAAGTTCGCTTAAAACAACATGCTCTAATGAATAGAAAGGTTCATGACAGAGGCTAAACTAGAAATAAAATGAATAACAAGTAGAATAAAAGATATTTAATGACTGAAAATTATGTGCATAATAATAATAATAAATAAAAGAAATCCTCCCTGACTTTCACCCCCTAATAAAATAAATATAACACTGAGCGGTAGGAACTCACTCGTCACAACAAGACAATGTGAATGCAGCTTCGCACAAATAATTAATCATAACATAAACTTTGAGCGGTAAGAACTCACTCGTCACAACTTATGCATACAAGTCCATTTATCCTGGTCAAGAATTTTATATAATGAGTGGTGTACTGCTCGTTAATAAGAAACTGAGTACTGATGCGAGTCCGTTTACAACTGAAACAGTCATGTTACTCACGGAGTTGCATCTTTTAAATCACACTATGGCTGTGGGACCCACCCTTAATTAATACACTATAATTACTACTGACACATGCAAGATCTAATAATACAAAAAGAATAACGAAACTCCCTGAGATTCCAGCTGGTGCCAGAGCACATAAATGAACAAAAAGAGCATGCCAGAAATAGGCCAAAACGCTCTCATCATAACTTGGGAACATAGCCTCGCGCACCCTAACTTGACACGGGTCATTGAACGTGTAAAACAAACACACAAAAATTGAACCAACAACAAGAAAATACAAGCCTAACGGCTGAAAAACTATGTTTACATTTTTATAAAACGCCAGACAAACACGAGTTTTGGAAGCTACCTTACAACTATGGACAGCACCCATTTAATCAATCAATACTCATTATAACCGATCAGGTTTTGTGAATTTAAACAACGTCTAAAATTGTCGTACAGGACCCAAGCCTGTTACTAATGACAAGTCACGATATCTGATTTGAGCGCGCCCTTCTTGTATGAGTCATCGCTGTCTCAACTATCTCTCTCAGTCGCTCAAGCCAGGTGCAGTTTCCCTCTGGAAACGACAACTATCTCACTCATCCCCTTGGATGGCAAGAAAACACAAATATATACCACAAGTCCAGCCTCGCGAGGTCATGAACTGGGCTAATGTGGAACAAGTCAGAATAATCACCATGATATATTCTCGCTAGCACATCATAAAAATCACACAACGCACCAAAAGCTTGGACTGACTCTCATACTCTTACCACCGGGTCGGCTCAAAACAGATCAACAATATTGTGTCCAATGTCACATTTAAAAAAAAATACACAACAAAAACTCGGGTGCAAAGTGCCATCCCGTTCAGATCTGCTGAAAAGCAACTATCAAAATAATCCAGATCCGTCATAAAAATTCTACTCACAAATAATCCTTACCCTCCAAATTCTATTTTTAATCTCAAATTTAATTCAGTTCCATTTTTGTTATAAGGCATACCCCCGAATAATAATGCTTGACCGCGATTTACGCACGCGAAAGCAAGCCCGAGCTGCGCGTCGCCCCGTAAAGTTGAACAAAACACAAATCACAATATTTACAAATTACACAACACTCGGCTTGTCCCATATTTAATGTGTCAGTAAAACAAAAACTAATAATCTACATTACCAAACAGGCAAACAAATATCTACAAAATATGTCCCATAATACCATAGCTGATTTAATAAATAAATAAATACATAAATTAATTTGTACTCAATCCTTTTAAAACAGCATCAAGGAAACGTCTGCAGCCATCTCCTTTAAGATGATTATCTTGTCATCGACATCTTCTGGCAAATGTCCTGCTGGTTCCAAGATCCGGTCTCGTTCTTAGACGTCATCTCGTGCTGAATTAAATAAAGTTTTGTCAGATACACACACGATATATTTCCTACTACATTCACCTATCAAGTACTAAATTCCTTGACAGTCTATTTGGTGAATTATTTCGATGAACTAGTCCTACTGGTAGTGCTGGGACTACAAATAAATCACTGAAGTTATACTTAGAACTTGACGAAACTGTTCCATGTTCAACTAAAAATCAACGTCACGTTATCAGACGCACGAATTAAAGAGTGTGAACGTTACGTCCTCAGACGCACAAAAATAAGTATCGACGTTACGTCCTCAGACGCACAAAAATAAGTGTTCTCTCGAAGCATTTTGGATCCTTATAAATGAAACTGACTAGGGTTGGTGTGGAAGGGGATTTATGAGAAAATATTCCATAATAATTATCAGACTAGCATGCGATCGGTATCATTGAGTTCGTAGCAGTGTGGAGGTTACGATTATGCTGTAACCGGCTCGAATCGATCGTGGAATTAATCTGTAGATAACTCCCGCGTTAATTTACCAGGGTGCGTTATCAAGCCGAGTTGCCGCTAAAACTAGGCGTCTTGATATTATTGGCCCAGACTCTTCTATGTCTTTGTGCGCTTTTACATGTATTTCTGCAGTAGGGAGTGGTTAATATGAAGATTGACCAATTGCCTCGTAGCATTCGATTTTATTCTTGGCGCCAACCTTCATAGCAACAGGCCATAATGTGCGTGCCCAAGCCGTCTTCCGCGGTAAAAGTTGCACCTGTCCTATGTCTCAAGAATATGTATGCTTCTTCCTAAAAATACCACAGGAGCTTAAACAATTGTGTCCTCTCGGCCACTGATTTCTCAATATTTCCCAACACCGTCTGGCTCTCATATCTGCTGTCTGTAGAAATGTATCAAAAGATGATGAATAATTATTAGAATCCTTTATACAGTCTGTGGATAAAGGGTTCACAATCCTCCTGCATGGAAAAAATCGAACATAGCATATAGTCGATTAAAAAAACACATAACATCTCTAATCCATTTCTGCCAATCCTAGAGAAATCTCCCTCTCATCAGTCTAGTCTAGCCGCCACTGTCGTTGGAGTGTCAACACGCACTCGTGTTTACTTCCAGCTTCCTCATTCATTCAGACATTCCCAAGCCTGCCTGCTTGTCTGATCACCTAAGGCTAGTACCTCCCCTTTCCAGTACCCTTATCTCTCTCGCTCGTTCTCTCGCTGTGTCGTCATCGTCAGAGCTCATTAGTGTTTGGCCACGGCAGGCTACTCCCAACTTCCTCGTTCAACTGACGAACTCACTGACCCACGTATAGTTGGATGTGCAAAAATACTTCCATATATTTAATTTGCAGCATTATTTCTGGGTTCCCAAGGTTCACTAGTAAAATACAACTTTAAATTCGCCGCATTGTAGACGGACATTGTACCTGTACTCAATTCTTTCACTCTGTATACGTTTTTACCAAGATTACGTACAATACAGAAGGGTCCGATAAATTTTGGACAGAACTTGTTAAATACCTTCTTCTCTGGATCAGATATCGCTGGCTTCCGTACTAATACAAGCTCGTTGACTAATAGTTCTCTGTGATACCTCTTATTTCTGACACGACGTAATCTGCGATCCGCCTGGTTTCTCATATGGACTCTCGTTCTCTCAATTCTCAACTCATGACCAACCATGGGATCTTGTGGGCAATTTATGATGTTGCTCCACGATCTTACTGGATATTCGTTCATGTGCAAGACCATGGGAATCTGGCCTGTCGACTCATGTCTAGTTGTATTCATACAGGTCTCTACGTATTTGATCCTGTCTACCCACTTGTGATGTTCATTGGGAATGAAGATCCTTAAGTATTTAGTAACACATTTTATTGCGCGTTCGCTAGGATTAGCTTGAGGGTGGCGAATGATACTAAACATGTGTTTTACATCCAAGTCCTCCATACCTTTCTTGAATTCGGCGCTCGTAAAATAGCTTCCATGGTCCGACAATATAAACTCTGGTTTTCCAAGGATTGGAATAACTCTATTTCGAATACGACTGAGTACTTGCTTCGATGTAGATTTCTGAATGGGACACAATACAACAAACTTAGAAAACACATCAATACACACTAGCAAGTGACGGCAACCTCGCCTACCTTTCGGGATTGGACCGAAACAGTCCAGGGCCACAAGCTCGCATGGTTTCTGAGGTAGCAATGGTCTAGGATACTGCCTCATTAAGTTATTATTCGGCTTCGTCCTCTGACAAGGATCGCAAGTCTTTATTACGTCACAAATGGCAGTCCTCATTCGCGGCCATGTAAACGTTTCTCCTATGGTCGCCTGTGCCTTGTCTAATCCCACGTGACCGAAGCTTTCATGTATGTGCCAAGTAAGTCCTCTTTGTAATGATGCAGGTACCATGATACGTAATTTGGTGTGTTCTTCATCTATCCATTTATGCAGTAAATTGTTGAGGTAGACATATATTCCTTCTCTGGCTTTTGCTTCTCTGTAGGCTGGGGTTCTTGTTGGTAATTCCTTCTTAAAATACTGGATCATTTGATACATCCACTGTTCTGCTTCCTGCTCTCGTCGTATCTCCCGTAATTCCTCCAAGAATGCATGGTCCTTTGCTGTTAACTCAATATGCTGTACTATCGCTGTTTCTTCGGTATCAGGCTCAGGGTTCCTGCTTAATACATCCGGAATTAAATTCATTTTTCCTGGGCAGTGTTCAATTTCGATGTTAAATTGTTGTATGTAGATGGACCAACGTGTCACACGCTCGCTAGCCATAGATGTCTTGAACAAGAACGTTAGTGCTTTGTGATCTGTTCTAATAACAATGGGGTAACCATACACAATTCGTTTCCATTGTTGTAAAGCATGAAGTATTGCCAACAATTCGAGTTCCGTGACCGTATAGTTGCGCTCGTGTTTACGCAATCTGCGGCTCACAAATGCTAAATAATCACGATGTTGAAGGTTAGCTGGATCTTCTTGGTATAACATCGCTCCTATACCAACCATGGAAGCATCCGCTTGGATAATAAATTTCCGTTGAAAATCTGGATAACCTAGTTTGATACAATTTTCCAGTAATAATTTAATCTCTTGAAATGATTTCTCACACTCAGCGTTCCAAAGCCATTTGTTGTTCTTCTTCAGTATCTCCTCAAGTTTCTTCCTAAGTTCAACCACTAGTTGGATGTCACTGAGCCGCTCCTGTAATAGTTCTTCAAACTGAGTATCGCTGTCTTCTCCTTCTGCTAGTAAAGTCCATATCTCCTGAGAGTCACTCTCTTCATTTAATTCCACAACAGCCACATCTATAAGGTCATCTTCCGCCTTTCGTATCTCCTCTGCTATTGCCTCCAATGCCCATGAACTCACGTATTTCCCTGTAGTGATTTCATCCATGTGTAATCCCACATCCTTCAGTTTATCAAACTCCTTAAAACTGACTGTATTATTATGCAAATCTATGACTGCCTGGTAGTCACAAATGAAATTTGCACCCAGAATAATGTTAAAATTTATTTTAGCCATTATGATGAAAGTCTGTCCAAATATATGGTCTAATATATCCAATTCTATAAATGCCTGACGTTTGCAAGTGACGGTGCGTTCGGGAATAACGCCCCTCACCTTGAGTTGCGGTACTGGAATCACAGGAATATTCTGACTCCGTCCCAACTCTCGAACCAAAGCCTCCGATACAAGACTGATTTGTGACCCCGTGTCAACTAAGCATCTCACGTTAATTCCACCAATCTTGGCATAAATAATAGGTAGTTGTTTGATATCATCGTTCCGTGGTTTTACAATCTCCTCCAGGCAATCTTCCGGCAAAGCTATCCACTCTTGTATGTGTGCCACGACCCATCCTTCTTCACAATCCGGCTGTTGCTCTCTCAGGGTGAGTCCTTTTGCAATTATTGGGATTTTTTTTACAACCCCTGCGACTATCATCATCCTTCAGTCGCGTATTTCCCTGGCGTTCTTCCTGCTTCAATAAACTCTCGGCCCCCTCAATGTGAGTGTCTGGATTCGACCTCCTATTAATTGCATGTTCCCAATGCTTTTGTTCGTCCCCTCCATTAGCGTGTAATTCTTCCAGGTAACGCTGCGATTCGGAGTGCCTGTCGTTCCATTCATTCCTATAATTATGATAGTCCCCCTGGTTCTGATATCTTCTTTCACGCCACTGTCGATTCTCATTATTGTTATTTTCGTAACGTCTGTAGGGTCCCTCATTTCTCCTATTATTTCTCCATTGTTGGTATCCTCGCTGCTGATACCTATTTTTGCCCTGGTTCTGCCTATCATTATTATTTTCATGACGCTGGTGTGACCTATTTTCGTCGCCCTCCTGACCTCGTCTTGGTGTTGTTGACACACTTGTATTTGTGGCCTGCGACCTGGTGTGTACTTGAGTGGGTTTAACCACCTCCGTTGTGTTTACAAGTTCCAGCTGTCGTCCCCCTCTTTGCTGCAAGTGAGATGTTGTCTCGTCAATCTGACGTAAGATCTGTTCGGCTCGAACCGCTGTGTCCACGTTTGCTGCTACTAATACCTGCTGAACATTGACTGGCAACTGCCGTGCAATCGTCATAACCAGGTCCGATTCTTCTAAAGGGTGATCGAGATCCCGGAATTTCAACAATTGTAGCGAAAAGAAATCTGAGTATTTCGTCTGCTGAGTTGACTGATATTTTCTCGAATAAAGTTCCATTCTAAGGCTTTGTTGTAGAGAAGCCGACCAATACTTTTAAGGAACGCGTTCTTGAACTCGTCCATCCCTCCGAAAGTATACTTGAAGCTCAAGAACCACGTAAGTACATTTCCCGAAAGAAATCGTTCCGTCAGTCTTAAACGACTCGCGGGCGGTATATTATTATCACTAAAATACTGATCCATGTCTTAAAGATACGCCTTCGGTGTGACACCAGAATTTTCTGTAAATTTAATAGGTTTAAATTCATTTGATCGAATTACTTGTACGACTTGAGGGTGCTGATAGCCATGTTTCGGATGTGACGGCCAATCGATCTACAGTGACGTCATCAGGGCGGACTTCATTAATGAGCTCAATGATATGGCTAAGAAGAGCAACGAAGGGTCTGGTCCTTGTGAGAGAGCATTCCTATTTATAATTTCAGGTTATAAGACACAAATGGGGAATATGGATACGCAAGAAATGATTACAACGGTTCAGAACATGAGTGGAGAACTTCTGGTGAACTCTTTATGTGAACTTTTCATGAAAAGTGACCAATATTTTATTTCATTCAGAGATAATAAACTAATGATACATACTGTAAAAAAAAAAATAGCTGCAATACATATAGTATTAGAGGACAACTTGGAAAAAAAAATAAAGAAACTTGTTTGATTTAAAAAAAAAAAAAAAAAGGGCTGCCTGTCAGTCCGTGGCTACTCTCCGCGCTAATTGCCCCCTGGCTTGTTGAGTCAACTTCCTTATCTTTAGCGTGCTCTGTCTGAAATAACGTGTTCTGTCCTAGTGAACGCAACTCTGCTTTTATGATTCTGTCCCACTCTTCTTTCATTTTACTCTTGATTTCTTCCTCAAGTGCTTTAATGCGCGTATGATTATCACCTACGGTCTTTATGATTGTTAACCGTTCTTCTTTAGAGTCGCTGCTCATCTTACGCCAATCCTTTCTGATGCTATCTTTAATCGCTCCCAGTTTTTCTTCCATCTGCTGTTTCGTGTCCTCCTGATTCGATTCTATCTTCTCAAGCCTGTCTTCTAGACGTAGATTATTCTCATCTATCGTACTCTTCAAATTATCCTGGTCCGATTCTATGTTTCGCCATCGCTCTGCTGATTGTATTTCTAATTTATCCATGTCCTTTATCAGGCCCGTAATACTTTCATTTACTGCTGACAATTGTCCCTGGATAAACGTAGAATCCTCCTCCATTTTATCAAACCACTTTTCAAGACCATCCTGTGCCGTTTTAACCTCACTGTTATTTACCATGCATGCTAATTCTATCTGAGCTAGTTTTGCTAATACAGTTTCGTCCAAATCATTTAATTTACGGTTGAAGGTGTCCTCTAATTTTTGTATCTGACCTAGCTGTTTGTCGTTATTTTTACTTACATCAAGCGCGAATTGAATCATCTGCTGTGTAGAGTACTCTTTCATTTCTGCAGATAACGTGGCTAACTGACTCTTATTTCTACTTTCTTGCGCTTCTAATTGTTTGTTTATATTTTCATTTACTTGCGCTTGTAATGAATTACCCTGTTTAATTAATTTAATTTCTAATGACTCACTCTGTTCAGATATCTTAGCGTCTAATTTTCACTCTGTTCGGCTAATTGTGTTTTATAAACTCGCCTGACTGTTCGTTTAATTGTTTAGTTATAGTGTCATTCATTTGAGTCTGGAATGACTCATGCTGTTCAGATAATTGTGTTTTTATAGTGTCATTCATTTGAGTCTGGAATAACTCGTTCTGTTCGGATAATTGAGCATTCTGTTCAGATAATTTAATGTCTAATTTTTCACCCTGTTCCTTTAATAGTTTCTGGGTTCGTGCCGTGGCACTTTCAATGATCGCCTGGATCTCTGCTACTGTCGCCATTATCACACAAAAAAATATATATCACTGGGAAAACAGGAGGATGGCATGCAAATGTCTCCCTGACACACACATATATAATTCTTGACATACATTTACTTCATTTGACCACTTTCAGTTCATTTAAACTTATTCCCTTTACTCCCGCAAATCAATCATCACTGAATGGTTCTGACTTTACTTAATACATTTTTTAACCCCGCACATATTCAGTCATAAATTACTATCCAGATCTGATGTTAACACTGACTAATTAACAAAGTATTAATTGTCATTTAAGGCTACCAGCCTCCTAACATATTCATGAGTTTGACTTTCTAAACAAATCTAATTTTACATTTACTCAATGGGCGCCCGATTTCACGTACATTACTTTACTAATTACATAAATAAACAAAACGTGAATCGTGTTTTAACTTGCAAACTCGTGATTCTACTGTATATTCCATTTTCTTGGCGGTATTTCTCTTCGCCGTATTTACGTTAATAAAATATCACTTCCGGTGATTTCAAACAGTCAAAACCAGCGAAATACCACATGTAGGGTATCAGCTTGTCTATGATCCGTTAGAAAAGCCCAAAACAGCGAAACGCCCCACGATGGCTGCGCCAGCTTGTCTTTGCACCCTTCAATAAAACATGGTTTTCTCAAGATTCATCTACGGGGTCGTGTTCAGTTCTGACTGCGTTACGCAGCAAAGTTCGCTTAAAACAACATGCTCTAATGAATAGAAAGGTTCATGACAGAGGCTATACTAGAAATAAAATGAATAACAAGTAGAATAAAAGATATTTAATGACTGAAAATTATGTGCATAATAATAATAATAAATAAAAGAAATCCTCCCTGACTTTCACCCCCTAATAAAATAAATATAACAATGAGCGGTAGGAACTCACTCGTCACAACAAGACAATGTGAATGCAGCTTCACACAAATAATTAATCATAACATATACTTTGAGCGGTAAGAACTCACTCGTCACAACATATGCATACAAGTCCATTTATCCTGGTCAAGAATTTTATATAATGTGTGGTGTACTGCTCGTTAATAAGAAACTGAGTACTGATGCGAGTCCGTTTACAACTGAAACAGTCATGTTACTCACGGAGTTGCATCTTTTAAATCACACTATGGCTATGGGACCCACCCTTAATTAATACACTATAATTACTACTGACACATGCAAGATCTAATAATACAAAAAGAATAACGAATCTCCCTGAGATTCCAGCTGGTGCCAGAGCACATAAATGAACAAAAAGAGCATGCCAGAAATAGGCCAAAACGCTCTCATCATAACTTGGGAACATAGCCTCGCGCACCCTAACTTGACACGGGTCATTGAACGCGTAAAACAAACACACAAAAATTGAACCAACAACAAGAAAATACAAGCCTAACGGCTGAAAAACTATGTTTACATTTTTATAAAACGCCAGACAAACACGAGTTTCGGAAGCTACCTTACAACTATGGACAGCACCCATTTAATCAATCAATACTCATTATAACCGATCAGGTTTTGTGAATTTAAACAACGTCTAAAATTGATGTACAGGATCCAAGCCTGTTACTAATGACAAGTCACGTTATCTGATTTGAGCGCGCCCTTCTTGTATGAGTCATCGCTGTCTCAACTATCTCTCTCAGTCGCTCAAGCCAGGTGCAGTTTCCCTCTGGAAACGACAACTATCTCACTCATCCCCTTGGATGGCAAGAAAACACAAATATATACCACAAGTCCAGCCTCGCGAGGTCATGAACTGGGCTAATGTGGAGCAAGTCAGAATAATCACCATGATATATTCTCGCTAGCACATCATAGAAATTACACAACGCACCAAAAGCTTGGACTGACTCTCATACTCTTACCACCGGGTCGGCTCAAAACAGATCAACAATATTGCGTCCAATGACACATTTAAAAAAAATACACAACAAAAACTCGGGTGCAAAGTGCCATCCCGTTCAGATCTGCTGAAAAGCAACTATCAAAATAATCCTGATCCGTCATAAAATTCTACTCACAAATAATCTTTACCCTCCAAATTCTATTTTTAATCTCAAATTTAATTCAGTTCCATTTTTGTTATAAGGCATACCTCCGAATAATAATGCTTGACCGCGATTTACGCACGCGAACGCGAGCCCGAGCTGCGCGTCGCCCCGTAAAGTTGAACAAAACACAAATCACAATATTTACAAATTACACAACGCTCGGCTTGTCCCATATTTAATGTGTCAGTAAAACAAAAACTAATAATCTACATTACCAAACAGACAAACAAATATCTACAAAATATGTCCCATAATACCATAGCTGATTTAATAAATAAATAAATAAATAAATTCATTTGTACTCAATCCTTTTAAAACAGCATCAAGGAAATGTCTGCAGCCATCTCCTTTAAGATGTTTATCTTGTCATCGACATCTTCTGGCAAATATCCTGCTGGTTCCAAGATCGGGTCTCGTTCTTAGACGTCATCTCGTGCTGAATTAAATAAAGTTTTGTCAGATACACACACGATATATTTCCTACTACATTCACCTATCAAGTACTAAATTCCTTGACAGTCTATTTGGTGAATTATTTCGATGAACTAGTCCTACTGGTAGTGCTGGGACTACAAATAAATCACTGAAGTTATACTTAGAACTTGACGAAACTGTTCCATGTTCAACTAAAAATCAACGTCACGTTATCAGACGCACGAATTAAAGAGTGTGAACGTTACGTCCTCAGACGCACAAAAATAAGTATCGACGTTACGTCCTCAGACGCACAAAAATAAGTGTTCTCTCGAAGCATTTTGGATCCTTATAAATGAAACTGACTAGGGTTGATGTGGAAGGGGATTTATGAGAAAATATTCCATAATAATTATCAGACTAGCATGCGATCGGTATCATTGAGTTCGTAGCAGTGTGGAGGTTACGATTATGCTGTAGCCGGCTCGAATCGATCGTGGAATTTATCTGTAGATAACTCCCACGTTAATTTACCAGGGTGCGATATCAAGCCGAGTTGCCGCTAAAACAAGGCGTCTTGATATTATTGGCCCAGACTCTTGTATGTCTTTGCGCGCTATTACATGTATTTCTGCAGTAGGGAGTGGTTAACATGAAGATTGACCAATTGCCTCGTAGCATTCGATTTTATTCTTGGCGCCAACCTTCATAGCAACAGGCCATAATGTGCGTGCCCAAGCCGTCTGCCGCGCTAAAAGTTGCACCTGTCCTATGTCTCAAGAATATTTATGCTTCTTCCTAAAAATACCACAGGAGCTTAAACCATTGTGTCCTCTCGGCCACTGATTTCTCAATATTTCCCAACACCGTCTGGCTCTCATATCTGCTGTCTGTAGAAATGTATCAAAAGATGATGAATAATTATTAGAATCCTTTATACAGCCTGTGGATAATGGGTTCAGTATATTAATATAAATACAATTTTGTTTTGCGCTGGTGCAGTGGCTGTTATAATTATTGGACATTTCTACGACGTTTATTCCAAAGAGCAGCATCGATCTGCAAAGCACTTATTTTTCAGGACGCGAAGAGATATTTTCCCTTGCGAATCAAGTCCTTTCGTGATACGCATTAACGTCTCAGTGCCGTTAAACATAAAATTAGTTGCTCTCTTTATCTACGTCTTAGATAATGACTCCGGGTCCTGACGAAGTCGCGGCAGGAATGCAGGATTCGGCGGTGTTATTCGTAGTCTTACTCAACAGTTAATAATAGTCCTATTAACGTTACAGTTGTTAATTCATTTAGGGGCTTGCAACATTTAACCCGAGTGCTTGGTAGCTAGTAGGTCTAGTATCACTGGTGGGCAATGAACCATTGGCGCTCGGTTGGGGATCGTTTGCATCAACTAATACTGTAGATATAATTCAGTATTTTTGCTGATGCGTTAATTTCCGGTTTGTTTCTGAAGGCCTCCCCATTATTGAATGAAGTTGACTGTAAAGCAGTAGTTTTCACAAATATTAATGAAGCAAATTATGTTTATAAGATTCTCAAACAGCGAACAAAATAGAAAACCAAAAAAATGTGCGAATTGTGTAGACTGAAGGGGAGGCTAGTGGTTGTTGTATAATAAGAAAGGTGTATTGGCAACATTGTTGTAACTACAGTAGTTGTCTTGGTCACCAGTCATAGGTAGGATTGAGGATTTTTAGGAGAACCTGGCTCTAGTTTCGCTTACTGCAAAGCAATATTAAATTACCGTATAAGAAATCCACTGACTGCCAATTACAAAATATAGTTCAAATTCACATTTTCTTCTTTTGTGAAAACAAATCACTGATCAGCTGCAATCTACTGATAGCACATAATAACTTGACTTAAGTTTGAGTACTGTATACCAGTGGTTAATTATGAAAATATGTTTTGCTTTGTTTAATGTACAAATATATATGATCGCCATTCAACTTATCAGTGTTTAGGCTTAGACCCATGGGCGTGACTCTTCAAGGGCAGCAAATTTTAAGAATGTTAGTTAGTTATTGTTTTAAGGGGAAGAACTACGAGGTCATCTGCCCCTCATAACACAGATTAAAGAATACAAATTTGGAATTGAATTTAAAATTTTCAGGTGGAGACAAATTTAAAAAGACCAAAAATTAATAAAACAAAAACAAAAAAATTAAATAAAAATACAAATTATAAAAATAAACAAAAATTACGGAAAAACAAAACATTATCATTCAAAAACAAACAAGTCGTTGAGTCAATTTACACTGGAAAATTTAGAATGTCAAACGTCTTGACTTTGTGTAAAAATTAGGTTTTCATTATGAAAACAGATTACGTCATATGTCACCGAGGCCGTAGTACTGCACAGTGTACAGTATACCCTTTCCGCCTCTTTTAGCATGCTGTTCAGTGAGATGAACTTTCTTTTGATTAATTTTTGGGTCTTATAACGTAGGGATAGAATTGAGGAGAAAATGAATGTACGGGTTAAATTAAAACGATTAATCATGGAAAATAAGCTTAGAGTCACCGACGGTGGAATTCGAACCCACCTGTTACCGAGTTCATGGACAACAGCTTTTTTCAATGTGATTTTTTTCCCAAAGTTAAGTACTATAAAAGCGATGCAATTACTGGTCCGGTAAATGTAATTTGTTTCTAATTTGTGTAAGACAAACGAGCATATCTCTTTTAAGAGTATCACTCAAGTTCGAAAATTATTGATATCAAGGAGGATTTGCAGAACTTTAAATCTGAACCTTGTGCATGATTACATTGTTACCTCATCGAGACAAATGTAGATCTGTCAACCGCCAAAACAAAACAGTATAGTGAAATTAATGAAAATTATTACCTAGTTTTCGATGGTTTTACTCTGATATTAATTTTTGTTACTTGAAGATAATGCATTAGTACGCGCTTGTCAGGTATAAACATTGAATTTGCAAATTTTGCATGCATTCCTCTACTTTCACTGTTGTAAATTTTACATACCAGCATTTATTTATATTGATAGTAATTCACGATCTGCTTATGATAATAAATATAACCTGGATTTAGTGGAATATATAATTGAAATATTATTATTATATATGAATTGCAGCCAAAGGTCATATCAGGACCACAATTGAACGCCCGTAGGCTCCCAAACAAGTTCAATTTCAAGTAGTTCCAACCTTGGCTACCAGACGTCACTGTCACTGACACCCAGTGACGAACGTTGGAACTAGATAGAGTGTTTCTAACCAAATAACCTACACATTTTGGCTACACAATACCAATTGTAGTGGTAGGTTCTTTTACATGCCATAAATCTATGACATGGGCCCACCGACTTTATTTCCCCATCGAATAAAGGCATACTGAAGGATTTTAACGCTCTTAAAAATCCGACGACTTCAGCCGGGTTTAAACCTGCAATCTTGGGCATAGCAGTTCAGCATGCTACAATTATTATTATTATTGCTTGCTGGTTCTTTATGTTCTTGCAATTGATTTCGCGATGAACATTTTGTGCAAATAAATTATTGCGCAAAATCAGTTTGTGCAAATTTGCGAGGATTAGCCTATAAATTATTTTTACAAAATTTGGTTATAGAGGGGGGCCCGAGAGATTCCAGCCCCGGGGCCCGTCACCGCTCTCCACGGCCCTGACTATACCTAAACATACATTCAAGTGTTAGCATTGTCTCAATTCAGTATACGAGAAGATGAACAATTTCGAATGCATTTTTCTATCTACGTTTGACATCAGAATCATTCCACCCTTTCGGAAGATATTTAGCCAGCAATGATAATTTTTCACATAGTGCGAAAGTGAATTACTAGGGGAAGATGACCTCGCTGTTCCGCCCCTTAAATCAACAATAAATATAAAGTGAATTACAGTGTAGACGCTACTTTAAAATTGATTTTACTTACCTGCCTGCACGGCATACTATACGTCTTGCTAGACAATATTTTCATTTCAGACACTATCACCTCTAAATATCTAAGCTCGACATGACTCACCAAACTTGAAACTCTTGAGCTAGCTGACCAAACACACCAGGGCAGCCCAGGTTCCCGTGGCCTTGGTGAAATGAGTGGAGGGATGAGAAAATTATTTGAAGGATTGGTGCAAGCCAAAAAAGCTAAATTTAGAATAATGGCATGCTCTCTCTGTCTTCAGGTATATTCTGAGAACAATACATAGCGAAGCCCCATCGCCTAAGTTGACCAATTTGAGACAGTTGTTCTTCCCACAAGCGCTTTGTAAAGGAAAATATTGTCCACTTGACAGGATAAGTTTCTCAATCCTTGTAACATTGTTCACAGACAGTTCATTGCATTCACCAAATGATTGCCAGTAGCAAATTCAAGTCACATACAGGCAATAACAAATCAATGCCCGATCGGGCTCATCCTCCTAGGACGCCGGCCCCCCATGGGAGGGTCGGGCCCTGGGGCACCAGTCCTGCCTGCCCCCCCTCCCCCTCTCGTCGGGCCTGCATGCAGTATGGAAGGGGTTAACATCACAGAAGTGACAAAGAGGAAGTCCGACATTCTACGGATCGGAGCGTTGAATGTTAGAAGTCTGCTAGGCAGTGGAAGGTTACAAAATTTAGAAAGTGAAATGGATAGGTTGAGGCTGGATTTGGTTGGGATTGGTGAAATGCGCTGGCATGAAGAACAGGACTTTTGGTCAGAAGACTATAGGGTCATTAGCACTAAATCAAACAAAGGCCAAGCAGGGGTTGGTCTCATACTGAGTAGGAAACTTCGACAGCGGATTGAATATTATGAGCAATATAGTGAACGGATTATTGTAGCAAAAATCAATACAAAACCTACGTGCACAACAGTGGTACAAGTATATATGCCTACCAGTCAAGCTGATGATGAAGATGTTGAAAAGGTCTACGAAGAAATAGATGAAATTCAGAGGTATATCAAGGGGGATGAAAATGTTATAGTAATGGGAGTTTGGAATGCTGTGGTAGGAAAAGGAAGAGAAGGGAAGATAGTAGGACATTTCGGATTAGGTGAAAGGAATGATCGAGGAAGCAGGCTGATGGAATTCTGCACCGAGCATGAGATAGTCATAGCTAACACCTTATTCAATAACCACAATAGAAGAATATACACATGGAAGAAACTAGGAGATACAGGGCGTTACCAAATCGACTTCATTATGGTCAAGCAGAGGTTTCGAAACCCGATTTTGGATTGTAAAACATATCCCGGTGCTGACATAAACTCTGACCGCAATCTGGTTGTTATGAAATACTGATTAAAGTAGAAGAAACTGAAGAAAAGTCAAAAGCCAAAAAAGATGGGTAATAGCCAGACTGAAAGAGAAGGATGTAAACGAAAGATTCAAGAAGAGTATAAAGGAAGGACTAATGAAAAACCCTAAACAAACTTCGACGGATGGGCACTTTTGAAGAATGAAATAACAAAATCCGCAGAAGAAAACATTGGTAGGAAAGAGAGAATAGGTAGAAAACCATGGATCACTCAGGATATACTAGAATTGATGGATGAAAGGCGGAAACACAAGAATTTAAGAGATGAAAAGGGGAAAGCAGGATACAGACGTCTGAGAAATGAGGTTAACAAGAAGTGCAAGGAAGCGAAAGAAGGATGGTTGAAAGAGAAATGTGCAGGTATAGAAAATTATCTGAAATTAGGAAAAGTAGACACAGCTTATCGAAGGATTAAGAGTACAGGTACTTTTGGGGAAAAGAAGACTAAGTGCTGTAATATTAAGGAAACAGATGGAAAGCCTCTAACAAATAGGGAAGAACAGGTTGAGAGATGGAAAGCTTACATAGAGTGTTTGTATAAGGGAAAGACGATTGAGAATCATGTAATGGAAAGGGAAGAGGAAATTGATGAGGATGCAAAAGGAGATTTAATATTGAGGTCAGAATTTGACAAAGCATTGGAAGACTTAAGCAGGAACAAAGCACCAGGCATAGATGATATACCGATTGAGTTGCTACGCTGCATAGGAGATGAAAGTCTGATCAGGTTATTTCACTTGGTGTGTAGGATTTATGAGGCAGGTGAGGTACCCTCTGATTTCAAGAAGAGTGTTATCATCCCTATACCGAAGAAAGTGGGAGCTGACAGATGTGAAAATTACCGTACAATCAGCTTGATTACTCATGCTTCAAAGATCCTGTCTAGAATAATTTACAGGAGGATGGAAAGCCAGATAGAAACGGAGTTGGTTGAAGACCAGTTTGGTTTCAAGAGAAATGTAGGAACAGGGGAGGCTGTACTAAGTATTAGGCTGATTTTGGAAGGTAGAATAAGGAAAGATAAGAGAACGTTCATGGCATTTGTAGACTTAGAAAAGGCTTTTGATAACGTTGATTGGACTAAATTGTTTGACATTTTGAAAACGATTGGAGTAAAGTACAGGGATAGGAGTGTAATCTACAATCTATACAGAATCCAGACGGCAGTCATTCGAGCTGAAGGACATGAGAGAGAAGCTGGTATTCAGAAAGGTGTAAGGCCAAAGGCTGCAACGTATCACCAATACTTTTCAATCTTTACATTGAACAAGCAATGAAGGAAATTCGAGATAAATTTAAAGTGGGAGTGAAGATTCAAGGAGAAATAGTTTCAACTCTGAGATTTGCTGATGACATCGTCATCTTGGCCGACACGCTTGAGGATTTGAATGAGTTTTGAATGGTATGGACTCTGTCTTGAGGAAAGAATTCATGATGAAAATTAATAAATGTAAAACAAAAATATTGGAATGCAGCCGAAATAAATCAGAAACCTCTATGGACATCAAATTGGCAGGTGAAAAGTTGAACGAAGTGTAGGCCAGTCTTCTAATACTTGCCACGGTTGGTGAGTGGTTATAGTGTCGGACTACCAACCCCAAGATTGCAGGTTCGCCCCTGGCCATGGTAAGTGATTTTTGAAAGGCGACAAAAATCACGACACTCATGTCATATGTTGTTGGCATGTTAAAGAACCCATTTGAATTCAGTAGGCCGTGTTCAATGGCAAAATTAATCTCGGGATTTTCCGCCAACAAATAGTTCCTCCATTCTCTACTTGAAAGCGCTGTAGTGTCAAGGAGTTTAGATATCTAACCTCCTTGACTTTCATAGCGTTCAAAGGAACGACGAAATTCGACAAGCAAGCTACCCTCTGGGTGTCAATTAACAAAGCTTGCACCAGGCACCCGAGGCCATACGATATTATTATTCTAAGTCATGCTAGGTCGCAAAAAATTGCAAGGTTCTGATTGTTTGGGATGTTGTTAGGATATATACCAATAGTGTAAAACCAAGTTTGCAACCTAGAAAGACCTGTGCTAACTTCGTGGTGCTCGAAAAACCTCGAAATGTTCAGACGTTTGTAGGTTTGTTGGCTTACAACTTCCAAAATATTAGCGCTCCCGATTACCCGTGAACCCTCACTACCGTGTTTTTAAGACCCGTGTGCTAAGAATCCGGGTTCTACTATTTACCCGTGTAATTACGACCGGTTACACGGGTCGCACCGAGTATTGTGAAAGAGTGCCGTGTCTGGTAACCTTGCTCGAACATCTGTTCACGGCGATATCGTGCCGTTTATACAAGAATTTAGAAATCGTGTTTGCGTGTGCAATGTGTCCGTGCGCGTTTATTCGAAGCAGTGTGAAATTAAGTAATCATTTGATTGATTATAAAGGTTAGTTCCGAGGATGAAAGAGGAGTAGGTACAAAACTATATGTAACGGAATAATAATTTATTATTTGCACTGTCATTTGACCAGAATGTAACTAAACAACAAAATGAAAATATCAGGTGTAGGAAACTAATACAAAATAGAACAGTATAATAAGAACAACAATTTCTAGAATTATGACTCATTGACCAATATACTTTAAGAAAACTTTGTTTTGGAACAAGAATACTAAGAGGTTTACATATTCTGGCAGAAGACAATTCCGTTTGGCTGTGACAATGTTTCCAGCAGAGGAAAAGCACCTTTCGGAGCTTGTGGATGTTGCTGGAATACACAAGTATTTTTTCGCTATAGCAGCAACCACTCGTACGGGTTCATGTCAAAACGTACCGGGTGAGTTAGCCGTGGTCGTTACGGCATGACTGCTGGCAGTCGCTCACATCCGGGAGGCAAGGTGGTTCGAATCCCCCCGCCGGCAACCTTGAAGATGGTCTTCTGTGGTTTCCCATCTTCCATCCAGGCAAATGCCGGGGTTGATCCCTAACTATAGGCCACAGCCGCTACCTTCCAACTCCTCGTCCTTACATTCAAACTTCCCTCCCCAACGGCACTTGTAGCTCACCCATTGGGTGTCCGTCTCGAAGCAGCTACAAAACTGGCGAGCCGAACATGTCCTCGGACACTCCCGGCCATACAAGCCGTACGCTAAAAAAAAAAAAAAAAAAAAAAAAAAAAAAAAACGTATCTGTGCCTCCGAAAGGCAGTCTTCAAATTGAGATTCAGGGCTGTTCCTTCTACCACATGGCATTTGATACAAGAACTTCAGGGCACCACTGGTGGAGGGTTGATCTGGATTTACCACGACTTCAGCAGGTGCATCGCTCTGAAGCTTATGAAGCACTCTGTCGCGAATACTTCGTCGAGCCTCTGCTGTCTCACCAACCAAATCCTTGTACCTCGGGTCGAGGAAAGATGCAATCTGTCTGGCTGTGACAGTACTATCATTTATCCATAGGAGGCCGACCGATCGTTCAATTCACAGACCAAGATAGACTGCACGTCCACTAGAAAGCTGTCGTCCGACAACTCCTGGGAGCTGAGGTGGTTTTTAATTATCTTCTGTATTAGTGGCCAGACCAAAGCCTCCGTGGCTTAAGCGGCAGCACGCCGGCCTCTCACCGCTGGGTCCGTGGTTCAAATCCCGGTCACTCCATGTGAGATCTGTGCTGGACAGAACGGAGGCAGACAGGTTTTCCTCCGGGTACTCCGGTTTTCCCTGTCAAAATTTCATTCCAGCAACACTCTCCACTAACATTTCATTTCATCTGTCATTCATTTAATCATTGCCCCAGAGGAGTGCGTCAGGCCTCGGCAGCCGGCACAGTTCATATCCTCGCCGCTAGATGGGGGGCTTCATTCATTCCATTCCTGACCCGGTCGGAGACTGGTAGCAGGCTGAGGATTTTCATTTCATTTTTCATTAGTGGCCAGACCATCGATATGGGAGAGAGAGTGGCTACCACTTCCACAGGCTTAAGGAGCCTGGTTAAAACCTCCATGTAATGCCACTCCTGTTCAGTTACTTGCAGCTTCTGTGCTGTGGCCTTTGGCGTGCATGTCCGGTCACCTAGGACGTTGCTGACGTGGTTCCTGTTTTACAAAATGCGCTCGATCATGGCAAAAGTTGAATTCCATCGGGTGATGCTGCTCTGAATCAGGGGTTGTTTGGGCATTGAAAGTTGTGCTTGCATTTTTGTCAGCGCACTGGAGGCAACGTTAGAGCGCCGAAAATGGCCAACTACCTTGCTTGCTTTCAGACACACATTAGCAGGCTTTTCATGAGCAAGAGCCTTGTTTGCAGCAAGTTGTACACAATGCGCAGCACAAGTCACTTTATCCTTGTGCAGCACATCAAGAGCGCGCACAGCGTTGACGATGTTGTACGATTTGTCAGTGACGATGGCGGTGATCTTGTCCTGCACATCCCATTCTTCTGCAACCAATTGTAATTCTGATGCCAGATTTTCTGCAGTGTGGCGGTCTTCCATTTCATGCATGGTAAGCGTCATCGCCTTTGGAACCCACTGGGAGTCGATGGTGTGAGCCGTTACCGTCAGGAAAGACGTTTGTGAGCGAGATGTCCAACAGTCAGATGTAAGGGCAACGCTTGATGCCGCTGATAGTTCACCCCGCACATTCTCTCTGACACCATCGGCTAGTAGGGCCAGTCTCCGCTTAAGGGCATCCTCTCAAATACACAAGTAATTGGGCTCTACAACTGCCATGAATTGCCTAAACCCATCACTGGCACAAAATGACAAAGGCAGTTGGTTGACAGCATCCATCCTCGCAAGAGCCTGGTATATTTCATCTGAGCGTATGGCATCGCACCTACGCGTCGCCTGCGTCGTCTCTTGGCTCGGGATGACCATACCTGCTCCTACTCCTCATCATCAACGTGATCACCATCTTCAGTGTCTACCATTGTGGCCTCCGCTTCACGCCTGTAATAATATCATATCATTTTTAATTCCGGTGCGAAATAAAAGCCTTCACAACGTGGAAGGTCCTGTGCATTATAAGCGCAAATCGTGGAGAGTTGCATGGGAGATACACAGGATGCCTTTCCATTTCGCCCGTACGTGCCACCACCCCGAATATTCCACTTGACAACGATTGAAATGCACGCCTGCCCGGCCATTTCTGCGCGGAGAGCAGGATGATTCGACTGATTCGCTAATATCTGTGAAATTGTCTATGTACACAGCACACGCCTCCAGGCACCACCCCATACCACCGCGCCACCGCTGACATAGTTGTCCGCGTGGCGCCGGTGCTCCACCACACGCCCGTCCTAAAGCTCCCGTAGGCCGCCACCGTTGCGTTCCCGCTAAGCCCATCTGTCTAATTGGTGGGACCTATTATAATTTACAGCACGCAATTTTCCTAATTTTAACAATCCACCATCTAAATATTATACGGCGCAATGCGACACAAAACAGCGCGACAACAGTTATCATAATTAACGTTTTATTGCGCACAAATTATGCAAAGTTACAAATAATAAAGTAGTGCAGAATTATAGAGTTTGTTTGTGGTTCACTTTGTACAGAACTCTATGATTGGCTTTCCACGTCTTTCACAATAAAGGACATGGTATCGGCTACAGTCTTGGTCACATCTGTCGCACACGCAGTTGGCGTTGGGTTCATGGTAGTGTTTTGTTTTGCACACTTTATGATGATATCCATGCACTGCCAGTGAGTTGACAAAGTGCCGGAGGTCTTGATTTGTTTCAGTCCAGGATCTATTTGTCATAGCCTCGGTAGCGTAGAAATCCATCGGGATCTCTCCTCTCTTATTTTCCCTTTCTTGTAGGCATTTTTCCCAGCTCTCCGTGTATGGAAGTTGGAGCTTAGTCCTCAGATCTTGCATTAGGAAAGTTTCCTTTGCCAGTTCATACACCAGTCTGGACCTTGTATATCTGGACACGCCCAGGATTACCTTTAGGTAGCGTGCCTTTACTGCTTCCATGGTTTTGAGGTCTCCGATTCCCAGTTTGCCCCATATTATTTCGATTCCATAAGTTAGAATTGGAATTATCTTTGTGTAGAACAGCGACATTGCTGTATCTAATGAGAGTTTTTTAGGGGTCCTGATGTCATACATTGCCTTTGTGGCTGCCGTAGCTCTCGATTTTACATGTAGTCTGAAGCATTTGATGGTCGTCTGGAGTGGTCCGCCGAGATACTTGAATGTGCTAACTGTTGAGCGGAGTGTTTCCGAGCGAGATTCTATCGTCGTGACTCTCCTTTCCCCCTTTCCTGAAGGTCATTTTCACAGTTTTCTCCATGTTGATAGTCAGCTTGTTATCTTCTGCCCATTTCTCCATTACGTTGATAGCTTTTTGCAGCTCTGCCTTGTTGCTTGATGCAATTGCCATGTCGTCAGCGTAGATGTAAATCTTCACAGAGCTTTCCGCCTCTTGCCTTATATGTTGTACGACATCGTAAGTTGCTGTATTAAAAAGGAGGGGGCTAAGGGGGTCTCCCTGCAAGACTCCGTTGGTTTGGATGATTTCTTTTGAGATGGCTACGTTGTCCTCTATGAAGATGTTGTTTATGATGAGTAGGTTGCGTATCAGTTCTGATATATGTGTTTGCAGTCTATTGCCATTTTTTCTAGTATTGAGAGGATGGTTTTTCTGTCAAGTTGGTCGAAAGCTTTACAGTAGTCTACGAAAACTGTGTGGAACTTCCCTCTTGGTTCTCGGAGACTTTCCTCTATGTCATCTATTAAGTTTTTAATTTCTTGAAGCGTGCTTCTCCCTCTCTGAAGCCATATTGCTCTTCAGGTATGTACTCTTTGGTCATTTCCGTCAATCTTTTCGTCAAAAGTTTTGTCAGAATTTTGAGCATACAGTTTTCGAGAGCTATCCCTCTGTAGGAATTAGGATCTTTCATGTCCCCTTTTCCTTTGTATAATATCTTTACTTTGGACGTTCTCCATGAGGTAGGAATGTTGCTAGTCCTAAGGCATTGGTTCAGAAGATTCGTGAGCGTTGATGTTAAATCTTGTGCACCGGCTTTGAGGTGTTCATTATACAGTCCTTCTGGGCCTAGTGCTTTTTTGTCCTTTAATGCTTGTAGTGCCTTATGGACTTCATCTTTGGAAAAGTGATTGTTGCAGGTGCAGTTTATTTCCGTTGCTTTTGGGTCGTATGCCATTGAGGATCCCGCTTTGTTTAGTATCCCGCTGAAGTGTTCCTCCCATGTGGTCATGTCTAGTCTGCCTACTGTTTGCGTTTCCCTGGGCTTGAGTACGAGAAAAGGGTCTTTTTTGGCTTCCTCTGCCGTCCTGCGTGCTTCGCTTTCTATGTGGTCCTTCTTCCTTTGTTTTATGAGATCCTTATATTCCTTTCTTAGGTTGCTGTATGCTCTTAGGTCATTTTGATCGTTACTGTTTCTTGCTGTTCGTAGGGCTAGCAGCACTATCTTTCTTTTGTTGAAGCATTCCTTCGTGAACCATATTTGTGCCTTTCTTTGCCGTTTTGGAAGGACTGCGTTTTTTATGGCACCTTCTATGCTTTGGGCATACGAGTCAAGGTCCTGCTGATTTAAAACGTTTTTTCCCTCGTCTAATTGTGCAGTGGCCTGGGCTAGTTTGTTAGCGTCTAGCCTTCTTAATATATGCTGGGGAGGTTTCGAGTTAATTGCTAGCTCTTTATTCTCCAGTACGAAGCCTGCTGTGACAGGGCAGTGTTTCCTGAGTGGTGTTTCTGCTTCCGTGTATACTACCTTGTGCGATTTTAGGTTTAACCCTGGACCTTTGAAGAAGATAAGATCAATGGTACTGCTTCCGTTGTATGCGTAGTACGTACGGTTGTCTTTCGTGTTGACCAATGTGAATCCCTCTTCGGTCATCATTTCTAGCAGTTCTTCAGTTCTATTATCTTTTGAGTCAAGCCTGCAGTTTAGATCTCCTGCTAACACTATGTTTACCCCTGGGGTCGCCTTTGATATTGATGTCATGATTATACCGACGATGACCTCTATTGGTGTGAGTGGTTCTATGTATATCCCTATGATGCTTAGATTATCTGTGCTTATCACTAATGAGTCTTCATTATTGTGCACTGTTGTGATTTTTCCAACTGAGGGTTTGAAGAAGCATGATATCCCTCTCTTAGGTCTTCCTCTTAGTCCTTGGGTTGCTAGGATATGTTCTGAATAGAAACCTGTGATGCTGGTGGGGGTCATTATCAGGGTCTCAGCACAGTATAGATATCAATACAGTATGGACACTTCGGCAAAACCGGAAGAACGGATTTAAAAAAAAACAATTGATAGGGGGTGCACCAATACACCTGTAAGCCGCTAGGTACCACCACTTATGGACAAACACATGATAAACAGCTGATTGATGAATGTATATTTTATGTAATTTAATATCTCGATTTTAACACACTAGCTCTCTTTATAATCAGATAAAAATAAAAATAAATAAAAATACCGGTAACTAGAAAATAGAAAGTGTTAATATTACTGAGTTTTAATTGTAAGAAGTGTGTAATTTAATGTATAACACCACATTCCTTCAGTCCTGTGGTGTCGCATTGTGATTTAATTTACAATGGAAGGTTATGGGATGTTTTAAATTATTAAATTAACACACAATATATTGAAAAGTGTGGGGGGAAATGTGGTTTTTGTTTTGCAAGCTTTTGCGGTCAGAGCTAATGCAATTCAAGTTTTCTACAGTAAATAAAATGTATGGAAAGTGAACGGCCTCCTTTTCGGAGCTCGGGGAACATCCTGAAAGAGCTTGGGATCATCGAGGATAGTCTTGAGAAGGTCTGCTTAGGCATATTGAGAGCTTCAATCCACATACTGCATAACCATTTGTTTGGTGTACGTGATGTATACTGAATGTACTGTAGAGCAAACAATGTAGGCTACCGTATTATTCTGGATCTTATGGTCTCCCGGAATGCCAGGCGGATATCCTTGTGGAAACATACATATTTTCAAGTTCAGTGTTAATTTGTAATATTCTCAACTCCCTAACGTAAATTCCCGGACAATTCTTTAGTCAATAAAACAGTAATATTGATGTGAGGGGATCTATGCAATGTTCTTTTCAAGTTTCATGATAAAATAAACTTAAATTATGTGCTATTTCTATTCTTCACCTTCATTAGTGTCACATCTTTGTATGGCTATTATAGCAGCAACAAGTATACAGTTTTATTTTATATTAATAATAAATTAGTGCATCTCCCTGAATTAACATAGGGGGCTGTTGGCCTCTCACCACGGCGGACCAGGTTAGATTCCTGGTTAATGCATGTGAGATTTTCAAAGTGAAATGTCATATCCTGTGGTTCGGATTCGACCTAAAAAGGAGGCACCGTGGCTCATGATCTCAAGATCAACGGACATGTAAAACTACAAACTTCCTTTGAATGAGCATTATTTGCCAAGTGCTACGAGGTGGGCTAGGTCAATACACAGAATAAAATCACTACAGCTTGATTTTTTAAAATAATGTTATGAATTTATGATATTATTATATCGAGGGCTGAAAAGGAGTGTATGATTGAGGGATTATAACTAAGATATGTAGTCCTTACGCCATAACAAAGAAAGTTTTGTTAGTTACGAATTAGGCTACTGTATACGAGGGTGAAGTTCTTAGACCTTATGATTCAACAAATAGGCTAGGCTACATTTACTGATTGTTTTGTTTACAGATAGCCTAAAAATAAATTAAGGAAAAGTAAAGGTGAAATACAAGCTCAGGGCTTAAGTACTCTTAACTAGCCAACCACCCTTCCTACAGAGACCTGCTACTTTTATCCTAGAAGCCATGACCACACCCAAATAATCTCCATCATTAGGAAAACCTAAAGTCATTGTGTATTTTTGGACTGGGTTTGATTCTTGGTTAAATATGCATGTTAGAATTGCAGAGTCGCATCCAGTGGTCCAATTTTAAAGTAAAAAGAAAAGGAAGGTTCTGTCGTTTATAATCACGAGAGCCACATGAAGCTACACGTTTGCTCTGCTAGTGAATGTGCTAATATACGGTAACTGGTGAATAACACTATGCACAATGGTGTCGCCAATCAATCGAGTTAAACACACACACCTAAAATCTCACTACCCGTTACTTAACACCAATCAGACCTAACTTTGCTTGCCATGGTGGGTGAGTGGTCAACGTGTCGGTCTACTAACCCCTAGCTTGCAGGTTCGCTCCTGGCCACGGTAAGTGATTTTTTAAAGGCGGCAAAAATTACGACACCATGTCATACGATGTTGGCATGTCAAAGAACCCATTTGAATTCAGTAGGCCGTGTTCATAATGGCAAAATTAATCTCGTGATTTTCCGCCAACACAAAGTTCCTCATTTCTTTACTAGAAAGTGCTATAGTGTTCAAGTTTCATAGTGCTTCAAGGAACAAAGAAATTCGACATGCAAGCTACCCTTTGGGTGTCAAATAACAAAGCTTGTGCCCGGCACCCGAGGCCATACTGTAACGTGTTTTTCGAGGGGTTTTATGCAACTGGCATAAGTCAGTAGGAAGCCATTCTATATTTATTTACGCGGCAAATTGTTTCAGCCAAGATAATTTTTCATGTTAATTTATTATTATTATTAATTTATTATAATTATTATTTAGATATTTTCGGAGCATTTTATAAAAATTATAAGCATACAGATAGGTTTTCTATGTCTTAGAAAACGCTATCAAGCAAATTATTACGAACGACGATATCATGGAAAATTATGTGATTACGGAATTTTACGGAGTTTTTGTCAGTTAGGGTATTTGAGAGAGATGACTCACTGGGATTTCAAGTACACGCTGAATCTTGTCGAGGAGCATGACGCAATCTTGGGTCGCAAGGTCTAGAAAAGGCGAATTGTTGAAACGGAAATCGACTTCTCCCTCCCGCGGAGTGTAATGAGGAAGGAGTGGGGATCTAGCGCGTAGGGTGCAGCCAATCAGTGGCGACGACGTAAGCTAGATGTCGGTACCATGGTGGGGGAGCCAACAGGTGCATATATCGTTCGACGCGCCGTGAAACAAGGACAATCTGTGTAGTTCTTGCCGAGTGTGGATATACGCGGGAATCGCTCCGATGTTCCGTGGAAGAGGACTATCTGTGAAATACTTGACGAGTATGGATGCGCGTGCGAGTGGCTCCGATGTTCGGTGGAGTTAAGGACAATCTGTGTAGAACTTGCAGTGTACGGTCGCAAGTGCGTGTCGCTCCGATGTTCAGTGGAGTTAGCGACGAACTTTTGTAAAACGTAACCAGTGCGGTTTTACGCGAGTTTGGGTCCGAGGTACGGACCATAGAATTATATAATCTACCAGGATATCATCAAATTTCGACGGAGATGACGACGTCCAGGAGACTGTGGGAAGCACACAGCATCATCAAGAACGAGGGAGATGCTTTGGCAATTTCCAATGGTAAGCGCACATGACGCAGAAATACGCAATCTCTCATTTTCTTTGTTTTATATTTCATATTTCAGTAACTTCATAGCTTGGAAATAAGAGTAAAATCAATTTATCAGACTCCGTTTTCACGTAATTTTCTATCGGTAATATTCAAATCACAACGCTCCAATTTAAATTTTAAACATATTATTATTATTAATTTTGCTATACTTGTTTTATATAATAAATTCATTTCTTTTACAATGCAATCTTTGCTTTCAGTAGGTAGCATTAGATATAGACCAATTCCTTCTCCTGATACAATTGTTTGTTGGGTTAATGATCAAATCATACCACGATCTGAGTGAATAGAGTCTTGAATGTGTTCTGCCAGAGCTAGACGTTGTTAAATACAAATTTAGATTTCAACATTGCATTGAGGTCTTGGCGCCCATTAAAACAACATAGCTTAGGCAAAGGTAAACAGTTACATTTCTCTCCCAACAGTGTGGGCTAGCGAAACCATTACATTTGTCGCTACCAACATGGGGCACTAATTACCATTACATTTGTCGCCGACAACTTGGGGCTGAAAACCTAATAACATTTGTGGAAGGAGAAGGGTATATATTTCTGTGCCTGTATTTTGGGGGTTATTTGTCTTTATCAGTGTATATCATTATGGGGGATGAGAAAGAAAGACAGATGAGGTTACGTAGTGGTCATCAACTGGAGAATGATGATACGAGCAGTATGTCGAGTGATGGTAGTACCGGGGTAGCGGAGGTAAATCCCGATACTGAAACAGGGAGTGTAGGCGGCCAACCAGAATTAAAAACTTTACTTCTCGAGTTCATGTATCAGAACAAAGTTAGTAGTGATGCTTTAAATGCAAAATTAGAACAGAATAATGCAAAATTAGAACAAAACAGTAGGGAAAATAAAGAAAGTACAGATGCTTTAAATGCAAAATTAGAACAGAATAATGCAAAATTAGAACAAAACAGTAGGGAAAATAAAGAAAGTACAGAAGCTTTAAATGCAAAATTAGAACAGAATAATGCAAAATTAGAACAGAATAATGCAAAATTAGAACAAAACAGTAGGGAAAATAGAGAGAGTAATGAAACTTTAAACGCCAGATTAGAACAAAACAGTAAGGAAAATAGAGAGAGTACTGAAACTTTAAATGCTAAATTAGAACAAAACAGTAGGGAAATGAGTGACAAATTCGAACTGATTAGAGGTGAGATCAGGGGGGTGATGGAAGAAAAGGCTAAAGAGATTATTGCAGATGTAGACAGAAAATTAGGAAAAGTACAGGAGGAGTTGGAAATTAGAATCAGTACACAGGCTGAAAATTTAAAAGAACTAGTGCAACTGGAAACACAGCAGGTCAAAAAGCAATTGGGGGGAGAAATTGACAAAATTCAGGTAGCTACTAAAGAGGTTAAGGAACAGCTGGGGGGTAGAATTGAGAAAGTCCACTCACAAGTAGTTGCAGAAGTAAATGATTTAAGAGAGAGTAATAGGGAAAGCATTAGCAAGATTGAGGAGAAACAAGCAAAGCTATATGATAAAGTAGAAGAATCAGAAGGAAACATTAAATTAACAGTAAACAGTATTGAGAGGAAGGCTGAGGAGAAAATCGCAGAATTAGAATTAAAATTAAAAGCTAAGATCAGGCAAGAAAATAGTCAGAATAGGCCAGTTTTGGTGAATAGCACACACAGGGAGGTAGAACTGGGTAAGTTCAGCAATCGACAGGGGTGCCCAATGGAGTTCATGAACACTATAGAAAATAAATTCGGGGAGAGGTTGGAAAATGGTAGTATTGAGTGGTGCCAGGTAGTTGAAATTTTAGAACAAGTGTTTGTGGGGGAAACGA
This sequence comes from Meconema thalassinum, assembly GCA_946902985.2. Lineage (NCBI taxonomy): Eukaryota > Metazoa > Arthropoda > Insecta > Orthoptera > Tettigoniidae > Meconema > Meconema thalassinum. The sequence goes on along the minus strand of OX336388.2, from coordinate 186,261,151 downwards.
GGAATTGGTTTGCTGTCTACAGAGACAAGTTTACTGATATCAATGATTTTAAAATGAAATTCTGTGAAAAGTTCTGGAATGAGGTTATTCAGTCGCAGCATCGTGAGGGAGTAGTGTGTGGTAAATATAACCCTAAAGGAAGCTCCACCATGACCGAATACTTTTTAGGGCAGGTATTAGTGTGTAAATATCTGGATGGCTTGAAGGAGGAAAGTGATGTGGTAAGGTTGCTACTTAGGCACTTTCCCTATAGAATCAAGGAGGCTGCTTGTATCCAGAATGTAAAGACAATATCACAAGTAGAAAATTTGTTAAGCACATTTGATGCACTAGGGAGAGGGGGTTATGAGGACAATTTCAATAGGAACCAGGGTAATAATAATAATAGACCTAATGAAGCCAGGCATCAGGAAGTTCAAGGGAACGGTGGCGAAGGGGCCAATGCTCAAAATAGAAATAATAATAATCAGCTAAATCAGAACAGAGGAAATGGCTATGGTAATCAGTATCAAGGGAGGAACAATGATTACAGGGGAAATCAAGGGAGAAACAATGATTTCAGGGGAAATCAAGGGAGAAATTATAATGACAATAATTACAACCAGAATAGGGGTCAAGGAAGAGGACAGCCTAGTGGTAGTAATATACAGCCAAACAATGACAACACAACTCAGAACAACCAGACCAGTGCAGTAGTAACTAGTACTACGGCCAGCTGTAGCGGTTCTTTAAACGCGAACCAGGCTGCGAAGTAAGGTCAGAATCTCAGTCTGTAGCATGCCCTGTCCATACAATTATACAGGAACCCTATGACCTAAATGTAAGAAATGAATTATTACATGAACTAAATGATGAAGGTATTATTCAGGAAGTGGTTAGTAAGACCCCCATAGTTAAATTTAACGTGTCCGAGGCGTACACAGATGTTTTAATTGATAGTGGTTGTATGAAGAGTTGCATAAGTAGTGCATTTTATGATAAAATGAAAGGAACTGGAGTAAATTTTGAGGAGATGCCAATTAAAAGCACTTTTGTTATCACAGCTGTTGGGAAGAGGTCTAAAGTAATTTCTAAGCAAGTTTTAGTAGACATTAAAATTAATAATCATGTAGAGAAGCAGATTTGCCTTGTAATTCCAAATTTAGTATTCAGTGTTATCTTGGGTTCAGAGTGGCTAAGTAGAGTGTCTGGTAACTTATGTTATGATGTAGGGAGTTTGAAATTTAAATGGGGAGATTCTGAAGTAGAAGTAGCGTTCAATGACCAAATTCAGAGAAGTAGTGTTGTAGGTGTGATTTGTACTTTAAATGAGATATCGCCAGCCGTAGAGCGGGGTTCTCCATGTTTTGTGGGCAGTGTGATTACGAACGGAAGTCTAGAGGACTCGTTACGTGAGGCTGCATTTCAGGGAAATATAGAGGATGAACAGTGTGTTCGGCTCTATGATGTGTTATGGTGTAATAGGAGAGTTTTTGAGGATCGCATTGGTATGACCAATTGCTATACACATTCATTGAACGTTATTGATAGGTCAGGATTCACAGGACATAGATATCCTGTACCTTTCGCTTATCAGAGTGCAGTTGAGGCACAAATTAACCAGATGCTTGAAGATGGGATTATTGAGCACTCGAACAGTCCATATGTTAATTCTTTGATCACGGTACCCAAGACCGACGGCACTGTTCGTATTTGTTTAGACGCTCGTTTGGTTAACAGTAGAATTAGTTCAGATCAGCTGAAATCTATGTCAATAGAAGAATTAATGCAAACATTTGAGGGGAAGAAGTATTTCACTTGTGTAGATTTGAGTTCCAGTTTTTGGCAAGTGCCACTTATGTACGAAGATAGACCATTTACAGCTTTTAGTCATAAATATAACCTTTATCAATTTTGTAGAACACCTTATGGGTTAAAGAGTAGTTCAGCAGCTTTAATTAGGGCTTTAAACATCGCATTAGGGGATGACACAGGAGAGTTTGTAACCATTTACATAGATGATATGGTAATTAGTTCACGCAGTTTTGAGGAGCATCTACTTCATTTAGATATAGTTTTTCAGAAGTTAGATCAGGCAGGGTTCACTTTGAAGCTGTCTAAGTCGTCATTCTGTCAGTCAGAAGTGACATTTTTAGGTCATAGAGTGTCGAGTAGAGGTGTGACACCAGAGGAAAGTAGGGTTAGCAGGTGTGGACAGTAGCAACAGGGCATCGTTACAGACACTGAGAAATATGCTAGTAGAGCAACGTGATGACGTTCATTTAAAGGGAGCCACTTGCAAGGTTGGAAGCAGGTGACGCAGAAACATTTATAGTTTCCAAACGTATTGGGAAAACAGCATATGTGCTGGAGAATATTGAGGGAAACAGATTATACGGGACGTATAATATACATAGTCTCCAAAAATATGTGTCATAAAGTGAGTGTGTTGTGTGTTTAGCTGGCGAGCCAGCCTATCAAATGAGTAAGTGTGGTATCTGGTGCGTGGAGGATCTGGTCTTAAGGCAGGCGTATCGGAAGTCACACAGGGGGGTAGTATGTAAGTAAATGAGAGTTTTTAAGGTACAGGGAAATATGACGGGATTGTCGGATGCTGTTGAGCACTAAATTGTCTCGATGCACCAAGGCCATTTTGGCAGCGCTGATGGGTTCCCATTTATCTCCAAGAGATGGGGGAGCGCTTGTATAGGGCTTGTTAGCTTAAGGCGTCCACGAGATAAAAGATGGGCCATCAGAATGCGAGACAGTCCTTCATGAAACTCATACGTATCAGCACACGTGATTTCTGTTTACGGCCTCGCCATGTAAGATTTGTAAGTGTGTAATTTAAGATAATTTGTACAATGGTATTATTTGTGTGAGGAGAAATGGTCTGTATTGAGAACTAGTATTAAGTAGAATATGGTTAACGGGAACTTAACAAGACAGGGCGATTACGGCACAGAAATATTTGGTGTTATATGTAATGCGCATTTACTGTTTTTTTTTTCAGAAGTCAATATTAATTTAATCTACTTTAAAGAGAGATTAAGTATTATGGTCACGAGGCGCTGCCACAATAGTGTGATCGTGTGCTCAGTGATAAGTGGAATTAAATGTCACCATAAGGAGGGGACCTCCAGTGAAATTAGGAAGTTCTATGGTGATATAAATATATCAGAACACCTTCAATGCGTGTGATATGACATCATAAATACATAGTGCTCACACATTTATTATGTCTATTTCTCCAACATAGAGGAATTTGAGAGGCGGAAATATCCGTGGAACACTATTTTATATGAGAAACATTGGACTGGTTGCAAAGTGCAATCCATAGTGACAACAAACTTTGACGCAAAGTGCGTGAAGAAAAAATATGAGTGTATATATCTGTAATTTAGGGTGATTTCGTTTATGTAATATGTATTTTGGATGGGGTTTATTAACGAGTCTGGGATAATCGGATAATGGACCGTCGTCACGGTAAATCATCCGATGATCCGAGGCGAATATGTAACGTGTTTTTCGAGGGGTTTTATGCAACTGGCATAAGTCAGTAGGAAGCCATTCTATATTTATTTACGCGGCAAATTGTTTCAGCCAAGATAATTTTTCATGTTAATTTATTATTATTATTAATTTATTATAATTATTATTTAGATATTTTCGGAGCATTTTATAAAAATTATAAGCATACAGATAGGTTTTCTATGTCTTAGAAAACGCTATCAAGCAAATTATTACGAACGACGATATCATGGAAAATTATGTGATTACGGAATTTTACGGAGTTTTTGTCAGTTAGGGTATTTGAGAGAGATGACTCACTGGGATTTCAAGTACACGCTGAATCTTGTCGAGGAGCATGACGCAATCTTGGGTCGCAAGGTCTAGAAAAGGCGAATTGTTGAAACGGAAATCGACTTCTCCCTCCCGCGGAGTGTAATGAGGAAGGAGTGGGGATCTAGCGCGTAGGGTGCAGCCAATCAGTGGCGACGACGTAAGCTAGATGTCGGTACCATGGTGGGGGAGCCAACAGGTGCATATATCGTTCGACGCGCCGTGAAACAAGGACAATCTGTGTAGTTCTTGCCGAGTGTGGATATACGCGGGAATCGCTCCGATGTTCCGTGGAAGAGGACTATCTGTGAAATACTTGACGAGTATGGATGCGCGTGCGAGTGGCTCCGATGTTCGGTGGAGTTAAGGACAATCTGTGTAGAACTTGCAGTGTACGGTCGCAAGTGCGTGTCGCTCCGATGTTCAGTGGAGTTAGCGACGAACTTTTGTAAAACGTAACCAGTGCGGTTTTACGCGAGTTTGGGTCCGAGGTACGGACCATAGAATTATATAATCTACCAGGATATCATCAAATTTCGACGGAGATGACGACGTCCAGGAGACTGTGGGAAGCACACAGCATCATCAAGAACGAGGGAGATGCTTTGGCAATTTCCAATGGTAAGCGCACATGACGCAGAAATACGCAATCTCTCATTTTCTTTGTTTTATATTTCATATTTCAGTAACTTCATAGCTTGGAAATAAGAGTAAAATCAATTTATCAGACTCCGTTTTCACGTAATTTTCTATCGGTAATATTCAAATCACAACGCTCCAATTTAAATTTTAAACATATTATTATTATTAATTTTGCTATACTTGTTTTATATAATAAATTCATTTCTTTTACAATGCAATCTTTGCTTTCAGTAGGTAGCATTAGATATAGACCAATTCCTTCTCCTGATACAATTGTTTGTTGGGTTAATGATCAAATCATACCACGATCTGAGTGAATAGAGTCTTGAATGTGTTCTGCCAGAGCTAGACGTTGTTAAATACAAATTTAGATTTCAACATTGCATTGAGGTCTTGGCGCCCATTAAAACAACATAGCTTAGGCAAAGGTAAACAGTTACATTTCTCTCCCAACAGTGTGGGCTAGCGAAACCATTACATTTGTCGCTACCAACATGGGGCACTAATTACCATTACAATACGATAGTATTACTTTAACGTTGTCACGATCAATAAGTTGCTGTCTAACCGTACCGCACCTTTTACTGGTCAGTGGTAGGCCTATGTCTGCTCCTTATTCTTCCCACTCTGCAGGATTGGGAATGACATACGATGAGTTTTCGTGTGATGGATGGTTTGTCCATCTGGATGAGAAAAGTATTAATAATGATGTGTGGCTTTTGAAGAGACCTGGCGCAGGTCTTTCCAGTTGGCACCTGTTGGTGACCTGCACATCATAGTTGAATTAATACTAGGCGTATGGTATTCCATATAAGGGGCTATCATAGTGTAATAAGTTCATGACCTCATTGGTCATCAGCCCGTGTACTAGTGCGCATGGTATTTGAAAATCAGAAATCCGTAGAGTAAACTGTACCATAGTAGGATTTGCCTGGAGTGAATGAGGAAACTGCAACCAGTATGGTCACTTTCAAGGGCATCTGTCAAACCTCTGATCTCTGAATTTGCAGCTCCCCAGCTACAGTTGTTTTCCAATTCACTTTTTTGTGGTTCTATGTGAAATGCTTGGCAGGCCGAATGGAAGATTACACTCTTCTCTTAAACAGTATGTTATGCACATAAATTAATCACAGACAACTACATAGAAGGGGCAGATGACATCGCTGTTCCGCCCCTTAAAGCAACAATAATTAACTAGGCCTACTTCACAGAGTTGGTTCAACTTTCAGAAGTACTTCATTTCTGTCATACTACTTGTCGGTTCAAAGAAGCTAAATTACTTAGTAATTCATGGTTTCCATTGACTTATGCCACTTAATTGAATTATACACACTGATGTTGCCTCCATTTTAAAACATAGTAAGATGTTGAAAAATGCAGGGTACAGTTTTAATAAGATCTCTAAAAGCAGTTGTTTCATTTTTGTAGTTCACTTTATTGATAGGCTGCTTGTATCTCGATAAAACTAAGTGACTTATCAAGTAAGACCACTATGGAAACGTAACAAAAATAGTTACACAATTCCAGAATTTCAACTTTCATCATTTGAGGAGAGGACAAGAATTTCTCAATAAACTAGTTCTCTTGCCATAAGGGAGTCTGATGCAGGGTATCAACTAGAACCAAAAATTCTGGAATCTTGTAACATATTTGTTTAGTTTCTAAGATGGTCTTAACTTTTAAGGCATTGTTTTCCATCTGTTAAATCGTGCCGGCCCCAGCTCCATCAGGATTTTTAGAAACTGACGTGAGGGCTGGAACGGTGTGCACACAGCCTCATCAGAATAATTGAGTAGCTGTCTGACCAATAGTGGCTGTATCACTTGGTGGCCTGTCCCTTAGCAGGGTGAGATGTGGAGTGGAGAAGAAGGAGGCTTTGTAGGAGTCTTGTGTGCAATTGGATGCATTTATTATAGGCCTATCATCTACAATACAGTGGTCTGACACCCTTCATGGTGTAGTGGCTAGCTTTCTTGATCTTCACCCCCTGAGGTTTGATTTTGATTCTCTGCCAAAAAATTATTCAAAATCAAAGAGTTGGAACAGCATACACTCACCCTTGTAAAGCAGGTTTGGTTTTCAGCTTGGACATCCAAAAAGTGTTTCATCCACACTTCCCCACTTTTACTCAGGCAAATTTGAAGGTTGGAAGTAGGTAAGTACTACTGTAATATACTGAAGGAGTGAAAGCTTACCATCACTGAAAAATGTGGGATTGGGAGCAGACGTTTGAGCTTCACACTTTGCAATCTCACATAGCAAGGCCTGTGAAGTTCCTTGAGGAGGAATATAGTGTCCTATACCAGATGTAGTATGTTGATCTATATAGGGGAAAAATGTAAACTCATAGTTTAAGAATACAATGAGAAAATTATGGTATACTGATATACATAAATTTGTAAAGAGAGAACGTACCATTTGTTGATACTGTAATATTTTAGGGCTTATCACCGATGAAAAATGCAAGGTTGAAGCAGAAGTTTATCTTCACTCTTTATATTTTGATCCGACCGGGGAGGGGAAACAGTGACTGTATAAAATATCTGCTTTCAACCATCATTTAGTCGATATAGCACCTACTGGCAGCATAGGAGGAGGCATACCCTAGTATCCTTTATCAGGAGTGACTGATTTTCACCAAGGATTTTGTTAGCAACTCACTGAATGTATTTAATCTAGAATTATAGAGGTCTTATCAAGTTGTTGTTTCATTTGCAGGGCTTGGACATTGTGATCATTTAGCCCTGTGTACTTGAGTGTGGAATTTGTCTGATAACCAAACGTATTGTGGTGTCTGTAGTAGTGCATGTATTTGAAATTAAGGTGAGGATTAGGAAAGAAGCGAATGAGCCTTTGCCCAGAATAGAAGTGGGGAACTACAGAAAACCACTTCGAGGATAGCTGAGGTGGGAATCGAACCTACCCCTTCTCAGTTTTGCCTCACGAGGCTGAGTGTACCCTGTTCCAGCCCTCAGACCAGAACTAAATTCCTTGACAGAGCTGGGTATTGTGACCGTTTAGTTGAGTCAACAACCACGATGACTCAACTAACGACACATAAATCGAATAAAAAGTACCGTGAGGATCAGGTGACCTTCCATAAAGGCTAAAGCGGCACGAGAGTCCGTAGTCCACAGGGATCGTGGTACATGGTGACGATGGTCATAGACCGCCTAAGGAAAGGTTCACCTTAAAACTAGACTGAGGAAATAAACATCCAGACTCATGTAAAACACCGTGAAAATTTATTAAAATTCACAAGCCCCTAGCCTAGTTCGGAGGGTTATAATCGGCTAGTCCACAAATTAATGAATAAACAAAGATAAAGAGCAGGTCCCCTACCTGAGAAGTTACTGAAAACCCTCGCGAAAGATCTATCTCACAATGATAAAGCAACAACAGCAACGCTAGGAATATGGTACGACGCAAGTCCCTAGTTCAAGTTACAAGATCAAGCTAATATCTGAATTTACATTTAACAGGGTAGCAAAACAAATCTAGGTTAGGATGGTACCATTTCGACATTTAAATTTAACATTAATTCAACTAGCTAAGTCCTATCAATTAACAAAATTTACGGCGATGACGTCCGTAAAAGAAAACAATTACATCCAAAAGCTAAGTGTACAGCCATGAAAAACAAACAATTTAATTATGCTTAATAACTATGTGCTAACAGCACACAATAAAGTAACATGTAGGGTTTAATACACTTGACATCATAAATTAATAACGAAATAGACACAGTAGTTTTATTAAAAATTCCTGCCTACACCTTGGTTTACTCTTTGTAAACCATAGTCATCTAATGTGTATAGTTACGGTGACGAATGCGCAGTTGAGACCACGTCTGACATCGCATGGCCTGAGCTCCACAAGCTACGAACTCTAGGTTCGCACATGCTTCAGGTCGCTACAAAAATGTCAACTGTCCTAGTCATTTCCTCACAAGGAAATTATCTTCAACTGCACGGCTATGTCAACAGTTCCAGAATGCAAAGAACAAAGTTAGATAGAAAGAATCGTTAGTTAGGCTTGTTTTACAACAATTATGCATCTTATTATTAGGATGTCGGTTTATAGGTTTATCGTAGGTTTATGGCGAATAACATTGACAATAGCCTGGGCACGGAGTGTCTCCAACTGAGATCATTCTCCACCAAAAAGCCTCGACTCAACAGTCGGAATATAATCAACGAGTATGACAACTCGGACACACAATAACACGGGTTACCAGCGGCGCTAAGCTCGCGTTCAATAACTCTGGGATAGGCCTGTACAACAGTTACCTTCCAATAACATCTGGTCAACGGGATCATCCCGGACAAAGCATACAATAACATCCTGCTATAACAGGGTAGACTTCACCATCCTATAGAAAACCTTACATAACTGTACCTGTCATACGACAATACACGCAACAGAGCGTTAAACTAACAAAAACCGATCCATAAAACAAGTGATCAAATACAAGAGTGGAAACTGATTTCCATAAGCAAAATAGCAATGAAAGGAAAAGCGAATACAAATTGTACTCTGTCCTCGTCTATAGTAGTTTTGTCTCACAATGAAGCAGGCGTGCTCTAGGTCACTGGGTTACATAACCAGTTTATTCAAGGCCGGCGATTTAATCAATACAAAACCTGCACCTGGCCGGTTCATAAAAAACTTTACCATAGGCTACGGATCTCTACAGAGTCCGTGTATCAAACGCACGCTATAAATCTGAGTATAGTAATACAATTCCGTCTTTCTACCAAAGACGTCTAAATGAAAGTAAGCTTACAATAACTGAAGCTCTTTGCTTTAAAAATGCAACTCAGTAGTTGCTAGAACATCAAATAAAAACGTGTCTCACACGACACAAGCAAAATATGATAAAGGTGGCACAGATTCACACACTAGATCTGCTTAATGATACGTTGGGAACCGCGTTCGATGCCAGGCAACGAAACATTCCTTCTAGTTGTTAGGTTCAAACATGACCAAGAATAGCTTCTGAGCTTATTCAAAATGAAATATAATGCATTTACAAACTGGTAGTTACTGTCGACTACCTAAATGATACGACCGTTCTAACGACAGTCAGGGGTGTAACAAAGGATGGCTGCGAAGAATGCAGTCACTTAATAACCAAGGCATCTGATTGCCATAACTACAGTCAGCAAAGACTTGAAAATTACCCCAAGTAGGGTTGAACAAAATAGCCTCAAAATGACTACGATCAGGTTCAGCAAAAAGGTAGGCATTGACGTTCCACGACGTTCACCAAGCTGCACCAGGGCTGACCAAAATGTCTGACCCCAAGGGTGTCTCACTCTAAACTGAAATAAATGACATCTAACTAATCTAGTTACATCCCTACCTAGAAAAATGGCTGACACTGAGTGTGGTTGATTCACAAACTACATTAAAACTACTATACCACCAGAAACTAGAACAAAGAAGGGGTGTAACAAAAACTCACGAAATGGAGGAGCTCTCACTCAGCTCTCTATTCCACAACAAGGGTTGTACAAAAACCTCTCTGGCTCTCTGGATCGGTATCCTCCTCATCAGGATTCCCATCTGGACTCCCCCAAAGACCAGGGTTCGATTTGTCCCTGTCGACATCTTCGTGGATATGCCTGGAAATGGCATTTTGGCTCCTTCCCTCTCGTTCATCGTTCTGGAAGTTCCACCATCATGCTGGTTCCTGTAGAAACGTCACCCCCCCATACCGGGATGGTATTAGCCCATGGTGACTGCTTCAACCATGGTGAAGAAAAGTCCAATCACGTGGGTAGCGAAATAAGTTGCGTGATTATTCATCCTCTCACTTCCAAAATTATAATGTCCGTCGTGACTATTATTGGCTTCAATTATAAAATACGACACAGCCTTAATCTTGCAGATGTGGATTAGCATGTGAGCTAACACTATTTTGTAATGCTGCACGTGCTAGTGACGCTACTTTTGTATCACGCAGCATCCGTGAATTATACGACGTTTCAAAGATGAAATTTCCACTTTGGCAATTTAAATATCTCATACAATTATAATCACACTTATTCAGGATAATTGTAACACTATTACCTGTATATTTCCACTAGGCATCTGCCCTCCACATACGCGTGGGTAATATGTGATGTTACAGCAATGTTGTGCAATACACTATACTTGCCAATAATTATTTCCCAAGCTTCTTATTTAATTCGCTGGACTTCAACTACAGTGAATTAGTATTTGCATGCTCGATGGCACCTTATAATCACTTTTAACGCTAAACAGCGGATATTCTTCTACGTCTCGTAGGACAAATGTAATTCCACGCCTACACAAGGCGGATTCTCAAGACGCAGTGCTCCGGTACTGGGTGTCTCTAGAAAGTAGGTCGTCAAAACGAAAACGTTGAGCGACTACTTACGTTCCTTTTTGCGTATCTGCAAGGGTATTACCTTACCTAAAGTAAAAATAAACATTCTCCAAAATGTTTTAATAATGCAGCATGACGAAATGGAATATTCTGAGTCTCGTAGGAAAGATAAAAATAATTAATAAGACCTCAGATAATAATTAGCAGTTTACACCAAAGTCAAAAGTGCGATTCACCGCTACTTCAAAGTATCGCGTGATCTCTCAGCTTCACGTGGCTTCCTGGGTGTGTTCAAAAGTACAACATCCCATCATAAATGCTCTGTCATAAAAAAAAAATATCACATGAACCATAGCTCAGCGGGTTCATCTGCCTCTCTGTCGTTTCAAATAAAATGTTGGGATAACATTTTTATTTGCTTTGAAATTCATTCAAGAGTGATATTTTTTTAGATTGGCTGCATTAAAGGTTCCAATGCGCTCTCCTGTCCTAATGTCTTCTATCACATAACTTCCATTGTTTAAAGGCTGTCGGATTCGACTAGGGCCATAATACAAGGATAGAAATTTCCCATATATGCGGTCTATAGGACTAGAAATTCCGGGTCTCCTTATAAGGATAAGGTCTCCTTCTACTAGTGGTTCTCTAAACCTCTGGCGTCTAGTTCTTCTCAAGCGCTTGGCAGCTTGTCTGTCCATAGTCTCTCTCGCAGCTAAAAGTCTGCTGGCATGTGATGGTTGTAAACAAAGTGGATTTACAATCACACGATCCCATATTCTCAGCGGCATCTGGTTCAAATGCAAGACCATGGGTATTTGACCAGTGCTCTCATGTACTGTTGAATTAATACATTTTGCCATAATAACAAGGACTTCAGTCCATCGCCAGTGTTCTTCTTGACAATATAATCGACAGAATTTTGCGATAATAGACATCACGCATTCTGCTGGGTTGCTCTCTGGATGTCGAATAGATGATAAAACATGACCTATTTCAAGCTCATTCATGGCATTGGCAAATTCTGCTGAGGTGTACTGTGATCCGTGATCAGTCAACAAGAATTGTGGCTTTCCTGCCTCCGGTATCACTTGACGTCTAATCCTCTGAATAATCTGATGTGCAGTAGCTTTTTGAATCGGATGAAGCATCGTATATTTCGTGAACACATCCACCGTTACAACGATGTATCGATTCCCACGACGAGCCTTAGGTATTGGGCCATACAGGTCCTGTGCATACAACTCTCTAGGTTGAGTTGGTAGTATTGGTCTAGGTTGTTCCTTCAGCAAGTGTGACGTGTACTTGTTCCGCTGGCATGCGTCGCAAGCACGTAAACACTGTCTAACGGTGGCTCCTAACCCTTTCCATGTGAAAGACTCCTTGATAGTTGCAATGGTTTTGTCTGTTCCACCATGTCCAATGGATAAATGTACCATAAGAATAACAGATTCTTGGTATCTCCTAGGAATAACTGCACGCAGTTGAGTGTGGTCCTCGTCTACAAACTTGTATAAGACACGATGATAAATCAAATAATCATCTGCAACAGCAGCAATCCTTGCATAATGATCATCCTGTGGATCCATTCTTCGTTCTAGGAAACGGATAATATGTCTGAGTTCCTCCTCACGTCGCTGTCCTTCAGGTAAATGACGAAATCGGCGAAGGTGTTCCTCGCATTCTCCCTCGATGTCTATGGCATTAACAGTAGCTTCAGGATTCCGGCTGAGGATGTCGGCCAACACATTCTCTCTGCCTGGTCGATAAACTATTTCCAAATCGAACTGTTGGAGAAACAGCGTCCAACGTGTGGTCCTGTCGCTTGCCAGTCTTGTTCTCAAGATGAAGGTCAACGCATGATGATCGGTTCTCACAATAATCCTCTGACCTAACAGAAGTTTCTGCCAGTATTCAAGTGCGTAAACAATTGCAAGTGCTTCTATCTCGGTTGTGGAGTAGTGAGATTCATGTGCTCTTAAACGTCGGCTTAAGAAAGCGATGTAATGACGTTTCTTCTCATCATCTTCCTGCAGTAAAATGGCTCCTATACCAATGGCAGATGCATCAGTTTCTAGAATAAAGTTCCGAGAGTAATCTGGATATTCTAACTGAATTGAGTCCACAAGCATCTGTTTAGCTCTCCTGAAAGCTATCTCGCATTCATCATTCCAGTTCCACCTGCAGTTCTTTTTCAATAATCCTTGCAGTGGTGCAACAGTTTCGGAATACTTCTCACAATGAGCAGCAAAGAATTGGAGAATTCCTAAGAATTGTCTCACGTGTTTCACACGGGTTGGTGTTGGAAATGCAGCAACAGTACTAATCTTTGCCGGATTCGGTCTATATCCTTCTCCATTGATTATGTGTCCTACGAATTTCACTTCTTCCTGAAAAAAATCGACACTTGTCAAACTTGACCTTAAAATTTGCCTGTCGGAGATTCTCAAAAACAAGGCGCAATGTCTTTAAATGCTCTTCTTCTGTTCCCGAAGCTATGATTATGTCATCCACATAACATATTACTTTCTGCTTCACTTCATGAGTCAGCTTGGCATCAAGTGCTCTGATTAATGCGGCTCCGGCATTTTTCAATCCAAATGGTAGTTTTTGGAATATATAAGTAGTCTGATCAAACAAGAATCCAGTATATTTCTGAGTATGCTCAGATAATCTGATATGGTAATAAGACTGAACCAAGTCTAATGATGAAAATATCCTTTTTCCTTTGAACTTCCTGAGAATGTCCCTAATCTTGGGCGGTCTGTCGTGCTCAGGAGCTAGGCGTTCATTCAAGGCTCTGGCATCAAGACAAAGCCTCAAGCTTCCATCTACCTTAACCACAGGTATTATGGGATTCAAGAAAGGAGTCGGTGATTTCTTGATTGTGCCTGCTGCTTCCATCTCATGGATCTTCTTAGCAGCTTCTTCGAGATGTTTCTCGGCAATCGGATAGATCCTTTTCTGGAATGGGGAATCGTCCAGTAATACAAGATCATACTCGTAGTCTAATATCTCACCAGGTGTGGTGTCGAATATATCTCTGTATTCGTTCAGTATTGCCTCAAGATCCTCATGTGTGGGTGCTGATAACGATTCTGCTTCTTCGTCGGCATCTAGTGTCGCCTCAATTTCCTTGCCATTTAATGCTTCGACTACGTCTACTTCGGATAGGAATTCCGGTTCTTCTTCAATTAGGCTCATCTGAATGGGTTCGTTCGGCTTGAACTCTACCGTGTTCCGTCCCATGTCAATGATTCCATCATATTTTCTAATGAAGTCTGCGCCTAAAATGGCATCATGATGCAGGCCCTTCATTACGAGAAATTCGTGCAAGTACACGTGGCTCGAAATCTTCACAGTACACAAAATCTGGATTTTGCACGTTACAACGCGGTCAGGTATGACACCTCTGACTCTTACAGCTGAAATGGGCAACTCCGTCACCTCAGAGTTTGCTCTCAGTCTGGCATGGCAATCGGCGGAAATTACACTAATCATCGCTCCAGTATCGATGAGTATGACTACACTGACTTCATTCAAGGTGGCTACAATCTTGGGTAGACGTGTTAATTCATAATTGTGGTTCGTCGTTCGTCGTTCGTCCAACAAGTCTTCTTGGATTGGCTCCCAGAGTAATATAGAGGCAGTTACTCGGTGCTCAACCAAACAAGAATCTATTGATTTTTCGGAGTTTTTTTTTCTGTCATGGCGAGAAGTACTGGGCTGGTTCTGCTCCGTCTCCTGCGCCGAATGTCTATTTTCCCTCGAAGTAGGGTTCCGTTCTCCCTCTTCTCGAATCTGCAATTCTCTCAATTGTTGGAGGTACTCACGGCTCTCCCGTGCTCTTCCTTTCCAATCCCTGTCTGGCTGGTATCTAGGGTCTCGATTTCTGTCGTATCCCCCACTATATCGATAGTCTCTACGGATACGTCCGTGTTGCTGATCTCTTCCTTCATTCCCTCGGCGGTTGTTTTCATGACGTCGGTTGTCGTCCGTCCTTCGGTCGAATCGCCGGTCCCAATGACTTCGCCGGTCATCATGTTGATTTCGAGTATACGGAGTGTTATTCCATTCTCTCCTGTTATAACTGTAATTGTTATCACGTCGCCCAGAATCCTCTGTGGTTTGTGTTTGTTGTGGCGTCTGGCTCACTTTATCAACAGTCGTCAGATTCATATGTCTATCCTCGCGCCTATCAGCCTTCTGCTGACGGTGTGTAGGAAACTGTTCTGTGTTAGCATCCAACCTTCGCAGTATCTGGTCACACTGCTGGAAAGTGGATGCCCCTGCAGCGATTAACACACGTTGTACATCCGCAGGGTACTGCCAAACAATTGTGTTCACCAAATCTTGTTCGGACAACGGAGGCTGAAGACAACGGAGCTTCGCGAGCTGTATTGCGAAGTAATTCGCATAACGAGTAGGTGTATTGGAACTGTACCTTCGAGTGTACATCTCAGCTCGGATACTCTGCTGGATGTCGCTCGACCAATATGTTCTTAATAACGCTTCCTTAAAGTCTTGGTAGCCTGTAAATGAGTATCGGAATGCTCTGAACCAGGTACCGGCTTGTCCCTCAAGCAGTCGCTCTATAACTCTTAGTTCCCTCTCTGGAGTTACCATAGTATCACGTAAGTAGCTTTCGACATTTGCTAGGAATTCCACTGGAGTAACACCGCTCCCAGTTCCCGAGAAGCGAGCTGGTTGCTCCTCTCTTGAACGAATTATGGTGACATTTCCCTGCGTATTCGCGGGTCTGAAAGTATTTTGCATGTAACTCTGCGTAGGAGTGTTAGTCTCATGACTAATTCGATTAGATGCTGGTTGAAACGGGTGAGCGTCTAAGTTCAAGGTCTGACCTTGCGCTAAATTAGCGAATTGTGACGGTTGCGATTCCATAGGCGCGCTGGGTTGGAAATGGGTAGGCATCATTCCTCCTGATTGAGATATAGGCGTTTCCTGAGATTCTCCCATCTGTGGGTGTACGTGTCTCTCTCTTGGAGTCGTCTCGAGTCTGTCCAGGCGTCTTTCTATTACTTCAAGACCTGGGATGGTTCTGGCTGCGACTTTGTTGCCTAAGTCGTTCAATTGCAGCTCGATCCTGTCAACCTTTCCCTTGAGGTTTGTGTCTACCTCGCGTATGGCCGTCCTAAGGTTATAACTGAGGTCTAACCTCTCGGTCACCGCGACTTCCTCAAATCTCTTTTGTAAGGAATCGATATCTCCTTCAACTCTGGACATATTTTCTTGGATTTTACCCACATCGTCTCTAACCTCGGCTACCTGTGGTCTCGTGTTCATTGAGGTCACCTCTCAATAACATGAGGTCAATTTTGTGTTCCTCATGATGAACATCAACTGTCTCACGTAGACTGGCTACGGTTTCCGTCAATTCAGAAATGTTTCTCCTGTTGGTGTTAAGTTCCTCTTTAATCTCCATCATGCCATCAACGATAGTCTTCACGTTGTTATTAACGGCATTGGCAGCTCCTCTCATCAAGATTAAACCAACGTTCATGGTTGCCATGTCCTTCTTCACATTTCCGATAAATCCCTCGACGTGATCTAGTCGAGTCCCGAATTCTTCCCTGGTATGTTCCAGATCTGCTCTCATGTCTATCTGGACTTTATTCAAGGTTGTCTGAATTTGAGCTGTGTGCTCCTCCAATCGGTTTTGCACCTCCTCCCTAGCTCTATTCATCTGGTCGGTTAAGCAATCTACGCGCTGGTTAGCCTCCTGATGGTGTCGTATGACATCAACCCTAACAGCTGCTAAACCTGCCGTCAGATCATTTCTCGCTTCGATCCTATATGTGTCCATATCTGCCCTGACTTGAGTTAAATCAGCCCTAACATTGTTTACAGAGTGGGTGTTAATCTCTAAGTCCTGTCTTACATTGTTTATAGACTGAGTGTTAATCTCTAAGTCCTGTCTAACCTGGTCCACATGACCACTGACATTGTTGACTTCCTGTCTAACCTGGTCCACATGACCACTGACATTGTTGACTTCCTGTCTAACCTGGTCCACATGACCACTTACAGTATTTACAGCCTGAGTATTCTGACCTAGGTCAGCAGTAATCTGTTGAAGATTGGCATTCACACCTGCCATCATCTCTCCAAACACACGACGAATAGTTTCCTCATCCATAGATAAGAAATATATGAGAAAGTGAGGGGTCAATTTCTACTGGAACTTACAGCTATGATTAGTTACTTGGTGGTATAAAGCTTGCTTCATTTATATAAATATCACGAGTACAGCTGGAGTATGCAAACTAAGTGCTTCTACATTTACAAAGACAACGGTGAGCAAAGCAAAGTATTACATTTACTTAGGATGAGGCATCATCAAAGAAAATCCTATCCTTCATTTATCCAACACTAAAGCCTCACCCCATGGACTTCTATCAAACATGAATGCCATGCGGTCAATTGATCTGCAGTACGACTTTCTAAGTTCGTCCCAGTCCTGTCAATTTACCAATAATCAACATTAGGATCCTCAAAAAAAAATAACATGGTACTGAGGGTCACCACGTTAACGTCGGCACATTAGTTGGGCGCCATTTTATGAGACCGTTTAGTTGGGTCAACAACCACGATGACTCAACTAACGACACATAAATCGAACAAAAAGTACCGTGAGGATCAGGTGACCTTCCATAAAGGCTAAAGCGGCACGAGAGTCCGTAGTCCACAGGGATCGTGGTACATGGTGACGATGGTCATAGACCCACCTTAAAACTAGGCTAGGGGCTTGTGAATTTTAATAAATTTTCACGGTGTTTTACATGAGTCTGGATGTTTATTTCCTCAGTCTAGTTTTAAGGTGAACCTTTCCTTAGGCGGTCTATGACCATCGTCACCATGTACCACGATCCCTGTGGACTACGGACTCTCGTGCCGCTTTAGCCTTTATGGAAGGTCACCTGATCCTCACGGTACTTTTTATTCGATTTATGTGTCGTTAGTTGAGTCATCGTGGTTGTTGACCCAACTAAACGGTCTCAGTATGGAACATGGAACCTCAGAGTGACAGCCAAGATAGCTAGCCACTACACCAAGAGTTAGACCAGATCTGATTCAAAGCCCACTGTCAGTCATCATCTAAATGATTTTTCTGTTCCAACTCCAGACAACTGCTAGGACTTTTCCTTCTAATAGGCCACGGCCACTTCCAGTCCACTGCCCAGTTTCATTATTCATCTGTAACTCCTCTCGTGAGTGAAGATCAACCTTTGGATTTTAAGTTATCGTATAAATATTTCCAGCTAATCAACACTTAAATGAATAACTGATGTACGTGCTAGTAGTGGGACTTGTTTTGGATCCTTCCATCAGCTGTTACAGTTTTAGTATGTCATTAGCCACTCAGTCCCTAACACATGTTTAAAAAAGGAGAAAGATTTACATAGCATCACTTCACAATCCATACCCAGTTCTCTGATGAGGTTGGTGTCAGGTGGAGCATCCAGCAGTAAAAGCATGCTGCACATTGACACTCTCAACCTCATAGTAATGGGAAATATTGTGTATAGAAATACACACATATCTTGATACACAAGCAGCAGTCATTCTGAAACTTAAATGTACCATAAGAGTGCCAGTTGCTGAGGTGGGAACTATTCTTTGTTTACTTGTGTCATACCATCAACATGCTTGGTTGACAGGTACAGTCATGCGGGTAGGACAGGACTCAACTCCAGTAGCCTCAATCACTCTCCATTATGACATGTGCTCCTGTTATGATAAGCTGCGCTGTTGCAAAACAAATAGAAACACACCATTCTTAATCCGCCCATATTTTTCTTATTTTCCTCTTTCACAATTGACATAAAAACCTCTATCTAACACAAGTATCATGTGCAATGCTGCTTAAATTTATGTGCAGATGGCACTCATCTGGCTTACTGGACTCATTTATACCCGATTCTTCACCTTTTACTCGAATCATATGAAACCTTTGCCATGTGCCCAGCTAGAATTGAACACATTAAGAGGGTTAAGTCCTTGCCTAGCAATAGAATAGGATGTGAGTGGGCTCTTGCAGCTTGACCATCATTATCGGAGGAATTTTGGATACTCCTGAACCAGCACCAATAGTAGGAATGTTTCTTCTTCACTTAGGGTAGGCTTTATAGATTGAGGTAGCATCTTGCCACTTGAGCAATATACATCTGACTTATTTGATAATGAATAAATAATAATGATACAAGAGTGGAGTCTCGCACAAGTAAGATCATTGTCAGCTTATGAGACACTCCAGAGTGTGCTGATCATTTCCATGGATGGACAATTTTTTAGTGGTCTCAGAGATGTAATTTAAATTAATTGCAATGTAATAAAGCGATGAGATAGAAACACTATGGTTAACCGCCATACTTTTAAGCCACACACTCTTACTGCCACGCCCAGGTCTACTGAGGACCTTGATAACCTAGTTTGTCGCTGAAAGCAACGCTATTAAAAATTCTGAGGGACTGTAGTGTGTCGAATCCATTAAGTCTGTTTTCAACAATGGTGGGTTTGTAGCTTTGAGTGCAGGACAATCGTGTCTCCTCAGAACTCACGAATTCCAAGAAGAGGATAGTAAGAGTAGGTTCTAACCGGTTTCTTTATCAGTCTCAAAAACTCACGAGCCGGAGCCGTTTTCTTTGAATGGATAAATGCCCACTCTACCCACATAACGACTGTAGATAGCCTACAATTTAATCGGAATTGTGCAAATAGGTCCATTGTTAGTGCCAGCTGAAATTGCGTGCCCTCTTGTAATTGGCACTTCTCATCAAGAGATGGGCCTGTCACACAAAGTAAGTTATATGCGACACAGTCCCTCCTGTGGTCATTGCAGGCACGAGCTCTCTGGATTTGTGAATTTTGAGACTGATTAGAATGTTAATTATTTAGCTACTAGTTTGTTGTCGTGAGGCTTGATACTATTTGCTACTATATTTAGCTCGTGAGTTTTGAGACGTAACCAGGACAATCGAACTTTCACAGCACTCATCCATCGGGAATAGAACCTAAGACATACAGTGGATGACGGAGCAAATTCTCAACGTGATCTGCATTGCAGCTTGAAAGTAAAACACTTAATTCCATGTGAAGGGGTTCGTAAAGACAGGCTTGGATTTAATTTTAGGAAAGTTTCACACCATTTCCTCCCTAGCCACCCATCTTTGAAAGGAGAGTCCCTCTTCAATTCTTTTGTGAGGCACTGGACGCTATTTTGCAAATCGTCCTTAGTTACCTGCTTTTCCTAGTGAGATTACACATTGAACTAACACCCCTAGTTAAAAAGGAACTTGGCCCCATCTTCCTCTCTCTAGTTTTTTCCTTTAATTTTGTCCGAGAGGGCGTTGTAATACTCATGCCGTCCTCCTCAACGACCTTAATAGCAGCTTCCATTTGCTGAATATCGTAGGCTAATTGAGAAATGTGCGTTTCGACATATTGCTTGAAAGCAAATATTTAGTCTTAGAATATATTTTTCATCTCAATTTAAAACGAATCCTCTTTAGCACACCTAAAATCCCTACTGATATTATTAATAATGTTATTTGTTTTACCTCCCTTTTAACTACTGCGGCTTTTAGAGACGCCGGGGTGCCAGAATTTTGCCCCGAAGGGGATCTTTAACGTGTCAGTAAATCTACTGACACGGCTCCCTCGCATTTGCGCACCCTCAAATTGCAGATGACTGCGCCAGGATTCGATGCTGCAACAGCAAGCGAGAACGTTACCGCTGAGCCACGCAGCCAGCCTAGACCTAAGGCCGTAAAAAAGACAGATCTACATAATAACAGCACACTGTTGGTTCTGAAACGTTAACGCAAATTTTAACATTATCGTGCAATAGTGTTCGTCACGCATGTGCTCTAAAGATCGTCAGCTATGACGACTATTGGACAAGATGATCAAACGACAATTTAATTAATGCAGGGTGCTTCAGAACTACATTATAAGTATATTGCATCTGTTACTTAGGTCTTACAAGGAGAAATGACAATGTACGAGCATTGGTAAGGTGGGTTTTTTAATCCAGTGTTCGTCGCCAGCATTTCTAAATAAACTAGGAACGTGAGCACGAAATAGCAAATCGCATATGTTACAGAAACAATTACCAACTATATCACACACTTGTAACATTTTAAAACGTCGGAACATAACACGTATGCACATAATTAACATGCGATAAGCAATACGCCGCGGCCGCGTCAAGATAGCTCAACTCACGGGAGATATTGTTTGACGCTGGGAATCACCTATTGCATCACACGCATGATTTCGTAAAGTTGCTCCTTATCGGCAACGAAGGTATGACGAATCTCGTAAGACTTTGTTCGTTGAGAAAGACCCGTTGACAGGCTTACTATTTGCACTTTTATACGCGAGTGACGACTATTGGCTCTGACGAAAACCGGTACAGTTACCTTAAGAGAGGTTAGAAAATTGACACTTTAAAGGAAACCATGCCTTCTCTAGGGTAGATATTTAATATTGGTAGGGCATTAGGGCGTAATCTCAGACTAGAACTGCCCTCATTTGTGGGGTAAAACATTTCTTGTGAGAAATGAAGGTTACACACCCTATACATTGACTTGTGTAGATATAGCCAGTATTCCAGCAAATCCTCCCGATTACAGGCCTATACCCAGTCATTACATCTGGAATAGGAATTTGTGAATTAGTGGATAGGTATCTGTGGGACTGGTATTTCATGTTTATTAGAACCAAAATCATTCAATTGTAATGTTTGGTGTTTGTAGGCTACTTACCGCTCCATTCGCCGAGGAAACCGGAATAAGCTGTTGTGTCCGGTGAGGTAAGAGCTACGGCAAAATTTTACCGCACAGACGTTGGGCATTTCTGCTGTTGATTAAATTCCAAAATTAAAACACTGTATTGTGTTTAATAATTTTTCGCAATATTATCTTCAGACAAAATCGACAGGCCGCACTCAAAGAATATGGGTACGCTGCTCTCTCGCGGATACATGGTGAACCGTCGCCGCCATGCGTGCGTGCGTGCGGTGCTTCCGGTGACGGCCGTTTCAAAACCATGACGAAAAAATTACATGGTAAAGGCCTGATGTGTCCTTACTGTATTGATATCTATACTGTGGTATGAGTATGTCTTGTTGTTCTCTTAGTTCTTGTGATGAAAGGTCCAGCACTTGATTTAGGCCTTCCACGTTCCACAGTAGCACATTAATTCTCAAACTCGAATTGGTCGAGGTTAGTTCCCTCTTGTTGGGGGCGAAAAAATCTGTTAGCTCCCTCTTGTTGGGGACGAAAAAATCTGTATCTCTTGACCACGGCCGACTGAATGCGCAGCTCGTATTCAGTCGGCCGTGTCTTGACCAAGGTTCCTTCAACGGTTATCATAAGAACTACTGTATATGCAATTCTCCTTGGAACATGCCATCTCACAACATCTTTGATTATTTCGAATCTCCATCATATTTTCTCTTTGATAGTCATTGTGATAAGTTCTGTTGAGTTCTGTTAGTCAGGCAGGAATAGTTTTAAACTGTGAGTATCTCAATTTCTTTATTTCTTTATCGTATGGCATATACACATCAGTACAGTAAATTATAAATGAATTAAAACAGAAAATTGAGTACCGTACTGCAAAGATAAGTCCATATGACTTAAATATAATGACGAGCCTATCGTGTAGCGTTCACGAAGTCACGGAATTCTCCAACATAGGCTCTCTTGGTGCACTCCTATGCCAAACAGATTGGATTTCAGCTCCACAATCGCATCTTGGGGATTGTATTTTCCCCCATTTGAAAAGAGCATCAGCACATCTACCATGGCTCGTACGAATGCGATTCAAAGTGGACCAAACCGAGCGTGATTGATCGAATCCTGGAGGTTTTCTTGTCAAGCATGGTAAAGTTCTGCATTGTGGAAGGGGGGGGGGGGGGGGGGGACTTTCTAGCCATTGTTGCTTCCATGTGTTGTTCATGTTGAAGCCAGCATCGTGTAGTTCTTTTGCTGTGAGAATGCCTGCAGTTGTAGGTCATCAATCTTCCGATATTCCCCAATAAGGGCTCTCTTCCTTCTATCTTGTGGGGGTTGTATAGGCCTATGGCTCAGAACAGGCAGTTCGAATCCCGGCGCTGACAGCGGCTATCCTGAGTATGTTATTTCCCAGGGTTCTTCCACATTCCCTTTAGGGAAATGCCATGATACATTGCACCTACCCCATCCCTGTCCTTATAACAGATACATGATAATGCAAAACACACCCAACTTCACTGGCCTCATGATCAAGATCCCCTCAAGTTCCTAAATTGTAATACCAACATCATTTTGTAGGGACTTCAACACAATCCTACTTTAGGCTATATATGGATGTTCAGGACAGATTGCGCTGCACAATGAAATGGTGGCTTAATCTGCTACGTCTTGGAGCAGTTATATTTAAGAGCGTTAAAAGTCTCGCAGTATGCCTTCCTTGGGAGGAGAAGTAAAGCCGTAGGTCCCATGTCATAGATTTATGGCATTAAAAAGAACCTTCCACTAACTACAATTGTGTGAAGGTAAATTTGTAGATTATAATAATTGATGACACTGTATTAGTTCCAGCCAGCCTCGTGGTGTTGAGGTAGGGCGCCTGCCTCTCACCCAGAGGCCCCGGGTTCCATTCCCGGCTCCGTCAGGGATTTTAGAAACTGACGTGAGGGCTGGAACGAGGTGCACTCAGCCTCGTAAGGACAATTGAGTAGCTGTCTGACAGTGAGACAGCGGCCCGGGCACGAAAACCAAGATTAATGGCCGAGGGAACCCAATGCTCTGACCACGCGTCGCCCCAATGGTGGCGCTACAGAACAGGAGAACAAGTATTAAAAAATTTAGGCAATGCAATTTGCCGAAGTACCTGTAGTAATGGTATCCGGAGATGTTAAATTAATAGATGTTGACTCGTCCGTTGCCATAAACCCACCCAGCCGTCCCAAATAGGTACACGACTTATATAGTCGAAATGAAGTCTCTGGGAACCATCTTTCTCACTAAGTCAGGAATGCCAACCCCACACATTTGGTACTTTTTCACACCGGGTATACAAAGAGTAAACAAAAGAGCGTCGATAAAGTAACGTAATGAAAAATTATCCCTATACCACCAGAGTCCACCAGTTTTTGAAGATAGTCTCAGAACTATACCCCCCCCCCCCCCCCCCCCCAAGCATTAAAACCGAACCTAACCCAATGTGAGTGTCGTGTGGTGATTTTTTTAATTTATTGATTTTTTATTCACATAAAACTTCAATTTCAACAATCAATTCCGAAAAGTTCATTTTCAAACTTTCAATTTCAAACTTTACGTGTGAAGTGGTGAATTGTGTATTTTGTATTGGACATGTTGGTAACGTACTCAGATGTTCGTCTTTCGGGTGTCACATGACGTATGACGTACTGTCCAAGATGGCGTCCTTAGTATATATATATATATAATTTTTTTTTTTTCGTATGGCATGAAGATGCAATATACAATTATTTACATTATGCAGCATTTACAAATATATACAGATTGAGACCTTGATCTACAAGTAGCTTCAGTGCTGTTGGAGCTGGATATCTAATTTCTCTAACCTTTCTAAAGCTTCATCACTAGCTTGATGAATCTCCTTCATTGGACCTTTGAACCTTCGGAGTGGGCAATCCATAGCGATGCGACTGATGGTCTGAAGCACATCTGCACAGTTGCAGAAATGAACACAATGCAAAATGCATTATTTTCGTAAAAAAAAGCAATTAAAAACAATTATTTCGGTGCAGCAGTGGCAATTGAGAAAGTAACACGACTCCCAACATCTCCGAGATAGGTTTGGTTGGTTCTTAAGTTTAGGGACTGCGACAACGCGGTCATGTAGCCCCGTGTACTTTGGATGTGTGTAGAATCTGTCTGATAACCGGTGTTAATTGTGATGACTGTATTAGTGTGTGTTATCTGTTTTTTAATTTAAGTTCAGTTCCTACTTTTGCCGCCAAGCGCCACCGTCAACGACTAATAGGCCAAGTTCAGAACTTAGCTACTAGACGCCACCGCAGTTGGCTCTTGGCAACGAACGTAGAAACCTAAGAGCGTTGTTTACATTCTTAACCTATCCAATTTAGCTTCACACAGGTGTAATTAGTGGAAGTTTTTTAACATGCCATAAATCTATGACATGGGACCGCCGGCTTTACTTCCCCTCCGAAGGAAGGCATACTGAGGGATTTTAACGCTCTTAAAAATCCGACGGCTTCGGCCGGGTTTGAACCCGCTATCTTGGGCATAGAAACTCAGCATGCTACCAACTACGCCACCGAAGCCGCCCTGAGATAGGTTTGTCAATCATAAATACTATATTTTCCGTAATATACCTCGTTGAAAGTTACCAAGGTTTGTTCTCCTGTTCTGTAGTTTTAATGAAATTGTTTAAAAGCCTATGTTACTAGGAATGATCCCGGCATTTTCCTCGAGAAACCAAGCAAAACAACTTGGCCCATGGGATAACTGGGGTGGGAATTGAACCACCCTCCTTTCAGTTTTTTTTTTTAATTTTATTTTTATTGCAGTCAAACGGCCTCTCAAGTCTGAGTGTACGGTGTTCTAACCCTCAGACCCTCTCGTTTACAATATTCCACGGCAACGTTCTTAGGATTCTCCCGTTGGTGCAGGAAAAAAGACTTCAAAATAATCTATCTCGTAATTTTTTTAAAACATTTTGAAACCTAACAAAGGATTACATTTTGAAAGACATGGTTTACATCCACCCTAGTGGATTGAGATTTCTTATTGCAATTAATCTGTTAAATAAATATTTTAAAAAATGGGAAAGAGAAAAGTAAAGTTGTACGTTGATAATACTATTCTAAATTAATATATATGATTAACAGTGCAAAAAGTAAGTGACTGCAACTCAAATTTAACAGCATGAGATGGTTGATTGATGCTAGCTTCTCGCAAACATAAACTGTGTCTTCTCCCAACTTTTATTTCACAATGAACTTTCCGCCTTTCTTAAGCTGAGAGGCTGTGAAATACAACATATCCCTCCGAATATTCCCTAAACCATGATAAATGTCCATGGATGACGACATTTAACCATTAAATAAGTTATTTTACTGTACTTCTCGGTTCTCTAGCACGAGCCATCACTCCCCCAGGGGCTCACATCTAGTGGGACGTGGGTTGGCGACCATGGACCCCCAGCTGAGTCCTGCATTGCTTCCACTTACTTGTGCGGGGCTCCTCTCTGTCTTCTTTACCTGTCGACCTCTCTTGGTCAACTCTTGTTCTCTTCCGACCCCGACGGTATTAGGGTATCCGAGGCCTAGGGAGTCTCTTCACTTCCCGCCTTCATTGGCCCTTGTCTCATCTTTTCTGATTCCCTCCTTCTGCGAGGGGTCAGTCTTCTTTTTCTTTTCATGTTATCTCTTGCCTTCTGCTCAAGGCCCTCAAGGAGGCTGGGTGTATGTAGCCCCCACCACTTTTGGTGCTCCCTAGATAATGCTACACCCTCAGGGGCTCACGGCTGGTGAGTTCGGGAGTTGGCGACCCCGAGGGATTCCTGAGCTAGGTCCGTTTTTCCCTTTTGTCCCTTACCTTTGGGGCGGACCCTCTCCTCTTTCACTTTCCTATCTGCCTTTCATGGCTCTCCTTCCTTCCAAGTCCCTCAATCCGCATTCTCCGAGGGTTATTTGCCTTAATCTCCTTTAATTTTCCATTTCTTCTTCTAGTAAGTAGGTTAGTAGTTAATTTTAGTTTTAAGTTTGCATTTCATTTTCATCTTCACGATCACCCGAAACATCAGGTGCCGATAACCTAGATGTTAGGCCCCTTAAAACAACAATTATCATCATCATCAACGAGCCATCACACACACCATCGCCGTCTATAATTCTGAAGCCGGAGGCGAGCTGTTGGTAGGATTGGCACAACACTGAGTAGAGTCCTTAAGTTCTATAAACACGTAAGACCACATGCTAAGTTTTATTCATAAATATCGTTTATTTTGATATGACAGCATCTTTCTTTATCATTACTCAGTCGTTATAATATGAAGCATAGTGTGCATTTTGCAAACGATTTCGCTTGTAAATCACTCGAGTCACAGTCGTTCGCAAGTTTAGCGAGTGTTGGAAATTTTGCCGCATTGTGTGTTGTGTCCTATATCGTGACGTAACCATGGAGACTCGCGCGGCCAACGAGAAATACTGGCCCTGGTGCGCTTTCGGGATGTCAGCAATGTAGTGCTGTTGCACCACTTCCGGTAGGGTTATGTAGGTCGGGAAAATAAACCGTATTGTCTACAAGATGCTAAAATCACAGAATACTTAACCAATATCATATCAAAGAACACGCTGTAGAAAGCAATGACCCAACACAACCATGGCTTCTGGCAAAACATACATGGTAATCACAACTCAAGTCATTCACTGATCAATCTTATGAAGTCCAATACTTAGCCACAATTTACTTATTTATTCATTACTCTTAGTAGAACCAGTAGATCACTTATCTTTTTTAATCGTTGTAGTTGTTCACAAGGAAATACTTTTCAGGATTTTGTTATCTTTCCCTAGCGGATGCTTGTTAATTATGTGGAATTACTTGACGGTTACAACTCGTTCAGGAAGGTTATGAAAAGTTATGAACAGTGCCAGACAATGTATGCATGTATAACTCTTATAGTTGAACGATATACATAAATGTATCAAACGTTTTTGTAATAGATATTCACGAACATAATATTCTATGGTCTTCGTCTTACTGCCGGTGTGGTAGTCATCTTGTCTGCATCATTGAATCTGTATAAATGCTAGTATTCATTTACCACTTGTCTTCATAAAAGGTATTGATATGAGTCGTTAGTCGGTGGCGAGAGTATTCCGCAGATCTCTTCTATACATGTAGACTATTAATTTCTGTTCCGCCCCTTAAAACATCAATAACTAATACTTTCACTGCAAGTTTCTTGGATCTAATTATACTTACTGTATATCACCGCTCATGTCCGCATAAGTTACTCACAACGAAGGTCACAGGCTCTACAACTCAACTTACTGTACTCGTTGCAGCTATTAAAGACACAACAAACTCTTGAATCCTAGTACGAGTGGATTTTTGTTACGAGTAACTTCAACGTGTAAATATGTTATTTATAGCTGGCGTAGTTTTGTAAACCTATACAGTATAATGTATCGTACTTGAAAACACACGGAACATCTAAACTGGGTCCATTTCAAGAAGATTGATATAACATATCGCATTTCTGCTTATTAATCTCTGTCGACTTAAACGTACTAGCACCATCAAGCACTACATTGCCTACGTCACAAAAGGAATAGGTTTACGCGCCATGGCCTGTCTTTCTCTTTGGCCGTGGGAGACTCGCACGGGTTACTCGTTCAGAATCTGAACCGCTAGACTCGATTCTCGCGCACATCACTAATATTTATGTAACGTAGATAACAGGATCGAGAGATTCACGTTATCATAAGCACCTTGTGTGTCTAAGAGAACAGCAACCGTAGCTTGTTTCCTACTGCGTGTCGGTAAGGAAGAGGGTGAGGGCATCGATAGCGCTTGTCTTTTCGGAAAGCAAATTGATAAGTAGGCAAGAGGAAGTAGTATTCAATGCACCATGTAAGGCGTGTTAGCAGAATTTTTGAAATAGTATGCGGATACAGGAGCCTAACACGATACCGCGGTAACTGCTAGGTTCAGAGGGGGTTTTCCCTGGTTTTAAAATAGGGATTAAGTGGAACGTATTCCATTTAGGTGGTGGGGGTTCCGGAGAGGATAGAATTAAAATAGGTCGGGACGGTAGTTAGTGCAAGTGGGGGTAGAAGTGACAACATCTGATAAGTGATGACGTCTGGACCTGGGGGAGGAAGATCTTTTATGTACAAGAGCTCGTTGTATTCCTGGAAGTTCTATGGGGGACGTGAGGGTAGTAAAACGGGGTTGATCGAAATTTATGGGAAGAATGATAGAGAGGGGAACGAAATTCGGGGTAAGAGAGGTTAAAAAAGAAAGATAAACGTCGGGGGGACCACGCGTAAATGGGTGGGGCCATGTATTCCGGTTGAGAGAATGTATAGCCTTCCAAATATAAGAAGATGTACTGT
Source organism: Meconema thalassinum (assembly GCA_946902985.2). Lineage (NCBI taxonomy): Eukaryota > Metazoa > Arthropoda > Insecta > Orthoptera > Tettigoniidae > Meconema > Meconema thalassinum. The sequence goes on along the minus strand of OX336388.2, from coordinate 186,232,193 downwards.
GGCGGTGTAGGGAACTTATAAATTCCTTCCATGCTTCTCTTCATTTTGTATTAAATATTTGTTGCATTTTGGCCGTGATGTTTTTGTATTGAGTGTAAGCGGTGAAAGTATTTAAGCGTCGCAGGTCGCGAAGACAACTCTTTCGACGTTTTATCCAGGCGGTGCATTCGTTATCCAACCAGTAAGTGTTAGAATGACGAGGACCAGTATAAAGCGGACGTCGTGTTGGGGGGAGGGGTTAAATCTCAATATATTTCAGAATTAGAGAGAGAAGTTGTTGATAATTTTGGGAAGGATCGATATGGGAGATATCAGTCATCCACTGTTGAAATAAGGCGGGGTCAAAGGGACGTAAACTAGTAGTGAGGATGCTGGGAGGCGGTGGAGTCGGAGTTGAATAGCGGCCCTTCCGAGTGGAAATAATAATGGGATAGTGGTCGCTCAGGAGAGGGTCGTCCAAAATTGACGTAAATCAGCTGTGACTACGTATAAGTCAACAGCGCTTTTTTGCGGGTCGGTGTTGGAATACGGGTGGGTGAACCGTCGTTGATGATAATTATGTAGTTGATGCAAAGACGTAAACTGACGTATGTAGCGACCCTTGTCATTTATGGAGTCACTTCCCCATTCGGAATGATGTGCGCTAAAATCACCGCCGAGGAGGTTGGGTGCCATGTATACGTGGGTGGGTGGGTGGGGGTGCAGTAGAAGTTGAGTAGGGTAAGGGATGTGATCTGGATGACTATTAACCTTCGGGCGGGCGCGCCTTTTGCACTCACACCAGTTGGCGCGCTCCGGCATTTTGGCCGCTCTCATTCACGTTCAGTTCTCAAAGCCAAAAGTGTTTGTTGACATGAAATTCATTGGGATTTCAATTGTTACACTAAAGACACATTAAGTGAGCAAATATTTTTTATTTTTCAACGACTTTTATCACATCTGCAAACTGAAAAGGAACAACGCAACACACATCTCAATGAATATAGTACTCAAGAGTTTAGTGCTTTTCAGTCGGTCAACACGAATGTACCCAAAAGAGATGGGTTATGCCCTAATCCTGAAATAAATTACATGAGATTAATAAAACACTAGGATGACCAGTTTCGATCGTCAAGCGATCATCATCAGATCCATTACACTTAGGCTACAAAATCTATGTTTGAAATACAGGTGAAAATATTTACAATATGTACAATTATTTAGTTGCAGTATTGGTACTGCAACTGTCAGTGTATGCTAAATGCAGTATATATGTTAGGTGAAATGCTAAATGGTGATAGCTATCCGTAGATTGTACTTTAGAGAGATTATATGGTTGTAAACTATGGTTAAACTATAAAATTTTAGGCTAACTACTTATCTGATTGTCTTCCGTATAACAGCTACTCGCAGTTTTCGTGCTCACTGGAACTCACTATGCGGTAGACTGCGGTGGTTATCTTAACGACTGGTTTTTCCCTGCTTTCTCCCCCCTGCTCCTACGTGCTGTGGGGAGTGATAGCGATGTGTTTATGTGAGGTGTTGCCAACCTAGATAAGATGTATGTTATTGAATGAGGTGGGTCTACAATTGTTAAAGACCGTGGATTAGCCCTCGCCACGCGTGGAGCATAACCCATTCGAACTAAGCGTTGACGGTCTTGTGAGGACGTCCCGGCACCTTTAATACTGCCGCGAATATGGGCCTTGGTTTATTGCAGAAGAAAAGTACATCGTACACCTGATCCAGATAACATTTACCTATTAATAACCCCCTAATTCCCCCCCCCCCCTTTTTTATCTAGCTTGGCTGTGTCGCTAAATTGTGTTTTGTTTCCGACAATAAAATATACACACAGAGAGAAGGCCTAGCAATGGGATCGCCACTAAGTGGGTTAATCGCTGACATCTTCATCAATGCACTAGAAAATGCGTTCTTAGGAAAGACTTCAACAAAGGGAATAGTAATATGGAAAAGATACGTAGATGATGTAATTTGCATCTACGATACTGAACTAACAAGCGAAGAAACAATTCTCCAATCCATTAATAGCCTTCACCACTCTATCAAATTCACTAAGGAATCCGAAATAGACCGGAAAATAAATTATCTCGATATAACTATTGAACGTAAAGACAACGACCTTTCATATTCCATATTCCGGAAAGCAACACAAACCTCGCATGCAATCGACAATCAGTCTAATCACCCCAGTACGCACAAACTAGCGGGTTTCAATTCAATGGTGCACAGAGCTTTTAACATACCCATGTCAAAAGACAATTATAATAAGGAAATAAGAACTATTATGCAAATAGCAAAGGAAAACAACTTCTCGCCATGAAAAATAAATCAAATTATAGCCAAACATAAAAATAAAGATAAAACGATTCCCAAACCGGACAATAATGAGAAAAAATTTGCGCGTTTCAACTATGTGAATGCGAATACATATAAAATCACTAACCTATTCAAAAAGCAAGGCATAAAGATAGCTTTCACGACGAAAAACACAACCGCTAGACACCTCCTAAATAGTAATCTAAATAAACGTGACCCATATTCAAGGTCAGGGGTATATTCTATAACGTGCCAAGACACCGATTGTCAAGCTAATTACATCGGGCAGAGTGGAAGGCGAGTAGACACACGTTATAATGAACATAGGAATGCGATAAGATACGGAACACATTCAGCCGTGTGCGAACATATGTGTGACGCAGGGCACAGCTTTACCAACATAGAGTCGGACCTTAAAATAATCCATCACGAATCGAAAGGCAGAGCTCTTGACATAAAGGAAGCAATCGAGATACACCTAGCCAAACGAAACAATCCCAACAATCTAAATGAACACACGTTCATGGAGAGCTCACCCCTCTTCACGCTACTAAAAACACACCCTGTAGGAAACAAAACACAATTTAGCGACACAGCCAAGCTAGATAAAAAAGGGGGGAAATTAGGGGGTTATTAATAGGTAAATGTTATCTGGATCAGGTGTACGATGTACTTTTCTTCTGCAATAAACCAAGGCCCATATTCGCGGCAGTATTAAAGGTGCCGGGACGTCCTCATAAGACCGTCAACGCTTAGTTCGAATGGGTTATGCTCCACGCGTGGCGAGGGCTAATCCACGGTCTTTAACAATTGTAGACCCACCTCATTCAATAACATACATCTTATCTAGGTTGGCAACACCTCACATAAACACATCGCTATCACTCCCCACAGCACGTAGGAGCAGGGGGGAGAAAGCAGGAAAAAACCAGTCGTTAAGATAACCACCGCAGTCTACCGCATAGTGAGTTCCAGTGAGCACGAAAACTGCGAGTAGCTGTTATATGGAAGACAATCAGATAAGTAGTTAGCCTAAAATTTTATAGTTTAACCATAGTTTACAACCATATAATCTCTCTAAAGTACAATCTACGGATAGCTATCACCATTTAGCATTTCACCTAACATATATACTGCATTTAGCATACACTGACAGTTGCAGTACCAATACTGCAACTAAATAATTGTACATATTGTAAATATTTTCATCTGTATTTCAAACATAGATTTTGTAGCCTAAGTGTAATGGATCTGATGATGATCGCTTGACGATCGAAACTGGTCATCCTAGTGTTTTATTAATCTCATGTAATTTATTTCAGGATTAGGGCATAACCCATCTCTTTTGAGTACATTCGTGTTGACCGACTGAAAAGCACTAAACTCTTGTTTACTAAGGCAACACTGAAAATATGGCTTCAAACACCACAATGAATATAGTACTGTAAAAGAATAATATTCCAAATATAGGCCTATCACTTGTGTTCAGGTTTTATCACATCAAGGTTACAATGTTATCACACTTCCGTTTGGAATTAGACGTCTTCATCTTCATCCTCTACTTCAGGCTGTGCACATGAGTTGCATGTGATTTCTTGGACTGAATGTTTTTTACATACATATTTCGCACATTTCTTGCAGGACATCCGAGTCCGATTGTTCTTAGATCTACCACAATAAAAACAAATTTGTCTTTTTGTGGAAGGTGTTACTTCAACCTGATCAGGTTCTTCCTTATACTTTTCTAGAAAACAACGTAGTTCTCGAGGAAGAGTAGTTGTTGTGGCCCGGTATTTTAGTTTTCTTCCATAAGGGCAAAACTTAAGTTGGATACATAAGTTCTTCTCCTCAAATCACTGTTCCGAGTATTGGCCTTGAAGATTTTGAAGGAATTAATCCCAGCCACATCAAGAAGACGGTAAAATACCACCATTGGCCACCTTCGAGTTGTTCTGGAAGTGGAGCACCTTGGACACATGAGTTCCACTGTGTCCACCCCTCCTTTGGTGCCATTATGGTCCATAATTTGGTGTGGTTTGCCTGTCTCTTCATCAGTTTTATTGTCGTCGTGCATGGTAGGCAAGACGAGCACTGCTTTCTTTCTCTTTGTCACCATAGAGATCAAAGTCATATCAGGTTGAGCACCAAACTTGTAACTACCGGGTACTGATGTAGAATTGTGCTCCACAAACTCTGGGGGAATCTCCTTTTTGTTACTTTTCAGGGTGCCCAAAAAGGTCAATCCGTTCTTCAGCAAATCCTCGGCTAGAGGATAGCTGCTAAAGTAATTATCTCTAGTGACATTACGATTTGTTTTCTTGATGGGATCTGTCAGTCTGACAACAATATCATGAGGCTTGTTGGTGGTAACATAAGGGCCAGTTTCTTGCTTTCCACAATAAATTTCAATATTGTACGTATAGAATGTTCGAGCATCACATAAGGCATACATTTTGATGCCGTATTTGGCTGGTATTTTAGCCATGTACTGCACAAATCGGCAACGGCCCCGGAAAGCAACCAGCATTTCATCGACGGTCAGGAATTCACCAGGAGAATATGACTGTTGTGAATTGTGGACGAATTTATTCAGAATGTCTCGAATGGGAACTAGTCTGTCACTGCTCATCCGCTCCGTTCGTGTATTCACATCATCGAATCGTATACATCTCAATAAAAATCGGAATCGCCTTTCGCTGAAATTAGCGCGCAAAATTGTATACCCAGTCCCGTTTGTCGCAAATGGTTCAGCTAGATTCGTACGATTCTCCCTTTTGACCGCCATAAATAATAATGCCCCCAAAAAAGCACGAATTTCTCTTATATCAGTCAACCTAAAATCCCTATCTCGATTTCCACTTTCCTTTCTCTGAATGTAGGCTATATATTGGCGTTCTTAACAATACTATCAATAATATCAGGGGACATTATTAGTGAAAAACATTCGAGTTCAGTCTTACAATGACGGGCAGTTACCTTAGGGCCTGAAAAGTTTCGATAATGTTTCTTCTCCTTGTTTTTACAAGATTCGCGACAGGTTGATTCGCCCACAATGTTTTTCCATCTTTACCGATAAAAAAACGAAGGCTCTCGCTATTTTCAGCGTCTTCTTCACCTTCATTTTCAATTTCCACTTCAGACTCACTGTCGTGGTCGTCCACATGTATTTCTTCAGTCTCGAAATCTGGATCGTTCTCATCGTCTTCCGTCAGATCTTCTAGCTGGTCCATTCGTTCGTCATCCTCCAACTCTTGAAGAATTGTAGAAATATCCTCAGGTCTGAGGTAAGGTTCCCTGAAACCAAAAAATAAAGATAGAGTAAATCGTAGGTATTCATAAAATCCTAGAGAGTAAAACCGAGGGAACGAGGGAGAGGAAGGACAGTGAAATAGAGGTGTAAAACATAAATATTTGAAAAATATATCACACTGAAATACAGTATATATTTGAGCAATTCATCATATAATATTATAAATCAAGTAAATAGTAAAGAAATGAATACTTACATTGTGTGTGGTGGACGGTAAACGTTTAGCACTGTTATGCGCGCGACGGCAATGTGGCCGGTCGAAGCCCCTACCGTGACACAGGTAACTTGCGTAATGAATTGCGCAATCCCTCTACAAGTCTGAGGTGGTGTTGGCCTGCCATCTGACGTCTTACATAGTAGTTAGAGAATACATAGGGGCGTGGTTATCCCTCACGGGTGTATAGCAAAGTAGCGCGCCTTTTTTTTTAAACCCGGCCAATTTGCCGCGTGCGCGCCCACCCGAAGGTTAAAAACGTAGACGGGATGGTAGTGAACTTGTGTAGCCTCTGGTACGGGATGGAGTTTCGGATGAAGGCGGCAATACCTCCGAAACCATCACCATCCTCACGTTCAATTTGATAACCTGTGAAATGAAAATTGTAGTAAGGTTTTAACCATGTTTCTTGTATTAGTAAAATGTCAGGGTGGTAAGCGTTGATTAATGATAATAATTCATGTCGCTTGTTGGTTATTAATAAATTCCCATTGAAAAATGATCCGGCTAGCTCGAAAACAGTTGCCAGCATTTCGCCACACCAATGGGCTCTTCAGTTGGTTATGGTAGGCTACACCTCACCAAGACACGTGGCTAGTACATACTGAGAAGGCCGCTGCAAGCAGGGCCGTGGAGAGAGAGTACGGGCCCTAGGGCTAGGACTAACGGGGCCCCCTCCATATTGTTTCGTGCCCGTGACATCGTGTAAATATAAAATTTGCTTTTTTATTTGTAAAGCCCACTAAAAAACGTTGAATTTTTTAATTTACTTTTTTTTTTGGAACGTACTAGCCTAATTTTGTTCATTGTAAATTTGCAATGTCGTTTCTGTTGTATCTGACCGAAAATTTTACTCACTCTCATGACAAGAACAAGTTCAACGCCTTTCACAATCTTTCCGCTAAACATTGCGAAGCTTCATAAATGTAATTCAGCGGCTATTAGTTGAAATGTTATTTAGAAACTTTCCTCCCTATAGTGGAAACTTTACTCTTTTCTCTCAAGGGCAGATGACCTCGTAGTTCCGCCCTTAAAACAACAATAACTATCTACTATTTCTCGGACCGCGAAGATATGACGACAATTGTTATTTACATGTTCTCATTGTAGTATTTTGTAGCATATTCAATTGATTCAGATACATTGAATTTAATAAAATGTCAAATTTGTTGGCCAATACGTGAAATTGGATAATTTTTTCTACTTTCGCGGGCCCCTCAGCAAGACCGGGCCCAGGGCTACAGCCCCGTTTGCCCCTCCCTCTCGTCGTGCATGGCTGCAAGCACAAATGTCGCCACGAACAGCGCCAATGTACTACGGAAGTCAAAACTTCCTAATCAAAATGGCGATAGCTTACCTTGCTTGTTGGTTACACTGCGACAGTTCCACTGCAAGATTCGCATTTAATGCCGGGTGATATCTGAGGGGGGCTGTACGAGGGGTAGCATTTTGGTTGGTTGGTTGGTTCCTCAGTTTAGGGGCTGCGACAACGCGGTCATGTAGCCCCGTGTACTTTGGGTGTGGGTAGAATCTGTCTGATAACCGGTGTTAATTGTGATGGCTGTATTAGTGTGTGTATCTGTTTTTTAATTTAAATACAGACTGCAACTTAGAATTTTTCAAATAGTTTCTTCTTTTGCCGCCAAGCACCACCGTCAACGACTACTAGGCCAAGTTCGGTACTTAGCTACTAGACGCCACCGCAGTCGGCTCTTGGCAACGAACGTAGAAACCTAAGAGTTTTGTTTACATTCCTAACCTATACAATTTAGCTTCACACAGGTGTAATTAGTGGAAGGTTCTTTAACATGCCATAAATCTATGACATGAGACCGCCGGCTTTACTTCCCCTCCGAAGGAAGGCATACTGAGGGATTTTTAACGCTCTTGAAAAATCCGACGGCTTCGGCCGGGTTTGAACCCGCTATCTTACAAATATATGCAGTCCACAAATACAGAACTATCACTATGAATAAGGTATTATTTTAGAATATACCGTAGTTTACGCAAAAATGGTGTGCAAAACGATACACAAATTTGAGGTTTTTAGTAGTAAGCTTGTACTTTTATATTCAATAGCAACTAACAACAAAAGTCATGTGTGACTTATCTGACATGACTGGGAACTTCCATAAAAAGTTGTAGAAATCATTTAATTTCCCGAATAGCCTTGTAACGTGTCGTAATGTTTGCTACAACGCAGTCGAGAAGAACAAAGAAAACACTTCTTCTAAACCGCCCTTCTGGGTCAGCACTGTCTTCTTGAATACTTCCGTCCGCCAAACGTTTCCTGGATTTGCGTTTTTCAGGAAAGGTTGACGTAATATTTAGGTTGTTGCTGACGAGTTTACACTCGGCAAAATTTGCTCCCAGCTCTTCCTAAGGGCCATGAGATCATTTAAAAGACTGTCAATGTTTTCGACTTCTATATCCAGAGTAGCATCCCTTGCTTGTAAGACAGTGCTTCTGTAGTTTATGGCTATAAGAACTTTGAACCAAATCGATGCCATGAGGACACATTCAAATGAGTTAACATAACTATCAACTCCCTTTATATCGCTTCAAGTTTCAGCGGTCAAATTCAAAGCGTGTACGTTTTTTACAGCCTCTCTTATGCCGGGAAGACTTTTTGCGAAGGGCTTCACACACTCAATTCTAGCAGACCAACGGGTTTTTGATGCTGTGAAGAGAGCAACCAATAGATTTTTGAAGAATTTCCCATCTCTGGGGACTGGAACTAAATATGGTGTAGCACTTGTGAAGTACTCCAAAAGAACGTTATGGCTTCTGTACAACTCTCAGCTGCTTCGACTCCGCACAGATTTAACTTGTGAGCAGCGCATGGCGAAAAGGTGGTTAGTGGATTGTCGCTCAATATGTGGCTTTGAGCTCCTTTATAATATTGTCCACTCATGTTGCTGCCGTTATCATATCCTTGACCACGACAGTCGCTCAGGGTAATATGGTACTTGCTCCGAGTGTCACGAATTAGCTGGGCTATTGCTTCTCCAGTTTTCTTGTTGCAGTCCACGAACGTCAGAAACCGTTCCTGATTTGTGTATTTCTCCAGTTTGTTTTCACCGCATAAACTGAGATACCGTAAAATGAACACAGTTTGTTCTAAATTCGCGGAGTCAGGAGTTGCATCCACGATTATTGAATAATACTTAGCTGTTTCTCTTTCCTTCAGAATCGCACGTATTACATGATCCGCACAGTGTTCAATGAATTCGTTCTGAATATCTGGGGACAAATAATGTATTTGTAATCGAGTGTGTGCCATCTGTGAGGCTTTGACTTTGTTTAGGTGGTCTTGCAACACTGGGTCATAATGCCCAATCAACTCCAAAATTCCGATAAAGTTGCCGTTTTTTGGATCACCTACAAGATGTAAGAGATGAAAAGGGGAAAGCAGAACACGGACGTCTGAAAAATGAGGTTAACAAGAAGTACAAGGAAGCGAAAGAAGAATGGTTGAAAGAGAAATGTACAGGTATAGAAATTTGTCTGAAATTAGGAAAAATAGACACAGCTTATCGAAGGATTAAGAATACTTTTGGGGAAAAGAAGACCAAGTGCTGTAATATTAAGGACACAAAAGGAAAGCCTCTAACAGATAGGGAAGAAAAGGTTGAGATATGGAAAGCTTACATAGAGTGTTTGTATAAGGGAAAGGAGATTGAGAATCGTGTAATGGAAAGGGAGGAGGAAATTGATGAGGATGCAAAAGGAGATTTAATATTGAGATCAGAATTTGTCAGAGCATTGGAAGACTTAAGCAGGAACAAAGCACCAGGTATAGATGATATACCGATTGAGTTGCTACGCTGCATAGGAGATGAAGGTCTGATCAGGTTATTTCACTTGGTGTGTAGGATTTATGAGACAGGTGAGGTACCCCCTGATTTCAAGAAGAATGTAATCATCCCTATACCAAAGAAAGTGGGAGCTGACAGATGTGAAGATTACCGTACAATCAGCTTGATTACTCATGCTTCAAAGATTCTGTCTGGAATAATTCACAAGAGGATTGAAAGCCAGATAGGAACGGAGTTGGGTGAAGACCAGTTTGGTTTCAGGAGAAATGTAGGAACAAGGGAAGCTGTACTAAGTCTTAGGCTGATTTTAGAAGGTAGAATAAGGAAAGATAAGAGAACGTTCATGGCATTTGTAGACTTAGAAAAGCCTTTTGATAACGTTGATTGGACTAAATTGTTTGACATTTTGAAATCTATTGGAATAAAGTACAGGGATAGGAGGGTGATCTACAATCTATACAGAAACCAGACAGCAGTCATTCGAGCTGAAGGACATGAGAGAGAAGCTGGTATTCAGAAAGGTGTAAGGCAAGGCTGCAACTTATCACCCATACTTTTCAATCTTTACATTGAACAACAATGAAGGAAATTGGAGAAAAAATTAAAGAGGGAGTGAAGATTCAAGGAGAAATAATTTCAACTCTGAGATTTGCTGATGACATCGTCATCTTGGCCGACAAGCCTGAGGATTTGAATGAGTTTTTGAATGGTATGGACTCCGTCTTGCGGAAAGTATTCATGATGAAAATTAATAAATGTAAAACAAAAATACTGGAATGCAGCCGAAATAAATCAGAAACCTCTATGGAGATCAAATTGGCAGGTGAAAAGCTGAAGGAAGTAGGAGACTTCTGTTACTTAGGAAGCAGAATAACCAGTGATGGACGAAGCAAAGAGGATATAAAAAGTAGGTTGGCTCAGGCAAGGAAAGCATTTCTACAAAAAAGGAATCAGTTGACATCGAATATAGATTTAGGTATTAGGAAGTCATTTTTGAAAGCCTTTGTTTTGAGCGTGGCGCTCTATGGAAGTGAAACTTGGACTATTGGTGCAGCAGAAAAGAGGAGAATTGAAGCATTTGAAATGTGGTGTTACAGGAGAATGATGAAGATCAGATGGGTAGATAGGGTTACAAACGAAGAAGTATTAAGACGAGTGGGGGAGGAGAGATGTTTCTGCCAACTGCTAATGAAGAGAAGAGATAGGTTAGTAGGACACATACTAAGACACCCAGGAATAGCAAGCTTAGTTATGGAAGGAAGGGTCGAGGACAAGATCTGTAGGGGTAGACCAAGGTTAGAATATGTTAAACAGATTGCCTCGGATGTAGGGTGTGGTAGCTATGTAGAGATGAAACGATTAGCTCAGGACAGGGAGGCATGGAGGGCTGCATCAAACCAGTCAAAAGACTGAAGACTCAAACAACAACAAGATGACTGTCACCTCTTAGTGGCAAACCTCTTTCTCCTAGGAAGAGAATGACATCTAAAATTCTCGAGAGTATTTGCCTCCATTTCGCAGCCTCGGTATTGATATTCTCAAAAAGCAACATATCTATAGCCGAATCATCACTAAGATGCTTTTCTAAAGTGCGCCACTCAATATAGCAAGTCTTATGTTTTACACTATTTTCATGTGGTGTTATACGGTCGTATAGTTTTCTCCAGTTGTTGTCAGTTGAGTAACCTGATGGAGTTACCAATGCTGACCTATTTGTCAGAGAAGACTTGCTAAATAAACGGCAAGGTAAACAAAAGAGTGTATTTTTCCCTTCACCCCATACTAGCCAGTCCCTGTTCACTACCTCGCCATTTTAAAGTGTGGATTGAAGTACTGAACAAGGAAACATATGACCTTCAGTATCCTCGGGAAATACTTTTGGGTGCGGGGTCACACCACGTGTAACTATTTCTTGTATTTGAGTCTGCTTAGTATTTAATGTTTCGAGTTTACCTATGCCATAGTCCAGTGGCTTGGAGTAGGAATCAAATTCATTTTTCTCTGAAGTTGTTGATACAAGAGTATTTACTCCGAAATGTTGACTACTTGGAGGTGTAACTTCTAGGCACAGTTCTTTTACCATATTATTTTCTGATTCATCTGAATGCCCTATTCAGCTTATGATTACATCTGAAGTGTCATTTATGGACATGTGTGTTCAGCTGTTTTCCTGTCCTTCCTGCGGAGAGCAAATTTCCATCTCACTGCTACTACATGAAAGCGCACGCAATTTTGTGTCACAGGTAACTGGGTCGCTTGTATGCTTCGATTTATCAGAGAAGAATCCCATCTTTTCGAATGTTATTTGGCCCTTGATTACAGCTTTCTCTCTTGTATCTCGTGCTTTTCTTTACTTAGTCCCGATTTATGACGATAATCCATTCTAAAACAATATTGTTAACATGTCAAAAATATAACACTGCGATTATATAATGTAGGTCCAAAACTAAATATACAACGGTCCAAAACCGGCTGATTTATTCAGCCATCCACAAAAGAGTAACTGACAAATGGTAAGCTCCCTGTAGGAATTCACATGACTTATCCAGATTTTTTCATAGTTCCACGCACTAAACTGCTATTGCTATAGATATTTACTTATTTTGTGAAGATAATTACTAGTCATTACTAGGGCTCTGATTATTAGGTAAATAAATATTTTTTAAGTAAATACATAAATTCCCGCTTTTCACTTATTAGCACATAAAAAGACATAATATTTACATTTTAAAAATCATCATGCTAGATCTTTCAGTTTATTGCATTTTTGTGCTGTGTTACTTCAACGTGGAAGAACCTGTGAGCTATCTAATCTTAATGCAGAGCGTATGTCAGCTTGCAACTGTGTTATTATTAACTTGTCGCCTCGTGCCACTCACTGTGGAAGCCAGGGATTTCCTTATTCATAGCCATATTCCCCCACGTGCTAGACCCCCCTCCTAGCTACCTGGAACCAGTGTCACTCTCATGCAGTTCATTTCTGGCACTGTGAAGTGTAAGGCAGTTCTACGATACCTAAAGTAAAAACAACTTCAAGTTATCGTTTGCAGCAGTATGTTGCAGAATTTAAATATTATTTTACTTCTGATGGGACCGATCTGTTCTGCCAACCATGTGGGAAAGCAATCATGGCTGAATTGCAATCTCAAGTTACACAACACCTCGAGGGCAAGACACATATTGCCGCAGTTTCGCGCCTTCAGAAGAAGTGTTTCGCGATAATCGTCGGTCATTTGTGATGAACTACCTGAAGATGTATCTCGTTGTGTATTGTAATACTTCAGCAGTCAGTGAGACATAGCATAAATTGCATTCGTGAGTACAGCATATTGTTTATATTCACATTAATAAACTAAATTATAATTACATATTTTTTACTTTTTTGTCACATATTTCAGGTATTTTCAATACATAAAAAATAAATAATTCCACGATTTTTAGCACCTAAAAATCCGAGCCCTAGTCATTACTGTTTCCATGATAAGTTTGTTACACGTTTCTGTTTTCTATGCATCTATCAAAGAATGGATAGTAAGTTGGTACGGTGCTGAATATTAATGGAAATATTGGTGCATTAAATTAAAACTGTAGCCAAGTTTTAAGCAGTCACTATTTCAATACATATAAAATAAATAACTGGAGAACTATTTAATTAAACCGTAATCATACCACCCATAAACATTTCATATTATGCATGTTACATAGGGACAAGACAGCACAGCTGTCCAGTTGCTTGCTTCTCACCCTGGTGGACCAAGTTTGATTCCTGGTCAATTAATACACATTTCAAATTTTTATTGTTCAATTTCAAAATGCCGAAAATTGCCGTTGTTTATATAGTCCCATTTCTCTAGGAATTTAGGAAGCATATTGGCTGCAGTCCTATCAGCCCCACCTCTGGATCTTCCCCCTGTTAAAGTCAAATCAACAGCTACTTCCATGGCCGTCGTACTTACTTACAAATACGGTATCCTAAGACATGCGTGAATGTTGGAATAGGGTATTATTAGTTCAGTGAATAACATAGGCTACTAGGATTAGGCCGACGAGTCCTGTGATCGATTCCGGGCCAGGATGGCAAGATTTTAATCTCCAGTGGAATTCTCTGACGTCTTCAACATTAAATTCATCCCCGACGTGCAGACCGAGCATAGACAACCAACCGGCACCAGGCCTCGAGGAGGCCACACGTTATAGTAATAATATTCATCCCAAAGGATGAGGAAATTCTGAGTGCAAAGGAAAGCCAAATGTAACAAGACTTAACGTGGTCCTAGCGAATTATATACATAATAATAATAATAATAATAATAATAATAATAATAATAATAATAATAATAATAATAATTTAAAAAAATCAGTCAGTCTGAAAGACTAGACGTTATATCATTTCAAATGACGCATGCTACAAATGCTACACATGTTAGAAAGGCTCAGGAGGGCTTCTCGCTTCGCTCAACGCACAGATTACCTACTACGGCTCAACGCGAAGCGACGCACCAAACACAGTCACAGACGAGACTAATCGGCAGAATTGCGACAGGTAAGAGTGAGGAAATCAGTTACAAGCTTGGTATGCAAACCAAAGAACGCTGACAAGACAGTTCAATGGTTAAATTTAGAACCGATGTATGCGCCCCTCACCACAAGTACATATTCTGAGAACTAGAGTATTGTATGCCTACGTTCGATTGTTTTCAACAAACGTTGAATGTTTCATCAAATAATTTTCTGTGATATATTTAAGTCATAAAATGAATACATTGCCCGGCCGCCCCCCCCCCCCTCTCAGAGTCGGGTCCCGGGGCTACAGCCCCGCCTGCCCCCCCCCCTCCCCCCCCTCCCCCCCCCCCTCCCCCCGGGCCTGCCGGCAGAAGCCAAACCCATTATAAGGCATCCAACGTTTAGAATGAAGCACTGGTTAGATAGGGATATTCTTATCTCTTTGGGCCGATAACCTAGATGTTAGGCCCCTTAAAACAACAATTATCATCATCATCATCTTATCTCTTTCTGTTGCACGTGAGACATGTATGACGCTGTCATTTTCTAGCAATCCACTGTTGCCATATCAGTCGAAAATTTTCCTTTGTCGAAAAAAACCCAGCATATTCGGGTAGAACTATGTTTTGCCGATCTTTTTTGTCCTATATTAGAACTACGTAAACTTGTTAGAAATGCTAGAAAAATTAGATATCCATATTTTTTTAACTATAAACTGAGTCCCCTTTTTAGTAAAATCGATCTTATATCATTTTGCATTGACTTTGTGATGCCTATTTTTCACACACGGGTAGCTAAATGTGCCGTCTTGATGATGGATTATTGAAATATTTTATACTGGCAATATTACAATTTTCATGTAGGTAAAACTTCTGAATATTCTCTCATAACCGCATAGCAGCATTGAAAAAGTTCGTATGCAGCCAACTTTTCTATTTTTAAAGATAACCATCTCATGTCAGTTTGAGAGTTGTAGAGGAATGTTGGAAGAAGTTTTCTACCTGCTTACCCAGAGTGTAGGTTTAATTGTTTACACAGGCTGGGCTGTTCATTGACCACGGATTATAAAAATGAAGTTTCGAAGGACAGCGGGGTGCAGCTTGCTAATCACAGCTTTATTACTGTGCCCTTCGAGCTTGTATTTCAGTAGTTCGGCTGTCTCTATCTTGAGTGTGTGTGCAGCAATTCTTTTAGATTTAACGTGTTGTATTTTACGTATTTCACGTACAACAATGGATAGTTTTGTGAAAAGAAAGCGTGGTAAAGTGCTCAGAAGAAGGGAAAAACAGGTCATAATTAATGTGTTCAGTTATTTTAAGAATCTTAAACCCATTGTAAGTATAAATCATGAAAGGTAAGCCAATGAGGAGTATTTTCTTTAATAACGTACTTCAACTTTAACTGCCGTCGAAACTTCACACATTTCCTTGTGCTTGTACTTTATTTATTTTATTTTGATTGTTTTCTATATGTCACATTCAGCACACGTTATAGTTAATTTAATTTAATTTCGTTGTATGTGTTATGCTAGCCTACTATTAGTATTATTATACAGTACTTAATTCAAGTCTTCGTCACTGCACAATCGCTGAATGTGCGGAAAGTGTATGCGAAGCGCTTTGTACTGTCTCCTCTCATGGAGTGGCAACCCTGTCGTAACCCTGTAAGACCAATGCTTCATTCTAAACGTTGGATGCCTTATTGAGTGGAGGAACTCCCCTATAGGAAGAATAAATCAACGGCGGAGAAGAGAGAAGCGGTTCAGCGCCGTATCTCTGCCTCTCCTGCAGACAAGGCTGCTCAGCCATCTGCTGGCCATTCCGCTCCTACCATCACCAAAGGAGCGGTGCCAGCTGGAGCGGCCTCGTTTTGCAAGGAACTGACGTCTGTGGGGAAGGGACGCCTACTTCCCCGAATAGGCGTCAGCGTCGGTCGAGAAAGAAGAATGCTCGGGACGTGACGGGGACAGACACCCAGTCTTCGGACAGGGAGAAGGCCCCTCTACACCGCTCACACTCTTCCCCAAGAGCGAGAATAGCCATACATGGTCGGCCACGAAAGTGAACACCCGGTGACGACACGAAGCATCCCATGCAATGGCAAGCCGAAGCGGGCAGCCCGGAATGCCCCCCCCCCCCCATCCCCCCTCCCGCGCTGCTAGTGGCCAACGGTTTAAGAGCAGCGAAGTTATGAATATCACGAAGCAAATAACAAAATTAAACGAAAATGGGGGAGGGGAGTGCGTTTTACCATCACCCAGTGACAAGAAGGTAATGACATGAAAACTATTCCTTGCCCCCGCCCTGTCACGGCCAAGATTAAAGGATCAAAATAATCCATGAAGACAAGGACTCCATGACATCGTCCAGTCTAGATCTTGGTAACTTAGGTTGCGAAAAAATACAAATGACTTATTTATTTGCGCTACCTCCCCCATTCCTTCTTCCACACTACACCCACTAGTACGGTACAAAGAAGCATAACTTTTTGCTGTCATGTCCTACGTATTAAGAAGATATAAGGTGAGCCTTCCAAATATATGTGGTCATTGCAATTTGACGGGTCATTATTAATTATTGAAATGTATTTTGATCGATTCCGTGCTGTCTAAAGCCCGACCTCTCAACTAATGTATTACCGTACTTTTCATATTTTTCAGTGTTCGCCCACCGCTATTTGTCTCCAGTGTTTTACTTAGGACACAGCTGGAATTCTAACACATGTCGTGGTTTAAAGTGGGGTTGGTGGGTGGCTTATAGACAACTAAGGAGAAAACATTTATCACTACATCATTTACACAATTATTATCATTCATCGTAACAAACGGTATTTTGGCTAATTTCAACAGTTTATCAGATTGTATCGTGTGTTTGACTCCAGTGGAGTGGTAGGCTACATAAGATATACTGAACTATATCATACTAATATATAAAACTGAGATGGTGTCTGTCTGTCTGTATGTTACTCAATAACGCAAGAACCACTGGTCCGATTTAAATGGAATTTTGCATGGATGTAGCTGATTTGCCAGGTTTGCATATAGGCTACTTATGATTTCGTTATTTTGCACTATTTAAAAATGGCGACTATTTCCATATTTCCATTTCAAATAAAAAGAGAACGCTAAGAAATAGCAAACTTTTGATGGTATATACGAGCTTTAAAATTTAATATTCTATCCGAAAGGTCCTTATCACGTTTCGTGTATCTCCAATGTTTAGCGAGTATGTATGTCTACCCCTTATTATTCCCGTTTTCCAACGGGGTCGGGGATGAGATGCGATGGAAGTCATTGTGGCGATGGTTTTTACGGCCGGATGCCCTTCCTGACGCCAACCTCATGAGAGGAGTTATTGAGAGATGAAATGAATGATGGTGAATGAAACTGGGCAAGGATGTGGAAGGAAGCGGCCGTGGCCTGTCAGAAGGTACCGTCCCAGCATTTGCCTGGTGTTGAAAATGGGAAACCACGGAAAACCATTTCAAGGACGGCCGACGGTGGGGCTCGAACCCACGCGTCTACCGAGTCAGCAGAGAGCTTGGCCCCATGACCTAATGCTGCGCTTTAGCCAGCGTAGCCACTACTGTCGGTCCAATGTTTAGCGAGTAAAACCTAAATATATGCTATAAAACATGGTCAACGCCGAGCGATGTTAGTCTCTACGTGAACTGTAGTTTGTGGGGTCTGAAACGAGACGTGATTTTGAGTCTAATTTTATACTCTTTATGCCGGTTATTGTATGTGAGTGCTTTCTACTTTGCACGGCACGCTTTTTTTCTTTTTATAGATTTGACTAGCAGACCCGTGCGAGAAATCTCGCATGTTCATAAACCATACTTTCCCCATTAGGTTTATAATGATACACTGAAGGAGAAAGGTTATGTTTTTATTTCAACCAAATGATTATAGAGCACTATTTACGTTTCAGGATAAAGGAAAGACCTCAGAATGTTAATATGACATGAAACAGGCATCACAGTGGCCCGTGAACAGCAATTATGGAGCTTATTTTCCTACATCAACGGTGTTTGCAAATCGCACACTTCGTACAATTATTTTAAAGTCATTTTTTAAAGAAATTAAAAATATTTATGAAACAATAGTGCAATACGTCACTGGTAATGTCTATTCTCTTTCATTTTAATGCTCATTTGTCACGATCATTCGCTTGTGAGCGCCGCAGGAGGGATGCATACTACTGAAATAATATATATATGATTAACAAAGCTTGCACCAGGCACCCGAGGCCATACGATATTATATTATAGCTGAATATTTCTTTTCGCCAATATTGATCTGTTTATTTTTTACAATGATCAGAAACCCAAATTCACAGACAAATGTGTCGAAGACTACCGACTGTCACATTACTGTCGACCAAAGTATTATGTGTACTCGAGTTTGAAGGTTGTTTGTTAAGTAACCAATCGACCTACATAAAATCCAATAGCATCAACATTTTCGTCGTTCTATTTTACGTTAGTTCATGTAGGTTTGGATTTTTAATTTATATTTTAATATTTTTTTTATCGCAGTTGGAACACAAAAAGTGCACGTTTTTAAGCGTGTTTCAACCATGCGTCACATTTAAAAAATATTATCTCAAAAGCCCGTCATCAGATCGAATCCAAATTTTAACACAATATACATTGGAATGTTGTATAACGGGTTTATTAATTTCACAATTTTGTGTGTCCAAAAAACAAAGTTGTTATCATTGTTGTAAGGTAACTTTTTCTCGGCTCGGGGTGGATGGAAAATGTAGTTCTTGGTTGCGTTGTAATCGTCATACATCAAAAAGTTATGCTGTATGACTGTGAAATACGTAAATTAATTCACTTATTTTATATCGGTTTGTATTTGTACGAGGAAAAACACATGGTTCACCAGCTAGCCGCTCCCGGAAAAGCTGTACAGCGTTGCTGAGATGGAACCCATCACTTCCGAGCGAGACGCACTGCCAGAAAAATGGGACGGAAGTGAATCGGGCGGAAACGGATCGAACGGAAGTGGATCGGACGGAAGTGAAGACTGCCAGCTGGATGTACAATTGAAAATGTGTGTATTGGAAACAAGGCAGTGTGTGCTCTGTAGCGCGAGAATGTTATGGCAATACAGTAGGCAGTGCATTTAGCAGGCACTGGTTTGACGAGCACAGTGGCAAATGTTTCACCGACTTTCATTTGCCATTGAGCAGTTTATGAAGCTTCACGTTCAAGGTTGAATATCACATGGGGTAGGACAAAGACGACAAATGACATTTAAGTAAGCGGCATTATTGTCAAGCTGTGGGTGAGTAGTCAAATATTAAATGCATAACAGAATGTTGTTATATGAGTGGAATAAAAGCTGTATTTTCATCATATGTGAGACTAGGTCATTTCATGATTGTAGGAAGCTATGTTTTGATTGTTTACGACGAACTGTATGAGAGCCTTGAGAATAATGAATGTTATAGTTACTGAGGAATGTGCTCACAGTATTTCAGAGTTCTGTCTACGGTGTGTGTCACTTTGTTATTATGAATTATTAATGTAAAAGGAAGGAAGGAAGCTTGTAGTTTTGCGTGTCCGTTAATCTCACGATCATGATCCACTGCATCTCCCTTTTACGTGGAATGCGAACCAGAGGACATGGCATTTCAATTCGAAAATCTCACATGTATTGACCGGGAATCAAACCCGGTCTACCTTGGTGAGAGACTAACAGCTTGACCGCTGCGCCACAAATGTGACAGTAGCATATCTCCAATTCAATCTATACATTCATCATAGTACCAGTATGAAAATGAAGTGTAAATTAACATTTTAAGAATGTCCAAGCTGTGTAGTATACGAGTAGGATAGCATGTCAGATGTTACACATCATATGCGACTACTGTAAGGCTCGTATCATTTTTTAAATTTATTTCGAACAGGCGGCTTGTATCGCATTAGTGCATTTTATTTTGAATAGTCCTACGGTTCCTTACTTTTAGGTGAGAATGAACAGACTGAGAACTCTTTTCTAGTTGGATGACAGATCCAAGCAGGGGTACAAGGCCTGACAGGATTTCTTGGTTACTGACCTTGGCAGGCCGCGCATGAGAACGAGTCTAACCCTCGAATTACATTATGGAGGGGTGGTGGGGTGTTGGTGGGTAGTGGTGAGGGGGGTTGTGCGCCGCCCTGCCCGAGTGGGTGAAACTTTATAGGGGGTTTTGGTGCCAACCACAGATTACCTACTGCCAACGCTAGCTTGCCTTGTAGTAGTACCTGCTGACAACGTTAAAAACACTAGCAGTCATCGCGTACGACGATGTACTGATATCGCGCCAGGATTTGGCAGTTGGATTTGAACTGCAGATGTCTTCCCGCTCACTGCGTATCGGGCATTCCAAAAACATTCAGTTTGTCACTACTTGCTTCACTCACTCAGCACATTCCTTCTATCACTGGATGTGTGTCGTCTGCTGCAATAATAACCATTGGCATGCGGGTAGCCGATATATTTAAGTTAGGAATAGGTGGACCGCGCATGCGTACTGTACGACCCCTCGCACCCCTTCACAGCGTGTTCAACTGCCATCACCTGCCGCGATGACAGTAGTTGCGTTGTACTTCTATAGATGGCAGCAAAATCGGAAAATTGGTGGGTATTCTTGTTAATGTTGTATATTTAATTAATATTTGAATATACATCAATAGTAAATACATATTGCAGTGCTTAAAAAAGAATACAATCGGTTTCGAACAATATTATACGAAGAAATTGAATTATATTGAATCACACATCGATTTTAGTCGATACACTGCGCTCGAAAACGATATCAGATACTATCGATACAATTCAAAATAAGAGCTGGTTGTTCCAACGCTTCCCGTGATTCAAACGTGATTTTTCTTAATTCGATTGATAGGAAGTACCGCACTGACATTAAATAATAGTGGTGTGTGATAAGTGCAGCTGTAATTTTGTCTTACAATTCATGTTTAATATAGTAGCCTACTCTTTCTATTTGTACATATCTGTGGGGTAGGCCTATGTCATGCTATGTGCTTTGTGGAAACATGGGCTGATAACCTTGAAACATCCACAACTATTCTGAAAGAGCCTATGTTTTCTTCTCTACCTGATATCACAGGGGGAAGAAATCGCCTATTATTAGACCAATTACTAAAAAATGACCATTATAAGGCAGGGGAAAGAAAGAAAGAAAGGAATATAAAGTAGTGGGAGGGGGGGGGGGATAGAATAGGGGAAAGGGTCGTGTAGGCACACGCCGGGAGGGGAGAAGGGCAAGTAGGCCAGGTCAGGGACGGGTCGCGCTCGAAAGTGCATCGTCGCGCCATCTTTATTGTCAGTTGGAACTACTTGCGCCGAGCAATAGGTTGGTATCAAAATTTTGCATTAAGTTGCAGCTCTATCCATTTATCCTCCTTGGTCCTGCCTCTCACTGTCAGATTGGATGGAATGGTGAGGAGAACTGCGCTAAGTTGTGAGCAGGTTGTGCTGAATAAGCGGCTGTCATAATTCTGTGCATTTAATACATATCACTACTATCGTCCGGCTCTATGGCTAAATGGTTAGCGCGCTAGGCTTTGGTCCAAAGTGCCCCGGGTTCGATTCCCGGCCGAACCATCAGGGATTTTAATATCCTGGGGTTAATTCCCGTGGCTCGGGGACAACAAGTTAGCAAGCTCGCACGATGACACTCGTGCACATCTGTACTCGTTAATCGCGTTTATTATCATAGGTCTTAATACATGTGCTTAAATGTCGAATGATTTCACTTAGACTTTAAATGTTGATTGGAACGCATTCATTTGCTGCGTGGGTTCTTTTAAACTTGATCTAAAGCAAATTTCATACCTGTTTCACGCTAATAATGCAATTCAACATCGAATATTATCCACATCTCACTCGATAACCTCCCTCCATGTTTGATCGGATATGACCCTTGCTACTACCTACCGTCTCGATTTGGAACCAGGATAATGGCATGACGTAACAGCCAATATGTGGCTCGGAAATACATACTGTGGCTAGGCTCGGGCTGAAAAAAAAATTATGCATGCGGGCCAGAGACGGTTGCGTTACGGAGACGGAAGTGACGTCATGCAGCCGCGCGGGAAGCCTAAGTTAATGGGTAAAGGATGACGAGTGCGTGACGTCTTGCAGCCACGCTGGAAGCCGAAGTTATTGGTTAATGGAGTCTGTTGAAAGAGTCCTGAGGCGTCGATTGACCTGGGACTTTGATCGAAGCGAAAATAATACAGGGTGACTCCTAAAGAGGTGTACAAGATGCCAGATAAGAATACAGGGTGACTCCTAAAGAGATATACAAGACGCCAGATAAGAATACAAGGTGACTCTTAAAGAGTTGTGCAAGATGGCTGAGAAGAATACAGGGTGACTCCTAAAGAGGTGCACAAGATGTCAGACAAGAATACAGGGTGACTCCTAAAGAGGTGTACAAGATGCCACACAAGATTACAGGGTGACTTCTAAAGAGATATACAAGATGCCAGATAAGAATACAAAGTGCCTCCTAAAGGGGTGTGCAGGATGTCAGAGCAAATTACAGGGTGACACTTAACGAGGTGTACAGTATATTAGATTCAATTCAAATACAGGGTGACCCTTTAAGAGGTTTGCAAGATATCAGATTCAAATAATGGATGAGCCTTAAAGAGTTGTAAAAGATGTCAGACTCAAATACAGGGTGAAACTTAAAGAGGTGCCCGCGTCTGGAGACATCTGGAGTCTGTTGAAAGAGTCTTGGGACTTTTAATTTGTAGCACTAGCGCTACGTAGCCTACTTTTATAAATTTCCCGGTAGAACAAGAAATACACGTAAGCGTCGTAAGGAGAGTTTTCAGTTATCACACCGAGAACAGCGAAGCTCTTAAGGCGACAGACACCAAGGATCATGTAACTATAAGAGATTCGTCACTTTTGGTTATAGAATTTCCGAGAGAGAGAGAGCAACGCCTGAGGCTATGTACTGCTCCGGCAAGTCTGGCAACATAAAAAGTAGAAAGCCATATGAAAGTAGCCTTTATTACACGTAATTGAACAGTATGTTCTGCGATGAGTTATTGAATATTCAAGAAAATAACACAAACATAACTGCGCCTTTCGCTAGGCGCTGAAATATACGTCCAGATAGGAAAATAATACATTTTGATATATATCAATGTTGGCAATATATTTGTCACGAAGGACACAGTTATGCCGTTCTAGAGCTTAATTCACCTTTAGGCTAATTAAACATTGCTCTCCTACTCTACAGAGTTGTTGGGATAGTCGATGAATATAAAGAAACTGTCCAAATGCACACTATATTGCCATAACCTCACTTTTTGCCTAGCGTGCCGGCTGCCACCCACCCATTCCCGTAGCCCTAAACCACACATTTCATTGCAATGCACAGGAGAATGGGTAAGAAAACAAACAAGAGATGAAATGTACACATTTATTCTCTCTATATTTTTATTCGAGAGTAGTCCATATTGCCCATACCCAAGATTGTTCCCAAGCATGTGTTGTCAAAGGAACTATTCTGGCCTCGTCGTCTCTTGACCCCCCAGTTTGTTGGAACCCCCCGGGATATTCGGCGTGCTACTGATCCGGCCGTCGTGTATTGTGATGCAACTCCTAACAGCATGGCGGCTGTTATGCCGGCCCACAATCAAGCATGGGCACAGGCGTTCACTCGCGTCTCTACTATTAATGAAGCGGAAACTGCTGCAGCCCTCCTGGCTGCCAGATGGGTCCTCGAGGAAGAGCTCCGTCCAGATCAACAGAAGATTGTGATATATATAGACTCTAACGTTGCTCGGTATACCCTTAGCTCCGGCAGGGGTGCCATATTGTATAGATCTTTGTATAGATCCCTCGCGTGGCGATCCGTGTCCTCGGCGGAGAATCCGGCTGACGGGCCCTCACGGGCCGTGCTCGACGATATACACGCGTCTCTCCCTTCTCTATAAAGGGGAGCGCGCCCGTGAGGGACCGTCAGTCGAGATGATTCACTTGGGCACGGTGACACCACAGAATAGTTCCTTTGACAACACATGCTTGGGAATGAACATAGGCCAAGCCATAGCGTAACAAATCCATGACATATAGCCTGCTGCCTGCTCCGATTGGGTTACAGCATGTATATATCACAATCTTCTGTTGATCTGGACGGAGCTCTTCCTCGAGGACCCATCTGGTAGCCAGGGGTGCCATATTGTATAGATCTTTGTACATTTTCCCAATTTTTGTAAATCTTGTTAATAAATGCGCAGAGCGGGGGATCTCCCTCGCGTGGCGATCCGTGTCCTCGGCGGAGAATCCGGCTGACGGGCCCTCACGGGCCGTGCTCGACGATATACACGCGTCTCTCCCTTCTCTATAAAGGGGAGCGCGCCCGTGAGGGACCGTCAGTCGAGATGATTCACTTGGGCACGGTGACACCACAGCAGGCAGCTGTCAAAGGAACTATTCTGGCCTCGTCGTCTCTTGACCCCCCAGTTTGTTGGAACCCCCCGGGATATTCGGCGTGCTACTGATCCGGCCGTTGTGTATTGTGATGCGACTCCTAACAGCATGGCGGCTGTTATGCCGGCCCACAATCAAGCGTGGGGACAGGCGTTCACTCGCGTCTCTACTATTAATGAAGCGGAAACTGCTGCAGCCCTCCTGGCTGTCAGATGGGTCCTCGAGGAAGAGCTCCGTCCAGATCAACAGAAGATTGTGATATATACAGACTCTAACGTTGCTCGGTATACCCTTAGCTCCGACAGGGGTGCCATATTGTATAGATCTTTGTACATTTTCCCAATTTTTGTAAATCTTGTTAATAAATGCGCAGAGCGGGGGATCTCCCTCGCGTGGCGATCCGTGTCCTCGGCGGAGAATCCGGCTGACGGGCCCTCACGGGCCGTGCTCGACGATATACACGCGTCTCTCCCTTCTCTATGAAGGGGAGCGCGCCCGTGAGGGACCGTCAGTCGAGATGATTCACTTGGGCACGGTGACACCACAGCAGCTCCGGCAGGGGTGCCATATTGTATAGATCTTTGTACATTTTCCCAATTTTTGTAAATCTTGTTAATAAATGCGCAGAGCGGGGGATCTCCCTCGTGTGGCGATCCGTGTCCTCGGCGGAGAATCCGGCTGACGGGCCCTCACGGGCCGTGCTCGACGATATACACGCGTCTCTCCCTTCTCTATAAAGGGGAGCGCGCCCGTGAGGGACCGTCAGTCGAGATGATTCACTTGGGCACGGTGACACCACAGCAGCTCTCAGTTTGAATATGTGCAGAACAACTCACCGCCGCCGGAGAGGCGCTCTATCGGAGGGAGCCCTCGCGCCGGGAGTAGAGCGGTCCTACACGCCCTCCCAGTCGTACGCCAGGTATCCGGTGGCGCCGAATCTAACCTCGGCTCTCCAACAGTTTTTCGCACAATATGATCCAGACGATGACGCAGTCGATACAGCACCGCTATTACCTGACAACATAGTGCCTCTCCACATTCAGGATTTGGATTGGATAAGATGGCGCTCGGCGCCCTGGGACGTCGTATCCAATGATGATACCGACGACGAGACCCCAGGTCCTGGCGACGACGGCCCTGGCACTCCAGGGGACAGGGATGATGCAGCACCCTACCAAGGACCTATAGAACCGTGGCAACCTGATGAAGATGACGAGGATCCACTCTACGAATACGACCCACGGTACCCTCGCCGACCTCCACGACTCAAGATACGCCACGTCGAGGACCATGGATTTCCACACGACATAGTCGAGCCTCCTTCAAAGAAGCCTCCAAAACCAAGCACCTATATCTCTACAGCTGTTCCAGCCGCGAACCCGGTGCCATATTTGGATACTCCCAAAGGTGACTATGCTACTCGAATAATAAGGGATGGTGTCGCACTCCCTAGACCTACTAACGCGCCGGGTAGTTTCGTAGCCACACGTCCGTCAGACTTAATGGACACGGTTATCGAGGATCTAGTGAATGGACAGATTATTTACAAGTTTAAGCCTTGGCACACGTTTCCACTCTTTCTCGTGCCCAAGGCCAATGGTTCTGCGCGGGTCATTTACGACCTATCTCTCTGGACAGACTATATCCAAAAACCAAGGTTCACATTGCGATCGGCAGCCCAGGCACTGTCTACTATACCAGAGGATCATCTTGCGATCAAGCTAGACCTCAAAAGCGGGTTCTATCAAATACCCATCCGAGTGCGAGATACTTTTAACTACGGTATATACTACCGGAAACAGTACTATTGTTGGCAACGCCTCCCGATGGGCCACGCCTTGGCGCCGAGTGTTATGCAGCGCTGGGCGGAGGCCATCGGGGAGGTCATTGAATCCGAATTCCCGTCAGTGAAATTTATTGCATACTTGGATGACTGGCTGATTCACGGCGCGGACATTCCAGTGCAGGACATCGTGTTGTACATGGAAGTGATTCTTGGTGTAACGCTTAATCGTGACAAGTGCATTTTAACACCCGCAACAGTGATTTCATACTTGGGTTTGACTGTGAATATCCATGCTCAGTGTCTTCTGCTCCAGCATGCGGCGCGAGGTCGTGTTCTCCAAATTCTTCGCGACGCGCCCTATTATACCCAAGAACAATCAGAGCAGGCAGCAGGCTATATGTCATGGATTTGTTACGCTATGGCTTGGCCTATGTTCATTCCCAAGCATGTGTTGTCAAAGGAACTATTCTGGCCTCGTCGTCTCTTGACCCCCCAGTTTGTTGGAACCCCCCGGGATATTCGGCGTCCATTCACTAGATCCTCGATAACCGTGTCCATTAAGTCTGACGGACGTGTGGCTACGAAACTACCCGGCGCGTTAGTAGGTCTAGGGAGTGCGACACCATCCCTTATTATTCGAGTAGCATAGTCACCTTTGGGAGTATCCAAATATGGCACCGGGTTCGCGGCTGGAACAGCTGTAGAGATATAGGTGCTTGGTTTTGGAGGCTTCTTTGAAGGAGGCTCGACTATGACGTGTGGAAATCCATGGTCCTCGACGTGGCGTATCTTGAGTCGTGGAGGTCGGCGAGGGTACCGTGGGTCGTATTCGTAGAGTGGATCCTCGTCATCTTCATCAGGTTGCCACGGTTCTATAGGTCCTTGGTAGGGTGCTGCATCATCCCTGTCCCCTGGAGTGCCAGGGCCGTCGTCGCCAGGACCTGGGGTCTCGTCGTCGGTATCATCATTGGATACGACGTCCCAGGGCGCCGAGCGCCATCTTATCCAATCCAAATCCTGAATGTGGTGAGGCACTATGTTGTCAGGTAATAGCGGTGCTGTATCGACTGCGTCATCGTCTGGATCATATTGTGCGAAAAACTGTTGGAGAGCCGAGGTTAGATTCGGCGCCACCGGATACCTGGCGTACGACTGGGAGGGCGTGTAGGACCGCTCTACTCCCGGCGCGAGGGCTCCCTCCGATAGAGCGCCTCTCCGGCGGCAGTGAGTTGTTCTGCACATATTCAAACTGAGAGCTTCTGTGGTGTCACCGTGCCCAAGTGAATCATCTCGACTGACGGTCCCTCACGGGCGCGCTCCCCTTTATAGAGAAGGGAGAGACGCGTGTATATCGTCGAGCACGGCCCGTGAGGGCCCGTCAGCCGGATTCTCCGCCGAGGACACGGATCGCCCAAGAGTTTTAAACATGGTCAACACCAGGAAGATGAAAATTGCCGTATTGTTCTCACTATCATTATAATTCTTACATCCCGGTGCTTGGCAATTTTTCCTCCCTTGCAGGGGCATGATTGACTCTCAATTCAAATAAATAATCAAAATACCGAACAAATCAAAACAACCAACAACACCACGAGGAAAATCAATCCAAACAAACTATTCCCGCTAGTCGGTTTGATGTCAGCGTTCATGAGTGCCAACTACGGAACCTTAGTGTTAAAATTAATTCTTCATTGGTTGGCAGAACATCCAGAGCAGAGCTTTACCGCGCTCCCTATGAACTGATACGTCACTACTGGCTGTGGAACAGCTATGCGCGTGCGCTGCTTGCATATATTCGCGGAACAGCTATATTCTACCGCGCAGGTGACCGCTAGTGTTCAAAAACGAGCGTCCCAGCTGTACTTCAAAAATGTTGTCAAGATATGGGACAAAACTAAGTTAAGGTAATTAGTCTTACGGCGGAAAGATATTGTGAGCTCAGTGCCCAGCGCAGATTATCAGTGACCCTCAGTTTATAATGCCAGAATATAGAGGTAACCTTGACAGAGGTATGTGACTAAGAACACCTTGATGATGATATTATACAAATTGTTCCAATGTTAGTTTTGTGTGTATAGATGAACACATCTTTCTCTCACTTACGTTCAATGAGGAGAATGTAGGAGTTTTCATTTGAACTGGGCATTGTGTGGTATCTGGCGGCCTGTACTCAGCTAGTCCTGATTCTCAAAGAAGCTTATGCTATGATCAGTTAACTTATACGGAACCTATTTCAGTCGCGTTGATAGGTGTTTTATGTACTAACAATCAGATATCCCCGCCTCGCTCAAACATTGTTCAGGTTTGTGTGTGTTTGGGAAAAAAGGAACTGAACATATGATGGGCACATTCCACAGTTGCTACATTTCACTTCTGTATATATACAAACTGGCGTTAATAATACCTATAAATTGCTCATGCTATCCTCTTCTCCTCGTGACTTGACAGTACTCTCTTGACATTATTCTCTAACTCATTTGATCAAGTAGGATTTACTGTTAATGATACTGTGCACCTCACAGGATATATTCGGAATACCAATATTACATTTGGAGGACTGAGATTGTCTCATTTGAAGTATGAGGCTATTTCGGTGAATAAGTATGTAAATAATGTTCAGGTGAATTTCATTGTTCTAGTTTTCTAACATTATGGACGAGCGAGCTGTGATCAAAAGTAAGCCGGAATGGTCGACAGAAACAGATGACTTGGCCGACATTGTAAGTGTATTTTAATTCCACATATTGTGTAACATTGCAATCTTAGTGATGTCCAAGACAACATGTTTGTAGTTAGCATGGTGAATTATATTAAAGCAGCAAGTTAGTCAGTATCTGTTAACTAGAGCAGTGTTTCCCAAACGTTTGTGTGTGTACCATTTAAATAGATGAGAATCTCTCGCGTACCACCTAATGGTTGGGAGATATAGTATCTATAACCCCCATCACCACTACGTAGCAGACCAAAAGATGGATTGTAAATTGTGTTAGTTAGAGTTAAAGGTCGAATAATAAAAAGTGTGTCCAGTTGTTGTATTATTTACTACAATAAGTATTCAATTCGAACATTCACAAATGACACTGTACAAATATTATTTATAAAAGTGAAAGTCTGTATGTATGTATGAATGTATGTATGTATGTGGGTGGGTTGGTTCCGTATACAAATCTACACCGTTCCACCAATCTCAACCAAATTTTGCATACACATAGTTTAGGACCCAGAAGGAACGGCTGCCTACATGAATTTTCGATAGTCTTTCTCATTCTTCTGATTTCGGCCCTTTTGCACTCGAGCAAAGGCTAATAAATTCATAAAATATACTCATGAAGGAATGGCAAGGCCATTGCCATTGCCCGGTCCCAAGTCCGGGATGAGAAAGGAGGAGGGTTCGATGGCAGGCTTAACAACAAGTCGGTCGGTAAAACAAATTCTGTTGTATCTCAATGCACTGGCTAGAATAAATATTATGGATGAAACTGCTAGGGCGTTCCCCGCTGCAGGCGACGCGCATCATCATCGCCCGAATGGTGTGAGAAATGTGCAAGGGCTCCCCACTCAAGGACGGGGTGGGCTAAAGAAGCGAGTCCAACAAATCAGAATGGCAACCATTAACATTGGTACTCTTACGAGTCGAAGCCGAGAACTTGCAGATACCTTGAAGAACCGGCAAGTAGATATTGCCTGCATCCAGGAAACCAAATGGTCTGGCTCAAAATCCAAGGATATTGGTGAAGGATACAAGTTATTCTACCACGGAAAGATATCAGGCAGGAACGGCGTAGCTATAGCTGTGAGTACAAAGTTCAGAGATCATGTCTCTGAATTAAACCGTCTTTCTGACCTATTGATGTCTATTAAGATCGACACTGGTACGAAAACCTTACGTGTGGTTTCATGTTATGCTCCACAAACTGGGTGCACGGATGATGAGAACGAGAAGGTTGAATTTTGGAACAACCTCGAAACTTACCTACAGTTTGTTGAAGAAGAACTCCTGTTCATTGGTGGTGACTTAAATGGCCACGTTGGAGGGAATAGAAATGGTTTCGACAGAGTACATGGTGGACAAGGCTTTGGAGAGCGAAATTAGGATGGAAACAGAATCCTGGAATTTTCTGAGGCCTTAGACTTAGCTGTGACTAACACCTTTTACAAAAAGCGACCATCGCACCTCATTACCTACAGTAGTGGTGGAAGAAATACGCAGATTGATTATTGGTTGGTACGAAGGAGTGATCTGAAGTTTGTCACTGATGTAAAAGTCATACCATCAGACATTATTGCACCCCAACATCATCTGCTTCTCGTCAATTTTAGGATTCGCCTTGATCTCGGCAAGAAAAGTCTTAAATGTACATCGGAACGAATTAAATGGTGGAGATTAAAACAACATCACATCCAGCTGAAAACATCTATAGGTTCTTTATCTATGCCAGAACAAGGTCAACACGTTGATGAAATCTGGGCAAAGGCCTCCACACATATTAAGACTTGTGCTACTGACATCGTGGGTAAATCAAAACCTGGACGCAGTTTTATCAATAAAGAGATATGGTGGTGGAGTTCTCATGTCCAAGATGCCATCAGGATGAAGAAGTTAGCTTATAAGACCTGGCTCCAATCGGGACTGGATCTTGATCGTCAGCAATATAGAAGATTGAAGACGGTGGCAAAACAGGAAGTGGCAAAGGCTAAAGCAGACCATTACAAGAGCATGTACGAAGAGCTCAACACAGCAGAAGGAGCAAATAATATCTACAGACTAGCGAAGAATCGCCATCGTTCCACTCAAGATGTTGGACGTGTTATGATCATTAAGAATGAAAATCAACAACCTCTACGGAAACCTAATGAGATCCTTAACCGATGGAAACAGCACTTCGAAAATATTAGCAACGAAGAATTTCCGCATCCGCCACTACCAGCTGCGGATCCTGTACTTAGTCCAGTACCAGCCATCACGGTTGCCGAAGTGGAGACCGCTATGAAGATAATGAAAAATGGAAAGGCAACTGGACCGGATGATCTCCCATCGGAGGTGTGGAAGATGCTTAGATCACAAGCAGCTCAGTTTCTAGCAGATCTCTTCAACAAGATCATCAATGAAAACGAAGCTCCTCTTTCTTGGCTCAGCAGTGTAACAATACCAATTTGGAAAGGTAAAGGAGATGTGCACAACTGCTCAAATTATCGACCGATTCGCTTGCTTTGCCACACTATGAAGATATTTGAGCGTATCGTGGATACAGGCCTTCGTGACATAATCAAGATTGCCTCAAACCAGTGTGGTTTTATGAAAGGTACAGGGACAATCGATGCTATTCACGCCGCTTGTCTTTTGATGGAAAGGAACCTAGGAAAGCGGAAACCACTCCATATAGCCTTCTTGGATCTTGAAAAGGCCTTCGACAGGGTACCTCGTTATCTAATATGGTTTGCACTACGACAGCATGGGTTACGAGAAGCATATGTTCAATGCGTTCAGCTTCTTTATCGGAATGTCACCAGCTATGTCCGATGTGCTTCAGGAAACTCCACAACTTTTCCCATCAAAGTTGGTGTTCATCAGGGGTCAGCTTTGTCCGCGCTCCTGTTCATCATCTGTTTTGACACCATCGCAGCCGAACTACTGCAACCACATCCCTGGACCTTGCTCTATGCTGACGATATCATTGTAGCCTGCAAGTCTCGCCAAGAATTGGAACAACATGTTCAATGTTCACCCTCTGGGTGTCAAATAACAAAGCTTGCACCCGGCACCCGAGGCCATACGATATTATTATTATTATTATTATTATTATTAATGTTGGAAAATTGCACTAGACACCCATGGCCTACGACTTAATATTGGGAAGACAGAGTATGTGGACTGTGGAGTACCAAGTGAAGGATCTATTCACATTGATGGCACTGAACTCCGAAAATCATCTGTATTCAAATACTTGGGTACGCTAATCTGTTCAGATGGCCGAACACTCCCAGATGTCTGAAACAGAGTCAACGCTGCATGGCTGAAATGGCGCCAAGTTACTGGAGTCTTTTTTGACCGGAATGTGCCACTATATCTGAAGTCGAAATTTTACAGAACCATCGTTCGACCAGTAGCAATGTACGGTACTGAATGCTGGCCAGTAACGAAGAGACATGAACAACAACTACATGTCATGGAGATGAAGATGATTCGCTGGACACAGGGACTTACTAGACTGGACCGCATCAGGAATGACAATGTTCGAGCTACATCTGGTGTGGCTCCAATCCATGAAACAATGCGGGAGAGCCGTCTGCGTTGGTATGGCCATATACTGCGTAGCAATCACTCTTCAGTCGCGAGAAATGCGCTTGAGATCAGTCCAGAAGGCCGACGACCACGAGAGCGACCGAGAAAGCGCTGGCTGGATACTATGCGGGAGGGCATGCAACTAGTGAATGCCACAACTAGAGACGCTCAAGATCGAGCAGTATGGAAGAAAAAGTGCAGAAAAGCAGACCCTGCAATAAAGCGGGATTAATGCTAGGAAGATGATGATGATGAAGGAATGGCAAGGCAGATAGTTTCCATGGCAACATAGCTCAAGTCGAGACACGGCCGACTGGATGCCAGTTGCGCTCTGCACTACCGGTATAGAAAATGAGGAGCTTTACTTGAAATCCCGTTAGTTACTCAACTGCTCACACAGCACTGTCAACCGAGTATAGCATAACAAAGACTTGACACTATCTACTAGATATTTGTCAAATACCACTCACTCACTCACTCACTCACTCACTCACTCACTCACACATTCATCACGAAATCTCAGAAACCACCCTACAGATTGGAATGAAATTTGGTATGCAGCTTCCTTAAGGGCCGGAAACGCCAACTAAAAGAATTTTTGGATATTCAGGTTCTAAAGGGGTGTTAAAGGGGGTAGAGCTGCATATCATTGAATAGCAATATCTCCCGATTGGTTTCATTGGGGGATGTGATACTCGGCATATAAACTCATAATTAAAAATAAGAAGACTCGTGTCTGAGGGTTTTTCGATGTGTTGTATATTATGAGCTGAAAGGGGTGAAAAGTGGGGGTTGAAAGATTCCTAACGGAGCCTGTATCTCTTATTCAACATAGGCGATAAGTTTAAAATTCAGCGGAAAAAGCAGCTTAAAACATAAGTAAATAGGTGTTCGACCATTTCTTCATAAATCCAATTTAAGGGGTCCATGGGGAGGGGTGAAATTCGGGGAGAAAAAAAAACAGGAAAGAAAGTGTCCTAACTGATTGACTCACCTACTCACTCATCAAACTCAGGGGGAAAACCAGCTTTAAATAAGTAAATAGGTGTTCGACCGTTTTTTTTTTCATAAATCCAATTTAAGGGGTTTAATGGGGAGGGGTGAAATTCTCAAAAATAATTGAAAGAAAATGTCTTGACTGACTCACACACTCATCATCGCCCAGCCAAAATTATTGAAGCTAGAAACATGAAATTTTGGGGATATGTTCGTTGTATGTCGAAAACGTCCACTAAGGAAAGAGTTTTGGATATTCAGGTTCTAAAGAGGTGTTAAGGGGGTAAACGTGCATTTCATTGAATAACAATATCTCACGAGTGGTTTCATTTGAGGATGTGATACTTGGCATACATACTAATCATAAAAAATAAGCTGACACATGTCTAATGTTTTTCGATGTGGTGTATATCATGAGGTGAAAGGGATGAAAAGTGGAGGTTGAAAGATTCCTAACGGAGCGTGTATCTCTTAAACAACATAGGCGAGGAGTTTGATTTTCTCTGAGTTTCAATCAGCTTAAAAATAAATAAATGAATAAATAATTAAAATAAGTAGGTGTTCGACCGGTTTTTTTTTCCATAAATATGGGGAGGGGTGAAATTCTGGAATAAAAACGTCCACTAAGGAAGGATTTTTGGATGTTCACTCTCATCGACCAACCAAAACTATTGAAGTTAGAAGAAGGGGATATGTGTGATGTGTGTCGAAAAAGTCTACTAAGGAGGGATTTTTGGATATTCAGGTTCTAAAGGGGTGTTAACGGGGTTAAACCTGCATTTCATTGAATAGCAATATGACACGACTATGACGCGAGCGAAGCGAGGCTAAAAATGAGATGGTGTGTGTCTGTATATTACTCAATCACGCAAGAACCACTGGTCAGATTTACATGAATTTTACATGGAAGTAGCTGGTTGGTTCTTAAGTTTAGGGGCTGCGACAACGCAGTCATGTAGCCCCGTAAAATGGAAGTAGCTGATTTACCTGGTTAACATATAGGCTACTTTTGATTTCAATACTTTGCACTATTCAAAGATGGCGACCATTTTAGTGACGACACTACACCGTTTGGTTTCAAACTTTCATATTTCCATTTCAAATAAAAAGTGAACGCTAAGAAATAGCAAAGTTTTGATGGCATATCCGAGGTTTAAAATTACATTTTCTATCCGAAAGGTATCTCCAACGGTTAGCGAGTAAAACCTAAATTTGTGCTATAAAACACGGTCAACGCCGAACGATGTAGTTGGACAAAATATTCCATCCTTAATCTTCCTCTGCGCAGCACCTGGCCTATCCTCTGTTTTAACTGTCACCTTCACATTTTAATTTATTTATGACGCGTAGCGAACTTCAGCTAGTTATTTATAAAAAAATATCTTAATAATTAGACATAAAACCCAAAGTTCAACTAACAACTTCAATGTGAAGGGTGATCTTGAAGATTAGAAGCCAGCTTAGGAATGTCTGGTTTAAGATTGCTGAGTCTCAAACGAAGATGGATTTCCACTGTAAGGAACCTATTCCGGTATTTATTCTTGAGATAAACAAGTGAAGAAAATGCAGTCTCACACAAGTACGAAGTAGTGAACGGCAGTAAAAATCTAACTGCTTTGTCAGCTATGTCTGCATAGTCTGCACGCCTCTCAAACAAAAGTTCACAAGAGTCATTTTTGAAAACGTTTGCCTTTGTTCTGAATCTCAATTCAATTCATAAAACTGCTCCTTGTCTTTGTCCTCCAAGTACTCCGGCAACATATCAATGTTCTTATATTTTTATATCTTTCGTAACAACCCCGCATACCACTGCAGCAGTACGAGCGTACCACAGTTTGGGAAACGCTGCTTTAGATGATGCAGCGCGAAACAGCTCAATAGTGGAACAATTGAACCAAGATTTCAGATTATCGATCCAAGAAATGCGTCTTCTTCCTGGTCTTCTTTTGCCTTGTAGCTTCCTTTGAATGACCAGCTGCAGCAGATGATATTTCTCTCCTCTCATCACATGACCCAGTTACTGCATTTTTCTAATTTTGACAGTATTTAATATTTCCTTTCTCCTTCCCATCCGCCTCATCACCTCATCGTTGGTGACCTTTTCTTTCCAACTCAGTCTCAGTATCCTTCTGTACGTCCATAGCTCAAATGTCTCCAATCTGTCCATTTCTCGTTTCTTTATGGTCCAGGTCTCAACTCCATAGAACAAGGTCTAAGAAGTCTAATGTTTAGATGTAAATTAAGGTCACTGCTACAGAACACTCTCCTCATTTTATTGAATGCATTTCTGGCTTGACCGATCCTGGACTTTATCTCCTCAGTACAGTCAATGTAACAGTTCACATTTTGTTCCTAAATACTTGTACTTTGTCACTTGCTGTGCTGTCTCCCCATTGATTATGATGTTGTGTTCGTGATACTACCATAAAACGTGTCTTACTGACATTATGTGTTAATCCCCATTGTTCACTTGCCTCCACGACTTTGTTAGTCAGTCGCTGTAAATCTTGTAGATCTTCCGCGAATAACAACGTGTCATCTGCAAATCTTAAGTTGTTTATTATTTTTCCATTAACTTTAATTCCTGCTGTTTCTTCCTCTAAAGCTGCTTGGAATATTTCTTCTGAGTATTGATTTAACAGCATAGGAGACAAGACACAACCTTGTCTAACACCACGTTTTATTTCCACCTCTTCAGATAGCTCCCTACCTTCCTTTTTTCACACTTGTGTATTAATTGCCATTGAGAAGCTGAAACAATGTTTAGACATTCAGAATGATTTTTCCCCTCAAAATTCAATGCCTCATTTTTAAGCAATAGAGATAGAACATAGGCGTTGTTTTGAATAATAACCTGCAGTGTTGCCACATCATAATATGTACAGAGAGTTTAGTTTGGATGTATCGGAGACCCTCGCTTGCCCGCTCGCCCGCGGCGCGAGCCTGTCTCCCGCCACGCGCTTTGCCGTTATGCGGCGCCCGCCCGGCACTGAGTCATTGAGTATAGGAATTTGTACTTACCTAGTTCACAGCTGGTGCTGTAAATGTTCGCCATTCACTGCTACACATCGCTGGCACCTTTTTATGAAACTGGCATGTACTCTCTGAAGTTCCTCAGCACCGATTGACTGTATTTCAGCTGTAATATAGTCATTAAGCTCATTTATAGTGGAGAGTTTCTCGCATACACTCTATTTTTAAGCGTTCCCCACAAATAAATGTCACATGGTGATAAGTCTGGGCTTCGCGGGGGCCACACTTATAATCCTAGTACCAAAAATGCGACGCAATTCTGTCATGGATGCTTCGTCAGCGTGAGCAGTGGCAGAATCTTGTTGAAAATAAGTTGACAATCGCTCTCCGTAAGTCAGTTCGTCAAAAAATTGGTCAAGGATCACATTGAAGTTCAAATTTAAGTACAAATTCCTATACCCAATGACTCAATGCCGCGCGAGCGCCGCATAACGGCAAAGTGCCTGGCGGGAGACAGGCTCGCGCCGCGGGCGAGCGGGCAAGCGAGGGTCTCCGATACATCCAAACTAATCTCTCTGTATGTTTCTGCACTGACTCATTAGAAAGAGAGATTTATAGCAAGCAATAGATTTGGAATCCCCTCTGTTCCAAGACTTGAATTGCTAGAGACTGGGGGGAGACTAATACTTATTGCAATCATCGCTCGATGTCTACAACAAAAGCATTTTGAAAGTCCAACTAATTTCAAAAAATTAACCACACCGAACACAAAATGCAATTTTAAAATTTTAAGTAAAAAAAAAATACACTTATTAGCAAACTTTAAATTAGTTAACTGACATATCTCAAACAGTTATGAACTAGGTAAAAACCTCCTGATGGATTGATGATGATATTCAGAATAATATTATCGTCAGAGTGATACAGAGAGGTTGTATTATTGGTTAAGGTAAATTACCGTCTGTCATATTCGTTTTGTTTTACCTGAGTCACTTTTCTATTCCACATTCCCCAGGTAACATTGAATATTCACCAGACATGCTCTGTTCCCTAATATTCTCATTCTTATCTCCATCATCGACACACTTTGATGTACCGGTACCGGTAAGTTAACTATTTTATCATTTCAAATGATCTTGTCGACTTCGTCGTTATGCTTGAGTCTAAAGTTATGCGGAACGGAGACGGTTGCGTTACGGAGACGGAAGTGACGTCATGCAGCCGCGTGGGAAGTCTAAGTTAATGGGTAAAGGACGGCGAGTGCGTGACGTCATGCAGACAAGCGGGAAGCCGAAGTTAATGGTTATTGGAGTCTGTTGAAAGAGACCTGGGGCGTCGAGTGACCTGGGACTTTGAGCGAAGCGAAAAGAATACATGGTGACTTCTAAAGAGGTGTACAAGATGCCAGATAAGAATACAGGGTGACTCCTAAAGATATATACAAGACGCCAGATAAGAATACAGGGTGAGTCCTAAAGAGGTGTACAAGACGCCAGATAAGAATACAAGGTGACTCTTAAAGAGGTGTACAAGATGGCAGAGAAGAATATAGGGTGACCCCTAAAGAGGTGCACAAGATGTCAGACAAGAATACAGGGTTAGTCCTAAAGAGGTGTACAAGATGCCAGATAAGTATACAGGGTGACTAAAGAGATATACAAGACGCCAGATAAGAATACAAGGTGACTCTTAAAGAGGTGTACAAGATGGCAGAGAAGAATACAGGGTGACTCCTAGAGAGTTGCACAAGATGTCAGACAAGAATACAGGGTGACTCCTAAAGAGGTGCACAAGATGTCAGACAAGAATACAGATGTGGCTCCTAAAGAGGTGTACAAGATGTCACACAAGAATACAGGGTGACTTCCAAAGTGATATACAAGATGCCAGATAAGAATACAGGGTGCCTCCTAAAGAGGTGTGCAGGTTCGCTCGAAGCCCTCCTGAGCCTTCTAACATGTGTAGCATTTGTAGAATGCGTCATTTGATATGATATAACGTCTAGTCTTTCAGACTGACTGTAATTTTTTTCGTTTAGGTGTATTTTTTAGCATATCTGCTGCGCCCATTACTCTCCCACATATGAGGCGTTGTTCATCTTCCCTCCTTCTCTTTAAGCCTTGTTTTATGAACCACTTTAACCATTCCTTTATCAAGAATCATTTATGGTCTGTTGTTTATAGCGAGGGTTGTCTATAAAGATCAGCTGAATACTATAATGTTGAAGGTACCAAATAAAACTCACAAGTCTGGCATTTATTTCACTTTGTGATCTTTGAAAAATATTTTCCATGTAAATAGGCCCACTGATCTACATTGTGTTTGGAAGAAATGAAAGGAAATGGAACCAGATCAATGTTTATTTTATTCTCAGATTCCTGTAACGTTCATTTTGCACGTCGTATGTAAGATATAATTGCACCTATGCAAAGGGACATGTTTGTGAAACTGTGCATTTCTCTGCAGATTGAAGATCATCATAGGAGGGCTATTAATACTGAATCATGTTCCACGCCGCAGATTGTGGCATCCAGTAGCGCAGAAAGTCCTACACCGGAGCTTGATCCAAGGACCAAAGTAGTAGAACCAACATCTCCAGATGTGGACGGAGTAAGTACCTTATCGAGTTAATACTCTATGCCTCTTTACAAGACATGCCGTGTTCTTCATCTCCTTATCACCAAATGGTATTTAGGGATTCCAGAATTGTATTTTCACTACTGTATTGATGACAAATGTTAGGTTGTGTATTGGACAGAAAGCACAAGTCTTTTGGTTAAAGGCGCTGTGATAAAATATCTGACCCATGTAGGACACAAATCACCGACCGCCAACTATGTATGCTGTTGCTCTGACCAATGAGCTGCCATTGTGACCGAGTTGCAACCATCTTCGATATTCAGGGTAGCCAACCTGTGAATTGAATTCACCTAGATTTTCTCCATAAATCCCCGAGATTTGAATTTTGTTTCTATTTGTTTTCCTCTATAATCAAACCACATTGCCATGGTGGCGTCGCGTTCCCTCAGCGGCCACGATGGTTGTCATGGTTTCCTGACGTATAGTTTTAGTCACGTTTGTCAGACAGGGGAATTTTCCAAGGGAGCCTGTCCAGGACAGACTACGTGGCTTTACATACAAGTAGATTCTTGTTTTGAGACAGCGCATTACGTCACGTTACGACAGTCACCAAGCAGTTTCAAGTCAGACGAGTTACTTCGGGATGAGGTTGGGGGAGAGGAGGGTCACCTAAATTGGTTCCTAATGGTCAACCATTTTGGTTCTTGGCTACGGTCTGAGAGAGATAGTAGATTGTCCTTCTGTTCCCTAATATTCTCATTCTATCTCCATCATCTACACACTTTGATGTACCGGTACCGATAAGTTAACTATTTTCATTTAGGTGTATTTTTTAGCATATCTGCTGTGCCCGTTACTCTCCCACATATGAGGCGTTGTTCCTCTTCCCTCCTTCTCTTTAAGCCTTGTTTTATGAACGAATTTAACCATTCC
Source organism: Meconema thalassinum (assembly GCA_946902985.2). Classification (NCBI taxonomy): domain Eukaryota; kingdom Metazoa; phylum Arthropoda; class Insecta; order Orthoptera; family Tettigoniidae; genus Meconema; species Meconema thalassinum. The sequence continues at coordinate 186,192,007 of OX336388.2, read as the reverse complement.
TTTATCAAGAATCACTTATGGTCTGTTGTTTATAGCGAGGGTTGTCTATAAAGATCAGCTGAATACTATAATGTTGAAGGTACCAAATAAAACTCACAAGTCTGGCATTTATTTCACTTTGTGATCTTTGAAAAATATTTTCCATGTAAATAGGCCCACTGATCTACATTGTGTTTGGAAGAAATGAAAGGAAATGGAACCAGATCAATGTTTATTTTATTCTCAGATTCCTGTAACGTTCATTTTGCACGTCGTATGTAAGATATAATTGCACCTATGCAAAGGGACATGTTTGTGAAACTGTACATTTCTCTGCAGATTGAAGCTCATCATAAGAGGGCTATTAATACTGAATCATGTCCCACGCCGCAGATTGTGGCATCCAGTAGCGCAGAAAGTCCTACACCGGAGCTTGATCCAAGGACCAAAGTAGTAGAACCAACATCTCCAGATGTGGACGGAGTAAGTACCTTATCGAGTTAATACTCTATGCCTCTTTACAAGACATGCCGTGTTCTTCATCTCCTTATCACCAAATGGTATTTAGGGATTCCAGAATTGTATTTTCACTACTGTATTGATGACAAATGTTAGGTTGTGTATTGGACAGAAAGCACAAGTCTTTTGGTTAAAGGCGCTGTGATAAAATATCTGACCCATGTAGGACACAAATCACCGACCGCCAACTATGTATGCTGTTGCTCTGACCAATGAGCTGCCATTGTGACCGAGTTGCAACCATCTTCGATAATCAGGGTAGCCAACCTGTGAAGTGAATTCACCTAGATTTTCTCCATAAATCCCCGAGATTTGAATTTTGTTTCCATTTGTCTTCCTCTATAATCAAACCACATTGCCATGGTGGCGTCGCGTTCCCTCAGCGGCCACGATGGTTGTCATGGTTTCCTGACGTATAGTTTTAGTCACGTTTGTCAGACAGGCGAATTTTCCAAGGGAGCCTGTCCAGGACAGACTACGTGGCTTTACATACAAGTAGATTCTTGTTTTGAGACAGCGCATTACGTCACGTTACGACAGTCACCAAGCAGTTTCAAGTCAGACGAGTTACTTCGGGATGAGGTTGGGGGAGTGGAGGGTCACCTAAATTGGTTCCTAATGGTCAACCATTTTGGTTCTTGACTACGGTCTGAGAGAGATCGTAGATTGTCCTCACAAGGCTAAATATTAAGTTGGAGGAAGAGGGTCGAACATATTGGAGTTAAGTGGCCACCATTTTGGTTCATGGCTTGTTATAGTAAGCAAGACCATTAACCTATGGTATTGTTGTGTATATGATCCCTATTGACTTGTATCAGTTATTTCTTAAATGCAGACATATGTCAATACTTATAGTCTATTGAATGCAATGAACATGTTCAGTATCATATATATTATTTCATTAGTATGCATCCCTCCTGCGGCGCTCACAAGAGACCGATCGTGAAAAATTAGTATTCAAATGAAGGAGAATATACATTACCAGTGACTCAATGCACTCTAATTTCATAAATATCTATAATTTCTTTAAAAAATGACTTAAAAAAACGGTACAAATTGCGCGATTTGCAGTTACTGTTGCTGCAGGAAGATACGCTCCATAATTGGTGTCCACTTCACATTCAGGCCGCTGTGACGCCTTTTTTTTAAAATGTCATTTTAACATTCTGAGGCCTTTCCTTTATCATTTTGCATCGATTTCAGAAACAGTATGTGTACGTTTTCAGAATCAGTAGGCTAAATCAATGGATTGGCCACTCAAATCGAATAACCAGCGAGTGTTACTGCTAAGCTTTCAATCAATGACTCAGCACAAACATGAATGAAGCTCATCCGTCTAAACAATGGATTTATTATATTCCAGGTTTGTTAATATGCCGCGATACAGGATTTTCTTCTGCATTCTAATTCCATAAATAGGGCTATCGATTTTTGAAAGAAGTGTGCTTTTTGCAAATACTGTTGCTGTATCATGCTAGAGCAGTCGTCTACAACCTTAAAACTATGATGATGATGATCATGATGATGATCATCATCATCATATAGGCCTCATAAATTAGCAGTGAAGAATTGCATTCTAATTTCATAAATATCAATTTTTGTAAGAAGTGTGCGATTTGCAAATACTGATGCTCTAACATGCTGCAATTATGAGTTGTCAACTAAACCCTTACAACTATTAAACGTTAATTATTTTACAGGTTTTTCCTCTGCATTCTAATTTCATCAATATCGATCATTTCGCATGGTTTTCAGAAACAGTAAATCAATGGACTGAGTACTCTAAATCGTATAACCGGCGTGTGTTACGGCGTCTAAAACCTTAGAACTATTAAACATTAATTCTTTTACAGGTTTTCTTCTAACATTTCCCATGGTTTTCAGAATTACTAAATCAATGGATTGGGTATCAATGGATTGGGTATCAATGGATTGGGTATCAATGGATTGGGTACTCAAATCGTATAATTTCATAAATATCGAATAACCGATGAGGGTTATGTTGATCCAACTTTTAGTGATTGCCTTCTTAAGTTACGGAACGTACAACTTGCAATTCTGACTGAAATGTATCGAATAACCGGTGAGTGTTACGGCTAATCAATGGACTCAGCACAGAAATGGAATCAATAGTGACGAATTGCATTTTAATTTCATAAATATCAAAGAAAGAAACCAGCCACAGCTTGCTCTCATGCTGACGCTCCACTTGTGAAAGCGAAAGCACCCCTGTAGGTAACGTGCAAAGGAGTTTAGCGTTGAGCGCTACACACAGAACAAGGAAAGCACCCCTGTCGGTAACGTGCAAAGGAGGGCTGATCGTTGCACTTAGGAACAAGGAAGCCTCACTGTAAGCGGGGCGTGAAGAAGTTTTCCAACGAGGGCTGTCCTGATAAGGAAGAAGGACGCTTCTCAGCCATGAAGTTAAAGCAGGAAATCTTGACCAAAATGCTTTCATAAATATCGAATAACTGGTGTGTGTTATGATGATCCAATTCTCAGTGATTGCCTTTAAGTTAGAGAACGTAGAACTTGGAATTCTAACTGAAATGTAAACAGTGTTCTATAATCATTTGGATGAAATGAAAACATAACAACCTTTCTCCTTAAGTCTCTCATTATAAACCTATTGGGAAATGTCTGGTTTATGAACGAGCGAGATTTTCTAATGTCATAAATGTCTATAATTTATACGAAGTGTGCGATTTTCAGATGCTGTACGAAAATACGCTCCATAATTGCTGTCCACAACACATCTTAGCCGCCGTGACGCCTGTTTAGTGTCATTTTCACATTCTGAGATCTTTCCTTTATCATTCTGCATAGATTTCAGAAACAGTAAATCAATGGATTGGGTGCTCAAATCGTATAATTTCATAAATATCGAATAACCGATGAGTGTTATGATGATCCAATTTTCAGTGATTGCCTTCTTAAGTTACGGAACGTACAACTTGCAATTCTGACTGAAATGTATCGAATAACCGGTGAGTGTTTCGGCTAAGCTCTCAATCAATGGTCTCAGCACAGAAATGGAATCAACAGTGACGAATTGCATGTTAATTTCGTAAATATCAAAGAAAGAAACCAGCCAAAGCACACTCTCATGCTGACGCTCCACTCGAGAAAGCGAAAGCACCCCTGTAGGTAACGTGCAAAGGATTTTAGCATTGAGCGCTACACACAGGACAAGGAAAGCACCCCTGTAGGTAACGTGCAAAGGATTTTAGCATTGAGCGCTACACACAGGGCAAGGAAAGCACCCCTGTAGGTAACGTGCAAAGGAGTTTAGCGCTGATCGTTGCACTTAGGAACAAGGAAGCCTCACTGTAAGCGGGGCGTGAAGAAGTTTTCCATCGAGGGCTGTCCTGATAAGGGAGAAGGAGGCTTCTCAGCCAACAAGATAAAGCAGGAAATCTTGACCAAGATGCTTTCATAAATATCGAATAACTGGTGAGTGTTATGATGATAGAATTTTCAGTAATTGCCTTGTTAAGTTACAGAACGTACAGCTTGGAATTCTAACTGAAATAAAAAATGGTGTTCTATAATCATTTGGTTGAAATAATAACATAACAACCTTTCTCCTTAAGACACTCATTTGTATGACTTATGAACATGCGAGATTTCACGCACGGACCCGCTAGTCTTATTATATAATACGTTAAGGCTAAGGTGTAGGCCTATGTATCACAAAACTCAAGCTCCTAAACCAGAAGGAGTTAGAAGGTGTGGTTTGTACCAAAATCTTCCAAATCGTCTCATTAGTACAGGAAAAATCTTGCATTTCTTGAAAAGTCAACGGAAATAATTTATTTGTTTATAAAGTGCTTTTTAAACAAATAAACAAGACGATAGCCCCTGAAAGAACTGTCGCCTACAGCCCGCAGAGCACTAAACCGGGCGGGTAGTCTGTACACATGGGGCGCACACAATCTATTATGCGAGAGCTCTCGCACGGGTCTGCTAGTATTAATTGATTAAGACCTAAAACCAAAAACTCGTGAAACATTATTAAATAATACCATAGTCAACAAAACTTGCATTAAGAACTTTTGACTGAATTACAATGTAAACTTTGTAATACTATTTTACTAGGGCTTTATATGAAAAATGTTATAAAAGAAATAGTTAAAAACAGATCTGTAACAGATATTGTGTAAACACTTCATCAAGGTTGCCACGAGATAATAAATTAGGGAAAGGAACGTTTATTCTAATAATTTGACCACGTTTGTATTTGTTTGACAAGCGTCTTTGTTTTGTTTCTGTTCTTTCTATTTCCAATTCCACATTCCCCAGATATCACTGAACAATATCGCTCTCTTTGTTCCCAATGTTATTCATCTTTACATTGTAATTTGTTGTAATTCCATCATAAGAAATGAATTTTAATATTTTATTTTAGTGTTTTCATGAGCAGAAATGGTTAATAGGCGATACTGAAGAGGTGATATTCCTCTGTTCGTATCTCATGTGTACTTGTTTCAAAAATTTCTATTAGTGTATGTTTACAAGTTGTAATTCCTGCCATCCAATGGAATACATTTGTAAAACAAATCACTTCTCTGCAGGATAATATTGACCTCCCTGGGGATATTAAGACTGAAGAATGTCCCTCACCAGAGTGTGTTCCATGCGTCAAAATAGAAACAGCACCTTTGGATAACTTTATCATGTTACAACATTATGCCTCCTTATAAGAAAATACCCGTTCTTCATCTCTTTATCACTAAATGGTATTTAGAGATTCCAGAATTGATTTTCACAACAGTATTGATGATAAATGGAAGCTAATAGGTCGTGTGCAGTACAGAAAGCACAAGCCTTTTGAAGAAAGGGATAGAATACCTGACCTATGTGGGACATATACCTGCGACCTGAGGCTTCACACTCTGTTGCTCTGACCACTGAGCTAATGGGGATGCATCTTAACTCTCATTGGCTAAAGTTATATTATGGTAGGACTTAACGTGAATGACTTGGAGGTTTTTAAAGGTATACCAATTATTCTTGGTTTGGTCAAATATGTATATGTATTCTAGTCAGAGGGCTGAAATAAGATGCTCTCATAAGGGAAACTCAGGATAGATGGGTTTCACTACCTCAGCAAACCTTGAAGTGATCTTCAGTGCCGGTAGTTTATTACTTCAACTCCCAGGCAATTGCAGTGATGGTTGTAACTAATGACAGCGTCGCCCCCTTCGCAATCGTGAGCAGCACAAGTACAATGGAGAACTCAATTAACTCATCTCTTTTTAGTAAATATTGAGAAGTCTTGTATTTTACCACATATCTTAATGATTTTAATGCTGTGTATAGATAGCCGTAAGCATTTCTACCCCTGATTATCCCCATTTCGTCAGTGCCCTTTTGTCCAGCCTAAAAGAGGTGCTGATGCCGATTGAAATGAATATAAAAAGTAGTTGGAAAGAGGCGACCATGGCGTCATACGAGTAACCGCCCCAGTATTTGCCTGTAGATGAAAACTGGGATCCGTGTAGAACACTTTCTAGTTTGGCCGAGGGTGGGGATCATACCCACTAATCCTCTGAGTTTGCAGACTGACCAAGTGGTCTGAAACATTTAACTTGTGCAGTATTGGAAATGTGCTGAGCTCTTAGTCTGTCCTAAGGAGGGAATTATGAGGGTTGGATTCAAAATACAAGTTTCAAGATTTGATTTCAATTTCCCTGAAAATCTGTAAATACTATTGTTCACAGGAAATCCGGCCTATTAAGTGACGTGTGACTACATTCGTAAATGCATTCCCAATCCAAAATCTCATCATTGGCCAGTATTTGCATTGCAAACTACATGCTCCCGTACACCAGAAGATATATAATGCTTGTAGCTGAGTACTATCAAGTTGCTGCAATATTGATGGTATATCATCATCATCGGCTTTAACTCGAATCCGAGTATAAATCTTCTTCCTCCAGTCCAGTTTGTGGATGTGTTTACGGTGACTAATCCTGGCATGGAGCAAGCGTCCACACAAGCCACATAGTATTGCTGGAGGAAGATGTGGTTGGGCTTCTCGAAGTTTCCTAGCTTGACGCTTGACCTTGATCTATTTCAAACCTTTTTACAGTATCCGAGATGGTACAGCGCCAAGTTGAGCAGTCTTCAGCCAGCGTGCCCCAGGTTTGTGAATCAAGACCTGTCATTTCTGCTTAAATTGGTCCTTGTAGCGCCTTTTAGGACCACCATGAGGTCTGGTGCCATAGCATTAGCTCACCATATGGCATTTGACGAGGTAATCTCACATCATCCATCCGATGGACATGACGAATCCATCTAAATTGGTGACCTATTATGGATGATTCTATGCTGTTGATTTGAGTCTTTTCAAGAACAGCAATATTGGTAATGCGGTCTTCCCATTTAATCCTCAGGATTGATCGAAGTTTTTGTATGTGGAAGCGCACAAGCTTCCTAAGATCACGTCGGTAAAGGATCCACGTTTCACAGCCATACAACAATGTAGAAATGACTACTGCTTTGTACACCATAAGCTTTGTACTCGTGGACAGATCTTTATTCATGAAGACCCGGTGCGCTGTTCGTCCATATGCTGCATGGGCTGCGCCAATTCTCTTATCCACATCCTGCTCACAGGTACAGCTCACAGAAATGGTACTGCCCAGGTACGAGAAGTGCAGAATCTGTGCAGTGGTCACACTTAATTGTTTGACAGAACTTGTCTTTTAATACAAGTGTGCAGTTTGTCAGTAAGTTCTTCCGTGGCTGATACTGGACAGCACGTGATACGCATTGCATAATTTGTTCTAGTAACACCACAAATGATGTTTTAGGGTACCTCAGTCCTCCACGATCTTCAAATCGTATGAGGCTGAGGACCGGGCTTTCACTCACAGGAAGAGAAATATGTTGCAAACAACCTTCACAGCTGTTATTTTCTTCTGCTACGCGCACTAGGTAACTGCCACCATTGCTACTGCTATGTTGGATGCAGTAGCTGGAGTTCCTAAAAATAAAACCAAATTGTTAAATACCGTAATCGTGTTAAAAAAAACAATGCAATGAAAATAAATGGGCAGATTAAAAATGTACCTGCAACGGGGTTTCCAACTATAGCAAGGACGTGTTCGGGAAGCTCCGGTACGAAGGCAGGATCCGCGACATTTCCTTCGCCTGGCTCTTGAAATTGGTTCCTAGAAAAGAACCTGGACCTTACGCTGGATACTAAGTCTTCATTCCTTAGCTCGACGTTTCCATGGCTCAAAGCTGTGATAATTCCAGTGTGAAGGGCAGATTAAATAGCATGGTTACAAAATCTCACGTCCATCATATCATTGAACCAACCCCCCCCCCCTCCTTTTTCGTCTGAGGTGACCGAAAAAGAGCTCGACATCGTCACTCGATAAATTCCTCGTTAGGTCATAGTGGAAATTGAGGCTTATTAAATATCGTATGCATGCCACTGAAGAGAGAGTTGTTAACTCCAGAGCATTGTAAGTCTCTTTAGTAAAATTCCTGAACTTTTCGGGATGTTGCTGAATGTCCTCAATGTAAGGCAGAAATACGTCTGTTAACCAGTGCAGTCTTTCATCGTCCATCTCACAAAAATCATCTTATTGTCATTTCTGGAGTGCGTGCCATGGGATGTGTTACAGACATCATGGATGTCAAACCATTTCTGAAAATGTTCCATAAAATTAATAGTCTCAAGTAAACTGACTTTGTCATTAATTTTCTCAGAGCATACGACTTCCATACTTTTTAAGCCTGTGACAACTTCAGGTGAAAACAGAACTTTGGCACTGGTAACATTCATCTTTTCCAAATTACTAGGATAAACCACCTTCCTGGAGAGTTTCCTGACAGGTTTTATCACCAAAGTTTTCTGAAGATTATAAAGGATTTTCAAATGATCACTTGTCACATTGTTGCCATTTACAAAGAACTCCCTAGACAAGTACTGCGATCGTACATTCTTGATAATGTGACTGGGATCAAAACTTATGAAGAGCGGTCGATTTTCATCAAGAGGATGTTTAATTTCATGCGTGATACGACCCCCGCACAGCGTTTCAAACATCGAAACGTTCGCCTGACAGTTGACAGTTACAAATTTTAACACTCTGAAACCACTTTCTTCGACTACCTTCATAGTATCTAATACCAATTTTGCCAAGTGCGCTCTAGAAATAGAACATGTAAAATAAAATGACACAGGAATTCTGTAAGAAGATAGTCCTTTGAAAATAATGCAAAGTTACTTGTTTGCTAGTTTGTCTTCAATACCAAGAGCGTCTAAGTCTGCGTCTCTCATGCCGAGAAACATGTCTAAATTCCTATCGTACACAAGCCTAGGCTTTAAGGCCATTTCGTCAGTGATAAGGGAGCCCACTTTTGCATTCTCGTGTCCCAGTGACTTTTTCTCTGCCATCAATCTTGCTCTTATCAGAGAGGTGATGCCAGTCTCTCCTTTCGAGTACCCTACGTATGTCTTCAAAGTTTTGGGACGTGGTAGGTGCAAGATACTTAGTTCACGTAAAAATCGATAGTCTGTCGGTGACCTAGTAGATAGAAGAACACAAAATGTAATTGTAGTTTCTTGGTACTTATATTTCTTATTTCCAAATGCTTGCAGCTGTTCGAGCTTTGAAGCTACCTTGTTGGGCTTAATTTTGAATTGCAGACAGCTGCTTGTTCATGTCATATTTCTTAGTTTTATATTTCTTCAATTCGGCCTGAAGATTATGAAGTTTACGTCGTAGCTTGTGAATTAAAGCGTCTCGCTTAGCAGTTTTTTTTTCGTAGCACTCCGCAGTTTCTTTCGAAGAGACTTCCTAACTACTGGCCTTGAAATGGGTGTGAAAACTGTGTCCCTATACTTCTACAATTTATCTCGTCTTCATAAATAGGGAGAAAATTACTCACAGTTCCTGGAGAGTCACATTTTTTTTGGACGAAAGAGTGTCATCAGTTTGACACTGTCGTCGTTTTGGTGGTTTCCTAGCTGTGGTTGTCGTTTGTGCTGAGGGAAGTCTGTGAACACTGAAGGTACGGATTTAGGCAGAAGAAATCTTTTAGTTGTGCTCACATTGTAATTGTCTTCTGTGAAATGCCTACTACAAACTGCCAACCTTTTAGAAGGACTCCACACACTACCTGGCTTATCACCTCGTCGAGAAACAGCTATAATCCACTTATTTCTTAATTCCTGATTGATAGGAAACGAGTGAAATGAAACTGATTTGCACGTTCCCTGCCGGGACGTACAAAACGAAACACAGCAGTAAACCATTTAAAAAATACTCATGTAAACAACCACTATTTGCAATGTCACTATTGAATTAAACTAGTGCCAATGCTGGAACTAGGGTGGTACAAAGCGATCCTAGCGGCCACTGGCGGAACTTCGTGGTGATTCACGTTAAGCGCAAAACAGCTTGAATTTCCCGGCCTTGTATATAGCGTAGGCGACGGTTTGGATAACAATAATAAGAAGGATTGTTGACAGAAACGAAATACTTTTGCCAATATGATTTTTTTAAAGATACGATGCCTTAAACCAAAATTTTGCCGAAAAATATTTATATTTCATGTTGTATATTATTTAAATGGATATCCCTTCTTATTACTGTTCATTCAAAAAGAAAAAAGAAATTATGAACCTATCTTTATTAGTTTTCTTACAAATGGTACCAAAGTAGTGAAAAATGTTAAGCCGGGAGAGGTCGCGTTGACTCGCCGTGTTGGGTCTTTTACACCAGGTTGTTTCAAATGACGCATTACTTTACTGTGATGATTATTTCCTAGTTTTGCATTTATTTTTTATGATTTTTGTTTTTGTTTTGAGATCATTTTGTTGTTTGAAATTTATTTTATTACAGGGAATCTCCTGGATTTTTGCTAATTAAAAACACGTTACAAAAATTGCTGAAAATCATAATACAGTCATATTCATTAAAACTGTGAACTAAACAACTATTTTTTTTAAAATTGGTATTCTGCCCGAAGGCAGGTCCAAGCCTCCGAAGAGACTACCCCCAGCCGGAGTTTATTTGCGGTAGGGTGGCCAGGGCCTTTCCGCTCCTCCTTATGTTGGCCAACAGTGCGCAGTACCTAGAACCGGCATACCATCCAAGTTCTGACTGAGCCCAATGTTGCTTAACTAATAATGAAAAAGCAATGACTGCAATAACAATACAACAAAAAACAAAAAACATCAGTTGCTCATTCGCCGTCACCACCTTCCATTGTACATGCGACTGTGTGCTTCTTGCAGATGCGTGACTGACATGTGGTGCACTGGGTTGCGCCAATCACAGTAGGCACAACGACCAGGTCAGGATTCCCGCCTTCATACTGCAGACTGTTCACATTCCACTTCAGTTGGTTCACTGCCCTCTTTTAGAATGTTTCCTTTTCTCATCTTCCTCTCCCCGGATTGTTTCTCGTTATTGTAAATATTCTAGACACAGTTCCCAGGAGAGGTCCTCCAGAAATTGTCGTCGAATTATGGTTTTCTGTGTATTTTTCCTTAGGACAATGAATGTGTTCATCCCAGCAACATTCAATAACCCATAGATCACAGTGAGTGGCCATCGACAGCTAGTCCCTTTCAGTTCATCGACAGTATCCACGCCTCCCTTTGCAGAAGGCTTCCTGGATTCTCCAGAACTCTCATCGATTGTGTCAGAATCATGGAAAGTGGAAATCAATAGGATGGCCAAAAATACTGCTGTTGTTTGGCATTTTTGGTGCAATAAATATTGGAGGAATCTCTTTCTTATTTTTTTCGGAGTGTTCTGACAATGTTGTTAGACGGTGGTTTTCAAGAAGAGAGATGGCCAGGAAGAAGGACATATCAATAATTGTCACATTCCTTCCACTGCCTGACATTGGCTGTACTATTCTCTCAAGAATGGCTCGTGGTGAATTTTCACTAATAAAGGGTCCTTCTGGTTGTTGACCTGGATACAATTCCATACGAACAGTGTAATATGTTCTGGCGCGAACTAAGACAAAAAAAATTCAGTCAGTCTGAAAGACTAGACGTTATATCATTTCAAATGACGCATGCAACAAATACTACACATGTCAGAAAGGCTCAGGATGGCTCTTTCAACAGACTCCATTACCCATTAACTTAGGCTTCCCGCGCGGGCACCTCTTTAAGGGCCACCCATTATTTGAATCTGATATATTGCAAACCCCTTTAAGGGTCACCCTGTATTTGAATTGAATCTAACATACTGTACACCTCGTTAAGTGTCACCCTGTATTTTGCTCTGACATCCTGCACACCTCTTTAGGAGGCACCCTGTATTCTTCGCTGCCATCTTGTACACTTCTTTAAGAGTCACTTGTATTCTTATCTGGCCTCTTGTATATCTCTTTAGGATTCACCCTGTATTGTTATCTGGCATCTTGTACTGTATTTTGCTCTGACATCCTGCACACCTCTTTAGGAGGCACCCTGTATTATTATTCTTATATGGCATCTTGTATATCTCTTTAGAAGTCACCCTGTATTCTTATGCGACATCTTGTACACCTCTTTAGGAGTCACCCTGTATTCTTGTCTGACATCTTGTGCAACTCTCTAGGAGTCACCCTGTATTCTTCTCTGCCATCTTGTACACCTCTTTAAGAGCCACCTTGTATTCTTATCTGGCATCTTGTATATCTCTTTAGAAGTCACCCTGTATTCTTGTGTGACATCTTGTACACCTCTTTAAGAGCCACCTTGTATTCTTATCTGGCGTCTTGTATATCTCTTTAGGAGTCACCCTGTATTCTTATCTGGCATCTTGTACACCTCTTTATCAGTCACCCTGTATTCTTTTCGCTTCGCTCAAAGCCCCAGGTCGCACGACGCCCCAGGACTCTTTCAACAGACTCCATTAACCATTAACTTCGGCTTCCCGCATGGCTGCATGACGTCACGCACTCGCCATCCTTTACCCATGAACTTATGGCTTCCCGCGCGGCTGCATGACGTCACTTCCGTCTCCTTAACGCAACCGTCTCCGTCCCGCATAACTTTGGACTCAAGCATAACGAAGAAGTTGACAAGATCATTTGAAATGATAAAATTGTTTTTGCCATACTTGGCCGGTTTGCTTAGTATATATTGACGAAAAACGAATTTACCTTGAAACGACTCGAGCATTTCGTCCACTGTACAATATTCACCTGGTGAATATGCCTGCGAGCATCGATCATCAAAAGCCTGAAATATCCCACGGATTTTAGAAAGACGATCCGATAGAGTTCTCTTATCTCTGTCATGAACGTTATCAACTCTCATAGCTCTAAGGAAAAATTTCAAGAGACCCAGATTCACAGTCGTTCTGAATATTTCTACACCTGTCCCATCTGTTGCCCACATGTCTTCAAGATTTTGATGCGATGAACGCAAAACACCAGCAATTAAAGGAGCCCAAACACGGCTTTCATTCCTCGAACATCTGTAGAAAGAACATCACATTCTCATGCGGCTTTTTCAATCCACATATCTGTAAATCCTAGAATCTTTTCAATTTCGGAGTCCGGAAAATAAATACTCCAAACTTCTATCGGAGAGCGAACATTGCGAGCATCACCCTTGGGTCCAGGTAAGTGAGAAATTAGATCGAGTCGGCGTGTCCTTCCCCTTCGTTGAGAGGAATGTACTTGCCTGTTGTAACACCCTCTTTAGCCATGTACGCTGGTCCAGCATTACTAGTACTTCTTCCGGTAAAGGCAAAAATGGTGCGTTTTCTGTGCGTTGTATTTGAATTATGCGACAGGTTACCACAATATTGTTCATCCACAGATTCCTCTGAGTCTGTGTTGTGTTCACTACAAGACAAGTTGTCCTCTGCACTTTCATCATCATCATCATCATCTTCTTCTTCTTCTTCTTCTTCTTCTTCAAACTCCCCTGCTCCCTGTTGTTCTAAGTCAAACAGTTTCCCTTCGTACTATGTCTTGTTACTCTTGAGAACTTCGTTCTGTTCCGTTCTTCTTACTCTACACCTTTAGGCGCGGATCTAGAGTTTGGCTTTGGGGGGGGGTCAGAGAATCGAAATTGTTAAGAAAAATGGTATCACTAAAAACGCAATCACAAAATAAACAAACGTACAAAACCAGACCAATTTTTTTGCAAGCTACATGGATAGAAATTTGATGCAACGGCGTGTTTTGCGACTTTTACATCGTGCTTCGAGAAAAGCATCAAGGTAGCCTACGTTACAGTTTCGGCAAGTCGAGTTGGTACCGACAAAGGGAGAAAGTCACAGCTTAAATTGCCAATCATGCTTACAGTTAAGACGTCGGTAAATTTTTTTTGGTGCGGAAAAAGCCCCAAATTCCTATCCGTGCATTGCTGCACATTCATCGTGACATCACTATAAACATCGATTCGGTAATCACAAGGTTTGCTAAACAAAATAGACGAGTTGATTTTGTTATATAAATAATCGTTTTTATATAACAGGTATGAAGTTGTAAATATGTACAGTTGTAACAGAACATAATAATTGCAATAAATATATTTTCAGTATTGAATAAAATGAAAGAAAAAAAACAAGCTGTTTTTCAGTTAAAATTCGTTAAGTTTTATTTGTCTGGTTATTGTTTTCGTTTTTTGAGTTTGCAAAAAAATTTGGTCTCCGTTTGGGGGGGGGGGGGCATGACCCCCGTGACCCCCCCCCCTCCCGCCCTGAATCCGCGCCTTACACTTTCTATGAGCATCCTAATTCTTTCTTCTTCTTCTTCGGAGTCCATCATAAAATGCAAAACTCAACAGGTCGCGTGTGGTGGAAAAGACCAGGTCTGGTATAATTGGTGAATAGTTCAATTTACCGCGCAAAATTGTACCGGCCGACAGCAGGAATCTGTTGCTGATACCCTACGCGACAATTAGATGAAGTAAACGTGCAGCAAACAACCATAGTGACGTGAACAATATGAACCGCGTTAAACTGAGAAAAATGAGGTTTGAGTGTTTCATTACATTTTGTTACCTCTGACAATTCTTAGAACATTCCTGCCCCATAACTTGCATCATTTCGTCCATCACTGGTTATTTTGCTTCTCCTACTTCCTCTAGTTTTTAAATAAATAAATAAATAAATAAATACGGTAAATGAACAAATAAATAAACAAGTAAACAAAAACAATATAAATAAATAAGTGCTTATCTCAACTTGTTGGATATTTATGGTGGCCATCTAGATGTTACAGTAGAAGTAAATTAAGATTTAATTCTTATTTTATTGAGAGTAACAGTGTCACAGATAAGTGGCATAGAAGAAGTAGCTCAAACAAGACGGATTAGAGGCCAATCTCTGCCATTGCAAGTTTGAAGTTATGCAATTCATAAGCTTTATATTTGGCAAGATAATTTCAGCGCAGTGGTTTTATCATATTTATATTGCTGGTGAAATATTGAGGAATTAAGTGTTCCTACTGCTGATTCCAAACATGTTTTATGGTGTTCTGAACTGTAGCTGTCGTACTGGACCGGTACCGTGCATTTGTGCTTTCAATAGCGTCTGGGGATTACCGTGAGGCGTCTATTGAAACTGTTTATGGGCCTAGTTCATTAAGACTTTTGACATGGCTCATGTTGGGCGTGAGATGTTTCAATCTTGCTTTATGGTGCACCATACAAGATTGAATTTTGAGTGCTACGTGAGGAATAATCTTGTATCGTTCTCTGTGATATCGGCTGATGAAGGGGCCAAAAATATTAATTAGGCCTCGAAACATGTCCCGCTAGTGACCACTCGGTGATCATAATTAATAAAAGTATTGATCAGGCGGAAACTTTAACCTGTTTATACTAATACCACCTCACACACTAATAATGACGTATGGAGAAGAAGCCTGGCCGATGACGAGGAGGGATGAAAGTAGAATATAGGCAGCCGAAATGAAATTCCTGAGGAGTATGGTACAGAAGACTAGGAAATATAGAGTGAGAAATGAAGACATTCGAAAGAAAGTGAATGTACAGAAGCAGAATGATAAGCTGGAGCATAACAGAATGATATGGTATGGACATGTGGAAAGCATGAATGATGTAAGAATTCCGAAACAAATGATGGAGAGTCAGAGGACGAGGAAGACCTAGAGTACGGTGGATGGATTTGGTGACGGACAGTGTGAGTGTGGAGTGGAATTCAGTGGTTGAGGAAGGATGGTGGACAGAGGGGTGTCATATTTGGCCCAAGCTGGAAAACGGAAATTGACGATGATGATGAGTCACTACTGAATATTGATAAGGTGCTTTGCCGAAAAAGTTCCACCTAGTTAGTGTCTAGTATTGTTTACTTTATTGTGTCAGAAGACACATGATTATTGTTACGTGCAAGAGCCCGTCCCAACGTTTCAAACATGTATCTACCCCTGGATGGAATTCATGACATTTTGAACCGACCGCCTGGTGACTTGATTCCGTTTGTGAACACGAGATGGTAGCTGCTGTCGGACTTCGGGGTTGCTTGACGTGGTTACTTCTTCTCCGATAGAGTGTGTTGGGGTGCCTAATAAACTCATCCTATTCCAGTCATGTTTGAGGGCATTTATTATATTCTGCGTCATGAAACAAAGGACTGTGTTTTCATGATACCGCCAAATTATTGACTTAATAATGACATTGTTGATTGATGTGTCAAGCCTTGATTGGACGATGAATATTTACATGAATGCAGTTCGGTATCTGACGCGCGATTCTCCGCCATCTTGTGGAGTTCATGAGCTGTCGTCTAAGAAGCAACTTGCCAACTGGTGTGAAAGAGTATCTCTTCGTGGGCTTGGGGGCGTTGGCCCCTAGCTTTTACCAAATATGAATGCCAATTTTACTAAGAAATTGCCTGTGCTCTTAAGGCTTTAACTTTCATCGTTTCGCCGTGAAGAGGAAGTACGGAATGAAGATCGCATCTCGATGCAGACCAGTGCTTGTGACCAAAACTAAGCATGTGCTGGGTGGGCCATTTTCAAGGCAATTTAGTGCCGTATTATATTTTATTTATATTGTGTGTTAATTATTTTATTTTCATTGTGTCTCCACTGAGAAGGATGTAAGGTACGTTGCATTATACATTTATATTTATTATTGTTATGGAGCTCCGATATCGTCTTATAGTAATGTTTTTATTCTGTACCTTATTTTGTTTTATAGGCCTAATATTTCTGTTTGTCAACGTTACCTGATATAAAAAAAAGGTTATTGTTTTCTTCGTACCTTCTGGAGACACATTTCTAAGTTTATTTTACGTTTAAATTATTATTTATTTTCCTTTGGCAATCTTGGGATTGGCATATTATTTATCTGATTTACGATCCGTGGCTCCGCCCTAATGTTAATAGTATTTAGACGTAATTGTTTTCTTCCCTTCTTTCTGCTGATTTTAAAATTTAATTATGCTAATTATTTGCCGTAATTTCGATTTGACATGTGGTCGTCTGTTCCTGTGGCCATGTTTGTTTTGGTTTTGTTTCGCCGAAATGCATCCTGGTCTTGGAGTGCAGTCTGTTGGCGCCGACCGAAAAACTCAAACGTGTTGTGGTGTTAGCTTAATTTGCTTTTGTTAATCTTGTTGGTTTAACCTTATGTTTTTGGTGAATGTTCTTGTGTTTTTCTTAGTCACGAATATCGGGAATTTCTTAATTGATCATATTTTTTTTTTCGTTTTATTGCGTGGCCTGGATCTCTACATGTCGGATCGGTATTGCATTCCCTTGTAAATTATCAAGCCCTTCTCATTTAATTATGCCTGTAATTTTATTTTAATTTTTGGGCTTTATAACATTTTAATTTAATTCTTGTCCTTTTTTTGCTTTGCAAGCAAGCAAGTTCTGTTTCTGGTGGAGGTGCTCCTTTAAATTTTAACATTAAATTTTTATTTTAATTTTTAAGCAGCTGTTGTGGCATTATTTCGTCGGCAGCAGTTCTGTCGGTTATTGGGGGGTGTCTGTAGAATAGCCTGTGCGTTCCCCTTCTCCACTTTCCTTCCACCCCTTTTGGTTGTCTTCTGTTGGGACATGTCTTCTGGAGGTGATTTTGTTGCTGAAGCGAGGCGGACCTCTAAATACAGGTAAGTAGGCCATCCACCCTGGCCGTCCACGGTGTCAATTATCATAATATTCTTTTGTGCTACCTTAGTGGCTCGGGCATGATTTCTTGAAAATGATTAGATTTTGTGATCCGGACGTCAAAAATCCGGACCGTCGATAATCCAGATTCAATTCCGGTGAAAAAACAGTTGGTTGGTTTGTTCTTAAGTTTAGGGGCTGCGACAACGCGGTCATGTAGCCCCGTGTACTTTGGGTGTGTGTAGAATCTGTCTGATAACCGGTGTTAATTGTGATGACTGTATTAGTGTGTGTTATCTGTCCTTTTTTAAATTTAAGTACTGCAACTTAGAATTTTTCAAATAGTTCCTACGTTTGCCGACAAGCGCCACCATCAACGACTACTAGGCTAAGTTCAGAACTTAGCTACTAGACGCCACCGCAGTCGGCTCTTGGCAACGAACGTAGAAACCTAAGAGCGTTGTTTACATTCTTATCCTATCCAATTTAGCTTCACACAGGTGCAATTAGTGGAAGGTTCTTTAACATGCCATAAATCTATGTATGACATGGGACCGCTGGCTTTACTTCCCCTCCGAAGGAAGGCATACTGAGGGATTTTTAACGCTCTTAAAAAATCCGACGGCTTCGGCCGGGTTTGAACCCGCTATCTTGGGCATAGAAGCTCAGCAAGCTACCCACTACGCCACCGAAGCCGTCGAAAAAACAGTTGAAGTGAATACACACATACATATTTGTCAAACAAAAGCGTTGATGCGACTGGCTGGGCTGAAGTAGAAGGAATATCTTACCGCTACAAATCAAAGACTTTGCCGCAAAAAGCGAACCACTATTGCAGTTTCTAAAATCAATAACAGATTTTTTAAGAGCTCTGACAATGTATAAACTGTACAGTATTGTACATAGCATAATGTATATTCTTTCATTAAAGGGGCCGATAACCTAGATGTTAGGCCCCTTAAAACAACAATTATCATCATCATCATCATTAAAACACATTTATCTGCTCCAATTATTTAATCACTAAAGGGAATTATTAACGGTTTTAGCAAGTTTTCGTTTTGTTATGAACTCAAACAAACTTTTTTTAAATTCTTTTTGAAAATCCAGACGTTTTGATAATCCAGACAGGGTCCGGTCACAATTAATACGCTCTGCTGCATTTGCGAATTAAGAATCCAAGTTATTTTCCCAAAATTTTTGTTAAATGTTAATACCAAAATATCACACTCCTAGTAATAGTTGTCTCCCATTCGTACTGTATGACCAGGTAATTTCATACATTTATACAAAGCAAATTTTGAGTCCCTACATTTGAACGTAGCTGACAAATATGAACACAAATTTTGCTGACAAATTCCGTGCGCCGACTTGAAAGTAGGAACTGCAGTATTTTCTGATTCTTTAGCCAGACCATGAATTTTGTGGTAAACACTGCATTTAACCAGACTAGGAAGAGATGTGTGATCAAGAAACAGTCTGTGCAATGCCCTTATAATGAATATACTGCACTATCATGCATCCTTCAGTATCGCCTTGTCGGCTTCCTTGATCACGGCGACAAGTTGATCTGCCAGAGCTGTGTTGCCTGCAAACAGATAGTTTTGATGTGTAACATCTTTCCGCTCGGTTGCTGGATAGTTTTGTGGGAGTGATTTTGAAAATTGGGGACGGAAGTGAAGACGCACTGCCAGAAAAATGGGACGGAAGTGAATTGGGCGGAAGTGGATCGGACGGAAGTGAAGACGCACTGCCAGCTGGATGTACAATTGAAAATGTGTGTATTGGAAACAAGGCAGTGTGTGCTCTGTAGCGCGAGAATGTTATGGCAATACAGTAGGCAGTGCATTTAGCAGGCACTGGTTTGACGAGCACAGTGGCAAATGTTTCACCGATTTTCATTTGTCATTGAGCAGTTTATGAAGCTTCACGTTCAAGGTTGAATATCACATGGGGTAGGACAAAGACGACAAATGACATCTAAGTAAGCGGCATTATTGTCAAGCTGTGGGTGAGTAGTCAAATATTAAATGCATAACAGAATGTTGTTATATGAGTGGAATAAAAGCTGTATTTTCATCATATGTGAGACTAGGTCATTTCATGATTGTATGAAGCCATGTTTTGATTGTTTACGACGAACTGTATGAGCGCCTTGAGAATAATGAATGTTATAGTTACTGAGGAATGTGCTCACAGTATTTGAGAGCACTGTCGACGTTGTGTGTCACTTTGTTATTATGAATTATTAATGTAAAAGGAAGGAAGCTTGTAGTTTTGCGTGTCCGTTAATCTCACTATCATAATCCACGGTACCTCCCTTTTACGTGGAATGCGAACCACAGGACAAGAGATTTCAATTCGAAAATCTCACATGTATTGACCGGGAATCAAACCCGGTCTACCTTGGTGAGAGACTAACAGCTTGACCGCTGCGCCACAAATGTGACAGTAGCATATCTCCAATTCAATCTATACATTCATCATAGTACCAGTATGAAAATGGAGTGTAAATTAACATTTTAAGAATGTCCAAGCTGTGTAGTATACGAGTAGGATAACATGTCAGATGTTACACATCATATGCGACTATTGTAAGCCTCGTATCTTTTTTTGTTCATTGGATCGAATGTTCCTCCTGAAACAGAACAAAAACCAGACTGATAAGTCATTCTCCTCCTCCACAATCCCTTGTGCTTGAAAGGGCGGTAGTCTTAATCTCTCTCGCTACTCATCTCAGGCCCCTGTTACTTTGGTTGGCTCGTGTTTCGTAGGGGCTGCTACTGGTCCACCCTTTCATTGGCCACCTTTGGTGGTCTTGGGATGGTCCAGTCCCGCAGGTCCTGGGTTCGATTCTGGGCTCTGCCAAGAAATTTAATTCTGATATGTGGGTTGGATCTTAGCCTCCAATAATAAAATGCCTGCCCAATAGCCTCTGGGAGCTGTCCGCCCTGCAGATGCTATGTTTGCCGCTAGAGGCGCTGCATACCCCTCCTACATGATCAGTTCGGTGGCGGTATTTATAAACATTGTGTACGCACAAATCAATTTATGTTACTGAAATAAGGCCATTAAATTATGATTGTATACTGTTGCGTGCCGTTTTGTAAACAAGGCTCTAGAAATAATGTTTCTGGAACTAGTTTTCATGAATTTCCTAGTCCAGAGCCAACTAGGAAATTATGGATTAAAGCAATAAGACAAGGTATGTAGCCTACGCTGACCATGCGACTGAAAATTAGGTGATCTTGTATTATTGCTCCAGTTCTGATGATGATGATATCTGACCTCCTCGTCGTGTAGTGGCTAGCATTCTTGGTTGTCGCCCCCAGAGATCCATGTTAGAATCCAGGCTCTGCCAAGAAATATAATTCTGGTCTGAGGGCTGGAACGGGGTACACTCAGCCTCATTAGGCAAACCTAAGAAGAGGCGTGTTCGATTCCTTGCTCAGCTAGTCTGGAAGTGTTTCCCTTTTCTACGCCAGGCAAATGCCGGGATGGCCACGGCCACTTCCTACCCAAATTTGATCTCAATTACCAATACACACACTATTACAGACATTACAGTGACACAGATTATATTACAAATTCTACACACACTCAAAAACACGGGGCTACATGACCACAGTAGGAATAAAAGAGCGGTTCTGGGGCAGGGGCTAATGCGCAAGATGGCCGTCGCGCGCAACTGTCCTATGTTATTCTTATGGACGTGGCAGTCAGAGCTGGGGCAGGGGCTAATGCGCAAATTGGCCGCCACGCCCTGAGACAGTGAATGACGTCACAGGGAGAGGTTGACAGTGTTACGTTGCTAAATGGAATATTTATTATTATTATTATTATTAGGTAATCATGCATTGATCATGTACAATCAAGACCAGCCTTATATTGTCCACTTTTTGGTGTAGTGGCCAGCATTCTTAGCTCTTACTGTAGAGACCCGGGTTCGAGTCCTGGCTCTGTCAAGAAATTTAATTCTGGGCTGAGGGATGAGACGGGGTACACTCAGCCTTGTGAGGCAAGAAACTCAGAGCAGCTGGGTTTAATTCATACCTCAGCCATTCTGCCTAACCCAAGTTAACCTAACCTAACCTAACCTAACTTGAAAGTAAAAAGCAGAAAAAAAAGTGAGAGCAAAATGTGTGATCAAAAAGTGAGAGCAAATGTAAGAGCACAAATAATAAACTTAGTTATAACATAACCTAACTTTACCTAACCTAACCTAACCTAACTTCACCTAACCTAACTTAACCTAACCTAACCTAACCTAACTTCAAAGTGCAAGAAAAAAATGAGAGCAAAAAATGTAATGAAAAAAAGTAAGAGCAAATGTAAGAGCACAAATAATAAACTTAGTTATAACCTACCCTAACCTAACCTGACCTAACCAAGCATTTCCTCACCTAATTTCACCTAACCTAACTTCAAAGTGAGTGCAAATATAAGAGCAAAACGTGACAGCAAAAAGTGAGATCAAAAAGTGTGTGCAAAAAAGTAAGAGCAATGAGAGAGCACAAATAATAAACTTAGTTATAACCTAACCTTAACCTAACCTAACCTAATCCACAGAAACCTCATTTAAAGATTTTAGATTTTACATTTTAACATTTTAGATTTTTGATTTTTTCATTTTACTATTTTTAGATTTAACATTTTTGATTTTTTTGTATTTTAGATTTTAGATTTTTTTTAGATTTTACATTTTAAATTTAATATTTTTTGATTTTAGATTTTACATTTTACATTTTCCGAAAAGAGTAAACTACAAGGTCACATACCTAACCTGACCAAACCTAACTTAAGCTAATCCAAAGGCTAATGCACATACACAAAGTATATAAGGGCACATGCAACTATCCTTATGCCAGTCTTATAGGCTACTGTACAACATAATCATTACCTTGTTGTTTACACATTTGTCAATTTTCCAATTTCCCATTTTCAGTTTTTTTAAAATGTCAATTTAAATTTTTCAATTTCATAATATGGAAACATGGATTTTGCATTTTGTTGTTTACGCATTTGTCAATTTTCCAATTTCCCATTTTCAGTTTTTTTATGTCAGTTTTAAGTTTTTCAATTTCATAAAATGGAAACATGGATTTTGCATTTTGTCGATTACACATTTGTCAATTTACCAAACTCCCATTTACAGTTTTTAAAATTTCAGTTTAATGTTTTTTCTATTTTGTCAATATGGAAACATAGATTTTCCAATTTGTGTTTTACATGTTCATTTTGCATTAGGAGTGGAGAGAGGTGGGTAGTAATTAAAAATGTACAAGCAGTGTCCATACAATATTTTTATTTTAAATACATGTACACTATTTACACATAATACATTTTTATATATACTCTATTCTTTTTTTGTTATAACATGTACAGTTGTTTTTATTTTGTTTTCTATTTTATTTATTTTTGATTATGAATACCATTTTTTTATTTTTGTAGTGCTATGGTTTTATTTCCTAAATTGTTTTGTTTTATGTATTTGCTAGTTGCAGGCAGAAGATTTTTATATTCATAACTTAACTCTTTAAGCATGGTTATTGATTGAGTAGTGATTATAGGCATGTGTACCTATACCATTAGCATCAATCACTCTTTTAACATCACCAGGACACAAAGCAATTTTGTTTAGTCTTATAGATGATATGTCATGTTGTTTAGAAGCGATAATGTTCATGGGTATTCTTTTTACATTGTTTTTCATGACACAATCTTTATAATCTTGAAAGCATATACAATTTTTGACAACACCACTGTTAATACCTTTAATCTTTTTGATTTCTTTACCATTTATGTCTAAAGCGTACATTTTAGCTCTAAGTCCAACAAATGCTTTAATAATTTGTCCACAAGCCTCGTCTTTAAATTTCCCCAACGTTTTCTGGTTTGATGTAGAGTAACATATGTGATTAGTAGGATAATCAGATGTGTCCAGGTGTTCTAGGAAATCCAACTTGTCTTGATATACATCTGGGGTGTTAACCAAATAAATGAACGAGTCAGTATCCATATACATGAGTTTAAGTTTGTCCATCCCATAATAGGGTAGCAGGACATCATAGTGTTGGGAATACATGAGAGTTTTTGAAATATCCAGTATACACATTCCAATATATATATAGGCTTGTTGAATACAATGTTACGCTTAGCCATGTGGAAAGCAGCTAGATTAGGACCATAAATTGTTCTGTCGATAAATGTTGGCTTTGCTATTATCTTTTCTGTCTTTTTGCTGTCAGTCACAAGACGTATGTCTATTCTTTTACGGATATTTTCCATTGTTTTTCCGAAAATGGCATTGTTGAATAATTTGTACTGAATTTTCTCAAAATCATTTTTGGCTTGTTTTCGAAGGTTGTTATTAAAATCAACGTATGCCTTTAACCAAGGTCTTTGCTTAAACTCTAACACACGATAAATTTTTATCAATTTTATTCCATGATCTAAAGCCTGTTTTAATGCCATGTAGTGAACAACATATCGCCTTCGATTTCCAAGATGAGGAATCAGTTTTTTCAGAGATGAATCCTTAGGTTGTGTACACTCTGGTAGGAAAGGTAAATCGTTGTGTAGATCATGAAGGTCAGATGGGTAATCAACATCAACGTCTAGAATGTATCCCACAGGATCGTCTTCCTTTAGTTTTTCTAGATCAACAGTATCTGGCGAAACCCACTGAAATCCACCATAAGGAAGGGAGTGGCACATAGCCCACCCGTATTGGTTGTTGGCATCATCATAGGTAATAAACTGCGATGGTTTCTCAGAAACATAGGTTTCCATGTATTTATGGTTAGCTTCAGCATACCGATGAGACACTTGGCATATGCCTCCACGTATTCCAGACTCGATTAGAAGAATCTGATCGAAATCCTGTAGCAATTCCAGTTCAATTCCTGTATAAAGGAGCATTGCCTCGAAACTTAAACCAGGCGAAGTAAAAAAAATGTGCAGCAACCACTCGGTGTGTTTCTAGTGTTTTGTTTCTAAACGTTTCAAAGCTGTCTGCAAGAAGGAGTACATCTGAATTTAGGTAGAGGTCACTATATTACCCTAGAGTTTTAATGTTGAACTGTTTCCAGACATTTTTGGCATGTTCATAGTCTTCTAGACTAACATTTTCTTGACTTAATTTGTTAAAGAATGCCTCTTTCGGAGGTAAACACGTTTCACTTAACTTTTCCCATGAGTCAATGTAGTCATAACAAAATACCCCTTTACGAGTCATGAGCATTGCATTTTCTTTTCCAAAGTACTTGTCTGTTTCAGGGTATAATGTTAAGTTGGAAACTAAGTTTTCAAAACTACTCGGCATTAACCGAAACGTGTCAACAAATCTAAGCTTAACATTTCCTACATATTTGGTAAAGGAAATGCACTTTTCTTTGGAGTTAGCGATAACATCCACTCGCTCAGTAGTACATCCCAATTGCTTTACAATTAAATTTGCGTCGTAGCCACTCATATTATGTAGAAACACAGGAACGGGGTTACGTGTTTTACACCTCAAATTACAGTTATTGTGAGCACTTTCACGGTATTCCCCTGTAATATGGCAGTGGTCTCGAACTTTCCAGTCCTGTTGGGTAATTGGTTTTTGACACAAATAACAGGTTTCAGAACATTGGAACTCTGCTTCTTGAGCCTGAGTTAAGGCCTTTGGAACATTTAAGCTGTAAAGGCGATCAATTTCATTAGCTATTGAGATCAAACCGTCCATAAACTTTTTGCAGCGTCAGGCCCACGATAAATAACAGGTTGGCTTGAAAGATTTGTCTTTATGTGTTCCACAGCAGATGAGGGTTTAACGTATATACCAAAGCTCATAGGAACATGACTCTGGTATGGCACTGTATAACTTGCCTCAGGATTAGGTAGACATGTTTGATAGGGTAAGAGTATACTTTCAAAATCTGCATAGATAACGTAAGGTATTCTCAGCATTTTTTCAACATTTAAGAATTTGACAATGGGGCTTTTAATAGGCATTTCAACCCTAGCAATGTCATGCTGGACACACAAAGTTCTATGTTCTTTCAATTTTTCCATTCCTTGTTGACCATATCGATTATCAAAGTGAGTAAAACATCGTTTACACGTATTATGTTCATAGCGGGTAATCTGATGTCTGACTAGTTTATCAAAATATTTGATAAAGACGTAGTGGTTCCGGCCGGATGAAGAACTTAGCAGAAGGAGGTCGCGATGGTCTTGCAGCTCTTGATCCACAACCTTTAGAGGGAACAATTTGTTGTCTTGTTCCAATCCAAATACATTAATGGATATATCGTTGGCTTTTTCAAATTTGGGAATGTCAGCTGGCGATGTAGGAAATGATATTACTGAAAAATCATACTTGATGTCCAGATCCTTGTATTTACTAATGCGTTTAGCATCAGTTTTAACCAGTTTTGCTAAAATGGCATACATAAAACACCTCTCGTCCTTAAAGTTATGAGGATTAATGCAGGCTTTTCTTGCTTGTATAGCTGCTGGTAATGGAATATATGTACTTCCACGCAGGGGATTGTACTTATTTATTTTCAATCGTACTCCTTCCACTGCTAACAAAGCCCAATTACTGCATTTTAGCTCAGATTCCTCCATTTCCGTAGTTAGTAAATTGTGTTTCCAAGAAACTACATAAGTCTGTTTCCAAAAATAGGGCCTGATTTCGTGTTTTAAAAGCACGATCTGTAATTTCATTGGTAGATGTATGAATGAATCTACGTTCAGCCACAAGATTAACTTTTATCGACTTGTGCATTGCTAGTTCTTTCTGCATAGCTTGTATTATTTGGTGTTTGGACTCTTTAAGGTGTGAATTTAAATCCTTACACGTATCACAACGAACGAAATAGGATTTAAGTCGACCTTCAAAAGATGTCTCATATTCAATAAGTCCATTTTTGTCAGGGACCAATGACAGTAGGTCATGTTTTGTAGGCTCAGATTTTTGTCTTTTGGCTGCCGACACAACATTACAACATTCTTCATGACGACGTCCATTGTAGGCATTGTTGAATTTACTGCCACACGTTTTACACACATGAAATTTCACACACGAAACTTCATGATGCTTTCTATCATAGTCCCGAAGAAAGGTTTTTCCACACTGTTTACACATATAGCTAGGAATGCGTTCTTCCATCATGAATGTTGATTTCTGCAAATAGCTGCTTACTGCGTATCACAGGGCTAGAGGTTGGTCGGTGAGACGGTCTTTCACGACGTGAACACCGAGAGAGGTAGTAGTCAACTGGTGATATTCTTGTTAAGGGTCCTCTAATAAACCCCTAGTCTAGACCAACAGCTCTTTACAGCGTATGACAAGGCTGTAGACTGGACAGTGAGACGGTCTTTCACGATGTGAACACTGTAACAAGTAGTATTCAACTGATTATATACTTGCTAAGGGTTCTCTAATATACCAAAGTCAAAACCAACAGCTACTTACTGTGTAGTACAAGGCTGTACAATAGTTGTTTTGACAGTCTTTCACGATGTGGTCACTGTGAGTGGTAGTAGTCAACTGATGATATTCTTGCTAAGGGTCCTCTAATATACCCCTACTTAAGGGTAACAGCTGCTTACTGATTATTACAAGGCTAAACACTGGTTGTTTCAACGGTCTTTCACATTGTAAACAATGTAACAGGTAGTAGTCAACTGAAAATATTCTTATACCCTACTCAAGGTTATCAGGTACTTACTGCATATCAAAAGGCTGTACACTCATGTGTGTTAGGCACTCTTTCTTGCTAAGGACCCCAATATTCCCTACACAGGGCTATACATGTTAGTTCTGAACACTTAGTAGGTAATTGTATATTCAATTTTTATACAAAGCATATACAAGCACGTTTTTTCATAAGATAAAACTTTGTTAAATAGCTGCATGCGACACGCAAAGTATGTTTCCGCTATCTAGCGGTGACTATGAGAACTACTTGAACGACCAGCCTTCTACCTAGCGCTCCATTTGAACACTCACTCAATGAACGACCAGCATGCTATCTAGCGGTCGATATCAATACTCCTCAACTACCAGCCTGCTACCTATCGGTCAATATGACAACTCAATCAACTACCAGCATGCTACATGTTTTTTGTAAGATTTTTGTTGGCTTTTTCGTTGGCTTTTGTTGGCTTTTGTTGGCTTTTTTTGGCTTTTGTATTAGCTCTCTCATATTTGCTCATATTTCACAAATTTATTTTGATGGTAGATGGGGTCAGGGCCATTCATTTATGTCAAACAACATTTTTTTGTAAAATCTTTTGTTTCCAAAATATAAAAATTTCAAAATTGAACTTTTTTCAAAAAAATGTTAAAAATAAAAACGTCTTATTATAAAAAATAAAGGACATAGAGGCCATTCTTTTAAGCCCATAGAACACGTTTTAGAATGTTTGGTTTTATGAAAAATCGCCTACTTTCCCAATTGAACTTTTTTCATTTTTGTCATACAGACCTGGAACTTGGTTTACAGGTAGAGGGGATAGAGACCTTACATTTATGTTAAACAAACATTTTTGTAGAATTCCTAGTTTCCAAGATAGTGACCATTTTTCAAAAATAAATTTCTTTTGTCATAGAAACTTGAAATAAGGTATGGTGCTAGTGGAGGTAAAGTCCATTGATTTATGTCAAACAAACTTGTATGTAAAATTCCTAATTTTGGAAATATAGCCCATTTAAAAAAAAATATTTTTGTTGTCCTAGAGACCTGAAACTTAGTATGGGGGTAGAGGGGGGGGGGTAAAGACCATTGATTTACGTCAGACAAACTTGTATGTAAACTTCCTAATTTTGGAAATATAGCCCATTTTCAAAATTTTATTTTTGTTGTCCTAGAGACATGAGACTTAGTGTGGGGGTAGAGGGGGTAAAGACCATTGATTTACGTCAGCCAAATGTTTTTGTAAAATTCCTAATTTTGGAAATGTTAAGCTTAGATTTGTGGACACGTTTCGGTTAATGCCGAGTAGTTTGGAAAACTTAGTTTCCAACTTAACATTATACCCTGAAACAGACAAGTACTTTGGAAAAGAAAATGCAATGCTCATGACTCGTAAAGGGGTATTTTGTTATGACTACATTGACTCATGGGAAAAGTTAAGTGAAACGTGTTTACCTCCGAAAGAGGCATTCTTTAACAAATTAAGTCAAGAAAATGTTAGTCTAGAAGAATAAAAACATGCCAAAAATGTCTGGAAACAGTTCAACATTAAAACTCTAGGGGAATATAGTGACCTCTACCTAACCTCAGATGTACTCCTTCTTGCAGACAGCTTTGAAACGTTTAGAAACAAAACACTAGAAACACACCGAGTGGATGCTGCACATTTTTTTACTTCGCCTGGTTTAAGTTTCGAGGCAATGCTCCTTTATACAGGAATTGAACTGGAATTGCTACAGGATTTCGATCAGATTCTTCTAATCGAGTCTGGAATACGTGGAGGCATATGCCAAGTGTCTCATCGGTATGCTGAAGCTAACAATAAATACATGGAAACCTATGTTTCTGAGAAACCATCGCAGTTTATTTCAGTGGGTTTCTCCAGATACTGTTGATCTAGAAAAACTAAAGGAAGACGATCCTGTGGGATACATTCTAGACGTTGATGTTGATTACCCATCTGACCTTCATGATCTACACAACGATTTACCTTTCCTACCAGAGTGTACACAACCTAAGGATTCGTCTCTGAAAAAACTAATTCCTCATCTTGGAAATCGAAGGCGATATGTTGTTCACTACATGGCATTAAAACAGGCTTTAGATCATGGAATGAAATTGATAAAAATTCATCGTGTGTTAAAGTTTAAGCAAAGACCTTGGTTAAAGGCATACGTTGATTTTAATAACAACCTTCGAAAACAAGCCAAAAATGATTTTGAGAAAAATCTGTACAAATTATTCAACAATGCCATTTTCGGATAAGCAATGGAAAATATCCGTAAAAGAATAGACATACTGTCCCCGTATATTCTAGAGGCGGTCTGTTGGATATCCGAAGCAACAGCTGGATTTGTAGACCCTGACTGCTCCGGCGCAAAATACTAGTCAAGGATCTACGTCCAACTAGACCCTCGCGAATATACGTGGCTGAAATTACAATACAACTGTGAATTACATGAAAAATACACTTAGCTCGCAGTAAAACACCTACCTTATTCTCGGGGATCTCGTGGTCAGCCTCTCTGGACCTAAAATGGGCTTCACAGTTGCATCTCCTTATATCTAAAATAATTCATGACGACACGGCTTCTAATAAAACTAAACGATTTAATAACAAATGTAAACTAGGGCTAAACATTCACACAATAAAAATAAAATACACACTCCCATTCGCTCATCTCTACACTCACGCCACTGAAAGAACTGCGTTCTATGAACATTATGACAAAATTTGGTGTAGCTTGTGTCCTTACATCAAGCTGTACAATGGTTACACACGAATCCACTTTATCGTGTGTACCGACTCTTTGAGTTCGTTGCAGTCAATTGCTACTTGTTTCCCGCAACACCCCCTAGTGCAGCGAATCCACGACCTACTAGCCGGGCTGTGCCACGCTGACACTCGAATCACCTTTCTGTGGCTTCCAAGCCACATGGGAATTGCGGGAAATGAGTTAGCAGATCAAGCTGCATAAGAGGCGGTATCACTACCACCTCGACCAATGGAGGTACCCGCTAGAGATATTCGCTCTCAGTTACGCCTACAAGTTCTGGCTTTTTGGGAGAGTCAGTGGCTAGCTGACCCACTGCCCAGTAAACTGAGAGCGATCAAGGGAACTACTCGCGTGTGGCGGAGCTCCTTCCGGGCCCGGAGAGAGTCCGTCATTTTGTGTAGGCTAAGGATTGGTCATACAAGATCCACCCACTCGTATCTGAGGAGAAGGGAAGACCCCCCCACTTTGTATCTGTGGAGCCGTTTTCACAGTGGCCCACATTTTAACCGAGTGTGTGGATCTTGCTGACTTACAAAGAAACCTTGGTTTGCAGACGACACTCAAACTTATATTAGCCGATGACGCGGTGGCTGCTGATCGCGTTATCCGCTTTATAAGTGAGAGTGAGTTAGGGCCAGCAATCTAAATTTTCCAGAGAACATTGACTCAACGACTTGTTCGTTTTTGAATGATAATGTTTTGTTTTTTCCGTAATTTTTGTTTATTTTTATAATTTTTATTTTTTATTTAATTGTTTGTTTTTGTTTTATTAATTTTTGGTCTTTTTTAAATTTAGATGTCCACCTCAAAATTTTAAATTCAATTCAAAATTTGTATTCTTTAATCTGTGTTAAGAGGGGCAGGTGACCTCGTAGTTCCGCCCTTAAAACAACAATAACTAACTAACTATTTACATTCTTCTGGCACGCTCCCAAGAACATATGGGCGCTCGGCGCACGCGACCCTTGCCACGTGTCCGATGACATAACATTCACCGTTGCATTCCCAGTCTATCTGGTTAAAAAAAAAGAAAAAGCGCGAGCCGTGCGGTTCACAACAATTCTCCTCATTTGTGTGGCCTGGCCGAACTATGGCCTTGGCTAGAAACGAGTTTTAAAGAAGTCCTCGCTATTCCAGCCTGGTCCACAATTGTGCTCTCCATAACAAGAAAGGCTGTGTTAAATGAAACAGATTCATGTCAGACAAAAACGTGACTGCACGCAAATCCTACATGCTACTGACATAAAACTTCCACACACACTCTCATTCATACTCTCGCATTGTGATGTCTCAATGGAGTTCATTTCATTCGCACTGAACAAGAAACAAACCACATACAGTCACATACTCATTCATACTCTAACCTCTACGTTAAACAAACTATAAACTTCCTATTCCTAACATGTTATACACTCGGTTGGCAAATAATAAAGATCAACACTAAATGAATTTATAATGACGCTAATAGCATCAGCTATCGTCCTATCAAAGTAATAGCGTCTAAATACACTCGAGCCTGTGCTCTGATCTAGTAGTTATGTCAAATACAGTGAACTGTGATCTTTAAAATCTTCTACATCACCAGAAATAACCACCACTAGTCTCTCCTATCTGATCTGGTGTCAAAATAGTTTCAATACATTCGACCACTTAAGGTGAAACATATGCTGTTACTTGTTTGGGCTTAATAATCTCGATAAAAGTATAGCATAACAGCTGTCATCATCAATTTCCTGTTCCAATTTCAACCGTGACCCTTCCTGCCCTCTCTAAATCCCAGGTCGTGTATAACAAAATAAGGAGCACTCTCTACTCACACTTCAATGCCTTTGCCAAAACTAGTCATGCCGACGCAATGACTGTACCTTAAAATGCGGAACACACCTTCGCAATAACCTCGTATGCCAACTACATACGGAAATACATAAAAACCACTATCAAAGGGTTATCAACTCCACTTCTTTCAACCCGGCATTTCTTACAAAAGGGCATAATTTCTCAGCGTTGTCACCACAATCGCTGGTCTCATGAACAATAACAACAATTGTTAAATTATTAATTTATACATCTCAACGACCTCTGGAATTCACGATAATGACCTCCTCACTTAATACTTTTGAAACGATACTCTGATAAGTATAAACTGTCGTGCATTACTTACTTAAGTCCTGTTGTTCGCATAGCTGGAACATAGGGCTTCAACGAAGCATCGCCATCGGACTCGGTTGCGCGCCATTGCCTTCACTTCTCCCCACGTTCTCCCCGCTTCTGCAGCTTCCCTCTCCACTGTCCTCCTCCAAGTTTCCCTCGGTCTTCCTCTTCTGCGATGTCCCTGAGGATTCCAACTCAGGGCTTGCCTCTCTATTGCCATCTGGTTTTTGCGCAGTGTATGTCCAACCCACTTCCACTTTCTTGCCTTCAACTGTAAATCCACGGGCTTCTCGTTTGTACGATTCCATAGTTCTTCATTGGATATTACATTTGGCCAAAACACCCTCAAAATTCTTCGTAAGCATCTGTTTATAAAGGTCTGGATTTTTTTAATGATTAGATTTTGTTACTTTCCAAGTCTCACATCCGTATAGCAACACTGATTTTATATTGCTATTGAATATTCGGAGTTTAGTACGTGTGGAAATCTCATTGCTTTTCCAGATAGGATGCAACTGGATAAAGGCTGCATTTGCTTTCTTGATCCTGCTGCTCACGTCCTCTTCTGCTCCTCCAGTTTTAGAAACGATGCTACCAAGATAAGTAAATTCTTTAACATCCTCTACGTTTCTTCCGTTTATTTGAAACTTCCTATCGCTTGTTACGTTTAGTCTTAGCGATTTGGTCTTCCCTGAATTTACAGTTAACCCTAGCCTTCTTGCCTGTTCCTGTAGATCTTTCAGTTTGGCATTCATGTGCCGAAAGCTTTGTGAGAGGAGACACACATCATCAGCAAAATCTATATCTTCTAGTTGATCTGTTAAATTCCAACTTACTCCTCTTCTTTTACCTTCATTTGTTTTCCTCATCACTTCATCTATCACAATTAGGAAGATTGATGGAGAGAGAACACACTCCTGTTTTACACCTGTTCTTACTTCAATGGATGGTGTCAATTTCCCTTGGTGCATTACTTTGCACGAGTATCCGTTATACATTTCTTGCATAACTCTGATAACCTTTCCCGGAATACCATCATTTGCAATTATTTTCCACATGCTTCTTCTGTTTACTGAATCGAAAGCCTTTTCAAAGTCTATAAACACTAGATATAGACTGGCCATAAATTCCATGCTCTGTTCAAGAATAATGCGGAGTGTATTAATCTGATCGACACACGATCGGTTTCTGCGACACCCTGCTTGTTCTCTTCTTAGGTGGATTTCAAGGTAGTCCTTCATTCTGTTGAAGATGATTCGTGACAACACTTTGCTAGGAATAGATAACAGCATTATTCCCCTCCAATTATTGCAATTTGTCAAGTCGCCCTTCTTCGGAAGTTTGACTAAAGTGCCGGTCTTCCATTCTTCTGGTATTTCTTCCCGGTTCCAGATTTTTCAAACAGGGGGTACAGTAAATCTACTGTTGTTGCTAGATCTTCTTTCAAGAGCTCTGGCGGGATGTTATCTGTTCCTGGCGCTTTGCCAATTTTCGTTTGCTTTAGAGCAGCTCTGATCTCTTCTCTACTAGGTGCTCCACTCTTGATTCTACCAAGAACGTCACATTCATTTCGATTTCCATCTTCCTCTGCATTTTCATCTACACCTCCCTGTTCTTTTCCGTCCTGTTGCTCTTCTTCCTCTGTTCGTACCTCTCTATTCAGCACTTCTGCAAAATGTTCACGCCATCTTTCCAATTGCTCATCTTCAGTAGTCAGCAACGCTCCAGTTTTACTTCTCACAGGACGATCTATAGGTCCCTTCCTCTTTCCTAGCAGTCTTGTGGTATGGTAAAGTTCCTTCATATTTCCTTCTCTGGCAGCCCTCTCCGCCCTTGATGCGAGATCACTTGCCCACTTCCTTCGGTCTGATCTTGCACTCCTTTTCACCTCCCGGTCTACTCTCGTGTACTCTGCATGAAGATCCATCTTTTGTCTCCTAGTTTTTGTGGTATTCATCTTTGCTTTCAGTTTCTTCCTCTCCCACCTTTTCCCAGGTGTCCTGGCTTATCCAATCCTTCCTTTTGTTATTTCTGAATCCCACTACTTTCTCTGCAGTTTCTAGGATTGCTCCTTTAATTTTCTGCCAATCTTCTTCTACTCCATCTTCTCTTGTATTTAGTATTTCGTATCTGTTACGCAGTTCTAATCTAAATTCTTGTTTGATTTGGGGTCCCTCAGCTTTTGAACATCAAACCGCTTTTTTGGAACATCAAATTTCTTCTTTGCAGCTATGATTTTAATGCGCACCTTGGCTAACATCAAATGGTGATAACTACCTATGTCGGCTCCCCTTTTGTTTCTGACATCTAACAATGATCTTTTCCATTTCCCACTTATGGCAAAGTGGTCAATCTGATTCTGTGTCCTGTGATCAGGTGATACCCATGAGATTTTATGACATTTTCTATGTGGGAACACCGTTCCTCCGATGGTCAACTCATTGCTCGCACAGAACTCCTTAAATAGTCCTCCGTTTTCATTCTCCTCTCCAACTCCATGTCTCCCCATTATATTTTCTATCCAAAGGTTTTCGGAGCCCACTTTCGCATTTAGGTCTCCCATCACAATGACAATATCTCGTGTCACCCCATTCAATGTTGTAACGTGTTTTTCGAGGGGTTTTATGCAACTGTCATAAGTCAGTAGGAAGCCATTCTATATTTATTTACGCGGCAAATTGTTCAGCCAAGATAATTTTTCATGTTAATTTATTATTATTATTAATTTATTATAATTATTATTTAGATATTTTCGGAGCATTTTAGAAAAATTATAAGCATACAGATAGGTTTTCTATGTCTTAGAAAACGCTATCAAGCAAATTATTACGAACGACGATATCATAGAAAATTATCTGATTACGGAATTTTACGGAGTTTTGTCAGTTAGGGTATTTGAGAGACATGACTCACTGGGAATTCTAATACAAGCTGATTCCTGTCGAGAAGTATTACGCAATCTTGGGTCGCATCGTCAAGAAGAGGCGAATTGTTGAAACGGAAAACGACTTCTCCCTCTCGCCCGCGGAGTGTAATGAGGCAGAGGAGGGGAACTAGCGGCGTGCTCAGCCAATCAGCGGAGACAACGTAAGCTGGAAGACGGTACCATGGGGGGGAGCCAACAGGTGAATATATCGTTCGACGCGCCGTGAAACGCGGACAATCTGTGAAATACTTGCGGAGTATGGTTATACGCGGGGGACGCTCCGATGTTCCGTGGAACGGACAATCTGTGTAGAACTGGCAGAGTACGGTCGCGAGTGCGTGACGCTCCGATGTTCAGTGGAGTTAGCGACGAACTTTTGTAAAACGTAACCAGTGCGGTTTTACGAGAGTTTGGGTCCGATGTACGGACCATAGAATTATCTAATCTACCAGAATATCATCAAATTTCGACGGAGATGACGACGTCCAGGAGACTGTGGGAAGCACACAGCATCATCAAGAACGAGGGAAATGCTTTGGCAATTTCCAGGGATAAGCGCTAATGACGCAGAAATACGCAATCTCTCATTTTTCTTTGTTTTATATTTCATAATTCAGTAACTTCATAGCTTGGAAATAAGAGTAAAATCAATTTATCAGACTCCGTTTTCACGTAATTTTCTATCGGTAATATTCAAATCACAACGCTCCAATTTAAATTTTATAGTTATTATTATTATTAATTTTGCTATACTTGTTTTATATAATAAATTCATTTCTTTTACAATGCAATCTTTGCTTTCAGTAGGTAGCATTAGATATAGACCAATTCCTTCTCCTGATACAATTGTTTGTTGGGTTAATGATCAAATCATACCACGATCTGAGTGAATAGAGTCTTGAATGTGTTCTGCCAGAGCTAGACGTTGTTAAATACAAATTTAGATTTCAACATTGCATTGAGGTCTTGGCGCCCATTAAAACAACATAGCTTAGGCAAAGGTAAACAGTTACATTTCTCACCCAACAGTGTGGGCTAGCGAAGACGTTTCATTTGTCGCCGACAACTTGGGGATGAAAACCTAATAACATTTGTGGAAGGAGAAGGGTATATATTTCTGTGCCTGTATTTTGGGGGTTATTTGTCTGTATCAGTGTATATCATTATGGGGGATGAGAAAGAAAGACAGATGAGGTTACGTAGTGGTCATCAACGGGAGAGTGATGATACGAGCAGTATGTCGAGTGATGGTAGTACCGGGGTAGCGGAGGTAAATCGCGATACTGAAACAGGGAGTGTAGGCGGCCAACCAGAATTAAAAACTTTACTTCTCGAGTTTATGTATCAGAACAAAGTTAGTAGTGATGCCTTAAATGCAAAGTTAGAACAGAATAACGCTAAATTAGAACAAAATAGTAGGGAAAATAAAGCAAGTACAGAAGCTTAAAATGCAAAGTTAGAACAGAATAACGCTAAACTAGAACAAAACAGTAGGGAAAATAAAGAGAGTAATAGGGAATTGAGCGATAGTTTAAACGCCAGATTAGAACAAAACAGTAAGGAAAATAGAGAGAGTACTGAAACTTTAAATGCTAAATTAGAACAAAACAGTAGGGAAATGAGTGACAAATTCGAACTGATTAGAGGTGAGATCAGGGGGGTGATGGAAGAAAAGGCTAAAGAGATTATTGCAGATGTAGACAGAAAATTAGGAAAAGTACAGGAGGAGTTGGAAATTAGAATCAGTACACAGGCTGAAAATTTAAAAGAACTAGTGCAACTGGAAACACAGCAGGTCAAAAAGCAATTGGAGGGAGAAATTGACAAAATTCAGGTAGCTACTAAAGAGGTTAAGGAACAGCTGGGGGGTAGAATTGAGAAAGTCCACTCACAAATAGTTGCAGAAGTAAATGATTTAAGAGAGAGTAATAAAGAGAGCATTAGCAAGATTGAGGAGGAACAAGCAAAGCTATATGATAAAGTAGAAGAATCAGAAGGAAACATTAAATTAACAGTAAACAGTATTGAGAGGAAGGCTGAGGAGAAAATCGCAGAATTAGAATTAAAATTAAAAGCTAGGATCAGGCAAGAAAATAGCCAGAATAGGCCAGTTTTTGTGAATAGCACACACAGGGAGGTAGAACTGGGTAAGTTCAGCAATCGACAGGGGTGCCCAATGGAGTTCATGAACACTATAGAAAATAAATTCGGGGAGAGGTTGGAAAATGGTAGTATTGAGTGGTGCCAGGTAGTTGAAATTTTAGAACAAGTGTTTGTGGGGGAAACGAGGAATTGGTTTGCTGTCTACAGAGACAAGTTTACTGATATTAATGATTTTAAAATGAAATTCTGTGAAAAGTTCTGGAATGAGGTTATTCAGTCGCTGCATCGTGAGGGAGTAGTGTGTGGTAAATATAACCCTAAAAGAAGCTCCACCATGACCGAATACTTTTTAGGGCAGGTATTAGTGTGTAAATATCTGGATGGCTTGAAGGAGGAAAGTGATGTGGTGAGGTTGCTACTTAGGCACTTTCCCTATAGGATCAAGGAGGCTGCTTGTATCCAGAATGTAAAGACTATATCACAAGTAGAAAATTTGTTAAGCACATTTGATGCACTAGGGAGAGGGGGTTATGAGGACAATTTCAATCGGAACCAGGGTAATAATAATAATAGACCTAATGAAGCCAGGCATCAAGAAGTTCAAGGGAACGGTGGCGAAGGGGCCAACGCTCAAAATAGAAATAATAATAATCAGCTAAATCAGAATAGAGGAAATGGCTATGGTAATCAGTATCAAGGGAGGAACAATGATTTCAGGGGAAATCAAGGGAGGAACAATGATTACAGGGGAAATCAAGGGAGAAACAATGATTTCAGGGGAAATCAAGGGAGAAATTATAATGACAATAATTACAACCAGAATAGGGGTCAAGGAAGAGGACAGCCTAGTGGTAGTAATATACAGCCAAACAATGACAACACAGCCCAGAACAACCAGAGCAGTTTAGTAGTTAGTAGTACTACGGCCAGCTGTAGCGGTTCTTTAAACGCGAACCAGGCTGCGAAGTAAGGTCAGAATCTCAGTCTGTAGCATGCCCTGTCCATACAATTATACAGGAACCCTATGACCTAAATGTGAGAAATGAATTATTACATGAACTAAATGATGAAGGTATTATTCAGGAAGTGGTTAGTAAGAGCCCCATAGTTAAATTTAACGTGTCCGAGGCGTACACAGATGTTTTAATTGATAGTGGTTGTATGAAGAGTTGCATAAGTAGTGCATTTTATGATAAAATGAAAGGAACTGGAGTAAATTTTGAGGAGATGCCAATTAAAAGCACTTTTGTTATCACAGCTGTTGGGAAGAGGTCTAAAGTAATTTCTAAGCAAGTTTTAGTAGACATTAAAATTAATAATCATGTAGAGAAGCAGATTTGCCTTGTAATTCCAAATTTAGTATTCAGTGTTATCTTGGGTTCAGAGTGGCTAAGTAGAGTGTCTGGTAACTTATGTTATGATGTAGGGAGTTTGAAATTTAAATGGGGAGATTCTGAAGTAGAAGTAGCGTTCAATGACCATATTCAGAGAAGTAGTATTGTAGGTGTGATGTGTACTTTAAATGAGATATCGCCAGCCGTAGAGCGGGGTTCTCCATGTTTTGTGGGCAGTGTGATTACGAACGGAAGTCTAGAGGACTCGTTACGTGAGGCTGCATTTCAGGGAAATATAGAGGATGAAC
Source organism: Meconema thalassinum (assembly GCA_946902985.2). Classification (NCBI taxonomy): domain Eukaryota; kingdom Metazoa; phylum Arthropoda; class Insecta; order Orthoptera; family Tettigoniidae; genus Meconema; species Meconema thalassinum. The sequence goes on along the minus strand of OX336388.2, from coordinate 186,153,157 downwards.
AGTGCGTTCGGCTCTATGATGTGTTATGGTGTAATAGGAGAGTGTTTGAGGATCGCATTGGTATGGCCAATTGCTATACACATTCATTGAACGTTATTGATAGGTCAGTATTCACAGGACATAGATATCCTGTACCTTTCGCTTATCAGAGTGCAGTTGAGGCACAAATTAATCAGATGCTTGAAGATGGGATTATTGAGCACTCTAACAGTCCGTATGTTAATTCTTTGATAACGGTACCCAAGACCGACGGCACTGTTCGTATTTGTTTAGACGCTCGTTTGGTTAACAGTAGAATTAGTTCAGATCAGCTGAAATCTATGTCAATAGAAGAATTAATGCAAACATTTGAGGGGAAGAAGTATTTCACTTGTGTAGATTTGAGTTCCAGTTTTTGGCAAGTGCCACTTATGTACGAAGATAGACCATTTACAGCTTTTAGTCATAAATATAACCTGTATCAATTTTGTAGAACACCTTATGGGTTAAAGAGTAGTTCAGCAGCTTTAATTAGGGCTTTAAACATCGCATTAGGGGATGACACAGGAGAGTTTGTAACCATTTACATAGATGATATGGTAATTAGTTCACGCAGTTTTGAGGAGCATCTACGTCATTTAAATATAGTTTTTCAGAAGTTAGATCAGGCAGGGTTCACTTTGAAGCTGTCTAAGTCGTCATTCTGTCAGTCAGAAGTGACATTTTTAGGTCATAGAGTGTCGAGTAGAGGTGTAACACCAGAAGAAAGTAGGGTTAATAAGATACTTAACGCAGAGGTGCCACAGAATGTTAAACAGTTAAAAACTTACCTGGGAATTTGCAACTTTTTCAGGAGGTTCGTTCTTAAATACTCAGGGTTGGTAGAACCATTCAGGGAATTGCTTAAAAGTGGGACTCGGTGGAGATGGGAGTCCAAGCATGAACAGGCTTTTAGAGCGCTGAAGGAAGGTTTTGAGAAAGCTGTAGTGCTGAAATATCCGTTAAAAGATAAGGAATATGTGGTTATGACAGATGCTTCACATATAGGCATTGCTGGAGTATTATGTCAGAAAGATGATGAGGGTAATCTGTGCATTGTATCTTTAGCCTCGCGAGGACTGACAGCAGCAGAGAAAAGATACACGATTACTGAGTTAGAGCTATTAGGTATTGTTTTCAGTTTAGGGAAATTTAGAATGTATTTAGTAGGGGGGAAATTTGAGATCCACACAGATCACCATGCATTACTGTATATGAGGACTTGTAAACTCAGTTCTAACAGAGTTAGTAGGTGGATTCTTGCTCTGCAGGAATACGAATTCACAGTAAAATATATTAAAGGTAAAGATAACATTCTTGCAGACATGCTATCGAGGGACACTAATTTATGTAGGGATTATCCTGTGGTTAAAGCAGAGGACGGTATTTTAATATGTACATGTGTGGACAGTAGCAACAGGGCATCGTTACAGACACTGAGAAATATGCTAGTAGGTAGAGCAACGTGATGACGTTCATTTTAAGGGAGCCACTTGCAAGGTTGGAAGCAGGTGACGCAGAAACATTTATAGTTTCCAAACGTATTGGAAAAACAGCATATGTGCTGGAGAATAGTGAGGGAAACAGATTATACGGGACGTATAATATACATAGTCTGCGAAAGTATATGTCATAAAGTGAGGATGTTTAGCTGGCGAGCCAGCCTATCAAATGAGTAAGTGTGGTATTTGGTGCGTGGGAGGAGATGGTCTTCCAGGCAGGCGTATCAGAAGTCACACAGGGGGGTAGTATGTAAGTAAATGAGAGTTTTTAAGGTACAGGGAAATATGACGGGATTGTCGGATGCTGTTGAGCACTAAATTGTCTCGATGCACCAAGGCCATTTTGGCAGCGCTGATGGGTTCCCATTTATCTCCAAGAGATGGGGGAGCGCTTGAATAGGGCTTGTTAGCTTAAGGCGTCCACGAGATAAAAGATGGGCCATCAGAATGCGAGACAGTCCTTCATGAAACTCATACATATCAGCACACGTGATTTCTGTTTACGGCCTCGCCATGTAAGATTTGTAAGTGTGTAATTTAAGACAATTTGTATAATGGTATTATTTGTGTGAGGAGAACGGGTCTGTGTTGAGAACTAGTATTAAGTAGAATATGGTCTACGGGAACTTAAGAAGACAGGGCGATTACGGCACAGAAATATTTGGTGTTATATGTAATGCGCATTTACTGTTTTTTTTTTCAGAAGTCAATATTAATTTAATCTACTTTAAAGAGAGATTAAGTATTAGGGTCACGAGGCGCTGCCACAATAGTGTGATCGTGTGCTCAGTGATATGTGGAATTAAATGTCACCATAAGGAGGGGACCTCCAGTGAAATTAGGAAGTTCTATGGTGATATAAATATATCAGAACACCTTCAATGCGTGTGATATGACATCATGAATACATAGTGCTCACACATTAATTATGTCTATTTCTCCAACATAGAGAAATTTGAGAGGCGGAAATATCCGTGGAACACTATTCCATATGTAAAACATTGGACTGGTTGCAAAGTGCAATCCATAGTGACAACAAACTTTGACGCAAAGTGCGTGAAGAAAAAATATGAGTGTATATATCTGTAATTTAGGGTGATTTCATTTATGTAATATGTATTTTGGATGGGGTTTATTAACGTGTCTGGGATAATCGGATAATGGACCGTCGTCACGGTAAATCATCCGATGATCCGAGGCGAATATGTAACGTGTTTTTCGAGGGGTTTTATGCAACTGGCATAAGTCAGTAGGAAGCCATTCTATATTTATTTACGCGGCAAATTGTTCAGCCAAGATAATTTTTCATGTTAATTTATTATTATTATTAATTTATTATAATTATTATTTAGATATTTTCGGAGCATTTTAGAAAAATTATAAGCATACAGATAGGTTTTCTATGTCTTAGAAAACGCTATCAAGCAAATTATTACGAACGACGATATCATAGAAAATTATCTGATTACGGAATTTTACGGAGTTTTGTCAGTTAGGGTATTTGAGAGACATGACTCACTGGGAATTCTAATACAAGCTGATTCCTGTCGAGAAGTATTACGCAATCTTGGGTCGCATCGTCAAGAAGAGGCGAATTGTTGAAACGGAAAACGACTTCTCCCTCTCGCCCGCGGAGTGTAATGAGGCAGAGGAGGGGAACTAGCGGCGTGCTCAGCCAATCAGCGGAGACAACGTAAGCTGGAAGACGGTACCATGGGGGGGAGCCAACAGGTGAATATATCGTTCGACGCGCCGTGAAACGCGGACAATCTGTGAAATACTTGCGGAGTATGGTTATACGCGGGGGACGCTCCGATGTTCCGTGGAACGGACAATCTGTGTAGAACTGGCAGAGTACGGTCGCGAGTGCGTGACGCTCCGATGTTCAGTGGAGTTAGCGACGAACTTTTGTAAAACGTAACCAGTGCGGTTTTACGAGAGTTTGGGTCCGATGTACGGACCATAGAATTATCTAATCTACCAGAATATCATCAAATTTCGACGGAGATGACGACGTCCAGGAGACTGTGGGAAGCACACAGCATCATCAAGAACGAGGGAAATGCTTTGGCAATTTCCAGGGGTAAGCGCTAATGACGCAGAAATACGCAATCTCTCATTTTTCTTTGTTTTATATTTCATAATTCAGTAACTTCATAGCTTGGAAATAAGAGTAAAATCAATTTATCAGACTCCGTTTTCACGTAATTTTCTATCGATAATATTCAAATCACAACGCTCCAATTTAAATTTTATAGTTATTATTATTATTAATTTTGCTATACTTGTTTTATATAATAAATTCATTTCTTTTACAATGCAATCCTTGCTTTCAGTAGGTAGCATTAGATATAGACCAATTCCTTCTCCTGATACAATTGTTTGTTGGGTTAATGATCAAATCATACCACGATCTGAGTGAATAGAGTCTTGAATGTGTTCTGCCAGAGCTAGACGTTGTTAAATACAAATTTAGATTTCAACATTGCATTGAGGTCTTGGCGCCCATTAAAACAACATAGCTTAGGCAAAGGTAAACAGTTACATTTCTCACCCAACAGTGTGGGCTAGCAGAAACGTTTCAATGTTGCCTGCAGCTCTGTATAGAAGTAGTTTTTGGTATCCATGTCTGCTTGTTCAGTTGGGGCGTAACATTGGATGATAGTTACATTTCGTACCTTCCCTTTGAACCGCGCTGTTATGATTCTGTCTGATATAGGTCTCCATTCCAGCAGACTCTTCTTTGCCGTTTTATTTAGAATTAGGCCTACACCATTCACATGGTCGTCCTCGGCATTGGGTTTGCCTGAATACAGAAAGGTCATCCCCTCTGGTAGTCTATTTTCTCCAAATTCATTCCAGCGTACCTCGCTCATTCCCATTATGTCTAGTTTATAGTTGATAAATTCTGCTACAGCTTGATGTAACTTTCCACTCTCGTAAAGTGTCCGTACATTCCAAAATCCGATCCTCGTGGTCCATTTCATTCCAAAGGTTGTCAACTTGTTGTCCGTCCGGCTTTTCCTTCTTTAAGTTTCTTTAACAATAAATTTTAAGAGATGCAGGTTGTTAGCCTACAGTCCCCGAGTGCTTAGTGGGGCTGCCACCTTCTGGCCTAAGCACATGCCATTATAGCTAGATGGTCTGCTATGTCTCTCACAAATTCTTTACAGGGAGAGTTGAGACTGGTCTCCCTAACCCTCCTCCTTTCTTCGGGCTTGGGACCGGCAACGACGCCCATGGACCTACTCAATCCACCCCATGGTTGCCGTAGGCGTAGTTTGTCGTGCATACATTTAATAAAAATACTACATCTCATCTTCACACATCTGGGTTCGATTTTAATCGAGGAAGGAATATTATGTCTACAACGTGACATGATATTACTCCTCGTAAATAATTAATCACAACATCATATCTATGTTTTTGTGTCCAACAAGAATCTATCACGATGAGGATATCGAACGATAACTACCCTAACGTCGGATGATAATTAATCTTCCAAGAAGATTCTAGCTTCCAATAAATTAAATGACTGAAAGTTCAAAGCTTTCTTCAATAAAAACATACAGTTAGTCATATTCGTATTCTCTTCATTCAGAACGAATGTCTATGAGTTCTGACGATAATAATCGTGTCCACGTTAAATGTTTCTTTTCCACAATGTGACATGATATTTCACAATATATCACTACCAAGATCTTCTTTCTTGACGTTTCTTCTCGACGGATAAAATGCCCAAATTAAACTAATAAAAATTAATTTAATGGGTAACATAGACGAAAATGTCTATCACCTGCATTCAGAATGAATACAAAAACGTCGAAAATAAATTACTGTTCCTTAAAGGAAATGACAAAATCTTGTTCCTCGAACAAGTAAATAATCTCAGTTCAGAAACTGGATTCCTAACAAACGAAGTTAATAGCGTCGCAAGACGATCACTATAATAAATTTCGAAGAATAAAAATGCTATACATGGAGTACATAAATACTGTGTCGAAAAATGGATAAAGGATTTGCTCAGAAAATGTCACTACAAGCTCTAACTACAAGGTTAGTGAACACTGATACCTGGTCTCGAAGTCTAGAAGATCAAGATAGAGTATAACAAAATACTCGGATGTTACATCTCCCAAAGATCTGGGCTGGATACTAGCTCGTCTCCACGAACTCGTGACCTCAGGAAAGGAACGAATTCCCCCACTGGAAACAGCAAGCTCCGACCGGAATCGAACTGCGGGCCTCCAATCATCATCTTCATTTTGACCGGGATAACCCTGGACCTCTTGATAATCTTGATGTTTCTTCTATCTCCGTCACAGCACAGTCTCATCATAACAGTGAGTAGCATCGAAAGTTCTGCTTTCCGCTTCAAAAGGCATTTGAAGAGAAAGTCTTGGACCTCACTCGTATAACGAACATTCATGTAGATGGAATCTGAACATCGTTCTGTAGTCTCTGATGTTAATGTTGAGCTCATGTTTGACAAGAATGCACTAGAATATAGTTGTGCATCAAGTCCCATGATTGCTCACTATGTAGACATTCACGAACAGTCTCCTCTAACGAAGCTCCATCGCTGACTATATTGCTTCTATCTGCTTATACTCCTGGCGCACATTAAAATTTAGTCCATAATAATCTTCATAATACTAGACTGAATATTGTTCTTCACTGTGGAGTACATCTCCATCCTAAGCGTTGTAAAATCGCTCCACACAAGCAATATTAATATGCACTCGTACTCAAGGGTGGCTGTTGACTGAGCTGCAGTCGCTCGGACAAAGTGTCGAATCGCGCTGGAAAGAAACACTTTTCTCGCGCTTCACAAAACTGCTTATAATTGCTGAAATACTTCTCTCAAACTTCTGAAAGTTCGTAATACACAATATCCGCTAGTCAGCTACAATATGTAGTTGAAATAAATTCTCTGAAGTCGATCAGACCGAAGTGATTGCGGTATATGTGAACCTCGCAACTTCACCTAGATTCAAGGTGCGGTCGTCTCCTAATTCCGCCCTTGCGTATGCCTTGTCTCCACGAGTCACCTTCCTCTAGCTCGGTGAAACACTCGGAACTCCTTTCTCTTCCAATTGCACACGTCTGACCTCTTCGACGTTCAGATACACAAGAGCCCCGGTGCTTGGCGTCTCCCCTCCAAGTCTACCGATTCTAGCCGCCTTTTCGAGTTCCCTCTTGAATTCACGCGGGCTCTAGCAAATCGCTTATTTCTTCCAATGGCGACCTGCTATTGACTTATAAAATATTTCCAATATTCTATTATCATATTCTTCTCTTTTCCAATATATGAATTCATTCTCTAAGGGCTTAAATGAATTAAATATCCATAAAAATTTAGTTGCTGGAACTCCCGTCTTCTCTAAAACTTCTTCCTATTGGCTGTAAGCTCATATCCAATGGGATAATTTATAACAATATTTAAACAAATCCTGGGAATATTCGCTGTTGCTAGGTCGATTCCAAGCTTCTAGAAACTTCCATTGCGCAATACAATCACGTGACGGAATTTCCCTCCTAGCTCGACGTCGCCTCATGACTGGTTTCTGCCAAGTTCCAGCCATCATATTCCTTGGTTAAATTTTATCATGGGCTTCGAAAAAAAAAATGTAATATTCCCATTTTCATCCCTTATAATTCATTTCACGGGGGCAATACATCTTGTGACTGACATCAAAAAGGCAGAAAAGCTAATAGCGAAGCCAACATTTATCGACAGAACAATTTATGGTCCTAACCTAGCTGCTTTCCACACGGCTAAACGTAACATTGTATTCAATAAGCCTATATATTGGAATGTGTATACTGGATATTTCAAAAACTCTCATGTATTCCCACCACTATGATGTCCTGCTACCCTATTATGGCATGGACAAACTTAAACTCATGTATATGGATACTGACTCGTTCATTTATTTGGTTAACACCCCAGATGTATATCAAGACAATTTGAATTTCCTAGAACACCTGGACACATCTGATTATCCTACTAATCACATATGTTACTCTACATCAAACCAGAAAACGTTGGGGAAATTTAAAGACGAGGCTTGTGGACAAATTATTAAAGCATTTGTTGGACTTAGAGCTAAAATGTACGCTTTAGACATAAATGGTAAAGAAATCAAAAAGATTAAAGGTATTAACAGAGGTGTTATCAAAAATTGTATAATCTTTCAAGATTATAAGGATTGTGTCATGAAAAACAATGTAAAAAGAATACCCATGAACATTATCGCTTCTAAACAACATGACATATCATCTATAAGACTAAACAATATTGCTTTGTGTCCTGGTGATGATAAAAGAGTGATTGATGCTAATGGTATAGGTACACATGCCTATGGTCACTACTCAATCAATAACCATGCTTAAAGAGTTAAGTTGTGAATATAAAAATCTTCTGCCTGCAACTGGCAAATACATAAAACAAAACAATTTAGGAAATAAATCCATAGCACTACAAAAATAAAAAAATGGTATTCATAATCAAAAATAAATAAAATAGAAAACAAAATAAAAACAACTGTACAATTTATAACAAAAAAAGAATGGATTATATATAGAAATGTATTATGTGTAAATAGTGTACATGTATTTAAAATAAAAATATTGTATGGACACTGCTTGTACATTTTTAATTACTACCCACCTCTCTCCACTCCTAATGCAAAATGAACATGTAAAACACAAATTGGAAAATCTATGTTTCCATATTGACAAAATTGAAAAAACATTAAACTGAAATTTTAAAAGCTGTAAATGGGAATTTCGTAAATTGACAAATGTGTAAACAACAAAATGCAAAATCCATGTTTCCATATTATGAAATTGAAAAACTTATAACTGACATTAAAAAAAACTGAAAATGGGAAATTGGAAAATTGACAAATGTGTAAACAACAAAATGAAAAATAAAATAGCCCGGTTATGGTAGTGATCATGTTGTACAGTAGCCTATAAGACTGGCATAAGGATAGTTGCATGTGCCCTTATATACTTTGTGTAAGTGCATTAGCCTTTGGATTAGCTTTGGTAAAGTTAGGTTTGGTCAGGTTAGGTATGTGACCTTGTAGCTTACTCTTTTCGGAAAATGTAAAATGTAAAATCTAAAATCAAAAAATATTAAATTTAATATGTAAAATCTAAAAAAAAAACTAAAATCTAAAATACAAAAAAAATCAAAAATGTAAAATCTAAAAATAGTAAAATGAAAAAATCAAAAATCTAAAATGTTAAAATGTAAAATGTTAAAATGTAAAGACTAAAATCTTTAAATGAGGTTTCTGTGGATTAGGTTAGGTTAAGTAGGTTATAACTAAGTTTATTATGTGTGCTCTCTCATTGCTCTTACTTTTTTGCGCACACTTTTTGATCTCACTTTTTGCTGTCACGTTTTGCTCTTATATTTGCACTCACTTTGAAGTTAGGTTAGGTGAAATTAGGTGAGGAAATGCTTGGTTAGGTTAGGTTAGGGTAGGTTATAACTAAGTTTATTATTTGTGCTCTCACATTTGCTCATAGTTTTTTTCATTACACTTTCTGCTCTCACTTTTTTTTTTGCTTGCACTTTGAAGTTAGATTAGGTTAAGTTAGGTTAGGTTAGGTTAGGTAAAGTTAGGTTAGGTTATAACTAAGTTTATTATTTGTGCTCGTACATTTGCTCACACATTTTGCTCTCACTTTTTTTTTTTTGTTGCCTTTTACTTTCAAGTTAGGTTAGGTTAGGTTTGGTTAAGTTGGGTTAGGCAGAATGGCTGAGGTATTAATTAAACCCAGCTGCTCTGAGTTTTTTGCCTCACAAGGCTGAGTGTACCCCGTCTCAACCCTCAGCCCAGAATTAAATTTCTTGACAGAGCCAGGACTCGAACCCGGGTCTCTACAGTAAGAGCTAAGAATGCTGGCCACTACACCAAAAAGTGGACAATATAAGGCTGGTCTTGATTGTACATGATCAATGCATGATTACCTAATAATAATAATAATAATAATAATAAAAAATATTCCATTTAGCAACGTAACACTGTAAACCTCTCCCTGTGACGTCATTCACGGTCTCAGGGCGTGGCGGCCAATTTGCGCATTAGCCCCTGCCCCAGCTCTGACTGCCACGTCCATAAGAATAACATAGGACAGTTGCGCGCGGCGGCCATCTTGCGCATTAGCCCCTGCCCCAGAACCGCTCTTTTATTCCTACTGACCACGATGTTGCAACGTCCCTAAAGAAACAACAACAATAACAACGAGCTGAAGATCATGGCCTACCTATATCATGTCATGAGTGCTTGATAAAATTAGTAGTATCCCGAATTAGTTATTGTTTTAAGTGACGGAACAGCGAGGTCAACTGTCCCTCGGTATCAAGAGTCTATCTCCAGTAATGTCATTAATTTAAAATTCTCAGACAGAGGGAGAGGTGGTCTCCGGTATCGAAAGTCAGATTTTGTTTCGCTGGAAGAAGTAACGGAAGAAATGATATCGGTTACGCTGAGCAGTCCAGGAATAGCATGAACACTAACTAGAATACTGTTGCCGCATGTTGCCAAATATCATATTCTACAGTATGGAGTAAGTGATCATCCTGAGGAACTGAGCAGGATAAAATTGCAAATGTTTCTGCGCCCATCTATCACTAACTACACCAAGTACTTACATTAAATAAATAAAAATAGTGTGTGGGTATTGCCTGTTTTTCTTAATCGTTATCCTCATGTCCCACTATTAATGCAATTGTTAACCATCAACAGTCTCTAGCTATGTTCAGAAAGAGTGGTCTTAAACGATACACTCTATCTGTGGTTTGTGTATCGAGTAACATAACAATATAGTGTCACCAAGCCATGTTAAGGCAATAGTTATGTCAGGTAAGGCGTTCGAACTCTTGCTTCCTTGTACTGACAATTTGAACTTAAGTCAAACGCCTTAACCACGTGGCCAACCTGACAGATACTAATTTAATTCGTTCTGTGAACTTGAGTGTTTACAAAACTTTCCAGTGTACATTGACTCAATGACTTGTTTGTTTTTGAATGCAGAATGTTTGTTTTTTCTGTTACATTGTAGTTATCAGTCTTGTGAACTGGATGTATAATATAGGGTTAAAGGCATCCTAAAATAATTTTAGAAAATCTCTCAGGTATCGTGTGATGGGTTTTAGTAATGAGTCACTGGTCGTTGACTAGCATTTTCCCCGTTACACAACATTACTTTGGTAAGTTCTACATGTTGTTTGTCTTCAGTTACAGCTCTCTATGCCTCCCTGTCCTGAGCTAATCATTTCAAACGCTTCAATTATCCTCTTTTCTGCATCAAGAGTCCAAGTTTCACTTCCACAGAGCACCAAAATCTATATTCGATGTCAACAGATTCCTTTTCTATAGAAATGCTTTCCTTGTCTGAGCTACATAAGTATCCTAATCGTCTCTGGTATAATGTCTTGTTTAACCTACATGGTCGCTCGGTTTCTATATAGGTCTAAGCATCTGTTGTATATAACCCAAAATAGCAAACAGCTTTCTAAAACCCCACAAACTGGTCAATAACAAGAATAGTCGCCAAAGTGTTTCCCTGGTAGCTAACTCATATCCGGTTAGTCAATTCTTATTGCATGGCCAGACAAGACTTAAAACTTAGTCTTAACATAAAATCTAATCATCTATCTACATACCAGTGTATAATAAATAGTCAATATTAGTTTGGTCTTTACCTAAAATCTAAAATCAAATATCTAAATACTAAAATCTAAAAATGTATAGTACAGAAAACATAATTCCAAATAATACAAATCCTTATATGTCTTTCTTTGATAATTAGGTCGGTAAATTTATAGTCATGACATTATGGTTTGGTATTTTCACAAAATCTAAAATCTAAAATCAAACATCTAAAATGTAAATTCTAAAATCTAAGGTCTAAAATAAATAAAAATCTAAAATCTCACATGCATTAAATGTATATTAAACCCAGTCCACCTTTGTATTTGGAATCCAAGTAATAATTTAAAAAAGAGACAAGTGTAATCGGTTTTAAACATTATCTCTGCTTTTTTATATGTTTATGATATGCGTATTAACCAGAAATCCAATCCTGGTGTACCTTAGTGAAAAGGCTAACAGCTTAACCACTGCGCCACCATGACCTTCTTTCTTAGTTGGGTTCGTTCTAGTCCTCAGAGCTGGAAAACGATTTAAGACCTCCAGTGCAAGAGCCGAGAGTGCTTGCCACTGCAGCACGAAATGGTTAGCTGGTACCATTAGACGACCGGAAATGATAGTATTTATGTTAGCAATGCATTTCTGTCATCGGCCTACTGTCTGAGCACTGTCAGAAAGACAGTTTAGTTTGTTGCGAGTGCGTGTATAGATTATTAGCCTGGAGTACTTCAAGCTTGTTGTGCGTAGCGACCATCTTGCCCAGTAACCACTGAGCAAGTTTTAACAGTCAACCCATAAGAAAATCCTTGGGATAGTTGTGTGTGCTTTAGCTCCACGTGCTAGCTTTACCTTACCCTCTATAGGTTTCTTTCTGTCATCGCCAATGACAGCATCCACCGACAATTTTTACACTTAGGCCCGTGGCTTGTTCTCGATTAGGTTTGGTTCGGTTTTGGTTCGGTTTAGTTGGGTTTAGTTCGGTTTGATTCAGTTTGGTACGGTTTTGGTTTGGTTGTGTTTGGTTTTGGTTCGGTTTAGTTCGGTGTAGTCACCATATTATTTTTCAGTCACCCTCTTTAACCAATGAATTAAACATAGTCTGCTGTTAATTCTTGAATCGATAAATCGGATTTTGTGTACACCGTTTGTCATGCCATGCCTGCAACCTATACTCCCTCCATACTGCAGTCAGGTCAAAAAACAAGTTCCAATGGTCAAAGACGTGTCAGTCACCACACGTGTAGTCTACAATAATTCTTTCTCTTCCTGACTATGTTTCATCACTCACAGTAAACATCTAACATTATAGAGTTCACCAAATATCGGATTGCCAGGCTGTGACATGCGGTTGCAGTGCCTGCTTTAACAGGTCGTACGCTGCGCGCTAAGTAACTCCATTATTAATTAGTTTTCATAAAGCAGCTAACGTCTTACCTCTTAAAGCCAGGTACACTCACGTATAAATACAATGGGTTGCTCGTGTATTTACGCTTTTTGTCATAACATTTTTGGTTACAGTCCTGGTCCTCAGCAAAGGGGATATGATAATCTTTTGTTTCAGCCTACATAAAAGTCTTAGCGTTACTGGTTCACAAAATATAATGGGCGAATGACCTTACAGTTTTGGGATATTTCAGTAAATTCATGCGTCGTTGAGAAAGGGGTTTTGCACCACACAAAACAATACTTCGCATAGCCATCTACAATTATTGGTTTATGAAATCTCAGGTCAATGACCTTGCAGTTTTGGGATATTTGAGTCAATGAGTGCACCATAGCAAAGATCTAAAAAAAAATACCCTGAAAAAAGTCATCGCATGACCCTCTGCGATCAATGGTTTGCAAAATATCAATTGATCTATTGAACACAGCCACCGTGGCCGGCGACATGCGCGTTGAAACACACGCCAGCCGTACCGTCTCTCTCGACGACCACTCTTAATTAAAATTTAAAAAAGAAAATTGTTTTCAACATGTATGGCGATAAGCCCTTTGTGACTTTTTTTTTGAAAAGTAAATACTACATTCAAAAGGGGGTTGTCACCCCAAGTCTTTGGACACCTCGTATACGCCTCTACCCTTATTGGGTTGCAAGATATTAAAAGCCAATGACCTATCAGTTTTGGGCCTTTTGGTTACATTAGAGAAAAAAGGGGGGTAACACCCCGAGTCATTTAATACCTCATATAAGTCCCTAGCCTATTGGTTCGCGAAATATTAACAAAAGTGTAGTTAGGCCCTTTTTACAAAAAATAAAAATACATTCAAAAACAGGGTGTTACCCCAAGTCCTTCGACCCCTCATAGAAGTCCCTAGCCTTATTCGTTCACGAGATATTAACAAAAGTGTAGTTAGACCCTTTTGAAAAAAAAAACACATTAAAAACAGGGTGTTACCCCAAGTCCTTCGACCCCTCATACAAGTCCTTAGCCTTATTCGTTCGCGAGATATTAACAAAAGTATAGTTAGGCCCTTTTGACAAAAAAAATAATAATACATTCAAAAACAGGGCGTCACCCCGAGGCTAGCAAACTCCATATGCCAAAATTCCATCACGGGTTAAGAAAATATTAACAAAAGTGATGTTGGACCGTTTTGACAAAAAATAAGAATACATTCATAAACAGAGTGTCACCCCAAGTCCTACAACACCACATACAAGTCCCTAGCCTTATTGTTTCACGAGATATAAAAAATCCAATGACCTATAAGTTTTGGATCTTTTGGTAGTAGGTTAGTAGTGGGGATTCTAGGCCAGGGGCAACTGAATAGGCCACCCGCAATACATGAAGTCTAAAATAATCGATATCTCGCGAACCCATGATCGGATTTTAACAAATGAGGTGTCGTAGGACTCGGGCTGACGCCCTCTTTCCTATGGGCAACTTATTTCAACCGCAAAATAAAACGAACCCCTACTAGGGGGTGAACTTGTAATTTTTTAGAAAATGTCGCTTTCCAAGTTCAACATGTATGCGGGTCAGTGCTATGATGAAATTAAACGTTGCTCCACATGAAACGCATGCGTACAACTGGATGCTGCAATGATTTAACATTTTTGTTGTTTGTTTTTATGCATGCGCATTTGTGGATTTTGTAAGAGAGCGGGCTTTTCAAATAATTATTTATGGATGTGTTTTTTTTAATTTAACCAAAAGATCGAAAACTAATAGGTCATGCACTTTTGTTAATATCTCGAAAACCCATAAGGCCAAAGACTTGTATGAGAGGTCGTTGGATTTGGGATGACGCTTTGTTTTTGAATGTAATTTTCATTTTTGTCAAAAGAGCCTAACTGCACTTTTGTTAATATTTTGAGAACCAATAAGGCTACGGACTTGTATGAGGGGTCGTTGGACTTGGGATGACACTCTCGTTTTCTAATGTATTTTTGATTTTTGTCAAAAGAGCCTAATTGAATTTTTTTAAATATTTTGCGAACCAATAAGGCTACGGACTTGTATGAGGGGTCGTTGGACTAGGAGTGACATTTACCTTTTGAATGCTTTTTTATTATTATTTTTATTTTTCATTAGACTTGATAGCTCGTGTACTGAAATAGGAGTGGCTGTAGGTCCCTATATGATCCGGACACCTAGCGAGGTGCCTCCGTGGCAAGTCCCGCGACCGGAAATTCGGTTAGATCTGCACCGAGGTCCTAAGGTCAACACGGATGCCTCCGTTTACCGGAGGCAGTTCCACAGCATAGTTCACCAATTTCCGGACGCTGGCATTCTCTACACGGATGGTTCGAAGGTGGACGAGAAAGTGGGTTGTGCTTACGTTATTGATGGTGAGGCCTGTAATGTGTTTCCTGCAGAGCTCGTTGGCATCTATGAAGCTCTGCAGTTTGCACTACAGGATGCACGAATCCACTTTCTCGTGTGTACCGACTCCTTGAGTTCGTTGCAGTCAATTGCTACATGTTTCCCGCAACACCCCCTAGAGCAACGAATCCACGACCAACTAGCCGGGCTGTGCCACGCTGACTCTCGAATCATCTTCCTGTGGCTTCCAAGCCACATGGGAATTGCGGGAAATGAGTTAGCAGATCAAGCTGCAAAAGAGGCGGTATCACTACCACCTCGACCAATGGAGGTACCCGCTAGAGATATTCGCTCTCAGTTACGCCTACAAGTTCTGGCATTTTGGGAGAGTCAATGGCTAGCTGACCCACTGCCCAGTAAACTGAGAGCGATCAAGGGAACTACTCGCGTGTGGCGGAGCTCTTTCCGGTCACGGAGAGAGTCCGTCATTTTGTGTAGGCTAAGAATAGGTCATACAAGATCCACCCACTCGCACCTAATGAGAAGGGAAGACCCCCCACTTTGTATCTGTGGAGCCGTTTTCACCGTGGCCCACATTTTAACCGAGTGTGTGGATCTTGCTGACTTACGAAGAAACCTTGGTTTGCAGATGACACTCAAACTTATATTAGCCGATGAAGCGGTGGCTGCTGATCGCGTTATCCACTTTATAAGTGAGAGTGGGTTAGGGCCGGCAATCTAAATTTTCCAGTGAACATTGACTCAACGACTTGTTCGTTTTTGAATATTTTTGTTTTTCCGTAATTTTTGTTTATTGTTATAAATTTTATTTTTATTTATTTGAGAAAGAGTGTAACGCCATACTACTCCGCTGTGCCCACGTTTGCGACACACAGCGCGCTCTGCAGCGCGTTAGTGCAACTAACTTTTGGGGGGGCAGGGGATAACTGGCTGGATGTTGATCGCCATATGGACTTACCCAATGTTAACAAAATGCCCATCACTTCGTATGTAATAAATTAATAATGAATTTGTGCTTTGGCATCTTCAAATTCAATTTGTGCTCCTTCAATATCAATAGAGAATAGTACTGCGAGCTAGAAACTTCACTCGATTATCTACTAATAGCAGAACTATGGTTACATTTCCTTGGTACTAGAATGTAAATTTGAAACTACAATTTCAAACAAGGAAACCGAAGCCCGAGTTAAATGTGTCTGTAATTTTTGCCACATTCTTATGTTTCAGGTAGATCTGAAAAACTGATCATGCTGATAAAGATTTAATTTCCATGTAATAAAATCATACAATCAAAAACTGACAAACGACAGACGATCGAAAGAAGAATTGGAAGAACCTGCATTAAAAAAACCAGGAAGACTGACACTGGCGGAGAGTGCCCAACAAGGTCGTGTACAATGAATTGGAACCCAGTACTGATACCATGCGTAAGAGGAAACGGATTCTTTGGACACACAATGAGAATGCAGGATTAGAGACAACTGAAACAACTGGTACAGTACAATCTCAAGTTAAGAAATGCCACAACAGGATGCAGGTGGATTAGTGAAATCGGAGAGGACATTGGCCGTACACCAGATAAGAGTAAATTAAAAAACAGAATCTAGAATATCAGCTTCACACTCGCAGGAAACAAATAATAATGTTATTGGTTTTACGTCCCTTTTAACTACACAAAGTGTCAAACCGCATATTTTCAATCCAAGAAAGAGCTCAAAGATCGGAGCGTATGAAAAAGTATTGAGAGGAGGGTAAAGCCCGAACGGTGCCTAAGAACAAAGACTAGATCTTCTTCTTCTTCTTCTTCTTCCTCTTCTTAGCGTCATCCCGTAGGAACTGGGTCCGCTCTTTGGATCAATGCACGCCATTTCTTGCGATCTAATGCTTCCCGCGATTTCAAGTTTCTTGATCGTAAATCTGCGTTAATAGTGTCCAGCCACCGTAATTTTGGTCTCCCACGCTGTCTCGGGCCATCAACCGTTAGATGGTAGGCCGAGCCGATGACTGAAATTTGTGGTGCACGGACGTGTCCACACCAACGGAGTCTCCCTTCCTGCATTTTCTCATTGATTGGAGCCACGCCAGCTGTATGTCGAATCGTTGTGTTGGGGATATGGTCGAGCAGAGAAATGTCTAAGAGATCTTCGCAGCATCCGCATTTCCATGACATGAAGTGAGTGTTCAGTACTTCTAGGTGCTGGCCAACACTCGGTATCATATAATGCAACTGGTCTCACCATCGTGCGGTATATCTTTGATTTTAGGCGGATAGGCATCTTCTTATCACAAAGAACACCGGTGACATCTCTGAATCGCATCCAAGTTGTATTGATTCTTGCTCGCACATCTTCATTCACAGAACTGTCGCTATGCAATCGTGTACCTAGGTATTGGAATGTATTTACCTTGGTAAGAGGAACTCCATTAATACCTATAGCTCCAGGGGTTGGAATCGTTTCGAGGTATTCAGTCTTGTGCAGTGGCGTGTGGTGGAATTTTACTTAGGTTAAGCAATGGTTTTCTTCGCAAAATCATTGAAGACCCAGTTGTAGAAGTTTGGGATGATTTGAACTTAGAAAGTAAATCTATCTCAATTGAAATCAATGATAAATGTTATACGTATGGTTAAAATACCGAATACAAACTTTCACTTTCCTGTTAATAGGCCTACTCAGTTGAGGAGTTGGACAACTTCCTAATAAAATTAATATTTTGTTCTTAAATTTACCGCACATCACACGCTGTCATCTCTAGACCCAAGTCCCGGTGCCAAATTTTAACAGATTTCTCACGCCTACTAGTGTAAACAAAAACGTCTACTGCATACCCTACTCCCTTATATTGCATTAGACAACATTATATCGCTGAACTATAAAAATGACGGTCTACCACTGTAAAACAATCACACGTTTTAACACAGCATATAAAAAGCTGTTTTACACAAACACTGACACGCTTTTTCAATCTATAATGAGCGAGTAAACACACTCTCTTTGAAATCTGACCGCTCCTTGTTTTCTGCCTAAGGTATGTAACTTACGGAATTGCTTCCTAGCCTTCGCTTTCACTCACCCTGCAGTACCAAGAAATACCAAAAGAGGGCATGTCACGCTATTGTGCTGCTGCATGCGACTCCGCAAGGAACTCGCAGTAGGCATCAAAGAACAACGAAGTATGAATGGGTTCATTAAAACAATAAAGGACACAGAGACTGGAATATCACTATAACCAAAGTAAATAATTATTGTACCAGTCATTATTTTACTTGGGTAAGCATTGCTTACCTTACATCCATGGAATACACGCGCCTGGTCTTGTGGATGTTCAATCGAAGACCAAATCCTTGCAGACGATCATGCCATGTCTGCACTTGGGTTTCAAGATTCTTCCTGGAGTCTTCCCGCAAGCATTACATCATCAGCGTATAGCAATGACTAGATATGGACTGACTAAAGTGATCCTATGTGGTCAAAAGAGAAAAGATGAAAATCATATGCACCAACAATATTAAGATATTTTTATAATGTATCTTAATATAATACATGTTGGAAAATTCAGACCATTGCAAATAAAATTAGCCTTAAGATATCATTTGAAAAAAACAGAAATCATGCCACAATAACCAACACCATTCAAAGAAATACAAATTTATAGTACAAAAATTAAAATTGTAACACGATTCAAATATCTAGGAGAGTTAATAACAAACAACTTAAAAGAGAAAGCATCGTTTCAAATAAGAACAAGCAAGTTATCTAGGGTACAAAAGTTAACATAGGAAACTTACAAAAGAAATGCTTATCAATTAATGCAAAAATTAAACATTACAATAGTCATAAAGCCACATACGCAGCAGGGTCATTATTCCATCTAAATGAACATTCTAAAACCGACAGATTACAAAAGATCGAAAGGCGAATTGGAAGAACGTGTATCAATAAAGGATATAAAAAGATGGGCAATGGCGATTAATACCTAACAATATTGCCTATAACAACCTGGAACCCATTACTGATACCATGCGAAAGAAAAGACTAGGATTCTTTGGGCACATCATGAGAATGCTAGATTCACGTCTTCTGAAACAACTAGTACAGTACAATCTTGCTTCAAAAAAAAACTTGATGCCGATGGTTAAAAGATATCGGAGGGGACTTAATAGAAATTGGCCTAACTACAGAAGATGCTATAAATAAGAAAAGTTTAACTACATCACTTAAAATATGACTTTTCATTTCCCACTCATAAAAAAGAAAATTCCAACAAGAATCTTTTCCGCCCAAGAAAGGGCAAGACGATCAATACGCATGAGGAAGTACTGGGAGGACTGCAAGTCTCTTACAGTTCTTACAAGTTGACAAACTAACGGTTGGTTAAAGTGTTCCTATGTGGTTTCAAAAGGCGAAGAGAAGAGTAAACTACCTGTGGTGTAATATAAAAGTACACTATAATATTATAACAATATACACTCATAAGCAAATAACAAAGTTAGAAATTTTTTAAGGGGCGGAACAGTGAGGTCATCAGCTCCTTGCAAATAAGAAAGAAGTATGAGGTGATGCAAGAGTCTCTGTCCGTCAATATTGCGAGTTAGTACCACTGTTCAGAGCTAGGTCCCTAAGTAACATCCGTGCACTCGCAGAAGGAATACATTTAGCCTACATGATGCTTCAAATTAGAGATTGAAAATTAAAATGACATGTCATAATTTCTTAAAAGTAAATTCAAACTAACTCAAAAACCAGCATGAAACTTTGTTTTCATGGTTTTCTCTGATTTTATATCATCTATCTTCCATGGTACCGTATACAAAGAAGTGTTTATATGTTTTTTTCTCCAGAAATCTGGGAAATTCAACTTTTTTAAACTTTGAAACTGGGAAAAGTTTGCTAATTTTCTTCACTGCATGTCTGAAGCAACCTTGTGTTGGAAATGAAATGAAAGAACTGAAACCAAAATGATTATATTTCATTTACTGTATGTTTGACAAAGGTGCTAACGAAGCACCCTGCATGTACTCGAATATTATGGGCTGTCAAAGTTTTAGAGCAGGGGCAGATGACCCCTTAAAACAACAATAACTAACTAACTAAAGTTTTAGAGCAAATATTGCTGAAAGGTTGTCTCACTTCAGATTGGTGGTGGCGGCCTGCTGCTGAGGTTGGAGAGAGTTGAGAAAGAGCTTCAATGTCTGAGAAATAGAATGGAGAGTCTGGGAAAGAATAATAGTCTACCTGCTCGCACGCCGGAGTCCGTCCAGGTGAGTCATAGTTCAATAATAGATTGAGTCTTTTCCTTCTAAGTAGTTGATCATAGATTCATGGATAACTTGTAAAGATCTTCCCATTACATGCTCCTCTGGATTGAGCGTCAGTTGAAAGAACTATATATGTACAGTTTGCGCCACAGTTTTTGGCTGGTCTGCTCCGGTTGCGCAGTCGTACGGGGGTCGTTCGGTGAACCTCGGACAGTTGCAATTGATGCTTGGGTTGTCAGTTGGGCGGAAAGCAACATGCGTGTCAATTGGACATGCCTGAGGCTCGCCGACTGTCCTCTGTACCTGACCAGCCGAAGACTGTGGCGTAAACTGTATTTACGACAGGATTGTAAAAAATCATATAAGAAACATACTACAAATCATCTTCAGATAAACGTTATGTTGTATCTTTTACAAAATGCTTCCATTGATACAGAAGGGAGAAACGTAAGGTTTAAAACCTCCATATGTAGGCCTATGTGTTTTATGTATTTTTATAATTGGTATGAGCAATCATTGTTACAGACCCTGACCTATCATGTGACATTTATTCGTGAAATCTTCCGAAACTTAACGAAAACATGTCATTCCCATTTGGAAAGAATGTCAAATTGAAGTCACAAAATTCATTCTACTTAATTATTTACGTGATGTGTGAGGGTGCATGTGAGTGTGCCTGGTGACAGACTGTTTTAGTGGTAGTATTTTGTTTTTGGTGGAACGTTAGCATTTTTTCGTTAGTAGAAATTTGGTATTTAATTGTTAGTAGAAGGTTAGTATTTTTGTTAGTAGAATTGCTCTATTACTTATCCTATTACTTAGCAACCTTTCAGAATAAATCAATTCTTTACTTGTCTTATTGTCGCTTAAGATATTGATGATATAAACCAACTAATGGCTTACTGAGTTCTGGTGCACGGCTGAAAGCAACGGGAAACTACAGCCGTAATGCTCTTCCCGAGGATATGCACCCCTCTATGCATAATTATATGTGATGATGGCCTCCTCCCTTGTAAAAATCTAATCCGGAGGTAAACTAGTTCCCCGTTCGGATCTACGGGTGGGGACTACTCGAGAGGGGGTTAACATCGCAGAAGTGACAAAGAGGAAATCTGACATTCTACGGATCGGAGCGTGGACTGTTAGAAGTCTGCTGGGACGTGGAATATTAGAAAACTTAGAAAGGGAAATGGATAGGTTGAGGTTGGATTTGGTTTGGATTAGTGAAATGCGCTGGCAGGAAGAACAGGACTTTTGGTCAGGACACTATAGGGTCATTAGCACTAAATCAAACAATGGCCAAGCAGGGGTTGGTCTCATATTGAGTAGGAAACTTGGACAGCGGGTGGAATATTATGAGCAATGTAGTGAACGGATTACTGTAGGAAAAATCAATACAAAATCTACGTGAGTTAAGTTTGTCGCTTAACAGTCTTCTTTATTGATGTACTAAGAAGTTGTTGCTACTGCTGTTAAGTCAGTAGGTCTCGTGGTTCTTACTTCTGATGAGTAGTATCTGATTTCTATGAATGAGAACTCGGTTAGTTTGTAGATGTATTTATTAATCTTTGACAATCCAATATATACAAGTTAACACCAGACAGTCAACCTGTTTAGTTGCTGCTGTAACTCGAAGAGACCTTTCCTTCTTAGCCCAGGTCTTTTATACAAATCCTTTCATAACAATGTGCGTCACAGTAGTGGGGCGCCTCGATAACATGTATGTGGAAATATACATCTTACAGGACATGGACTCATGTCTTTGATAACAGTTCCGTGAATTTGACCACTCATAGATGTTGGAGTCAACACATTTGAAATAACATATTGAATAATTATATGAGGAAATGTACAGGGTCATTTCCTTAGTTCCTTCTAGGAAGTATTTGACAAATAACAATTTACAGATTGTGAAGTAATTAAGTTGACAATAACATGTTGTGAAAGAAGTATGCAATGTAATTTCCTTGGTTTCAAGAATGAACATTCATCAAGTAAACACTTTGTTAATAGCATATTGAGGGATATATTGGGCAATGATGTTCCTTCTATAGGAATAAGGACCATAATCTTTAGGTTAGAATGGGGTCTGGGGTTCGAACCTAGACGGGATACATAACTCCTCCACCCTTTGTTGCTCGTTATCGTCCTAGATAACAATTTTCTTAAATCTATTCTTTACAGATTTAATATATTGATATATTCTTGTTCTAAATATTAACATGATAACACAGAAAATAAGTATTATAATACTTGTGTTCACAGACACAAAAGTTTTCATTTTAGTATTGTATTCTGGAATGGGTTTTAAATCTAACTTCATTCCTTTCACATCGAGGTGGGATGAATGGATATTTATTTCGGTTTTAACATATGGATCATTTGGAGTTGATAGGAGTGGAAACAGGTGTACATAATTCGTAGGTTGCTGTTGCAAAGTTATACCCATGCTTGTAATAGGGCAAGACTCATTTGAGTAGATAACATATGATCCTGCTAATTTTATAGTTCTCTGAGATTCTGGGCAGGTTTGCAAGATTATTTGAGGATTTTTACTAGATAAAAGGCTATGCTTCTTATTTAGTGGTTGAAATAGTTGTACCTCGTCTTTTACAGTGGCAAATTGACATCTGGTAGTGTCCGTTAAATTACATGAAGTTATTCTAGTATTAAAGAGTATACATGCGTGATATTGAGTAATTTTTATACAAGGTGCGTTAGACCATCTTAAGGTAGGTCCTTGCAAGTAATATTTTTCCGGAGGGATTAATATTAGATTATTGCTAGGTACAGGAGAAATTTTATACAATGTATAAATTTTAGCATCAGTGATTGGCATATATAATATTACAACCATTTCTTCGTTCATCATGAGAACTTGCGTTTTTGACAGTTTAAGTTTCTCAAATTGATGATACTGGTCAGTATGAATTATAGTTTTTGTTGGGTAGATTAGTTGTAAATGTTTTACAACATTTGTTAAATCCTTTTGGGAGAACATCTTGATATTTGTCATTTCATTAAATGACAAGCTAATAGTATCTTGGATCTCTTGTATGATTTTATCTAATTTGTTCGTACACAAGAGCACATATTGTTGATGTTCCAGAAGGTTAATCTTGAAGTCTTCTTTTTGTAATATACCTTTAATTACCTTCATATTATAGTTTACATGGTTCATTTCATTATAGAACTTTTGAGCAATGGAGTTACTGAATGATACTAATTTATTAATATGTTTAATTTCCTTGGCGTTACTTTGTTTTAATGCTTCTAATTGATCTTGTAGGTTGCCTAGATCATCTTGGTCTAGATTACCTGATATGAATTTAATTATACTACCTAAACCATTTATAAGACCTCTCTTACTTCTAGGTGTAGCAGGTAGCAACTTATTTAATTCCTTTTTTGTTTCTTTAATTGATTCTCTTAATTCTGATATTAGATAAGGAAAAGTATTATTGCTTCGTGATACGAGACTTGAGATAGTGTCTTGAATGTTATTATAAGATTCTTTTAAACTCGTTAATGTGAAATGAAACATGAACCGGTGATAATCGTTAATTATTAAGACTGGTCCTAATGTGTCGGCATAGAATCCTTGTGTCTGGATGGGCTGTGTGATGATGGTGCCATATCCAGGGAGGAATCTGGAATAAGAAATTTTCTTTTTGGTTTAATGTCCCGAAAATTCCTTACATGAGTTTTACCGTTTCTCATTTTACAGTTTACCCTATTTTCTTCAATTTTGGTTATGATACCTTCGTTGTACAGGTTTTTTGATTTCTTGTTTCTGGTGTGGGGATCTAATACGTAGACAGTTTCATTAATTTGGTAATTATGATTGAAAGTGTCGGTGTTTGGTTTAGTATGACTCTCTTTTACAATTTTCAACTGATTTCCTTGTCTTTCAATGTATTCATTGATTTTGGGGCATGGCGAGAAGACGTGGTCTAAAGCCTTATAGTATGGTCCGTATAGAACGTTGAAAGGAGGTTGTTTAGTAGTGGAATGGATTGAAGAATTGTAATTCGTGATTATGGTGGTCGCGAGCTCTGAGAGCGTAGTGAACTTATCGTGATCTCTGGAGATACGAAGTTTCTCTTGAAGGGTCGAATTCAGTCTTTCTACTGGTGGATTAGATGAAGAATTCAAAGGGGTAGTAGCGTGATATTCGATGTTCTTGGCTTTACAAGATTCTTTTATGACATTGTTTTCGAACTCTCCTCCTTGGTCATGTGTGATTTTCCTTGGGAATCCATGGTGGGAAAATTAAACTTGTAATTGGCTTAGTGTGGCCAGACCTGTACCATTTGGTAAAATGTAGGCTTGTCCATAGTTTGAGAAAATGTCAATTATAGTTAATATGCGACTTTGCTCGAAGTGAAACGTGTCGATGTGAATTTGAGAGAAAGGGTGATCGGCGGTGATGGGACCTTGGTTCGATACCTCGTTAGGGTGTCTCTCGTATTTGTTTCTCTGACAGAGGTTACATTGATTGATGATTGTCCTAATTTGTTCTCTTAAATGAGGCCAGTAGTATTTGGACTTAAGATGTTCGTAAGTTTCTACTATACCATTGTGGTTTTCAGAATGATAGTGTGAAATCAGCTGTCTCTGAGTTTCGGGGCTTTCAATGTCTTCCAAGAATTTGGATGACCTGATAATGATTAGTTCAGAAGTAAATAGCTTCTGGCATGCCCTGATGAATGGGATCTCGAGAGTGATATCGTCAAAATAAGTAGCGTACTTGTTTGAGGTTACTATTATTTTGAGGAGGTGATTTGCTAAATCTTCCTGAAGATTCTTCTTTGTGACAATCATTATGTGTCTGGTACATTTTTTAAACAGGTTTTGTTTAAGTACCTTGGGATAATTACCATATTTTACAATAATCTGATTGCGGTTTTGGTTTAAGTTCCGTTCAGATATTTTCAATGTGAATATGGGATCTGCTTGGTTTGAATGGACAGTTTCATTATCCATATCATTTTGGTAGGTGTCATCTCCGGGGATGGCAATGATTGAAGCTGTTTCATCAGCCATGTTAATCTCTACTCTAGAGAGTGCGTCTGTGACATAGTTAGTTTTGCCTTTGACGTAATCAGACTCTCCTAGTTTTGTGCAGGGATATTCTTGAATGTTACCGTATGTAATGGAATTTATTTCCAGTGGCTCAACTAAAATTGGTTCCTTAAACTCTTGTTTTAGTTGTCCCTCTGTGGGCTGTATGGCTTGGTGAGTTTTGGCATCTAAGAGATACATTTCACCATATTTAAAATTCAGAACATACTCATTTTCTTTTTCGATATTGATGGGAATCGCAGTGTTAGCTGTATCTACTGTGGGTTGAAAATTATTCACTTGCTTATGTGAGGAATGAAAGTGAAACGGTATGCCCGTGCTGTTGACAGTGACTAGGTTCGAGGCGTAGTCAATCTTTGCGTCTAATTGAGCGAAATCTGCGTTACCTAAATTAATTAAGTCTTCGATTTTGATGGCTGGGCCAAGCGAAAATCCTGAGACTGTTCCTCTGTATCGCACTCGTATTCATAGTACTGAGTGTCGTACTCTTGCGGGTAGTTCTGTATGTTGTACTCATCTACATACTCTAGTGATTGCTGTATGGGACCTAAAGCTTCCTGTTCGATGTCTTCTGAAGGTTCTAAGTGAGCATTCAGATTACCACCTAATGGTTGAAACACCTGACATCGGCTGTGGAAATCTTTGCTGGTTAGTGGGTGTGAAACGTCGGCCAATATTATTGGGAGTTGGGTAAGGACGATTCATGGGGTTTGGTGGCGTGAAAGGCTGAGTGTTCGGAGCTTGAGTGTGTCCGAAAATTGGTTGTGGTTTATCTTTAAAGAAGGGTCTGTGGGTTTGATTTTGCATGAAAGGTTGGTTAAATGGGTTCCTTGGTGGAGCGGGGTTAAAATTCGAGAATGGATTGTGTGCTGAATGGCCTAGTGGTCGAGCTGTTGGAAACTTGCTTGGAGGTAGTTTTCCTCTTAGTTGGTCCATGTAATCTTCATGGGCGCGATCGTTATCATAAGACCTGCATAACCTGAGACAATGATTCAGGTCTGTAATCTGTAAGAACGGTAGGGTTCCAAACCTCCTGCTTTAAACGTGTTTAGGCTTAACTCTTCAAGTTCTCTTAATTTCAATTCCAAAATTTGGTTTTGATAATTGAGATTGCATAAGCTTTTGCATTGCAAAGTCAATCCTTCTAATTTATCATGGTAGTCATTGTATGATTCGTTTCTTTTCTGGAAGCAATTAGAGATCTCCTGGATGAGAAGTCTCTCGTCTTTGACGTTACCGTATTTTCTTATGAGTTTATCTTTAAATTCTTCATAAGTGCTGTTGGCTTCTAAGTCAAGAATGCTACATGCTTCACCTTTTAGTTTTGACTTTATGACGTTAAATAGGAAGTCATTTATTAATACTGAGTTTGTAGTTGACGCTATTCTCTTATGAGTGTTTAGAAACGATTCTGTTCTTGCTAAGAAATAGTCAAGACTGCAAGAATTGGTGCCGTTAAATTCAGGCAAAAGCTGTATCTGAGCATATTCGAATTTTGAAAGTAACTCGGTTTCAGGCATTTTGTTTGAATTTATAAAGACGGTTTTCAAGATTGTTTATGAAATAAAACTAATTAATAGTTAATGAAAATTAAATAAAATTAAAATGAATTTCTTTTAAAGTTAATTACTTACTTATAAGTGTTAATATTAATCAAAATATATGTGAAAGAGCCCCGGTTAGGTTTTCACAATGAAGGAAATAACTTATTATTATAATAAATAATAATAATAATAAATAGCCTTACAAATCCCATAAGGGCTATGGCCTCCTGCTTTGCAGGGAATTGCTCAGATTTAACTCATCAGGTGAGCAAGTCTTGAGGAGCATTCGGGGTTATTCTTTCTGATTGGGCCTTCTATATAGATGTGCAGCTCATTAAAGATTAAGTAAATTATATTACGCTGGCATAACATTCGCTACAACAATCTTCATTTCTGAGTCTGGCGATATCAAGGCCTCAAATATCCATTAGTATTACGGAAATCATAATAGCCATCAACCAATATCTGGGAGGTTCCCATTGCCACTAAGCACAAAGCTTACCCTGTCTAAGCACTTGAACAATGACAGGAACTGCCAAGTCTTTACTCTTCAGTAAAATCTACGTATATTGAACCGTTTCAAATAGGTCTTTTTAAAATGTAATACAAAACCTTACCGGTGGAGTTTTAACATCTAGTTTGGATGCAGATACCTATACACGTTCTTTAACATCCCACAAATCATTCACTATGTTGTGCACTTGTGGTCCCGGAACGAATTAACAAGTGTTTCGCAAGATAGTCGAACCTTTTGAATTCCTTGTAACAGGTGATGCAGTAAGGTTATTTTCCCTAGTGAACACGATGATGTTTCCTCAAATTACAGCGCGAGACAATGCGGTCTCATCCCTGAGTGAACGACAAAATGTTCCATAAGCTCTGTCCGCCGTGCAAATGACTTCTCACATGTGCTACAAGTGTATTACTTCACTCCAGCATGAACAACAGTGTGATTCTTGAGGTCACCGCTCTGTGAGAAGCCTTTATTGCACACCCGAGATATGTACCGCTTTGCTGCATGTCCACTGAACGGTGTCTTTCTAGTTGATGCATTGTTTTATTGGTCACTGCATGTGAGTCTCCCTAGGTCTTTCCACTCCTGCCTCATCTTCGCTGTTCTTGTCCATTGTTTTCCTCCCCATTTTACGAACCAGTCTGCCCATCTGATTCTTTGTCTCCCAACGTTTCGTCTTCCTGTTCTTGGGTCCCACATCGTCATTTTGTACGTCCATCGGTTAGGATCTAATCTCGCTACATGTCCACCCCATCTCCATTTGAGCTGGTCTGCTGATGTACTTATTATTATTAATGATCAAAATATATGTGAAAGAGCCTCGGTTAGGTTTTCACAATAAAGGAAATAACTTATTATTAATAATCAAAATATATGTGAAAGAGCCCCGGTTAGGTTTTCACAATAAAGGAAATAACTTATTATTATTATTACTTTAAAATTAATGATATGTGGATATCCCGTTTAGATTCTCCACAGTATGAACTAGTAAAATGATAAAATTAATGATATGTCTTCTGAAATGAGAGTGTTGATTTATGATGATGTTTTCTTTGTTTCTTTATAATAAATATTTAATTATTTGATTAATTTCTCTAATAGTGACAAGCGAAAGACCAGTATGGGCTGCACTAATTCACTTTTTGTTAGGAAATGATATTACTTTATTATTAATTTTTGTTTTAATAGTTTAGTTACTATATTAATTCAAAAGTAAATAAAGAGTGTAAGGTCTGCTAATTAGAGCCCACTAAATTATTTCCTCTTGAAAGTCACGAATATTTATTATTAAGTATTTATTTTTAATTTAATTTACTAATTTTAATTCAAAACGAAATGACAAGGCAAACTCTACTAGTTAAAGTTTACTGAAATTTGTTTCCGTTTGAAAGGGAAAGGATGTATTATTTAAGTTTGTATTATTATTATTATTGTTGCTCTCCCAATTTGTTACTTGAAATATTGAACCATGCTTTACTAATAATACTCTAGTTCACAAATAAGGTATTATTTGGAGTTTGACTTACAGACAAGAAAAGATGATCAGTGCTGGCTGCATCCTCTTGGAACTGCGGAGTCGGTTGGTTCTCTTGTGTCGTCGTGTGGTCGGAAAGCGCTTCTGGAGCGTTGTCGGCACGTACGGCGATGGCGGTCGGTTGTTGCGAAAGGCGTTACTTGGAGCGTGGGCTTCTTTGAACGTTTGTCGGCGAACTTCCTTCCTTCCGTTAAGTTAGCAAAGTTAGTTGTGGACGAAAGGCGTCTCTTGGTACGTTGTCAGTTCCACTTCTAACTTGCTTCCTTCAAGCTGGCGAAGTCGTTTGTGGACGAAATGCCTCCGTGTGACGTTGTCAGTACCACTCCTGGCTTGCTGGCTGGTTCATAGAATCGATGACTGCATCTAGTACTGAAGATAGGTACCTTGGTGTCGCTAGTATAGTGACGAAAGGCCTCCTTGTGAGGTTTGTCAGAACACTGTACCAACTTACTCGTTGATTATCTGGCAAGGATAATCGTTACCTATCCCGGACGGGCCCCCAGTTAAGTTTGTCGCTTAACAGTCTTCTTTATTGATGTACTAAGAAGTTGTTGCTACTGCTGTTAAGTCAGTAGGTCTAGTGGTTCGTACTTCTGATGAGTAGTATCTGATTTCTATGAATGAGAACTCGGTTAGTTTGTAGATGTATTTATTAATCTTTGACAATCCAATATATACAAGTTAACACCAGACAGTCAACCTGTTTAGTTGCTGCTGTAACTGGAAGAGACCTTTTGCTTCTTATCCCAGGTCTTTTATACAAATTCTTTCATTATAATGTGCGTCACTGTAGTGGGGCGCACTCGATAACATGTATGTGGGAAATATACATCTTAGAGGATATGAACTCATGTCTTTGATAACAGTTCCGTGAATTTGACCACTCATAGCTGTTGGAGTCAACACATTTGAAATAACATATTGAATAATTATATGAGGAAATGTACAGGGTCATTTCCTTAGTTCCTTCTAGGAAGTATTTGACAAATAACAATTTACAGATTGTGAAGTAATTACGTTGACAATAACATGTTGTGAAAGAAGTATGCAATGTCATTTCCTTGGTTCCAAGAATGAACATTCATCAAGTAAACACTTTGTTAATAGCATATTGAGGGATATATTGGGCAATGATGTTCCTTCTATAGGAAGAAGGACCATAATCTTTAGGTTAGAATGGGGTCTGGGGTTCGAACCTAGACGGGATACATAACTCGTGCACCACTGTGGTACAAGTCTATATGCCTACCAGTCAATCTGATGATGAATATGTTGAAAAGATCTACGAAGAAATAGATGACATTTTGAGGTATATCAAGGGTGATGAAAATTTTATAGTAATTGGAGATTGGAATGCTGTGGTAGGAAAAGGAAGAGAAGGGAAGATAGTAGGAGATTTCGGATTAGCTGAAAGGAATGATCGACGAAGCAGGCTGATGGAATTCTGCACTGAGCATGAGTTGGTAATAGCTAACACCTTATTCAATAACCACAATAGAAGACTATACAAATGGATGAGACCAGGATATACAGGGCGTTACCAAATCGACATCATTATGGTCAAACAGAGGTTTCGAAACCATATTTTGGATTGTAAAACATATCCCGGTGCTGACATAAACTCTGACCACAATCTGGTTGTTATGAAATGCAGATTAAAGTTGAAGAAAATGAAGAAAATTCAAAAGCCAAAAAGGTGGGCAATAGACGGACTGAAAGAGAAGGAAGATTCAAGAAGAGTATAAAAGAAGGCCTAATGAAAACCCCTAAACAAACTTCAATTGCAGACGAATGGGCACTTTTGAAGAATGAAATAACAAAATCCGCAGAAGAAAACATTGGTAGGAAAGAAATAATAGGTAGAAAAGAGTGGATCACGCAGGATATACCGTACTAGAATTGATGGATGAAAGGCGGAAACACAAGAATGTAAGAGATGAAACGGGGAAAGCAGAATACAGACGTCTGAGAAATGACGTTAACAAGAACTGCAAGGAAGCGAAAGAAGAATGGTTGAAAGAGAATGTGCAGGTATAGCAGAAAGTGTCTGAAATTAGGAAAAGTCCACACAGCTTATCGAAGGATTAGAATACTTTCGGGGAAAAGAAGACTAAGTGCTGCAATATTAAGGACACAGATGGAAAATCTCTAGCAGATGTAGGGGCCGGTAACCTAGATGTTAGGCCCCATAAAACAACAATTATCATCATCATCTCTAGCAGATAGGGAAGAAAAGGTTGAGATATGGAAAGCTTACATAGAGTGTTTGTTTAAGGGAAAGGAGATTGAGAATAATGTAATGGAAAGGGAAGAGGAAATTGATGAGGATGCAAAAGGAGATTTAATATTGAGATCAAAACTTGAAAGAGCATTGGAAGTCTTAATCAGAAACAAAGCACCAGGCATAGATGATATACCGATTGTGTTGCTACAGGCCGGACGTTTGTTTTAGACGAGTAAAAATTCTTAATGGAAGCCTGGAGGCGAGTTACTACAGTACCTGTGTTGTTATCAGCTGCCTCAAGCAGTCCGATGATTGACAAAGCTTTTTCACACTACTACTGAAATACAGTCATTGGCAAATATAATGACGTTCATTTCGTAACTACGTAACGTGTACTTCTGCGTCACACAATACTTCGAAGTGGACTGTACTGTCTGCTCAAGTCTGGAATTCCATTACATCAGGTCGGTGGTGACAAGTATGAAGCGATAGGGTGAGAGAGTGAGTGAGTGTAGGCTCACCCACAGGCTTCAAGGTCAAGGGCAATCGTCTAAAACAAACGTCCGGCCTGTACGCTGCATAGGAGATGAAGGTCTGATCAGGTTAGTTCACTTGGTGTGTAGGATTTATGAGACAGGTGAGGTACCCTCTGATTTCAAGAAGAATGTTATCATCCCCATACCGAAGAAAGTGGGAGCTGACAGATGTGAATTTTACCGTACAATCAGCTTGATTACTCATGCTTCAAAGATCCTGTCAAGAATAATTTACAAGAGGATAGAAAGTCTGATAGAAACGGAGTTGGGTGAAGACCAGATTGGTTTCAGGAGAAATTTAGGAACAAGGGAAGCTGTACTAAGTCTTAGGCTGATTTTGGAAGGTAGAATAAGGAAAGATAAGAGAACGTTCATGGCATTTGTAGACTTAGAACAGGCTTTTGATAACGTTGATTGGACTAAATTGTTTGTCATTTAGAAAACGATTGGAATAAAGTATAGGGATAGGAGGGGTGATCTACAATCTATACAGAAACCAGACAGTAGTCACTCGAGCTGAAGGACATGAGAGAGAAGCTGGTATTCATAAAGGTGTAAGGCAAGGCTGCAACGTATCGCCCATACTTTTCAATCTTTACATTGAACAAGCAATGAAGGAAATTCGAGAAATATTTAAAGCGGGATTGAAGATTCAAGGAGAAATAGTTTCAACTCTGAGATTTGCTGATGACATCGTCATCTTGGCCGACACACCTGAGGGTTTGAATGAGTCTTTGAATGGTATGGACTCTGTCTCGAGGAAAGGATTCACTATGAAAATTAATAAGTGTAAAATAAAAATATTGGAATGCAGCCTAAATAAATCAGAAACCTCTATGGACATCAAATAGGCAGGTGAAAAGCTGAAGAAACTAGGAGACTTCTGTTACTTAGGAAGCAAAATAACCAGTGATGGACGATGCAAAGAGGACATAAAAAGTAGGTTGGCTCAGGCAAAGAAAGCTTTTCTACAAAAAAGGAATGTGTTGACATCGAATATAGATTTAGGTACCGTATTAGTAAGTAATTTTTGAAAGCCTTTGTGTGGAGCGTGGCACTCTATGGAAGTGAAACTTGGACTATTGATGCAGCAGAAAAGAGGAGAATTGAAGCGTTTGAAATGTGGTGTTACAGGAGAATGATGAAGATAAGATGGGTAGATAGGTTTACAATTGAAGAGGTATTAAGACGAGTGGGAGAGGAGAGAGGTTTCTGGCGACTACTAATGAAGATAATAGATAGTTTGGTAGGACACATACTAAGACACCCAGGAATAGCAAGTTTAGTTATGGAAGGAAGGGTCGAGGAAAAGAACTATAGGGGTGGACCAAGGTTAGAATACGTTAAACAGATTGCCCCGGACGTAGGTTGTGGTAGCTATGTAGAGATGAAACGATTAGCTCAGGACAGGGAGGCATGGGGGGCTGCATCAAACCAGTCAATAGACTGAAGACTCAAACTACAACAACATTGGTCATGGGAAAGGGTTGGCCATTCTAAGTCTTATGACATCTCACTTTACCCTCTCCGATTATTAGTTTATTGAATCACAGGTCGATGACCTTGCTGTTTTGGGTCTATTGGTACTGTACCATTATACTCATATTGTTATGACGTATAGTGCAGTTTGAAGTATATGTTGAAGATCGGCGCGATCCACGAGTTGCCAACCGAAACTGGAGTCGGCCGCTCGATTTCGGTACTTTCCGAGGATCGAAGGGCACGCACGAAGCCAGGTGCATATGATTACAACATGGCGACCATCGACCCAGTTTATTGATCGGTCACTAGGACTAAATTTTTATCAGCAATAAGAAGAAAGAGAATAACATGCAAGATTTTCAACATTATACGAGACCCTGGAACAGAGCATAATGTGTATTTTGTTATTTATACAGGTTTAGTATCTGTTGGAGATATTATAAATTATGATTTACATCCACCAATGAGAGAACAGTTCGATCACTGTCACGCCTGAGTGGGGGTAGCGTGAGGCCAGGTGGATGGACACACAGTCAGCTGTGGGCAGATAACACTACGGAGTGCTTGAGAGCATGTCTCATCGTGAAGCTTGTGAACGCGTTTCGTCATTGTAATGTGACGCGAGGTTTATGTCCAACACTTTAAAGTATATGCAGAGCCAGTGTCGAAGGACTCTGTTCGTTTTCACGAGATGCAAGCTATACCGCTACAAGGGTAAAGCAGTATTAGAAACTGTAATATTTCAATACAGCAAGCTGCTTGTCAACACAGCGAACTTTGGTTTTGAAAGCACTTTCTGTTTTCATTGCGCTGATGCCGAGTGCACAGCAATAGTATTGAACTCTAGACACTATTCCTCATCGTGAAAAAAGACATATTCTTAATCAAGATGTCAAGAGGAATAATTTTAGTGCTGTTCATTTCTTTTATAATGGCAGGCTAAATAACGCAGCAACATGAACGCTACTAGACCGGCATTGTTTCGAACATTTCAATGAACTATCGCCATAGCCCCAGTGATGACTGATTCTGATTGTGTGACCACTTGTGTCTACCTCATTAGCAATCATGAATGCTATTCGCATGGGCAGTCATTCGTCTTTCGTTCATTAATATTTCGGCCCGTTATGAAGAATGCGACCCTACAGAGAAACGAACTGTGTGCTGGAAGATGTTGGAGACGTGAAGTAGCGATTCCTGACTATTTACCCAGGATGGGTAATAGCCTTCTGAACCGGGGAGAACGTGCAGTTTGGAGAAGGTATACCCTGGTTCGATTCCCGACGACCTGGGGAATGCTAGTTACAGCTACATATGGGGAAGGTGTGATATGCAGTGCATATCAATGCTCGCTCTTGGAAATTCATCGATCAACAAGGTACAGCCTACACAACTTCATCTCTCGTAGCCAAGTGTAGATATTTCAATGTTAATTTACGCCATTTTTTTTAATGTTTATGTTTTTGAGTAGTATGTCGGACTGTGGAATTCAGGCTTGACGTTTTTAATCATGACTGATTTCACATTCGACAGGTTTTAGACTTCCATAAGAAGTGCAACCCATTTCCAGCTTGTAATTAAGCATGTTTAAGTAGATTTCATCTTAAATTCAGTAATATTTCATGAAGCATTCTTAGGGTAGTGAAGAGGACATCGATAGTCATTTTGTGATTCAGTGTAGTTTATCAACGTGGTGAGCTCTTTATTATGCCAATTTGTGACATTCTTCGCATCGTTAGACTGTGTTTTTGTTAAGCTACATTTTCCTACTGCATTTTCGAACTTTATACATCCGACTTTTTGGATTATGAATAGAAGACTGATTTTGATAGCAAGTTTTGAGTTTTGTGAAGTTCTATTTTATACTTATATAGAGGAGTTCGATTTCTCGCTTTTATTAATAACCATTCTTTGTGTTGGTGAAGAACAGAGGCTGGTAAAGTTTTCTAACCAGACAATTGTGCTAATTGTTATGATTACCATGTCCGGTGGTGTGGAGGCATTACTTTGTTTCTCGAATTCATCCGTGCAGGGGTGTACCGAACATTGGCTTGATCAACTTTCTCTTTATTTGTATTTAACTTGTTTCATGTTAGCTTCTCGCGTGAAGGCATAGTTGAGATCCTAGGTCGAAAGAATTTATCAGTGTTTTTGATTATCGTCATATGACTTTAATATATCTCTGAAACGTCATTCACTTTTTTAAGCAGTGTATATCCCAAATTTAATAAATGTATAAATACATTCCGATTAAGGAGAGTCGATGCTATTGCAATCTCTCATAGCATAGGTATTAATTCTAAAGGGATATTTTATTATTGAAAAAATCCAACCAACATCATTGAAAACTAATGTAAACTATGTATAAATTTAAACAACGATGTAGTAACAACAATTATCAGCTGAGAATGAAATTCGTCATTAAGCAATGAAGGTGATCCAGTTACGTTAAAATATGTATGATTATAATAAATTAATTCTGAATAGAGTACTCAGGGGAGTACATTTGTATAAGAATAGAGCCGCGTGAAGGCAGTGAAAGAATGAAATAAACATTAAGGTATTTCATGGAAACTAACCCATGATAATTGTGATTGTATAGTCAAATATAAGTTGACTCATTTTCAAGTCTAATTCAGCGTTGTACTACAAGCATTTTGTTGTTGCTTAGAAGCATGCTAACTACAAAGTAAAACATTAAAACATGTATTAAATGATGTCAACCTTAATATTCTGGTTTTAATCACCATGCTGACGAGGGTTTTTCAGTTATCCTGATCAGTTATTTTGGTGAATGCAATAATTATTACGGTAAAGTGATAGATTACCTCTATTAAGCTTTGTCATCTGGTTGACAAAGGACCAATTTAAATATTTTCGAATCAGTTAAAGGAAACTAATGATCTTATTCTAATGAAAGAATGTTAAACTGAGGCTTGCGAAATAAAAGGAAACACACATGCGGAGTGTGCCAATATATATAGACATATATTCCAATGTAAATTTTGTACATAAATGATAGTGCTAATTGTAGGATTAATAATGACCTACTCACACGTGGAATTAATTTCAATAGGGCTTTTGAGGCATTGCTTGTGCCATAGTAGGGTATTGTCTTAAAGAGTGTTTAACTTTTTTTTTTTTTTTATGGAGAATACAGTGTGTCTAGTGATGACTAGAAGTTGTATTCAGGTCACTGTGATTTGAGCTTTCGGTTGAAGCTGTAATTGTTTTCCATTTCTTGTAACTTTTTTATAGCACTTTCTGCTATTATGACTTTGTGAATAAATTTTGAAGAATTTTATTTTAATTCTTTTAGAGTGGTATTTTATAGATGCGATAGGAGGTCACGTTAAGGAAACCATCGCAGGCATTTCAGTATAATTCCACGCTTTAGAGATTATGTTTTTCTCATTCTTGTGTTCTACCGAGCTAGATTTTCCATTTGTTGCTATGGCTTTTCTTGACGTTCCCTCAGTTAGGTAATCCTTGTGCCCCATTATCCTCGTCTCTTGTTGAATGGAATCTGGTTTTTTTTAGTCGGGGTTTTCAGGTTCTGCAATCCAACTACCAACGAGGGATATCAACAAGCTGACGGTAGGTATTTCGGGGACAGTACATTCGTTGGCCATGGGAAAGTGTTGGCCATCCTGATCCTATGACCCCTCACTTGACCCTCTACGAATATTAGTTTGTAAGATCTCAGGTCGATGATCTTGCTGTTTTTGGTCTTTAGGGTAAATTGATTGGCCGTGGGAAATGGTTAATCATCCCGTGTCCACGACACCTAACACAAGTCTCTTCGATTATTAGTTAGCGAGATATTAAAAAAAACGATGACATCAGTTTTGGATCCTTTGGTTAAATAAAAAAAAATAACTCATCCATAAATAAGCATTTAAAAAAGCCGTGAGTGCGCATTCGTAAAAAACAAAAAGAATATTGTTTCATAATAGGGTAATGCCTCATTCCTGTCTTTCATGCAGAACAACGTTAAATTCAGAATAGTGTCAAGCCTCATGTCTGTCATACATGGAAAGCATCGTTTACTAAAAAAATACTATTTCACACCCTAGTAGGGGTAGTTTTTATTTTAAGGTGGAAATAAGTTGTCCATAAGAAAGGGGGGCGTCGGCCCGAATCCTACGACACCTCATTTGTCAAAATTTGAAATCTTACTTGGCTGAGGATGTACAGTCGGTGGGAGTAATGGTAGGAAGGGGGCAGATGCACCACTGCTCCCTTACTGAAAAATGAAAATCCACAGCCTGCTTCCAGTCTCCGACCGGGTCAGGAATGCTCCCTTACTCCCATGTACTTATATGTGTGTGTATCTGTACACTCTGCCCAGACCACCGCTAGGGTAGTGCACCAAATCACATTGCAATTCTCTGCTCTGAGAGCTCCCACAACATTTGTTTCCTCCCTAAAGAGCTACTAAAAGGTAGCAATTTGCCTTTGGCGCCCAAGTAATAAAACTTCAGCGATTCTTTTAGGGTTTTTGAATGTCTGTTGCAGGGTTTCGACTTGGTACACCTAGGTGAAACCCGACAAAAACACGGTAAATATTTACGAGATTTGCTAAGGATAGGTCATACAAGATCCACCCACTCGTACCTGATGAGAAGGGAAAACCCCCCACTTTTTACCTGTGGAGTCGTTTTCACCGTGGCCCACATTTTAACCGAGTGTGTGGATCTTGCTGACTTACGAAGAAACCTTGGTTTGCAGATGACACTCAAACTTATATTAGCCAATGACGCGGTGGCTGCTGATCGCGTTTCCGCTTTTTAAGTGAGAGTGGGTTAGGGCCAGCAATCTAAATTTTCCAGTGTACATTGACTCAACGACTTGTTCGTTTCTGAATGATAATTGTTTGTTTTTCCGTAATTTTTGTTTATTTTTATAAATTTTATTTTTATTTAATTATTTGTTTTTGTTTTATTAAGTTTTGGTCCTTTTTTAAATTTAGGTGTCCACCTCAAAATTTTAAATTCAATTCCAAATTTGTATTCTTTAATCTGTGTTAAGAGGGGCAGATGACCTCTTAGTTCCGCCCCTTAAAACAACTGTATATGTATATTATATTTGCTGGATTTTAATAACTTGGCCTTGAAAACCATTACTCCAGATCTGATGATGTTCACCTGACGAACGGAACATCTCATCCGAGCACCCCCTCCCATCCCCCTTTTTTTTCGAGAAGTGAATAATTAATCCACGTAATTTTTCAAACTAGCAGGTGTGAGTTAATAACGTTTATTCCTCGCCTAATATAATGGAGCACATTAACGTGTTGACCGACTAAAGATCAATTATTTTCCCAAATTGTAAACAGCTTATAGAGGAATTAACTTTATTCTGCAGTATAGGGTTGCCAGTTGTCTCGTGGGTGTAATCAGATGGTCCATAACTCAGAACAATGGCTAGAGGCATGGTGTTTTCGCATTAATTTCTGTTAGATTCCGCAAGAGGGTAACTAATTTTCGCGTTATTTCGCGAAGTAGATCTTCGCCAATCGTTTCAATTTCGCTTTAATAAATTATAATATTGTTACTGCTGTGAGTTTGTTTCATCGCCCGCCGCATGAGTCACAACTGCCCCAGGGCTGGGCTGCTCTGCCTCAGTGTATTGCGTGCGCCTTATGCAACAGGATTACTAGGACAAAGGGATGGTCCAGAATATTCGTGACTCAGCCAGTGAAGGAAACCTCGAGAAGCCGTGAACCCTGGATGGGTCTAGAAGCATTTATTGAGTCACCGGCCTGCTATATAAGAGCGACCTGTCAAGCAGTTGTTGTTGTGTTTTTCGAGCTAGTGCGAGCGTTTATCCTGAGCGACAGAAGTGTGGTGACTTGCAAAACCCCTAGTGAAGCCGATTCTCTTGACAGAGGGAGTGAGAAGCATACAGGGGACTGCCTGTGGTTTGAGCGAGTGTGATTCACTGAGCGACAGACGTATTGTGGCGAAGTGCCGTGCGAGTTATGAAATCCAGTGACATTGTTTCCCAGCTTGTGAACAGCGAAGCAGCGTGTAGCAAGTTATCATAAGTAACTGTAGTTTGTGTACATGAGGAAGAGGTGCAGGTAGTTTCTGTCAAGGCCACCTGACTCATTAGGACGGATTAACTTCTGTGGTTTGTTGACAAGTGAAAGGGGGCAAGAGCTCTCCATAAGGAAGAGACTTGAGGAAACTGGAGTAAGGCTCTAATTGCTTGTATTTGCTGTTGAGTGGTGTATCTTTCTGGCCGTAATAAAGTTAATTATTTCATTTAAAGGAACAATCTGTGTTGTGCTTCAACCCACCGTAATCCAGTTAACAAAAGTGTCACTAGGGGGGTGGCACGTAACAACTGGTGTCAGAAGCCGGATTACGAACTCAAACACAAGCACAACACCTGACGGTCCTGGTTTCAAAACCCGAGTAGGTCATTTTTTTAAATTTTCCTGTGAGTGCATGCCCTTTACAAGACAAACATCAAAAATGGAAGCGCAATTTGCAGCTTTGCTGGAAAAGTTAAGTGGCATGGAAGCCAAGATGGAAGACGGCCAGAAGAAGATGGAGGATGGCCAGAAGAAGATGGAGGACGGCCAGAAGAAGATGGAGGACGGCCAGAAGAAATTAGCCAAGGACCTGCAGGATGACCGGAAGAAGATGGAAGACGGCCAGAAGAAGATGGAGGACGGCCAGAAGAAGTTAGCCGAGGACCTAACTGCCAAACTAGAAGACGGCCAGAAGAAGATGGAAGACGGTCAAAATAAGCTAGCGGAGGACCTGAAGAGGATAGAGGACGGCCAAAAGAAGATGGAAAGCGGTCAGAATAAGTTGACACAGGACCTGAAGAAATTAGAACTGGGTCTGCGTGAGGAAATCACGGCAGTGGAAAAGAAGTTCGACGCCTTACAAGTGGAAGTTGCCGAGCTGCGCCAACGCCCGCTGATGGGAGTGGAGGAGAAATTCAACGCCTTACAAAAGGAAGTTGCCGAGCTGCGCCAACGCCCGCTGACGGGGGTGGAAGAGAAATTCAACGCTCTACAAGAGGAAGTTGCCGAACTGCGCCAACGCCCTCCCACCGTTACACCGGGAATATCAGGAACGGGACATAGCAGAGTGACGCCCCCAACCTTCGACGGAAAG
This sequence comes from Meconema thalassinum, assembly GCA_946902985.2. Lineage (NCBI taxonomy): Eukaryota > Metazoa > Arthropoda > Insecta > Orthoptera > Tettigoniidae > Meconema > Meconema thalassinum. The sequence goes on along the minus strand of OX336388.2, from coordinate 186,112,863 downwards.
GTCCCGTGGAGCACCTACTTACGTCAATTCGAGGTGGCCTGGTCCATAAATAACTGGAACAACACAGAACAGGCTACAGCTCTCATTGTAGCGCTGAGAGGTGACGCCCTTAACGTCCTTCAGGCCATCCCGACTGGATCCCAGGACTACGCTTCACTGATCGCCCATATGGAGTCCCGATATGGAGATAGCCATCTTCAGCAGGCCTACCAGATGCAGCTCCGGACCCGGGTACAGAAGAACGCGGAAACCCTGCAGGAGTTCGAGATGGACATCGCACGCCTCGTAAGGCTTGCCTATCCAACAGCGATGGCCGACTTTCTGGAACAGATTGCGACGCAGACTTTCACCGACGGGCTACGGGACCCGGACACTCAACAGGCGCTGCGACTCGCGCGCAATAAGACCCTGGCAGATGCGCTGAGCCACGCACTTGAGTTCGAGACGGCAAAGCGGGTATCTAGAATGCGCGCGCGGGTGCGTCAGGTGGACGTCGACGAACCAGCCAAAGCCGACAAGACCAATCCCCTGGCCGATGAACTGATGGAGGCACTAAGCCGGTTCGTCAAGAGTCGCAGTACCACCAACAAAAACGTAGCCGAAGGATATCCGAAGAGGCGGCCCGGAAGAGGACTACCGACCTGCTGGACCTGCCGTAAGAGAGGCCACCTGAGCAAGGACTGCGGTGATCGCCGCCGCCAAGGGTGTCCGTCGGGACAGTCAGTCATAGGGAAACCGCGCGGCCCAGGAAAGCAAGTATCAGCCAGCCTTGGGGGGCAAAGGTTGGCTTGGGACAGTCGTCAAGCCCTGGCAGTCCAAGTTCGTGTGACGCAGTTACGGAGGGATAATAGCAGTCTGATGGTCGACGGAGTCGTCAACGGAGAGAGCTGACCCATGCTAATCGACACGGGAGCATCGAGGACCATCGTCAGTCCCACCGTGATCCCGAAGTGGAGAGTGCAACCCACACAAAGGAACCTCCAGCTAATAACCGCGACCGGAGGGACCGCACCGGTACATGGCGAAGCATCACTGTACTTCGTCATTGGCCTTCGGGCGATAAAGCATCCAGTGCTTGTGACTGACGTATCAAATGAAGTGATCATCGGACTGGACTTCCTGGACCAGAACAACATCATCTTGGATCTGAGTACCAACACTCTGCACTTCGGAAGTGAGGAACTTGCATTCCAACCAGCACACGAGGCCGTCGCCGCACGACGAATAAGGCTGAGGGAGGACGTCATCGTTCCCGCCAGGACGGAAGTCAGCGCTGCCGTAATTGTCGACGGAACAGCTGAGGGAGTGGCGGCTGTCATCGAGCCAAAATATGAGGACATCCAGACAAAAGGATTGCTAGTTGCCAAGACTCTCATCAACACGACGTCTCGGCCGTACGTCCGCCTGTCCAACCTGAACGACTACGATATTACGGTTCACCGGGACACCAACCTAGGAGTCTGCGAGCCCGTTACCTGGATTGTCCGCATCACAGACACGACGGACGGACAACCGAAGAAGACGCGCCCTGCCAGAAGAACTACAGAAGCTGTACCAAGGATCCCAGGACCATTTAGACGAGGAACAATCACGCCAACTTCGGGACCTCCTACACGAATCCCAGGATGTCTTCTCCGTGGGGAGCAATGACTTCGGCAGGACAAGCTTGGTCCAGCACAGAATGGACGTTGGGGACAGCGCACTGATTAGGGCCCCATTCCGACGTGTCCCGCTCGCCAAGCAAGCCGAAGTCGACCGGATGGTAGAAGAGATGAAGGAGCAAGGAGTGATCGAGCCATCACATAGTCCTTGGAGTTCACCGGTCGTGCTAGTGAAGAAGAAGGACGGTTCCACCAGGTTCTGCGTGGATTACAGGTAGGTGAATGACGCCACGAAGAAGGACAGCTACCCTCTACCCCGGATCGACGACACCCTGGACACCATATCAGGGTCAAGATGGTTCTCCACCTTGGATTTGAAGAGTGGCTACTGGCAGGTGGAGGTCCACCCTAAGGACCGCGAGAAAACTGCATTCTCTGTGGGCAGCAGGGTCTGGCAGTTCACCGTCATGCCATTCGGTCTGTGCAACGCCCCTGCGACCTTCGAAAGGCTAATGGAGTCCATTCTGAGGGGACTACACTGGAAGACCTGCCTGGTCTACCTAGACGACGTCATCGTTCTGGGGAGAAGCTTCGAGGAGCACTACAGCAACCTGAAGGAGATCTTGATGAAGCTACGGGCTGCCCAGCTGAATTTGAGCCCCAAGAAGTGTCAGCTCTTCCAGAAGCAGGTCCAGTACCTTGGGCATATCGTCTCCGAGGAGGGGTTGCGCACCGACCCAGAGAAGACCGCAGCTGTGAGGGAGTGGTCAGTTCCGAAGGACAAGTCCCAACTACGAAGCTTCCTGGGACTCTGCACTTATTACCGTCGCTTGGTGAAAGGATTCGCCGACATCGCCAAACCTTTACATCGACTGACTGAGAAGGACCAACTCTTCACGTGGACAGCAGGATGCCACAGTGCCTTCGAACAACTCAAGCAGGCTCTGTGCACCGCGCCTATTCTGGCCTACCCCAGACCTGGAACAAGGTTCATCGTCGATACCGATGCCAGCGACTTTGGCTTAGGGGGAATCCTGTCGCAAGTAGTGGACGGCGAGGAGAGAGTAGTGGCCTACTTCAGCAAGGCCTTGTCAAAGCCAGAAAGGAAATACTGCGTCACCAGGAAGGAGCTGCTCGCCATCGTGAAGACCATTGAACACTTCCACAAGTACCTGTACGGGCAAGAATTTCTCATCAGGACCGACCATGCATCCCTGCGGTGGCTCCTGAACTTCAAGCAGCCCGAGGGTCAACTCGCGCGGTGGTTAGAGAGGCTTCAACAGTACAACTTTGAGATTCAGCACAGGAAAGGCCAACTGCATTCTACCGCCGACGCCCTGTCACGAAGACCGTGCCCCGAAGACTGCGCCTTCTGTGCCCGAAGGGAGGAGAACACCGGGATACAGTGCCGAAGGACTACCGTGGAACTTCAAGGGAGCTGGAGCCGCGAATCTTTCACGCGGGCACAAGCAGAAGATGATGACCTGGGACTGATAGCCGAATGGAAGAGGGCCTGTGTCCCCAGACCCGGGTGGAACATTGTCAGTGACTGCAGCCCAAAGTTTATGTCCTACTGGGCACAGTGGGACTCGCTGGTTGTGAGGGATGGCCTCATATGCCGTACCTGGGACAGCACCGACGGGAAGACATCTCGGGATCAAGTCGTCGTTCCAAAGGCTATGTCGGAGGAAGTCCTGAAGGAAGTCCATGGAGGATCATCTGGTGGACACCTAGGGATAAAGAAGACCCTGGAGAAGCTGATAGAGCTGTTCTACTGGATCGGATGCCGGGCTGACGTGGAGAACCACTGCGCGAGGTGCCACGATTGCGCAGCCAGCAAGGGCCCAGGACGAAGACGACGGTGTCCACTGAAGACCTACTACGTGGGCGGCCCCATGGAGAGAGTGGCCATCGATGTAGCTGGGCCATTCCCGTTAAGCGAGGCAGGGAACCGCTACATATTGGTCGTCAGCGACTACTTCACCAAATGGCCGGAGGCGTTTGCGCTCCCTAACCAAGAAGCCGCGACGATCGCAGAGACCCTGGTGAAGGAATTCGTCAGCCGGTACGGAGTACCCCTGGAGCTGCACTTCGACCAAGGGAGGAACTTCGAGTCGCAGGTATTCCAGAACCTATGCCAGCTGCTGGGAATCTGGAAGACAAGGACAACGCCGCTACACCCTCAGTCCGACGGGATGGTAGAGCGATTCAATCGTACCATCGAGACCCATCTCCGAATAGTCGTCAGCGAGCAACAGAGGGATTGGGACAAACAAACTATTTCTCCTGGCCTACCGCACCGCCGTGCATGAAGCCACCGGGTGCACACCAGCCCGGGCCATGTTTGGGAGGGAGCTCCGTCTACCTGTCGATCTTGCCTTCGGCCGACCTGGGAATGATCCGGTCCCGGTAAGCCAGTATTGTCAAGAACTGGTCGACCAACTGGAGGACGTGCACGCGTTCGAGAGGAGGAAACTGCGGATCGAGACCGACCGAATGAAGACCCGATACGACCAAAAGACGGATGGCGGCGGATATCACGAGGACGACCTGGTCTGGCTCTTCAACCCATTACGGAAGAAAGGCCTGTCACCCAAACTGCAGAAGTCCTGGGAGGGCTCGTACCGAGTCGTGAAACGGATTAACGATGTCGTCTACAGGATCCAGCGGAGCCCGAGGGCGAAGATGAAGATCGTACATCGAGATCGCCAGGCAGCCTACGGAGGGATACAGATGGACCAATGATTGATCGGGACGATCAGCCTTTTAGGAAGGGGGTAGTGTTACGGCTGTGAGTTTGTTTCATCGCCCGCCGCATGAGTCACAACTGCCCCAGGGCTGGGCTGCTCTGCCTCAGTTTATTGCGTGCGCCTTATGCAACAGGACTACTAGGACAAAGGGATGGTCCAGAATATTCGTGACTCAGCCAGTGAAGGAAACCTCGAGAAGCCGTGAACCCTGGATGGGTCTAGAAGCATTTATTGAGTCACCGGCCTGCTATATAAGAGCGACCTGTCAAGCAGTTGTTGTTGTGTTTTTCGAGCTAGTGTGAGCGTTTATCCTGAGCGACAGAAGTGTGGTGACTTGAAAAACCCCTAGTGTAGCCGATTCCCTTGACAGCGAGGGAGTGAGAAGCATACAGGGGACTGCCTGTGGTTTGAGCGAGTGTGATTCACTGAGCGACAGACGTATTGTGGCGAAGTGCCGTGCGAGTTACGAAATCCAGTGACATTGTTTCCCAGCTTGTGAACAGCGAAGCAGCGTGTAGCAAGTTATCGTAAGTAACTGTAGTTTGTGTACATGAGGAAGAGGTGCAGGTAGTTTCTGTCAAGGCCACCTGACTCATTAGGACGGATTAACTTCTGTGGTTTGTTGACAAGTGAAAGGGGGCAAGAGCTCTCCATAAGGAAGAGACTTGAGGAAACTGGAGTAAGGCTCTAATTGCTTGTATTTGCTGTTGAGTGGTGTATCTTTCTGGCCGTAATAAAGTTAATTATTTCATTTAAAGGAACAATCTGTGTTGTGCTTCAACCCACCGTAATGCAGTTAACAAAAGTGCCACTAGGGGGGTGGCACGTAACAATATTAATCACTAACTGTTTCATTATGATGGTTTTGAATTATTTATATGAATGGTAGATGTATAAATTACTAATGGCCTATTAATATACATTACTAGCTGTACCCGGCATGCGTTGCCATGCCACCAATGAAAGTGTTGGCGTTGTAATTTTGTTTCTTGAAGTGCTTTTGGAAACAATCTTTTTTCAATTTCCGTTAACTGCCTCTAAAGTATCATAAGATGGATTAACTAATTTAGAAACATTCGTTGGAGCGTGCACAACAATTCACCAAAGTTTCATCGCAATCAATGAATGGTAAATGAACGCATACGGGATTTTGTTGAAACGCTTCGCGCGTCGTCACTCATTTGTTGCATCTATTCGTACACTACCTATGGTAAAATGGATCTATGAAGTCGGAAACCTTCCCAGGCGTGTACACAACAACTCATCAAAGTTTCATTGCAATCAGATGAATGACATATGAACGCATACGGGATTTTGTTTAAACGATAAGCGTGCCGTCACTCATTTGTTGAGACTACTCGTACGCTACCTATTGTAAAATAGATTTACCAAGTCTGAAACATTTCCAGGAGTGTACCCAACGATTCACCAAAGTCTCATCGCAATTGGATGAATGGTATATGAACGCATATGAGACTCTTTCGAAACGATTCGTGTGCCGTCGCTCATTTCTTGAATCTACTCCTGCGGTACATATCGTGAAATGCACGTACTAAGCCAGACACCTTCCCTGGAGTGTACACAACAATTCACCAAAGTTTCAACGCAATCGAATGAATAGTATATGAACGTATGAATAGTATTTGTTGAAACGATTCGCGCACCATCGCTCATTTGTCGAATCTACTCGTGCGCTACCTATTGTAAAATTGATTTACTAATCCAGAAAACTTTCTTGGAGTGCACATAACAATTCACCAAAGTTTCATCGCAATCGGATGAATGGTATATGAACGCACACGGTACTTGGTTGTAACGATTCACGTGCCGTCGGTCATTTGTTGAATAAACTCGTGCGCTACCTATCGTGAAATGCATGTACTAAGCCAGACACCTTCCTTGGAGTGTACACAACAATTCACCAAAGTTTCGTCGCAATCGAATGAATAGTATATGAACGCATACGGGACTTGATTCAAACGATTCGCGCACCATCGCTCATTTGTTGAATCTACTCGTGCGCTACCTATTGTAAAACGGATTTACTAAGCCAGAAACCTTTCCGGGAGTGCACATAACAATTCACCAAAGTTTCATCGCAATCGGATGAATGGTATATGAACGCATACGGTACGGTACTTGTTTGAAACGATTTACGTGCCGTCACACATTTGTTGAATAAACTCGAGCGCTACCTATTGTAAAATGCTTGTACTAAGCCAGAAATCTTCCCTGGAGTGTACACAAAAACTTACCCAAGTTTCATCGCTTTCGCACGAATGGTATATGGACGCATAAGGGACATTGCTGAAACGCTTCGCGCGTTATCGCTCATTTGTTGAATCTACTCGTGCGCTACCTATTGAAAAGTGGATGATCTAAGCCAGAAACCTTCCTTGATGTAGACACAACATCTCACCCAAGTTTCATCGCTATCGGACGAATAGTATAAGAACGCATACGGCACATTGTTGAAACGCATCGCACGTCTGCGCTCATTTGTTGAATCTACTCATTCACCACCGATTGTAAAATGGATTTACTAAGTCAGGCACCTTCCCTGAAGTGTACATAACATCTCACCCAAGTTTCATCGCTATCGGACGAACGGTATATGAATGCATACCCGGTACGGGACTTTGTTGAAGCGTTTCACGCGTCGTCGCTCATTTGTTGAATCAGCTCTTGCGCTACCTATTGTGAAATGGATTTACTAAGCCAGAAACCTTCCCTGGAGTGTACACAACATCTCGCCCAAGTTTAATCGCAATGGGATGTATGGTATATTAACGCATGTGGTCTTTGTTGAGACGAATTGCACGCCATTTTGTTGAAGCTACTCCCGCGCCATCTATTGTAAATTGGATTTACTATGCCTATAACTTTGCCGGAATTGTGCACAACAACTCACTAAAATTTGATCGTAATTGGATGAATTGTATATGAACGCATAGCCAATACTCATTTGTTTAAACTACTCGCGCTCTATTGTAAATTGGATTAACTATGCCTATAACCATCCCGGAAGTGAGCTAAACAACCCACTAAAATTTGGTCGCAATCTGATGAATTGTAGGCCATATGAACGCATCGCCAACACTCATTTGTTTAAACTACTCGCGTGCTCTCTATTGTAAATTGGATTAACTATGCCTATAATGATTTTGGAAATGTGCACAACAACTCACCAAAATTTGATCGCAATCGGATGAATGCCTTATGAACGCATAAAAGACGAACAAACGAACATCCTTATATATATATATATATATATATAAGATATAAGATTATTTTATTATATTCCTGATTATAATTACATGAGACATTATTAACATTACACTATCATTGAGCCTTCCTAATCATTCTTTGACCAGCTTGTGGTGTAGTGTCGCTCAGCCAACCTGCAAGTGGTTTACCGTGGCTTCCCACTTCTACTCTAGGCAAATGCTGGTATGGTTCCTAACTTTAGGGTATGGCCAATCCTATCCCCAATTTACAAATACACACACTAGTGCAGCGATCATAATAACACAGTTTATCACACAAATTTCACATACACCAAAGTACTCGGGGCTATCCATATGACCACGACGTCACAGTCCCTAAAATAAGCAACAACAAAAACACATCATTCTTTACTTTGTGGAAAATAGCACAGCACATGTTACATTGGAGCTCTGTTTCATCAGTCGTCTCTGGTTATTGACATCGAATCATATTACACTGAATTTCGCTGCAATTTCGACTTATCGAAAGTCGAATTCATTTAAATTTGCCCTAAACACTTTAATTCGCGAAAGTAAAATTTTCCATATCGCTTTAATTCACTTCAATTCACTATAATTCCCGAATGTAAGATTACTATTTTCTTAATATTGTCCTTATCGCTTTATTTCACGAAAGTAAAATTATTAATTTCTTAACGTTATCCTTATAATTTTAATTCGCTTTAATTCGCAAAAATAAAATAATTACTTTCATAACATTGTCCTTATCGGTGGTGGGGGGATGACGTAATGTACCCGGACGAACATGCGCATCGGAAGATTCAGGTCTAACTTGTTCCGTTATACTATGTTACTTGCGATTTGAAACTTCATAATTGGTAGGCCTAAGCGTCTTGACTGCTACAAATTTGGAAATTCACAATTTCACTGTTATTATTTTATTTTTATTTATCGTATGGCTTTACTGCCGGGAGTGTCCGAAAACATGTTCGGCTCGCCAGAGGCTGTAGCTGCTTCAAGCGGACACCCATAGGGTGAGCTAAAAGTTCCGTTCAATTTCAAGTAGTTCCAACTTTCGCTACCAGATGTCACTGATACCTAATGGTGAACGTTGGAACTTTGATAGAGCGTCCCGACTAAATATAACCTAGAAACTTAGCTTCACTCAAGTTTAGTCAGTGGAAGGAACTTTTACATGCCATACATCTATGACTTGGCACCGCCGGCTTTAATTCAGTAGGGGAGCAGTGACAGTTCTGCGCCAATCTAGAACCCTCCTTACCCCACTACTAAGCCTTAGCCATGTAATATTTGTCGTTATGTCGGAAACCCATGGTTGGAGTTTGACAAATGAGGTGTCGTAGGACTTGGGGTGACGCCCCCTTTACTAAGGACCACTTGTTATATTTAAAAAAGGTTTTTGAAAGTAGGCGATATTTTAAAAACCAAACATGACAGAACGTTGTGCAATGGCTTAATCAAAAGGTCTCTATGTCCTCTATTGTCAGAACAAAAGTTTATATTTTTTGGGAATTTTTTTTCCTTCTAGAAAGTCCAATTTTGAATGTGGCTATATTTTGGAAACTAAGAATTTCACAAAACAGTTTGTTTGACATAAATTGATGGTCTTTACATCCTTTATCCACAAACCATGTTTCAAATCTCTAGGACAAAAACTGTGCTGTAGGGGGTAATACAGGAGCTAGGCCACAGCCTACTTTCCTACGAACTTTGCCGATACCTCACGAACGCATGGTCGGATCTGGACGTTTGACGTGTCAAAAGGCTTGTCTTGAAGCCCTCTTTATGTTGTTAATAGGTTTAAGTTTAGAGAATGAGGGAAACAGACTTATTGGGGTAAAACCATGATTTTAGACTTTTTGTTATATCTCGCAAACCAATTAGGCTAGAGACGTGTACGAGGTGTCAAATGACTCGAGGTGTCCCTTTTGAATGTATTTTTGAAATTTTGACGAAGGGCCTAACTACAGTTTTGTTGAAAAACATTTTAATTTTTAAAACTCTTTTTACCTGTTTAAAATGTTCATAAAGAGAGGTTGTTGAGAGAGACGATACCGCTGGGCATGTGTTTTAACGAGGCTATTACCAGTCACGGTGGCCGTGCTTAATAGAACAATCGATATTTCGACGGGACGGTTTATGGCAGGGCGAGGGTTCGTTTTTCCGATATTTTACCCACCCCGAAGGGGATCTTTAACGTGTAAACGATGACGAATTACATGACAAATGATAATTCTATATTTAGATGAAGGGCAAACAGAGCTTGGTTATATGGTGGTTGAGGCGAGTAGAGAAAACAAACTTACTGAGGGGCAGACTAGTAGGATGTGAATATCATTTGAGCTTATTGGGTGGCATGAATAAAATTGTAGTATATACTCAGAATGGTATGAATGAAAAGTTGAAGTTTAAACTCACTGAGAAGTGGGAAGTGTGGGAGTAAATAATCAGTTAGTGAGTATATTACTCCAATGTGGTATGAATAATAGAAGTATTGTGCCCATTCAGCATGAAATATGCAAATCACAGTTTGCCAGCAATGCTCAACCGGGAGTATCGGGGTTCATGGTATGTTCTCCCAATCTGTGACTCACACACGTTGGATTAAATAGAGGATACACTTCCAAAAATAATAAGCAAAATCAACTCCTACTATAAAAACATTTAATTATTCCAATATATGGCGTTACAAAATTTCAACAAATAAAATACTGACCCTTTAATCCTACTTATTCAAAAATGAACAAGGAATACAAATATTAAACAAATATTAAATCATCATGAATGGCTTTCCTATAACCAACACATCCATTAAGTTTCACTTCCATATAGTGTCCTTTTAAAATTCAATGAAATCAAGAGCTCCAATAGGTTCGATACTTTTTACACATACTGTGCTTTTCATTTACAACACATCACTTCCTAGTACATGAGTATACTTCTTAATCACAAATATAAAAATTTACCAAAGTACAGTTACTCATTTACTTAAATTTGGGCTTTCACAACGCTCACCGGTTACCATCTCTCTCCCTCAAGTCAACAATTCACTACCGTGATTGGGAAACATCTGCGTACTCCGAGCTACAGAAGACTACTTGAACATGTCAAAAATTAAGATCACTCCCGGAATCTAATTGTCCTCATTAAAACTCGTGAATCACTACATCATATTATCATAACATTAGGGATTTATTATTATTTGTCTTAAAAGACCATTTATCATAAGAAAGCAACGACCTGAACTCTGCAAGCGGTAATCTTTCATCTAAAAGAACCTCGGTTCGGAGACCGGGTCGTTAAAACAAACTCTAAACACTCTTGTGTACTACAACTTCAATCAGACAGCTTTTAAACCTACCACAACATATCAATGGTAAGGGTCTGGCCTTGGTTACTTGGCGTGATTTATTGCAGGGAGGCAGACTTCACGGTCTCGCCCACATGAGACGAGCTACCCTCAGCTTTTATACAGCTGTTTCTTAAATGCAGTTCTTTGAACAGGCAAGGCTTTCATACAAATTACTATAACAACATATTGAGGTTCCACAAACCTATTCTCTTTACTTCGGCATTTATTAATTTTGAAGTGTCCTCATTGGCGGGTAAGAATAATTCAATACAACAACAAATACTTAGGGGCTTAAACCTGGACGAATCTGGGTTCGATCCTTTCAAATGCCTCGGGAACCATATCCCACACTGGAGGACTTATAACATTAGCGACTTACGGCGGCCTTTTGCCTAAACCAGCGCTCATAATACAATAAATAGCACCCTTTTAATAAAATACACACACGGCCTCGTGATCACATCACTATTTGGAGGACTTACCATAGTTCCATTACCACGACCAACTGCCCCTCATAATTAGTTTTACCGAGTATTCCAACGCCTTCCTTGCGTTACAAATTACTTCAATGCAGGACATGGTGCTTACACATTACTAAGCCAAGTTGCCTTCAATGATCTGATAAATTCAAAAATCAACATTTGATTATACATTTCCATTCTATCATGACGAATAGAAGGACCTAGTGTGAGGACTCCGCCATTATAGCACGGTAGTTTGTGGTCCCGCCGCTACAAGCACTGCAAGTGATAATGTCCAACAACGTGTACCAGGGTTGTAGGCACTACAAGCACGCCATCAAGAAACAGCAGTTGAAAAACAAGCAACAACAGCAACAACTCCATAAACCCATCCCCTCACTTCTCTCCCTCTCACTAACACTTCCCCCAAGCAATCCTAGCACTCTACATCAAATCCTACAGCTTTTAATCACGCCAGCAGCACAATAAATTTAATAAATCCAGGCTACAGAACAGACCAAAAAACTACACTTTAAGCGAAACCAAATTAACTTCTCATCTCAACATAAGCCATAATACAACTTAAAACCTATACAAAACATACTCTCCCTACTGTTTTACAACTATTAAGCGAACTATTCGCACTCAAAAACTAAAGACCCTGAAACGGGAGCTAATTTAAAAACGCAATAGCCTAGCCCGATCACGTCTCCGGCAGTGCTACCGCATACGCATTCATAACTTCACAATAACATCCAAATTACGGCCAAGTGCAGGCGCGGATCTAGAGTTTGGCTTTTGGGGGGGGGGGGGTGGTCAGAGAATCGAAATTGTTAAGAAAAATGGTATCACTAAAAACACAATCACAAAATATCCAAACGTACGAAACCAGACCATTTTTTTTGCAAGCTACATGGATAGACATTTGATGCGTTTAGCGCACCAAAAATATTCGTACAAATTGCAACGGCGTGTTTTGTGACTTTTACATCGAGCTTCGAGAAAAGGATCAAGGTACGTTACAGTTTCGGCAAGTCGAGTTGGTACCGACAAAGGGAGAAAGTCGCAGCTTAAATTGCCAACCAAGCTTGCAGTTTGGACGTCGCAAAATTTTTTGGTGCGAAAAAAGCCCCAAATTCCTATCCGTGCATTGCTGCACATTCATCGTGACATCACTATAAACATCGATTCGGTAATCACAAGGTTTGCTAAACAAAAATGACGAGTTGATTTTGTTAAATAAATAATCGTTTTTATATAACAGGTATGAAGATGCAAATATGTAGAGTTGTAACAGAACATAAAAATTGCAATAAAGATATTTCAGTATTGAATAAAATGATGAAAAAAACTGTTTGTCAGTTAAAATTCGTTAAGTTTTATTTGTCTGGTTATTGTGTTTTCGTTTTTTGAATTTGCAAAAAAAAATTGGTCTCCGTTTGGAGGGGGGGTCATGACCCCCATGACCCCCCCCCCCCCCCCCCCCCCCTGAATCCGCGCCTGGCCAAGTGACCTATCTGCCTGAGTAGTTACAGGTGTTACCGGCTTGCCTGGGACGATAGGTTACCAAACCGGCATTTAAACTCAATTATTAAGCTTTAATTAACCAAATTCAGAGGAAACAGATCAGACCAAATAACTACACTTTAAGCTGAAACGGGAGCTAATTTAAAAACGCAATAGCCTAGCCCGATTACGTCTCCGGCAGTGCTACCGCTAATGCATTCATAACTTCACAATAACTTCCAAATTACGGTTAAATGACCTATCTGCCTGAGTAGTTACAGGTGTTACCGGCTTGCCTGGAACGATGGGTCACCAAACCGGTGTTTAAACTCAATTATTAAGCTTTAATTAACCAAATTCAGAGGAAACAGATGGTGCAAAATGATGAGTTTTAAAGCTATCTGGATCCAGTTTTTCAACCAATTTATTGTGATGTTTTATGTACGGTATGGTTAATGTCAAACGCAACTAATACCATTTTATCCATAATGTAGAATTTTGGGCTTATGCCGTGTTTTATTTATTCAAACTCGACGCGTTTCGAAAGAAACCATGTCTTTCTTCATCAGGAATAAACGGAAATACGACTAAATTATTGCTAAGAGAAAGCAACAAGGAAACTAAAAAAGGTGCCCTAAGATGAACAATGAAGTGTATCTAACACGTCCTTCGAGAAGTGTGTGTGGCATTCTTTTCCAGGCCGAGAAGTAATTACCGGAAAATTAAACTCAAAATCGATCTGGAGCGAAATATTTATGATTGTATCGATTCCAAAGAAACAATTTCAGTTGATCCTTCAGGAGCTGGCTGCTGTCTTCAGCGTGTCATGGATATTATCCCCAGACTTGTTTATTTTGGGTGCCGATTCTTCTTCAGAACGAAGGAAATCCGCCGAGATTTGCAATCTCGAACACCCGCCAAGTCTTCACGCAAGCTTTCGAAAGTCCAGTACCGTAGCCGACAAAATAAATTGATATGTAGAGTGTTACTTTAAATAGTTTATGTGTGCTTGTTTTAATATGCTGGGGATTATGTTTTTTTATCTATGTCTGTATACTCCAGGAATCTGTGCGTTCCGTAACATGTAATGAAGACCGTAGTTCTTATTTCTATGAATTATATTTTCCGGTGTGCCCTGCCATGCTATTTTAATTGGAACCGCTAATTACTTTTTAAAAAAGTATCAGTTACAAAGTAATTCGTTTCCCTTAGCACCATCTCTAAGACCAGCTGACCCCGGCAGTGTGGAACGTACCCACTCGAGCGCTGCCCAGCGGGGCGCGCTTGAACTTCAGGAGTCTTCTCACTTTCTCCTTCTATTCGTCATGATTCTATATTACTCCTCTCCCTTGACAATAATCGCTTTACCATACGAACATGTGTTCATAACATGTATAAATTCATTTAAAGGAGCTCGGAAGCTACTACTTTCCATATAAGTCATCATAAAATTCATTCATTTATATAATTGTTATTATTATTATTATTACGCTTGCTTTCTCATATTTAAATCATTTATCAATTTCACTGATATTTTATTTCATACATTTCCCCAAGGGATTTATTTATTTCACATAATAATTTATACTTTCTTAATTTTTACCGTTCAGATCGCGCTATTATTCTTTTTATTTGTTATTCAAACATCCCTATTCTTTCTTTCTCAAGTGGATTATACGCAAATCTTCCACAACACATAACATAATGAAATGGTTACTCACATGATTTTACGGCCATCGACCGAATTCTCCAGCGATGTTTCATTCTTGCCCACTCAATGCACTTAAGCCATCTTCATACTCATTTCACACAATGGCACTTCTTTAAACACATATAAATTATTTACCTTAATCACTTTAACCATATTGAATACCATTTTTGTATTCATTTATCTTAACACAAATAAATTCACCAAAATTATTACACTAAAACAAATTTTTCTATATTTACACTACACAATTTTTAATCACTTAGGCGTTACTTTTTGCCTTACACACGTGATTTCTTTCTTCCCCGTTTCCAAGGGTGACACTTTTAGACGTCTGCTTCCTAATCTGGCCAAGATAATGAAAGTCTCGATCAATCTACCCCTCCCTGGAACGGTTAATCTTCAGATCCGGTTTCTGACTATCGGCTTCTACACTTTACTAGCACGATGTCGTTTCTTCCTAGACACTAGTTAATTTGTCTAGATAAAGTCTGTCCTGTTTACGGTCTCTCGAATACTGTATTGTTGACCTTATATTTCCTAGCATTTATTGCTATTCCTTCAGTTCGTAGCTTACGGCTTTTACACTTCGTTTGTCTCCTTAGACAAAACCTTGAATTACGATTTCGAACTCTTATTTCTCTGCGCTCTAGTCCCTATATTTCCGGCACACTAGGCGTTACTTATTTCCTTCGACCCTGATCGGGTTCTTTAACGTTGATAAACTGTTTGTTTCACTTTCTTAGGTACTTCGAAACGCTACGATACTTAATGTCTTTTAACTGAACTGTTATTCGAATACCTATCGCCTGTTCTTTCTTCAAGTTCGCAGCCTAACTTTGACTGTAATACTGAACTTGCGCTATAAAGACTGATGCTTACTGAAATAAATCCTGTACTAGGATTTTTCTATGTCTTCACACGGCGATACTACTAACGATACTTCTCTGCCACGCCCATACGGGGTGCTTGTTTGTGATACGGCGATCACGACCTCTCAAGGTCTGGTAAATACTGCATTAACGATGATACTTTTCTCCTATACTCGGAGTTCACTTGTACTAGTCTTGTATTCGATGCTCCATCGTGCAGCGTCTCGGCGCTCACGGAATAACTGCATCTGATGATCTGCGAAACAGCACCGTGCCCTCAGGCACCTATGGTAGACTGAATGTTGGTGAAACAGTACCACGCTCTCCGGCGTCTTTGGTAAACTGAATGTTTAGCCTGGTTCTGCCAGGGCTTTTATACAAATCGGCGACAAAAAGATAAAATCCTCGTCTTTTTCATAACTAACTTTTGAAGCAATAGTCGCATACTTTTGAAACTTATATCTCTGGAAAGCTCGTTTTCTAAACGTAAACTGACTTCTTTGCACATGAAAATCGATCGTACAATTCCGAGATATTAAATAAAATTTGCTCTTCAGATACGTGGGTGTTGAGGTTTATTTTCAATCCCTACCACCTCTGGTCTCGGGGAACTTTTAACTACGTCATGCTGCGTTTGCACTTCTTTCCTGTGCAATTATTATAACCCTTTTCACCATACAAAAATCTCTATTCCAAAATGATTCACAATGATGTATTTCTTATGTTAATTATATTCTCGCAAATGGCTTAAATCTAATTATTCCTCTTCTTGCACAACTGCGAGGTTGCCATTTTAGTGCTGCGTAAGATCAATGTCCGAAACCTCTTCTCGCTTACACACAGTGGAAAGTTTTTATCGTTCTATTAATAGTCATGATCGGCTCCCTATCGGTGCGTCACGCATGATATCATTTCCTGGGGCCACCTGGTCTCTCACTCTTACGCCACGCTGTACCAGTACTCCTGCATAAAATCTTTCTAAGTCATTCTAAGGACTGTATTTTTCCTCCCTTCTTTTACCAATAAATGATGGATTCGACCCCTTGAACCAATGGTACATGGGTTCAGTATATACTACAAATCTCAAGTATATACTCACAATTTCTGAAGTCTGGCCATTACCATGCTCAGCTGTCTAATCTCAAGATGGTTTAGGTGATGTTTGTAGATGTAAATTACTTGCGGGCTAGGAAAGTGTACAAATTACGAAGAACGGTTTCAGAGAGGGACTGTAGATCATTATACCGGTTTAAGATAGATAATATGGCTTTCTGATTACTTTTTGGGCAAATACACGGAAACAAGAGGAAAAGCTGTAAAAAAACAATTGATTTTTTTTCAGTATTTGACTTTCTGTGATACATTTGCCAAAGTTTCCAGTGAGGCGAATCTTTCTAGCTTTTAAACATTCGCTTTTCCCCTTCTGCGAGTTAGGTGTTCGAGACTTGTCAAATACTGAAGGATAGTCACAGACAATGCTTACAAATGCCAAATCGGAAACATTTGATATATGATCATATGAGTCGTCCAGTTGCAAAACTCGTTTAATCCACTTGTGAATAAGAATCATTTTCATGAGAAACGTTTCTATGGACTTTGCCTCACGTATCCTTTGTGTTTGTTGTTTTCTACCTTTTCCTTTTTGCTTTTTGGTTTTGAGTTTGCTTTTTGCTTATGCTTTTGAATTTTACTTTTTGCATTTCTTTCTTGGTTTTGGTTTTGTGTTTGTTTTTTGCTTTTGTTTTTGAATTTTGCTTTTTGCTTTGTATTTCTTGTTTTTGTCTTCTGCTTTTGCTTTTGTTTTTGAATTTTGCTTTTTGATTTGTGTTTCTTGGTTTTTGTTTTCTGCTTGTGCTTTTGTTTTTGATATTTGTTTCGTGTTTTTTGTTTTTGTGTTTGTTTCCTGGAAAATCAAAATAAAACAACATATATTAAAGTAAAACAAACAAAGCAAAATCAAAATAAAATAATGTAAACAAAATAAAATAAAAACAAAACAAACCAAGAAACAAAAAATAACAATTTAAAACAAAGTAAAACGAAATAAAATAATATAAAATAAAACAAAATAAAAAATAAAAAAGATTAAATTAAAGTATAATAAAATAATTTAAATAAATAATTTTACCACGTGATCCTTATTCACAAGTGGATTAAACGAGTTTTGCAACTGGACGACTCATATTCATCCCCACTAACAGACACTTCAATTAACCAGGAACTTTCAATTAATCAACAAGACAAGTCTACAGCAGACGACTGGTGTGCATTAACAAATGGCATGTAAAACAGTCGACGAAACGACAGTTACATCGTGGCACAGGTGATGTATATACTCCATAAGGAGGGGAAATTATACTAGATACTCAAGATCTTTTATTCATAACAAACGGAGTATATACTCAAACTGATGCTCATGCTCGAAGTATATACTTCGAAGTTTATACTCAGTTTTATTCATATCACCCATTTTAATGCGCTGATCTGACTTGACAACAGGTGCAATGGAAAACTGCATACGGGCAGAGGACACTTGAAGGTCAAACGCTAAGAATAGAGCTGGCAACAGTGGAGCCAAAACCAACCAAACCAAACCGAATCAAACCGAAGTAAACCGAAACAAACCTAATCGAGAAGAAGACAAGGGTTTAAGTGTAAAACATGTAGGTGGATGTTGTCATTGCTGATGTCAAAAAAGGAAAGGGATAACGCTCTACGTTGACTGTTAAAACTTGCACAGTGGTTACTGGGACAAGATGGTCGCTACACACAAAAAGCTTTAAGTACTTGAGGCTAATAATCTATACACACACACGCTTGTTATAAACTAAACTGTTTTGCTGGTAGTGCTCAGACAGTAGGCTGTTGACAAAATGCATCGCTAACTGAAATACAATCATTTTCGGTTGTCTAATGTTACCAGCTAAACATTTTGTGCTGCAGCGGCGAGAACATGCGCCTCTTGCACTGGAGATCTTAACTCGATTTCCACCTCTAAGACCTAGATCGAATCAAACTATGAAAGAAGGGCATGGTGGCGCATTGGTTAAGCTGTTAGCGTTTCACTAAGGTAGACTAGGGTTTGATTTCAGGTTAATATGCATGTCAAAACATATATTTTTTAAATCAGAGAAAACCGATTACACTTGTCTCATTTTAAATTATTACTTGGATTACAAATACAAAGGTGGACTGGGTTCGATATACAATTTTTATTAATGCTGCCTATCGCGCACCAGACTGTAGGAAAGCCGAAAGAGAAAAGCGTAGGTAGAGCAGTGGTAAAATCGCTATGTGTAGACAACTACCTAGTGGATTTATGAACTGGCAAAGCTATGTCGCATAAACAGTGCAGGATACAATCCAGCAAACATAATTTATATATTGTGGAACAGAGAAAAAACTCACAGAGAGAGAGAAAGCTTGTGTGTGTGGGTAGCATTGATTGTTTGACCTGAGCAAAAAGGTAGGGGGGGGGGGGAGGGGGAGAGGAAAAATTAACACTTATATACGAATGGTAAATAGTATTTTTTTCAATAGTTTTTTAATTTTTGAATGCAGTGGTAGCTAGGCGTTATTCTAGGTTTCTGCAAACACATAGACAGACTGTACTATTGCCATGGTCAAGCACATGCATTAAGATCATTTACAAAAAAAGGAAAAATCAAGTTTTGGAAATATCATTTTTCAACATACACAAAATGAAAAAAAAAATGTGTAAATAGCAAAATAGAAAATACATGTTTTCATATCGACGAAATTTAAAAAATTTTAACTGCCAATTAAAAAAGAGGTATATATAGGAAATTGAAAAATGTGTAAACAATAAAATGGAAAATCCATGTTTCCATATCATGAAATCCAAAAAACTTCAAACTGACATTTAAAAAATGCAAATGGAAAATTGACAAATGGCAATGTGTGAAATGTGAAAAAGAAAAACAAATAAACAAATGGCTATCATCATTAAAAAAAAACATGGTCCCCTATGTTTGAGGTGTGACCACCTGAGACTGGGTAGACTTGTTTTAGTCCTCATTCCACTTTTAAAATTTTGTGTTAAAGCTGGGAATTGAACTCAAGAGCTTTGAAGTGCCAGCTAACTATGCTAACTGCCACGCTACAAATACAACTTTGTACCACTCTTAATAAACAATAATAAGAAAACATGGTGACACTCTTTCTGTTCCGCAGTCTGCTAGCCACTAGCCAGCAGCTGGAGCACGATACAGTTGACACTTTTTAATGAGATTCGACATGTTTCAAAGTATTATGGGTTTCTGTTAAGTGAAAACTAATCCTGTACAAGGAAGCAAGAGTTCAAACCCTTGCTTGACATAACTACTGTATTGCTTTAACATGGCTTAGCGATACTGTATTATTATGATACTCGATACACAAACCATAGATAGAGTGTATCGTTTAAGTCCACTCTCTCTCTCTTTCTAAACATAGCTAGAGACTGGCAATGGTTAACAATTGCATTAATAGTGGGGGACGGGGGGAGGGGGGATGTATTGATAGTAATTTAGATAAACTGACAAGAACCATAAAATATTTTATTAATTTCATTTTATATTAGATACACACTGAATACAACTATCTATCTCTTTACCATTATTTGATATAGATTTTTTTAAAACACAACGCTTGTTGCAGATGCTTTTATAACATTCTCCAGGTACTCTTTTTCTTAAAAACTGTGGAAGCCGCAATGGTTTTATACACACAAAACCCTCATCCTCTTATTTTCCATCATAATCATCATTATCATCATCATTATGAATATTATTATCATAATTATTATAGTCATTGTCACCATTATCATCATCATCATCATCCTCATCCTCAATTTCACTGAAACTATCCAATTCCTCTTGTTCCTTTTCCTCAGGGACCTCTTGTAGAGTCTGCGTTGCTTTTGATAGTGTTAAGGGTGTTTTGAACGTTGACAACTGTCCTAACATGACTTTTTGAGGTTATGATAAATGCTTTTCAACAAACAATGCACTATCTTGAGCAACAATATATTTTTCTTGGACTTGCTCTTTTACCTTGGTTAGAGTATTTTGTGTATTTAAATGTGTATTAATTTGCGATTCACAATGATGTTCGTTTGAACGTTGGAGTCGTTTGTTTTAATCATTCCTCGACACTTTTTGAATCGTTGTTTTGAACATCGCCAAATAACATTTCCATCTTTATTGGTTGTTTTTACATTGTATGTATATCCTTGCCATGGCTGGTTATTGAGACTTCCATATCAACTAATACATATGAATTAAATTTTAGTAGACTAAAGTCACATGAACAATCTTTAGATTACAAGCGATTTACACATACACTTTCGTAAGTGTCAAGATTTATGGATGTTGTTTTTGCCAACAGCTGCTTACTGCGTATGACAAGGCTGGAGACTGGCAGGTGAGACGGTATTTTACGATGTCAACACTATGACAGGTAGTAGTCAACTGACAATATTCTTATACCGTAGTCAAGGGTAACAGGTACTTTCTGCGTATGACAAGGCCGTACACTCGTGGGTTAGACAGTCTTTTTTTGCAAAGGAACCCTTATATACCCTAGACAAGGCTATACATGTTAGTTCTGAACACTAAGTGGTTAATTGTATATTGAATTTAAATACACAGCTTATACAAGCACGTTTTGCACGCTGCCAAACTTTGCAAAATAGTCACATGGAACACACAAAGTAAGTTACCGCTACCTTGCGGTGGATATGTGTGCTCACTCAACTACTAGCATGCTACCTAGCGGTGGATATGAGCACTCACTGAACTAATCGCATGCTTGTCAATAATGGGCGCAATTGTTCTTAGTACTAACAATACACACAGCGGGTTTGCTTTATCGTTTAATACTAATATATCTTGTTTAAATAATGTAACAAAACAGTTAAATGCCGCAATTTTATGGGGAATGTAACATTACCTAAAATGTAATACTATGCACGCGTTTAACATTTTACAATTGCATTAGCTAACAAGTTGTAACTTGTAAAATTGTATGGGCATTGAGAAAACCAAGGCGTAAATATTTGCTTAAGCATGCTATTTAAGCCTAGGTCATAAGATACTATTGGAAATAAACATTATCCTTACTTTTATAACTTACCGATCGAAACCAAACTATAGAGAAGCAAAGCCAAACCAAAACTGAACCAAAATATTGAGACGCCAATGTCAAATTGTGCCTACTATCAATTGCGCCTACTATCAATCACGCCTACTATCAATTGCGCCTACTATAAATCTCTTCTACCATCTTTTACGCCTACTATAAAGCACGCCTACTATCATTTGCGCCTACTATAAATCACGCCTAATATATATCGTGCCTAGTATTAATCGCCCCCACTATCAATTGCGCCTACTATCAATCGCGCCTACTATTAATTGCGACTACTAGAAATTGCGACTGCTATCTATCACACTCACTTTTTATACCTGCTTTTCACTCTACTTTTGATCCTATATTTTACACTCACTTGTTGACCTATTTGGTCTCGGAAATTACATCAGATCTTTTAATAGCAGCATAATGCTTACCACTAGTCCTTTTATGACAACATAATGCTTGCTGTTATGTTTGTGAGCAACAACTACACACTAAAATTCCAAAAAATCCAAAGTACTCTTAAGGTTAATTTTTGACTCTAAACCCTTACTCTTATCTCTATTCCAACGTCTAGTTAAAAACATTGTATTTTTATTTTTTTCCAAAAGTTGATTTGGGATAGTAGGCTATATGTTTAAAATAAAAAAAATCATATAAAGTCATATGTTAACTCTTACACCTACCTCTATCCCACTCTCAGGCAAAAAATATATTATTTTCAATTTTTTCTATGGTTAATAATTGATTAAGAGTGAGATAATGGTAGCTATCTAACTTTATCTAACCCGAGCTAAGCTAAGCTAACTTGATCGAATCTAGCATAATATACCTTTACCTAACCTAACTTTTTGATATCACAAAGTTACAGTGTTCACAAAGTTACAGTGTTCACGTTTACACCAAGTACAAGACATATTTCCTAGCACAGGTTTGATCGCTAACATTCAACTTACACGCTAACATTTAACTCTGAGGGAACATGGGGAAACATATGCGGAATATAGTTTTATTACACACTTTATGAAATTTCCTCTAAAAGTGATGTAAAAATTCAGCAAAATTTTCTAAAATGTTGACAGAATCATCCTAAATGTTGTTAAAACATCCCAGGATTTAGGTAAAATGTTACAAGGAGTGTTTTCAAGATTATGGATGGTCGCATTACCACATGCAAGAACTATTAAAAGGATTGGTTCAAATACTATGTCTTTGAGATAGATGATGGGGATGCCCATTACATCCATCTATGACGTCATATCCAGCCTCAGGGCAAGTCTAATCTTGTAGAACATGTCACGTGACAACCCAGAAATATCTCGAGCATTAATCCCTAATGGGTAAATTTAAAGTTTTTATCACACCTGATGGATATAATTCATGGTTCCTTAGGGTCTTTACACTCACCTCTCGGCTACCCAAGTCTTGTTCGCAGCGTCTCGAGGCACTCCTCCGTTGTAATGGGCATCCCCTTCATCTATCTCAAAGACATAGTATTTGAACCTAACCCTTTAATAGTTCTTGCATGTGGTAATGCGACCATCCATAATCTTGAAAACACTCCTTGTAACATTTTACCTAAATCACGGGATGTTTTAACAACATTTAGGATGATTCTGACAACATTTTAGAAAATTTTGCTGAATATTTACATTACTTTTAGAGGAAATTTCATAAAGTGTGAAATAACACTATATTCCTAACATGTTTCCCCATGTTCCCTCAGAGTTAAATGTTAGCGTGTGAGTTGAATGTTAGCGATCAAACTTGTGCTAGGAAATGTGTCTTGTAGTTGGTGTAAACGTGAACACTATAACTTTGTGATATCAAAAAGTTAGGTTAGGTAAAGGTATATTATGCTAGATTCGATCAAGTTAGGTTAGCTTAGCTCGGATTAGATAAAGTTAGATAGCTACCACTATCTCACTCTTACTCAATCATTAACCATAGAAAAGAATTGAAAGTAAAATATTATTATATTTGACTGAGAGTGGGATAGAGGTAGGTGTAAAGGTTAACATATGACTTTATTGTGAGGATTGACGCCATTTTTCAGTGTTGCCTAAGTAAACAAAAGTTTGGTGCTTTTCAGTCGGTCAACACGAATGTACCCAAATAGAGCTGGGTTATGCCCTAATCCTGAAATAAATTACATGAGATTAATAAATACACTTTTTATATGACTTTATATGATTTTTTAGTTTAAACATATAGCCTACTTTCCCAATTCAACTTTTTTGAAAAAAAAATGTTTTTAACTAGGCGTTGGAATAGAGATAAGAGTAAGAGTTTAGACTCAATAATTAACCTTAAGAGTACTTTGGATGTTTTGGAATTTTAGTGTGTTGTTGTTGTTCCTCACAAACATTAACGGTAACCATTAGAGTGTCATAAAAAGGACTAGTGGAAAGCATTATGCTGCTATTAAAAGGGCTGATATACTTTCCAAGACCAAATAAGTTAACAAGTGAGTGTAAAATATAAGATCAAAAGTAGAGTGCAAAAGCAGGTAGACAAAAGTGAGTGTGATTGATAGTGTTCGCAATTTATAGTAGTCGCGATTGACAGTAGGCGCAATTGATAGTAGGAGGGATTTTTAGTAGGCGGGATTTATAGTAGGCGTGATAAATAGTAGGCGTGATTTATAGTAGGCGCAATTGATAGTAGAAGCAATTTATAGTAGGCGCGATTAATAGTAGGCGCAATTGATAGTAAGCGTGATTGATAGTAGGCGCAATTGATAGTAGGCACAATTTGACATTGGCGTCTCAATATTTTGGTTCAGTTTTGGTTTGGCTTTGCTTCTCTATAGTTTGGTTTCGTTCGGTAAGTTATAAAAGTAAGGATAATGTTTATTTCCAATGGTATCTTATGACCTAGGCTTAAATAGCATGCTTAAGCAAATATTTACGCCTTGGATTTCTCAATGACCATACACTTTTACAAGTTACAATGCAATTGTAAAATGTTAAACACTTGTATAGTATTACATTTTAGGTAATGCAACATTCACCAAACAATTGCGTCATTTAACTGTTTTGTTACATTATTTAAACAAGATATATTTGTATTAAACGATAAAGCAAACACGCTGTGTATATTGATAATGTTAAGAACAATTGCGCCCATTATTGACAAGCATGCGAGTAGTTCAGTGAGTGTTCATATCCACCACTAGGTAGCATGCTAGTAGTTGAGTGAGTACACATATCCACCGCTAGGTAGCGGTAACTTACTTTGTGTGTTCCATGTGACTATTTTGCAAAGTTGGACAGCGTGCAAAACGTGCTTGTATAAGCTGTGTATTTAAATTCAATATACAATTAACCACTAAGTGTTCAGAACTAACATATATAGCCTTGTCTAGGGTATATAAGGGTTCCTTCGCAAAAAAGACTGTCTAACCCACGAGTGTACGGCCTTGGCATACGCAGAAAGTACCTGTTACCCTTGACTACGGTATAAGAATATTGTCAGTTGACTACTACCTGTCATAGTGTTGACATCGTAAAATACCGTCTCACCTGCCAGTCTCCAGCCTTGTCATACGCAGTAAGCAGCTGTTGGCCAAAACAACATCCATAAATCTTGACACTTACGAAAGTGTTTGTGTGTAAATCGCTTGTAATCTAAAGATTGTTCATGTGGCTTTAGTCTACTAAAATTTGATTCATATGTATTAGTTGATATGGAAGTCTCAACAACCAGCCATGACAAGGATATACATACATTGTAAAAGCAACCAATAAAGATGGAAGTGATATTTGGTGATGTTCCAAACAGCGATCCGAAAAGTGTCGAGGAATGATTAAAACAAACGACTCCAACGTACTTGCTTCAAACGAACATCATTGTTAATCTCAGATTAATACACATTTAAATACACAAAATACTCTAACCAAGGTAAAAGAGCAAGTCCAAGAAAAATATATTGTTGCTGAAGATAGTGCATTGTTTGTTGAAAAGCATTTACCATCGCCTCAAAAAGTCATATAAGGATAGTTGTCAACGTTCAAAACACCCTTAACACTATCAAAAGCAACGCAGACTATACAAGAGGTCCCTGTGGAAAAGGAACAAGAGGAATTGGATAGTTCTAGTGATATTGAGGATGATGATGATGATGATGGTGATAATGACTATAATAATATGGATACCTATCAGTAGAAAGGTGCTAAGTGCCATTTTTATGAACATTGAGTATTATAGTAAAAAACAGTTTAGTCAGTTTATTTGTGAGTATTTATTCTTCTAATTTGAATAACATACAGTTATAGTATTCCTTGCTATCCAGTGTCTGATATAGGTTCATAATATGAAAATTGTGGAATTCTGTTTGAGTGAAATGTTAGAAGTTGTGAAAGGTGCAAAGTCCTCTAGTTTTTACGAATGTGCTACGTGCTAATTAAACAAAGATGACGGCTTTCCGACACGCAAACACGTAACATACGGTTGTCCATGCACGAAACACAAACTCCAAGTTAATTCCACAAACTTCCAACGACTGATCTTGTGATTTGCTGATGGTCATTGCGAAGGCCATAAGCATGGGAAATTGCAACAGTTTAAAATCGAATAGCACGTTCGGAGGAATCATTGGGATGCGCGGAATCAAAACAACTTCTCCTTCGATGACGTTGTTCATTTGCTTTTCCACAGCCAGTCGTGTTCCATTGCATAGTCGAAGTTGATTGATGTTACGCAACATGATGATGACTGAGCCTACTTTCAATTGCAAATTGTGAGGTGGTAATCCAGGCAATTCCAGCGAATTCAAAAATTCTGTGAGATGGCTGACTACCTCATCTTAATTGATAACTGTGCCAACCGATTTGAAGGAAAACAACTGTCCCGGAATGAAATTTTGAATGGACTCGTTGGGATCTTTATTTTTCGCTGCCAATATGGTTCGTTCGCTCAGCCAATTATGGTTTTTGAAGTTCTGCGCTACGTTCGGAAAAGCAAGCCGAACGAGCTCCTCCTTTGATTCGGTTAACTGATGTTCCAGGTTCATAGGAGCATCGCGTCGGCGCAATCGGTCATGTCCATTGTGTCGTGCTTGCTGGCGTTGTGTTTGTATTCACGAACTCATTGCATTCTGAAACTATTCGCTGTTCGTTTATTTTCAGTCGCTCTCGAACGTAAGTCAGACATGCCCATGCGACTATTTTCATTATCCATCGCTCTTTGGTCATCAGTGCGGTTTGCACGTGAATTAGCTCGCCGCACATTTAACTGGGTTCGACGACATCTGTCAGCTCTTCCTCTCCTTGGCATTGTAATGGACACTAAAACGACACGGAATTTTAGTAATGTAATAGACACTGTAAAACGACACGGAATTGTTTTCATAGTAACTCAAATCTATCGAACCTACCTTGAGAACTTGACAATATTGACATCCTTTCCATTAGTAGTACATTCCCACATTAGATATGTTGGTCGAAACACATTAACGTGAAATGTAATATTATTATAACATACTTTAATATGCTGTAATTGGATTATACAGTAAGATTCTCTTACTTTAAGTATTATTTTATTGCACGTATTGATCAAAGGGTATGGTACGGGATGTTATCTTTGCTCATAGAAGATTTTGAAGTGGATGAACTGTGTCACCATCTGTCAGTCAAGTTATTAGATTCAATATTGACATGGCTTTTGAATGTAAATTCATTTAAAAATATTGCCAATTCGATTTTGCTCAAACCACTTTCTAAACACTGTCTACCATAATGAGAACAAATTATAAAATTTTCATTGAAATCGGAGCAGTAGTTTTAGAGTTTTTGCGAGACTCATGCGCGGCAAAATCGAGTGTACAACAGAAAAAAAACTACGCTATCTGTACACAGGTTCCCACCAGTACGAACTGTTAGTAATTGAGTATTCTAAGTTCATCGAACAATTCTGTCAACGATGCACATATTGGAGGGAAATGAGAACAAATGATTGGCACATTGCACCTTTCTTCTGAAAGAGCTGCAGGACTTACCACCAGTGCCATCTTGTGATGCTCTTGGAAGGTCCTTCGAAACCACTGAGGAGTTAGCCCTTTTGATATATAATGCTACATCGCACATAACACCATTCTATAAAATAAAATGCATTTTTCAAAAAATGGCACTTAGCACCTTTCTACTGATAAGTATCCTATTATGATAATAATATTCATAATGATGTTAATGATGATTATGATGAAAGGAGAAAGTTATAAAAGCTTCTAGAACAAGCGTTGTGTTCTAAAAAAAATCCATATAAAACAATTGTAAAGAGATAGATAGTTGTATTCAGTGTGTATCTAATATAAAATGAAATTAACAAAAATATTTTATTTTTCCTGTCTGTTTATCTAAATTATTATCACTACATCCCCCTCCCCCCCCCCCCCGTCCCCCACTATTAATGCAATTGTTAACCATTGCCAGTCTCTAGCTATGTTTAGAAAGAGAGAGTGGACTTAAACAGTACACTCTATCTATGGTTTGTGTATCGAGTATCATAATAATACAGTATCGCTAAGCCATGTTAAGGCAATACAGTAGTTATGTCAGGCAAGGGTTTGAACTCTTGCTTCCTTGTACAGGATTAGTTTTCACTTAACAGCAACCCATAATACTTTGAAACATGTCGAATCTCATTACAAAATGTCAACTGTATCGTGCTCCAAGACCCCAGCTGCTGGCTAGTGGCTAGCAGACTGTGGAACTGAAACAGTGTCACCATGTTTTTCTTATTATTGTTCATTAAGAGTGGTATAAAGTTGTCCTGTAGCGTAGCGGTTAGCATAGTTAGCTGGCACTTCAAAGTTCCTGAGTTCAATTCCCAGCTTTAACACAAAATTTTAAAAGTGGTATGAGGACAAAAACAAGTCTACTCAGTCTCGGGTGGTCCAAATAAATAGACGGAGGTTTGATTCACACCTCAACCATAGAGCACCACGTTTTTTTAATTTAAAGAAATATGATAGCCATTTGTTCATTTGTTTGTCACTTTCACATTTCACACATTGCCATTTGTCAGTTTTCCATTTGCATTTTTTAAAATGTCAGTTTGAAGTTTTTTGGATTTCATGATATGGACATGGATTTTCCATTTTGTTGTTTTCACATTTGTCAATTTCCCATTTATATATTTTTTTACATGTCAGTTTAAAGTTTTTAAATTTTGTCGATATGGATACATGGATTTTCCTTTGTGCTATTTACACATTTTTTTCATTTTATGTATGTTGAAAAATTATATTTCCAAAACAAGATTTTTCATTTTAAGGTTCTGTAAATGATCTTAATGCAAGTGCTTGACCATGGCAATAGAACAGTCTGTCTATGTGTTTGCAGAAATATAGAGGCTTATTACTACTGCAACTAAGAGTGTTTTACAAAATAACGCTTATCCACCACTTCATTTAAAAATTTAAAAAACTATTGAAAAAGCAAAATTAATAAAATTACTATTTACCATTCATATATGTGTTAATTTTTTCTCCCCCCCCCCCCCCCCTCTACCATTTGCTCAGGTCAAACAATCAATGCTACCCACACACTCAAGCTTTCTCTCTATCTCTCCGTGTGTTTTCTCTGTTCCACAAGATACAAATTATGGTTGCTGGATTGTATCCTGCACTGTTTATGCGGCATAGCATTGCCAGTTCATAAATCCACTAGGTAGTTGTCTACACATAGCGATTTTACCACTGCTCTAGCTACGCCTTTTGCCCTTTCGGCTTTCTTACAGCCTAGTGGGCGATAGGCAGCATTAACTGTATATTGAAACCAGTCCAGCTTTGTATTTGTAATCCAAGTAATAATTTAAAAAGAGACAAGTCTAATCGGTTTTAAACATTATCTCTGCTTTTTATAAATATGTTTATGACATGCATATTAACCTGAAATCAAACCCTAGTCTACCTTAGTGGAAGGCTAACAGCTTAACCATTGCGCCACCATGCCCTTCTTTCCTAGTTTGATTCGTGCTAGGCCTTTAGAGGTGGAAATCGAGTTAAGATCTCCAGTGCAAGAGGCGCATGTGCTCGCCGCTGCAGCACAAAATGTTTAGCTGGTAACATTAGACAACCGGAAATGATTGCATTTCTGTTAGCGATGCATTTTGTCATCAGCCTTCTGTCTGAGCACTACCAACAAAACAGTTTAGTTTAGATCAAGCGAGTGTGTGTATAGATTATTAGCCTCAAGCTTGTTGTGTGTAGCGACCATCTTGTCCCAGTAACCACTGAGCAAGTTTTAGCAGTCAACGTAGAGCGTTATACCTTTCCTTTTTTGAGATCATCAATGACAATATCCACCCACAAGTTTTACACTCAACACCCTTGGCTTGTTCTCGATTAGGTTTGGTTCGGTTTAGTTCGGTTTGATTCGGTGTGGTTGGGTTTGGCGCCACTGTTTCCAGCTCTATTCTTAGAGTTTTACCTTCAAGTGTCCTCTTCCACTTTGTAGTTTTCCATTGCACCTGCTGGCAAGTTAGATCAGCGCATTCCGATAAGCTCAAATGACATTCACATGCTACTAGTCTGCCCCTCAGCAAGTTTGTTTTCCCTACTAGTTTCAACCAACATATAACCAAGTTCGTTTGTCCTTCATCTAATCATCGAATTATCATTTGTCATGTAATTCATCATCGTTTACTCGTTAAAGATCCCCTTTCGGGTGGGTAAAATATCGGAAAAACGAATCCTCGCCCTGTCATAAACCGTCCCGTCGAAATATCGATTGTTCTAAGCACGGTCTGTAATAGTTTCATTGAAACACATGCCCAGCGGTATCGTCTCTCTCTCTCTGCAACCACTCTTTATGAACATTTTGAACAGGTAAAAAAGAGTTTAAAAATGAAATTTGTTTTCAACAAAAGTGTAGTTAGGCCTTTTGTCAAAATTTTAAAAATACATTCGAAAGGGGGGCGTCACTCCGAGTCATCTGACTCTTTGCGAGATATAACAAAAAGTTTAAAATCATGGGTTTTCCCCAAAAAAGTCTATTTCCCTCATTCTCAAAACTTAAACCTATTAACAACATAAAAAGGGCTTCAAGACAAGCCATTTGACTTGTAACACGTCCAAATCCGACCATGCGTTCGTGAGATATCGGCAAAGTTCGTAGGAAAGTAGGCTGTGGCCTAGCTCCTGTATTACCCGCTACTGCACAGTTTTTGTCCTAGAGACTTAAAGCATGGTTTGTGGATAAAGGGGGTAAAGACCATCAATTTATGTCAAACAAACTGTTTTGTGAAATTCTTAGTTTCCAAAATATAGCCACCGCACTTCAAAATTGGACTTTCTTGAAAAAAAAATCAAAAAAATATAAACGTTTGTTCTGATGAGAATGGACATAGAGACCTTTCGTTTAAGCCACTGCACAACGTTCTATCGTGTTTGTTTTTGAAAATATCGCCTACTTTCAAAAACAAAATTTTTCAATTAAAAAAATAAAAATAACAAGTGGTCCATAGTAAAGGGGCCGTCACCCCAAGTCCTACGGCACCTCATTTGTCAAAATCCGACCATGGGTTCGCGATATATCGACAAATATTACGTGGCTAAGGCTTAGTAGTGGGGTAAGGAGGGTTCTAGATTGTCGCAGAACTGTCACTGCTCCCCTACTTACTTCCCCTCCGAAGGAAAGCATACTGAAGGTTTTTTAACGGTCTTAAAAATCAGACGACTTCGGCCGGGTTTGAACCGGCTATCTTGGGGACAGCAGTTCAGCATGCTACCAACTACGCCACCAAAGCTGATGTAATTATTTAGCATGGGGCCCTGTACAGTATATGGGTCCAATTATAGCCAGTGCATCGTGGTGCATACCAAATAATGACAATGACAACATTCAAGTGAACAAGGAACAGCCCTTCATCCATTTTGCTGAAATATGATCAAATATTTGATGTAGTGTAATGGTGTGATTATTGCTTTGTATAACTTTTATAAAAGTTCAGTTTTATAAAACACTAGCTGAAGTACCCGTGCTTCACTACGGTCATAAATAAATTAAAATTTGAAGGTGACAGTTAAAACAGGGGATAGGCGAAAAGCTGCGTGGAGGTAGACAGGATGGAACATTTTGTCCAACTATACAGCTCGGCGTTGGTCGTGTTTTATTGCACAAATTGAGGATTATGAAAAAAAATAGGCTTATGAGATCACTTTTTGTCCGTGTGTGTGTATGTGTGTGTTGTACCCTAATAACTTCTAAACGGCTGGCGCGATTTCATTGAAACTCGGTAAGGTCATAACACCAATTTGGCCGACCTCGACCTTCCAATCTTTTTACGTCTCATCAATCCAACATGGCGCCTGTGTAAAATATTTCACCAGCATTCAATATCTCCGAAACTATTACCGATATCACCCTAAAAATGTGTACAGTGATAAAGATAGAGGTTCACCTATCTGACTTTCAAAAATCTGGTAATAACAAAACTAACATGGCGGCCAAGCGAAGTTGAGACTTTTAAGAAGATGTTTCTCGCCATTTAACCATCCAAACGTAATGAAACTTGGTACAGCAAATGTTTATACACTTTGTAATGCACTGGCTTCTAATTTAGTTCAATTGTTTACATGACCTCAAGATGGTGGGTGTGCGAAATATTTCACTGGCATTCTATATCTCCGAACCTATTACCGATATCGCCCTGAAATTTTGTACGGTGATAAAGGGCTCTACTACTAGTTTATATATGGAACATTCTAAAACCTTTAAAGTACAAAACTAACATGGCGGCCAAGCAAAGTTGAAACATTTTAATAGACTTTTCTCGTGATTTAACCAAATGAGCGCAGTGACATGTGGTAGAGTAAACGATTATAAATTTAGTAATGCACTGGCATCTAAATTAGTTTAATTGTTACATAACCTCAAGATGGCGGCTGTGCGAAATTTTAAAATTAAGTTTTTATTTCTTGTGTAGTAATCGTGCGATCGAAGTGAAAGTTTGAATAATGAAGCTACACAATCATTTTCCTTTAATGGTACATAACTCTATGGCCTATACATATAACAATCCAAAATGGCGACCATCCGAAATATTTAGACGGTTCTCAATATCTACGAATCTATTACAAGAAACTGAATTTTGTATGTTAGAGGCAATTAACATGAGTAGGATTTATATGAAAATAGGCTGTATAGTTCTTCACGGAACTACTTGTTAAATATTGAATAGATTTTATAAAATAACTCACATCTGGAAAGGGAATATTCATTATGTCCGGATGGCCCCTACAGACAAGGGATAAAGGCTAAGGGTATTGACACACTTGAGATGTCTTTAAGTTAATATCACAATTTGACCACATAATTAGAGTTGATTTTCAACTCGAGTGTCGCATGTTTCAGAGAGGCAAAAGGCGGAGGCTGGACGTGGAGAGTGAAGGAATGGCAACTCTCCCGATGACCCCATCTTCTCATCAGACCTTATCACTTACTTCTGCCAACCTGCAGGCATCTTCGTCAATGGGGCCCCCTCAAAGACACATGCAGCAAGGGAAGGTAGGACAAATGTTGGCATTTGTGGCATTGCTACATTGCATGTTAGTTCAATCGCAATTGACTATTCCTGCTTCTACAGTTGACCAGTAGTGCCCAGTTGAACAATTTTATATCAAATTTTGATTGCATTCGGGCAAAAATGATTGTTATAATCACGGTAGCGTATCTGGCTGGCTTAGTGCAGATTCCTGTTGGCCCAAGAAATAATTTTAATATACTTTGCATTATATACCTCCGTCAGTCAGTAGGTTACTCGGTTCCTGTCTATGCTTTGAGTATGCATAGCATTAAAACTTGACATCACCTACACCTGGCTTTTACACTTCTACCTGGCAGATTATTGAAAATATATGATTCATGATTCTTGCAGTCATTAAGAATTGAAATTGCTGTCAATTATCATTGCTATTCCAGTGTGCAAGAGTTCAGTTCCCTCTTCAAACAATATTCGCTATTTCTATTAACAAAGTGCAATGAGACACATTTAGATTTTAAAAAAATGTTCCCATGGGCAACTGTATGTGGCGTGCTCGCGAGTATCCGGACAACAAAATCGTCATTTCTCAGGAGAAGATGGCAAAACCAAAAACTTAATTTTCAAATGTGTTCACTTAATGTAACATCGTACCCTGCAGACTTTCACAACTTTATAAAATTCCCACTTTGCTGCTCATCAGTATGTATCTGAATTTTCGGAATTAGAATGGACCCACCAGTAGCCGCGATTGCTGTATAATAGAATAGACGAATTATCGTCCCCATTGTCTAGATCTTGAGTGAAGCCGCGGGTACCTGCTAGTAACTACATGTTTTTATTTCTTGCTCATTCAATGACGGCAGCCATGTTTGAGGTGCACACGTTGACGTCATATCACGTCCTATCACCAATGCCAACTTCTTTCCCCCGCTATCGTTCTACCCTCCAGGGTTGGCGTAGTGCTGGTCACACACCCCAGTTGTATCCCCGACACAGGATCTCAGGCTCCAGGACACTGCCCTCAGTGGTGGTAGAGGTGGGATCCCTCAAGTTATCTTGCCTGCATTCTTTTGTTCTGTATTGTTTGTCTTGCGCTTTGAAGTGGTGTTCGCGGCAGCCTTCTTCTCAGTTTTATTTTAAACACATTTCATTTGTTGCAAGAACCGTCGGCGTTTGTGTGAAATACGTACTCGGTTGTGTTTACAAATGGGATCGTTCAGCATCATCACTCATTCTCTAATTGATGCATTCTCCCTCCCTATGTTCAAATAAAAATAAAGTTTGCATTTCCATGTCTGATACTTGGTCCATTCCATTCTATTTCTTTGATGCTATGATTTTTGCTTAGCAAGCGATAGTAGTGAAAGTCATTGGGGGGCAGGGAATAGCGGTGCATAATGGATTGATTAAGGATGTAAACTTCGTTATTTTGAAGAAGAAATGTTACGCCAAGCGAAAATAAACTCTACAAGCACTCTATAAGGCAAGGACACAAGGCACGGACGCAAATCTCCAAATATATGTACAACATAGGAAATTCTGTAAATAACTCCTACAAACAAACAAAAATCACAACACATTGAAAGAGAAGCAGAAAGTATAGCATGGAAGGCCAAATCCGATCCTTTTCATGCTCTAAAAAGACCAGTGACACTCCGACCAAATGAAATTACCATGAGAGAATGGGAAGAACATTTTAAGTCCCTTCTAAATCAAGAATCCAAGAGATGCAATTTCCCATCAGATAGATCTTCTTCAGATGAGGATACGTTAATTATATCCTTGGAAGAAATCAAAGCAATAATTCATTCCGGAAAAAACAAGAAAGCTCCTGGACCAGACCTCATTTCCACAGAACTACTAAAGCAGTCACAAGACATAGGCTACTCTTACCATTTTGGACCAATCTCTTTAATGCATGCATAAGATTCGGGACCATTCCAGACAGCTGGAGAATTTCCACCATCAAAATTATCTACAAGGGAAAAGGGGACACCAGTGATCCCAATTCATACAGAGGTATTGCACTTGAGAACAACATCTTCAAGGTATTTATGAAGCTTCTCACAACGAAACTAACACCAATAGCAGAAATTCCAGATTGCCAATTTGGTTTTATGCAAGGAAGAAGCACAACACAGGCAGTAACTTATCTTTTAAGTGAAGTGCACGAATCTTTAAGAAAACCTAAAGGAAAATATTATACGGTATTTGTGGACTATGCAAAAGCTTTCGACTCGTTACATCGGGAACTACTTATCCAGAAGATCAAAGGTTTGACCAATGAATTACTGGAACATATACTGGCATACAACCTCGGTTACACCACATCTCATTATATAAGACAGACGAACGGAGTTTTGCAGGGTGATCCTTTAAGCCCGCTTCTATTTAATATTACTATGGCAGACATTATCAGCATAATAAAGGACTCTCCCAATACCACACTCTTTCTCTATGCGGATGACATGGTATTATGATCTTTTGAATTCAGTAGGCCGTGTTCATAATGGCAAAAATAATCTCGGGAGTTTCCGCCAACACAAA
This sequence comes from Meconema thalassinum, assembly GCA_946902985.2. Taxonomy (NCBI): domain Eukaryota; kingdom Metazoa; phylum Arthropoda; class Insecta; order Orthoptera; family Tettigoniidae; genus Meconema; species Meconema thalassinum. Next base: position 186,077,196 of record OX336388.2, on the reverse strand, counting down.
GTTCCTCATTTCTGTACTAGAAAGCGCTATAGTGTTCAAGGAGCTTAGATATCAAACCTCCTTGACTTTCATAGTGCCTCAAGGTACAACGAAATTCGACATGCAAGCTACCCTCTGGGTGTCAAAAAACAAAGCTTGCACCCGGCACCCGAGGCCATACGATATTATTATTATATATTGTGCCCTTTCAGTAAGAAATATGCAAATCACAGTATGCCAGCAATGCTCAAATCGGGATTTTCGGGGTTTTGGTAGGTTCTCCCACTCTGTGACTTACACATTTTGGATTAAATAGAGGATACACTTCCAAAAATAAAAACAAAATCAACTCCTATTATAAAACATTTAATTTACCAAAATTATGGCGCTACAAACAAATTAAACAATTAAACTACTGACCAATCCTTATAACTTGTTCAAAGTGAACAAGGAACACATAAAATAAAACAAATATTATATTAAAACACATGGTTTCCTTTAAACCAACAAAATTATAATTCTTTTCACTTCCATAAAGTGTCACTTTAAAGTTCAATACAATCACGAGCTCCCATGGCTCGATACTTTCCACTATAAGATGCGTTATTCTTCACAAATCTCAAAATCATTTTTATGAGTTTCTTATAATCAACAATATATAATCTTATTTAAAAATAAATGTTATTCCTTTATTTAAATTTTTGGGCATTTCACAATGTTCTCACGTTACCATCTCTCTCAAGTTAACAAATTCACTACAGTGATTGGGAAATTACTTGTGTACTCCAGAGTTACCGAAGACTACTTGAACAAAGTCAAAAATTAAGATCACTCCCGAAATCTAATTGTCCTCAATGAACTCGTGAAATCCTACATCAATACAACATTACATTAGGGATTTTCATTTATTTGTCTTAAAGACCATTATCATATAAGAAAGCTAACGATCTGAACAGGCAAGCGGTACTTTTAATCTCCAAGAACCTCGGTTCAAATCCCGGGTCATTAACAAATTCTAAACACTCACGGTGTATTACTACTTCCACAGACGGTCTTCTCCGACCCTACCACAACAAGGGTCTGACCGTAACACTTGACATAATTTATTGCCTACGAGGGGGAGGCTCTATGTCTCGTCTTCTCGAGACCGCTACATTCATGCTTTTAAAACAGCTATTCCTTCTCCACAGTTCTCTGAACAGACCTGGCGTTTCTTTCATTTTATTTTACAACATTATTTAGGTTCATAGACCACTTTCGTAACCTTGGCATTTATTAATTATGAAGTGTCATCATTGATGGGTAAGAATAATTCAATACAACAACAATATTTAGGGCCTTCAACAACTATACGAGTCTAGGTTAGACTCTCTCAACTGCCTCGGGAACCAATCCCATACTGGAGGTCTTACAACAATTCAGCGTCTTAGGGGGACCTCGGTCTACTCTGCGCTCATCAATACAACAAATACGCTCCCAATTATTCAATACAATATAACACACATGGCCTCGGGAACCAATCCCATACTGGAGGACTTATCATAGCTCAATTACCGCAATCAACTGTCCCTCACAATTAATTTACCAAGTATATTTAGATTCAACGCCTTCCGGGCGTGACAATTTACCTTTACTGCGCGACAATGCGCTATACTTTACTTTAAGGCCTAGCGTCTTCCAGAGAACTGACAAATTCATCAACAACAATTGATCTATATCTCAAATTTTTATATATTAATCCTCTCCCGTGACAATGATCGCTATACTTTAAGAACATGTATTCACCATGTCTTTATACTTTTACTAAAGCTCAAAAGCTATTACTTTCATATAATTCAACTTAATCTTCATTTAGGTAGTTTTATTATTATTATTATTACGCTTGCTTTCATATTTTTCAAATACACTGATATTTTATCTCATACATTTCCTCTAAAGGATTTATTAATTTCACATAATTATTTTATAATTTCTTAATTTTGTTCAGATCGCGCTCTTATTCTGTTATTTGTTATTCAAAAACATCCTTATTTCTCAAACTCAGGTGGATTGTACAAAAACAAATTCCCAACACATACCATAATGGAAATAGTTACTTACGCGTTCAGATCGGTCCATGACCGTACTTTCCAACGATGTCTCATCTCGCCCACAATTTGTGATTACTCCATATTGCACAAATTAATTTCATACACTGACATATCTTGACACACATATAACTCATATACATTAAACACTGGTAACATTTTAAATTACACTGGTGTATTCTTCTATGATACACAATAGAATCACTAAAACATTACTATTTAACACAAATTTTATATATTTACACTACACAGATTCTAATCACTAAGGCTTTTATTATGCCTTTCACACGTGATTTCTTGACTTCCCGTCTCCAAGGGTGAAATTCGTAAATGTCGGCTTCCTCTCTGACCAGAATGAAAGTCTCGAACCATCTACCTCCTTCCTGGAATAGCACTCCTTCAAATCCGGTTTCCTGACGATCGGCTATCATTTATTAGCTCTATACTGCTTCTTTCTAGACCCTATGGGTTGGTCTAACGAAAGTCTGTTTTGTCCACGGTCTCCCAGATTCTCTATCGGTGACCTATTAATTTCTAGCATCTAATACTCCTCGTAACTTAGTGCCTTTTATAGTTCGTTTGTTTCCATGAAACAATGTCTAGAATTTACTTCTCCTCTCTGCTTATTCTGTTCTTGAATTCCTATTTTTCAGAACCCTATGCGAACCTTGTTTTTGTCCGACCCTGGTCGGGTTCTTTACGTTGATAGAATGTTTATCTCGCTGTTATGGTACTTCAAAACGTTACGATATTTCGGTCGTTTACTTGGACTGTATTTTGAAGACCTATCGCCTGTTCTAAGTTCGCAGCCTACTCTGACTGTAATTACTGAACTTTTCACTGTGAAACTGATACTGGCGGAACTAGATCCTGTATTAGGATTTTCCAAATTCTCCACACGGCGATACTATAATAATACTTCTCGGCTACTCCTTACGGATGCACGTTGGTTGTCGATACAACGACGCCCTCTGGCTATCGGATACTGTCTATACGATGTGATACAGCGTTTCCCCTCAAGGAATGCTTATAGACTGCATTTACGGTGATATACTGTAGCGTCACGTCCCCTGGACGGAATAATAGTTGTTGCACTGTATGACCTCCCCTAAGGTTCATACGTCTAAATACTGCGCGATGCAGCGCCTCCCCTCAAGGAGTCTGTTGTAAACTGCATGACTGGCTTGGTCCTGCCAGGATTTTTATACTCTTTGGCTACAAAAAGATAAAATCCACGCCTTTTCCAGAACCAACTTCTGAAATAATGGTCGCACACTTATAAAATTTATATATCTGGAAAGCTTGTTTTCTAAACGTAAAATGACCTCTCTGCACCTGAAAATCGATCGTGCAGTTCTGAGATATTAAATAAAGTTTGGTCCTCAGCTGTGTGGGTGTTACAGTTGATTTTTAATTCCCCACTCCTTGGGTCTCGGGGACCTCCCGATGACGTAGGGCCACGTCTGCACTTTCCTTCTAGGCAATTTATATAACATCTTTCTCCACACAAAAATCTCTAATGCGAAATGATTCACAATTTCTTTAGTTAATATTATTCTTGCAAAGGGGTTAAATCTAATTATTCTTCTTCTGGTACAGCTGCGCGGTTGCCATTTTAATGCAATCGTAAGCTTAATTTCCGAAACAAGGTCTCTGTCTAATCGACGGAAAGTTCCACTCGTTCTAAATATAGCTATGATAGGCTACGAGCGATGCGTCAGGCGTGATCTCATCTCCTAGCCATCTGGCCTCAGTTTATTTCACAACGTTATGCCTGCTCTCTTGTATAAAATCTTTCTATGTTCCTTTGAAGACTGTATATTTCTTTCCTTCCTTTCACCAAAAATACATGGATTCGACCCCTTGAACCAATGGTACATGGGTTCAATATATACCTTGATATTAACCTTAAAAAACGGTTCAAATTACATTTCGAAAAGGAGGTAGAACTGCGCTTAAAGACACGCTCACATTATACAACGAACCATCAAACGTAGTGAACAAGTTCAAATACCTGGGCATAACCCTGCAGACTACAGCCACATCCTTCAGTCGTCATATACAAGAGAGGTCTGCAACAGCTATCAGAGCTATTTACAGGATTAAGAATCTACCAGCGTTATCGCTAGTTACAGCTCTGACCCTTTTCCATGCGACCATATCACCACTTGTTACGTATGGTCTTGAAATAATATTAGCCCAGTCAAATTAGATTTTTTCGAGGAATTAATTTCCAGAAAGCTGGAAATCGTTTTAATACCTTCGTTAGGTCCTAAATGTGTGTAATCCGAGTTTGCACCATCCCAGACGGTGTGCATAACTTTTTGGATCCACATAACCTCAAAAATTTTCCTCTTTTTTCATTTTATTGCTTGTAGTTTGAGAACGGTACGTCGAACGGAAAATATCAATCAGTCCAATATTAAAGAAGATTAAATTCCGCGTCGAATGAATATCTAAAACTTGAAATCTGGTTCATTGCTACCGTCATAATCAAAAGTTCAAAACTGGGAAAATTTCACATTTAGGTGCAAGCTTACATTTTGTGACTTTCCAAGACCACATATCTTTGAAACTCATATAGTAAAAGTGGTAGAGTTTTAGAGAGTAAAATTTCACGTTGTATAGACAATTTTGTCAAGTCCTTTTAATTTCAAATGACCAGTTAACTAATCACTACTCTAATAATATTTAATTCAATTCCAAAAATAGTGACTCTTTCCGAAAAAAAAGGCATGTTCATGTTATGACATAATGATGTAAGTACGAAAAATCAATCTACCTACTCTGATCACTGCGGAAGTATCAACAAATAGCAATGGTATGCCACACGCATTCTATAAAGGATATACATATATTGTAAAACGAACTAATAAAAAAGGAAATGTTATTTGGCGTTGTTCAAAACATCGTTCAAAACAGTGTCGAGGTGAGCTGAAAAGTAAAAATAGTGATGTCTTAAGTGTGAGTGATCATCAATGAAGTGTACCAGATGAAACATCGTTGCTGTTTAAAAAACTCTTCAAAATGCTAAAACACTTGTCCCAGAAAAAGATATTGCAGCTCAAGATAGTGCATTGTTTGTTAAGAAGCATGTATCATCTCCTCAGAAAGTCGTGTTAGGACAGTTGTCAATGTCTGAAAAACTCCCAACATTATCAAAGGCAACACAGACTGTGCAAAATGTGGTATTGCAAAAGGATCAAAAAGGACTATATAGTAATAGTGATGAGGATTATAATGATCATGATGATGATGATGATGATGATAATGATAATGGTTATGATGATGACGATGTTGATGATGAAGATAATAATGATAATGGTAATGCTTTGTTTACACCTAAAAATCATTTGTTAAATTTGTCTACTGGAACAATCCAAGAAAGCTAATCCGGCGGCTTCAGCAACTGCATGTCTATAAACAGGCTGGTTATACTGAATATGAGGAAGAACTATTGGATATAGAAATGAGCTTAGTCGTGCTAAAATTATTATGTAATGGATCCACATAACCGCTTAAACTATTTCTTAACAATACATGTTATATTTTCTACCACTATGCTACCACTTTGCTCTCACTTTTGCTATCACTTCAAACTGTACATATTACATATAAAAGCCAAAGCTAAATGATTTTATTATCAGAACAGTTATAACCTTTGTAGTGAGCAAATCATACTAACAGGTTAGTTGCTACTATGGAACTTACTACAACTAACAAAGGTAAACAACGTGTACTCTATAAAGGCTACTCTTATAACTATAATCGTCAAAATGTAAAAGGGATAATATTTTGGCAATGCTCAAAAGACAGGTCAAAAAAATGTCGAGGCAATCTAAAAAGTAGAAATGGTAAGACTTTAAGTGTGAGTGATCATCAATGTGGTGCACCAAATGAAACACTGTTGGTGTCAACAATTAATCATGACAATGCTAAAAAGCTAGTACAAGAAAAAAATGTTGCTACTCAAAATAGTGCAGTGTTTATTGAGCAACATTTAACCCCTGCTGTAAAAGTTATGTTTAATACATGTTCCACATCTCAAGAGTCATCAACATCACAAACTATGCAAAAGGTTGTGTTGTTGTTGTTTTAAGGGGCTGAACTACAAGGTTATCTACCCTTCATATGCAAGAGAATCAAAAAGGACTAAATAGTAATAGAGAAAAAAGAAATGTATTTTGAATGTAACTATTGTACAAGTACTTATATTTATTTATTTATTTATTTATTTATTTATTTATTTATTTATTTATTTACATATGTTACGCCCTCATTGGAGCACTTAACCAAAACAAGTATATACATATCTCAAAAAACAATATTAATGATTCAGCTTCTTATTTTTCATCTTTTCCCAAAACATTTTCATTCTAGTCGACCTTGCCGCTCTGTCTGCATCGCTTATGGTGTAAGTTTTGCGGGTAAAGGTTTTTAAGGGAAGTCGGATGTTCTTGTTTTTCAAGATATTCTTCTCATCTTTGTTAGCATTTTGGGACATTGTCAAGCCGAGTTCATCCAGATCATTTTGAATTTCCATAAACCAAGAGTTCTTTGTTTTACTTTTGAAAAAATAATTAAATAATACTTTTAATTGTCTGGTATCCGGCAGGCGTGAGAGATGACAAAAAAAAGTAATTCGCCTTTTTCGCATAGTATCGACTATAGACTCAGTTTCTTTATAAACCACTTCATTTGGTAATAGACGCCATTGACCATCCACCTGATAAAATCATTTAGCTTTGGCTTTTATATTTAATGTTAACTCTAACCTTGTGTTTATATAAACACCGTGCAGTCTATACAGGTACAGGTTCCATACTTTATTTTTCTTGCCGTCGTAACCAAGTACTTATATTAAATAAATAAAAATATTGTATGGGTATTGTCTGTTTTTTCTTAATTGCTATACCCACGTCCTACTATATTAATGCCATTGGTAACCATCAACAATCTCCACCTATGTTCAGAAAGAAAGTGATCTTAAACAATACACTCTATCTATGGTTTGTGTACCGAGTATCATAACAATACAGTGTCGTCAAGCCATGTTCAGGCAATAGTAATCTTAGGTAAGGGGTTCGAACCCTTGCTTCCTTGTACAGGATTAGTTTTTACTCAACAGCAACCCATAATACTATACTTTGAAACATGTCACATTTCATTGCAAAATGTCAACTGTATCGTTTTCTAAGACCCCAGCTGCTGGCTAGTAGCTAGCAGACAGTGCAACAGAAACAGTGCCACCATGTTCATTCTTTAAAAAAAATTCAATATTTATTATTCTTTTTCTTATTATTGTTCATTAAGAGTAGTGTAAAGTTGTCTTTGTGACGTAACGGTTATAATAGTTAGCTGGCACTCTAAAGCTCTTGAGTTCAATTCGAGCTTTAACATAAAATTTTAAAAGTATATTAGAACTATAACAGGTCTACTAAGTCTCGGGTGATTCAAATAAGTAGATGTGGTTTGATTCACACTTTAACGATAGAACACGACGGTTTTTTATTTTTTTAAATAATGATAGCCATTTGTTCATTTTTTTCATTTTCAGATTTCACACATTGCCATTTGTCAATTTTCCATGTACACGATTTGAAAATGTCAGTTTAAAATTTTTGGATTTCATGATACGGAAACAAGAATTTTCCATTTTGTTGTTTACACATTTGTCAATTTCCCATTTACATTTTTTAAATGTCAGTTTTAAGTTTTTAAATTGTGTTGATATGGAAACATGGATTTCCTATTTTTTTCATATCACAGACGACACGTTTATGATTTAGTCCATGCTGAAAGTTTAGTTTTGTAAAACACACATTTGCTTATTAAATTTTTCTTGAAATTATTTTAATGGAAGTGCTTGGCCATGGCAATAGTGCATTATCTTTCTGTTTGTTTCCAAAAACGTATAGGCCTACTACTACTACTACTACTACTACAACTACTACTAATACTACTACTGTAGGTAAGACTGTTTTACAAAATAACACTATCTACCGCTGCATTAAAAAACACATGTGTTAAAAAAACTACAGTATACTATTTACCATTTGCTATATACATTAATTACCCCACCATCCTACCTTGCCGTGTTTGCTTTGGTTGAACAATCAATGCTACACACACACACACACACACACACACACACACTTTCTCTCTCTCTCTCTCTCTATCATTCTATCTATAGTCATACATTCACACAACCATACCTGTCTTTGAAAAACAAATACAACCACGCTATTTATCCTTGACATGCACACTTATCCCAAATAACTTTTAGTTATACATTTAACATTTACTATTACAAAAAAAATGTTTCCACTATTTTACAATTACAAAAATGAATATTTACAAAATACTAAATCTACTGGTTACAAAAAAGCCATGTCTCTAAACAATAAAATATAGAATCACACCTCCACCTCGTGGTTATAACCCTATGGTAGGCTAATGCATAGGTCATTCATCTGCACTCATTTGCTATCCATCAAGGTAAAAGTGCATTTTCTCTGTTCCACAAGATACAAATTTGATTGCTGGATTGTATCCTGCACTGTTTATGCGATATAGCTTTGCCAGTTCATAAAACCGCTAGGTAGTTCTCTACATATAGCAATTTTACCACTGCTCTACATACGCCTTTTGCTCTTTTGGCTTTCTTACAGTCTAGTGTGTGACAGACAGCATTAACTGTATATCAAACCCAGTTCACCTTTGTATTTGTAATCCAAGTAATAATTTGGAAAGACACAAATGTAATCAGTTTTGAACGTTATCTCTGTTTTGTTTTGTTTAATATGTTTATGACATGCATATTAACCTGAAATAGAACCCTAGTGAAAAGGCTAACAGCTTAACCACTACACCACCATGCCCTTGTTTCTTAGTTTGACTCGTTCTAGGCATCAGTCCTGGAAATCGAGTTAAGACCACCAGTACAAGAGCTAAAAGTGCTTAACACTGCAACACAAAATGGATAGCTGGTAACATTATACAACCGGAAATGATTATATTTCTGATAGCAATGCATTTTTTGTCATCAGCCTACTGTCTGAGCACTGACAGCAACACAGTTTAGTTTAGAACAAGCGAGTGTGTGTGTATAGATTATTAGCCTCAAGTATTTAAAGCTTGTTGTGTGTGTAGCGACCATCTTGTCCCGGTAACCACTGAGCATTTTTGTGTTTTAGCTATCCTCTTTAACCAATCAATTAAAGATAGTCTACTCTTAATTCTTGAATCGATAAATCAGAGTTTGTGTGTACACCGTTCGTCATTTATTAACCCATACCTACAACCTATACTCTCTCTATACTGCAGTTTGATCTGAAAAACAAGTTTCAATGGTAAAAGACTTGTCAATCACTATATATGTAGTCTACACTAATTCTTTCTCTACCTAGCTATGTTTCATCACACACATGGTAAACATCTCACATGTTCGTATCCGATTATTAGTTTATAAAACCTCAGGTCGATGACCTTGATGTATTGAGTATTTTGGGTAAATTCATTGGCCATGGGAAAGGGTTGACCATTCTAAGTCCTATAACACCTCACATGTTGATATTCGATTATTAGTTTATAAAATATTAGGTCAATGACCTTGCTGTTTTTTGAATCTTTTGGGTAAATTCATTGGTCATGGAAAAGGGTTGACCATCCTGAGTCCTATGACACCTCACTTGACCCTCTCTGATTATTAGTTAGCGAGATATCAACAAAAGTGTAGTTAGGCCCTTTTGACATAAATAAATAACATATTCAAAAACAGAATGTCACCTCAAGTCCAACGACCTCTCATACAGGTCTCTAGCCTTATTGATTCATGAGATATTAAAAAGCTAATGACCTTAGATCTTTTGGGTAAATTCGTTGGTCATGGAAAAGGGTTGACCATCCTGAGTCCCATGACACCTCACTTGACCCTCTCTGATTATTAGTTAGCGAGATATTAACAAAAGTGCAGTTAGGTCCTTTTGACATAAATAAATAGTATATTCAAAAACAGAATGTCACCCCAAGTCCAACGACCTCTCATACAGGTCCCTAACCTTATTGATTCATGAGATGAGCAATACATATTTCTTTCTGTCTTCACCTGTGTTCTCTCTTACACTGACTCTCCCCCCTTCACCTCTCACCACTGTCAAAACAGGTTGTGACTTGTTAGCTCTTATCGTGCACGTGCACAGGTGAACACCTGTGTTTTAGGTCATATTACACATGAACTTGCATTTTCTCACGTATGAACCAAAACAGGATGTGACTTGTTTCGCAAGGAGAATGCTAGTAATGACATCTCACACGTGTTCACATGTATTTCGCCACTTTCCTTTCATATCGTTATCCTATTATAGTAGTAGAGACTGGGGAACAACGTCAGTTCAACACACGCGAAATGTAGTTAGGCCCTTTGACATAATTTAAATAAATTCATGAGCCAGTCTGTAGGAACCGGTCCAAAAGGGATCAGTCCAAAAGGACTCATCAACAAGCACTCATCCACAAGGACTCGTCCACAAGGACCTGTCCACAAGGACTTGTCCACAAGGACCTGTCCACAAGGACTTGTCCACAAGGACTCGTCCACAATGACCCGGCAACAATGACCCGTCCACAGGGACCTGTCAACAAGGACCCGTCCACAGGAAACCGCTCCCCCACCCTCTTCAAAAGCCATGAGTGGGCATGCAAATTCATAGTGGCTTTGCACCGCACACATGTCTCTTGTGTAGAACAACGTTTCATTCCATATTAGCATTCAAACTCTCACATGTTGCAATTGGAAAGAGAGATTCTCTAAAAATATACAATTTCACCCCCTAGTAGGGGTAGGTTTTATTTTTGGGGTTGAAATATGTTGTTCATAGGAAAGGGGGTATCAGCCCGAGTTCAATGACACCTCATTCGTCAAAATCCGACCACGGGTTCGGGAGTTATCGGGCTGCCGCCATCTTGTGTGGAGGGTGTGGAGGTGGAGGGGCCAGAACCGGCCAAAACACACTACTAATAATCCTACTCCATATTTTGACTCCTCTTCATTTCCACATCAGTATAGGCTCTAGTCCAATCTGACATTCCTTTTCCCTGTTTTCTTCCACTTTGTTTCACGCAACCCCATAATCAGAAGTTTCCTCCTTTCCATGAGGTCAACCAGTTCTTCAGTTTTGTATGTTAGTGTCAGAATATTTAATGTTCCCATCCGGATACTTTGGTTTTGTCTAGTTCGGGTAGCTGGTGTAGCATCAGGCTGGAAGCCATCATTCGCACCAAGCTGACGTCGCTGTCTTGGATTGCTAAATGGAATATTTACTGTATTATTTATTTATTATTATTAGTTTATTAATTTATTATTTATATAATGTTTAATAATTTATTTTAATATTTAATTTTGGAAGCCTCCGTGGCTTAGGCGGCAGCACGCCGGCCTCTCACCGCTGGGTCCGTGGTTCAAATCCCGGTCACTCCATGTGAGATCTGTGCTGGACAAAACGGAGGCAGACAGGTTTTTCTCCGGGTACTCCGGTTTTCCCTGTCAAAATTTCATTCCAGCAACACTCTCCACTATCATTTCATTTCATCTGTCATTCATTTAATCATTTCCCCAGAGGAGTGCGTCAGGCCTCGGCAGCCGGCACAGTTCATATCCTCGCCGCTAGATGGGGGCTGCATTCATTCCATTCCTGACCCGGTCGGAGACTGGAAGCAGGCTGTGGATTTTCTTTTTTTCATTTTAATATTTAATTTATTATTTATTATTTTTTATTGTGTCAGGGCACTAAACTGCAAGGTCATTAAACCAAAATTTCTCTAAACCACAATTACAGAAACCTTATTTTAAAATTTAAATTAATGCATGTAAGATTTTTCTATATTTACATTTTACTTTCTTTTTTCATTTTAGATTTTTGGATTTTACATTTTTTATATAATTTTTAATTTTTTAAATTTCAAATTTTAGATTTTGCTAAAAAGAATACAAGGTCACTGACCTCACATTTCTTTACTTATAAATTTTTATTTATTTAATATTTAATTTTTTTGCACAGAGGCTAATACACAAAATGGTCGCTAAACGCAACCACTTACACATATGGCATTCTAACCTAACCTATCTTTACATAACCTAACCTAACCTTACCTAACCTAACTTTACCTAAACTAACTTTACATAACTTAACCTAACCTAACCTAACTTCACCTAACCTCAGTTTACCTAACCAAACATATCTTCACCCAACTTTACCTAACCTAAGTTCACCAATCATGTCCTTATTTTGTTGTTTACACATTTGTCAATTTCCACTTGAATTTTTTTAAATGTCAGTTTCAAGTTTTTGAATTTTCATAATTCACACATTTGTCAATTTCACAATTTCACATTTACAGTTTTTAAAAAGTCAGCTTAACGTTTTTGAATTTTTGTCAATATGGAAACATGGAAATTCCAATTTTGTTGTTTACATGTTTTTGATTTAGTCCATGTACAAAGTTAATATTTTTTTGTCTTCTTTATCAACGTTATCTATTATAGCTTGTCTACTAATTTCATATTCTAAAATTTTAGCAACATCTCTAGCTTTGAACCATGGGTTGTTTTCTTCATCGGTAATCTCAGTTACTTCTTTGTCATTGTAGCCAAGCTTATTATTTTCAATATCCATAATTTGCTCCATTTATATAGGAACAAATATTAAGAGAAAAATAATCCAGATTCATGAATCAATATTGAATATTTTTCATTACCTCTTAAGGGGGCCGGTAGCCCCCTCTATGTTTTCTAATGTAATGGTGTCCTCTTCTCCAACATATTCAAACGGGTGAACGAATCGTTCTTATATAGTAAACAAAACTTTTGTAGCCTGAAATATATAGTTAGTGGGGTTTGGCCAAACCCCACTGAATATTATATTCGTTAATTTCCAGGCGGTATACTTATACCGGCTGAAATATTCTATAATTTTCTAGGGTCCGGCTTTCCGACCCCTGCAATTCAGTGACGAATAGTAATCAGTCACTAGATTTGATATTCCATAGTTAAATAAAACGGTCTCCAAATGTGAAGGGCGGCTATCAATTAGCTTTCCTTTTTTTTTGTCTTATAAATGAAAAAAACATTGTAAGGTTATTTGCCCCTTTAGTAACCATGGAAAAGTAATAGTGCTATCAGCATTTTTACTCATTTCTTTCCCTTATAAATGGAAAAGCCCTCTATGGTTATCTGCCCCTTCTGCAATCAAGAAAAATAAATTCAAAAAGTAATCACAGTAACTAAACAGAATTTACCTTCAAAAAGCGGGTGCTTTGAGTGTATAAAAAGAAAGCAAAAATAATATAGAGAACAGCATTCAGAACATAAAAACAACTCGAACTTGACTGGAAGAAAAAAACATTTACTTGTCCACAGTGTGAAAAAGAAGTTAGAAATAGCAGCAGATATATCCACAAATGCGGTTATCGGCCTCCAAGAGAAAGACGGTGTTTAAAATGCACCAACAATTACATTTGCAAAGAGTGCTCCAAGGCCTACTACCAAAACTATCAAGCAAAATTATCAGAGAAAGTTGAATGTGTTTGCGGAAAGATTCTTTCCAGATGCAGTTTGAAAAGCCATCTGAAACTGCCTTATAATAAAAAAATTACACATAATTAATTTTACTAAGAATCCTCTTCAATTGTTTTCTAATAAATGGACAACTTGAACACTCTAAAAGTGGTTGAGTTGAGAAAGAGAGCCAAGAATTTGGGGCTCCGGGATTATTCTAAACTTAGAAAAGCAGAACTTGTTGAGCGTATAGAAAATGTTTAAAGGCAGAATATGGAAGCGATTGACGAGTTGCCATCTTCTAATCTTAGATAACCATGAAATTTATACTCCATAACCAACACCCTTAAAAGATGTATTTCCTTATTCTACAGGAGTGTTTGGAAAACAAAGGCGGAAAAAAACTCGTGAAGATTATGAAAATGAAATGGCTTTAAGGGAACAAGCAAATGAAAGTTTGCCGTTTCGTGATGTAGACACTAGTGAAATAATTTATTTTCTAAAACCAACACCCTTAAAATATGTGTTTCCTTATACTACTGGAGTATATGGGAAACAAGGGCATAGAAGAACTCGTAGAAATTATGAAATTGAAAAAGCGTTTCAGAGTAGGTTACAGACATTCAACTTTGAAATAATTTAAATATTCTAGTTCTTAATCACTTTATGACTTCGGTAAAGCCTTCTGTAGTTCAAACAGTAAAAGATAGTCTTCGAATTCATCGTGGTGTACGAGTTGCTATTTTGCGAGTATAAAAGACAATCTACCCAACAGCGTCGAAAATTTCAGTTCCAGTCCTACAACTATACCGTCACCAATAATGTAGATCTTGGAAAATTCTATCCAGTTGGAAAAAGACAAATAACCGGACCGATAGAAAATTTTGCAGCTCACCCTCGCGATGGCTCTGACTGGGTTTTTGATAGAGTTATTGGCTTGCAGTTGGCTGTAAATAGATACAATCCACTTCCCGCGGCGTCCTATATAGAGTTGCCAGATGTAATTAAAAATAAAAAGGCCGTAATTAATATTGTCAATGATGATCAAATATGTTTTGCGGGGTCTTAAGCATCAGCACTACAGCCCGCCGATCGTAACAAATGCAAAAATCCAAACAGACAAAGCTACTATAGAGATAAAATGGAAGAAATTGATAGAAAAATTCAAAAAACTTGGTATCGACTATCCAATTACAATTCACAACATCCCCAAAATTGAACGAGAACTTGAAGTATCCATTAATGTGTACGCTTACGATAGTAGCGATAAAAAGCGTAAAATATATCCCTTGATGATTACAAAGAAAAAATTAAAGACTCACGTTAATCTGCTCTGCGTGAAAAATAAAGTTAACTCACATTATTGTTGGATAAAAAATTTATCTCGATTTGTTTCCAATCACAAAAATAATCATAAACACAAAATATTTACAGGCGAGTTGTGCTTGCAACATTTCTATTCTCAGGAAAGGCTGAGTGCTTATGAAAAAGACTGCTCCACCAACAAGCCAGTTAGAGTTACAATTTCAAAGAAAGGTACACAAATACAATTCGAAAATTATCAGCGCATCATGAAAGTTCCATTTGTCATGTATTCAGATTTTGAAACCTTGCTGAAAAAGATACTATGTTGTAGACCAGAACCAAAATTCATAAACAAGTATGAATTGATGAAAAAATATGGCGTACTCACGGACATGACATAGATTCTGGTTTGTACAAAGAAATACTTCGAGAAAGATATCAGCTAACAGATAAAGAACTCAACAACGTTGAACTAAAATTAAAATACATGTCTTACACAATAAAGTACCAAAACATCAAGCTTCCGGATTTTGTTACTATATTAAGTCTAGCTATGGCGATTACAAAGTACCCGTTGTTTATCGAGGCCCAAACCCTCATCAAAAGTTTGTAGAATTAATTAAAAAAGAAGTTGAATAAATTGGTTTTCTGTATAGACAAATAGAGCAAATGAAGCCTTTAACACCGCAAGAACATTCTGTATATGCGAAATCTAAAAATTGTACGTTATGTGAAACTACATACACAGACAAAACTAAGAAAACTCACCACCACGATCACTTGACCGGTAAATTTATAACTCCTTTATGCATTAAAGGAAATTACTACTTCGTAAACCTTCATTTCTACCTATCTACTTTCATCATCTAGCTGGATTCGACGCACACCTGTTTGTAAAAGAACTTGGTTACGATGACAAGAGAATTGATCTCATAGCGTACAATGAAGAGAAATACATCACCTTTGGAAAACAAATAGAAAACTTAAAAATGAGATTTATTGATACATTCAAATTTATGGCATCTAGCTTGGATAAATTAGCGTCGAATTTATCAAAAGATCAAATGGTCAACATTAAAAAGTTCTTTCGCGTAGACCAAGTAGATTTAGTAGCTCGGAAGGGCGTTTACCCATAAGATTACATGGATAATTGGAGTAAATCTGAAGAAACTCAGCTACCACCCAAAAAAGAATTCTACAGTCGATTAATTGAAGAAGACGTTAGTGATAAAGATTATGAGCATGCAAAACTAGTTTGGAAAAAATTTGATATCCAAGACCTGGGTGAATATCATGACTTGTATCTCAAAACTGATGTTTTACCCCTAGCAGACTTATTTGAGAATTTTAGAGAAACATGTATGAAAGCGTATGAATTAGATTCTGCATGGTATCTTACTGCACCAGGTTTACCCTGGGACGCAATGTTAAAAAAGACTAAAGTAAAATTAGACCTACTTTACGATTATAATATGATTCTCATGTTTGAAAAAGGGATTCGAGGAGGAATTCTCAGTGTTATTTGGATATGTAAAGGCAAACAATAAATATCTAAAAGACTACAATCCCGATAAAGAATACAACTACTTAATGTACTTGGATGCAAACGATTTGTATGCATGGGCCATGTCTCAGTGTTTACCTGCTGGAACATTTGAGTGGGTAGATGTAAATACTATCGATGAGAAATACATAACCAGCTTAGCTGATGATTCTAAATTCGGATTCATTATTCAAGCAGACCTAGGGGATCCAAAAGAATTGCATGACCTGCACAAAGATTTTCCTCTCGCTCCAGAAAATAAATTTGTACCCGGTACTAAAGAGCCAAAATTACTAGCAACATTACATAACAAAGAAAAGTATGTAGGCTACTCCATTACAAACATTTGAAACAGTATCTTGCTCTTGGAATGAAACTAAAGAAAATTCACCGAGTTATAGAATTTGAGCAGTCAGACTGGCTAAAGAAATATATTGATTTGAATACAGAGATGAGAACGAAGGCAACTAACGATTTTGAAAAGGATTTCTACAAGTTAATGCATGAACAACAGTGTTTTTAGGAAGACAATGGAAAATATTCGCAACCGGGTTGACATAAAACTGATAAGTAGTATAGAAAAATTTGAAAAGTTGGTAGCAAAACCAAATTTCAAAACGAGAACAATGTTCAATGAAAATCTAGTGGCTATCCATATGAACAAAACCAAAATTTATTTTAATAAGCCTATTTACGAAGGAATGAGTGTTTTAGATATAGATAAAAAAAACTAATGTATGATTTTCATTACAATGTTATGAAGCCCAAATACGGTGACAATATTGAAGTATGTTACGGAGATACAGATACCCTCTTTTACAACATAAGAACTGAAGATGTGTACGAAGATATGAAAACTATGATCAATCATTTTGACACAAGCAACTTCCCCGAAAATAATATTTATCAGGTGTGTTAAAAAATGTGTACTTGAAAAGAGAATTACATTAGAAGATTACAAAAATTGTTTATTCGGTAACAAAGAAGAATATCGGACAATACATTTATTTAGAACCGAAAACATGATATTTATACAGTCGAAGTAAATAAAATAGCATTAAGCCCACACGACAACAACAGAAAAATTCTATAGTCACTATAGTCTAAACTGAAGATACGCATTTTATCTATATAAATGGAACAACAAGTCGAACTCATTGAACAACTTAAAGACGAGTTAAATAGTTTGAAAGATTACAGTTCTACATCGTTCACTAAGTTGGTTGAGCTCAAAAAGAACAAAGCTTACAACATTTCCACAGCGGAAATTCTCGAAACAGTTTACGGTTCAAAACTAGTAGTTACTTTGGAAAATAAACTCAAAGTTATTCTTCCTGACCGGCATTCAAAGTTGCAGTCCCTACTTGAATTTAAAAAAACAGATACACACACTAATACAGTCATCACAATTAACACCGGTTATCAGACAGATTCTACACACACCCAAAGTACACGGGGCTACATGACCGCGTTGTCGCAGCCCCTAAACTAAGGAACCAACCAACCAACCAAAGTTATTTCTTGAAAACGAAAATAAACTACAGTGTCTCTCTAGTTTGAAAATTATTTACAGTGGGAAAAAACAATCAGGAGATTACTTTATTCTTGTTATTAATTTTGCATAAATATATAATACATCACCACCGTTAATTGTGCGCTTTTAAAAGAGTGTAGATTTTTTTAAAGAGTTGACATACTTCTGCAGAAAGTTTTGAGCACATCTCATTATAATGCAGTTGTATGCACCTTGGATTTTCTCTTACTGTATATTCACCGGAAGTAAGAACGGAACGGATGTACGGTACGGTAGGTCAGGTCTTAACAAAATGTACGCGCGTATGTTCTTGCATTCATAATAAGTTCGAATGCGTGCGGCGGACGAATTTCGCCTTGAAAATATTTTTGCGTTCCGATTTCCGTTTTCTAGGTCATTGCGTTCCAAGTTCTAATTACCGAGGTCATAGTGTACAACAAGCCGTGTATGTAACAGCGAGAGTCAATACACTCGCACGTTCATCAGTATACAATAGGACAGTGTAATTAATTCAAGTCGCGTATGTGTTAGCTTGGCATAGCCTTTTAACTGCCCCTTGTTTGGCTATTTCTCTCAGCTCAGTAGTTTTCAACCTGTGCAGGCTTGCCATTTATTAAATATATTTTTTTAAACTTTTTTTTTTCATTTTCTACTAGGAAAATAATTTATACAGTTTGGGTACTTGCCCCAATTTTGCAAATTATTTGGGGATAAAAAAACACAGTTTTTCCCAGGTTTGAAAAATAATTAGCGTAAAAACTACTGTTTTTCCTAGGGTTGAAAAATAATTAGAGTAAAAAAACACTGTTTTTCATAGAAAAAACACCGAAAAACGCGCTCTCCATTTCCCTTAAAAAAATTCCAATTCCCCTTTTGGAAAAAATATTGAAGCAAAAACAATACAATTATTTATTAGTATACTAATTTTCCATATAAAACATAGGATTGAAAAAAATTATAAGCAATCCATGCGCGTGGGCGGAAATATAGAAGCTAATAAAATACAACATTCTATTGAAAAATGAAAATCCACAGCCTGCTTCCAGTCTCCGACCGGGTCAGGAATGGAATGAATGAAGCCCCCATCTAGCGGCGAGGATATGAACTGTGCCGGCTGCCGAGGCCTGACGCACTCCTCTGGGGCAATGATTAAATGAATGACAGATGAAATGAAATGATAGTGGAGAGTGTTGCTGGAGTGAAATGTTGACAGGGAAAACCGGAGTACCCGGAGAAAAACCTGTCTGCCTCCGTTTTGTCCAGCACAGATCTCACATGGAGTGACCGGGATTTGAACCACGGACCCAGCGGTGAGAGGCCGGCGTGCTGCCGCCTAAGCCACGGAGGCTTGTACATTCTATTACTATAGCTATTTCCCATATAAAACATAGGATTTTGAAATTTGGGGCAATATCGGCAATATATATCTACTCCAACTTTCTCGCAAACTTTGCTGATATCTCTCGAACGCACGATCGGATTTTAACAAATGAGGTGTCGTTGGACTCGGGGGCTGACGCCCTGTTTTCCTAGTAGTGTTAGGTTGTGCGTTCTGCTTACAGTCGCATACGTGCTTGACCACGGATGGCTATGTTGAAAAAAGGGTGAGGAATATTCGTACAGGGGCCTGCGTGATATCGTATAGATGTTATTTTTTCCGCTCTATCTGATGGTGAGGTAATTTTTTTAAATGGGTGGAATTTGAAAATGAAATTTTGGGTTAAAACCGTGATTTTAGACTTTTTATTATATTTCGCGAATCCATGGTGTGATTTTAACAAATGAGGTGTCCAAGGACTCGGGGTGACTCCTCTTTCAAATGTGATTGTTATTATTTGGGATTTTTTACAAAGGATCCTAACGCTAATTTTTTTTTATTAATTTTTTAATAAAGAGTGGAATACAGAGAGCTGGTAGCGCTGTGCGTGTGTTGCAACGAGGCTATGACTGGCCATGCTGAATAGAGCAAATGGCTATTTCGACGGGGCGGTCTACGACGGAGCGAGGGGCCGCTTTCCGATATTTCCTATGACAGACAGATGAGCGCTAATATCTGAAGAATGTGTGAAGCGTGCTAACATTTTTTACCCCTAAAGGGGATCTTAAACGTGTTAGCAAAAAGGCGATAAACTACTCTCTGGCACAGTAGACGGTGGTAGGATATGAAAATCTACAACATTCGGTCGACCAAGTCATGTGCATGGACGCAAAGTCCAAAACGGTGAGGTGAGATGTTATAAACTAATGATTGGACAGGATGAAGTCAGGTGTTGTAGGATGAAAGTATGTGGTTAACGTGCTCATGTATTGAGGATGGCCGCTTGCTAATGATTATTATTATTATTATTACAGTAAACTGTTTAACACACGTTTTTAATGCTATCCCACACTCTTGCTTGCCGGACAATGAATACCGGACCTAGCCATCAGGCCTTGTGAGAGCTGCTGATAAGAGATGGAATGTGTGTGGGTAGGAAGTACGGTATCAGTTTACTTGCCTGGTGACGGCTAGCAGGTCTGGCGTTTATGCACATACCGCCATGTTGGTTCTTAAAACTAGTACTAGTGATGTAAAAGAGGCAGCCATTTTGGTTCTTTATTAAAAACATTAAACTAGTATACAGTAACACGCGAATTTTATAAAGCTTAAGGAATGTGAAGAGGAGTGTGAACATATCAGAGACAGAGAACAGTCCAATGTCAAAACGCTGAGAAAATGCAGACTGTCTCTGTTGCTAAGCTAACTGATAACGATTGTGTTAGACATGCACTTACTGGTTTAGCAAACGGACGTATAGAGTGGAGCTCTGAACTGAACTTGGAATAAAAATCCTTTTCTTTTCGGTAAGTACATATTAATGATTATTTTAATGATGTAATGCTAATGAACCTTAAATTTGTAATTATTGATAAGGTAATTAATATTTTTTTAAAATTTATTTGCTTGCAGATAACTGGTAATACCTGTTATGTCTGAGAGAGAGACCATTGCACTTTTGATCCAAAGAGAAGATAACAGCAAGCCATTACAAGTCATGGTGAGATTTTTTTATAATAACCTGTTGGATTTTTGTTTGACATTATTATCAAATGCATGTAGTAACCCAAATGTGGGCATTTATGGCGGTTTATTTTATTTAATTTTAGAAAGTTGGAAAGAAGAGTTTTACCGCTGTAGCAGTGGCTGAAAACACGAGACGCTCTAGAGTGGAACCTTTGCCAACCAGTGAACTATTTAAAACTCAGGTAAGACTATGTTATGCCATTTTACCACTTTTGAAACCCCTAGACAAAATTCATTACCTGTACATGACTGGGACGATGAATGCTTTGTTGGTTAATGGCTGTGTATTGGCAACCGGCACAAGGCCATGGTTGTTGACCGTAAAAGTACAAGACCATGTTTGAGTTTTTTAAACAAAAAAATTACATTAAATTGACGGGTTGTTCCCTATGGACTCAACTAATATCCACAGGTTTGAACAAGATAATCTGGACAAAACGACTTGACATTCATTTTTTTTGTTTATATATTGGTTAAAGGGCGATGTGATTGACTGCAGCATTATTAAAAAATCTAAGTAGATGGGTTACTGTTATTAGCGACATACAGAATTTTAGGGGCAGATGACCTCGTGGTTCCGCCCTTTAAAACAACAATAACTAACTAACTAACTGACATACAGTTTATTTTTAAATGGTGTTTTGATTTATTTAATGCTAATTAACGTTAAAGTTTTATTTACAAGTATTGATTGATTGATTGGTTATTTTGTTTGTTTTTAGGTGTGATAATGTGCAATTAACATAGTGAACAGACAGTGAACAAGCATACATTATGCTTTAAAGTACTCTGTGCTCTTGTGCAACGTTAATAACTTGCAATAAAGAAAGTTTTATTATAACACATGGCTTTAGTACCAAATTCAACAAGTGAGTAAGTCGGTTTACCACGTGGGTTAGATTTAAAATCAGAAAACGATCGTTGACTAACATTTGAATCTTTGGCTGTAGGCTTTTTGTCAGCACATAAACTTGCTGGAGCTGGTTTTTATTATTTGAACCGAGGAGATGTTGTGCGTTGTGTGTTTTGTCGTGTTGAACACTGGGAAGAAGGGGATGATCCCTTTCGAGAACATTTGCGGTGGTCTCCTCGTTGTCCTTACATGCTTGGAAAAGAAGTGGGTAACATACCAGTCTATCCATTTTACCGAACCTCAAGTCCATTCGCCACTACTTACTTTGCTGAATCACAAATAAATAATAACGGTAGTGTCGATATATGTTGTCCATATGCAGTAGACAGTGTTGACATGTTCTTTTGAAAAAGAAGAGAGTTTGCAAGACTAAAGCGCTAGCACACCCAGAGTACTGGTCTGTTGAAAAACGTTTATACTCTTATAAAAATGTTTGGCAATTAATATTAAAACACCTTACAAACCAGCTAATTGAAGCTGTTTTTTATAGTTGTAAAGGGGATAAAACAATATGTTTTCAATGTTTATTTGCTTTAAAGGATTGGCAAATGACTGATGACCCTTTTGTGGAACACGCTCGTTGGGTATCTAACTGTAGATACATGGTGTTGCTTAAAGTCAGGAATTTGTGAACACAATTCGTGAAGAAAACGTAATTGCAGCACAAGAAATAAAAGTGCCTTTAGAGTTAGAACACGCGATACAAATACATGAGGGTGAAAAAAAAAATGTGTCTCACGTACAGATACAAAAGTGTGGCCAACAATTAAGTAATTTTTTTTATCAAGAAGAACTAGGTGTTGTATTTTTGCCTTGTGGACACTCGATAGCGTGTGTCAAGTGTGCATTAGCACTTAACACTTGTGCTGTATGCAGAAAAGTTGTATCTGCAACAGTTAGGGCATTTCTTGCATAAATAGTATAATTTAATTACAAAGCATGGTGCAAAATACCTATATCCACATTATTATTACAAGCTGTTCTAGAGTGTAATATATATGCTTTTCTTTTGTTTATAGACTACTACAATGCATGTTTTGAACGCTATGGGGCAAGTATGTGGCTTAGAGACAAAGAAGCTCAGCGAATTGCCAACGCATATTCCATTCCGCATTATGAAGATTCGGAAATTGAAAACAGCATATGGTGATCGTGTACTTTGTGTATGAGAGCATTTTGAGACATGTCTGCCTACACGGTCTAATGATATGTCGGAGAGTGTTTCTCATGAAGTGAATAATGCTAGCCTATACAATCTGAACACTTGATTTATGAAGGTGTTGAAACAATAGGTGTATGGTCCGTTTTAATTAAATAAAAAGTAATACAATAATGGAAAATATAAGTGATGACAATAGACTGAAAGAAAAAATAAAATATGTGTTTAGAATAATAATGTTTTAGTTTTTAGAATTGCCTTTAAAAATAGTATGATGAAACCCAAAAATATGTATGTAAGGTTTGTAAATAAATGTAAATGATGTTACCTTGCTGTTTTATTTTCTACAAAGTTAGAATATTGAACATTGCAGAGTATACATGATTATGACAATAAATGCACACTTAATACAAGTCTTTTCCTGTACGATTTTGTGTTATAGTTTTTAAAATCAAAGGTTGTTGTAGATTTGTTTTCCATAGTGAACAATAGGCATGAAAACGTAATTCTTTTGTTTTTGATCATTATCACTATTGTAATCATAAGCAGCATGATTTGTATCACTATCATCATAATCACCATTATCATCCTCAACATTATCCTCAACATAACTAAAACTATCCAATTCCTGTTGTTCCTTTTCCACAGGGGCCTCGTGTAGAGTCTGCGTGGCTTTTGATAATGTAAAGTTTTTTTTGAACGTTTGAGCAATATTGTTTTCTTCCACTCGCTTTAGCATTTTCATGATTTTCTGTAAACAGCAAGAGTGGTTCGTTTCGAGCACTACATTGAGTATCACTGACACTTAAAACCTCACTATTTTCACTTTTTTAGGCCACCGCGACATTGTTTTCAACGTTGTTTTGAACAACGCCAAATTACAGTTCCATTTTTATTGGTTCGTTTCACAATATATGAATATCCTTGATAGTATGCATAAGGCTTACCATACCTAGTCACTGATACTTCCATGTCAACTGTCAAGCATAGACTAAGCTCTAGTAAAGTCAACTTGGTAATAAGAACAATTGTTTAATGTGGGAGCATATATGGGTGAAAATGTGGGGGGAAAAGTAGGAGCAAATGTGTGAGAAAAAAGAGAGAGCAAATATGGCAGCAAAAGTGGGAGCAAAAAATGTGGGAGCAAAAAGTGAGAGGAAAAAGTGGGAGCAAAAAGAGGGAGCAAAAAAGTGGGAGCAAAATGTGGGACCAAAAAGTGGACGCAAACGGTGGGAGAAAAAAGTGGGAGCAAATGTGGGAGCAAAAAGTGGAAGAAAAAAGTGGGAGAAATAAGTGGGAGCAAATATGGAGGCAAATATGTAAGCAAATGAGGGAGCAAAAAGTGGGAGCAAATGTGGGAGCAGAAAGTGGGTGCAAATGTGTGAGCAAAGAAAGTGGGAGCAAATGTGGGGACACAAATAATAAGTTTAGTTATAACCTAACCTAACTTCACCTTACCTAACCTAACTTCACCTAACCTAACTTCACCTAACTTAACTTAACCTAACCTTACTTCACCTAACCTAACTACAACTAACCTAACCTATTCTAACCTAATCTAACTGCACCTAACCTAACCTAACTTCACCTGACCGAACCTAACTTGACTTAACCTAACCTAACTTAATGCAATCTAACCAAACTTCACCTAACCTAACCTAACTTGAAAGTGGGAGAAAATGTGGGAGCGAAAAGTGGAAGCAAAAAGAGGGAGCAAATATGGGAGAAAAACGTGGGGGGCAAAAAAGTGGGAGCAAACGTGGGAGTAAAAGTTGGGAGCAAATGTGGGAGCAAAAATTGGGAGCCAATTTCAAAAGCATTTTTTTTAAATACGAACACGCATGCATAGCAAAGAGGACGTCACTCCAACGCCAACAACACATCTCACATCAAAATCCGATCATGCGTTCGAGAGAATATCGGCAAAGTTCGTAGAAAAGTAGGCTGGGAAGCAGAACCACCATTCTAGCACTACTGTTATTTTTAGTCCTAGAGACTTGACATTTATTTTGGGGGTAGAGGGCGAACCCATGGTTGGAGTTTCACGAATGAGGGGTTGTTGGACTCGGTGATGGGGGCTTTGCTATGGACCACTCGTTATATTTTTAAAACAAATTTTGTGTTTTGTTTGTTTTTGAAAGTATGTGATATTTTTTAAACTAATGATGATAGAACGTTGTGCAATGGTTCAAACGAATGGTCTCTATGTCCTTATTCGGTAGAACAAAACTTTTTGTTTTAATTTGAAAACACTCGAATTTTGAAATCCTATATTTTGGAAACTAAAATAAATTATTGGCTTCAAATGCCTAGCGACCATCTTGCCCAGTAACCACTGAGCAAGTTTTAACGGTCAACCCATAAAAACTGCATGGGATAGTTGTGTGTGCTCCATGTACTTGGGTGTGTGCATTAGCACCATACGCTAGCTTTACCTTACCCTCTAAAGGTAGAGCATTATCCCTTTCCTTTGAACATCGCCAATGACAGCATCCACCCACAAGTGTTACACTTAGACCCTTGACTTGTTCTCGATTAGGTTTGGTTCGGTTTAGGTTTGGTTTGGTTTGTTTGGGTCTGGATTTGGTTTGGTTTAGTTTGGTATAGTCACCATTTTGTTCTTTCAGCTACCCTCTTTAACCGATCGAATTAAGGGTAGTCTGCTCTTAATTCTTAGATCGATAAAACAGACTTTGTGTACACCGCTTGTCATTTATTAACCCATGCCTGCAACCTATACTCTCTCTGTACTGCAGTCTAATCTAAAATCAAGTTTCAATGGTCAACAACATGTCAGTCACCATAGATGTAGCCTACAATACTTTTTTCTCTACCTAGCTAGGTTTCATCACTTACCATAAACATCTAACATTATGGATTTGCAATATATTGGGGGAAACAAAAGTCCTTGACCATGTCGTTTTGGGTCTTTTAGAAAAACCATAAACCATATAAAAGAGGGCGTCATGTCAAGACTTAGGATACCTCATGTATCCAAATCCCATTATTAATTTATAAAATCTCAGGTCAATGACCTAAAAGTTTTGGGTTATCTCAATCAATCAGTCTGCCATAAAAAAGATAGGAAAACGAATCATCTTATGCCACCCAGCTGTCCTGTTGAAATATCCATTGATTTTTTGGGGACATGGCCACTGAGGCCGGCGACAAACTCGTTTCAACACATGTACATAACCGGTTCTGTCTCTCTGTCTACTACCACTCTTTATTAAAATTTAAAAAAGTTTTAAAAATTAATTTTTTCAACATGTATGGCGTTAGGCCCTTTGTCAAATTTGTTAGGAAAATAAATACAACATGTAAAAAGGACATCACCTCATGTCTTTGGACACCTCGCACTTGTCTCTAGCCTTATTGGCTTGCGAGATATTAAAATGCCAATTACATATTCGGTTTTGCTCTTTAGGTTTCATCAGGGGAGCTATAGGCAAAGAGGAGGCGTCACCCTGAGTCCTACGACCCCTCATACAAGTCCCTAGCCTTATTCGTTCGCGAGATATTAACAAAAGTGCAGCTAGGCCCCTTTGACAAAATTAAAAAAATACATTCAAAAACAGGGCGTTACCTCGAGTGCTACCATACTCCAAAATCCCATCAGGGGTTCAAAACATATTATCAAAAGTATAGTTAGGCCCTTTTGACAAAAATTTAAAACACATTCAAAAAAGTCCTACAATACCTCACAGGTTTAAATCCCATCATGGGTTCGCGAGATATTAACAAAAGTGTAGATAGGCCCTTTTGACAAAATTTGAAAATACATTCAAAAATGGGGCGTCACCTCAAGTCCAGCGTCCCCTCATTCAAGTCCCAAGCCTTATTCGTTCATAAGATATTAAAAACCTATTAGTTTTCGATATTTTGGTAAATGTTTAAAAAATATATAACTCATCTATAAATCATTATTCAAAAAGCCCGCCTTCTTACAAAAACCCTAAGTGCGCAGGCGTAAAAACAAAAAACAAACATGTTTATTCATAGTGGCATCCATCTGTACGCATGCGATGTATGTGGAAGAACGTTTAATTTCATATTAGCATTGAACCTCATGCATGTCGCATGTGCAAATCCACATTTACTAAGAAAATACTATTTCACCCGTAGTAGGGGTAGGCTTTATTTTGGGGTTGAAATAAGTTGTCCATAGCAAAGCCCCCATCAGCTCGAGTCCAACAACACCTCATTCGTGAAACTCCGACCATGGGTTCGGGAGATATCGGCTTGCATTGGAAGTAATGGTGGGGGGAAGCTGAACCCGCCTTGTCCCCCTACTTGCATGAAGAGCTAATCATAATTCTAATCATTGCATCATTATGCGCTGAATGTTATAATTGCATGTGTGTTCTGTGTAGGTTTGAGTTTTGTTAAGAGCATTATTGCCAATCTGAGCTATAGGAGAGAATGTTGTTCTGCTAGCTACTATTATTGGTGGCTTTAGTACCCATACGGCGATCATTTGTTCAAGTTGTCCATTGTTGAAGGAATATTTTATGTTAGTTTTATATTTCCCAAGGGAAGAGTAATCTTGTGAATAATTATATTTATGGCAATTAATATGCGAGGCAAACTCAGATGGAAGGTAAATATTGTTTGGATACATGCTGTTAACCTTTAACAGTGCCTTTGTGGTTTTTATTTTTAAGCAATTGGCATGGTTGGAGGCTATGTCAGTGTAAATATTAATAAGAAATGCAGAATGAGTGCCTACTTTGAGTACAAGCTATATAAGTCCACCTTGGGTGTAAAGTTGAATCAAAATGTTATAAAGCATGCAGGAAATTTTAACTTTCTACCTATATGGTAGCTACTGAGGTATGTGTGGTGCTTAGTAATGACATTCAGGGCACAGTCTGTGCCTGTGGATGCTGTGAAAGGTTCTACTCATAGGGTAGGTACTGCTGTTCTGACTCAGCGAGGAAAGCAAAGGCAAACTACTTCACTCCTCATCTTGCCTAGTACGCCTCACTATAGCGCTGCCTTGGGTTTTTGTGGGTATCTACCCACATAACCTAACGGCGGTACTTTTTGAGGATCCAACCAGCCTTCGGGCTACCTAACAGACCTATATGGCTTCTACTTGATGTACACAATATGAACTAATAGCCTTTAGCTTCTTAGTAATCAATGTAGTCGTAAAAATAAAACTTTTTGTTGCGAACACAGAAGTTAAGGACAGTTTTCTTACTAAGGGCCGGTTTTACAATGTCCAGATAATGTGGCAGATATCTGTCAGAATGTTTTATTCCCTCAGGCCTCAGTCATCTGGCAGATAGGTTGCTGATGCATTCTACAAACTTATTTTTTCTCTCAGATATCTATCCGAAACTAATCTGACGCATCCAAGTGTCGCAGCAGAGGTTGGCAATGAAACGTTGAAGACTATGATACATATTTGACAGTTTGTATGTAAACATAAGCTAGTTTTGGTATTTACGAATACGGTACGGTAGTTGTAATGACCAAGTTAATTGGAATTCATTCATTTTGTTTGAAATAACTGTATTCTCATTGCTGTAAATTCTTGTAGCTTACCGTACTAAAGTTCTCTTACGTATTTTCAGATGCGGTATATAGACTTGCGATAACAAAATATCAGTTGAATGATGGTAAATTTTCAGTAGTACTGTGCAGTACAGGTTGATATTAACTGTTGTGTCGTGGAAATAAAAATATATTTCATAACGGTATTGATTCTTGAAAAATGAAGTATCTCATGCCTACCAGAAACCAGGCAATTGAAACAGCTCTTTAGTTACTTCTGAATGAGTAAAACAAAGTACAACTTGTTCAAAGAGATCCAACATGGTTTAGATTAATTAAATTTAACGATGCTCCAAATTAAAAATAGAGAAGAGAAGAATATTTTAAGGAATACATACTTACGATTCGCATTAACAACATTTGAACGGAAAGACTACACCATCATAGATGAACAAGGGGCAGCCAGATCAGATAGAATGAAGAGATTTTGGGTGCAGAAGAAGCTGAAGCTGAAGCTCAATCGCTAATCTCCAAATACCTTTGTTAGACTTAATTGTATTTGTATTGATTAAAGTGGTCCAATATTGGGGGGAAAACCCCTACATTAAAGACCTTAATTAGGGCCTATAGTAGTGAAGTTTTAAAGCGAAAACAAAATGACGAGTCCCATGTGATACGTTTGAAATAAATAAACAAATTATGTAAGAAGGATTTGTCAGTTGTGATTTAGTTTGAGATTTCATGTGATGATTTGTGGTTTTGGCGGCTGGAACTTCGAGTTTATCTGCCCTTAGGGGAAAATAAGTTGCCCCATAATTTTGGTCTCTTAGAATCCTGATCTAATGTTGCACTTGTAGGAATCCTTCATATGATATGCTTGATCATACCCTGCCTAAATTCTTGAATTTTCACTGGAAGCCCAAGTAGTAGGCATATAGAGGAAATAAAACTCCTACCGTCACCAACAGTGTAGACCTAGACTACTTATTTTGTGAATGTGTGAGGGTGCATGTGAGTGTGCCTGGTGACAGACTGTTTTAGTGGTAGTACTGTATTGTGTTGTTGGTGGTACTTTAGTATTTTTAGTAAGTAGAAATTTGATATTTAATTGTCAGTAGAAGGTTAGTATTTTTGTTAGTAGAATTGCTCTATTACTTTATTCTGAAAGGGAGTAGCAGTCTCTCAGAATAAATCAATTCTTTACTTGTCTTTACCGCCAATCGTGTTCAATCAAGACGATGATTCATATGATAAGTGAGACGCGACTCTCAATTACAAATGTTATAAGAATTAAAGGTGACGGTAATTATTGTCTGTTCAGGTCATTGGCATATTGTGTGTACAACAATCAGAGTTAATGAATTGTTAAACTTGTTACAGACAACTGGAATATTTATTCTCCTTCTATTATTGGCATCAACGATACGTATGAAAATGCTATGCAAACTTCTTGACACAAATTGGTAACGGTGAATACCCTCACGTCGATGGAGAAAGTTTAGAATTAGTCGACTTACCACCCTCCATCATTGCTAAAACTGATATCATCCCTGAAATGGAACTTGTAGCTCAACCTAGTGGTGTCCGCTTGAAGCAGCTACAGCCTCTGGCGAGCCGAACATGTCCTCGGACACTCCCGGCACTAAAAGCCGTACGATAAATAAATAAATAAATAAATAAATAAATAAATCACTGAAATATATGGAAACGAAATTTCCACGCTAAAAGGTATTTCACGCTTTTCAAAAATAGCGCTTTTAGCACCTAAAAATGAACACTGTAAAGAAATCAATGACAACGTTTTAGAGCTAACCCCATGATCATCGAGAACTTACATCAGTGTGAATAATTTGATTACTGAAAATGAGAGTGAACTTCTAAAATTCCCAAATAGAATTTTTAGACAGCATAGACATAAGTGGATTGCCACCTCATAATCTTCGACTAAAAGAAGGCTCAATTGTGATTTTGTTGAGAAATATTAATGTTACACAAGGCCTGTTGAACGGTACTAGATTGTTGGTTCGGAAGATGCATGACAATTGCTTACACCTGGAAAACATGACGGCCAATGGTCCTTATATAGGCCTACTGTAAATTCTTTGTACGATTATTTTTTTGGCTCTATTGAAACTATAAGAGCGTCAAAAGATTGCACTCTCGACATTGCAACATCCTGCTGGCCTGTACGTTCCAGAGCTTCCCCTTGAGTTTTATTGATTGTGAAAAAAGTATGCCAAACGAATTGGAAAATATCGCCTCTTAAAAGAAAATTATAGTGTTTTATCGGATGGTGTTAAATCAAGTCGAAGGATTAGACCTCTCTGCCTAATTTTAACTGCACTTATTATTTCCAAGCAACATGGTTGCATTTAGGAGTCCTTGGAAAACTTCAGATTTCTAAGCAGCATAACTATGGGACAAGCGTTTGGAGTATGTGGAGGCAAATCATTTAATTCCAAGGAATTCAAGAACTCTGAGGAGTCTAATACAACTGGCCGCAAAACGTCGCTTATAATTTTGGAATATAACGAAGAAATGCGATGATGTGCAATTCCATGACTGAAAACTGCCTCATCAAGTAAATATTGGAAACAATGTCCTACTCCCTCGCCTTCACCTTACGCCATCAGATACGTCTATGCCATTTTCCTTCAAAAGGAGGCAGTTTCCGGTACGTTTGGCTTGTTGTATAACTATCAATAAAGCTCAAGGTCAAACACTAGATCAAGTAGGCATTTATTTACCTCAACCGGTGTTAAGCCACGGACAACTCTATGTCGCACTATCGCGAGCAAAATCCTTTCATGACGTCAAAGTTCAAATAGAACCACAAGGCAAGCCAACAGCAAATGTCGTATGGAAGGAAGTACTATTAGAATGTTGAAACGAATGTTGCGGACGAGCACCGACCTCAGCAAACGGGGCACAGATTAAATAACAATTATACAAGGACGTACGCATCCCTAATACTATAACTGCCCTGTGGTAATGGTAAACAAATGTGCTATTTATTACTATCCTACATCGTGTTCTTTCATTCCCTCAGTGACCATTTCCCGATTATCGTTACCCTTCTGAACCAGAGAGCATACCAAGTCGATGGCTTCTCCGCAGGGCTGATTGACCAAATTTTCACGGCACGTGCGGTGTTTGCCGAAGATACCTTTGAGAGTGTCGACGATCATACCTTTCACATACCGAATGGTATTTTGGCTGCTGCTGAGGAAACAATACTTTCCTCATCCAGAAACTCACGCCGGAAGCTTGTCCCTTGGTGGACAGCCGAGATTGCAGCAGCCATTAAAGATCGTCGACGTGCTTTCAAATGCTATCGGAGGCAAAACACCATGGCCAACCTTATCACCTTTAAAAGGATGCGTGCTAGAGCCCGATATCTGATACGGGAGAGTAAGAAAGCGACGTGGGAAAAATATGTGTCGTCTATGACGGCATATACTCCTTCATTTCAAGTGTGGACTAAGCTTCGTCGGATCTCAGGACTCCCGACATCATTGATGATACCGGGAGTCTCCATCAACGGACACATCATCACGGACCATCTAGCCATTGCCAACAGTTTTGGGTCGCACTTCAGTGATGTATCCTGCTCTGGGAGTTATGATTCTACATTTCTGACTTTGAAGCGGGAAGCAGAGGCGCACCCCTTGTCCTTTGCCACTGCTGCTTCGGAGTCCCACAATGTACCATCCTCTGAACGGGAACTGCGCAGTGCACTTACACTGTGCAGGGATACGGCTCCTGGACCGGATAACGTCCATAATCAATTGCTGAAACATCTGTGCGATTCCAGTCTAAAACAACTGTTGGACCTCTTCAATCGTATATGGATTGAAGGGGGTTTCCATTTCAATGGTGAGAGGGGATCGTGATACCGATTCCCAAGGCTGGAAAGGATCCCAAGTTTGTAAGCAGCTATAGGCCCATTTGTCTGACAATGGCCTATGTAAGCTGCTGAAGAAGATGATGAACCGTCGACTGGTGTGGTTCCTGGAGAAGAGAGGCCTCCCGTCAGAGTACCAGTGTGAAGTTCGCTCTCGTAGGTCCACCACCGACCATCTGGTGCGACTTGAGAGCACCATACAGGAGGCATTTCTCCGAAAGCAGCACCTAGCCACGGTTTTATTTGACCTCGAGAAAGCCTACGACACCATATGGCGCTACGGGATCCTTTCCACCCTTCACAAGTGGGGACTCCGTGGTGTAACATTCCCGCCTCTCAATACTTATATAGGTACGGGGTGTGTGGGGGTTAAACACCTGTACGATAATACCAACAGCAATAGACATTCACACCTAACTACTCCTCAGTGACCTAATAAATAAAACCCTTCAGATTCTGGTTAAATCGATAATATATTGTTAAACCAGACATAAAACACACATTTCGCTGAATTCTCCTCGTACAGAATAATTGCACTCCCTATCGTATTTACACAGATACACATATGACATGATATAGATGACCCTGAAGAATAAAGTTGACTGGTACTTACAGATGTTGGCTTCAGTAGTGGTGACCTAACTCTACTAATTCTGGGGTGATTGCACCAAAATAATTAGTCCTATTACTCGCAGCACAATTAGTTTTGTTTCACACGCCGTTTCTACTCTTATGATGTCTATTGTTTTTGTTACTTTTGTAACCAGCATCCAACGGTTTAATTTGCGTCGTGGATCTAGTACCATACACATGCTTGGAATCCGTTTTGGATCGTCGCATTAACTCCGCTTGTGAATTTAATAATGCATAGCAAATTTCACTAGCATTCCTGGACGAATTATTTGTCGCTATAGTTGAAATACAGATGTACAGATATCAGATCACAATAATTCGTGCTGTTCGAAATAAGTAATCTTGGCGAGATACTTAAGACTAGGCTTTCATTCAATCAAGAACTTATAGCCAGCAACTTGGTTATTATATCAAAAACACGACTAGTGTTATAATGTTATACCTCTTCCTCAACACACAAAACCAAAAAGACAAGTCCTACTCCCATGGAGTACTGGAATAACGTCCGCTCACACGCGGTCTGAAAACTGAGACCTCCCTACGTGGAGGCTAAATAATGAGTCTACCTCCTCCCGCGGAGTTCCAAAAATGAGTCGACCGCCCCGTGGTCCAAAATTGAGTGTCCTCCACTAGCTGTCACCGAACCTAAGTAACCATCAATCTCCCCCACCAATACATCGGTTCACTTCAGTTCAACCACGGGCTCCCACCAATCACCAGGCCCGACACAAAATATTACCATATAGAACACCCCTCTCCTGGTACATACTCTGAACTCAACAACACTACAGGTTTGTCATATCTCCTCAGCGCGATCACTCACCCCGCCCCACTCGGCTCACGGAAAAAACCTGGCTTCACCAACAAGACAATTTCCTCCTTCGTGAACACCTTCCTGATACATTCGTTTAACATCAACCCAATGTCAAAATATTTCAACTTCCCTAGATTTGGATCCTACTCAAATTACAATATTTATACGCTAAACAAATTACTTGTAAATCAAGCACGTCATAATATACATTCTGCTAAATAATTATAAGACATAAAAAGACCTCCAATAAAAATATACACATCACATCAATAAAATTCGTAACTCCCCAGAACACGGCTTCGGTTCCTTGTAGCCGGGGCGGTTACAATTCCCCTCGATGGAGTTCCCACGAATATGTGAATGGGGACTCCATCACAAAAACACAGAAATACACAAATGACCCTAAAACAAAATATATACTATAAAACACTATACAGAAATCACCCTTCAAATATAAAATAACCCTCAATACATTTCATTCTCTTGATGTCGACTCTACATATCTTTCTTTCAAAAGTCTTTGCCTATTCCTAAATTCTACCTCACACCGATTCCTCATGTGTCCTAAAACTAGCTCACACGGAAATTCCTCACGTGTCCTTTGCTTTGCCATGTCAAACATGATCGATATGGCACAGAACCATGTTGAACACGCCGAAATACATGTTACATTGCATTTTCACTCAAAGGCTCTGCTATATTTCACTTGGCTAATGGTAGCCTCTTCGTCATTTCTTGAAGTGTATCTGTGCAATATACCACAATGTCGGCTAAATCTGCCGGAAAGGATCTGCCCTACCGTTACAAGCTAATATATTTCTTAATGTTATGGACATTGTATGACCCTACAAAGGTACCTTGGTGGTCTGTTAGGCTATACGCACACTCGCCAATACGCTTAGCAACTACGAAGGGTCCCTTATATAACTCAAAAAACTTGGACATTTCCTTGTCAACAGCGGAAGAAGGACATGGCACTCTGAGCAAAACCTGTTATCAGTTTGCAGTCAAAGTGAAAGGTCGTGTTTTTCCCGAGCTCTCAGGTGTGCTGAAATGGGTTGTTCTCTGGAGTGTTATTGGGCGAGGATCGGACTGTGGTATGCGAAGGGTAGTCGGGATTTCCGGTGTTTGTGTGTGCGTATGGGACCTAGCAACTTGTGGTTCATAGCCCTAGTGATAGCTGCATTGCTAGTTATTGGTGGAGTGGAAGTGAATCCAGGGCCTGTTACTCCAAATGTGAATCAGGCAACTGATCCAGTGGCAGCTTTAAAGTGTTCGACGTGCAGTAAAACATTGAAGAATGGTGTTGAGTGTGGACTATGTGAGAAATGGTTTCACTTCGGCTGTATTAAGGTCAAGAAGGAGGATTGTGATGTCGGAAATTGGTTTTGTAAAGTATGTGATACGCCGGACTGTTTGAGGGTGCAAATCAAAGCAAGGGATCAAGTAATACAGGAACTTAGAGCAAAGCTTCGTGAATCAGAAGAAACGGTGAAGGATGTGACAGAACGGCTTTCTACTGGGATCAGTGTGGAAGAGGGCGTGCAGGAGCAACCTGAGGATGACGTTATCATAATGGGTGATTCAATGATACGATGGAGTGCGAATATCTCGAGGAAATCAGGTGCGAAAGTGCGGTGTTATCCGGGGATTAAAATTGACCAGCTTTCCCAACAAGTGGAAGAATCAAATGTAGAGGACTGTGGCAAAGTTAAAGTGTTGTTGCTACATGTTGGGACGAACGATTTGAAGAAGAGGGCTACAGCTGATTACATCATGGGGGAGCTCTACGAACTAGGCAGAAAAGCTAAAAGCAAGTTTAGAAATGCAAAAATTATAATGAGTGGCATTGTTCGGCGGGGAGATGTTCCGTTAAGGCGAGTTAAGACTGTAAATGACCGCATGGACTGGGTATGTGCACAACTGGGATTAGTGTACGTAGAAGCTGACTGCTGGATTGGTGGCCGTGACTTCGCCCGAGACGGGCTGCATCTAAATCGACGGGGCGCTTTTAACCTAGGGAGCCTACATGACAGGGTCATCAGTTCGTGCCGGCTTTTGTGAGGAGGAGCAGGTCCAGAGGTTGCCAGCCGATGGGAACAGAAGGAGCTATTTCGAGATATTTGCTGCGGAGGTAAGACTCTAAAGTAGTGGAGTAGTGGCGCTTCCAACCAGTGTCATGGCCGCCGCGCGAAATTGAAACATTTAAATAGACTTTTCTCTCGAACCCATGGTCCGATTTTGACAAATGAGGTGTCGTTGGACTCGGGCTGACGCCCTCTTTCCAATGGACCACTCATTTTAACCCCTAAATAAAACCTACCCCTACTAGGGGGTGAAATTGTATTTTTTTAGTGAAAGTCTCTTTTCAAATACGACATGTATAAGGTGCGCTGCTAAAATGAACTTAAACGTGGTTGCTCATATCGCACATGCGTTTTTCTGGCTGCCGCTATGGATGAACATTTTTGTTTTTGTTTTATACGCATGCGCACTTGGGATTTTTGTAAGAGGGCGAGCTCTTTGAAAAATATGATTGATAAGAAGGGGTTTTGGTGGTGAGGAGAGAGCCAGATAGTCGCCTACTTTCCTACGACGTTTGCCGATATCTCTCAAACGCAAGGTCGGATTTGGACGTGTGACGTGTCAAATCGCTTGTCTCAAAGCCCTATATATGTTATTAATAGGTTAAAGTTTTGAGAATGAGGGAAACAGGCGTTTTGGGGTAAAATTATGATTTTAGACTTTTTCTGATATTTCACGAATGCCTGGTCGGATTTGGTCCTATGACGTGTCAAATGGCTTGTCTCGAAACCCTCTTTATTTTGGTAATAGGTTAAAGTTTTTTGAGAATGAGGGAAACAGAATTTTTTGTTGTAAAACCGTGATTTTAGACTTTTTGTTATATCTCACAAACCAATAACGCCAGAGACGTATACGAGGGGTCGTAGGACTCGGGGTGACGCCCCTCCCCTATCTCTCTTTCGAATATAGTATATATGTTTAAAAAAATGCGAAAGAGCCTAACGACACTTATGTTGAAAACATTTCAGTTTTTAAAACTTTTCTTAAATTTGTCTAAAATGTTCATGACGAGTGGTTGTAGATAGAAAGAGACGATACCACTGGACACGTGTTTCAACGAAGCTATTACTGGCCACGGTGGTGATATACCAATACAGTATTCGCTATTTCGATGAGACGGCGGGTCGAGGGTTCGTTTTCTGATTTTTCCTATGATGGAATTCCTAATTCCTAAACCCCCTGAAGGGGGTCTTTAACGTGTAAACGATTATGAGTGACATGACAAATGATAATTCCTTGATTCGATGAAGCTGGCTTTAGATAGAACAAACAGAACGTGGTTATATGTTGCTTGAAGTGAGTATAGAAAACAAACTTGCTGGGGCAGACTGACAGGATGTGGATGTTATTTGAGCTTACTGGAATGCATTGACCTGACTGGATAACAGGGCAATGAAAAAAGCACAGAGATGCTGAGGACACTTGAAGGTCAAACGACATGGCAACCATGGTGGGAGGGGGAAGCGAGGATGATGTCGCCGATCATGTTCAAGGGATGAATTTATATTTTGCGAAGCATTGTTCGGAGAGGGTCATGGGACGACTTGTTTTAAGGGTATTTATTTTTTCGATGTTTCCTATGGTGGACTCATTGATTGAAATAATCCAAAACTGCTAGGGCATGGCCTTGAGATTTTATAAACCGATAATGGGATTTTGACATACAAGATCCACTCAGAACTTGACATGATGTCATTCTTTTATGGCTTATGAATTTCCCCAAAAAAGACCCAAAACAACAAGATCATGGACTTTTGCTTTTCTTAATATATTGCAAACCCATAATGTAAGATGTTTACTGTGAGTGACGAAATCTAGCTAGGAAAAGAAAGAATTATTGTAGGCTACATGTATGGTGACTGACACGTCTTTGACCATTGGAACTTGTTTTCAGATCTGACTGTAGTACATAGGGAGTATAGGTTGTAGGCATGGATTGACAAACGGTGCACACAAAATTCAATTTATCGATTCAAGAATTAAGAGTAGACTATCATTAATTAATTGGTTAAAGAGTGTAGCTAAAAATAAAAAAATGGTGACTACATTAAACTAAACTGAACCAAGTCGAATCAAACCCAACCGAACCAAACCAAGCCTAAAGCAAACAAAAACCTAATCAAGAACAAGCCAAGGGCTTAAGTGTAAAACTTGTGGGGGAATGCAGTCATTGGCAATGTCAAAAGAAAGGGATAACGCTTTATCTTTAGAGGGTAAGGTAAAGCTAGCGCATGGTGCTAATGCATATTCCCAAGTACATGAATCACACACACACAACTATCCTATGCTGTTTTTATAAGTTGACTGTTAAAACTTACTCAGTGGTTACTGAGCAAGATGGTCGCTACACACAACAAGCTTTAAATACTTGAGGCTAATAATCTATAGACACACACACACACACACACACTCGCTTGTTCTAAATTAACTGTCTTGCTGGCAGTGCTCACACAGTAGGCAAATGACAGAAATGCTTGGCTAACAGAAATACAATCATTTTCGATTGTCTAATGTTACCAGCTAACCATTACGTGCTATAGTGGTGAGCACATGTGCCTCTTGCACTGGAGATCGTAACTCGATTTCTAGCTCTAAGGCCTAGAATGAATCAAACTAAGAAAGAAGGGTATGGTGACGCAGTGGTTAAACTGTTAGCCTTTCACTAAGGTAGACTAGGGTTTGATTTTAGGTTAATATACATGTCATAAACAAACAAACAAACAAACAAACAAACAAAAAAAGCAGAGATAATGTTTAAAACTGATTACACTTGTCTCTTTTCAAATTATTACTTAGATTGCAAATACAAAGGTGGACTGGGTTTGATATTCAGTTAATGCTGCCTATCGCATACTAGCCTGTAAGAAAGCCAAACAAGCAAAAGGCGTAGGTAGAGCAGTGGTAAAATCGCTATGTGTAGAGAACTACCTAACGGTTTTATGAACTGGCAATGGTATGTCGCATAAACAGTGCAGGATACAATCCAGCAACCATAATTTGTATCTTGTGGAGCAGAGAAAACATATATAGAGAGAAAGATATAGAAAGCTAGTGTATGTATGGGTAGCATTGATAATTTGACCAGAGAAAATACGATGAGGTAGGGTGGGGAGAGGGAGAATTAACACTTATATATGAATGAATGGTAAATAGTATTTTAGTTTTTTTCCCCCAATAGTTTTGTTTTTTAAATGCAGTGGTAGATAGTCGTTATTTTGTAAAACATTCTTACTTGCAGTAGTAATAAGACTCTATGGTTTCGCAAACACATAGATAGACTGTATTATTGCCATGGTCAAGCACTCACATTAAGATCATTTACAAAATCATAAAATGAAAAATAAAAAATCTTGTTTTGGAAATATCGTTTTTCAACATACACAAAATAAATATATAAAAAATTTGTAAACAGCAAAATGGAAAATCCATGGTCAAGCACTCACATTAAGATCATTTACAAAATCATAAAATGAAAAATAAAAATCTTGTTTTGGAAATATCGATTTTTTTCAACATACACAAAATAAATATATAAAAAATTTGTAAACAGCAAAATGGAAAATCCATGTTTCCATATAGACAAAATTTAAAAACCTTAAACGAACATTTAAGAAAATATATATAAATGGGAAATTGACAAATGTGTAAATATGAAAATGGAAAAATCCATGTTTCCATATCATGAAATTGAAAAACATCAAACTGTCATTTTAAAAAATGCAAATGGAAAATTGACAAATTGCAATGTGTGAAATGTGAAATTGAACAAATGGCTATCATTATTTAAAAAAAAAAAGAACATGGTGCTCTATGGTTGAGGTGTGAATCAAACCCTTTCTACTTATTTGGACCACCCGAGACTGAGTAGACTAGTTTAAGTTGTCATACCACTTTTAAAAGTTTGTGTTAAATCTAGGAATTGAACCCAAGAGCTTGTAGGGGAGATCAAAGGTTATAATATGTTAAACAGATAGCCTTGAATGAAGGGTGTGGTAGCTATATAGAGATGAGACGTTTCGCTCGGGGCAGGGAGGCATGGAGATCTGCATCAAACCAGTCAAAGGACTAAAGACTCAAACAACAACATGTACGTTCACCAAAATAATGTTGTGTAACGGTAAATGTTAGTCAACGAACAGTAATGCATTACTAAAACCCATGACACGATACCTAAGAGCTTTTCTAAAATGATTTTAAAATGCCTTTAACCCTATATTGAACACCCAGTTCACAAGACTCATAACTGCAATGTTATGGTAAAACAAAACAAAATCTATATTTCAAAACAAACAAGTGGTTTAGTCAATGTATACTGGAAAAAGTTTTGTAAACACTCAAGTCCTCAAGACCAATTAAATTAGTAACTGTCAGGTTGGCCGAGTGGTTAAGGTGTTTGACTTAAGATCAAATTTCTGTATAAGGAAGCAAGGGTTCGAATCCCTTACCTGACATAACTATTGCCTTAACATGGCTTGGCCACACTGTATTATTATGATACTCAGTACACAAACCATAGATATAGTGTATTGTTTAAGGCCACTCTCTTTCTGAACATAGTCAGAGACTGTTGATGGTTAACAATTGTATTAATAGTGGGACATGGGGATAGCAATTAAGAAAAAACAGCCAATACCCATACAATATTTTTATTCATTTTAGTTTTTTTTTACAATAGTTACACACTGAATACAACTTTTTATCTCTTTACCATTGTTTGATATAGATTTTAAACACAACGCTTGTTGTAGATCCTTTTACAACTTTCTCTAGGTACTCTTGTTCTTAAAAACTGGGGAAGCCGCAATGGTTTTATAGACATTAAACCCTCATTCTCTTCTTTTTCATTATTATCATTATCATTATTATAAATATTATCTTTATAATTATTATAGTCATTGTCACCATCATTATCATCATCATTATCATCCTCAACATCACTAGAACTATCCAATTCCATTTTTTCCTTTTCAAAAGGGATCTCTTGAAGAGTCTGTGTTGCTTTTGATAGTGTTACGGGTTTATTGAACGTTGACAACTGTCCTAACATGACTTTTTGAGGAGATAAATGTTTTTTCATAAGGAAGTCACTATGTTGAGTAACACTATGTTTTTGTCGGACTTGCTTTTTCTTGTTCTTTTGATCATGTTTTGTTAACACTAACGGTGTTTCATTTGGTATACCACATTGATGAGTACCCACACTTAAGACCTCACTATGTTTACTTTTTAGATGACCTAGACATTTTGTTGTTCTTTGTTTTGAGCACTGCCAAAATATGATGCCATTCGCATTTTCTCGCTTATAGTTATAAGAGTACCCATGATACAGGGCACGTGGTTTACCTTTATTGGTTATAGTATATTCCATAGTAGTCACTGACTTGTATAGTCGATCCGCCTACTACAAAGGTCTGAACACTTGTGGTGAAAGAATGATGTTGTGTTGACGTTTTATGCAGGATAATGTTGGTGGCATATGTGGGTGGCTTATGTTGATGACATGTGTTGTTGGCTGATTTTGGTGGCTTATGTTGATGGTTTATGGTGGTGGCTTATGTTGATGGCTTATGTTGGTGGGTTATGTTGATGACATATGTTGGTGACTTATGTTGATAGCTTATGTTGGTGGCTAATGTTGATGACATATGTTGTTGGCTTATGGTGGTGGCTTATGTTGATGGTATATGTTGCTGGCCTATGTTGATGATTTATGTTAATGGCTTAGGTTAATATTTTAGGTTGATGGCATAAGTTGATGGCTTATGTTGGTGGCTTATGGTGGTGGCTTATGCTGGTGGCTTATGCTAGTGGCTTATGGTGGTGGTTTATGGTGGTGGCTTATGTTGATGACATATGTTGGTGGCTTAAGTTGGTGGCTTATGTTGGTGGCTTATGGTGGTGGCTTATGGTGGTGGGTTATGGTGGTGGATTATGGTGGCTTATAGTGGTGGCTTATGGTGGTGGTTTATGGTGGTGGCTTATGTTGATGACATATGTTGGTGGCTTATGGTGGCTTATGGTGGTGATTTATAGTGGTGGCCTATGTTGGTGGCTTATTTTTGGTGGTTTACGTTAATACCTTATTTGTAATGGCTTATTTGACAAGTTATTGTTGTCAATGTATTTAGAGGATTTTTCTCTTGGTTTTGGAAAGTATCTCAACTCTTTTTTATGGTAGCATAATGCTTAGCGCCATGTTTGTAAGCAACAACAACACACTAAAATTCCAAGAATCCAAAGTACTCTAAGGTTAATGATTGTCTCTCAACTCCATTCAACGTCTAGTCAAAAAACATTATATATTTTTCACATTTTACAAAAAAGGTAAATTGGGAAAGTAAGCTATATGTTTAAACTAAAAATCATATCAAATCATATGCTAACTCCAACACCTACGTCTATCCCAATCTCAGTCAAAAAAATATAATATTCTTCAAATTTTTCCAAAACAGTATTTGGAAAGTAGGCCATATTTTGAAAACTAATCATCCTATAAAGTCATATATATATATATACTGAAACCAATGGCTTTTATATCCTTAATCTTAAGAACAAAATATGGAATTTTTGACATTTTTTCCAAAAATGTTCATTTTAAAACGGGGCTATATTTTGGAAACTAGGAATTTTACAAGAAAGTTTGTTTAACGTAAATGGCAGGTATTTACCCCCACTACCCGCAAACCAAGTCCCAGGTCTCTGGGGAAAAATCCAAAAAAAGTTCAATTTGGAAAGTAGGCAATATTTTGAAAACTAATCATCCTAAAAAGTCATATATAGACTCAAACCAATGGCTTTTATGTCCTTAATTGGTAGAACAAAACTTAACATTTTTTCAGTTTTTCCAAAAAAGTCCAATTTTCAAAAATTGTCTATATTTTGGGAACTAAGAATTTTACAAAAAACTTTGTTTAACGAAAATGAAAGGTCTTTACCCCCCTCTACCCAAAACATAAATTTCAGGTCCCTAGGACAAAAACTGTGCAGTACATATATATATTTTTTTTGGGGAGGGGGTCTATATTCACTTTACCTCCCCACTTTACAAGATGGCGGCCATAGCTTAACTTAACCTAGCCTAACCTAACCTGACCTACGAGGTGTGATCAAAAAGTTCCAAAAATGTGGCTGCAACTTAACCAAACCTAGCCTAGCCTAACCTAACCTCCCTGTTGACTAGCCCCCTTTGGACGGGTCCTTTTTGAAGGGAGTCATTTTTTTACGTGTCCCGGAGGACGGGTCCCTGTGGCGGGTCCTTTGGACTGATCCCTATGGACTGGCCTTGCATTTTATCCAAATTATATCAAAGGGGACCCGCCACTGGGACCCGTCAACAAGGACCCGTCCTCCGGGACACGTAAAAAAAATGACTCCCTTCAAAAAGGACCCGTCCAAAGGGGGCTAGTCAACAGGGAGGTTAGGTTAGGCTAGGCTAGGTTTGGTTAAGTTGCAGCCACATTTTTGGAACTTTTTGATCACACCTCGTAGGTCAGGTTAGGTTAGGCTAGGTTAAGTTAAGCTATGGCCGCCATCTTGTAAAGTGGGGAGGTAAAGTGAATATAGACCCCCTCCCCAAAAAAAATATATATATATGTACTGCACAGTTTTTGTCCTAGGGACCTGAAATTTATGTTTTGGGTAGAGGGGGGTAAAGACCTTTCATTTTCGTTAAACAAAGTTTTTTGTAAAATTCTTAGTTCCCAAAATATAGACAATTTTTGAAAATTGGACTTTTTTGGAAAAACTGAAAAAATGTTAAGTTTTGTTCTACCAATTAAGGACATAAAAGCCATTGGTTTGAGTCTATATATGACTTTTTAGGATGATTAGTTTTCAAAATATTGCCTACTTTCCAAATTGAACTTTTTTTGGATTTTTCCCCAGAGACCTGGGACTTGGTTTGCGGGTAGTGGGGGTAAATACCTGCCATTTACGTTAAACAAACTTTCTTGTAAAATTCCTAGTTTCCAAAATATAGCCCCGTTTTAAAATGAACATTTTTGGAAAAAATGTCAAAAATTCCATATTTTGTTCTTAAGATTAAGGATATAAAAGCCATTGGTTTCAGTATATATATATATATGACTTTATAGGATGATTAGTTTTCAAAATATGGCCTACTTTCCAAATACTGTTTTGGAAAAATTTGAAGAATATTATATTTTTTTGACTGAGATTGGGATAGACGTAGGTGTTGGAGTTAGCATATGATTTGATATGATTTTTAGTTTAAACATATAGCTTACTTTCCCAATTTACCTTTTTTGTAAAATGTGAAAAATATATAATGTTTTTTGACTAGACGTTGAATGGAGTTGAGAGACAATCATTAACCTTAGAGTACTTTGGATTCTTGGAATTTTAGTGTGTTGTTGTTGCTTACAAACATGGCGCTAAGCATTATGCTACCATAAAAAAGAGTTGAGATACTTTCCAAAACCAAGAGAAAAATCCTCTAAATACATTGA
Organism: Meconema thalassinum; assembly: GCA_946902985.2. Taxonomy (NCBI): domain Eukaryota; kingdom Metazoa; phylum Arthropoda; class Insecta; order Orthoptera; family Tettigoniidae; genus Meconema; species Meconema thalassinum. The sequence goes on along the minus strand of OX336388.2, from coordinate 186,032,652 downwards.
CAACAATAACTTGTCAAATAAGCCATTACAAATAAGGTATTAACGTAAACCACCAAAAATAAGCCACCAACATAGGCCACCACTATAAATCACCACCATAAGCCACCATAAGCCACCAACATATGTCATCAACATAAGCCACCACCATAAACCACCACCATAAGCCACCACTATAAGCCACCATAATCCACCACCATAACCCACCACCATAAGCCACCACCATAAGCCACCAACATAAGCCACCAACTTAAGCCACCAACATATGTCATCAACATAAGCCACCACCATAAACCACCACCATAAGCCACTAGCATAAGCCACCAGCATAAGCCACCACCATAAGCCACCAACATAAGCCATCAACTTATGCCATCAACCTAAAATATTAACCTAAGCCATTAACATAAATCATCAACATAGGCCAGCAACATATACCATCAACATAAGCCACCACCATAAGCCAACAACATATGTCATCAACATTAGCCACCAACATAAGCTATCAACATAAGTCACCAACATATGTCATCAACATAAGCCACCAACATAAGCCATCAACATAAGCCACCACCATAAACCATCAACATAAGCCACCAAAATCAGCCAACAACACATGTCATCAACATAAGCCACCCACATATGCCACCAACATTATCCTGCATAAAACGTCAACACAACATCATTCTTTCACCACAAGTGTTCAGACCTTTGTAGTAGGCGGATCGACTATACAAGTCAGTGACTACTATGGAATATACTATAACCAATAAAGGTAAACCACGTGCCCTGTATCATGGGTACTCTTATAACTATAAGCGAGAAAATGCGAATGGCATCATATTTTGGCAGTGCTCAAAACAAAGAACAACAAAATGTCTAGGTCATCTAAAAAGTAAACATAGTGAGGTCTTAAGTGTGGGTACTCATCAATGTGGTATACCAAATGAAACACCGTTAGTGTTAACAAAACATGATCAAAAGAACAAGAAAAAGCAAGTCCGACAAAAACATAGTGTTACTCAACATAGTGACTTCCTTATGAAAAAACATTTATCTCCTCAAAAAGTCATGTTAGGACAGTTGTCAACGTTCAATAAACCCGTAACACTATCAAAAGCAACACAGACTCTTCAAGAGATCCCTTTTGAAAAGGAAAAAATGGAATTGGATAGTTCTAGTGATGTTGAGGATGATAATGATGATGATAATGATGGTGACAATGACTATAATAATTATAAAGATAATATTTATAATAATGATAATGATAATAATGAAAAAGAAGAGAATGAGGGTTTAATGTCTATAAAACCATTGCGGCTTCCCCAGTTTTTAAGAACAAGAGTACCTAGAGAAAGTTGTAAAAGGATCTACAACAAGCGTTGTGTTTAAAATCTATATCAAACAATGGTAAAGAGATAAAAAGTTGTATTCAGTGTGTAACTATTGTAAAAAAAAACTAAAATGAATAAAAATATTGTATGGGTATTGGCTGTTTTTTCTTAATTGCTATCCCCATGTCCCACTATTAATACAATTGTTAACCATCAACAGTCTCTGACTATGTTCAGAAAGAGAGTGGCCTTAAACAATACACTATATCTATGGTTTGTGTACTGAGTATCATAATAATACAGTGTGGCCAAGCCATGTTAAGGCAATAGTTATGTCAGGTAAGGGATTCGAACCCTTGCTTCCTTATACAGAAATTTGATCTTAAGTCAAACACCTTAACCACTCGGCCAACCTGACAGTTACTAATTTAATTGGTCTTGAGGACTTGAGTGTTTACAAAACTTTTTCCAGTATACATTGACTAAACCACTTGTTTGTTTTGAAATATAGATGTTGTTTTGTTTTACCATAACATTGCAGTTATGAGTCTTGTGAACTGGGTGTTCAATATAGGGTTAAAGGCATTTTAAAATCATTTTAGAAAAGCTCTTAGGTATCGTGTCATGGGTTTTAGTAATGCATTACTGTTCGTTGACTAACATTTACCGTTACACAACATTATTTTGGTGAACGTACATGTTGTTGTTTGAGTCTTTAGTCCTTTGACTGGTTTGATGCAGATCTCCATGCCTCCCTGCCCCGAGCGAAACGTCTCATCTCTATATAGCTACCACACCCTTCATTCAAGGCTATCTGTTTAACATATTATAACCTTTGATCTCCCCTACAAGCTCTTGGGTTCAATTCCTAGATTTAACACAAACTTTTAAAAGTGGTATGACAACTTAAACTAGTCTACTCAGTCTCGGGTGGTCCAAATAAGTAGAAAGGGTTTGATTCACACCTCAACCATAGAGCACCATGTTCTTTTTTTTTTTTAAATAATGATAGCCATTTGTTCAATTTCACATTTCACACATTGCAATTTGTCAATTTTCCATTTGCATTTTTTAAAATGACAGTTTGATGTTTTTCAATTTCATGATATGGAAACATGGATTTTTCCATTTTCATATTTACACATTTGTCAATTTCCCATTTATATATATTTTCTTAAATGTTCGTTTAAGGTTTTTAAATTTTGTCTATATGGAAACATGGATTTTCCATTTTGCTGTTTACAAATTTTTTATATATTTATTTTGTGTATGTTGAAAAAAATCGATATTTCCAAAACAAGATTTTTATTTTTCATTTTATGATTTTGTAAATGATCTTAATGTGAGTGCTTGACCATGGATTTTCCATTTTGCTGTTTACAAATTTTTTATATATTTATTTTGTGTATGTTGAAAAACGATATTTCCAAAACAAGATTTTTTATTTTTCATTTTATGATTTTGTAAATGATCTTAATGTGAGTGCTTGACCATGGCAATAATACAGTCTATCTATGTGTTTGCGAAACCATAGAGTCTTATTACTACTGCAAGTAAGAATGTTTTACAAAATAACGACTATCTACCACTGCATTTAAAAAACAAAACTATTGGGGGAAAAAAACTAAAATACTATTTACCATTCATTCATATATAAGTGTTAATTCTCCCTCTCCCCACCCTACCTCATCGTATTTTCTCTGGTCAAATTATCAATGCTACCCATACATACACTAGCTTTCTATATCTTTCTCTCTATATATGTTTTCTCTGCTCCACAAGATACAAATTATGGTTGCTGGATTGTATCCTGCACTGTTTATGCGACATACCATTGCCAGTTCATAAAACCGTTAGGTAGTTCTCTACACATAGCGATTTTACCACTGCTCTACCTACGCCTTTTGCTTGTTTGGCTTTCTTACAGGCTAGTATGCGATAGGCAGCATTAACTGAATATCAAACCCAGTCCACCTTTGTATTTGCAATCTAAGTAATAATTTGAAAAGAGACAAGTGTAATCAGTTTTAAACATTATCTCTGCTTTTTTTGTTTGTTTGTTTGTTTGTTTGTTTGTTTATGACATGTATATTAACCTAAAATCAAACCCTAGTCTACCTTAGTGAAAGGCTAACAGTTTAACCACTGCGTCACCATACCCTTCTTTCTTAGTTTGATTCATTCTAGGCCTTAGAGCTAGAAATCGAGTTACGATCTCCAGTGCAAGAGGCACATGTGCTCACCACTATAGCACGTAATGGTTAGCTGGTAACATTAGACAATCGAAAATGATTGTATTTCTGTTAGCCAAGCATTTCTGTCATTTGCCTACTGTGTGAGCACTGCCAGCAAGACAGTTAATTTAGAACAAGCGAGTGTGTGTGTGTGTGTGTGTGTCTATAGATTATTAGCCTCAAGTATTTAAAGCTTGTTGTGTGTAGCGACCATCTTGCTCAGTAACCACTGAGTAAGTTTTAACAGTCAACTTATAAAAACAGCATAGGATAGTTGTGTGTGTGTGATTCATGTACTTGGGAATATGCATTAGCACCATGCGCTAGCTTTACCTTACCCTCTAAAGATAAAGCGTTATCCCTTTCTTTTGACATTGCCAATGACTGCATTCCCCCACAAGTTTTACACTTAAGCCCTTGGCTTGTTCTTGATTAGGTTTTTGTTTGCTTTAGGCTTGGTTTGGTTCGGTTGGGTTTGATTCGACTTGGTTCAGTTTAGTTTAATGTAGTCACCATTTTTTTATTTTTAGCTACACTCTTTAACCAATTAATTAATGATAGTCTACTCTTAATTCTTGAATCGATAAATTGAATTTTGTGTGCACCGTTTGTCAATCCATGCCTACAACCTATACTCCCTATGTACTACAGTCAGATCTGAAAACAAGTTCCAATGGTCAAAGACGTGTCAGTCACCATACATGTAGCCTACAATAATTCTTTCTTTTCCTAGCTAGATTTCGTCACTCACAGTAAACATCTTACATTATGGGTTTGCAATATATTAAGAAAAGCAAAAGTCCATGATCTTGTTGTTTTGGGTCTTTTTTGGGGAAATTCATAAGCCATAAAAGAATGACATCATGTCAAGTTCTGAGTGGATCTTGTATGTCAAAATCCCATTATCGGTTTATAAAATCTCAAGGCCATGCCCTAGCAGTTTTGGATTATTTCAATCAATGAGTCCACCATAGGAAACATCGAAAAAATAAATACCCTTAAAACAAGTCGTCCCATGACCCTCTCCGAACAATGCTTCGCAAAATATAAATTCATCCCTTGAACATGATCGGCGACATCATCCTCGCTTCCCCCTCCCACCATGGTTGCCATGTCGTTTGACCTTCAAGTGTCCTCAGCATCTCTGTGCTTTTTTCATTGCCCTGTTATCCAGTCAGGTCAATGCATTCCAGTAAGCTCAAATAACATCCACATCCTGTCAGTCTGCCCCAGCAAGTTTGTTTTCTATACTCACTTCAAGCAACATATAACCACGTTCTGTTTGTTCTATCTAAAGCCAGCTTCATCGAATCAAGGAATTATCATTTGTCATGTCACTCATAATCGTTTACACGTTAAAGACCCCCTTCAGGGGGTTTAGGAATTAGGAATTCCATCATAGGAAAAATCAGAAAACGAACCCTCGACCCGCCGTCTCATCGAAATAGCGAATACTGTATTGGTATATCACCACCGTGGCCAGTAATAGCTTCGTTGAAACACGTGTCCAGTGGTATCGTCTCTTTCTATCTACAACCACTCGTCATGAACATTTTAGACAAATTTAAGAAAAGTTTTAAAAACTGAAATGTTTTCAACATAAGTGTCGTTAGGCTCTTTCGCATTTTTTTAAACATAAATACTATATTCGAAAGAGAGATAGGGGAGGGGCGTCACCCCGAGTCCTACGACCCCTCGTATACGTCTCTGGCGTTATTGGTTTGTGAGATATAACAAAAAGTCTAAAATCACGGTTTTACAACAAAAAATTCTGTTTCCCTCATTCTCAAAAAACTTTAACCTATTACCAAAATAAAGAGGGTTTCGAGACAAGCCATTTGACACGTCATAGGACCAAATCCGACCAGGCATTCGTGAAATATCAGAAAAAGTCTAAAATCATAATTTTACCCCAAAACGCCTGTTTCCCTCATTCTCAAAACTTTAACCTATTAATAACATATATAGGGCTTTGAGACAAGCGATTTGACACGTCACACGTCCAAATCCGACCTTGCGTTTGAGAGATATCGGCAAACGTCGTAGGAAAGTAGGCGACTATCTGGCTCTCTCCTCACCACCAAAACCCCTTATTATCAATCATATTTTTCAAAGAGCTCGCCCTCTTACAAAAATCCCAAGTGCGCATGCGTATAAAACAAAAACAAAAATGTTCATCCATAGCGGCAGCCAGAAAAACGCATGTGCGATATGAGCAACCACGTTTAAGTTCATTTTAGCAGCGCACCTTATACATGTCGTATTTGAAAAGAGACTTTCACTAAAAAAATACAATTTCACCCCCTAGTAGGGGTAGGTTTTATTTAGGGGTTAAAATGAGTGGTCCATTGGAAAGAGGGCGTCAGCCCGAGTCCAACGACACCTCATTTGTCAAAATCGGACCATGGGTTCGAGAGAAAAGTCTATTTAAATGTTTCAATTTCGCGCGGCGGCCATGACACTGGTTGGAAGCGCCACTACTCCACTACTCTCTAAGATTACTGCAGGTTAATTGTCAGAGTTTAGGAAATAAATTAATTGAATTTTGGAATCTTGTAGAGACGTATTCTCCGGACATTGTCATTGCAACTGAATCTTGGTTATATGAGGACATAAATAGTAGCGAGATAATTCAAGGGACCTACGAAATGTACAGAAGGGATCGGGGGAAGCGAGGTGGTGGGCTATTTATTTGTGTGCGCAAAAATATAGCTAGTTTCTTAAAGTGGGCCGATATGGATCATGAAATGTTATGTGTACAAATTTCGGATAAAGGAAATAAATTCCCTCTTCAGGTGATAGGGGCGTATAGAGCACCGAAAGATAACTTTTCTCTCCTCGAAACACTGTATGATAAAACTTGTACGGGTAATGCTATGAAAAAGAGCATAATTGCTGGAGATTTAAACCTCCCCAAAGTAGACTGGTCTGGTGAGTCAACTAGCTGTGGTCAAGCTCAGAGCGCTGCAAATAAATTCTTAAGGGAGGGGGGATTTTCCCAAGTAGTTGACTTCCCAACTAGAGACAATAATACCTTAGATGTTTATCTCGTAAGGCCTGTAGAGCTGTATATTAACTGTCTGATAGTACCAGGAATTAGTGACCATTCTGGGGTTGAATTAAATATTAGATATGGTGATATTACAAAATTAGACTCTGATGTAGCAAAAAAGATCATATTCCAGTATCGCAGGGCGGATCAGGGCAAGTTTCAGGGGTATTTGAATGAGCTATTTGTAGGATGAGCATCGGAAGGAAATCACATTAATATCCTGTGGACTAACTTTTTGAAAATTTTAAATAGCGCTGTTAATAAATTTGTCCCATTTAAATTGCTGAAACAAAACCCAGATCCTGAGTATTACACACGAGAAATTAGGAGTCTAAAACGGAAAATTAGGAAATTATACAATAAAATGTCATGGAGAAATAATTAGTAGCAATGGGACGGATAAATTGGCAATCGAGAACAAAAAAGGGAAATTGGAAAGATTAAATTTTTGTACAAAAAATATATACAATAAAAAGAACCTGTCTATCAATGCAAAATTACGACATTTTAATACTGTTGTTAGACCAGTCATCTTGTACGGCATGGAAACTACAAATATAACCGGAATGGAGAATTTGCTCAAGATAGAAAGAAGAATTTTAAGAAGGATTTATGGTCCTAGGAAAACACAGGAAGGTTATAGACTGAGATCGAATGCAGAAATTTATAGTAAAATCGACAACCTTGAAGTGATGATCAGAAAACGGCGACTTCAGTTCTACGGACATATGGTCCGCATGGATTGCTCAAGGTTAAACAAACAAATTTTTGATAAAATCTGGAACTATAAAGGACAAGGAGGCTATGTAAAACAAATGAAAGAAGAACTTCAAAAATTCAAAATTACTGAAGAAGATTGTCTAAATCGAATAGAGTACAGAAAAAAAATTTTTGGTCTCAAAATTCTTGTCGGGGAGAAGAAAAATCTCAACAGAGGAGAATGGACTGCTGAAAGAAGAGCTGCACAGTCGACCAGGATGAAAGACTTCTGGAAGAGAAAGAAGGAAACTAGACCTATAAAGAAGTGATATTTGCGTGGTCCTTGTTGGCCTGTCCGCGGTGTATATATATATAAAAGACATGATAGTGACAAGTATATGTTGAAATTTAAGTCCTTATCAAGAGAGCTCGTCTTAAAAAAGAGGGCTGCTCATGACAGTTATATGCAAGGTTTACTAGGTTCGGGAGGTGATGGGTGGAAAATTTTTTACAGTTATGTTAGGAGAAGAAAGGGAAATTCAAATAATTTGTCGATGATAATGTCCGGTGACGGTAAATTAATTACTGAGAAACAGGCCATTGCTACTGAATTAAATGTCTTTTACGGTAGTGTGTTCAATAAATCCAATAGCTGTGTGTTGGACCTTAACGACGAATCAGGGGCTCCACTTCTCCAAATAAACCAGTCAGCAATTGTAAAGCTAATACAAAAATTACGTTACAATATATCGAAGGGTCCTGATAATATTGTTAGTGAAGTACTTAAACTAGGAGGTAGGGCCGTGGCACGATACTTGGAGGTGATGTTTAATGTGTCCATTAACAATGCGCAAATCCCAGATGACTGGAAAAGAGCTACGGTAGTCCCAATATTTAAGGGAGGGAGCAGACTTGAATTGGGCAACTACAGGCCGGTTAGCCTTACGTCCATCGATTGTAAACAAATGGAGCATCTCATTTGCGACTACTTGAGGGAACAGTGGGAAACATTATCATGGTTTAATGATAGGCAGCATGGATTTCGGAAAGGTTACTCATGCGAGAGTCAGATGCTATCACTTTTTCAAGACATTAGCGAATCGTTAGACCATGGAGTTTCAGTCGACGCCGTGGTTATAGATTTTGCGAAGGCATTTGATGTCGTTCCGCATGACATGCTGCTCCATAAATTAGCTTCGACGAAGATTGATAGAAGAGTAATCTTATGGATCCAAGAATTTTTGACGGGTCGTTCACAGAAAGTGAAAGTCGAAGGCATATTCTCGGATGAAATCACCGTAACGTCGGGTATCCCTCAGGCCAGCGTAATCGGAACTTTGTTATTTGTGGCGTTTATAAATGACTTACCAAATGGGATTCGCAGTGACTGCCGATTGTTTGCGGATGATTGTGTAATATATCGAAAGATACATGACTCACAACACAATGCAGTGCTTCAAGAGGACCTGAACCTGGTCTATAAGTGGGCGATTGAAAATAAAATGAAAATAAACACAAGAAAATGTAGTCTCTTAAAAATAGGGATAGTGCGAAGGCAGGGTTTTCAATATAACATTGGCTCGGAAATACTTGTAGAAGAAGATTCTTGCAAATATTTGGGCGTTCACGTAAGGAATGATATGAAATGGAGTAGTCATGTAGGATGTGTAGTTTCAAAAGCTTACAAATCCCTGCACTTTGTAATGAGGGTATTAAAAGGAAGAAGTACCTCTGCTAAAGATTTAGGCTATTTGTCACTTGTAAGACCTATTCTGGAATATGCCTCGGCGGTTTGGGATCCATATCAAGTAGGGCTCATCAATGAGCTGGAAATGGTAAAAAGAAAGGCCGCTAGATTTGTGCTCAGTGACTTTAATCCCAGGAGCAGTGTGAGCCGTATGTTAAAGAAACTTGGGTGGGAATCACTGGAGGCTAGGAGGATGAAATCTAGACTCTGTGCTATGTACAACACGTATACAAATCAACCAGCATGGGATGAGCTTACTAAACGATTGGGAAAGCCCACTTACATGGGTAGGAGCGATCATCCTTTCAAAGTTAAGAGCCGACCACAGCGAACAAATTATGGTAAATATTCTTTTGTAAACCGTGCCATTGATAACTCCTTCCTGTAGGAACATTGCAGGGGTGATAGCCATCAAGTCTTCTCCATCATTGGACAGGTAAGTAAGTGGTCGTGAATTCATGACAGCTTCAATGTCACACAGAACAGTCATCATTTCTTGGTATGACAGACATGACTTTCCCAGAACTTTCCTGAGCATTTGTTTGAGGACACCAATCAGCCTCTCCCACCATCCTCCCCACCATGCTGCAGTGGGAGGATTGAATTTCCATTTTATTTGGTGTACAGAACTATATTCAGCAATTTTATCCCACTGAATTGTCTCCAACATATTGCAGGTGCCTTGAAAGTTTGTCCCATTGTCACTATAGACAATCATTGGTCTGGACACGAAGCGCCGAAAAGCTTCGAGGAATGTTGCAGTAGCCAAAGATGTTACTAACTCCAGGTGTACTGCACGAAAAACCGCACACGTGAACAGACAGACCCAGGCTTTCTCTCCACCTTTCAAAATCAGAGGCCCGGCAAAGTCGACCCCTGTTATTTCAAAAATTGAGGCTTCTCTTACTCTGTCTATGGGGAGATGAGTTTGTTCTGCTTCAAGATGGTTTTCCATGGTACCTCCTGCAGACAACACATGTTTTAATTGCACCCTTCACCGTTCTCCTTCATCCAAGGATCCAATATTTCTGTCTGAGCCCACTGAGCAGAATCTGGGTTCCAGCATGACATAAGTCTTTGTGCTTCTCCCTAATGAGAGCGTGAACTGTTGTATGCTTCGCAGGAAGGATAGCAGGACAACGGAAAGCATAATCATCTTTGCGCGATATAATTTTTGTTTTCAGTCTCATCACTCCCTCATCATCCATGAAAACACATAGTGAGTTGAATCTTTCATCCTTTTCACCAACAAAACACTCCTTTTGTATGAACTTCATCAAGACTTTTTCTGCTTCTGTGGTTTCTTCAATGGATAGTTCGGCAGTTCTTCTATTATTTTTCTGTCGACAATTATACAGAAACCTCAAGATCCATCCTATCATACGAACTGTTCTACGGAAACTTGAGAAATAGTCAAGGTGCCATTCTTGGGTATTGGACTTGTCTTCTAACACCGTCATAGTGTTGACTTTCTTTTTTCTTTCTTGGAAGACTTCATCATCGTTTGTTGAAATTTCGGGGCTAGGCCATTGTGTAGTAGATTGTTTTAGCCATTTTGGCCCTTCCCACCATCTCTGTTGAAGTAACTGTTTTGTGCTACATCCCCTTGATGCCAGGTCAGCCGGATTCATGGTTCCTGGAACATGCCGCCACTGTTCTATTCTGGACAGTCTTCGAATTTCTTGCACTCTGTTCCACACGAAGGTCCCCCAAGGTTCGTCTAACTTGATCCAGGACAACACAGTCGACGAGTCACTCCAATAATAAGTAACGATTTCTTTTGCAGTTAATGCTGGCAGTACTGACGTCACTAGTCGAACCCCTATTGTAGCTGCTAATAATTCCAGGCGTGGTATGGTGATACTCTTCTTGGGTGCCACTCTTGTCTTGGCTTGTACAAATCGTAGCTCTATATTGTCAACCTTCTGTATTCGCAAGAATATAACTGCAGCATACGCAGTTTGACTGGCGTCGCAGAACACGTGAAGAGATATATCTTCAACCGACTGGACACTACCGATCAAACATCTAGGAATCTTAATCTCAGACAGCTGAGGTAGTTCTGCCAACCACTTCATGAATCTTCTCTTTGTTGTTTCGTCTACTCTGGTGTCCCAACCCAAGTCAGTGGCCCATAGTTCTTGCAAGATTAATTTTGGACAGAGAAATACCGGACATGCGAAGCCAATAGGGTCAAACACCTTATGTGCAGCTCCTAGTATAGCTCTTTTAGTGATTACATCATATTTGAAATCGTTAACATGAGTTAGATTCAGTTCAATGGTATCTTCTCCTTTATTCCAAATGAGCCCTAGCACATGAGTAAGATTTTCAGCTGTACCATCCTGAGAATACTCCCACCCTCGGAGATTGAAAGATGCCTTATCCATTATTATGCTTGCCTCTCGCATGAATGAATGAAGGTCATTTCTGTTGTTAACACTAATAGCACAGTTATCCACATAAAAACATTCTTCCAATCTTTCTATTGTTGAAGTTGAGTAGGAACTATTATCGACTGTTTGTCTCTTCAACTCGTTCAAGTGGAGTTTGATGGTTGCCGACAATAGGAACGGAGAACATGCAAGTCCAAAGACAACTCTATTGTGACGGAACACTTCTACCTTCCCTGTACATTCCTCCTCCCACCAAAGGAATCTCAGAAAATCACGGTCTCTAGGATTGACACTTATTTGAAGAAATGCTTTTTCTACATCGGCCGTCACACCGATCTCATTTTCTCTGAACTTCAGTAGCGAACTAGGGATCAACTCTATGAAGTTAGGCCCTTTCTCAATACATTCGTTCAGAGATGGAGCGTTTCTCTGCTTCGCCGAGGCATCAAAAACAGGCCTGATCTTGGTGGTGCTGTTTTCTTTGAAGACAGGTCGGTGAGGTAGATAGTGTCCACTATTCTTCAGTTCTTCTTCAGGTACCCTCTCGATGATTCCTTGCTCCAACCAACTTCGTAAGACATTATCGTACTCCTGATAATGTTGTTCAGCTTGTAGTTTCTTTGTAGTGATTTCTAATCTGTGCTGAGCAATTTCTTTGTTGTCAGGGAGAGGTGGATGTTGTTCACTCCAAGGCAGACACACTTCATATCTGTTATCTTCATTCAGTCGTGCAGTCTCAAGGAAGTTATTTCTAACACGCTCAATCCTCTCGACGATAGATTCTTTCACAACAGGGTCAGTAATTCCAAGAATTTCTAAGTCCCAGAGATCAGAAATTCTTGTATGTTGGGAAAACAATGATGACACTAATAATGATGCCGAATCCCTTTGGGCCTTGTTACCTATGACTTTTCCCATTAGTGTCCACCCTAGGGAAGTCTCCACCAAAACTAGGCCACATTTTAGTTGATGTTTCCTCCCAGTGAGCAGTTCACCCGCCTTATCGGCCCCAATCAGAATCTGCACAGGCCCTCTCTCTCGTACATCAGTTAAACATATTTTCAGATCCCTTATCTCCTCACTCCAAGAACCATTCTTAATATATGGGACATCTTCACAAATTATCTCTTGGCTTAAAACTTCCAGCTCCTTGGAATAGTTTCCCTCCAATCGCTTTAAACTTATTCTGTAACAGTCGTGTTTTGCTTCTCGAGAACGTACTCCACCAAACAAGGAATGTATTAACGTTTCCTTCCTGATTGACTGATACCCCATTTCTTCGGCTAGGTCACGTGCAATGTAGGATTTAGTAGACCCAGTATCAATGACAGCTCGTACAGTTTTTTGTTTACCCTTTCCTTTAACGACAACTGCCAGGGTTTGCAAGTACACCTCAGGAGAACAAGACACATTAGCTAAAGCCTTATCCACATTATTGCCATCCTGGTGAACCAAATTCCTGTCTCCCTCGTAATTCTGTTTGGACACACTTTCATTTTCTTTGTCACGGAGCTTATAACACATTAATACCACATGTTTACCACCACAAACAATGCACCTGGCAATCGATTTACAAGCTCTACTTGCATGGCCCTTCTTTAAACAATTGAAGCAACAGTGTTTATCAGTTAAGATTTTCCTTTTCTCCCCTACAGTCATTTTTTGAGCTTTAATGCACTCTGGGCTCGAATGAGGTTTAAGACAAAAAAGACACTCCTGTCTCTTAGAAACATCAGCAAACAAAGCAGAAGCAGTAGGTATATTTGGTTCAATGACATCCCTTGGTTTCTTGTCTCCCTTAATCTTAGATCCTTGGGATGTGCTAATACTAAACCCTTTCATAGCCAATGAAATTCTTTCTTCACTTACTACTTCATTTTGAAGAAAAGCCATAAGCTGCTGCAAACGATCTTTGGATACGGAATCACACCTGAAGGAAGTATTCCTCTGCCATGCTCTTAATAGGTCTTCTGGCAAAGATGATTCAATTAGGGGATACAGCATTGCAGTACATTTTTCTGTAGTAACGCCTAAACTTTCCAGCGATCTGAGATGTGACTCTAATTTATCATACAAGCTACTCAGTGTTGGCCTTTCTTTGGAATTGACTGCATTCGTCAATACTAGTTTGAGCAATTCACGAACATAAACTTCCACCTGCAAGTCCTCTCTACCAAATCGAGCTTGAAGACTCTCTATAGCTTTGTCATAATTCTCGGCAGTGGGTGGAAAACTAGTAACTAATTCATATGCTCTGGAACCTTCTGTCATAGCCTGAATTAAATATTGGAATTTATCTTCCTTCCCAATGTCCTCATCCTCGTGAATTTTACGGAACTGGCTCCAAAAATATAACCAATCAATTATTTCACCAGAAAATTTCTTAAATTCTATTCTTGAAAGTCTATATTTCTTTTTATCACAAAGATTGTCATTCACTACACATTGTGGAGGGGTAATGGAAACAACGGGATTCATAAAACGTGTTGCTTTTGTTCTACAGCTAAGGAATTTGTGTTTGTAATCATCAGCTGATTCACATTCCGTTTCTATTTCGTCATCCTCACACTCGTCGTCTATCATCTGTTGAAATATTAATCCATCTAAATTAGAGATATCATCATACTTTTCTTGAAGGATTTCAAGTTGCACTTGCACTTTTTCCGTTTCAGTTTGATCATCTTCTAACAACGCCATTAGTTGATTGTGTGAGCGCGTAAATAACCGCCGCTTTACGGTTCTTTCTTTAGCGAGTCTTTCCATCTTCTTTCTTCACGGGAGCCTTTTACTATGAATGAATCGTGTCACTGGTCGCCATAAAATGTTAGGTTCACTTCTCAATAAATCACATAGACTCCTCTAGAACGCATATTTTTTATTATTTGTTGTGGAAAGATTCACAATTCACACGACACACCATATTGTTTTTGACACTGAACTTCACTGATATCAAAGACTATGTCAAAGATACTGCACTACACTCTTGTGCTTACTGCCAACACAACAATCAGAATGTTTCTTTGAGAGTCACATTGTAAAAACATCATTCATACTTATCACGGGGCAGAAACAATGACCCATTTTAAACATGTTATTTAACCATGAATAAATACAACTACATATTATTACTGCACACTGTTCAAAAGAACACATCCTACCATTAATTACACATGTCACTTTTTGTAAATTATGTCCTTCAGGTGTCCACCATTGTTGGCGATGCAATCTTCTGCACGAACACGCAAATTCTCCATAACCTTACGAAGAGTGTCACATGTTATGGCCTCGATTTCGGCTTGAATGTTGTTTTTCAATTCTTCAATAGTTGTTGGCCTGTTTGGATTTCAGGAATCCCCACAGAAAAATATCACAAGTCGATAAATCGGGCGAACGGGCTGGCCAGTTGACATTGCCAAAGCGGGATACAAGATGATCAGGAAACATTCTGCGTAAGACAGTCATGGATGTTCTGGCCGTGTGAGCGGTTGCACCATCTTGTTGGAACCATAACGACCGCAAATTGATATTCTTACGGCGCATTTCCTGCAATACAAACTGTTGCAACATAACATATCGATCTGATGTTACTGTGACAGCGTCACCTGCATAATTTTCGAAAAAATACGGACCAATAATACCCTGCAGACACACACCACACCACACAGTAACTTTTGCGCTATGAAGTGGTCTTTCGTGCATCTGATGAGGATTGGTAGGCGCCCAGTACCTACAGTTTTGTTTGTTTACATAGCCCGATAAGTGAAAATGGGCCTCGTCAGACATCATGAAATTGTTGAGAAAGTCGTGTTGAGTGTTTATCATCTCCAGAAGCTGTGTACAGAATGTAATAATAATGTTATTGGTTTTACGCCCCTTTTAACTACTGTGGCTTTTAGAGACGCCGGGGTGCCGGAATTTTGCCCCGAAGGGGATCTTTAACGTGCCAGTAAATGTACTGACACGGCTCCCTCGCATTTGCGCACCCTCAAATGCCAGCTGACTGCGGTGTACAGAATGTTTGACGTGCCTGGAGATCTCTGGGCAATAATTGCTGCACCACTTGGAGTTTGTAGGGTTGGAACTTCATATCCAGATGCAACATCCGTCGCACACTTCTGGCCGAGATGTTAAGAACTTGTGAATGCCGACGAACTGATCGCGTTGGACTTTGCTCGACAGCAGCTCTCACGCGTGCAATGTTGTCCGGGGTGCGAACTGTACGTGGCCTACTAGACGGTTTCTTGTTTGTTGCAGATGCTGTTGCTCTGAACGGCTGGACCCATCTCGTAATCGACTTCCGAGACGGAACTTGATCATTCCGACCAATGTCAAAATGTTGCCGGAACAAACGCTGTGTTCGTACGACACTGTCACCACATTTGAAAAACGTTTCTATTGCAAACGCACGGTGTTCGTTTGACCAACGCTCCATACTGACTGGCAATGCTTTGAACTGCACTACACATTGGTACCAATATCAACTGTCTAGGAAGCCGTGTGCAATAATGGCGGGCAATTTGAAATGGGTCATTGTTTCTGCCCCACCCTGATTAAAATAATAATTTGAATTGTGTGATCAAAATTTTAACAATAAAATCTGATTGATATTTCAAAGCTCCCCCGTCGATTACATTGAAATAATAATCTTCTTCTGGCTTTAACACATCTGACGGTACATTATCATTATTTAACAATAAAACAACTTGACAACTTCTTCATGTACGGTTTTTCATAATTATTTTACAAATATATCCGCCAATATAAACTAGGCCTAACAAAATATTCTCAGATACAATAACATTAAACTCAACCTTCTCACTTTCAAAATGTGAAATTTCTGTAGTTTTGAAGCTTTTACAATCTGAGCTCTTGCAATCCACATACCGTACTTACTTAATGAAATATCACTAATAGGGATATCTGCGTGTTTAGCAGAGTATGCATTTATTGCCGTTGGGCTTTTAATTTTCGTTCTGACTCAACGACTTGCTTCACTGAAATATGGTAGCAGGCACCACTCATTTGCCTGTACTGCCCAAATCTTGCTTCTAATTCATTAGTCTGAAATTTCCCTAACAATACATACGGTACCGGTACTTGAATGCTAAACTTGTTTTCAAGAAATTTACCAACTCAAAACTAGTTTTTACAGTGTGGACTAAAACTGTTTGAGTTTCATTAGTAAGTTTTCCATGACGAGTCTCTTTCTTTTGTGTGATCTCCCCTTGAACAGGCAGATTGTCCCACCTAATTAACCAGGTTAAAAACTTGCGCAGAAATAAAACATTTTCGTCATGAACTGAAAATATTGCATTACAATGAGGGTCGTTAAATCTATCGCCTTTGAAAGCGTGCTTTAATATTAACGATCTTCCACCACTAAAGAATTATTTCTAAAAATACAACTATGCTTTTAAAATCATTTGTATTTTTAGCCTACTTTTCACATTTTGCAAAAATGAGGAAAAAGTAGACTTATGAGATCGGGCAAATGTGTGTCTGTCTGTCCTTCTGTCTGTCTGTCTGTCTGGCTGTGTGTGTGTGTCCCCCTATCAACTCCTAAACGGCTGCAGAAATCGAAACAACATTTGGTAGGAGTAAAGATCTATACCTGAATATCTCACAGCCATATTTGAAAATGATGTCAGTGCTACCAACTGCTGAAAAATCGCAATTGAAATTTGAGCTCCATGTTGGATATCTTGGAAGCTATGAATGGGAGCTATTTCAAAATTGGCACACGTATAGATAATAATATTGCAGTTTAATTTCCAGGAGGCCATACATGGCAGTGTTGCCAAAATGATTATAAGCCTGCTGATAGGTCCAAATTTTAAATGCAAATAACTTCTACACTATCAATTGGATTTCAACCGAATTTCGCATGTGCTATGTGTTCATAAACATATATAACTAAGCGTATTCTTAAGAGCCATCAGGGCTGCCACCTGTTAATAAATGCTCTCAATTTTTTAAATCCAAATACCCATATATCAGAAAGTATGCAAGCCGACAGCATTAAACTATGCACACGTATAGTACCTGACATTCTATATTAATTTGGAGTAACTTATATACGTCAGTGCTACCAACATGATTCTAAGCCTGCTGAGAGGTCCAACTTTAAATACATGTAACTTCTATACTATCATTTGGATTACAACCAAATTTCGTATGTGCTATGTGTACCATAACAGATATGACTATGCCGATTCTTAAGAGTAACCAGGGCTGCCAACTGTTAATAAATACTGTCTCTATTTTTGTTACCCTAATATCAATATAACAGAAAGTATGCAAGCCAATAGCTCTAAACTTTGCACACGTATAGTACCTGGCATTCTAGATTAATTTTGGAGTAACTAATATAGGCCTACGCCAGTGCTGCCAACATGATTCTAAGCCTGCTGATAGGCCCAATTTAAAATGCATGTAACTTCTATACTAACTAATGGATTTCATTCAAAATTGACACAATAGATCATATTATTTCAGATTATTTCCGGCCAATACATGTATGTCATTGTTGCCAACATGATTTTAGGCGCGCTGTTAGATCCAATGTTTAACTGCATGTAACGTCCATGCTTCCCATTGGACTTCAACCAAATTTTGTATTCTGTACCTTAAGAGATGGAACTAAGAATATATTCAGTCACCAGGACTGCCAACTCTATTAGGCTACATTATGCCAGGTATACAGTATTCCGAACTAATTTGAAATTTCGATATTACAAACTTAATTTCGTCATTATTCTAGATAGATCCATATAAGTTAATCATTGGAATTAATCTTAAATTTTAAGAAAAGTAGTCTCTTTAGTTCGTCACGGAACTTCTTGGTTATTTTGTCTAAGTGTTTTAAAGCGGTGATATTTTTCTCGTCGAACAGTTTGGAACAAAGGGTTACATTTTGTCGCTATAAAGAAGTTGGGTATAAAACGTTTTGGTTCAGGGCAGGAGCAAGCTTAACTTCTCTATGCAGCTGTTTAAGGTGACCATCACTAGCAAAACATTTTTTGTCTGACTCATGGTTGTCAAAGTCAGGGAACACAAAGGTTTGTAAGTTATCAGCTTGATTAAGCCAGCTATTTCTTAAACTTTTAAATAAATGAACAGAATGAAACATTACAAACATCTTTTGCATTTCGTCAAATGGGTTTTGAATAGTGGTTTGTAAATTGCCTTTGCATAGCTTTTCAAACATTTTCTTGTTAACACTGTTATTATCCGAAATTATGCATACTACCATATAACCTGTATCAGTTAATACTTTAAGGACTTGCCAAGTTAGCTCTTCTAAGAAATGTGACGTTAGGTTCTTAGACGGAAACAAACCAACAACGTCTTTTTTTTTTAGAATGGATGACAACATAAAAGTTTGTACAGTTGTAGCTAATGTAGTGTTATTTCCTCCACTTTTACTACTGAAAGCAACTCCCTCTATCTTTCCTCCTTTATAGTTAAGCTCAGGTTTTACATAGACTTCATCCAGTAACAAGTTACAAAATCTTTCATGTTCACTTAACAATTTTAGTTTCTTTTTCAAGTAATTCCAATGCGAATCGTCTATACCCGAATTTCCCGTGCCTAGTTTTGCAGTAAAATACTGTAAATACACCGGGTGAGACATTGTAAGGCACGTTGATTGTCTTATCTTCATATATGCCCCAGGGAATTCGAACAATATTGAAGCGAACCAAGTTATGAGTAAGACAGGAGTAGGACACATTCTTTGCAAAGGCTAAGTTTAATTGTTCCTTGCAAATTCTATTTCATCAGTAATTACACAGTCATCAACTTCACTTTGAATTTCGTCGATTATTTTGTTCCCAAGTTCTATTTTGTCGTGGACAGTCACTTTAGAATCACAAGCAGGACTAAACAGGAAGTTACAGATACTTCTCAAATTCGACCATTTTAACATCTTGCCTCCGTCACCTATTGCACGTATATCAGGGTTATCATTGATCGAAATATCATGCTTTACGGCTTTAAAATCAAGAGTCTCGTTAAATGTTAAAGAAGTACCAATTTTAGGAACATTTTCCTCAGTCATATAAGTTTTGAAAATACAGAGTATTTGGCTGTCAAAATTGACAAAAACTTTGTCTAATTTGCATTTAATACTGAAATTACCCTTAACGTCGTCGAAGTCCTTGATCCTATCATCTTCTTCCTCAGCTTTTTTTTCTTTCTTCTTCCCATTTTTCAATTTCATTTTGTCTTTGAATAGGAGTTTTCCTCGGTGTTGGAAGATTTTTTTGACAGTTAGGCTGGCACATTTTCAAACTTAGTAGGAATAGCATCGTTTGCGAGTTTCAAATGGTCACGGTCTGTTAAGAGAATCCTCCCTAATTATGAACCCTTCGTCGAAGTGTTTTATACACACAATAGAGCTTGCCGAAGGGACACATTCAGTTCGATGGATGGCTAAGATCCACTTTTATTTCCGAACCAAGTTAGTAGGGAATTTAAACACTGAAATATTAGGCTGTTTTGAACTGTAGTTGCTTCTACAACAAGGTACACAACACGACGTGGGCATAATTCACTATGTTCACACACGTTTCAATCATTAAATACCATTGATAACTTTACTGCTGCGAGGTTCAGCTCAGCCTACAAGTCACTGGCGAGAAGTGACTTGTGTGACGTAGCGACCAAAGTGCAGGGGGAGCCTTATGGCCTATCTAGTTGGCCTTGCTTCATCCGCCTTCCCAACCGTTCGCACAATACTAGTTGCTCATGCGCTCGGTCCACCGTTGAGGTCTTTTATGCCGTTGACCATTATTGGTTCATCCGCCTTTAGAGATAGTTTCAAGGGCAAGCGAGTGCCCTAACCTCAATCTGCTCATCCGCCTTAAATAAGTCGTTGGCAAGAGAGAGGGGGAACTCCTTATCCCGGGAGTTACTCGGTCGTCAGAGCCTCGTCAGTCTGAGCAGGGTGCGGGTGAGAATCTACCCCTTGCACCTCAACGCTTTGTATAACTTTTATAAAAGTTCAGTTTTATGAAATATTATGTAAGATTTTTTTGACAAATTTCATTGATAGTGTAATACCTGCCTTAGTCACACCAGACAATTTAGGTGTTTGTTGATGGCTTATTTGTAATGTACTGGACACGACCTAGTTTGGTAAAGTTGCCTACATCATAATTGCATCTCTGAGGCATGTCATGGTTTTTGCCATCAATTTGTGAACTTTCTCTAGCGTTAACAGTCATTTCAATAAAAAAATCATTAGATTGATGTTAAAACTGCAGAAAACAACAGTTTGTGATTATAGCCTACGTCTTCTTCTTCTTAGTCTTCTTCACATAGCCTCCTCCAATCTTCTCTCTGCTCACCTAGTTCGAGGTCTTCCAATTGGTCTTTTTCTTGGCAATCTCTCCTTTCCCATTCCTTCCAGTTCAGCCTATTGTCTCATTTCGTATCCTGTCTCTTCTAGTTTTACCCAGGATTTCTCTGCGCATCTCTGTAGCTTGCAATCTACTTAGATCTTTCTTTGTCCATGTCCAACATTCTGATCCGTAGGTGAAAATTTGTAAATAATATGACTTGTATATCTTTCCCAATTTCGAATTATATCTGACACACTATAGTAAAATTTGGAGCAATATTTTATACTGTCATCTTTTATGTTTTCTTTTCTTGTAAGCTTACCTTCGAGATATTTAAAAGCTTCTACTTCTGTAATAATATCTCCATTACATCTTGCCATTTATTCTGCTGATTTTCATTACTTCACTTTTTGTTAAGCTATTTCCATTCCTGCTCCTGCAATTACCCTCTGCAATTTATTCAGTTGATCTTCCAAATTTAGATCATTATCCTCCCATAATATCACCATCTGCATGTGGTATGATTTGCATACGATCACCCTACATAAAATTCAAAATTATCGAGGCTGTTTCATCTACAGTACAAGATTGCTTTCGCTTCGGCCTCCTAGTGCCAGATCAGCAGAATTTGCTGAACTTTGTGTTGGGCAAACATTTACTGATCTATCTTTCAAGTAATTACAGCCAGATGTGTAGGCTATGCAAATGTGCGCCTTCTTGTGTGTTGATGGCGTTCAAGGTGATAAACTGTTTGGCAAACCATTGAACTAAGAATTTCTTTGGCAGAGCCAATTGACGTGCAATTTTTAAAAAGGACGAACATTTATTGAATAAGACTGAGGCAGCTAGATGACCTAAGCATACAACTTCTGATTAATATGTCTGGGTGGCCAGAATTAGTTTTGAGACATGTCGATGGATTCAGACTACCTTTTAATTACTGTCTATGTTGACACCAAAAACCTGGTTTATATAAAATTGAAGCTTTTAGCAGTGCTGAAGATAGATAGCAAATCCACTTTCATTTTCAAACAAACATTACGAAGTAAATCTTTGTTCTTTTGCCACCTTCTTATTACGTATGCTCCATTTTTAGCCTATTTTCCTTCTATAAAACAAATAGGCTTATGAGATCACCTTTTGTCCGTGTGTGTGTGTGTGTGTCCCCCTCTAATAACTTCTGAATGGCTGGAGCGATTTCAATAAAACTCGGTATTGTCATAGCACCATTTTGGCCGACTCCGACCGTGACCTTCAAATTTTAATACGTCTCACCAATTCAATATGGTGGTTGCCCGAAATATTTCACTAGCATTCAATATCTCCGGAACTATTACCGATATCATCCTGAAATTGTGTACGGTGATAAAGGACACTACTAGAAGTTCACCTACGAGACTTTCAAAAACCAACATGGCGGCCAAAAAAAGTTGAGACTTTTAAATAGACTTTTCTCGCGAAATAACCATCCAAACGCAATGAAACTTGGTTCAGCAAATGTTTATACATATTGTAATCAGGGGCGGATTTAGGGGGTATTTCAGGGGGGGGGGGCGGTTAATGATTTTTAATCAGGTTGCCTATGTTCCGGGGGCTACATCAGAACAATTTGTAGGAGGTCTCCACGAAGGCAGTACCATTTTTAGTAGACCGTCATCATCTCTGCAGATAGCAGTTTCGCTTGTTATTTTAGTTATTACTAATTTTTTTGTATTTTATCACCACGTACCTTAGTCAATATAAAATAATAGTTTTGCTAGTAATCGAGACTACTGGAAAGATATGCACCGGTACTTTTATTTCATATTTCATTACGATTTTTTACTGGCACTGATCCTTTTGTTTTTCTTTTAAAAGAAGGTAACGATCCAATAAGCTTCTAAACATCATAAAATGCTTTCAACGAAAAAACAAATCAACGACAAAAACAGGTCTTGAGAATGAACTTTAATCAAAAGCACATCTCATGAAACAAATATTTATTGCCTCACAGGTCCCAATGGTCTCACATTAGGCTCCTTCCCTGCCGTAACACTACAACAGAAGTTTTAGCTTTCGGGCTTTCTTGGAAGCAAAACGGTTAATGATTCTATCGTAGTCTAATTTAATGTCTCGATGTACATACATTAAAGTTAGGCCGTTCAGTCTTTCCTCGCCGCATCTTGACCTATTCTCAGTTTTTTCTAACTTCAGAACAGAAAATGATCTTTCCCCAGTCGCAATACTGACAGGCAAAGTAATAAGAATATGAATCATTGTTCTGATGGTAGAGAAAACTTGTGGATGGCAAGCTGTGTAGACCTCCACCGCCTTTGAAGGGATTGGGCGTCCAGCTTCGCTCTCTCTTCTCCATTTCGCCGCCCAAAGGGATGTCTCGGCATGCATCTTCGCCCGGAGTTCCGACTGCGATTTTTGAAGTAGAGGAGCGTAGCGCTCGGAAAGGATGCTGATGTCCTCCTCAGTGCAGTGGATTTGACGATCCATGTTCAATCCTGGGTCTACGACGCGGGGAAGAAAAACGTTCAGCTGATATGCGTTTAAGACGTCGTCTGTGAAACGCGTTGAGAGGTCTTCCAAGATCCAGTCAAGAAGAGGACTGTAGATGTTCCTTCTGTAGTACTCTTCGGGCGAGTCAGCCGGCGCGTTAGCCCTGTTCTTTTGCTTCTGGACAAGACGCGGCAGGTCGATAGCGGCGCCTTGCTCACGCGCAAGCTTGCTGGCGTTGTCGAAGACCGACGAAAATTCTTGTTCGACGTTTGACCGCTTTTCTTTGAAGATTTGGATCGTATTCCGAGTGGTTTCGGAGGCGGTTTGGACGTCCAGATTTTCGCTTTGGAACAGACGGCTGAGAGGTTCCGTCCGAGTCAGCACTTCTGCTATGCAGCACAGTGTGACGATGAATTGCCCACTAGTGATGCTGGCCAGCAAACTTTCGGCTTTGTGCGCTGACTGATTTTCATCCCATTGAGAAACGATTCCCAACGCGTTCACAATGTCGTCCAATTGGTCCAGGAACTTCAAAACTGTGTCGTGCCGTTCAACCCAACGCGTATCGCACAGCGCGACAAGCTGGCCTTTGATAGTCTTCTTCAACACAAAATTACGCTTCGAGGACGCTGTGAAGAAATTCGTCACCTCTTCCACAGTTCCAAATGCATTTTTAACTGCTTGCACTTTGGACGATTTCGAAAGCGTCAGATTGAGCTGGTGGTTGTAACAGGGCACCCGAACAGCATGAACTGCAGTCTTCTGCAGCTCTTGTACTGCCCCTACAGCTTCCGATATGTTCACCGAACATCCGTCAGTTCCGATGCCAACACAGCTTTTGGGGTCTAGTTTGAAGTCATCAATCTTCTTGGCAACGATGCCTCCCAGCTTTACCCCAGTCAGTTTTGGTTCAACAGCAGACTCTGCCGCTGCTTGAGGATTCTCATCGTCGTCTTCACTAGGGAAATCACCTTCTTCTTCACTTCCTTGAGTATCTTTCTCTTTCTCTTCCGCCGCAGATTTGCGAGCATCTAGGAAGCCCACAAAATCCTCCCTGATTTCGTTCCTCCAGAGATACCGCAAGAACAAAGTCAGCTGAGAGATGTGCGCTACATCTGTTGTCTCGTCAAATCCAACAGAATAAAATCGGGCTTCTTGAACGCGGCTTATGATCTGCTCGCGAATGTTCTCCCCGCACAGCTCAATTAATTCGTTCTGGATCGTTTTACTAGTGAAAAGGCTTCTGGGTCCCGCCGTTGCAAGATGTTTGGCCAGTTTGACGTCTCCAACTTTCATCCGGAACCGAAGCAGAGCCCGGAAATTGCCGTCGTTTTGTGAAGACTCCTCTTGAGCAATTGGGCCGTCATCACGATGACCTCGGTAGGCGATATTTTGTCGGCCTAGAAACTCGATGTTCATCAAGATGAGAGCAAGTCTTGCTCTGTTTTCTTGGATCTTTACCAGGCGGAAGCTATCCATTTGGTTGGGAAGCTGCTCTTGCGGATTTCTTTGCTTGCGCAAAAAGTCTTCAGCACACAAGGCAGCTTCTTCGTGGTACTTCGTCGCCTCATGCTTCTGTAGGTCACCGTCTTTCCCAAGGAGCTTGGCGAACTTCATCAGTGGTTCCTTGACCAGGGTCTTCAACAGAATCGTTCTTCCTTGGCCACCGGTAGACTTCGCAAAAAAAGGGCAGAACAAACAGAAGAGTCCTCTACGTGATGGAGAGAGAACGACCCAGGGAAACTTCTGTAAGTGCTGCAGGTGAAGGTGTCGTTTCTCTTCGCTTCCGCCCTTGGTGTGAACGGAGAAAGGAAAACAATAACTCGCGTTTGGTTGCCAGTGACTCGTCAAAAGGGTAGAAAGTGTTCCGTCATCAGGCTTGTTTTTTCCTGAACCTATATACAAGCCGACGTCGTTTCCAAGATTGTCACAGGCAGCAGCATCTCGACAGGAATCCTTTGACGGACGTGAAATCAGTTGCTCCGTTGGAAGTGAATGTGAGGGTCCGGGCATAGGTTGTTTGCTCTTGTTATTGCCACCACCATCGCCGACTCCAGCATCTCCGCCGTCACCGAGCCCTCTGCCGTCAGCGACGTTTCCAGCGCGTACGTCGCCGCCGAGCCAAACATTGCCACCAACAATTTCAGCACCACCGTCGACGCCGCAATCACTACCGGTACCCAGTCCAGCTCTGCAACACTCAGCATCATTACTAGCGCCTCCGTTTTCACAGTCATTTCCTCTGTCATCACCATCACCACGATGATCGGAACTGAAAGCACCCTCAGAGTCAACTTCGGGACGGGACGGGGATGAGTGCTCAGGGATTTGTACCACATTTTTAGGGGCACCGAAATAATTTCTCAAATCTCCACAGCGGTCGCTTTTCCTTTTCCTTCCCCCACTTTCGCGATTAGCCTGAAAGGAATCAAACAAAAAAGATAAATTACTACTGCTCTAATGAAATTTATCTATTGAAAAATTCGCTTGTCAAATGTCAACGTCAATGTCTGTATCGTACAAAGAAAACATTGCACGTAGCCAAGTTAGAACAGAAACCGAACGGTGGGTTAAAATAAAAATGCAGGCAATGCTAAGAAGGCGCTTCTTTGATCACAAAAGTATTTCAGATAGGCCCACCGCAAAACCCAATCTAGATAATAATCAAGGGACCGAGGCATTTTCGTGTCTAAAGCGGTTTTGCATTTTATTTTTGATCAGTCCGTAAGAGGTATTCCTCTATCTCGCGAATTTTAGTTAGTCTAAGATTTTTAAACCGGAACCTCAACTTTGTCCTTTTTAATTCTTTTTTAATTGCCGATTAAAATTAAACTAGTACTTCACTAGGATAAGTATAAGTATTTCAAGACAAAATAATTGGACTTCTATGAAGGACTTTGGATGATTTTCATTTGAAGTGGGTTACTTGTAACGCGAGGCGAACTATTGTCTTGTGTTTTCAGAAACTCACAGCATCCTCTTTCCGCCAATATCATAATATTCGTGCAGTAAGTTGAGTTTACATTTACGTTGATAGGTTTGTAATGTAATTTAGCGTCGGTCAATTATATTTATTCCGCGTACCCCATCACATTGTGCTCAGGTTTGTGTGTAGCCTACTTAGGAATAGAGAAACCAAATATAGGTTGCTTCATTTCACTGCTCCACAAGCTGGCACCAGTAACTCCTCATTCTATTAATATTTTACTCGATATTATACCCTAACTCATATCTTATAATGTCAAGCGTCATTGTCGAATACGTTTGTTGTTAACTTCTTCTTCTCCTCACTGTGCGTCTGGAGGTGTTCTGAAATTACCTCATTTCATGTGTTTCATGTGTAATAAACGGAAAGCACTATATTTTCCGTCCTTTCAGACGCACAGGACACACAAAACCTACGAGCGAATAAAATATATAAAAAAACTCGCGAATGCTCACACTTATACATACTTAGTCACTTAATAATTTAAATTTTATACATAAATTCTATTCAATAAGGCGTGAATAACGCACGTTCTGTACATTTATGGTTGCCGATTCTGCACGGGTTAAAATGTAAAATACATTTTGCAACATAGTGAGTTTGAACGATTCTATGTTTAGAGCTTTGGTTTACTCCTTCAGGTGGGAGGGACGATAAAGGGGGGTTTGGGTATTTCCGTCTACATAAAATCACAACACAGCACACCACGACTACCTCACTTACCATAATGGTTCTAATGCCTTCGAGAATCCGCACAAAAATATCAGCGAACGCACTTGCCAACACTATCGTAAGAACGCGCACCGCGCACTGACTGTTGACTGAGACTGACCACCAAACGCTTGGACACTTCGAAAGCGAAGCTCGGCTCGGCTTGGTTCCAGCGCAGACTTGTCAGTACAGGCGCAGGCTCGACTCGCCACGGATAGGCTATTTTCTTTTCTCGTTTCTTTCCCTTCCTTTTTCTCTTTTTTTCCTTTTTTTTCTTTCTTTCTTTCTTTTCTCTCCTCTTTCTCCCCTTTTCTCCGCCTTATCTGAAGTCAGGGGGGGGGGGGGGCGGTCGCCCCCCCCCCGCCCCCCCCTAAATCCGCCCCTGATTGTAATCCACTGGCATCTACAGTAATTTACTTCAATTGTTTACATAACCTCAAGTTGGAGGCTGTGCGAAATATTTCACCAACATTCTATATCTCCGAAACTATTACTGATATCATCCTGACATTTTGTACGCAGATAAAGGGCACTACTACAAGTTTATCTATGTAACATTCAAAAACCTGTAGAGTACAAAACGAACATGGCAGCCAAGCGAAGTTGAAACATTTTAATAGACTTTTCTCTCTATTTAACCATC
The DNA here is from genome assembly GCA_946902985.2 of Meconema thalassinum. Taxonomy (NCBI): domain Eukaryota; kingdom Metazoa; phylum Arthropoda; class Insecta; order Orthoptera; family Tettigoniidae; genus Meconema; species Meconema thalassinum. The sequence goes on along the minus strand of OX336388.2, from coordinate 186,005,022 downwards.
TGAGCGCAGTGAAATATGGTGCAGTAAATGTTTATACAAATTCTAATGCACTGGCATCTAATCTAGTTCAATTGTTTACATAACCACAATATGGCGGCTGTACGAAATTTGACAATTAAGTTTTCATTTCTTGTGTCGTAATCAGGCGGTCGAAGTGAATGTTTGAATAATGAACCTACGTACATAACTCTATGGCCTATACATATAACAATCCAACATGGCGATCATCCGAAATATGTGGACGGTTCTCAATATTGAAGAATCTTTGACAGCAATGAAACTGAATTTTCTTATGTTCATAGAGGCTATGAACATAAGTTCACCTATAGGACTTTCAATAACCTGGTGAGCACAAATCCAACATGGCGACAACGCAAAGCATAAATATTTAAATGGACGTTTCTCGTGATTTAACCATCCACGTGCAGTGAAATTCCACTGGCATCTAATTTATTTCAATTGTTTTCATAACCACAACATGACAGCTGTGCGAAATTTTAAAATCTCGTTTTTACTTCTTGTGTTCTAATCATGCGATTGAAGTTTGTATACTGCACCTACACAATAATCTTCTTGTAATACTACATAACTCTAAGACCTACATAATATAAAAAACCCACATGGCGACCAACCGAAATATTAGACGGTTCTCAATATCCGCGAATCTATTACAGCAATGAAACTGAAATTTTGTAGGATAAGTAGGATATTTGAAAATAGGCTGTATAATTCTTCACGGAACTTGTGCTTTTATGCTCCCAGTAATTAAGCTAAAGTAATAATAAATGCAATAATTAAAGTCAGTTCACAAACTTATTTTTCTGCTTGTGACAAAAGAAGTGTGTTTTCTTTGTGCTAACAGCACGGATATCTGATCTTATTATGTTTTTTACAGGCTACAAGAAGAAGGAGGCCATAAGGGAAGCAGCGAAATCTGCCCTGGCTGGGGCCTTTAATATTTTTTGTTAGGGAACTAGGGTAATCAGTAGCAAAATACATCCCATGCATCAACAGCAATCTCCATTGGCCATTTACTTGATGTTTTTGTTAATAATTGTTCTGATGATTCTTCTGTCTGCTTTCTGCAGTTTATCAGTTGTTGATTTGATGTTCAACTTGAAGAGTGTTTCACTACCATACGTTGCCTCGGGTTTAACAACGGAATTGTAATGCCGAAATTTGGCATTCATTCAGAGAGATTTCTTTTTGTAGGTTGGCCAGGTGATTCGTTGCGCTTGTTTCAGTTTGGATGTTCTACTGTCTATCGATGGTTTCTCGTTTGAGTTCCAGGTGATTATATCCCCAAAATATTTGAACTTATTCACAATCTTAATTTGTTTACTATTGTTTAGTTGAAATGTTGGTGTGTCAATTCTGAAGTTCGGCGTGATTTCAGTCTTTTCATAGACTACGAGATTTGTAGACCAATTTTGCGTGCAATTTTTTCGAGTTCTTCGATTTGAAATTTAGCCTTTTCCACAGAACTTGTTAGTAGTGAAAGATCGTCTGTGAATGCTAGGCAATTAAGTTTGATATTTCTGCCAATCTTAATGGTTGGAGGACACTGCTCATTCCATTCTCGCATGCCGTTTGTCTTCTAGCAGTAATTAGTTCCTCACGGGATTTTTCAGTTTTCCTTTGTTGGTCATTGAACCATGCCTTAAGTCATCTCTGAATTGCTCTATCGCGTTCCACCAGGCATGTATTTTCCTTCTTTTAATTGGAGCGATCTCTTAAGCCATAGTTTTCAGTTTGTTAATTATTGTCCCCAAATTGTCACTTAGAGGTGTTTTGGTTCTCTCCCATTGCCTTGTTGGCAATGATTGTATTATGAGTAGAGCCTTGCATGGTCCAGAAATATAGGGTGTCTTTCTGCATTTGCAGTATTATTACTTAACTGGGGTGGGCATTTGAGTATGGCTCCCCTTGTAGTGGCTGACTTTGGGTGTTCATTTGTGGCTTATTGCCTTTCCGCGGTTTCCCACTTCTACTTCGGGAAAATGATTTATCCCTGTGTCTCTCCTGCTGTTGTAAGTTACTTGCTTAGAGAAATATAAATTTATTGAACTGACAAAGAAAAATATAATTATATCCGGTAATAGTGCTGGATCAGCTCAATATTGGCCTCCGTTGACATTTAATAATATTGAATTTAATGAAAGTTGTCTGATATTTGGCTGGAAATGGTAGAACTTACTGTGTGACCTTTAATTGTTCCCTCTTATACACGGTGTTCCTAATCCTAGCCGTATGTTCCCCGTGTGTCTGGGTGTGTTGGATCGTGTCGCGTAACTGGTATTCGTGCTGTATAAAATTTGTGTAAATTGGTTATCCCTATTTGTATTTTCTTGTGTAGTAAGTTAATGCCTTAAAATAACTGTGCTACTGTATTCTAAATGTATCTCTTGTATGAAATTTCACTGGATCGTATGCAAAATAAATGGATATGACTGTTGAAATGTGGTGTTACTGAATTTAATAAAATCGCTCGACATTTGCCTGTCATTTACAGCCTATTAAACTGATTTACCCACTTAGCATTCAATGATTATAGATGTGACCCTGCTTGCAGGTAAAGTGGAATGCCACTGTCTTACTGCATTAAGCAATAAGCCCTGCCTCGTAGACTAAAAATGAATGATCTAATCATGTCGTAAGCTAATGGATTTCCCTACTACAGGTAATGGCTAATCATCATCTTCCTAGCGTTTGTCCCGCTGTGGAGCAGGGTCCGCTACTTTTATGCCTATCTCAATTTCTGTCGGCCAAGGGCATCATGCGGACACAGATTAACATGTCGCATGTGCCTATGATAAAATTTGACCAAGGGAAATCGAAGCTGTAGAGTGGCAGAAACTGGTTAGTTGGCGAGTTACGAGCAGTCACGTGATCTGTGAAGCGAGGGTCGGCGCGTGCCCAAGGTCACCCCGTCCCATAGCCACGTGTATTTACCGCGTATTGGAGACTCATTGTTATAAATTAGGAGTTGACAGCCAATGAGAAGAGCCCTAGTAGAGGGCATTATTACCAAAAGCCTCGTACTTACATGGAAATAATTACTTTTAGGCCCTAAAGAAGAAATTTAACCCATTAGAATAATAAAGAAAATAAGAAGAGGAATATAACAATACTTTAAAAGCTTTCGAAGGAACATAAGCAAAATTTGAGCGCGGATTGAATATGGCGCGAATAATAGTCCAGCAGAGAAGTGGGGAATGGGTAATCGAGGTCTTTTCGTCTTGTGAACTGAAGGAGTGTGTACGTAGTTCGATAGTCCATTCGCAAGCTAAGTGAGCCCGAGCGTCTGAGGAACGACTTGACGGCTATGGAGGCCGCCGTTGATAGGTGAAGTCCGGCGTGGCCCGTTGAGCAATGTAGTGCATTTTGAAATTAGCTTATACAAGTCGATAATAAATAATAGGAGCTGAATTCATTGAATATTACAGTAGATTCTGAATATAGATATCAAGACGACCATCCACTACAAATATAGTGAGAATTTCCGGCGCAGTTTAGCAAATATAGCTCATTTTAAAGAAACATAATACTGCAGGAGAAAAGTACGTATCTCAGTCCAGTAGAGAACGTCTTTACAAGTCACAAGTAAGCATTGCGTGCTTACAAGAATCCAACTACAAGAGAACGTGAGTCTTTGTCAAACATTAAATGGTATATGAACATTGAAGCGAATTATTAGAGCTGTTTATACAGAATGACTTCGAACATTAACATTATGTTGAACTATACATTTGAACTTATAAAGTTGAGTTTAGTCATGGACTAAGTCAAGATGCGACTGGGATATATTACAATGAAGATATGAGGCGACGCCATGAGCAACATTTAACGAACTACAACCCTGTACGACGTCATGTAACTGTGATGTCGAATACATTATGTACTTATACATCATGTACATTAATGTATTCAAATATACTTCTACTACGTGAATATTAGAGCCATCATAGAACATCTACATGAACATTTCATTGATTATAATGATCCGATCTTTAGTTTCCAAACTATATTACACCATGAAGATCAATCATCAGTATAGCTCAATTATGGCATGGTTTATTGGAACGAGAGAACTTCAGGGGAATCATCATTCAAGAAAGAAGGCGTTAGGGACGATCCCAACGAAAAACTTGAAGCTTGGAATTCCGTACGTGAGGACGGTCCGCAGTTCGAATCCCAGCGGACATGTAAAATTATTCCGCCAGGAGTCCATCCCTTACCGAGGTCGCTGAAACAACATCCAAGGCAGACTTCCTTTCATTCTTTGGTAGATCTTCCAACAATAGGGTATTTGCTTAATGCCTTTATTGAACTTCGAGAACATCATTACAAGGTAGTAGTAAACCATTTATTTAAGTAGTGTAGTATTTTGGTGACCTTTCAGAGCAACATTTTCCCATGTTTTAATATATTTCATGATTTGAACTTCAATATCATGTGAGATAATTGTCCTAGTCACCTGTACATGAGATTCCAACGATGTATTTTCAGAACTTACTTGATTAATATTTAGAAATGTATTTAATGATTTTAAATTATTTAAGTCTATCTTAAATTATTCTTCGACATCAATATTAATGATTTAACCGAATTTTAAGATAGTATGGGAGTTCTCTATACCCAAATAGAGTCACTTATGGAATAACTGACTTGGGTATTTTATCTGTAAGAAGCATGGATAATTAGGAAAAGAATTGCGTGTGATGTAATAGAACAATAGACAACGATCTAGGAAGAACTATTCGTCAGTTATAGACAATGAACATTGATATGAGGAACATATTTCACGATTATGACTACCATTTACTTGAATGAAAGCATAGATCTTTCGTAAATGTAACTTATTTAGAATGAGGTCTTTTAAGAAGACAGTAATTTCAATTGACGTAGGAATAGTATAAGGAAATCCTAATTCCAGTCAACATTGATCTTAATTCGATACTTCTATTATTGTTGTTATATAGCACAGATTGTAACGTTTTGTATTGTGTGAACGTAACTTGACAACAGTGTTTGAAGGATATCAGTTTGGAGAGACACTACAGTATTTTTATTACATGTTTTATGAAACCAGAGGTTAATGTGTCATAGTATCTATACTTAGTACTTCGTAGGTCTTTCCGGTGCTAACTTCATTTGTCAAAAGAATATTAAGACTACAGAATATCAGTAGATATAACACAGTTATTGAGACAACATTGGTCGAAAAGTAGGATTGGAGCAATGCAATTGTAATGCAAGGTTGAAAGAGACCATTGATATGAGTTTGTGGAAGTTATACGATGAAGTGGATGCCATATTTAACGTAATGAGAACGTAATTTGTACAGGATTCTCTGTGGAGAAAATTTACTGCAGCAATACGAAGAGGGATGCCGTATTAGCTAATTATTGTATTTTATTACTGTTATGTAGTGTGAAGCATTGTCATATGTGTATTTGAGTTCATGTATACTCAAAGGAGTGTGTTAACCTCCGGATAATGAAGGGTTAGACAGTAGTGTTGAATGGCGGAACAGTATTGAGAACAGGGATATGACCTCTGATCTATAAACTTTTATTAATCATTATTTAACAAGGAACTAACATTTTCAGATGCTTTACCTTCATTGGTTGATTATCGTAGCCTGATATGTGTCATAATAACCCAAGAATAGACAGGCATAGTATCTTACATACAGTATCGTGTATATTGCATCTCTTATGAAAGAGAAGAACAGTATTCTATCGAGAATAGAAGTATAGAAAGAGATAGTATATGAAATACTATTTTTATATAGTAGATGTATATCTTTAAACAATTTAATATAATATTTTATGATAGTGTTGTATATAGTTGAGATAGCAAGAGTTTTTATTATTGTTAAATGCACTGAGAAACGCTAGAATAGGCGTGTACATAACTTGTGCGTAATCAGATGAATGAATGCGAAGTTCCGTTACAAGGCCAGTAACGTGAACGAGAAATGTAAGCCTGAATGTGTTATAAAGCCTTTATAATATGTGTGTAAAGCTGTAATACTTCGCGTCAAAGAAGGAAGTAGGAAGGCTTGTATTATCAATGAAAATACAAGGCGAGTGTGTATTTGAGCTCTCTCGCGGGAGCGATGGAATAGAAGCTTGACAGGTGCGAAGCGAGTAGGAGGTCCGCTATGTCGCAGACCCATTATGTAACAATGTTTTGCAGGTGTTCAGAAATGAATGAAAAGCTGAATGAGCTTGGCTCGACAGTCATAGTAATCAGCGTGGTCTCGCACGCGCAGGAATTTTACACGGTTGTAACTTTTACAGCTTTAATAGGTTTTTATTCTTTTTATAAATCCAGTATATGCCTGAGGCCAATGTAATTATAGTGCGGGACAAACCATTGGAAGCCTGAAGGTCACGCGTAGTCGGTGCGCTGTTGTCCTGTACGTTCTCGCATCCAGCACGCGACTGAGGTACGATGCAATAGCATGGCAACACCGCCGGGCGCGGGGTGGAGAGCGGAGCGGAGAGCCGGCTGATCTTCAGGCTTCCAATGGTTTGTCCCGCACTATAATACTTTCAGGAAGTAATAGAGACTTCATTTATGTGTGTGTATGAGTAAGTGTATTTCTTGTTAATTCATTTTAGGGACTTTTATTTATTTAAATATTATTTTCTTTAATAAACTTTGTTCGTTCTTTTATATATATTCTACTAAGTAGAGTGTCTTTATTTCAATTATGATGTAGAGATCATAATGTAGCCCCCATTTAGGTAGGGATTTTCAGCATACCTGTATCCCGAGATTTAAAGGTAAGTTTCTCGACTTTACCGCCCATTGTATTTTTGTGTTAGTGAACCATAACTAGATCAACAGCGCTGTGTATAAATCTCGAAGTACTCACTGGTAGGTCTAGGGAAGTTTTTAAGCCGGGGACTTTCTAGATCATGCGACCCTGTGTTTTGAGATTTCCGGTAAGAGGATTTTCGATTTATATGGGGACAGTCCTTACTGCGATATCACATACAGTATAATCATTAACATCAGTGTTTTTCGGTAATCTTTTCTAGCTGCAGAGGATGTTCCGTTTATTGCAAATTCTAGTCATACACATGTATATATGCTACCGCTGTACATTAAGGGTTGCGTGTATGTTCTTTAAACTCGTTTCTAAATGTATTATATCGTCTGGCTAGAAAAGTATATGTCTAGGCTTTGTAAACTAATGTAAATGTGTTATACAGTGTGAGAAGCAAGGTTTGTGTCAAGGCTGCCTTGAACCTGTACGGCTCTTAGTTCGATGCCAGGCATATTGCCCTGCAGTTTGTGAATTTGACACATTTACCGCATATACATACATGCATGTTACAACTTTGTAAATTAACTCTATGCAATATCCTGTCTCCACCTCGATGGAGATGGCGATTGTTAAGTCTCAATTTTACATACACACACACACACACACATATATAGGTATTAGTACATGGGAGGGCTTGTTTCTTGTCTTTGAAACTAATGTAACTGATGTATGAGCTGGTGGGCGTGTATGTCAATGTTTTCTAGGCTTAGTTTTACATGTTCACGAATGAGCTGTCTGTATTGTAAATGTAGTTTCTCATGTTCTGAATTTAAGTGTACCATCGTTGTGTTTGTATGCAACTGCGCGTGTATCGTGTTTAGTCGTTCGTGTAACAAGTTAGCCCTCGTGTGTTCAGTATGAAGCCGTGCATGTACTGTGTTTAATTGTCTGTGTGCGTCCCTTAGGCGTATGTTTGTCCCTTGTGATCGTATGCTTACTGTATCTAATCTAGCATGTGTCGCGCCTAACCGCGTGTTCGCGGCATGCAACCGTGCCTGTATCTTGCGCACTCGTGTGTGCTGTACATTTAAACTCGTGTATAGAATGTTCGGTTGCCCGTTGTTTGCAGTGTAGGCGTGTGCCCTTTCCTTGTTTTGGGTTAACCCTGTCGGCACTACATGTGGTTCCATGGTTTATATGTGTGAAATGAGGTCCTGGCGGGCTCAGCTGAATTTCCCTTGATTTCTCTTGAGTACAGGGCGAAAATATTTCCAGAGGCGGTTGAATCTTTAAATGGTCCGTCTCCGCTTTAAACTCAAGCTCTTGTGAGCTAGATTTAAATAGGGACGACTGATGGACCTTTAACCTAGCGGTATGTGGCTGCCCTGTTTCTAGCTCAAATGGGAGGGTTGGGGGGAATTAACTAATGCGTTTGTACTATAATTTACTCGCTTGACTGTCTTCGCTTGTTACTCTCAAAACTTTTCCAAACTCTGGCATTGGTTGGCTGCAAAAGGTAGTTTCGGGTTCTAACGGCAGGACTTGTTGTTTCTTCTTCTTTCTCTTTACATCACTCCCACTCCTATGTGGAGTCGATGTTTCTGACAGCTCTCCTCCATTTAACCCGGTCATGCACATCCTCTTCTGACAACTGTTTTCCTCTGAAGTCCTCCCGTACACAATCCATCCATCTTCGTTTAGGTCAGCCTTGCATTCTCAGTCCCTGTATTTGCATGTCTAGCATCTTCCTCCCCGAGTAGGATTCCTACCTTCTTCTCGCATGCCCGTACCATTGAAGTCTCTTTTCTTGTATCTTCTTAGATATTTCCACAACCTTAAATGTTCCTCTTATTTTGACATTTTTCACTCTTACACGCTTAGTCACAACTGCAGGACTTGTTGTTTAAGCCCATTAAAATGCAGTTACCCGCGCGTCCACCACTTTGTTATAGCTTTTGGGTCTATAACTTAGCTGTTAGGGGTGTGGTATGTTTTATTTAAGAGGGGGTAAAGGTGTGAGTGTCTCCTACGGTGATGTGAATCTGCTTGGTGTCTTAACTAAGTGTTGGGAGATGAGAGCTTTTAGACTTTTGGCCCTTCTGGTATTTATTGGGGCGTTGGCGGATATTTAACCACTAATTAATAATAATGCCAGTTCTCTAAACAAGTGAGCAGGCTAGCGATTTACGAGCGAATGTAGCAGACAAGGCGGACCGCAGAATGCTGACGGTGCGGCCTTGGTCTTTCAGCAGTGTTATGAATGCAGATGCCAAGGAATCTGACTCAGCTAACTCTGAGTGTTCGATTGATAAGCAGCAAATGAGAGGGAAGGTTAATAAATTATAACAATAAAGCAAATGGTAATAAAAAGGTAGCCGATGTACTTGTGAATGGGTAGTGAGGTGATCAGGTCTCAATAAGTTTATTGCAGTGCAATGAATAGAAAACAGTGAAGATAGTAGTGTGTTTTGATCGGTTCTAAATCCACCTCCACCCCCCCACCTCACAAGATGGCGGCAGCCCGATAACTCCCGAACGCATGGTCGGATTTAGACGAATGAGGTGTCATTGAACTCGGGCTAACACCCCCTTTCCAATGGACAACATATTTCAACCCCAAAAATAAAACCTACCCCTACTAGAGGGTGAAATTGATTTTTTTAGAGAATCTCTGTTACCAAATGCAACATGTGAGAGTTTGAATGCCGATATGGATTTAAACGTTGTTCCACATAAAGTGGAAAGCCACTATGAATTAGCATGCCCACTCATGGCTTTTGTAAGAGGGTGGGGGAGCGGATCCCTATAGATGGGTTATTGTTGACGGGTCATTGTTGGCGGGGTCATTGTTGTCGAGTCCTTGTGGACGAGTCCTTGTGGACAGGTCCTTGTGGACGAGTCCTTGTGGACAAGTCCTTGTGGACGAGTCCTTGTCCCTTTGGACTGATCCCTTTAGACCGGTTCCTTTGGCCCATGGTCCCTAATGCTATGATGAAATTAAACGTTTTTCCACATGAAACGCATGTGAAGAGCCGATTGCTACTATGAATTAACATGTTTGTTTTTTTGTTTTTACGCATGCGCACTTGGTTTTTTTTGTAAGCGGGCGGGCTTTTTGAATAATGATTTATAGATGAGTTATTTTTCTAAAAATTACCAAAAGATCCGAAACTAATATCTCATATAGGTAAGAAACGGGGCATACTATACTTTCAACTACACTAGTTTCAACTACTTTTCAAGGTCACTCTCTCGAACATTGCCGGAGACTGCCGAAGGTTAACGATTGGAACTCGAACAAGATTTATCTTGTCGTATGACGAAACAAAAAAATAACCTTCGTCAGTCTCCGGCAATGTTCGAGAGAGTGACCTTGAAAAGTAGTTGAAACTAGTGTAGTTGAAAGTATAGTATGCCCCGTTTCTTACCTATATGAATGCCGATATGGATTTAAACGTTGTTCCACATAAATTGGAAAGCCACTATGAATTAGCATGCCCACTCATGGCTTTTGTAAGAGGGTGGGGGAGCGGATCCCTATAGATGGGTTATTGTTGACGGGTCATTGTTGGCGGGGTCATTGTTGTCGAGTCCTTGTGGACGAGTCCTTGTGGACAGGCCCTTGTGGACGAGTCCTTGTGGACAAGTCCTTGTGGACGAGTCCTTGTCCCTTTGGACTGATCCCTTTAGACCGGTCCCTTTGGCCCATGGTCCCTAATGCTATGATGAAATTAAACGTTTTTCCACATGAAACGCATGTGAAGAGCCGATTGCTACTATGAATTAACATGTTTGTTTTTTTGTTTTTACGCATGCGCACTTGGGTTTTTTGTAAGCGGGCGGGCTTTTTGAATAATGATTTATAGATGAGTTATTTTTCTAAAAATTACCAAAAGATCCGAAACTAATATCTCATGAATCAATAAGGTTAGGGACCTGTATGAGAGGTCGTTAGACTTGAGGTGACATTCTGTTTTTGAATATATTATTTATTTATGTCAAAAGGACCTAACTGCACTTTTGTTAATATCTCGCTAACTAATAGTCAGAGAGGGTCAAGTGAGGTGTCATAGGACTCAGGATGGTCAACCCTTTTCCATGACCAACGAATTTACTCAAAAGATCTAAGGTCATTAGCTTTTTAATATCTCATGAATCAATAAGGCTAGGGACCTGTATGAGAGGTTGTTGGACTTGAGGTGACATTCTGTTTTTGAATATATTATTTATTTATGTCAAAAGGGCCTAACTACACTTTTGTTGATATCTCGCTAACTAATAATCAGAGAGGGTCAAGTGAGGTGTCATAGGACTCAGGATGGTCAACCCTTTTCCATGACCAACGAATTTACCCAAAAGATCTAAGGTAATTAGCTTTTTAATATCTCATGAATCAACAAGGCTAGGGACCTGTATGAGAGGTCGTTGGAATTGAGGTGACATTCTGTTTTTGAATATATTATTTATTTATGTCAAAAGGGCCTAACTACACTTTTGTTGATATTTCGCTAACTAATAATCAGAGAGGGTCAAGTGAGGTGTCATAGGACTCAGGATGGTCAACCCTTTTCCATGACCAACGAATTTACCCAAAAGATCTAAGATCATTAGCTTTTTAATATCTCATGAATCAATAAGGCTAGGGACTTGTATGAAAGGTCGTTGGACTTGAGGTGACATTCTGTTTTTGAATATATTATTTATTTATGTCAAAAGGGCCTAACTGCACTTTTGTTAATATCTCGCTAACTAATAATCAGAGAGGGTCAAGTGAGGTGTCATAGGACTCAGGATGGTCAACCCTTTTCCATGATCAACGAATTTACCCAAAAGATTCAAAACAGCAAGGTCATTGACCTATGATTTTATAAACTAATAATCAGAGAGGCTCAAGTGAGGTGTCATGGGACTCAGGATGGTCAACCCTTTTCCATGACCAACGAATTTACCCAAAAGATTCAAAAAACACCAAGGTCATTGACCTAATATTTTATAAACTAATAATCGAATATCAACATGTGAGGTGTTATAGGACTTAGAATGGTCAACCCTTTCCCATGGCCAATGAATTTACCCAAAATACCCAATACATCAAGGTCATCGACCTGAGATTTTATAAACTAATAATCGGATACGAACATGTGAGATGTTTACCATGCGTGTGATGAAACATAGCTAGGTAGAGAAAGAATTAGTGTAGCCTACATGTATAGTGATTGACAAGTCTTTTACCATTGAAACTTTTTTTTCAGATCAAACTGCAGTATAGAGAGAGTAGAGGTTGTAGGTATGGGTTAATAAATGACGAACGGTGTACACACAAACTCTGATTTATCGATTCAAGAATTAAGAGTAGACTATCTTCAATTGATTGGTTAAAGAGGATAGCTAAAACACAAACATGCTCAGTGGTTACCGGGACAAGATGGTCGCTACACACACAACGAGCTTTAAATACTTGAGGCTAATAATCTATACACACACACTCGCTTGTTCTAAACTAAACTGTGTTGCTGTCAGTGCTCAGACAGTAGGCTGATGACAAAAAATGCATTGCTTACAGAAATATAATCATTTCCGGTTGTATAATGTTACCAGCTATCCATTTTGTGTTGCAGTGTTAAGCACTTTTAGCTCTTGTACTGGTGGTCTTAACTCGATTTCCAGGTCTGATGCCTAGAACGAGTCAAACTATGAAACAAGGGCATGGTGGTGTAGTGGTTAAGCTGTTAGCCTTTTCACCAGGGTTCTATTTCAGGTTAATATGCATGTCATAAACATATTAAACAAAACAAAACAGAGATAACTTTCAAAACTGATTACATTTGTGTCTTTCCAAATTATTACTTGGATTACAAACACAAAGGTGAACTGGGTTTGATATACAGTTAATGCTGTCTATCACACACTAGACTGTAAGAAGGCCAAAAGAGCAATAGGCGTAGGTAGAGCAGTGGTAAAATTGCTATAAGTGGAGAACTACCTAGCGGTTTTATGAACTGACAAAGCTATATATCGCATAAACAGTGCAGGATACAATCCAGCAATCAAATTTGTATCTTGTGGAACAGAAAAAATGCACTTTTACCTTGATGGATAGCAAATGAGTGCAGATGAATGACCTATGCATTAGCCTACCATAGGGTTATAACCACGAGGTGGAGGTGTGATTTCTATATTTTATTGTTTAGAGACATGGCTTTTTTGTAACCAGTAGATTTAGTATTTTGTAAATATTCATTTTTGCAATTGTAAAAATAGTGGAAACATTTTTTTTGTAATAGTAAATGTTAAATGTATAACTAAAGGTTATATGGGATAAGTGTGCATGTCAAGGATAAATAGCGTGGTTGTATTTGTTTTTCAAAGACAGGTATGGTTGTGTGAATGTATGACTATAGATAGAATGATAGAGAGAGAGAGAGAGAAAGTGTGTGTGTGTGTGTAGGTAGCATTGATTGTTCAACCAAAGTAAACACGGCAAGGTAGGATGGTGGGGTAAATAATGTATATAGCAAATGGTAAATAGTATACTGTAGTTTTTTTTAACACTTGTGTTTTTTTAATGCAGCGGTAGATGGGTGTTATTTTGTAAAACAGTCTTACCTACAGTAGTAGTATTAGTATTAGTAGTAGTAGTAGTAGTAGTAGTAGTAGTAGTCCTATACGTTTTTGGAAACAAACAGAAAGAGAATGCACTATTGCCATGGCCAAGCACTTCCATGAAAATAATTTCAAGAAAATTTTAATCAGCAAATGTGTGTTTTACAAAACTAAACTTTCAGCATGTACTAAATCATAAACGTGTCGTCTGTGATATGGAAGGAAATAGGAAATCCATGTTTCCATATCAACACAATTTAAAAACTTAAAACTGACATTTAAAAAATGTAAATGGGAAATTGACAAATGTGTAAACAACAAAATGGAAAATTCTTGTTTCCGTATCATGAAATCCAAAAACTTTAAACTGACATTTTCAAATTGTGTACATGGAAAATTGACTAATGGCAATGTGTGAAATGTGAAAATGAAAAAAAAATGAACAAATGGCTATCATTATTTAAAAAAATAAAAAAAAGTCTTGTTCTATCGTTAAAGTGTGAATCAAACCACATCTACTTATTTGAATCACCCGAGACTGAGTAGACCTGTTTTAGTTCTAATATACTTTTAAAATTTTATGTTAAAGCTCGAATTGAACTCAAGAGATTTAGAGTGCCAGCTAACTATTATAACCGTTACGTCACAAAGACAACTTTACACTACTCTTAATGAACAATAATAATAAAAAGAATAATAAATATTGATTGTTTTTTAAGAATGAACATGGTGATACTGTTTCTGTTGCACTGTCTGCTAGCTACTAGCCAGCAGCTGGAGTCTTAGAAAACGATACAGTTGACATTTTGCAATGAGATGTGACATGTTTCAAAGTATAGTATTATGGGTTGCTGTTGAGTAAAAACTAATCCTGTACAAGGAAGCAAGGGTTCGAACCCCTTACCTAACATTACTATTTCCTGAACATGTCTTGACGACACTGTATTATTATGATACTCGGTACACAAACCATGGATAGAGTGTATTGTTTAAGATCACTTTCTTTCTGAACATAGGTGGAGATTGTTGATGGTTAACAATGGCATTAATATAGTAGGACGTGGGTGTAGCAATTAAGAAAAACAGACAATACCCATACAATATTTTTATTTATTTAATATAAGTACTTGTACAATAGTTACATTCAAAATACATTTCTTTTTTCTCTATTACTATTTAGTCCTTTTTGATTCTCTTGCATATGAAGGGTAGATAACCTTGTAGTTCAGCCCCTTAAAACAACAACAACACAACCTTTTGCATAGTTTGTGATGTTGATGACTCTTGAGATGTGGAAGATGGATTAAACATAACTTTTACAGCAGGGGTTAAATGTTGCTCAATAAACACTGCACTATTTTGAGTAGCAACATTTTTTTCTTGTACTAGCTTTTTAGCATTGTCATGATTAATTGTTGACACCAACAGTGTTTCATCTGGTGCACCACATTGATGATCACTCACACTTAAAACCTTACCGTTTCTACTTTTTAGATTGCCTCGACATCTTTTTGACCTCTCTTTTGAGCATCGCCAAAATATTATTCCTTTTACATTTTGACGATTATAGTTATAAGAGTAGCCTTTATAGAGTACACGTTGTTTACCTTTGTTAGTTGTAGTAAGTTCCATAGTAGCAACTAACCTGTTAGTATGATTTGCTCACTACAAAGGTTATAACTGTTCTGATAATAAAATCATTTAGCTTTGGCTTTTATATTTAATATGTACAGTTTGAAGTGATAGCAAAAGTGAGAGCAAAATGGTAGCATAGTGGTAGAAAATATAACATGTATTGTTAAGAAATAGTTTAAGCGGTTATGTGGATCCATTACATAATAATTTTAGCACGACGAAGCTCATTTTCTATATCCAATAGTTCTTCCTCATATTCAGTATAACCAGCCTGTTTATAGACATGCAGTTGCTGAAGCCGCCGGATTAGCTTATTTGGATTGTTCCAGTAGACAAATTTAACAAATGATTTTTTAGGTGTAAACAAAGCATTACCATTATCATTATTATCTTCATCATCAACATCATCATCATCATCATAACCATTATCATTATCATCATCATCATCATCATGATCATTATAATCCTCATCACTATTACTATATAGTCCTTTTTGATCCTTTTGCAATACCACATTTTGCACAGTCTGTGTTGCCTTTGATAATGTTGGGAGTTTTTCAGACATTGACAACTGTCCTAACACGACTTTCTGAGGAGATGATACATGCTTCTTAACAAACAATGCACTATCTTGAGCTGCAATATCTTTTTCTGGGACAAGTGTTTTAGCATTTTGAAGAGTTTTTTTAAACAGCAACGATGTTTTATCTGGTACACTACATTGATGATCACTCACACTTAAGACATCACTATTTTTACTTTTCATCTCACCTCGACAGTGTTTTGAACGATGTTTTGAACAACGCCAAATTACAGTTCCATTTTTATTAGTTCGTTTTACAATATATGTATATCCTTTATAGAATGCGTATGGCATACCATTGCTATTTGTTGATACTTCCATGTCAATTGTCAAGCATGAACTAATCTCTAACAAAGTTCACTCGATAATATAAATAATAGTTTAAAGTGAGAGGAAAAGTGGGTGCAAGAGTGGGTGCAAGAGTGGGTGTAAGAGTGGGTGCAAGAGTGGTTGCAAGAGTGGGTGCAAGAGTGGGTGTAAGAGTGGGTGCAAGAGTGGGTGCAAGAGTGGGTGCAAGAGTGGGTGTAAAAGGGAGTGCAAGAGTGGGTGCAAAAGTGGGTGTTGCTTATAGTAGGCATGAATTTTACTAGAATGTGATTTGATAAATGTAATTTCTAAACCCAAGTAGTGAATAGTCAGTTGGTTTTGATCTATGCAAGCGTAAACATGTCACATACACTGGTGATGGATACTCAAGGCTTTAAGGTCAACGAAAACAAGTACAGTATATATTTAAAGAGGTGGCTATCATTGATTGCACAACACGCGGGTTACCATATCTTTTTACGGACTAGTGTTTTAACATTTGAAGTATTTTTTTAAACAGCAACGATGTCTTATCTATCACACTACATTGATGATCACTCACACTTAAGACCTCACTATTTTTACTTTTTAGTTCACTTTGACACTGTTTGAAACGATGTTTTGAACAACGTCATATAACAGTTCCATTTTATTGGTTCGTTTTGCAATATACGTATAACCTTTATAGTATGCATATGGCTTACCATAACTATTCGTTGATACTTCCATATCAATTTTCAAGCATGAAATAATCTCCAATAAATTTCGCTCCATAATAGAAATAATAGTTTAAAGTGAGTGCAAATGTGGGTGCAAAAGTGAGTGCAAAAGTGGGTGCAAAAGTGAGTGTAAAAGTGAGTGCAAAAGTGGGTGCAAAAGTGAGTGCAAAAGTGAATGTAAAAGTGAGTGCAAAAGTGGGTGTAGTTTATAGTAGGCATGATTTTTACTAGAATGTGATTTGAGTAAATGTAATTTCTAAACCCAAGTAGTGAATAGTCAGTTGGTTTTGATTTATGCAAGCGTAAACATGTCTCATACACTGATGATGGATACTCAAGGCTTCATGGTCAACAAAAACAAGTATATAGTTAAAGAGGTAACTATTATTGATTATACAACACTGAATCTATTTTTTGAAATTTGACAAAGGGTCTAAGTGCACTTTTGTTAATATCTCGCGAACCAATAAGACTAGGGCATTGTATGAGGTATTGTTGGACTTTTTGCCGAAGACTGCTGGTAAACACCTATGTTCCCACGACCTTTTTAAAGATGGCGGCTAACCCACGAGGGGTGATTAAAAAGTAATCCAAGCGGCGCTTGTCGATAGGCAAACCAATAATCAAAGGGGGGTATGACAGAGCTTGAGGCGATAACCCCTTTTGATTGATCCCTGTTGATTTGCCCCTTTGGACTGGTCCCCGTTGACTACTCCCTCTGGACGGGTCCTTTTTGAAGGGAGTCATTTTTTGACGGGCCCCCCTGCTGACGGGTCACTGTGGACGGGTCCCTGTTGACAGGTCCTTTTGACTAATCCCTTTGGACCGGTCCCTTTGGACTGATCCCTATGGGTTGACCCATGCATTTAGCCAAATTATGTCAAAGGGACGGGTCCAAAGGGATTAGTCAAAAGGACCTGTCAACAGGGACCCGTCCACAGTGACCCGTCAGCAGGGGGGGCCGTCAAAAAATGACTCCCTTCAAAAAGGACCCGTCCAGAGGGAGTAGTCAACGGGGACCAGTTCAAAGGGGCAAATAAACAGGGATCAATCAAAAGGGGTTATCGCCTGAAGCTCTGTCATACCCCCCTTTGATTATTGGTTTGCCTATCGACAAGCGCCGCTTGGATTACTTTTTAATCACCCCTCGTGGGTTAGCCGCCATCTTTAAAAAGGTCGTGGGAACATAGGTGTTTACCAGCAGTCTTCGGCAAAAAGTCCAACAATACCTCATACAATGCCCTAGTCTTATTGGTTCGCGAGATATTAACAAAAGTGCACTTAGACCCTTTGTCAAATTTCAAAAAATAGTTTCAGTGTTGTGCAATCAATAATAGTTACCTCTTTAACTATATACTTGTTTTTGTTGACCATGAAACCTTGAGTATCCATCATCAGTGTATGAGACATGTTTACGCTTGCATAAATCAAAACCAACTGACTATTCACTACTTGGGTTTAGAAATTACATTTACTCAAATCACATTCTAGTAAAAATCATGCCTACTATAAACTACACCCACTTTTGCACTCACTTTTACATTCACTTTTGCACTCACTTTTGCACCCACTTTTGCACTCACTTTTACACTCACTTTTGCACCCACCTTTGCACTCACTTTTGCACCCACATTTGCACTCACTTTAAACTATTATTTCTATTATGGAGCGAAATTTATTGGAGATTATTTCATGCTTGAAAATTGATATGGAAGTATCAACGAATAGTTATGGTAAGCCATATGCATACTATAAAGGTTATACGTATATTGCAAAACGAACCAATAAAATGGAACTGTTATATGACGTTGTTCAAAACATCGTTTCAAACAGTGTCAAAGTGAACTAAAAAGTAAAAATAGTGAGGTCTTAAGTGTGAGTGATCATCAATGTAGTGTGATAGATAAGACATCGTTGCTGTTTAAAAAAAATACTTCAAATGTTAAAACACTAGTCCGAAAAAAAGATATGGTAACCCGCGTGTTGTGCAATCAATGATAGCCACCTCTTTAAATATATACTGTACTTGTTTTCGTTGACCTTAAAGCCTTGAGTATCCATCACCAGTGTATGTGACATGTTTACGCTTGCATAGATCAAAACCAACTGACTATTCACTACTTGGGTTTAGAAATTACATTTACTCAAATCACATTCTAGTAAAATTCATGCCTACTATAAGCTACACCCACTTTTGCACCCACTCTTGCACTCCCTTTTACACCCACTCTTGCACCCACTCTTACACCCACTCTTACACCCACTCTTGCACCCACTCTTGCAACCAATCTTGCACCCACTCTTACACCCACTCTTGCACCCACTTTTCCTCTCACTTTAAACTAGTATTAATATTATCGAGTGAACTTTGCTAGAGATTAGTTCATGCTTGACAATTGACATGGAAGTATCAACAAATAGCAATGGTATGCCATACGCATTCTATAAAGGATATACATATATTGTTAAACGAACTAATAAAAATGGAACTGTTATTTGGCGTTGTTCAAAACATCGTTCAAAACACTGTCGAGGTGAGATGAAAAGTAAAAATAGTGATGTCTTAAGTGTGAGTGATCATCAATGTAGTGTACCAGATAAAACATCGTTGCTGTTTAAAAAAACTCTTCAAAATGCTAAAACACTTGTCCCAGAAAAAGATATTGCAGCTCAAGATAGTGCATTGTTTGTTAAGAAGCATGTATCATCTCCTCAGAAAGTCGTGTTAGGACAGTTGTCAATGTCTGAAAAACTCCCAACATTATCAAAGGCAACACAGACTGTGCAAAATGTGGTATTGCAAAAGGATCAAAAAGGACTATATAGTAATAGTGATGAGGATTATAATGATCATGATGATGATGATAATGATAATGATAATGGTTATGATGATGATGATGATGTTGATGATGAAGATAATAATGATAATGGTAATGCTTTGTTTACACCTAAAAAATCATTTGTTAAATTTGTCTACTGGAACAATCCAAATAAGCTAATCCGGCGGCTTCAGCAACTGCATGTCTATAAACAGGCTGGTTATACTGAATATGAGGAAGAACTATTGGATATAGAAAATGAGCTTCGTCGTGCTAAAATTATTATGTAATGGATCCACATAACCGCTTAAACTATTTCTTAACAATACATGTTATATTTTCTACCACTATGCTACCATTTTGCTCTCACTTTTGCTATCACTTCAAACTGTACATATTAAATATAAAAGCCAAAGCTAAATGATTTTATTATCAGAACAGTTATAACCTTTGTAGTGAGCAAATCATACTAACAGGTTAGTTGCTACTATGGAACTTACTACAACTAACAAAGGTAAACAACGTGTACTCTATAAAGGCTACTCTTATAACTATAATCGTCAAAATGTAAAAGGAATAATATTTTGGCGATGCTCAAAAGAGAGGTCAAAAAGATGTCGAGGCAATCTAAAAAGTAGAAACGGTAAGGTTTTAAGTGTGAGTGATCATCAATGTGGTGCACCAGATGAAACACTGTTGGTGTCAACAATTAATCATGACAATGCTAAAAAGCTAGTACAAGAAAAAAATGTTGCTACTCAAAATAGTGCAGTGTTTATTGAGCAACATTTAACCCCTGCTGTAAAAGTTATGTTTAATCCATCTTCCACATCTCAAGAGTCATCAACATCACAAACTATGCAAAAGGTTGTGTTGTTGTTGTTGTTTTAAGGGGCTGAACTACAAGGTTATCTACCCTTCATATGCAAGAGAATCAAAAAGGACTAAATAGTAATAGAGAAAAAAGAAATGTATTTTGAATGTAACTATTGTACAAGTACTTATATTAAATAAATAAAAATATTGTATGGGTATTGTCTGTTTTTTCTTAATTGCTACACCCACGTCCTACTATATTAATGCCATTGTTAACCATCAACAATCTCCACCTATGTTCAGAAAGAAAGTGATCTTAAACAATACACTCTATCCATGGTTTGTGTACCGAGTATCATAATAATACAGTGTCGTCAAGACATGTTCAGGAAATAGTAATGTTAGGTAAGGGGTTCGAACCCTTGCTTCCTTGTACAGGATTATTTTTTACTCAACAGCAACCCATAATACTATACTTTGAAACATGTCACATCTCATTGCAAAATGTCAACTGTATCGTTTTCTAAGACCCCAGCTGCTGGCTAGTAGCTAGCAGACAGTGCAACAGAAACAGTATCACCATGTTCATTCTTAAAAAAAAATCAATATTTATTATTCTTTTTATTATTATTGTTCATTAAGAGCAGTGTAAAGTTGTCTTTGTGACGTAACGGTTATAATAGTTAGCTGGCACTCTAAAGCTCTTGAGTTCAATTCGAGCTTTAACATAAAATTTTAAAAGTATATTAGAACTAAAACAGGTCTACTCAGTCTCGGGTGATTCAAATAAGTAGATGTGGTTTGATTCACACTTTAACGATAGAACAAGACTTTTTTTTATTTTTTTAAATAATGATAGCCATTTGTTCATTTTTTTTTTCATTTTCACATTTCACACATTGCCATTAGTCAATTTTCCATGTACACAATTTGAAAATGTCAGTTTAAAGTTTTTGGATTTCATGATACGGAAACAAGAATTTTCCATTTTGTTGTTTACACATTTGTCAATTTCCCATTTACATTTTTTAAATGTCAGTTTTAAGTTTTCAAATTGTGTTGATATGGAAACATGGATTTCCTATTTCCTTCCATATCACAGACGACACGTTTATGATTTAGTACATGCTGAAAGTTTAGTTTTGTAAAACACACATTTGCTGATTAAAATTTTCTTGAAATTATTTTCATGGAAGTGCTTGGCCATGGCAATAGTGCATTCTCTTTCTGTTTGTTTCCAAAAACGTATAGGACTACTACTACTACTACTACTACTACTACTAATACTAATACTACTACTGTAGGTAAGACTGTTTTACAAAATAATACCCATCTACCGCTGCATTAAAAAAACACAAGTGTTAAAAAAAACTACAGTATACTATTTACCATTTGCTATATACATTATTTACCCCACCATCCTACCTTGCCGTGTTTACTTTGGTTGAACAATCAATGCTACCTACACACACACACACACACTTTCTCTCTCTCTCTCTCTATCATTCTATCTATAGTCATACATTCACACAACCATACCTGTCTTTGAAAAACAAATACAACCACGCTATTTATCCTTGACATGCACACTTATCCCATATAACCTTTAGTTATACATTTAACATTTACTATTACAAAAAAAATGTTTCCACTATTTTTACAATTGCAAAAATGAATATTTACAAAATACTAAATCTACTGGTTACAAAAAAGCCATGTCTCTAAACAATAAAATATAGAAATCACACCTCCACCTCGTGGTTATAACCCTATGGTAGGCTAATGCATAGGTCATTCATCTGCACTCATTTGCTATCCATCAAGGTAAAAGTGCATTTTTTCTGTTCCACAAGATACAAATTTGATTGCTGGATTGTATCCTGCACTGTTTATGCGATATATAGCTTTGTCAGTTCATAAAACCGCTAGGTAGTTCTCCACTTATAGCAATTTTACCACTGCTCTACCTACGCCTATTGCTCTTTTGGCTTTCTTACAGTCTAGTGTGTGATAGACAGCATTAACTGTATATCAAACCCAGTTCACCTTTGTGTTTGTAATCCAAGTAATAATTTGGAAAGACACAAATGTAATCAGTTTTGAAAGTTATCTCTGTTTTGTTTTGTTTAATATGTTTATGACATGCATATTAACCTGAAATAGAACCCTGGTGAAAAGGCTAACAGCTTAACCACTACACCACCATGCCCTTGTTTCATAGTTTGACTCGTTCTAGGCATCAGACCTGGAAATCGAGTTAAGACCACCAGTACAAGAGCTAAAAGTGCTTAACACTGCAACACAAAATGGATAGCTGGTAACATTATACAACCGGAAATGATTATATTTCTGTAAGCAATGCATTTTTTGTCATCAGCCTACTGTCTGAGCACTGACAGCAACACAGTTTAGTTTAGAACAAGCGAGTGTGTGTGTATAGATTATTAGCCTCAAGTATTTAAAGCTCGTTGTGTGTGTAGCGACCATCTTGTCCCGGTAACCACTGAGCATGTTTGTGTTTTAGCTATCCTCTTTAACCAATCAATTGAAGATAGTCTACTCTTAATTCTTGAATCGATAAATCAGAGTTTGTGTGTACACCGTTCGTCATTTATTAACCCATACCTACAACCTCTACTCTCTCTATACTGCAGTTTGATCTGAAAAAAAAGTTTCAATGGTAAAAGACTTGTCAATCACTATACATGTAGGCTACACTAATTCTTTCTCTACCTAGCTATGTTTCATCACACGCATGGTAAACATCTCACATGTTCGTATCCGATTATTAGTTTATAAAATCTCAGGTCGATGACCTTGATGTATTGGGTATTTTGGGTAAATTCATTGGCCATGGGAAAGGGTTGACCATTCTAAGTCCTATAACACCTCACATGTTGATATTCGATTATTAGTTTATAAAATATTAGGTCAATGACCTTGGTGTTTTTTGAATCTTTTGGGTAAATTCGTTGGTCATGGAAAAGGGTTGACCATCCTGAGTCCCATGACACCTCACTTGAGCCTCTCTGATTATTAGTTTATAAAATCATAGGTCAATGACCTTGCTGTTTTGAATCTTTTGGGTAAATTCGTTGATCATGGAAAAGGGTTGACCATCCTGAGTCCTATGACACCTCACTTGACCCTCTCTGATTATTAGTTAGCGAGATATTAACAAAAGTGCAGTTAGGCCCTTTTGACATAAATAAATAATATATTCAAAAACAGAATGTCACCTCAAGTCCAACGACCTTTCATACAAGTCCCTAGCCTTATTGATTCATGAGATATTAAAAAGCTAATGATCTTAGATCTTTTGGGTAAATTCGTTGGTCATGGAAAAGGGTTGACCATCCTGAGTCCTATGACACCTCACTTGACCCTCTCTGATTATTAGTTAGCGAAATATCAACAAAAGTGTAGTTAGGCCCTTTTGACATAAATAAATAATATATTCAAAAACAGAATGTCACCTCAATTCCAACGACCTCTCATACAGGTCCCTAGCCTTGTTGATTCATGAGATATTAAAAAGCTAATTACCTTAGATCTTTTGGGTAAATTCGTTGGTCATGGAAAAGGGTTGACCATCCTGAGTCCTATGACACCTCACTTGACCCTCTCTGATTATTAGTTAGCGAGATATCAACAAAAGTGTAGTTAGGCCCTTTTGACATAAATAAATAATATATTCAAAAACAGAATGTCACCTCAAGTCCAACAACCTCTCATACAGGTCCCTAGCCTTATTGATTCATGAGATATTAAAAAGCTAATGACCTTAGATCTTTTGGGTAAATTCGTTGGTCATGGAAAAGGGTTGACCATCCTGAGTCCTATGACACCTCACTTGACCCTCTCTGACTATTAGTTAGCGAGATATTAACAAAAGTGCAGTTAGGTCCTTTTGACATAAATAAATAATATATTCAAAAACAGAATGTCACCTCAAGTCCAACGACCTCTCATACAGGTCCCTAACCTTATTGATTGGTGGCGTAGTCGGTAGCATGCTGAGCTTCTATGCCCAAGATAGCGGGTTCAAACCCGGCCGAAGCCGTCGGATTTTTTAAGAGCGTTAAAAATCCCTCAGTATGCCTTCCTTCGGAGGGGAAGTAAAGCCGGCGGTCCCATGTCATAGATTTATGGCATGTTAAAGATCCTTCCACTAATTGCACCTGTGTGAAGCTAAATTGGATAGGTTAAGAATGTAAACAACGCTCTTAGGTTTCTATGTTCGTTGCCAAGAGCCGACTGCGGCGGCATCTAGTAGCTCAGTCCTGAACTTGGCCTAGTAGTCGTTGACGGTGGCACTTGGCGGCAAAAGTAGGAACTATTTGAAAAATTCTTAGTTGCAGTACTTAAATTAACAAACAGATAACACACACTAATACAGTCATCACAATTAACACCGGTTATCAGACAGATTCTACACACACCCAAAGTACACGGGGCTACATGACCGCGTTGTCGCAGCCCCTAAACTTAAGAACCAACCAACCAACCAACCAACCTTATTGATTCATGAGATATTAGTTTCGGATCTTTTGGTAATTTTTAGAAAAATAACTCATCTATAAATCATTATTCAAAAAGCCCGCCCGCTTACAAAAAACCCAAGTGCGCATGCGTAAAAACAAAAAAACAAACATGTTAATTCATAGTAGCAATCGGCTCTTCACATGCGTTTCATGTGGAAAAACGTGTAATTTCATCATAGCATTAGGGACCATGGGCCAAAGGGACCGGTCTAAAGGGATCAGTCCAAAGGGACAAGGACTCGTCCACAAGGACTTGTCCACAAGGACTCGTCCACAAGGACCTGTCCACAAGGACTCGTCCACAAGGACTCGACAACAATGACCCCGCCAACAATGACCCGTCAACAATAACCCATCTATAGGGATCCGCTCCCCCACCCTCTTACAAAAGCCATGAGTGGGCATGCTAATTCATAGTGGCTTTCCACTTTATGTGGAACAACGTTTAAATCCATATCGGCATTCAAACTCTCACATGTTGCAATTGGTAACAGAGATTCTCTAAAAAAATCAATTTCACCCTCTAGTAGGGGTAGGTTTTATTTTTGGGGTTGAAATATGTTGTCCATTGGAAAGGGGGTGTTAGCCCGAGTTCAATGACACCTCATTCGTCTAAATCCGACCATGCGTTCGGGAGTTATCGGGCTGCCGCCATCTTGTGAGGTGGGGAGGTGGAGGTGGATTTAGAACCGATCAAAACACACTACTGAAGATGATTACAATTGATAGGGGTATGGTTTGGGTAGGAATAGTAGTTGGGGATACCCCAGATACACGTACGTAGTTCGGCGTCAAGAGCTTCCGCTGGCACGAGGGCATCGGTGTGAACAGACAAGACCAAGATCTTTGGAGTAGCAGTTATTTATACTCGATGGCTTTGCTGACTAAGGGAGTTAGCAAATACCTGCTCTACTTAGTCGCTGCACCTGTTGTTTAGTTGATGTGCTAATAGTGATGCAATAGTTGGTACATTTGGTCGGTAACTTGTCAGTTTGTTATAGGAGTTTTGAAATGCGATGATTGTAGTTGTAGTTGTGTGTCAAGAAGAGGGCAGGGGGTAGTGGTTGTAGATGTAGTTGTAGATTTTAGATGTACCCTGTGGATAGTTCAGGGTGTAACAATATCCTCCCGATTCTATTGTATCCTGATCTGTATTCCGAAATTCCTGAAGAGCTGTTACTAAAATTCTGTGTTGATCCAGTACGTCTGTTAGATGTTTCAATTTGACAATTTTCATCAATGAATTTATATTTATAGTTGCAAAGTACGAACACTTCCCTGATGTGTTAAAATTCAGTCTTCTCTTAGTTTGATGTGTCTGTATTTTCCGTTTGGCCTCCCAGGCACTCCGACTCGCCTTGATCTTCTACGTGGCACCCCACCGTATTCCGAACGGTGCCTTGCTTGGATCTTCGATGTTGCATGTCCAAGCCGGTGGATTCATTCGTTAGAAGACTCTTCACGTTTGATTGTCTGATCTTGACGATGGAAACAGTTCTGACCGAGGCTACGGTTCATAATTCCAGATGTGATCTGGAAAGGTGATTGGTGAGATATGGATTGGTGATTAATGAATTTGTGAAGTTTGTGTTTGGTCTGATAGAGCTATTTTATTTCACCCAAGTCCGCCATTATGCCGGTGAGGACCCCCCTATCCGCCACCTGGGACGCGCCACGTCGGAGTATCACCTCTCCGCCTGCTAAGACAGCGTAGCAGTTTCTTTTCTTAAATGAAATTAGTTTTCTGGGAATATCTCAGAAACTGTTGGTTTTAGGACCTTAAAATGTGGTTTTCGGGGGCCTGTAGGTTCTCCTATGTGGGTTGCGGGTTAGAATACACCCACGGTATGCTCTGCCTGTCATAGGAGGCGACTAATGGGGCCGATAAGACCGACTAACTTGACTGACTTTGATTTGGAAGATCCCTGTGGATGAGGAGGGCAGAATTCATCCACGGTATCCCCTGCCTGTCTTAAAAGGCGACTAATAAGGGGGCCTTATCAAGGTCTTTTTCGACTTCCGGTCCCATTTTTGGTTTGACCCTTAGAAATAAACGTGCATGCTGCCTGGGGAAGGGCCACCAACTTGGCCATCTGGCCAGAAAGCCTGGACAGTACTCCCAATCCCGTCAGGTGGGTGCGTAATGTACCCTTGCAGTAGCATCCGCCTCACAACGAAGGTCCCTGCACGGCCGAATACTTGCGCCGAACATGTCACTGTGTATGCCGAGGGGGAAGTGCCTATTCAAGGCACTGGGACCCCGGGCAATACCTGCTATGCCAGGTAGGTATTGTTTTGCCTGGGTGGCGCCCACAGCGATGGCCCTCGTTCGGAGTAGGTAGTATTCGGGATGACCACTAAACGGTCTAAAAAATCATCACAGGGTGGCCCCCTTAAAAAGACGTCTCTGGAGTGCCATGTAAATCCCCCGGTGTATACACCTTGGGATGAAGAATTTAACAAGCGTTTCCTGGTTGATATGTCTCCTCGCTACCTGGTAGCTTCCAGGACAGACGGGGAAGATTTTAAACTCGTGGAATCCATCAACTTTTCAGAACAAATTAAGGGGAAATTTGTTGACCTGAGCGGAATTTCCAAGCTCCGGGACGGGCAGCTCTTTCTGCATACCGTTAGCCGGCAGCAAACCGAAGCGTTGCTGGAATGCACGCATTTCTGCAGAATTCCTGTTAAGGTCACTAAGCACGAAACGCTGAATGACGTCCGCGGATTTATATTTCACCGCGACCTCATTCTTAATAGCGATGTTGAACTAATGCGGGATCTGGGGAAGAGAGGCGTCACCAAAATTAGGCGCATCACCTGAAAGATTGGAGAGAACAGCGTCGATACCTGCGCTTTTATTCTCCACTTTGAGGGTGATGTGGTTCCTAAACAGGTGAAGATCACGTCCTACCACTGTGACGTTCGACCGTACATCCCTCCACCAATGCGCTGCTACCAGTGCCAGAGATTCGGGCATGTGTCCGCCAGGTGTACTGCGAAGGCTGTTTGTAGAGAGTGTGGCAAGGGGACACCTGAGGGTGAGAGGTGTATGCCTCCCCCGATATATCCCAACTGCCATGGAAGTCACTCTCCACAGTCAAAGCATTGCCCGGAATTCACTAAGGAAGCCATGATCCAGGAGATCAGGACTCTTGACAGGCTTTCATATCACGACGCTCGAAAGAGGTATCGTGATATGAATGCCCCCAAATTTCGAGTATTGTTCGCAGCTGCAGCGACGCCCTCATTCAACCCTGCCGTTTCTGTTCCAAGTGCAGTACCCTCAAGATCTACTTCAACGAGTATTTTAAAATCTCCCCTTGCTGTACCAGCGGGCACTGTCAGCCCGAAGGGGGTTCCAGAACCTTCTTCGTCCACGGGAAAGAAGGCGCCAGTTATACTATCCAAACCAGCGAAATCGGAGAAGTCTTCTTCTTCTCCGAACCGGTCGGCGAACAAGTCTTCCCCAGCTAACCGGGGAAAGAAGACTTTGCCGACGAGGGCTGGTCCTTCTTCCAGCCCACCTGTTATGAAAAAAGTTGTAGTGGAGAAGAGAGAGAAGGTTCGTCGCCGTCTCTCTCTCCCCCTCCTGCTGACGGGGTGGCTACTGTCTCTACTGGCGTTTCCGCTCCCACGACAATCAAAGGAGCGAAGCAGGCTGAAGCCAAACCCGTCCGTTTATAGGAACTCCCTTACAAAAAAAGAAAAAAGATCGGCGGAGGAGAGAAGAACGATTCGGCGCCGTTTATCTTCCTCTCCTAAAGACAGGGCTGCTCACGTATCTGCTGGCCATCCCTCTACCACCACAACCAGTGGAGCGGGGCCAGCAGGAGTGGTCTTGTTTTGTAAGGAACTGGCGTCTGTGGGGAAGGGCCAATCTACTTCCCCAAATAGACGTCAGCGCCGATCAAGAAAGAAATCACTTCGGGGCATGTCGGTGACAGACACCCAGTAATCAGACCGGGAGAAAGTCCCTAGACACCGCTCCCGCTCTTCCCCAAGAGCGAAACTCCTAAAGTCCGACGAGCACCGCGTGCCATCCAGGGGACTGTCCGCTCCATTTTCTTCGTCTTCGGCCGGAGATGTGGAGATTGAAGTGTGCTCTCCTGCCCCATCATCTCCAACTAGAACTGGGGAAGGGTGGCAAACGGTCAACCGTAAGTAGAAGACCCACTTCTACTTAAGTCCAAACCATGGCACTATTACAATTGAACTGTAATAGCTATTCTGGTCTTCTCGTTGAGTTACGTCAATCAATATCTTCGTTTTCGGCAAACATTTCCTGTCTTCAGGAATGCAGGTTTCGTCCTGGACGTGAGACAACAATGCGTTACTTCAAACTCTTCTCTAAGGACCGAGTGGACGGAGCCTTGGCCGCCGGTGGCGTCTGCACTCTCGTCCACTCTAGCCTCTTTAGTGAAAAGGTGCCGTTGCGTACTCAGCTAGAAGCAGTTGCAGTCCGTACTTCGTTGCCTGTAATGGCAACAGTATGTAACCTGTACATGCCGCCTGATTCTCAATTGGATTACAGCCAGCTGGTAGATCTAGTCTCGCAGCTCTCACCTCATTTTCTCCTTCTGGGAGATGTTAATGCCCACAACATCATCTGGGGCTCCGCTACCTCTAGCGGTAGAGGGAGAGATTTTAAGAGGCTGATCAGGCGACTGGACCTGTGTTTGTTGAACACAGGGGAACCTACTCACTTCTCTATTGCACAAGGCACTTATTCAAGTGTCGATATCTCCTTGTGCAGTCGTGCGCTGGTTCCCCTGCTACAGTGGGGTGTACACGACGACCATTGTAATAGTGACCATTTCCCGATCAAGAGAGCCATCGAGTTACCAAGTCGATGGCTTCTCCGTCGGGCTGATTGGTCAACTTTCACGGAACGTGCGGTGTTTACCGAAAATACCTTTGAGAGTGTCGACGATCATACCATTCACATAACGAATGGTATTTTGGCCACTTTTGAGGAAACAATACCTTCCTCACACGGCAAGCTCCGCCCGAAGCTTGTCCCTTGGTGGACAGCCGATATTGCAGCCATTGCAGATCGTCGACGTGCTTTCAAATGCTATCGGAGGCAAAACACCATGGTCAAACTTATCACCCTGAAAAGGATGCGTGCTAGAGCCCGATATCTGATTCGGGAGAGTAAGAAAACGACGTGGGGAAAGTATGTGTCGTCTATGATAGCGCATACTCCTTCATCTCAAGAGTGGACTAAGCTTCGTCGGATCTCCGAAATCCCGACATCATTGTCGATACCCGGAGTATCCATCAATGAAGACATCATCACGGACCATCTTGCCATTGCCAACAGTATTGTTATACCTTTAAGAACGTCTAATGTACTTAGGAGGTACATTAGCATACAGCTACCACTATCTAAAGGCACCCACATATTGCACCCCCAAATTAACACTATCTGCCCACTATCCACTACACCCCTTTAGTCCCCATTGCTAGACAATCAACAATAACAACACGAACCCACAGCTTCACCAGTATGTCGCAACACCAGCCACGATCCACACAACTGGGTCAGGAATGCAATGGAATGCCAGCCCACAGTAGCCAAACCTATAAATTTCAACACACCCCAGGTTCCCTTGTCTTTTGCCTGCCGAAGCCCTGACGGACGACCACCTCAGGTATATGTGTGTGTGCTAACCAGTTTACATCCTTACATTAACTCCCACCTTAACCCTCACTTGCACATTGTTAAAGTCTTTTGTTTGACACTTGGAAGCCATAATAACTGAAGATTGATTAGCGAAGTCTTAGCACTTCACATACAAGTAATTATTAAACCCCTACTTTCTAAACACCAGTGGTCCTATAGCTCACTTTATTTACACGCTGACCTCATACCCCCTCAATACCGACCTTGTTGAAGCTAATGCTATTTAATTACATGTAAACAATCGGTAAGCAATTAGTCTTCTGACTTGCAGCGGAACTCAACTCAGCAGTTTCGTTCCGCTCGGCGATCACCCATTTCCCGCATACTGTAGAGACACGCCCGTATTTAGGCAGTCGGCATTCTCTTTCTTAACCAACTTAAAGCACCCCAACCCTGAGCTCACCAGACACGCTGAACACCTGGAAGCTTCCCTCGCGCTACGCTTAATTCACGTAACCGATCCTTCCGCACCCCTATAGAGGAAATCCCCAGAAACAGCCTACGACACTCCTACGCGTTACACAACCCCCATTACACCGTTTCAGCCCCAAAAGGCTAAACAATTTGGTGGAGGCGCCCGGGTACCACATTTTTGAGGATACAAACAACGTACCTCCGCGGTTCGATCCCGATACACCCTCTTGTAAAGCCGAGCAGCCCCGAAGTCAGGGAAAATTTTTCATGGTAGACTATAGGGGCAAATTAAGAAAATTTTGCTGAGTGCCAGGCGTATGGAAAAGGTCAGACGTACATTTAGGGACGTAACAAATACACTTGCCGCGAGTACCCGCCCACTACGCCATAAGATCAGAGTTAAAACCCCCGACCTAATTAACAAAAATAACGCGGGTCGACTGATCGCCGAACTTGAAGCTGGGGCCCTAGAACTTAGAATACGATACCCTAGCACAATAGTAAACGCACCTCCCCTCACAAGGGCACAGGTACAAAGTGAAACTGCTCTACATTCATCCTCAGATAGTAACATTAGCGAGGACCCAAGCCCCATACTACCCCATAGCGCATTACAGCAACTAATCGACACACAGCAGACATATGATAGCTTGCACGCTCTCATACAGCAATTAGAGGACACTACACGGAACACAGAAGATATAACACTAGTTGCAGATATCAAAGCCATAGCTGAGACGCTAGAGCAGAATATCAATGAAACACTTAGCACCATACAGGCGGCGCAAATCGAGCACAACTTATCCCTAGATAATATTGAGGCAACTGAGCCATTTGACACACAACACGTATTACAGTCTATAGGAATCGAGCCCGGTACTTCTCAGGACAGCCATACATACGCCACACGATCGGAAACTAACGCTCTCTCACACAATCACGAAGGCTCTAACACTTTATCACACAATAATAATCAAGGTAGCGCAAACGCTCACGATTCATTAAACGGCCACGAGGAAACATACGAACAGGATATGGCCATGCAACCAAAATATCCCATGATCCATCCCACAAAGTACTCAGGGGACAACCATGATCCCGAAGAGTACCTCAAGACGTTCAATAGGACAGCCAAAATAAACGGGTTGTCGGATATTGACAAGAAACGCCTCTTCCCTGCATACCTCTCGGGATCAGTCCTTACATGGTTTGAGCTCCATGAGGCCAACTTAAATAACACTACATGGGAGGAACTCTGCATATTACTAACACACGAATTCCAGCTCACTCCGGACGAGGAGGATTTACACGATAGGATCAGGGAACGAACTCAGAGACCCACAGAAAGTGCACAGGCGTACATCAACGCCAAGCTCTTGATGTGCGGCAAGTATGACAGGGCGATGCCAGACAAGCAGAAAATTCGCCTGATCATGCATGGCCTTAAACCATCATTGGTGGATAAATTATGCACCATGCGGAATCAAACGCTAGAACACCTGCAGCAAAATATCAAAATGATAGAAGCAGGAAATAAATTCACGGGGAAGGCGATCGATCACCATCTCAGGACGTACAATAATTACCTGCATCAACAAAGACAGGAACTTACACAACAGATGCAGGAGATGCAAATTACTGAAATCCATACACAAACACAAGGAAGAGTACGGAGCAAGGTGACCTGTGGCGGCCACAATATAATGAGAGGCAAGATAGTCACAGGGGAAATTACAACCTCAAACAACAAAAGAAAACCAATCCACCATGGGGGAACTCACCCCCGCATACACAAGCGTACAGTACACAGAGGGCACCCTCGTTGGGGTAATCCACCCCCACCAAGCCAGACATACGCCCCCCCCCCCGCAATACAGAGAGGATAATCCCCGTCGGGACAACCCACCCCCAGTCAGGCAGACACACGATTCCCCGCGATATAGACGAAACGAACCTCGCCGAGGAGATTCACCCCCACGTGGTCAAACATATACCCCCCCCCCACATCGCAGGCAGAATAGCTCGCCACAATATGGCCGGAACAGTCCCGGCTACGACAGAGCAACCCCTCAGCGCGCGCATGTTGCCCTTATAGAGGCGGGAATCGGATCGATATCCACATCCGGATGACCACACACAGGGATCCAAACAATACGCACCCCAACAAGGCAGGAGCGTATTACTCCCTACACAAACATACCATCCCCAGGCAGAAAATTGGCGAAACTATGCGCCAAGGGGACAAACGAGGTATACAGACAAACGGGCAAATAGTTATCAAAAACTACTAGAAGGGGAGGGGCAGCCGACATTACTATCGGTTGGAGATCCTCCCCCGCAGAAACCCAAACAAAATGATACACTCCTAAGAAAGCCACCCCTTATTCAAACACAAAAGAACACGTGGCAAGGAGATCCTCTCCCGCAGAAATCCAAACAAAAGGATACACTCCAAAGAAAGCCACCCCTTATTCAAACACAAGAGAACACGCGGCAAGGAGATCCTCCCCCACAGAAATCCAGACAGAAGAACTCAGTCAAACCAAAGCCGCCCCTTACTCAAACACCCGAGGACACACGTCAAGAAAAACTCCCCCGAGCAGACTTACAACAGCATGTGGTCCAAGGGGACGGAAACTGTTTGTTCAGGGCAGTCAGTTTCCTAACACACAATAAGGAGGACGAACACAGGGAACTGTGAACGAAGACAGACATGTACTTTATGTCCCATTGGGACGAATATAAGTACTGTGCTTCGTCGCTGATGGGGATGACAAACTCCTCCCTAATAAATACGCATACGGGGAATATATGCATACAGACAGGGTATACGCGGGAGCGACTGATGTTACCGCACTAGTGAAGGTGACAAAACACAATATACATGTGTATACGTTAGACAACATGAGCCCCACACTATCCACAACAGGGTTCCATAAAAATATACAATTATTATTTACGGGGAGTCCCAATGCGGGACATTATAGCCCTCTCACACCCAAAACAGAATGCAAAATCAAACTCACATCCCCCCAGAATGACAGAGCGGCCATTCCTTATAAACAGGAAGCGGGGATCGAACTCGCACCCCCCAGGAACGGTGAAATAACTCCCACGTTGAGGCAACAGGCAGGAGTCGAACCCACGCGCTCCCAAACCGCGGGAAGAATCGCGGCAACCACACAACTAACAGGGGGCGAACCGGTGCCTTTCCAAAACACTAAAACGGTTCATACAGTAACACAGGGGAAGGGATGCAAGCCCATACCCGCAAGAAACAGTAAGGCAGGCACTACACTGGTACAACATGCAAAACTCGAACCAACATCCCATCAGAACAAGAACAAGAATTCTACAGCGGCAGAACGGGAAAAAATGCGAACCAATGCCTTCCGGGAACAGAAAAGGGATTGCCGTACGGACACAGAAGTAAAAGTTCGAAATTGCACCCGCCAGGGACAATAAAATCACCAGGACGTTAACGCAGATGCCAGGGTTAGAAACCACACAATGTCGAAACAATAAGGAAGGTATTCCATCCGGGCGAAAGGCGAAAAGACGGTACAGTGAAGTGCAGGTAGACATTTCACAAGTCATAGCAGAAGCACGGATCAAGGAAGTACCTGACGTAGCCAAACGTGCCAAACGCAATGGGGACAGGACAGTCGGGCAACGAGTCAGCAAAAACGCTAGGCAGTTAGCATACACAGCGATAAGTCCCAGCGTAAACATTGGCACACACACTTCACAGCTCAGGGAATCAACATTATTACATTATTACATACACTCTTAACAACACACATGTCACACAAGAGGGCACTACCGTCTCGTCATTAACTAATAACACCAACATTATCAAACATAGGGTACAAAAGTTAATCGACACGGGAGCTGCAATCAGCTGTGTGAGCAATAAATACATTACCGATGGGGAATCACACAGGGTGAGCAATAACATTCGACTTGTAGCGGCCAATTCACAGATCCTCAGACATTTAGGAATAACATACGTACTTATTCAGGTGGGCGAATTCGCAGCGATCCACCCCATGTTCATCATTGAGAACGCATCAGTTCCCGCCATTGCAGGAATCGACTTCCTCGCAAAATACGAGGCAAACATAAGCTTCGCAATCAATGAGATACATTTCATGAACGGCCGTCATATCACCACATATCCACTAATGTACACTAAGAACATAGACGATACACAAACTCAGCACGACACGCGCGAGCACCAGGCCTGCCCATTGGCCGCAATATACACACAAGACTGCACAGACTCCAAAATCATACTAGGCAAACATACAGCTACACAAAATATGACACCAGAGCAGGATAAGAGGCTCACAGACCCATTAGAAAGATTCAAAGACATATTCGCAAATTCCCTAGCGGATTTAGAAGGATCGGACTTAATAGAGCGCCATATGGACTTAACTAGCGATAACCCAGTCCACCAGCACCCATATAGAGTCATCAGGGAGGAAAGACAGGCTATTGACAGCCAAATATAGGAGATGCTGGACGTTAATATTATCGTACCAATCATATCCAACTAAAGTGCTCCAGTGTTACTCACTAAAAAGAAGGATGGATCACACCGACTTTGTACTGATTATCGGCGGCTCAACAGATTGATTAAAAGCGATAATTACCCACTCCCACGAACAGACACGTATCTGGAGACACTTAGTGGCGCTAAATATTTTAGCTCTGTAGATTTAAGGAAAGAAGCTTTTAGTTTTACGTGGCCGTTAATCATGCGATCATGAGCCACGGGACCTCCTTTTAACGTGGAATCCGAACCACAGAACGTGGCATTTCACTTCGAAAATCTCACATGCATTGAGCGGGAATCGAACCCGGTCCACCTTGGAGAGAGCCCAACAGCTTGACCGCTGCGCCACCACGCCCCCCAAACTCTGTAGATTGTAATAGCGGGTTTTATACTATACCAATCTACAAACCCGATAGACACAAGCTGGCATTTGTTACCGAAAACGGTCTGTAGACATATTTCGTATTACCGATGGGCCTTAAGAATGCTAGCCAGACGTTTCAAAAACTGGTAGATAAAGCATTCGCAGGGCTTAAATGGAAATCAGTGCTTACATCGATGATATCACAATATACTCACAAACATTTCAGGAACATATAACACACTTAGAGGAGGCTTTTAATAGAATTCCACACGCGAAGTTAAAATTGGAACCGTCCAAATGCCAATTCGCACAACAGAAAATACACATCCTAGTGTACATTGTAAGCCAGGATGGCATTATCTCTGACCCAGTAAAAATTTCCGCCATAACCGATATTGCGATGCCAGAAAGCAATAAACAATTAAGGAGCTTCCTGGGCCTCGCAAGTTATTACCGCTAATATATATGCACATATTGCCAACCCCTTGACAGTGTTGACGCACGAGAAAACGCCGTTCATTATCACAGAAAAACACAGAGAGGCTTTTGAGACCCTCAAACACTTATTAACTACACCCCCACTACTTCACCACGTCAGGAATGATAGACCCACATTTATACATGTAGATGCCAGGCAATACGGCATTGGAGCGGCATTATTACAGGACGATACCGAGGGACACAAGCGGCCAGTCGCCTACGCAAGCAGAAAGCTAACAGACGTGGAGAGTAGGTACTCGGCCACCGAGCTGGAGATGCTCGCAATTTCCTGGGCCATAAAATATTTCCGGACTTCTTTATACGGCATCCACTTAACTGTAGTCACAGACCATGCGAGTCTCCTATATTGGGACAAATTCAAAAATCCCAACTCTCGGCTTAACCGATTTATTTTCAGGCTATACGACTATACCTTCGATGTAAAACTTAAGGAAGGTATTACCCATCTCGATGTGGACGGGCTATCGAGGTTACCAGTACTCGAACCTCCAGACGAGAATATTGACCACGATTGGGAGACAATGCCGACATACACAATTTCACAGATAGATTTAAAACAGGAGCAAAGAGACGACCCACGTTTAGGGCAGATAAGAACAGCATTGAAGAATTTGGACAAGGTGGATAGCAAAACCGGACGGTTATCCAGGCGATTCTTTATAGACAGCACAGGGGTGCTAAGATGCAAACCGACAGCTACACATGACACTGCACCGGTAGCAGTTCCAAAAAACACTCCAAAATCACATCATAACAGAGCACCACAATCCACCCCTCGCGGGCGCACACTTAGGCACACATAAAACATATCACAGGGTCAGGGCAAAATACTGTTGGGAAAACATGAAAAAGATATAGATGAGTTTGTCAAGACATGCCTCACTTGCCAACGGTATAAAATAGGCCCGGTAAACCACATGGATTACTCAACCCCATACCGGTGGGAGAGCTATTCCATAGGGTCGGAATTGACATTAAGTGCCCGATTACCGTATCCGACAGGGGTAATAAATACATACTCGTAGCTACGGAGTATTTCACGCGATACATTATAACTAAGACAGTGTCGAAGGCAAACGCTCAGCAAGTTGCAGAATATCTGCTCGAAGTTATCACTCGGTACGGGGCATTTCACAAATTGCTATCGGACAGAGGGACAGTCATTACCTCTAGGGTAGTACAACAGTTACTCACACTGCTCAAAATAAGGGCGTAAAGAACGGCAAGTTTTGCCCCCCCCCCCCCTCAGACCAACGGCCTTACGGAAGCCATGAACAGAATTATTGGTAGAGCCTTAGCTAAATTTACCAATAACAGTGGTAACTATTGGGATCGGTATCTGCAGGCAATAACTTTCAATTATAATACGTCAGTATCGCGAGCCACAAAGTATACCCCACATTTCCTGCTGCACGGATACCATCCGCAAAGTCCCGTCGACAACATATACATTCCACAAGACACCCTCACCGATAACACTGAGCGATTACAATATTTACAGACGGCGAGGGTCACAGCGCGACAGAACATTCACGAGGCTCAGAAGAAACAGAAAAACATTTATGATAAGAAACATACACATCAAGAGTATAGGGTGGGCCAGTTAGTTGTGATCTGGACACCCACGCGTATAAAAAAAAAGTGTCTGAATTCCTCATACCTACCGGACCGTTCAAAGTCCACAGAAAATTATCAGATCTCAACTATATCGTAAACATCCGACACAACCACAAAATCATTAAGGATACAATTCACATTCGTCGAATGTAACCATATCACACATGCACGATAATCCCTACGACCAAGAGCCAAAAACCCAAGAAACGGAAGCGATGAACAGCATGGCACACCATGGGAAAACACATTTACATCATAGAAAAGACAGTAAAGCAGGTTAGACAAAACAGACAGATACAGTAACACAGATTGGAGGAGACAATGAAGGACAGATAAACACAATGACACAGGTTGGAGGACGCAATGAAAAACAGACAGATACAATAACACAGTTTGGAGGACACAATGAAAGACAGACAGATACAATAACACAGGTTGGAGGACACAGTGAAAAAACAGACAGATACAATAACACAGGTTGGAAGACACAGTGGAAAGAAAGACAGACAGATACAATAAAACAGGTTAGACGACACAGTGAAAAAACAGATACAATAACAAAAGTTGGAAGACACAGAGAAGGAAAAATGGCACAAGGACACAATGGAGGACAGATAAACACAATGACGCAGATTGGAGGACACAAGGAGGAACAAACAACACTGTAACGCATAGACAGTACAGTAACACGGGTTAGAGGACACTAAAACACAGAAATGAGAGGATTTACATTATACACGCGTCTACAGCCAACGAGCAAACAGGGATATTGCATTTTAGGCCGATAGCCATAGGTGCCAGCACCATATTTCAAGCACCCAAGATATCGAAGCTACATTTTTTTTGCAAACGATAGAGAAAGCACTGCAGGAACAGGGCAGGACAATATCACGGATTGACGTACATAAGTAGACGGAATTATATTTTCAGGAAACAGGAGAAACATAAGGAATGAACGCAGAATAGTACAGCAAATACGGTATGTGAAAATAACATGCCGATGCATAAAGACGCGATGGGCCAATATGAACAAAAAATAAACATTCCAGTCACATAGTTACATACTTTCAAGTAGGACATCTACACACAGTATTCACACCATTTGCCAACCTATTGACACATGCTACACGGACATACGGAAGTCGGATGCCTGACGCAGCAAAGTTACACAGCGACACGCAATTATACAGCCACGCGACCAGCAGGGAATGCACATTATAAACATTGCTAAGAGGCGTAATTGACCAACATCGTTTAGGGCGCACAACACTCATATTTCCTTTCATTTCTAAACTGGAACGATTTTGTTTTGTTTTGTTTTGAAAGTCAAATTGACTCATAGTATACGGCATGGGACTAACATATAATTGGAAAGTGACTGGAGCATTTATCATTTTAGCCGCCGATTAGGGACACGCATCCACATGTAAAACGCCATTCATTATTAGTCTACGACACGAGGTGTGTCGCTTAAGGCGGCAATTATCGGGGAGTACCCGTAACTCGTGCTAGGGAATTCATGTAATCATACAATGCTGCCAAGTTCACCAATTTAATGCAAAAGTCACAAGTCACTAAAGTCTAGATATAATTTAATGATAATAGATTTCAACGGAGACCACGAGGATACTCCAAAGCACGATCCAGATTACACGCTAGGGTTACATTATTTCCAAGGAATCATTTCATTGACCTTCTACAATCTATATATATAAAAATCAATGTAACGTGATAGTTTGTCTGTGGGTATGTATGTCTCCTATGCGTTCATATACCATTCGTCCGATTGCGATGAAACTTGGGTGAGATGTTGAGTACACTCCAAGGAAGGTTTCTGACTTAGTAAATCCATTTTACAATAGGTAGCGCATGCGTAGATTCAACAAATGAGCGACGATGCGCGAAGCATTTCAACAAAGTCCCGTATGTGTTCATATACCATTCGTCCGATAGCGATGAAACTTGGGTGAGATGTTGTGTACACTTACGTGAAGGTTTCAAAATTAGTGAATACATTTCACAGTAGATAGCGCACAAGTAGATTCAACAAATGAGCGACGACACGCAATGCGTTTCAACAAAGTCCCGTATGCATTCATATACCATTCGTCCGATAGCTATGAAACTTGCGTAAAATGTTGTGTGCACTGCAGGGAAATTTTCTGGCTTAGTACTGTCCCCGATAACCCGGATAGTAGGCTGTCAGATATCCGCCCCCTCAATCGGATTGCCAATAATCAAACGCGCCGGCATAGCTACATCAATGAAAATGGCACTGACAGATACTATCGAGATTAGAGCACAATAGTTAACAAGAAATTATTGTGGAACACACCAAAATATACGGGGGTTCATACTTACCTTTACTTACCTTTTAAATTTATCTCGGGGACTGGGTTGTCAACTAGATCACTTAAAGTATGCCCACACAATAACCTCCACCATGATATTTAAAATGAACCACAACGAAGACGAGAAACTTTAAACTGCACAATAATTTATTTCACATAAAGAATGAATTTAACAAAATAAAACAACAAAATCCACGTGGCAATCAGAAGCCATCGTCTACATAACCATGTCCTCCTGTAGGACCTGTATACTCTACATACAATGTTTCAGCTTTCTCAAGCTCAAAATAACGTAAAAATAATAATGCACTTGGAATGGAAACGGGATTTGGGACGAGACACATATAGCAATTGTTTTGCGTGTTTATACACTTCACATTTTATTTATAGCCACAAGGCTATTATGGAAACGTCCTTGGCCTCTGTCATACAGTTGTCCGGGCCAGCTGCAATGCACCTGCATCGTCAAAGTGGACTCACCTGTCTGGTCCGCGTTAGCATATGCTTGTTACATCAGAGCTTAGCTCTCCCTTTCAAAACACGTAAATGTCCACATCTCAACTGAAATATTATCACGCAAATCTTTTAAATGCTCCATTCAAACACCAGTGGAATACTCCACTGATCCCAAATCATGTTTAATTGTTCAAGCCACTTGCTTAATTAGCGTTGTTTAGAGTATAATAACAAAACTCTTAATGTTAATGACAAAAGTTCATTAATTATTTATAACAATAATAATTGTTTATAACAATGTCAAATGACAATAGAAAAATATAAACACGCCTCTCTTAATCCCTTTCATTTCAAATTATTATCAAAGATATTTACAAAATGATTTACAATATTAATATTGTTTAAATTATTTATACAAGAAATACATTAAACCACACGTTTATCCGGTTGATAATTACTCAAATCGTGGTAATATAATCGACCAATGAAGGTTAGTTACATTTTAAAGTTCATATTCAGGTTTAATAAGGTTTTAATAATTATTATTATTAGTGATGGTAACCTCCATTCAAAATCGTTATCTCAAATTATTTAACACTCTTGTTAATTTTAACAGTATCTTCAAATGAATAACTTTCAAAGAACCAGGACAATACATTCAGCGGAAAAATACTTCGCTTCAAAATGCACAAAATTGCATAAAATAGGCCCAGAATTCCTCATATATTTCAACATATATGGCATAAAAATCTTCCACAGTACATACAAAAATCCTCCACTTACAACTTCTTCAACATCAATAATTACTGTGGGAATCTGCTTCACTTATTCAAAGGCATTATTCATCAGCGACTTTCACATGTCCACTGAACTAACGATTATACATCCATTGTTCCTCTTTAAAAATTCTTATATTCATCAATTGTAATAATGACTGTTATTATTTAACCTTCGTGGGTTTCATTCATGAATCGATATGAAGTAAAAATTTGCCAATCACAAATAAATGTAATAGCAAATACGATTATACACGCCTCTCTGGTCTATCAGAATTGAGATTAATATCTTCAAAGTAACGCAGTATAAAAATACTATCTTCAATCAAAGTTCATCTAAACTGCATAAATAGTCGAATAGAATACAATTAGATTGTGGAATGCAAACATTATTGTTCCAATCTATAATTGAGAAAAACTCCTATCAAATGTTCATTACTATAGTGTATTCAATAATTCGTAATCAAAGTTCCTATTTCATAAAATTGTCTATAATGCAACGGTAATTCAGAACTGACGATAAATGTCTATGTTGCAATCATGTTCATAAGACGACTAGTATTTCAAAGATCGTCGACAAAGATATAGATTTTAACGCTCTAAAATCTTTTAATCATTCTTCTTTCTTGAGGATGACAGAAAATTGGTCAAAGTAATTTACTGAATAGAATTACTTTAATAAAATGACACGCTGTCTGAATTCAAATCTGCCATAGAAAATCGTTAACTTTACAGTCAAATCGTACCTACAAAAATATGCAAATTATTGAAAGAATCTAAATTATCAGTCTCAACTGATCCAAAATTACTTAAGTATGCCAATGACATAACCATGTCTTAATAAATCGTCGAAAAAGGCATCAATCATCGAAGTGTACTGAGTACAGAAATATTAATCAAGAAAATGGGGCAAAAGATAGGACACAAAAATATGGGAAAAATGGTTGCTCAGATATCGCTACATGACTCAAATAATACAAGAAACGTTCACGACTACCTTATCTGTTGATTGAAGTCAGTGGCGACTCCTAATTTTCACAATGTGTAGGACGTAATAAGATAGGCTACTTATTAACCAAAGATAATTATTATAGCTGGGCCAAATTGAGATATTAGACTCAGTTATTCTGTCGCACAGCACTATTACGAACACATTACACAATACAATACAATCGAATACTGCTCCAAAGATGTGCACACGCTGAAAACAGACTATCCATTCTGACCGCACAAAATCGTAACCAATAAGCCCGTAGTGTTGGTTTAAAATTCAACCAATAGCGAGACTTGAGGATCTCAGTCGACGTCCTCAGAATGCCATTAAACAGACCAAACCTTCCCCTTCCCCCTCAGGGGCTACCCACACAATTCTAAGGCTATAAACACGTGCTTTGAGGACGCAAGGCTTACTTCCTCACAGCTTTCTACTCCGGGTGGTGAAGGTCACACTTCACCCATCTAGGGGTGAAATGTAGAACTAGTTACAAGTACTGACAGTAACAGTGAGACAGAGCATATCGAGAGGGCGCACAAGGTGGCCCCAAAGACTATTTTACAAAACTCTTTTCTTAAACAGTTACAGCTGAGAGCTGACTGTAGGATGATCCTCATGTCCTACATGGAGGAATCGCCACTGATTGAAGTTCTAGAGGAAAGTTTTCAAAGAAAACTGCTGTTGGTTCCATTTCGCCAGCGTAAAGATGTGCTCCGACCTCGAACCTGGAATCAGCGTCCTCGGAGAATCGAACTGCTTCCTCCTCCGGAAATTGCACTGCTCCGTGAATACGAAAGACATCCTTCTGGCAAAACTCTTCTTTGTGAGCCGGGTCCACCCTGGCCTCTCTTGAAAATTCCCTGAAGTTCCGGTAGGAATTCGCCATGAAGTTTATTGCAGTTATTTCCGCAGAAATATTCATAATCGTGGAGTATGAAAATATTTCCACTGTCATTTGATATAATTCAGCAATGGATTCACGATGCATGAGTGTAGTTGGATGTTCACTACATGCTCGCTTTTGTAGAAAGACGATTAACGAAGTTCCATGCTGCTATTTCACTCCATCGATATATGTCCCAATTGCATTAAAGCCTTAGCCTTCCATCTCAACTTCTGTTATAATCATTGAAAGCACTGCAAGATTATAATGTTCCATAGTGGAATGTATCGTTGTATTACCAAACGTATTCTCCAATATCACTGTTGTAATCCACGTGTCAGCCGTAGTGTATAATGTGGAAATTTTAAAAGTGTTTCTCATGTGGCGACAAAATCACTTTTGTTGGCAGCCTTAAAGTGCCAATATCTTTCGAAGTATAACTGTGAAATTGTTCAAATCTTCTACACACCTCAATGTTGTACTGCCCAATTGAATTATAATAAAGGCTGAAGTTAACTCTTTATATCTTATCAGGTAGAAACGTTAATGTGAGCGTTTCAACTTCACCTAGTTTCGAGCAGCGTAAAATGGAACTGCTCCGTGTTCGTTCGATGCGCCGGGCTTTAACCACACGCTAAAGACAACTTGCTTCACTTATTCACTCGAAAATGACCATATAACATCTGAAATATATATGCGGTATCAGACATCAGATATGACGATATGAGAGATATGAGAATATCAGAGCTCCTCTATCCTGTGCACGACCTTTTATCAACTTCTTAAGGGGCGTATCCATCCCTTCCATAGCCTGTTGCTCCGTCA
This sequence comes from Meconema thalassinum, assembly GCA_946902985.2. NCBI lineage: Eukaryota > Metazoa > Arthropoda > Insecta > Orthoptera > Tettigoniidae > Meconema > Meconema thalassinum. Next base: position 185,960,782 of record OX336388.2, on the reverse strand, counting down.
TCGCTGAAAGTTCTAACTTTGGCTATACTTGACGGATTTTCAAATTTCAAAAACTCAAAATTAATTTCTTCAAAATTCCAAATCAATGCCATAACTGAAAATAGATTTACACAATTCTGCATGCCAAAAGTAATTAAATATGATAGTTTCAGTAATCTCCGTCTTCTTTCCAAACTATCGTTCATTGGTTCGAGCCTTTCCTCCAATAGCGTAACTTCTTCCTTAGCACAATACCTTGTTTCCATGCGACTGCGTCGTAAATCTCAGATCTTTCTCGAACAAAATCATGACGTCACCAAGAATCTCAGCTCAAGCGGCCTATTTGCATAAAGTCTGCGTCATCCGTGCCTACGTCATGAGTATCCACGTCACAACTATGACATCCATAACTTTACTCATATTTTCCAATACAGCCCCGTGGTCTCAATATAATTCAATTTACGGGGGCATTCTCCCTTCACCACGTTTTAAAAACAGTTGCAAATTGTTTTTAAACTCTGTGTTATAAGTATCAGAATTCACTTGAACACGAAATTGAATTATTATTGGCTTACTCTTGGATAATATCTCTTCAAGTTTCCAGCATTGAACTTGCCATAAACGACATTATTCTCATCATCGTAAAGTTCATAACAGTTGTTTCCATAAGCGTTCGTAATTCTGAACGGACCCATGAACACTAATCCAAATTTGGGGTAGATTTTCTTACTTACATCAGCCTTGACAGGTCTGCGTAGTAATACCAGATTTCCAATTTCTAAAGGAGCACCAAAGCGTTTTCCAGCTACTCTTTTCAATCGTTTTTCTGCTGCTTTCTGGAGTTGTTCCTTCGCTCTGTCTATTCTCAGCTGCCTTCCTAGGTCGGGATCTCTAGGAACGTGGTTAAAAAGATTGTCCCACGGCCTTTCTGGGTTTCATCCTAGATGAAGTCTCATTGGCACTTCTCCTGTGCTCTCCTGCACTGTAGAATTCAGACACTCCTCAATAAGGGGTACAAATCTCACCCAACCAGAATGATCATTTGAACAGAAAATTCGACAGAATTTCGAAAATTCAGCCATATATCTTTCTGAAGAATTCGATTCTGGATAGCGCACGCTTGAAAATATGTGCTTAATACCAAGCCTCTCCATATCTGCAGCAAATTCTAGGGATGTAAACTGAGCTCCATGATCTGATAGTAGATATTCTGGTTTACCAGCTTTTGGAAATACAGCATGCTCCAGTCTGCTTACAACGTTCCTCGTATTAGCTTTTTGCATGGGACTCATTGTTACAAATTTTGAGAAGACATCCACGGTAACCAACAGGAACTGATTACCCTGATATCCCTTCGGACATGGACCAAATATGTCCGTCGCCATGAGTTCGTTTGGTTTAGAAGGAATCATAGCCTTAGGTTTTACTTTTAATAGAGCGGAAGCATACTTTGCTCTTTGACATTTATCACATGAACGAATGACTTTAGCAATGCTGGAACGCATGTTAGTCCAAATAAACCTCTCTTTAAGAGTATCAAGAGTTTTATCTAAACCGGCATGTCCAGTTGCGTGATGAGCTATCCACACTAAATTGACAACAAGTTTAGGTGGCACGACTATTCGAAGCTTTGTATGCGCAGAGTCAGCATACTTACATACAATGTCTCCACTCAAGACAAAGTGTCGTGAATCTCTCTGTGTAGCTGCATAGTCAACATCAGTATTGTCCATGTAACCCTTAAGAAACCTGTACATTTTCCTAATTGGAGCGTGTCTCTTCTGTGACACACCGATTCGGGCTAACCTCCTAACGGTCTCTTGGTCTTGCTGCTCCAATAGTACATGGTGTATCTGCACATTTTTCACAGGGTTACGTGATAAAGCATCAGCCAGTAAGTTATCTTTCCCAGGCTGATGGATGATAGTGGCGTTAAACTGTTGGGTGAACAAAGCCCAACGTGTCAATCTGTCACTAGACATGTCAGTTTGTAGCATAAACTATCTGTTGATTGAAGTTCTAGAGGAAAGTTTTCAAAGAAAACTGCTGTTGGTTCCATTTCACCAGCGTAAAGATGTGCTCCGACCTCGAACCTGGAATCAGCGTCCTCGGAGAATCGAACTGCTTCCTCCTCCGGAAATTGCACTGCTCCGTGAATACGAAAGACATCCTTCTGGCAAAACTCTTCTTTGTGAGCCGGGTCCACCCTGGCCTCTCTTGAAAATTCCCTGAAGTTCCGGTAGGAATTCGCCATGAAGTTTATTGCAGTTATTTCCGCAGAAATATTCATAATCGTGGAGTATGAAAATATTTCCACTGTCATTTGATATAATTCAGCAATGGATTCACGATGCATGAGTGTAGTTGGATGTTCACTACATGCTGGTTTTTTAGAAAGATGATTAACGAAGTTCCATGCTGCTATTTCACTCCATCGATATATGTCCCAATTGCATTAAAGCCTTAGCCTTCCTTCTCAACTTCTGTTATAATCATTGAAAGCACTGCAAGATTATAATGTTCCATAGTGGAATGTATCGTTGTATTACCAAACGTATTCTCCAATATCACTGTTGTAATCCACGTGTCAGCCGTAGTGTATAATGTGGAAATTTTAAAAGTGTTTCTCATGTGGCGACAAAATCACTTTTGTTGGCAGCCTTAAAGTGCCAATATCTTTCGAAGTATAACTGTGAAATTGTTCAAATCTTCTACACACCTCAATGTTGTACTGCCCAATTGAATTATAATAAAGGCTGAAGTTAACTCTTTATATCTTATCAGGTAGAAACGTTAATGTGAGCGTTTCAACTTCACCTAGTTTCGAGCAGCGTAAAATGGAACTGCTCCGTGTTCGTTCGATGCGCCGGGCTTTAACCACACGCTAAAGACAACTTGCTTCACTTATTCACTCGAAAATGACTATATAACATCTGAAATATATATGCGGTATCAGACATCAGATATGACGATATGAGAGATATGAGAATATCAGAGCTCCTCTATCCTGTGCACGACCTTTTATCAACTTCTTAAGGGGCGTATCCATCCCTTCCATAGCCTGTTGCTCCGTCATCGCTGAAAGTTCTAACTTTGGCTATACTTGACGGATTTTCAAATTTCAAAAACTCAAAATTAATTTCTTCAAAATTCCAAATCAATGCCATAACTGAAAATAGATTTACACAATTCTGCATGCCAAAAGTAATTAAATATGATAGTTTCAGTAATCTCCGTCTTCTTTCCAAACTATCGTTCATTGGTTCGAGCCTTTCCTCCAATAGCGTAACTTCTTCCTTAGCACAATACCTTGTTTCCATGCGACTGCGTCGTAAATCTCAGATCTTTCTCGAACAAAATCATGACGTCACCAAGAATCTCAGCTCAAGCGGCCTATTTGCATAAAGTCTGCGTCATCCGTGCCTACGTCATGAGTATCCACGTCACAACTATGACATCCATAACTTTACTCATATTTTCCAATACAGCCACCGTGGTCTCAATATAATTCAATTTACGGGGGCAGTACATCCACTTTACAATAGGCAGCGCACGAGTAGATTCAACAAATGAGCTACGACGCGCGAAGCATTTCAACAAAGTCACGTTTGCGTTCATATACCATTCGTCCGATAGCGGTGAAACTAGGCTGAGATTTTGTGTGCACTCCAGGGAAGGTTTCTAGCTTAGTAAATCCCTTTAAAAATAGGTAGAGCACGAGTAGAATCAACAAATGAGCAACGGCGCGCGAAGCGTTTCAACAAAGTCCCATATAATGTCATATACCATTCATCCGATAGCGATGAAACTTGGGTGAGATGTTGTGTACACTCCAGGGAAGGTTTCTGGCTTAGTACATACATTTTACAATAGGTATGGCACCAGTAGATTCAACAAATGAGCGATGACACGCGAAGCGTTTCAACAAAGTCCCGTATAAAGTCATATACCAGTCGTCTGATAGTGATAAATGTTTGGTGAATTGTTGTGTACACTCCAGGAAAGGTTTCAGGCTAAGTAAATCCATTTTACAATACAAAGCGCACGTTTATATTCAACAAATGAGAGACTACGCGCGAAGCGTTTCGACAACGTCCCGTATACGTTCACATACCATTCATCCGATTGCGATGAAACTTGGGTGAGATGTTGTGTACACTCCAGGGAAGGTTTCTGGCTGAGTACATCCATATTACAATATGTAGCGCAAGAGTAGAATCAACAAATGAGCGACGACACGCGAAGCGTTTCAACCAAGACCCGTATGCATTCATGTACCATTCGTCCGTAGCTATGAAACTTGGGTGAGATGTTGTGTACACGTCATGGAAAATTTCTGGCTTAGTAAATCCACTATACAATATGCAGCGCACAAGTTGATTCAACAAATGAGGGACGACGCGCGAAGCGTTTCAACAAAGTCCCGTATAAGGTCATATACCATTCTGCCGTTAGCGGTGAAACTTGGGTGAAATATGGTGGACACTCCAAGGAAGGTTTCTGGCATAGTAAATACATTTCACAGTAGGTGGCACACGAATAGATTCGACAAATGAACGACGACATGCGGAGCGTTTCAATTCAGTCCCCTATGTCTTCATATCCCATTAGTCCGATAGCGATGAAACTTGGGTGAGATGTTGTGGACACTTACGTACGGTTTCTAACTTAGTAAATACATTTTACAGTAGGTAGCGCACGAGTAGATTCAACAAATGAGTGACGGAGCGCGAATCGTTTAAACAAAATCAGGTATGCGTTCATATACTATTCATCCGATTGCGATGAAACATTGATCAGTTATTGTGTACCCGCCAGGGAAGGGAACTTAGTAAATCCATTTCACAATAAGTAGCGCAAGAGTAGATGCAACAAATGGGTGACGACGCGCGAAGCGTTTCAACAAAATCCCCTATTGCGTTCATATAACATTCTTCGATTGCGATGAAACCTTGATGAGTTATTGTGTACACGCCAGGGAAGGGCTTCGACTTAGTAATACATTTCTCAATAGGTAGCGCACGAGTAGATTCAACAAATGAGTGACAGCGCACGAATCGTTTAAAGAAAACCCCGTATACGTGCATTTACAATTCATCCGATTGCGATGAATCATTGATGAGTTATTGTGTACACGCCAGGGAAGGGTTTCGACTTAGTAAATCCATTTCACAACAGGTAGCGTACGAGTAGATTCAACAAATGAGTGACAGCGATGAAACTTTTGAAAGTTGTTGTGCACGCTTCCACGAATGGTTCTAAATTAGAAAATCCATTTTACGATAGCTTAGAGGCAGTTAACATGTTGTGTATCCAAAAGCACTTCAAGAAACAGAATTTCAACGCCAATACTTTCTTTGATTGGCATTGCAACGCATGCCGGGTACAGCTTGTACATTATAAATAAAAGAAATCAAATTCAAAATAACATCAACAGGAAAGAAAAGGCAAAGCTTATTTCCAGTTTGAAAGCAATCCACGTATCGATATACGCTAAGTGACGGCTTTACCTAAATAGGAAATAACCAAATGAATATATGACATATGGTCGCCAATGCTTGCGTCCAGTTTTATGTCCTTGTGTATACACAGTAAGTGGCATCTTAGCTAAAATAAGAGGCAACAATGGCAAGCACATACCAGGATTTTACCTAAAAGTACAGTAATTATTCAGTAATAACGAAAGGCAAAATGTTTCTACAACTTACTCTTCAAAAATGCACTCTCAAACATATACAAGTATAAAAATATTCCCCATTTAAAAGACAGTTTTTTAAGCCTTACCGCTATTGTAATAATTCTTCTAAAACTTACCCCTAGTTGGGCTACCATAACCACTTATCTCAGGTAGTGGGGCAAGAAACTTTCTTTAAATGAATCCACAAATACACACGACACCACTTCCTTTAAACATACACATTTTTAATAATAGTTACTATCCACTTGTACGCACTACATTCATTGCCTGAAGAAGAAAAAAATACACTAACTGGCCTCCATCTTGCCACAAAATCACTTATCAACAACTCATCACCATGGCAACGTCCACATGCCATCTTGACCTCCTAGATCAAGGAAGCTATCATATGTCAAGGCCACCTCATGCTACCAGCCATGGCCACCACTGAGAATCTCTATGGAGAGAGACCACACAATATTCTCCCTGACGGCCTACCTACGAGTGTCGATGGCTGGCAGCCCAACAAAATAAAACAAACTAAAATACCTAAAAGAAATTCTGTAACCTACTATTGTTAGGTTACACTATGTAGTTGTAAAATTAAACTAATAACAGGCTGAGTTTACGGCCTAAAACGCGGACTTATCGATAGTTGGAGGCAATAATCAATAAGGACGCGAAGGCATTGACTAACTGAAATTGTGGCCAGTTACCAATAGATGACAAATAACAGAAAGTCGCATAAAATCTCTTCAGAAAATAATAATTAAACGATCAAGAGGCTTACTAACTGTAGATAAAGACACAATCACACGCGTAGGTATTTAATCACACCAAGAAGTAGACAATCAGTACTAAGATAAAGGGCATACGGACACAATTACCATTTTATACAGTTAGGAAAAAACGCCATACAATTTCCCGTTACATACAAATAGGAAAACGTGCTGATACCATTCCCCATTCCACACAGATAGGAGGCGCAGACCACTAAGCTACAAGGAAATTGTACGGATCACACAAGGAAGGGAAGGAACCAGGCGTAATTACATGCATTTTTTTTTCAGCTTACATAGAGATAGGGACACAAGCCCACACACCTCAATATATATTTACTAAGGAACAGATTAGAAATACACAACATACATCATTTTCCGGGAGTACAAGAGAGAGAACGTGGAAATCTCATACACATATTAACAATACCGCAGTTACGCTAGTGCCTAAGCGTAAAAACATCCAGCCACCAGGGGAGATGATAAGGCAGACGATATCTAGACGCTTGCATAAGCGGATAACAAGATAGATAAATGAAGAGACATAGCCCGACACACAGAGAGGTAATTTACACAGGTTACATGCGAACGATGTCACCAAAGTCTAGATAAATGATTATTATTATTAATATTATTATTCATATTGTTAAGGCCATCACCAACAATCGACACAACATTTACATCCACTGACACGCGAGAACACACAGTTACACACAGGAAAAGAGAAAAACATGGCCACTAAAAGGGGAGCCACACACAAAAACCCACCCGAGTAGTGCCAACACTACAGAGGCAGGGAAGGACATCCCAGGATGATAAACCATTCCAGACTCTACCCATAATGGAGATTAAGATAATAGAAACAAGAGAACACAACCCAGAGCCGGACAGTAGCATTGTAGTACAGGGACATTATTATTATTATTATTATTATTATTATTATTATTATCATAATTACCATTAACAATTTTTTATTTTAATAGACATACTAGCACTAGATCAGGACTAAAGCTGCTATGCTAGACGGATCATGATTCACCGTCGAAAGAGCATTTACTCTCATTATCCTACCGCAATAATTAATTAGCCTAACTATTATTCCTTAGCACTGCGTAAACACAAAGGTTGGTTGGTTCTTAAGTTTAGGGGCTGCGACAACGCGGTAAACACAAAGAATTACGATATAGGCATCCTAATTTCCCCCAGGGATCTTATACACACATTACGGAGACAGTAGCGCGGCAACATACGATTAAAACAGTGGTAGACACTGATGTAAACAAAACAGGGATATTTCCTTTTGTAGAAAAAGAACACACTATGACGGACAGCAAGACAGCGGGACAAGCCACACCGCGCGATATAAGCGTTGCTTAGTAACCTCGCGTGCGGGGGTGGGCGCGACACCAGACATTACATAGACACGCCTATAGAGCTGACTTCCAGCCAGCGACCTTAGACTTCATGACGCCAAAGAAGCTACTCGCAGCTAGGCCGCAATAGCAAGCTTAACTAGTAAACAAGGGGCCTACATGTCACACACACATAAAAACTACGCACATTAGCACCGAAATATTCTTATTATTATCAATACTTACCATGGTGAGGATAGGAAAAACGAGAACAATGGTATTTTAGTAAAACAATAGCGATATTATGAACAAATAATGATGATTAGAGCCAGAAAATGCGAGAATAATAACCGGAAAGAATGAGAATTACAATAAAATACTTATAATAAATATGAGGAGGCTACACCAGATTAATGACAGATAAGAGCGATTATGAACGCTGAAGCGAAACACGTAATAATGTAAGGAGAGTTATAGGAGATAACTATTAGTGCACTTTTCTTCTCAAATAGCAAAAGATCGATATTTACAGCCGAACATAGCACACAAATCCCAAATCAGTAGGTATTAATTAATAAATTCACCCCCGTAACACCCCAACCCCCCACGATTAAACCTATCAGCCAAATCCCAACAGACGCATTATGTAACCATCCCATACAAGCTACACGTAAAACAAAAATACAACACACCCCCCACTACTCCCATCTTATTAACAAACAGAGGGATAGCTGCTTCCACCCCAGACGCACAGAGCTCAAGCCTGAAGGAGAGGGGCGCATGGAAATAAATAGCAAACGCTTGATACATACATAACGGTCAAAGAAATACTAACAAAAATATCCCATTAACACAGCTAAAACATCTATATTTATAATTAACACAGCCCGCATGGACAACCCACTCTAACAACCCTCTATCCTACCCCCGAGCAATACCTAACACACGCTCGAACTCTTATCAACAAGCATGCAATCCCCATAACGAAAATCCCAGAAACGAAAAAAACAAAAGGAAAGACCGGAAAACAGAGATAGAAAATGGCCCAACAATATACCATCCCCACGCGCATGATAATCACAGACCCGTCAACCCACGCATGCACCCGGGAATAACCAAGCACTAATACACCACTGTAACCAAATAACATAACCAATGCATGTGCCAAAATAATCACCTACTAACACCCTAGACCTTATGTAAGAAGTATCAGCGTAAGAAATCCGTTAAGCTCAAAGTGCAAAAGCAGTCTATGCGACATTGATTCAAGACATTTTACACTACTCAAAACACTCTACACTAGCCAAGACACTCTACACTATTCAGAACGTTCTACGTGATACACTACTCAAGACAATCCTCAATAGACAGAACATTCCACACTGCATACTACCCACAATCCTAACAAGAAACACAAACAATCCTCGTGAGTGCACACTCTACCTGACTAGTGTGTCCGGGGGAGATCACGCAGGAAAGACCACGGTTAGAACAGAATCAGACTTTATTAAAAAAACAGAGTCAAACATTTTTACAGCAAAACTAGACGAGTTAGGACAGAACTAGTTGCGGATAGGTGCCTAGCCAACACAATTTCCGACGCGGCGTTCAGCCTTAACATAAGGTGACACCAGCCATACTGTGTGATGACGCCTTTGAACTAGCCAGGAGGCAGGTGACTTACCTCGACGACCCATTATGACTAGACACTTTAGTTAGCATAAGTACGTAAATAAGGCGCCATTGCGAGGCAGCCAAGAACTACATGTGGGTAGGCGAAGAAAGAAGAAGAAGAAAGAGGATTGAATTTGAATTTATTCATAAATAACTGCCACTGAGGCTAAAGAGCCCCTTTATGTAGCGTATACAATGTTCTGGCTGGAAGTTATGTAATAAAAAAATAAAAATACAAAATAAACCTAGCTTAACAACTAAGAAAAACTAAATATAAAATATACTTATAACTAAACGTGCCAATTACCAGATACTTCATACAAAATGAATTATACAAATTAGAATATAGAATAATTAAATAAAGAACCTACCTAATAATGTATTATATCTATTAAAAGAAAACAAATTATAGTACAGTAACAAAGGGTACAATTTTGATGTAAGTATAATATGATCTATTATTAAAACAATTACATGAGAGACATGATTACTAGAACTACTATCAATTCCACGAAAGTTGTATCTTGGATACTAAAAATATTATAGAAAGCTGTATGGCACGGATATATTTCAAAAGTTTTGTATGGAATATTTATATTTTTGATTCGTATTCCTTCAGGAATCTTGATATTAGGTATTTCTTGAGTTGTGTAGTGTTAACAGAGTTTGTAAATGAGTGAAGGTGGAATGTATTAAAGAGCCGTGAAGCTGTGCAAAGAAATTATTTATTGTATTTAGTTGTAGGATTGAAATAATAATGAATATGAATAATAAATGATTGCCCGGCCATAAGCCCGGATGATTCGATGATATATGAATATGAAAGATAGATGATTTTCCGGAGACGCCCGACGATGCGATAAATGGCGAATCGGCATTGTAAGTCCGAAGGTGCGATAACAATACGATAATAAAGCGAGAATAAGGCGATTTAGAAGCGAATTAGAGGCGGTAAATAAATGACAACGAGCGCTTACATGGACAGAGAGCTCATATTAATAATTGTATATTTCATTTCAGGATGAGCTCCATCACAGCGACCAGAAAATGATCATAGTGACAGGTAATGTGGACCGCTGATAACACACTATAAAACACATTTGTTACACTATGCCACACCATAACATTTTACACTTTTACACAAACACACCAGAGCCATAAATTTAAGCAGCTTGGGTAGGTTTCTGCTAAAAATTAAGCTTACCCACAAGGGAAGATGAATAAAGAAGTAAAGGGAAGTGGGTTTCGGACAGAGGAACAAGTGTAGATAATAGGAAGAAAGTCCAACACTAAATACAAACAATTTTAAAGAAGAGTGTCACCGCAAAGCCCGTGATATCACTAAAGTGAGCGGGGACCCGAACACAGCTAACGGGAAACGCAGCTAGAGCTTGGGCTATTTGCAGGCGAGAAGAGGAGGTACCTTCCTTTCCAAGCCAAGATTCAGCTACTATGGGGAAGGGTGGTAGTCTGGCAAAGAAAGAAATAATGAGTTTCCTTTGTATCTTTTCAAAGGAGTTTGTTTTAAACAAATATTTTGAAGATTACAAATAGTTTGAATTGGCCGTGATGTTTTAACACTTGAAATTGTAGAATTTCTAGAAAGCGACCGAAAGTGATCATAGTGACAGGTAATTATACCCTTGAGAATAATTTTGGTAAGAGCACCAATAGTTGTATTTAGGAATGACTAAGCTTTTACCCAGCAAAGAGCCGACTAAAAGTTTAGACAATGAGAAAAAACTTAAATTCCGAAAACCAACCATAAGTTGTAGAATCTCAACAAGCAGGAAGCTGGCGTAGCGAGCTATGCTTGCCTTACTGGCCAGTTAGAATTAGCTAGCAAAGCTAAGAGAGGCTTTAATAAGTTAATAACTAAGAGTTCTTGATAAAATGCAACTAAAAGTGGACCCGTTATTGATTTTATTTGTGAAGTTTTTAAAGTTAAGCCCATAGGAAGAGTAGGGGAAGACAGGATCTTGCCTAATCGTTGTTTTTGAGAAATGATAAATCAAAAGAATAAATCTTGATTTATTTAACACTGCAAAAAGAAGTAATTAAGATAACAAATATACAATTTAATTTTATGAACAATTGGGGTCGCAGACCTCCGAAATCATTTAAAGTTTGCACCAGGCAATTGACAATTTTTTGGGGGTTTTTAAACCTTTTATATGTGTTAAAATCTTCGTAAGATTTTGAATTGGTGTTAAGATTAATAAATGGAAGATAATTAACGTAATTAAAGTTGAATAATAAAGCAAGTACAAGAAGAGTACTTTAAGGATTTCTAGAACGGTGTTTTAGAAATATGAACTAATAACAGCTTCGAAAGTAACAACAAAGAAAAACAGAGAGAAATGAAAATAGAAGTTTCTATGACTTCTTGTTTTAATACAGAATTACGTTTAGAGGTTATACAAATAGGGCAGGTCACTTATTGTGAAACCTGGAGAGAAAAATTTAAAGGAAGTTTCTAGAACTTCTACATTTAAACAGGATCACGAGGAAAAAATGGGGCAAGTTGCCCTTTCGTGAAACCTGGATTAAAGAGATCATTGAAAGGTTTGGTAGACAATAACCAATTCTTGTGCTAGCAAGAAAAGAAATAGATTAAAAAGCAGTTTCTGACTGCTGATATTGATACAGATTGAATACATGATACGAGGAGAAAATTGGGAGGGCGCCTATGGTTTGGCGAGGCCTCGTTGCAAAATACATAAATTTAAATATTAACCTAATTTGTTAGTAAAGAGGGGTTGAGGAAGAGGAAATAGGAACTTTGTAGAGAAAGTTGTTGGCCTATTTTATATTTCGGACGAGCGCGACGCGGATGAGAAATCGAACGAGCACTGTTTCACTATAGTCTATTGACGTTGCTGAAAAGTTCACTATTGTAACACAGAAAGTTTATAGCAAGGAAAGTTATTGCGATGGTGAAAAATAACTAGTTGCACTAGGTTTGCGAGAGTCTATTAAGTTGAAAAACTTATAGGTTATAGTTGAATGCAGCAGAAAAGTTCCAACGGAGGAAGAAAAACTTAGGTGTTTATTAGCAGTTCATAAGGAATATTCCTTAATTTGAAAAAGTATTCCCATATGCGAGTGGAAAATACTAGAAGGTTTGACTTATAGATGAATTGTTTAGCATGGAAAGTTCCAGAACAATCATGACGGTTGAAATTGAAGGAAAAAGTCCAGCGGTGGAGCGAGCTAAGCTTTCTACAGACAGTGGGTAATTTAACGATGTCCCACGTTGTGAGAAATTATCTCAGTTAATAAGCATAAGAAATGCTGCTTCATATTATGATTAACTTGGATAGTCAAAGCCCAATCTCGAAAATCCCGCGAAGATGGCTATTGCCCACATTTAGATATATCACACTGTCTGTAAATGATGGATAGAAAGCATGTAGCTATTTAAGATCAATTAAAAGTAGTTGAAGAACGTTGAAGTAGTACTTAGCTCATTTCTGATGAACGGCGATTCCTTGGTGACCGTTAGTCAGGAATTCACAACAGGGCGAATATTTGAAAGTTTTTCTCTCGAGGTGAGGAGACGAGCTGTAGTTAAGCTCCGACTGAGAGTCTAGACGACTGAAGCACAAGTGAGGCCAGCTCGACGAAGCGCGGAGAGACCAGGGAAGGGAAAAAAGTGAGGGTAGGAGACAAAAGGAATACACATAAGAATCACCAACATAACAGCAATAAATTCTCTTGATGAAATGGTATTCAAAGAGTTGATAGCAGGCGTCACTAATGAAGCCGGGTGGGTGAAGAAGTAGGCGAAGTCCTCTTGATCACGGAGATGATAGCTGGCGATAGCGACGAGATCTGGTGGCCAGATTAGTAAGGAAGTCCTCTTGTACAGGGAAAAATCAGGACCTTCTATAATACCGGACCTGACACTAGCGGCGGGACAGATGAAAGATGGCTGTCGCTGTTGGTGATTACATGCTTTGTTTATAAGTTGAGTCGTTTTGTTTACGATGTGCTAGTGGTATGAATTTCGGTTAGCAATCTTCTCCTTTGATTATCTGTGCTTATTGATTATTGCTTAATGATATTACACGTTCGTGTAAGTAAATGTATGCATTAGTGCTTCATAAATACGAGATACCGGTGACTTCTGTTACGCTTGTGATACCATCACTATTGCCAATCAGAGGGTAAGTTTGGCCTATATATTATTCTATATAGGGTTTATAAATTATTAGTAATGATAATTCATTATGAGCAAGCATAGTAATAATTAACGTATTCCAATTTAAGGCCTAAGAAGATCTGAAAATTGATTACCGTACGTATGAACATAACCTACTTTTTAAATTGTCTGCAGTGTTCCCTCATCCAATTATACGCCTGCTAGTTCAAGGATATCAATCTTATCACGTACTTGGTGTGGATCCCGTTTTAATAAACTACCAGTAGGCTTACTCATGCATAGGCTATGCTAAAATTGTGGTGATATGCCTTGAAACTGTTGTGTGACTGGATGCAAATCCAATTATTATAAAGATAAGCCATTGGTGCCTATTTTCTAATTTCCTATCAGGGGAATTCAACCCACACCCAACTTCACGGAGCTGATGACCAAGAAGTCACAAGCCCATAAAATGAATTAACAGCAGACAAAATCACGTCATGATGTTATTTTTTGTGTTGGGTTGGATTCTGACACACGTCATGCGTTTGACAGAGTGCCATTTAATCTCATGAATAGGAATGAATGAATACGACAAGCCTACTTGTTGACGGATTTACAGAAGGCAGTCGTGACCTTATGATAGGAATTACCTAGGCATTTATCTTCAGTATGTGTGGGACCCCTTGGTAAACCACTTGCTGGGTGGCTATGCGGAGAATCGAACCCAACATTTACCGGTTTACCTCAAAGGCTGTGTGTACCCCGTTCTTACCCTTAGACTAGAATTAAGATTTTTTGACAGTCAGGAATCAAACTTGGACCCCAGAAGTGAGAAGCAAGAACTACGCCACCTGGTTGTTCACATTTATTTTTAAGTATAATATGTCTGTCTGTTAAGCCTCCGTGGCTTAGGCGGCAGCACGCCGGCCTCTCACCGCTGGGTCCGTGGTTCAAATCCCGGTCACTCCATGTGAGATCTGTGCTGGACAAAACGGAGGCAGACAGGTTTTTCTCCGGGTACTCCGGTTTTCCCTGTCAAAAATTTCATTCCAGCAACACTCTCCACTAACATTTCATTTCATCTGTCATTCATTTAATCATTGCCCCAGAGGAGTGCGTCAGGTCTCGGCAGCCGGCACAGTTCATATCCTCGCCGCTAGTTGGGGGCTTCATTCATTCCATTCCTGACCCGGTCGGAGACTGGAAGCAGGCTGTGGATTTTCATTTTCATGTCTGTCTGTTAGGTAGTCAGCCCGAAGGCTGGTTGGATCCTCAAAAGGCACTGCCGTTAGGTTATGTGGGTAGATACCCACAAAAACCCAAGGCAGAGCTATATTGAGGCATACTAAGCAAGAAGAGGAGTGAGGTAGATTATCATTGCTTTCCTCATTGAGTCAGTACAGCAGTACTAACCCTATGAGTAGAACCTTTCACAGCATCCACAGGCACTTACTGTGCCCTGAATGGCATTACTAAGTACCACCCATTCCTCAGTAGCTTCCATACAATCACAGCCATGAGTGAGACTGAGACATTGGTGATACTCTAGCCTGTGGCAACAGACACTGACTGTGCCCTGAAAGTCATTACTAAGCTCCACCCATACCTCAGTAGCTTCCATATAATCACAGCCATGAGTGAGACTGAGACTTCGGTGATACTCTAGTCTGTGGCAACAGACACTGACTGTGCCCTGAAAGTCATTACTAAGCACCACCCATATCTCAGTAGCTTCCATACAATCACAGCCAAGAGAGACTGAGACATCGGTGATACTCTAGCCTGTGGCAACAGACACTGACTGTGCCCTGAATGTCATTACTAAGCACCACCCATATCTCAGTAGCTTCCATACAATCACAGCCATGAGTGAGACTGAGACATTGGTGATACTCTAGCCTGTGCCAACAGACACTGACTGTGCCCTGAATGTCATTACTAAGCACCACCTATACCTCAGTAGTTTCCATATAATCACAGTCAAGAGTGAGACTGAGACATCGGTGAAAAGCCTCATTTTACTCTAGCCTGTGCCAACAGAAAAATGCAAATGTACTGCATTCATCAAGAGATGGCAAACAGGCCCAGAATAATAGGTAACTTACTAAAAAGAGATTGAAATTCCTACAGGAACATATACAACTCCCCCCAGGGGCTCACATCTAGTGGGACGTGGGTTGGCGACCACGGGGCCCCAGCTGAGTCCGGCATTGCTTCCACTTACTTTTGCCGGGCTCCTCTCCGTCTTCTTTCCTGTCGACTTCACTTGGTCAACTCTTGCTCTCTCCCGACCCCGACGGTATTAGGGTATCCGAGGCCTAGGGAGTCTCTTCCTTTCCCGCCTTAATTGGCCCTTGTCCCATCTTTTCTGATACCCTCCTTCTGTGAGGGGTCAGCCTTCTTTTTCTTTTCCTGTTATCTCCTGCCTTCTGCTCAAGGCCCTCAAGGAGGTAGGGTGTATGTAGCCCCACCACTTCTGGTGCACCCTAGATATTGCTACACCCTCAGGGGCTCACGGCTGGTGAGTTCGAAAGTTGGCGACCCCGAGGGATTCCTGAGCTGGGTCCGGTTTTCCCTCTTTTATCCATTACCTGTGGGGAGGACCCTCTCCTCTTTCACTTTCCTATCTGCCTTTTATGGCTCTCCTTCCTTCCAAGTCCCTCAATCCGCATTCCTCGAGGGTCGAGGGCATTTCTTTTCCTCCTGTCCTTTATTTGCCTTGTTCTCCTTTTGTTTTCCATTTCTTCTTCTAGTACAGTATATAAGTTAGTAGTTAGTTTTAGTTATAGTTTACATTTCATTATCAGCTTCACCATCACCCAACATCAACATCATTATTTACAACTTTCCCTGTTCACTCAGCCAAGATATTCTACAGATCTCTCCTGTGGGTCTCAACATTATTTTATTTTATTCCTTTCCTGATGGAACTCCGGTAGTACCTTATTTTAACTCCCTGGGCACCTCCCCATGCCTGTCCCTTACACAGCTACACACACTACTACAATAATCACGTAATTGGAGGAATTCAACCCAAACCCAACTGCACGGGGCTGATGGCCAAGATGTCCCAAGCCCATAAAATGGATTAACAGCAGACAAAATCACGTCATGATGTTATTTTGTGTTGTGTTGGATTCTGACCAACGTCATGCGTTTAATGCCCGACCACCAACTACGGCGGCCATCTTGGATTGCAGTGTCAGGTCCGGTAGTATAGAAGGTCCTGGAAAAATTGAGGAACTTCAGAGATTCGCTGCTAGATGACGCTAGGTGGGACATGGAAGATATATATCTAGAACAGACTCACAGGTAGTGTAAGTAAAATATACCAACAAAGAGAAACCAGGAGGTCACTGTTGGTGTTTGAGAAAAAGGGAGGAATGAAATAAAGCAAAGAGAAGCAAAAGCTTACTCTGTCTTACCGTGTATTCCAAAGAATACCCCACAGCTAATATAAGATTCCAGCTGGCATAGGTTAAGATAGCACATAAGGCGCCAAGAAAAAAGCATATGCGTTATACGTAGCAATTGACGAGTGTCTAAACATGATATATGTACTAATTAGTATGCGTTCTATTTCAGATCAGTAGACGAGGCGATATTTATAATCACCATATGCACACTTTCTATTCTTTTACAGATGGCGTACATATGTACATACAACTTTTGTAAATATACTTTCAAACGCCCAAACACGAACACGCCTCCCTCTTCCCACAACACGTTGTAATAACACTTTAATTTAACAATACACACTAACTACCACAGAACAGGATGATAAATCCGTGCCAAGGTAATAAGTACCTGAGGGGTACCTATTGACCATGGGTGGATAGAGAACGATACCTGCCATGGGGTGTCACAATACGGGAGTAACAGCTGGCATGATTTTGTGAATGTCAGTCCTTACTGCCAAGATAGGCGCTCACCCACAGTGGGTAGCCTATTTACCGTAAGATAGCATAGGACGGTCATATAGGATTAAGAATAGTTAAGGCTAGCGCGCATAAGAATAATTGTTTGGCCATGTAAAGAGCTCTACACCAAAGTTACCAGGATTATTGGGATTATCGTTGTTATTATTATTATTATTATTATTATTATTATTATTATTATTATCATGAGTACATTATTATTATTATTACCATGAGATAGCCCTAGTATCATTACAAGCATTATTATTGCTACTACGCGAATTATTGTCATTATTATTATTAGTAGTAGTATTAGTATTACCATTGTCACTACGATCGCCATTGTTTGTGTACCGTGATTTTCACGTTACAATGCCTGATATTTCTACAACTTGCCCCTGTACATGAACTTAACTTAGAAATCCAACCTACAACAATAAGATTCATTTTTCCATGTATTTCCCACAAATCTTCTAATATTATCAGCTGTGGCCAATGAGATCGCGATCCTGTCAAAAGGTGGTTGGCTATTGCTGTAGATCCAATCAGATGCCAATTGCAAGTGCCGACAACTGTTAAGGAATAATAATTGTGACTTTCTAATAGGCAAGTTTTGGCCTAATCCGAGGTTGTGTTGGCAGTTCCGAATCAACACTGAATTAAGGTCAACAATTTAAACAATAAAACATCGACAGTTCATCTTGGAATACTTCGCAAGAGAGATGTAAAATTTTTATAGTTCTTTATCGGGGCGAGTTTTGGTTCGTGTCGGAGCCCGAAAATGTTATATTATGTTCGGCGATACTGAATCAAAATTGGTAACATTGTTTCCTTATATTTTTTGCGGCCCAACGGTGAGGGGATCCTTGGCTTGGCTGAAATGTCCGAGAATCATGTTTCTTTATTTATTCTGGTTTCTGTCTCACATTTTCTCAACTTTATTTGGTAATGGGTTCGGAAACTTGCGTTTTTCTTATGTCATTCCTATTTGTTGTTTGAGTATTTACCTTGTTTTATTTTGGGTGTCTTATCTTTCATTCTTTCGTGGAAGTTTGGGTTGAATTTTAACTTATTCCTTTTGCCATTCCTGGGGCCTTGTGCCTTTCTTGTGTTTTGGGGGGTGCTCGGGCATTTTCTGCCAAGATCATTGGGGGCTTTGCTGTCGTCGAATTCCTGATGCCATGTTTTCTAACCTACTATGGTGCGATCCACAGCTCTCATAAAAATTATTGATTATTGATATTCCATTTAATCTTGGCCTACTGATGGTCGTAACTTTCGTTTATTAAGGTTTTTGTTTCCCTATTATTGCCGTTTCCTGGCGACTGTCGCCAAATTTAAAAAGTAAACCTTTTTATTATAAACAGTATTGTGATTGATGTTGCCTGAGGTGAACGTCTTTGATCCGTGTCATTGCATGAAGGATCTAATTTGTTATGCAAATAAGTCAATTCTTTTACGGATTTTCTTCGTATCGATGTTTCCGTTCCTAAAGCGTGTACCATTCTTTCTTTCTTTCTGTCTCAACATTGCTCCTTTTCCGATGTAATTATTCGGAATTTTTCATTTAAAGGTGGTTTAACTCTACCTCTTGTACGAGGTTTTCCTTTTGCCGTTTTATTTTACGTATTTTGGGCGATATTATTTCTTTTGCGTAGTTGATTTAATTTGGTGATTTTGGCACGCCCGCTTTCTTTCTTTCCCTTTATCTGTTACAGGCTTAATTTAATTGTAATTTTTTCCTAATGTTACTCTCCGTTATGTTTGTAATTATCCGTATTATTGTTTAATATATTTGTTAAAAGGATATTGCTTTCATTTCTTGGATGAGTACAGTATATGTTTAGTTTAGAAATTAACTCGGTTCTGGGGTTAGGGCCCTCTTCACGCTACGGTCTTCTTAGTACCGGTACAGTTTATTTCATTGACCTGTATGATCTTTGTTGTCATTATACTTGCGAATATTATCACATTGTACACATTATATTCATTTTAACACATGCCTTTCCATTTCATTCTTCTTAACGAACACACTTGTAAAAATGCCCCATTTTCTTCCACACAATAAAAACATTATGATAATACCCATAAATTACATCCCAGGGCATTTATTTTTCTTTAATCTTTATACTTTACACTTTAGCACATTTTACACTTTACATGTTACACCGTACAAAAATTGACCAATTTTTTCATCACGCTGCACGGACAGCAAAACGGTATTTTATTGCCAAAGATGTGTTTTTTACTCTCTGCGTCAACGCTAGGATATAATATATGATCTAGGATGTTTAACTTAGAATTGTGATGTCTAACTTTTTATTTATGATTTTGATTTATGTTGTTGATTTATGTTCTTTAATTTTCACAATTGATATGTTTACATTGTAATTAATTTTATATAAGAAAAGAAAGTACATGTATAATATTGCCCCAAACCCACACCTTTCCGAACTCTGAGCACACGACGCCAAACACTACAGAGAAAGACACTTCCAAAGCTACGACCCATACACACCCCCACACATACAATTAGCCTACCACGAGGCTACACACTCTACATACACTCCCCCATCACCAACACCACAGACCAGAGGACTGAGGAAAGAAGAAAGAAGAGAAGCAAAGAAGAGAGAAGATAGGAAGAAAAGAAGAGAACTACTCCTTACGTCTGAATACAGTCGATGAGGCCGCCGACTAACCCAAAAAGGGGAGTTGTTATACATTTAAGAACATCTAATGTTCTTAAGAGATACATTAGCATACAGCTACCACTACCTGAAGGCACCCACAGGATACACCCCCAAATTAACACTTTCTGCCCACTATCTACTACACCCCTTTAGTCCCCATTGCTAGACAATCAACAACAACAACAACATGTACCCACTGCTTTACCAGTATGTCTCAACACCAGCCACGATCCAAACAACTGGGTCAAGAATGCAATGGAATACTGGCCCACATTAGCGAAACCTATAAATTTCAACACACCACAGGCTCCCTTGTATTTTGCCTGCCGAAGGCCTGACGGACGACAACCTCATCGGACACCATTCTCAGGTATATGTGTGTGTGCTCACGAGTTTACATCCTTACAATAACTCCCACCTTAACCCTCACTTGCACATTGTTAACGTCTTTTGTTTGACACTTGGAAGCCATAAGAACTGAAGATTGATTAGCGAAGTCTTAGCACTTCACATACAAGTAATTATAAAACCCCTACTTTCTAAACACCAGTAGTCCTACAGCTCACTTTATTTACACGCTGACCTCATACCCCTTCAATCCCCACCTTGTTGAGGCTCAGCGGTCTAGCTATATGCCTCTCACCAAGGCGGTCCGGGTTCGATTCCCGGTCATTGCATGTGAGATTTTCGAAGTGAAATGCCATGTCCTGTGGTTCGGATTCCACGTAAAAAGGAGGTCCCGTGGCTCATGATCTCGAGATTAACGGTCACGTTAAACTACAAGCTTCCTTTCCTTGTTGAGGCTAGTGCTATTTAATTACATGTAAACAATCGGTAAGCAGTTAGTCTTCCGACTTGCAGCGGAACTCAACTCAGCAGTTTCGTTCCGCTCGGCGATCACGCATTTCCCTGATACTGTAGCGACACGCTCGTATTTAGGCAGTCGGCATACTCTTTGTTAGCCAACTTAAAGCATGCCAACCCTGAGCTCACCAGACACTCTGAACACCTGGAAGCTTTCCCTCGCGTTACGCTTATTTCACGTAACCGATCCATCCGCACCCCTATAGAGGAAATCCCCCAAAACAGCCCCCGAAACTCCTCCGCTTTACACAACCCCCATTACGCCGTTTCAGACCCTAAGAAGGCTAAACAGTATTGGATCGCACTTTTCCGATGTATCTTGCTCTGGGAGTTACGATCCTACATTTCTGACTCTGAAGCGGGAGGCAGAGACTCATCCATTGTCCTTTGCCAATGCTGCTCCGGAGTCCTAAAATGTACCATTCCCTGAATGGGAACTGCAGGGATACGGCTCCTGGACCGGATAACATAATCAAATGTTAAAACATCTGTGCGAATCCAGTAAAAAACAACTGTTGGTCCTCTTCAATCGTATATGGATTGAAGGGGAGTTTCCTTCTCAATGGCGAGAGGGGATCGTTATTCCGATTCCCAAGGCTGAAAAGGATCCCAAGTTTGTAAACAGCTATAGGCCAATAGGTGTGACAAATGGCCTATGTAAGCTGCTGGCGAAGATGGTCAACCGTCGACTGGTGTGGTCCTTGGAGGAGAGAGGTCTCCTGTCTGAGTACCAGTGTGGATTACGCTCTCATAGGTCCACCACCGACCATCTGGTGCAATTTAGAGCGCCATACAGGAGGCATTTCTCCAAAAGCAGCACCTAGTCACGGTTTTCTTTGACCTCGAGAAAGCCTACGACACCACATGGCGCTACGGGATCCTTTCCACCCTACATAAGTGGGGACTCCGTGGTGATCTACCAACTTTCATTGCGAATTTCATGTCCGACCGACTCTTCCGTGTAAGGGTTGGTAGGACATTATCGCAATATTATACCCGAGAGAATGGGGTTCCTCAGGGTTCTGTGCTAAGTGTTACCTTGTTCGCGATTGCCATAAACGGCATTGTTGCCGCCGCCGTGTCCACGGTAGTTTCATTGCTGTATGTAGACGATTTAGCTCAGCGTTTCAGCCCTAGAAGTACGGCAATTGTGGAACGGCAATTGCAGCTAGGTATTAACCGGGTCTACAGGTTGGCTCACGACCGGGGTTTTAGTTATTCAGCAGCGAAAACCTCCGTCGTCCATTTTTGTGGGCTCCGAAGGCAACATTTACACCAGGAACTACATCTCAGGGATGCTGCGTTGCCGTTGGTTGACACTTATCGCTTCCTGGGGCTCCATTTTGACAGCAAAATAACGTGTCAGCACCATATTGTTGTATCCGTAGGGGATACATACCCTCACCCTACAATTTACATCCCTAGGGGTGGAAACAACAACCATCCCCTACATCATACATTTCGTCCCCAAACCCTAAGACATTTTCTAACACATTTTACACCGTCTATGCACTGCTTTAACCCCGATAACCTCAGGTGAGCTTCCGGATGAACTCCCTCGACCTCTCTAGGTGTACCGACCTAATTGGAATGCGAAATTCCGCACACACAGCAGGCCACAAGCTATAAAGCCAGCAGGTACACACGTCTCCAGATGATTCTTGTAGTGCCAAACCTTTGAAGAGCGACTCTACGTCGGGCTGCCATCTGGGTGAGTGTATTAGCGAGTATCTTCCCACACACACACATTTCCACACTTTCAACCCTTAACTGTTGCTTGTACTGTAACGCATCTAGATCGGTAGCACTAAAGCTGCTCTCAGAACTATTAATACTTCTCTATAGGAGTATCTATTAAAATCATTAGTCTCTAGCTCACTGGTATTTTAAATCATTTAATTAGTTCATAAGTTCCTACCCCTGAACCTTACCCAAGTAGGATCCACTAGCATTGATTATTTAATTGTCTTGAGGTATCAGCTGAACAGTCAGTTGGCGCACCGCCACGGAACTCGCGTCAGCGTATTTGTTGCAGCCTTTTCCAGCCTTAACGCGCTGTCTGCAAGTGAGCAGCGCCGCAGCACTCTAGATCACCACCCGTTAAACAAACCCTTTCACCGCCGTCACACCCTCGAGCTACCCCAGTTGTCTGAACACCTGGGAGCTCTCCCTAGAGCTACGTCAACACCCTAGACAGCTCAGTTTCATACCACCCGCTCTACACTAATCCACACATCCCCTGACACCCTAAAATCACACCCCCTCAAACACAACATTGTATAGGGCACACCAGAACCCATACAATATACGGCAACTGAAAACGACGTGTCTCAGGAAACTGAACATGCACAAGTTTATTAGTGGCACTACGTGGGGGGCTGACCGTGCGTTGCTGCTACAGTTCTACCAAGCCCTCGTCCTTTTCTGGCTAGACTATGGTTCTGCGGCCTACGGTTCAGCAAGGCCGGCAACCTTGAAATTGCTGCACAATATCCACCATAGTGGCGTTAAGCTGGCTACCGGTGCCTTCCGGACCAGCCCGATACCCAGCCTAATCGCCGAATCGGGTGTTCCACCTCTAAATTATAGACACCAAGATATGCTTTTAGCATATGCTGCCAATGTGCGTTAAATGCTGCAACATCCGAGCTATGGAGCTCTCTTCAGTACCCAATACCACCAGACGTACGCCAACCAGCCTCATGCCACTCGGCCGGTTGATATTAGACTTGATAGCTCGTGTACTGAAATAGGAGTGGCTGTAGGTCCCTGTATGATCCGGACACCTAGCGAGGTGCCTCCGTGGCAAGTCCCGCGTCCAGAAATTTGGTTAGATATACACCGAGGTCCTAAGGTGAACACGGATGCCTCCGTTTATCAGAGACAGTTCCACAGAATAGTTCACCAATTTCCGGACGCTGGCATTCTCTACACGGTCGGTTCGAAGGTGGACGAGAAGGTGGGTTGTGCTTACGTTATTGATGGTGCAAATACCAAGATCTCTTTGCCTGAGGCCTGTAGTGTGTATACTGCGGAGCTCGTTGCCATCTGTGAAGCTCTGCGTTTGCACACCAGAATGCACGAATCCACTTTCTCGTGTGTACCGATTCGTTGCCATCTGTGAAGCTCTGCAATTTGCACACCAGAATGCACGAATCCACTTTCTCGTGTGTACCGACTCTTTGAGTTCGTTGCAGTCAATTGCTACATGTTTCCCGCACCCCCCCCCCCCCCCTAGTGCAGCGACTCCACGACCTACTAGCCGGGTTGTGCCGCGCTGACACTTGAATCTCCTTTCTATGGCTTCCAAGCCACATGGGAATTGCGGGAAATGAGTTAGCGGATCAAGCTGCAAAAGAGGCGGTATCATTACCACCTCGACCAACGGAGGTACCCACTAGAGATATTCACTCTCAGTTACGCCTACAAGTTCTGACATTTTGGGAGAGTCAGTGGCTAGCTGACCCACTGCCCAGTAAACTGAGAGCGATAAAGGGAACTAATCGCATGTGGCGGAGCTCTTTCGGGTCACGGAGAGAGTCTTTCATTATGTGTAGGCTAAGGATAGGTCATGCAAGATCCGCCCACTCGTACCTAATGAGGAGAGAAGACCCCCCCTCCCCCACTTTGTACCTGTGGAGCCGTTTTCACCGTGGCCCACATTTCAACCGAGTGTGTGGATCTTGCTGACTTACGAAGGAACCTTGGTTTGCAGATGATTCTCAAACTTATATTAGACGATGACGTGGTGGCTGTTGATCGCGTTATCCGCTTTATAAGTGAGAGTGGGTTAGGGCCAGCAGTCTAAATTTTCCAGTGTACATTGACTCAACGACTTGCTCGTTTTTGAATGATAATTTTTATTTTTCCGTAATTTTTGTTTATTTTATAATCATTATTTTTATTTAATTTTTTGTTTTATTAATTCTAGTTTTTTTTTCAAATTCTAGTGCCCACCTCTAAATTTTAAATTCAATTCCAAATGTGTATTCTTTAATCTGTTTTAAGAGGAGCAGATGACCTCGTAGTTCCTTCCCTTGAAACAACAATAAATAACTAACTAACTAACTCACATTGAGACGCTGAAAATGAGCTTTGTCTCGTTTTTCTACGCCCATTTCAGCATGAATTTAAGGGGCTAGGCCCCCTTTTATGAGAAGTACGAATAAGGCTTACATCAATGATTACTTTCGTGCCTCTGAAGAACATCTCTACCAAATTTTACGTTGATACACTCAGTCGTTCTCGAGTGATACGCGTGCAAAGTTGTACAAAGACATACAGACAGACAAAAATGTTGTTTTTGCGCGCAATTGTCATAAACCAGTCTGAAGCGCGTTTTTTAACTCAAATTTCTGTGGAAATTCAGAAAAAACAGACAATCTCTCATTTTTATATATATAGGGATTTTCTAAATTTTAACGAAGGGCCAAATTTGGAAAATTTTGATTTATTGAATTTATAATTTTATTTAGCATTTAATGTATTATTTATATTTTTAAAATATTTATGATTGACATGAATGAGTAGGGGCGTATAAGAAATTTGTCTTACGAGGGATGATGAAAAATTATTTATGGGGTGAATGGTGATATTTTGCGAACGAATGATGGGATTTGGATATGTGGAGTGTGAAATAACTTGGGTTGAAGCCCTTTTTGTATGACCGACTGGTTAATATTTTTTATTTTATTTTTCAAAGAAGTTGAATTTTTAAAGTAGTGATTATTGAAAAAACTGTGAATTGGAGAACGTGGTGCGACGGGTCATCATTCATTCCCGTGTCTGGTCAACATTTCCAAAATACTGCAGCTGCGATGGCCTTGTTACTTCCTCTAAAAACATCTTCCATTGTGCATGGGTTGTCCAGGAGGGGGCAGGTAAGTAGGTGGCTTGGGTCTTGTTCAGCTCCACATTCACAAGAGGTGTCTGCGTCTGCTGGAAGGATCCCCCATTTTTGCAGGTTGGTCTTGCATCGAGGGACACCCACTCTTAAGCGGTTGAGGGACCTCCACACAGGATAAGGTAAGTCGGCGCCATGAGCCAGTTCTTCCTTTGGTGACATATCTGTGGGCAGTGAGCTCCTCCATCTATTGAGACGAGTTGTCTATGGTGTTCTCTCCAGCGGCAGAGTCCTAGCAAGGAAACTTCGCGGGATCTGAGGCGAGACCTTGCTGCCTGTTGCCCTTATAGTGGATGTCGATGGTCATTCTCCTGCTTGGTTCTCTCGGCGTCCGCAGCAGTGGCCCTCCGGATGTTGGGTGGGGGGCTATTCCAACAATAGGGTATAGTTTGTGCACTGGTGTTGGTTTCAGGCATCCCGAGATTATCTTTACAGTGTTGTTGACAGCAGTATCAACCTGCTTAGCATGTGCTGAAGCGTTCCACACAGGAGCTGCATACTCAGCGGCTGACTCACATAGTGCAAGTCCGGAAGTCCTCAGGATGTGCGGGTTGGCTCTCCAGGTGCGACGGGTGAAACCAAAGCTTATGATGCCCCCTTTTGAAACCACTGTTTATTATTTTTAAATTTTGACAAGGGGCCTGACGACACACTTTGAAAACTTTGATTTTTTGATTTTAAAAAATTATTAAATAGCTAATCATTTATATAATAATAATAATAATAATAATAATAATAATATTTTATTTACCATTGACAGGAATTTAAACTAGTGTAATGATGGCTGCCGCGCGCACGGTGATTAGCAGCGACTTTCCCTTTGGTGGTGTGAGGGTAGACCACCCCTTGAGGAGGGGGTAAAAAATGTAATGAGTTAATAATAATAATAATAATAATAATAATAATAATAATAATAATAAGCAAGCTTGTCGTTTAACGGCACCTCCATTTTACGTTGAATACGAACCACAGGACATGCATTGACCGGGAATCGGACCTGGATGATGCATGCAGCTTGTCCGCTGCGCCACTGAATGCTTAATGAATAATAATTTAATTTTAATTTATTTTATTAAACACTATTTATGTTACATTATTGTGATATGTCTCACGAATCTGATGACAGTACAGATTATCTGTGAGACATATTAATTATTAATTACAACATATATATATAGATTATATTTCAGTACAAGAGTGCATGCATTTTTTTTGTAATGTTAATGATAAAATATTAATGTAAATAATTAAAGATACAAAAACTTACACTATGGTAGTTATATTAATAAATTTATGTTATGAGTTAATGTTTGGTTAAGTAATATTTTTTTATGCGACTTATAGCTAGTTGTTTGCTGTTAATGTTTGTCAGTCCAGGTGGTAGTTCATTAAGTAGTGATGGTATAATATAATTTAGTCTCTTGAAACCATAGCTATTTATACATAAAGGTTTAACATGTTTAGTACTTGTTATGGCTCTTGTTTGTATGTTGTGAGAGACCTTATGCCTGAATCTTGGATCATGGTAGTAGAGATTCAGTACAGTAATTTGAAACAACTCTTTAATATTAAAATAAGGGATATCAGTGAAATATTTAAAGAACCTGTTTTGGCTATCTTGAAGATTATTAATTAAAGTTGTGTTTTGATTTCCCCAAGCTGCTATAGCATATCTTAATTTGCTTTCAATCAGAGCACTGTAAATTGTTTTGTAAGTTTTCCTATCTACATAAAATCGGAAATTGTAGAAGATGTAGAGATTTGCTCTTAGGTTTTTTATTATGTTTACTGTGTGTGTGTTCATTTTAAAGTGTTCATCAAGGGTAATTCCTAGGTATTTTTGTGTCGAAGTACTATTTATGAAGGTGTTACATTTGCAACCTGCCAGGATGTTTTGGTGTATGCATGATAAGCTGTGGTGCGTTAGTTTGTATTTTTCTTGTGTGAAGTGATCAACTCTGATGTGCATTATTTTAGATTTGGTTGTATTTATATACAAATTATTGTCATGACACCATCTTGTGATGTTATTGAAGTCTTCTTGAAGTCTCTCAAAAGCTGTTTTAGAGTCTTTATGTATGGTATATATAGTGGTGTCATCAGCATAAATAAATATTTTACTGTGTTTAATGGCTTCATTCATGTCGTTTACGAACAGGTTATATAGTGTAGGTGAAATAATGCTGCCTTGAGGGATACCTTGTGTTCCTTCTACTGCGTCACTGATAGTGTTATTGACCATAACTGCCGTTTCCCTGTTTTTCAGATAGCTTTCAAATAGTTTGTAAGTCGTGCCTCTTATTCCAATATCGTGTAATTTAGCAAGTAGTTTATTGTGATTTATTGTGTCAAATGCTTTAGAAAAGTCAAGAAAAAGTACCATTATGTGATTGTTCTTATTTAAGGCATTATTTATTACATTGGCAAATTCAGCCAGGAGTAGTTCAGTACTTTTCCCCTTCCTAAAACCGTATAGGTGTCCCTTTAAAATATCATATTTATTTAGGAAATTCTTCAATCTCTTATCCAAGCATTTTTCCATTATTTTGTGGAGGATTGATAAAATGCATATTGGTCTGTAGTTGCCAAAGTCTAAGTGATCGCCATTCTTATATATTGGTTTAATAATTGTGTATTTCAGATATTTTGGTATTATGCCTGATTCGAATATCTTGTTTATGAGATGTGTTATGATTGGTATCGTTTTTTTGGATGTTGCCTTTATGTCTTTCAAGCGTATATTGTCTACCCCAGGCGATTTGTCTGTTTTTAATTCCTTAATTATGTTTTCTATTTCATATTCATCAGTTTCAAGTAATGTAAAGGAATTCATTAATGTGTTTCTATTTGATTGCCATATGTTGATACTACAGTTATGAGCTAGGCTGTTTATTTTTTCACTAAAGGTATTGATGAATTTATTGACTATCACTTCGTTAGTATAATGTAATATTAAATGTTTGTTTATGACTTCATTGACAGTTTGTGTTTTCCGACCTGTTATATCATTAATGACTTTCCACATTCCTTTATTATCGTTTTTGGAACTATTTATCTTATTTTTAAAATATTGATGTTTTGTTTTGTTTATTAGCTTATTTAATTTGTTTCTGAAAGCTTTGTATTCATTTTTTATTGTAATATTATCCTTGTTTCTGAGCATTGTTTTGTAAAGTCTGTCTCTTTCCTTACATTGTATTTTTAGGTCATAAGTGAACCATTGTTTGCTTTTCCTGTGTTTACGAGTTGTTATGTAAGATGCTTTTTGGTAGATTTCCTTAAATTTGGTTGTTATATTGTTATATATATCATTAGGATTTTTTAATTCAAGGCAATCTGTCCAGTCTGTGTTGTTAAGGCTTGTGTGTATTATAGTATCGTTCATTAGCGTAATGTACGATTCATTATCTTGTAATTGTGTCTTATCATTTTTTGGCCAAATACCTGCATATGTTATGTAGTGGTCAGAGATATCTGATTGTATGACTGCAGAGGTATATTGATCTAGTCTGCTACGATAGTTTATGTGATCAATACATGTTCTCGAGTCTAAATTTGGATCATAACGAGTACATTGAGTGATAAGTGGTAGGAAACCATGAGTTGCCATAATGTTTGTATATTTGATAGCTGATAGACTGATGTCATTAGATAAAGTATCAATGTTGATATCTCCTAAAATGGCGTATTCGCTGTACTTACTAGTGTGTTGTGTTATATGTGTCTCCAGTTCATCAAGAAAGTCATTTATGTTAGTGCTAGGTGGTCTGTAAATGCATGTTAATCCAATCTTTTTGTTCATGTGAAGTATTTCTATTACCATTGATTCATGAGTATTGGAAATGTATGAATTGTGTGTTCTAATAGCCATGTTGTTCTTTACATATATGGCTATGCCTCCTCCTTTACGATTTGTTCTATTACAAAATACAACATTAAAATTATCCAAAGTAAATAGGTAATTATTAGATTCAAGTATGTTAATTTCTGTTAAGCAAATAATATCCAGATCATTAATTTTCTTGCCTAAGGTTATGGTTAAATAATCCCAGTTTTTTGATATAGATTGAATATTTAGAGAGAGGATATTGATTTCAGCATTATTTCTAGTCTTATTACCATTTTCGACGAAATCGGGTATATTGAGAAATGTGAGTTCATTTTGTATTCCAGAAACATTTATATTGCTATCCCAACTGTTCATAATATCAATTAATATAATAATTCAATAATAATTCTTTCTTTTTGGCGGGGGGGGGGGTTACCTAATTTTGTTAATGTCTTCCTCACGGGAGATTCTCAATATACCAGATTCGTCATTTTTTCGCGCAAGTATTTTGCCGTTTTTAACCCAAATGAATTTCCAGTTATTTTCTCTGGCCTGATTTTTAGTTTTCCATAGTAGCTCCCTGTAAAATGACGTTAGACTTTCGTTAATGAAAAACCTAGATTTAGTGTTCTCATGAGTGAGGAAATTTTGTCCTTTTCTTTTCTGTAAAAATTCATTCTTTTTGGATATGGAGTTAAATTTTACCACTATTGGGGGGATTTTGTTCTTTCTTTGCAGTGGGGGCCTGTAAACTTCCTCTACATCAAACATGTTTAGATCTACTTCTAGAGTCTCAGCAATTTTGTGGACGATTTCATCCAGGCATTCGTCTTTCGCGCGTGGCACTTCACATATTTCAATGTATTGTTGCCTACCGTTCTGTTCCATTGTGTGCACTTTCTCGTTTAGATCTGATATTATTTTGTCTTGTAGATTCTTTTCGTCTTTTAGGGTTTTTATTTCTGCTGTAAGTGATTTCAGAAGAGTTGCATTTGACTTAGTTTCCTTAATCAACTCATCATATTTCTGCGCAATAAAGTCGGCACTTTTAACACTTTCACTCACTTGGTTTTTCAGTTCACTAATCTGCTTTTTTAATTCTAAAAACATACCTTTGATATCCGAAGCGTGTATTATCTCCGTGTCCGGTGTTGAAGGTGGAGTCGCTGTGTAATCAGTGTTGGCAGCAGCTGGTAGGGTCATCGTTCCTCCGCTTGCGACAACAGATGCTGACGTTGTCTTTTTGAAGCTACGGCACTGTGGACACCGCCATGACTCCTTAGCTTGTTTTGCCATACCTTTCCACGTACGTATTGTGACTGATGTACATTCATAATGATATTTCCCTTTGCATCCTGTGCAGTATACATAGTCACCATCACTTGGGAGTCCTTCTTGACAGCGGTCGCAAACCATTTCCTTGCTATACTTAAACTTTTTGCGGAGCACTCAGGCACACGTCTACTTCCTCAGGTGTCTCACCTAATAATAATAATAATAATAATAATAATGTTGGATTTTAAATCATGAACACGCTGGCACTGTTCTGTCCTACCGTCAGCCACCTTGTGATAAGAAACACTGCAACTGTTGCACTAGGCGTATGCGTGTGTTTGATTACAGTTTCTGCCAACTGCTAACCCCCCTAAGTTATTGTTTTGACTACCACATTTATTATAGAAGTATTTTTAAAAATAGATTTGAACATGATGGAGCAGTCGAAGTAATTTGTAACTGGGAGAGAAAAACTTACACATCCCACTATGCGAGACAGTTGACGTCTTGTAATGAGAGATATTATTTCCGGTCACATGTTTGAAAACAATGTGCATACAGTGTGGTGGCTTGTTGCTAAGTGAAAACTGCGATTTTATACTTGACGAGAACTTACTTCTCCATGTAAGTCATTTCCTTTTCACACGTTATACAAATGCATATACAATCACGTTTAAAGGTTACATAAATGCCATGAGATATACCGACTACAATGATGTATACCGCGCATGTAGCAGTAATTAGAAACCCAATGTGCTGTCAGTTTATTGGTCTTCGATTTCGTCAACTTGTGTGAACGAAAATTTCGTAGCTAGTGACATATGAATGTATAAAACTGGGGTGTTAAATATCATTTCCACTCATTTGTATTATGGCTGGCCACGAGACAACAGCGCTGTATTATTTACTGAAAAAAAAAATACTGAATTATTTGTGAGGTAAGTACTTTATTTATGTACATTTGATGTTTGAATTCTAATGAATGATTAAGTGATTGATTGATTGGAATGTATTTATTGATGTATTTATTGATTTATTTACAGATAATTGCTATTCTTGTAGAGAGTAAAAAACTCATCAACTCAATTGATTCTGTAAAAAGCAGTGCAGTCTGTCACCAGTTGATTGAAAAGCAGTGGCGTCACTTTAAAATTATTTTCAGGTATGTATTTAATATTATGAACTTTTTAACTGTTTTTTAAAATATTGGTGGATGTGTAAGTGATTGACTGAAATGTATTGATTGATTGATTGATTTATTTACAGATGATTGCTATTCCTGTGGAAGCGAAATAAATAACCAACGGCAACTGATTCTCACAAGCAGTACGTTTAAGCTGAGGTTAAAAAAAACATCAACTGATTGCAGAAAGCAGTGCAGTTTGCGGCCATTGTTCTACACCGCTGTATTCAAACACTGGTAAGACTATTTTTTCACAATGGCATGTGATATGACTACAGACAATTTAAAATGGAACCCTCTTGCTTCGTGTTTTAAATCTCGCGTTTGCTCAGGCAGAATAGCTAATAGTAACGAATGTATTATACCCAAGGATTTTACTGTCTTGTTTTAATGTATTTAGTGAACAAATTTATATGGCTTTGGAATTATACAGGACTTTGAAAGTAAATATGGAACTCGTACGCGATTTTGTATATCTAAAGAATGACATGGAAATCAGGGATACATCTCATTTATGTACAAAATGGGAGAACTTTTCGTAGCCAATAATCTATAAAAATTGTACGAAACCCATGTGGTGCAAGCCTTGTTATCTAAGTTTGATAAATTTCAAGAAGGGCACAGTGGGCTTTCACTAAAAAAA
The DNA here is from genome assembly GCA_946902985.2 of Meconema thalassinum. Classification (NCBI taxonomy): domain Eukaryota; kingdom Metazoa; phylum Arthropoda; class Insecta; order Orthoptera; family Tettigoniidae; genus Meconema; species Meconema thalassinum. Next base: position 185,927,867 of record OX336388.2, on the reverse strand, counting down.
ATACATTATCTGCAAATTAATATTTGCAAATGTAATCCTATGAATGCTGGGTTGAGCCATTCCTACACCACCAGTGATTGCCTACCGAAGAGCGGTGGTCAACATTTGAAAACAGGGATGATTATTGTTTCGTTTGGTGTCTTTCCGCGTTTTTGCGACCAGTGCAGAAACATGGATGTCGGCCTGGAAAGTACAATCAGACATTCGATTCCTTGATGCAACATTTAAATTTAACACATGTTTCGCTCCCTATGGATCTAACTCATATTCACAGGTTTGAAGAGAATAACCCTGATTATTCATTCATGGTTATTTTATGGTCTATGGTGTTGAAGGAGAGGCAATTATAGGCTCTTTATATGCTACGTAGGAATCGAAACGTTACCACATTCATCTTTTATATTTGTCTGAAGGAGAGGTAAATCACTATTGTTTGATTAAAGATTTAATCAGAATGGTAGGCAGTCAACTGTCCAAACATAAGCCTAAAAAGCATATGTGCGACCGTTGCCTGCAATATTTTGGAACCCCCACACTTTTAGAACAACATAGGGTAGATTGTGTGTCCCAAGAAATCGTGAGACTAGTATTGCCGAAAGGTGAGGATGCTGTGTTGAAATTTAAGAACATCCACAAGCGCGACACGGTGCCCTTTGAGGTGTATGCTGATTTTGAAGCTCTGACTGCACCCATGGCGGAATGTGAACCAGATTCCGCTATGAGTTCAACCTCACCCATTCAAAAACATGAACCCTTTGCTATAGGATATAACGTGGTGTGTGCCTATGATCCCACAAAGTCCTATTTTGAATCTTACCAGGGGATAGATAGTGCTACTGTACAACCCTCTAAGTATCAGTCGAACCCCAGAGCAACAGCAACAAGTTGACCTTGCCACCACATGTCATATTTGTGAAAAGCCGCTGGTCAGTGCTGAAGACACTGTCAGAGATCACTCCCATTTGACGGGAGAGTTTCGTGGCATGCAATCTGAATTACCCAGCTCAACCATTTATTCCAGTGTTTTTTTTTCATAATTTGGCCCATTACGATATAATTTTTTGATTCGTGAATTGGGTCATGTTGGCAAAGGGACTTTTTCCATTATTCCCCAAAACCATGAGCGTTTCATAGCTGACATGGCGGCTGAGAAAACTTTCCATTCGATTTCAGGATTCCTTCAAGTTTATGACGTCATCTCTAGACAGCCTAATGAATGGCTTGGATGAGAAGGAATTAAAATACACGAGTATGCATTTTGAAAATCCTGAGCATTTAAAATTGTGTATTCGGAAAGGCATATTTCCCTACGACTACTGTGCAAGCTGGGGTGTGTTAAAGCAAAATACTCTGCCTAAACAAGAGAAATGTTATTCCATGCTTTCACGCTGCACTGTTTCTGATGAGGATTACGCTCATGCATGTCATGTTTGGCGAGTGTTTAATATAATCACTTTAGGCGATTACGCCATGCATTATTTAAAACTGGATGTATTGTTGTTGACCGATGTGTTTGAAAAGTTTAGTCAGCTATGTCAACACTTTATGGACAGGACCCGGCTCATTATTTCACGTGTTCTGGTCTGTCTTTCGATGCGGCATTAAATACACCCAGGTGGAATTAGATTTACTGACCGATGTAGACATCGTATTATTCTTTGTACGAGGCATACGAGGTGGATATGTGTCGCTTAATGAACGCCAAGCAAAAGCCAATAACAAATGCATGACTTTTTATTCTCCAGAAAAACCTGAATCGTATTTGATGTACTATGAAGTCAATAATTTATATGGCCATGCCATGAGCCAGTCTCTTCCTTATAAGGATTTTGCCTGGCTCTCAGAGAATGAGGTGCCTGATTTTAATGTCAACACAGCCAGACTGGAAACATCTCGCGGATTTGTTTTAGAGGTGAATTTAGAATATCCCTCAACCCTGTATAAAGAACGTGCTGATTTTCCATTCTGCCTAGAGCGAGAATATAGCAAACAGTCTAAAATGGATGGGCACGCTATTAATCGCAAATCAGTATGTTTTACGCATTCAAATGTTGGTGCAATGCCTTGCTCACAGCTTAGTGTCAAAGAAAATCCATCGAGGTATTTCTTTTGTCCAAAAAGCATGGCTCAAGCCATAAATGGATCTGAACACTGAGAATCGACAAATGGAAACACAGCAGTTTGATTTTTTTAAATTAATGAATAACTACATTTACGACAAGTCAATGAAAAATGTACGCAAATACCGCGACATTAAGTTGGTGAATGTCTGGGTGCCTGGCGGTACATTGACACACCAAATTTCAAAAATATTAAAATTACTGATGAACATTTGGCAGTCAATGTATTAAGTAAGACCCATGTGAATATCAATAAGCCTATATATCTAGGGCAAGTCTTTTTGGATTTTTCAAAATCGGTCATGTATAGATTCCACTACGAGTTTATTAGGCATCATTTTCTGACGAATCTCTTTTATATATGGATACTGTGCCCATTAATGGAGGTTATCTGGTCACCACCAACCGTGCGTGGCCTCTCAGATAACCTTATCCTTCGAACACATTGCCGTAGAAGATCGGAATGTACTCCTTGTGAGGCTAGCCGGCACAAGACTCCACATCCCAAAGGATCAGGTCCCCATCAATAGCAATTTCAAAGACACCCTAAGAAATGCACCCCCCAAAACACAAAACTCATTGATGAAAACATCCAGGCTTAAGTAAAATTCGTGGAATTGTTTATTAAAAACTCCAAACCCCTATCCTACTATCAAGGAATTATAAATCAGCTAATCCGCAGAACTAATTAAAAAACAACAAAAACAACCCCAACTTGAATGAAATTAACCCTCTAGACAGGTCCTAATTACATCAGAAACAGCAAAGCAAATCTTGGGACGTGGTACGAAAAACAACCCTGATTGACGATACAAGCAAAATAAAGATGGATCTAGGAAGAAAACATCATGTCAGAAGAATGTCAAATCATGACAACAAAGCTAAATCATACTGGTACCATTCCCGTGTTTACAGTTAACGTTACCTATTCTAACTAATCCTGTCCGACCTATACTATGGCGATCAGCGTCCGTGTCAACAAAAACTAAACAATTATAGTGATTAACAGGCAGCTGATTACAATACAAACAATATTACAATAGCTGTACAAAAGAAGCTACAAAGTAGTACAAAAGTAGGGTAACAATGGGTTTACACACATAATAAATTATGACACACAATAGTATTATTATTATCCTGTCTACAACAGTATGGATAGCTGTTTGTTACCATCCGTCATCTAATAGTGTACGAATGAAACAAGAAAGCACTGTTCATCAACAGTGTCTCAGCATGAGGTCACGGCCCCCGAGTTACAAACTCTTGGTTGCCAGCGATCTATGTCAGGTAACAGTGTAAGCTAATAAAATCATTCCTTCAGGAATAAATCACACAAGAGCAATGCATCGGTCAGCTGTAGGTAATCAAGATCAAGATTTAACAGACGGTTATGATTTAACGTGTATTTTAACTTCGTAGATTTATAAAAGTAAGCTTTCATGTTTTAGATTAATGATTATTACAATCGTCGGTTTAAGAGTTCATTAATTAGTACGAATGACCATATGACGCAGGGCTTCTAACTGGTGAGCTACCAAAATGGTGCACACAACAAAGTACACGTGACCCCTAACGTCACAACAACACTACGGGCTATAAAAATGCTCCGTTACCATTCAAGAGTAATCTGCGTGGCTCTAAGCTCACGAGAAGAACCTCGGTCAGTCTTGTATCAAAACAAAGATCTGCCGTCCATCACGAAATAAGAGTACCCACTCCTCGTGTCTAATACACGGAAAATCCATTCACATAAAGTGAGAAAAACAGCCTAAATAAATGTCAGGTTCATCCAATGACAACTCTGCTCGAATAATGTCATGATAATTATAAACTCCATTCGCTTACAACATATGCGAAAAATATGAAAAGAGCTCGTGACTTACTAGTCACCCTGTGACAAAACAATCCATAAACTGTTGTTACTTGACCTAGTTAACCATCGAGCATACACAAAGATTCGCTCGGTCAGAAAATCCTTTAAAAAATTTAAGTAGAAAGTGTGTCAAAAAGGCGATGTCTCTCTTGAGATCTTACTGGGTTTTATGGGTAATATTGTAACGGAAACACGGCCTTGGGAACACCTGTCATCTGTTCCTGGCTCGGTTACAATTCCCCTCACTGCGTGAGTGAATTTGCTATCAAGCAAAAGTCTTCATAGACATAATCAGATTTCCATGAGGTGGAATTCACAATTGTAACAATAATGCACCAATGGTGCGTACTCACAATTTGTGGCTAACTATGAGCTTTAGAACCCAAATCGTGTAGAAGCTCATGAAAGATGGAAATCACCAATGATGGTGCCTAAGAAGAAGAAACCCTACCTAAATGACTCTTATCAGAGTAGGTTTGCTAGAAACTAATCCACCAATGTCCTTATAAACTTACAAGAGAATTAGATCATGACTCACGGCGTAACGTCGTTCACCTCATCCACAAAGGAAAGTTTGAGGGGTAAATCCTTTCTTATTGGTTTTGGCAAGTACCTCCGTTGCTCGGCCATGATCATAGCCATTCTTTCCGCTTCTTCCATTTTCGAAATGCAGCTAGGTGTTCGGCGTCCCTCTCATCAAGATGGCGTAAGCCAAAACGAACTGCATGGTCAAAGTGGTAGAAATTCTCAGCACGTGACGTGGTTCTAGCATCTTGTAGGTGAGTGAATTACGATGAAAAATCACTGCTTTCATCGTGGTTTCACAGGGCAAAACTGCTTCTACACTTTTGCAGACGTATTATATAATGACCTTTGTCTGCATCACTGAAGCTAGGACACTCCACGTGTCTTATAACACAGATTCTATCACTTGTTGTGAAAAATAGCAATCGTCAAGTATCTGCGTAATCTTTAGCAGAAAAATCTCGGCCTTTACACGGCACGGATATTAATGTATTATAGGCGTTCCAATTAAACAAATCACTTTATAACACTGATGATTCACGTGATTATCAACTTTGATGTGACACACTGGTCTGCCATGTTGCTTGAAAAATGTGGACCATGTGTTTAGTCAGAAAATGACGAATATTCACAATTTACCTTTTGGAAATGTACTTCACACGTTGCTTCTAACGCAATTAATAATCACCAGCACATTATATGCCAAAATAATACTTGATGGTATTCGATTCACTTGTAATTGATACCGTAGTCTTCTTACAAACCCCTTGTCTACTGGACCATTCAACGAACATGCCTGTGCGTACCAAACACACGATAGGGTATGCTTCCTTTCGGAAAATAGTAATCGGGCTTCGAGACTTCCTGAATCGTGTACCGACTACTTACATCCGGTTCGCATCTCTGCGAGGTTATACCATTGTCTCAAATATTAATTAAATAATTACTAGGCCATCACATCATAGCAAATTATGCAGAATGACAGTGGATGATACGTTCTATATTGCACATTAATATCTAATTTTTAATATTGTAGGGAAAATATTTGAAGCACCTGAGTAGAGTCAAAAGTACGTCTGAAGCGAAGACAAGCTTCCTGGACGCGTTCTACCACTCTCAGATATATAAATCCATAGTTCACATAAAATAATCACCAGCATGAGCGAATACGGGCTCAATACTGTGCCCGTTAATGGAGGTTATCTGGTCACCACCAACCGTGCGTGGCCTCTCAGATAACCTTATCCTTCGAACACATTGCCGAAGAGGATCGGAATGTACTCCTTGTGAGGCTAGCCGGCACAAGACTCCACATCCCAAAGGATCAGGTCCCCATCAATAGCAATTTCAAAGACACCCAAAGAAATGCACCCCCAAAGCACAAAACTCATTGATGAAAACATCCAGGCTTAAGTAAAATTCGTGGAATTGTTTATTTAAAATTCCAAACCCCTATCCTGCTATCGGAGGGTTTGAAATCGGCTAATCCGCAAAACTAATTTAAAAACAACAAAAACAACCCCTAACTTGAATGAAATTAACCCTCTCGACAGGTCCTAATTACATAAGAAACAGCAAAGCAAAGCTTGGGACGTGGTAAGAAAAACAACCCTGATTAACGATACAAGCAAATTAATGATGGTTCTAGGAAGAAAACATCATGTCAGCGGAATGCTAAGTAATGACAACATAGCTAAACCATACTGGTACCATTCCCGTATTTACAGTTAACGTTACCTATGCTAATTAATCCTGTCCGAACTAAACTATGGCGATTGGCGTCCGTGTCAACAAAAACTAAACAATTATAGTGATAAACAGGCACCTGCTTACAATACAAACATTATTACAATAGCTGTACAAAAGAAGCTACAAAGTAGTACAAAAGTAGGGTAACAATGGGTTTACACACATAATAAATTATGACACACAATAGTATTATTATTATCCTGTCTACAACAGTATGGATAACTGTTTGTTACCATCCGTCATCTAATAGTGTACGAATGAAACAAGAACGCACTGTTCATCAACATTGTCTCAGCATGAGGTAACGGCCCCCGAGTTACAAACTCTTGGTTGCCAGCGATCCCTGTCAGTTAACAGTGTATGATGCTTGTAGTTTAACGTGACCGTTAATCTTGAGATCATGAGCCACGGGACCTCCTTTTTACGTGGAATCCGAACCACAGGACATGGCATTTCACATCGAAAATCTCACATGCATTAACCGGGAATCGAACCCGGACCGCCTTGGTGAGAGGCATACAGCTAGACCGCTGAGCCACCACGCCCCCCTGGTTAACTGTGTAAGCTACTAAAATAATTCCTTCAGGAATAAATCACACAAGCGCAATGCATCGGTCAGCTGTAGGTAATCAAGATCAAGATTTAAAAGACGGTTATGATTTAACGTGTATTTTCACTTCGTAGATTTATAAAAGTGTGTTTTCATGATTTAGATTAATGATTATTACAATCGTCGGTTTAAGGGTTCATTATTTAGTACGAATGGCCATATGACGCAAGGCTTCTAACTGGTGAGCTACCAAACTGGTGCACACAACAAAGTACACGTGACCCCTATCGTCACAACAACACTACTGGCTATATAAATGCTCCGTTACCATTCAAGAGCAATCTGCGTGGCTCTAAGCACACGTGAAAAACCTCGGTCAGTCTTGTATCAAAACAAAGATCTGCCGGCCATCACAAAATAAGAGTAACCACTCCTTGTGTCTAATATTGTTCTTTTGTGCGTGTAAATATTAAGAATTGTATATATTAGGAATTGTAAATAGTAGAAACAACCTATTCCCTTGACACTTAAAATTTTGTTGAATAATAAAAATAATAATAATTGTTATTATTATTATTATTCTAGTCATTGTAAATTTGTAAATATTATTTATTTTGTAGGTACTGAAATTATAAATGTTATTATATTTTTAATAAATGTTCCTTGGGTTGGCATGCATGAGAATAAATAAATGTCCTTTGGGGGTGAATATATGGTTATATTTTGTTCCCCCAAAGACATGTTTGTGTGTGTGAGTAAAATAACACTAGTACTTGCCATTAGTTATTTAGCATTTTTGCAAACACGGTGAGGGGTAAAGTGTTGGTGGGGGGAGGATTGAAATTTTATTTTTTTAAATAGTATTTTTTTAAATTTTATTTGCAAAGGTTTTTTTTTAATGCAGTTATAACTACTGTATGTATTTGTTAAAAGTCAGTCTTATCTGTAGTTAATATAACTTTGGGGTTTGCTAAATCAGTTAGAAACCATGGGTGGTACCTTAAATGGTAAATATACATTTTTGTTTGTTTATAGACCGCTGCAACGAATGTTCTGAATGTTATGGGACAGTCATGTGGTTTAGAAAGAAAGGAAGCTCAGTGAATTACCAACGCATACGCCATTCCTGGTTATGAAGATCCAAAAATTAAAAACAGCCCAAGGTGATCGTGTACTATGTACATGCGAAAATGTTGATAATTTTCTTCCTTCACGGTTTTAATGATATATCATAAAGTGTTTTTGAAAGTTTAAATAATAGTACACAACCTGTACACCTAATTCAAAAACATTAGGTGTATAATAAGTTTGAATAAATAATAAACAACAATGTTTTATAATTATCTTTAACGATAACAACAATAAAAAATCTTCACAATTCTGTTTTAGACAATGACTATGTAAAATGACTTCAGTCTGGAGGTTGGTGATGCAATGGTTGTACTCCATCAAGAGTTGTTGCTCCTTCCTGTTTAGAAAAAAACATGCTATTCTCAAAGAGAATGGGAGTGGCGTGAAATGAGTACGCCACTATTAATGAATTTTATTGACACTAAAGGACAAATTTTCCTTATTACTGATCATGGTATTTTACATGAATATATTATAAATATATAAGACAAGTGATTCTGAAACTCAAAAGAACTGGTTGTTGTTGCTAGTTGAAAACGTGGTTAACACTGCCTATAATCAAGGATTAAGGAGGAGGTTTGAAGCACTGATCGCGCCCCAATACTAGTCCGGGTCCAGCGGTAAATGGAGCCTATGGTACCGTAGATTATTTATTAGTTGGATTTAAGTATGATTACCAGTAAAATATTCGTGTGCAGATATAGTACGAAGTTGTAAGGTATATGACGATGGAAATCAAGGAATAGTGGTTGATCTTTGCTGGCTAGCGTGAAGTGTACGGCAATCACAATACTTTCCATCGCACTCGAAAATCATGTAAACTGCTGTAAAACCTTTAATTTTACAACATAAACTAGAACAATACACCGATCTAAAATATAGTATAGCACTTGGGAAATGAATGTATTATATTGTTTTTATTGCACGATGTTTTTAACAAATAGGCCAGTTCAGTTCCGGTAAGAAAATAAACAAAGTCTTGGCTGAGGTTTGAGATTCAGTAATACCGTACCGTTCATTAATAAATTGACAAGCAGAAACTATATCCAGTAAGAAACGAAAAAAAAATATCTGTAATTAATTCCTAGCAATCGAAATACTTATATTGGTGGACATTTTTTTCACTATTTGAACATTTAAAGAATGATACAAGAACAGTACCGTAAGGTGGCTGCTCTAAGGATGAAAACTTAACACAATAAATGGCAAATAAAGTGCATTTACTTGTGAAATGACATTACTTTGGTAGGTGGGAGTTCTGTTTGCGCAATAATATGCCTCACACGTCGCTATTTCGACCCACACGCGAAATATCACCACTTTTTAGAACGTATATCACACCATCCCATGCTATTCTTATGAGCCTAACGCAATGTTATGAGCATATGATGAGGCTCCACTTCCTGGCCGTTAGGGCCTCTCCTTATTACTCCTTGCCTATATATTTTTGTTAACATATCTAATAATAATAATAATAATACATAGCAGGTTATCAATGAGGTTCTTCATTCAGAGGATGAATAACTTCATTGAAACAGTAACGTTTATAGGAACTATTTTATTTTTGTTTGTTTGAATTTATACCGTAAATAATTTTATCTTAATTTTTATATTGTTTTAATCCTACAGAGTAAACTGTAACGTACTGTCCCCGTTAACCAGCAGTGAATCGGATGACCCGGCGAAAACATCTCAACTCATGCCGATAACACAAGACATATATATGATAAAGAACAAAAATGATTGAGGTCTGGGTTTGATTATCAAAAAAAAAAATATCCCGGTGGATACGAGAACTCAAGTAGTCTCCGGGGGTGGTTAACAGGTTAAATCAACCCACCCCAAAACCTAAATCAAAGCAATAGCACAACAGACATCAGAAGATAAGCAAAAATAATATGATAAAATAAGCATCCGTTTCTTGGCAACTCATCGACCAACACATAAAAATAGAAATCCCTAAAGCCTATCTTGCCTTGGAGATTCGGTCTAAATTAAAGCTTGATATGGATCGATGCAAAAGAAAAATATTTATAATCCAAATAAAAAAGAAATTAAGGTTTAAATGGTCAACGAATCTCCTCGGTCCTATTCCTTTGATATAAATAAAATTAGGAGATCCTCTAAGAAAATAAAATAAAATAATTACTGGTTAGATTCGGTCATATTTGACTATGTGATCCATTAAACACCCTGAATGTCCGTCAGGTGGTGTTTCCAGTCTATCACAAACACACTCACTTGAGATTATGATTAAAGAACAATCTATAAAAAAAAAGATTTATCTTGCCTCGGAGTAAAAGTACAGATCTCCATTCTAACTAGTGCAACCAATGAGAAAAGTAATTAACTATATCACCAATTATTAACAGTAATTATTGCCATAGAAATATTGGTCTAGCTTGACCACAAAATCAAGATTAAAATTCACTATTTACAATTATTATTCAACTTGTTATCAACATTCTTTCAAATAGAAGAATAATTTTCATTAGTAGAATATCCATGCTTTCCAAATCTATCAGACACTCATTTCAAGTCTATGTCTCAAATATTATGATATTCAAATTATTTTAAAGTTATTTCAGAGTCTCGTTACCCTTATTACTCATAATGTTGCAACAAATGTGCATCCCTCATTATCCTTTGTACAAAATTCAAATTTTATGTTTCAATATAATGTGACAACTAAGAGATTCTGTTTCTTCCCATTCGATGGTTAGTTTGTAATATAGTCCACTTGATTAAAGGCAAAGTGATTAGACTATCATTTATACGCTGATATCAATGCTTAATTTACAATCATTTGCCTATACGTTACGTAGTCATGCCGTTTTGAATGACCTCACACCAATAATGATTATTATAATTAATACAGATATATATATATATATATATATATATATATATATATATATATATATATTGTATATTCACCACGTGTTTCATTATTCTACTATCTTTCTTTTTTTTTATTAAAACCAAGATTAATCTTCAAAACATTGTCGAATTGTTCACAGCATATGTGAATTGTCACCTTAAACTATTCTCTTATTTTTTATTCTCTTTTCTTTTATAAATAAACACATCAACTTCACAATTTTAGTGCAGAAAAATGTATAATTATTACCCTATAATAATTATGGCTTCACTTCGATCATATAATTGGCCTGTATAAATTATAATATAATGTAGGCGTGACTAGAAGCAATGTCCTATGTATAAACGCTCAAACAAAAATGACAAAACGTGCTTGAAATAATTCAAATTCCCAAAGCAAAGAGTATGGGAGAAGAAAATATGAAAGTATTGAACTGATAATCATACTTAGCAAATCATAATAATATCCGCCAATATCTGAAGTTAAGATCCAAGAATTTAAACCTAAATTTTACTATAGCTCTCAATATCAAATTAGTTACAGGCATCTAGCATATTCCATCTAAAATACAGTCGAATAGACTATCAAGTATTCGACCAAAACTATAGGCTTGCTCCTATGAAGTTCCAACGTTCAAAAGTAGCAAAATCCTATCATCCGAATTTGAGATGGATTTATAGAATATCCGAAAAATATTAACAGGATCGTAGAACAAGGCAATGTGGGTTATGTCCTTCCACATCCAATAGCCCATCCATGTGAAATATTACATCAGATATCCTTCGTAGACGTAGAATAAATCTGGCTATTAATGATAATAATAATAATCATCAATCAATCAAATAATTCACCACTGATTTGCTTAATCCAATACCTTCACCATCTTACCTAAATTCAAATCTACTCCCAATTCAACTTTAGTTCAATATTAGCTCAATTCCATGATATAGAGTAATACTGAGTAGTCAAACCACTCACTACTAAATGAAGAAATATTCTGGCTCACCAACTTGAAGAAATAAGAAAGGATGGTACAAGGTAAGTAGGCATATGTTCCTGGTGTGAAGAATTTCCAGATCCAGTGAAGAAATCCCCATCTTCATCCAGTACCATCCGCCCCCAAATCCAAAGCTGCAGGAATCGCTCTTCTTCAGTCTTCTTCCAAAATTCTTGCAAGAACCGAACCCGGGACCTTCCAGCCCCATGGTGGCTATCTCCATCTCCCTCGATGTAGTCATCACGGTGTTCTCATGGCTTCATTCTGGCGTGGTTATCACTCCATCTCGTTCCCTAATGTACCGGCTTAGTGCTCCATATTTTCAGTAAATATTTCCATTTCCAAATTTCTCACAGACACTCCAATAGCACAAGTAGGAAAATGCCCTAATTCCATTCTGGAAATTACAAGTCTCTGCGCCAAGCACAGTTCATATTGGAACACGACTCTTTCTATCCACTAGTCTTCACAGCTGTATATTGGCAGTCAGTTGAAAGCATTCACAGCTATTCATGAAATTCGTTTGCATCCTCAAATCACACAATGCATTAGCGAGTCGTCCTACGATGGGAAGTGCTCGAGTGTTCCCGAACGTTCGTTCATACAAGATGCCGTAATGTAGTCCGCTTGTAATGTTAATTATTTCGTTTTCAAGCCAAAAGCATTTTCACAATTATGCACATAAAACTCGGCCGTCTAATGTTTCGATTGCACCCGGTAACTTTGGCGATACGTAATTGTAGGGTCTTTCATCCACTCCCGATACACGGGAATGTAGCACTCACGGTCCTCCGCAATCACGACCGGATATCAAACCACTCACGATCCGCACGACGGAGTACTGTATCGTACGAGCACAAAAAGCATCTGTCTGCCCGCCTCGATGTGACAAGTCGCCGCATACTAGGCCTGAGCACGTGGTCGGTGGGAGCGCGCTCTGTTGGAGATAATATTCAGGTACGCGTGACGACACTCAATCTTTTGGCCGCGCACACAGCGATGACATACAGCGCTGGCGTAGTTGCCACTCAGTGCTTATATTCGGGGTATTATGTCGGGCACAGTACTTCATTTTTCTGAGTTAAACTTCTAGCCATCCTTACAGTGTAACTTAAAGTATAATTCTACAATGGAAAACGTTTCACCGTTTACAGTCACAGTAAACACTACATACGGTACTTGGAATATTCAACTATGGTTTCCCTAAATCATGAAAGAGTAGCCTATCCTACAGAGTATAGAAATACAAAAGTAGTTGTTGATACATTATAGTAGGGGGGCAGTGAGGCTTCTAGATGATAGCCTACTTTCCTGGTGACGTCACAAAAGATGGCGGCCATGACGTCACACATGATGGCGGCCATGACGTCACGCAAGATAGCGGCCATGACATCACAAGATGGTGGCCATGACGTCACAAGATGGTGGCCATAACTTAACTAACCTAGCCTAACCTAACCTACGAGGGGTGATCAAAAAGTTCCAAAAAAATTTACCCATAGCCTATTTTCCTGGTGACGTCACAACGAGGGGTGATCAAAAGGTTCCAAAGATGTTGACCCATAGCCTACTTTCCTGGTGACGTTACAACGAGGGATGATCGAAAAGTTTCAAAATGTTAACCCATAGCCTACCTTCCTGGTAACGTCACAACGAGGGGTGATCGAAAAGTTCTAAATTGTTAACCCATAGCATACTTTCCTGGTGACGTCACAACGAGGGGTGATCAAAAAGTTTCAAAAATATTGACTCATAGTCTACTTTCCAGGTGACGTCACAACGACGGGTGATCAAAAATTCCAAAATATTAATCCATAGCCTACTTTCGTGGTGACGTCACATACTAACCCGCCATACATTCAGGGGCAAATCCGATATCCTCCGAACACATGGTCGGATTGTATCGAATAAGATGTCATTGAACTCGGGCTGACACCCCCTTTCCAAAATTTGAAAATGTTAACCGCTAGCCTACTTTCCTGGTGACGTCAATACTAACCCGCCATACATTCAGGGGCAAAGCCGATATCCCCCGAACGCATGGCCGGATTTTGACGAATGAGGTGCCGGTGAACTCGGGCTAACACCCTCTTTCCAAAATTCCAAAATGATGACCCATAGCCCACTTTCCTAGTGACGTCATATACTAACCCGCCATACATTCAGGGGCAAAGTCGATATCTCCCGAACGCATGGTCGGATTCTGACGAGTGAGGTGTCGTTGAACTCGGGCTGACACACCCTTTCCAATCGGCATCCTATTTCCACCCCAAAATAAAACCTACCCCTACTAAGGGGTGAAATTGTAATGTTTTCGAAAATCTGGGGGTTTGAATGCTAATAGGGAATTAAACGTTGTTACACATAAAGCGCATGCATACAGCCGATTTCCGCTAAGATTTAACATTTTTGTTTATTGTTTTTTACGCATGCGCACTTGTTTTTTGTAAGAGGGTGGGTGATGAATAGCAGAGGCTTAAGTGGCGGCCATGATTATCAATATTGTAAATTGATTGCAAAAGACCGAGTCATGGAATGGAATGAATGAATGAATCGTCTTGGTATTTACCTGGTGGTAAAAATGGGAAACCATGAAAACCATTTTTCAGGACAGCCGAGGTGAGATTCAAACCCACGCTCTCTTGATGATGGCTTATGTTGATGAATTTTGGTGGTGAAGGCTAATGGTGATAACTTATAGTGATAGCTGATGGTAGTGGTTTATGGTGATGGCTAATGGTTATGGCTTATGGTGGTGGTTTATGGTGATAGCGTATGGTGATGGCTTATGGTGATAGCTTATGGTGTTGGCTTATGGTGATGGCTTATGGTGGTGGTTTATGGTGATGGCTTATGGTGGTGGCTTATGGCGATGGCTTATGGTGACTTATGTTGATGGCTATGTGGGTGGCTTAAGGTGGTGGCTTATGTGCATGGCTTATAGTGGTGTCTTATGTTGGCTTATGTGGATGGCTTATGGTGGCTTACGTGAATTGCTATGAGGCTGGCGTATGGTGGTGGCTTATGTGGATAGTTATGTGGATGGCTTATGGTGGTGGCTTATGTGGATGGATATGTGGGTGGCTTATGGTGCTGGCTTATGGCAGCTTATGTGAATGGCTATGTGGATGGCGTATGGTGGTGGCTTATGGTGGCTTATGTGGATGGCTTATGGTGGATAACGTGAATTGCAATGAGGGTGGCTTATGGTGGCTTATATGGATGGCTATGTGGATGGCTTATGGTGGTGGCTTATGTGGATGGCTATGTTGGTGGCTTATGGTGATGGCTTATGGTGGCTTATGGGGATGGCTATTTGGGCGGCTTACGTGGACGGCTTATTTTGATGACTTATGTCGGTGGATTATGAACGAACAGAGCTCGTGGAAATGTTTGTTTTACTCTAGCCTGCAGTCCTCCTAAATGACCAGCCATGACACTCGTGCCATCGTACGTCTGTGCTATAAGCTTGTTACCTATTCCGAACTCTTCTAATACTCATGAAACGTGGGCGAACAGAGCCTCAGCCGACCTGTTAGCACTAACGTCCGTGAAGCCAATGAATCGTTCTTGAACTTCTCCAGCACAGTCAACATAGCGCAAAATTGTGGATAACTGTGATTTATTAATCACATCAGAACATTCATCGACAAGAATTGCTACACATTTTGTTCTGTCAAGTTTCTTCGCAATAGCATCTACCATTACAGCTCTAATGGCTTCTATTAAATCGTTCTGAATGGTAGATGACGTACCTCGAAATATAGTAGAATTAAGTAAATGGTCATGTAGCAAAAGGTCATACGTGCTCAGCAAATCTAAGGTTTCTATGTAGTTACCTCTGTTCAGTGACTGGTCTGACTCATGTCCTCGAAGCGTCTGTTCTTGCTTGCCTAAATGACAAACGACATCTATTAGCCTAGATAAAACCTGCCTATTCTTTTTTACAATTTCATTGTGCTTTGAGACCTCCATTGCTTTCTGAGCATTCAACTGAACATCTATTCGCGAGGTACCGAATTTACACAATGCAAAAGCACACGCGATATGACTCCTCGCTTTTTCATGTTTCTTTAAGCTACTAGTAAGACCAGCAATGTTGTCAAATCCATCTTTTGACCACGCCGCGCCGTTCCTTCACGACTGAAAAGGAGACAAGGCCAGCAGAATAGTTAGTTAAGTTTTTTGCATCCAGTTAACCACTGATGGCGTAATAGTTCGAGGAACAAAAATGTCTAGTATACTCTCGCTTTCGGTCTACACAAGTTGAAATTAAATTTGGAAGCTCAGGAGTGTGCAGACCAATGGACTCAAATGCGTCCTACGGACGGAGCCTTTTGAGATGCGAATTTTATAAGTTACTTGCCGAGAGCCGCTAGATTATACCTTCATTTCAGTATTGAAAAAATTTGGTAATTCATCCGTAAACTGTGTTAAAACTCTCATGAAAAGAGCTTTCCCGCCACACCGGCCTTCCTTTCTCCTTAATTTCCACTTTCTGAGGGAATCCAATTAAATTAAATCCCTTGGTTAGCACGTCCTCAATGACGCACCCTCAATCCACTTCCGGTGCTTCATTCACACTACACATTTCTATATTAATTCACTTCAAGACTGACTTAAAACAAACATACAACAACACTGTCTCGCAAATAACTGAAGAAGCTGAGCGCTTGCAATGTTCCGCTGGTCAACAACTTCCCCTTGAAACAGCCAATCAGCATTAGGCATAGTTGAACCGCATGGTCCTTGCGCGATACCTTGGGCTGAAATTTGCTGGGCTTATGCTACCCCTCCCCTTCCCCTCGTGCCTCTGACGAGCCAGCGAGCGCCACCGGGAGACCCTGGTGTATTCTTTGAATACACGGTACCTGAGATATAACTTTTACTGCTCTTTGCATGTTCATTTCTTCCTTCCTCTTTGTCAGACACCAACAGTGATCTTCTGTTCTCTCTTAGGGGTTCAGGTCTCTTATATTTTGTATGAGTCTGTTCCAGATATATATTCTGTGACCCACCTAGCGTCATATAACAACAAATCTCTGAAGCTCTTCAACTCTTCCTCGCGCAAGAGGAATTCCATATCAATTTGGCTACCAGATACTGTTGTCAACTCTTTGAAGACCAGCTCAGCAAAAGAAGATTGTTTTGTTGTATTTAAGTTGGTTATGCTGATATGTATACCTTTTGTTTCCTACCCCCACTCTCTCCCCTTCCGTGGTCTCTCCGTGCTCCGTTGAGCTGCTCTCACTTCTCTGTCTGCAGTTGACTCGTTCAGTCAAAGCTCCTCTCGAGCTAGCCTCAAACTAAGAGGCACACACTCTTCTACGCCATGTTGGCTAGATAGTCTTCATAAGGAACTCCGACTTCAACATGAAATCGAGATAAGTACCATTTTTAAAAAGTTTTAACCTCATCTTCATGGTTTTAACTTCCAAGTGCTTTTAATTATAGGCAGTGTGAAATTATTTACTTTGGGGCAATAATCATTCTTCGTGGGTTTTGCCATGTTGAGCTTTTTTTAAGCGATTCAAACGAGAAATCCTCTCGCTACGTGGGATATTATCTAATACCCGCTGCCTATAATTATAAAACTATTTCCTCCGTTGGATTTTCTCAACCCCATTTTACTACTAAGATTGTTCTGGAACTTTCCAGATTCGGTACTCAATCTACGAGTCCTGCAGTCATGTATTTCTCACGTACTTGGGAGAATTCTGTTTAAAACTAAATTACTACATAGTGAAGTTTCGTCCTCCGCTGGAACATTCCATGGCGCATTTAATTGTAAATTACAACTGTTTCAAGAAATAGACTCTCACCTATATAGTGCAATCAGTTCTTCCTATAATTGCAATAACTTTCTTTTCCACAAACTTTGTGTCTCCACAGTGAACATTTCATATGTTTCAATGAACTATAGTGAAAACCAGTGCTTGCTCAACTTTTCTACCGCGTCGCGATCGTCCGCTTATATTCAAATAAGGCCATGAACATTTTCCTCAATTCCCATTTCTCTTTCCTAAACCTCTCACTAACAATCTGCAATAAATTTTTAATCTAGGTCTGTTCCATTAAGGTGTCATTCTAAGAAGTGCCCTTCCATTTTTGTTGGTTTATCATTAAGTATCTCTGTATAATCTTTGTGATACGTGTCTAGCACACGTTTCAAACTTACATTGTTCCTCCCTTCAAAAGCAGGGAAAACAATTCTCTCAACTCTTGAGTGAGTTATTTTTTGGTCTCGCTAAATGAAAACTGCCTCATTTAACTTGCGAGTCTTATTCAAAGTATAAGAGGTCTAGAAACTTCCTTTTCACTTTCGCCAGGTTTCACAGTAAGTGACCTGCCCTCTTTGTATAATTCCCATATATTAATTCTGTTTAAATATAAGAAGTTGTAGGAACTTCCTTTTTTATTCTTTATGTTTTACATTTTGTTATCTTCGAAGTTGTTATTCTCGTTAGAATGTTCTTTCGGAGGTTTCGTATAGTACACTGCCTGTACTCCTGTAAATGTTAAAACTTCAATTATTCCATTTTGCCTATTTATGAAATCTTACCAAGATTTTAATACATGGTTTAAAAAACCTTAAAAATTGTCAATTGCCTGGAGCAACTGTTTAATGTGGAGAGGTCTGCGACCCCATTTGTTGAAAAGTTCAAATGAACTATGTTTATTAAAATTATATTGCATAATTGTTAATTTCCTCAAACTTCCTGCATTGTTAAATAAATTAAATATTTGTTTTTGGATTCATCATTTCTCTGATACTACAGTTAGGCAGGATCCTGGCTTTCCTAGCTCTTCCTAGGTTTATGCCCTCGTTCATATACAATAAATCGTTTGCTCTCAGTCTTGTCAGACCATCACCCTTCACTATAGTACTTTCATTCGTGCTTGGGAGGAAATACACTACAGGCTCTCTCTGGCAAACTGCCCAAGCCTTAGCTGCGGTTCCCGTCAGCCTCGACCAAGCTTGTAGCCACTTTAGGTATCCGAGCACATATTTGCGGTGGCAACCGCTTCTAAATGGATTAAAAGTCAAATTAATAACTTTTGTGGGACTCTCCTCCTATTCTTCTATCCTTCTTTTCCAATCCCAAATCTACTTCCTTCTCTTAATCATCTTCCCTTGGTGGGTGGGTTATTCCCTAGCCTATAATCTACCCAAAATTTGGTACCAGAAACCCGGGAGAGTCCATTTTTTATGTCCATTGTTTGTCAAGTGTCATTTGACAATACTTTGCATATTTCTAATATCTGTGTTGAATATTTCAGCTATATCTACGTCATGCAAAGCCTGTGAACGGGAAAGAGGCCGCTCCTGTCTCCTTTGGGGTGTCCTGTTCTTTCTACTCTCTCGCTGTTGCCAACCTGACAGCATCTCCAAGGTTCTACAGTTTCGTGAGTTGTATTTCAATTTATTCTCTTTATCATGGCCCCTACTGAAAAAGATGAAACTCTCATTGCTAGACGTTCTTCTTATAAAGGGCAACTCACTAGATTCCGAAATTTTATCAACAAATTAGATCCCGCCGAGTGTGATTTAGATATCTTAACACATCGTCTTAAGTTGTACGAACGGTCTTATGATTATTATGACCAAATTCAAACCGAGATCGAATCCGCTTGTCCAGAACTGCAATCGGATCGGGACGAGGTTGAACCCTTGTACTTTGAAGGAATTGCAAAGGCTCACCAACTGATCCGCAATATCTCAGAACCGGACACTAGGGTCATCAATCCGGCCCAGTTAGCACCCGCTTCAGTTCACAAGAACAAACCGAAACCGTTACTTCCCAAGATAAGCCTACCGCACTTCTCAGGCAAGGAAGGTGAATGGTATTCTTTTTACGAACTTTACTGCTCTTTAATTCATGAAAATATCGAGATCCCAGACATACATAAATTTTACTTCCTCCGTACGTCTTTGGAATCTGAGGCCTTGACCTTGGTGGAGTTACTGCCTTTAAGCGCAGACAACTACCACATCGCCTTTAATCTCCTTAAAGAGAGATATGGCAATTTACGGTTGAGTGTCGCTCGTCATATCCGCTGTCTCTTCAATTTACCAGCCGTCAAACCTAATGACGTCACATCTTTAAGAGACCTCTTAGATTCTATGCAGTTAAATGTCAGAGCGTTATACCAGCTAAAACAGCCTGTCCAAACATGGGACACCATACTTATTCACCTAGCTACATCAAGATTCGATTTTTCGACACTGAAGGCCTGGGAGATCGAACTCGCCTGCAACAAGGAACATTCGTTCGAACACCTTGTCTCGTTTCTCAACAGTCGATGTCAATTCCTTACAGCACTCGCATTTCAGTGCGAAAAAGTCGAAACGAATCCTCAGTGTCAAATTTTTGAAAAAAAAACTTGCTTCTTCAAAGGGACATCAGCCCCCATTTGTCGAAAACAAACAAACCCGTTCTTCTTTCAATCATTCAAGAGAAGATATCAGGCCGCTTAACAAATCGTTAAAATGCACGCTCTGTAAAAAGCTTCACACCTTATACCTGTGCAAATCCTTTAAAGAATTGTCTGTCGAAGATCGAAGAAAGTTTGTCTTAAACAGCAAGCATTGTTTCAATTGCTTATCACCTAAGCATTCTTCTTCGAACTGTACGTCATCAAATCTCTGTTTTCATTGCAAAAAACCGCATCATTCTTTATTGCACGTTCACGATAAATTGAGGTCATCAGCACCTGCCTCTTTAAGCTCCTTGCAGAGCCGCTCCGAACAAACTAATGCTTCTTCCTGCATTTCCCACGCCGAAACTTTTCATAGTGCGCAAACCCTGTTGACCACTGTACAATTTGAAATCCAAGATAAATTTGGAAATTGGTTCAAAACCCGTGGTCTTCTCGATTCCGCTTCAACGTACAACTTTGTTTCGCAATCGTTGATTAAAAAACTAGGTCTTTCGTCATCGCCTACTTCTATCAATGTGACCGGCATTGACAATTTGAAAACTCAAGTTTTGCAGTCTTCAAAATTGAAAATCAGAGACGTTTGTCAAAGAAACACCAATCTTAATTTATACTGTCTCATTCTTACCAGTATTGGTAAAGACACTCCAAGTCACTCCATTAATACTTCCGGTTTAAACATTCCCTCGCACTTAAGGTTAGCCGATCCTCAGTTTAATGCTCAAGGTCCCATTGATGTGCTTTTCAGTGCCAATGTTTTTTGGAATTGCATTCGCAAACAAACACGCAAGTTATCTTCAACCGTGGTCGCTAGAGACACCGATTTTGGTTGGGTTATTACTGGTGAAATCAAACATACCAGTGTTCAAACCAAAGCACAATGTCATTTCGTTACAGCTGACATAAATCCCATTTCTGAAAAAGAGAACGCTCATGTTTCAGATTTCAATATTTTTGAAAACCACTTGTCGAAACGATGTCTTATCGTGAACAACTGCGCTAACCCTGTAAGTTGTTTAAATGGCTTTTCCTTCTTCCCGCACAAGATGGCCATTCAAGTTCGCCTTGCTTTGTGTTATTTCGTCTATCTTCTTATGTCATTTTTTATAGCAGTTAATTGCTTAAACTATTCCTCGAAAACTATCTTCCCCTTGTGTAAAACCATGGCTATCAGTCACCATC
Organism: Meconema thalassinum; assembly: GCA_946902985.2. Classification (NCBI taxonomy): domain Eukaryota; kingdom Metazoa; phylum Arthropoda; class Insecta; order Orthoptera; family Tettigoniidae; genus Meconema; species Meconema thalassinum. Next base: position 185,906,420 of record OX336388.2, on the reverse strand, counting down.
ACTTTGCTGTACGCTATGTTTCACTTCTTTCGCTATGTAGAAGGATGGCCACGGCCGGCTCCTCCCCCCTTCCTCGCAATTGGAAGTCGCTTATGAAACCGATTGAAACTCTGAATTCTATAGCATCTAGAATAACTATTCTTATGCATAACCTTCGTCTCAATGTCCCAGCTTGTCTTCTTTGCTCGGAAGAATTAAGCTTCTTTTTGTTGAAAATTGTCCGATTTCGTGATCCTCTCAATTATGCGAAATTGATTTTCTACTTTATTTCATATAGCTTTAAATTGCTTTTTCACGTCCAAGTTACGATTGACTGCATGTCGTGTTACTCGTTCCGCTTTAAGTTACAGCTGATTCAGCTAGTGTGTGTGTACTCCGAACTGCTTGTTGTTCAAACCTGTTTGTTTACAAGCCTGAATAACGCCAAGTTGTTGTTCATTTCCTGTATGATTGCCAAAGGTCAAAACAAGTTTCTCTTATCTCAACTCTGGCTGATTGCCAAGCATTGTCTGTCGAGTTGCTACTACGAGTACAGAAGCCGTTTACCTACTTCCCAAAATAAACTTGTTCCGCTTAAGGACTCTGTCAGCTATTTATATGTCTTATCTCGTTGTACTATGTGTGTCAAGGCCGTGCTTGTTTACGTCCCTTACTTACTCATGCTCGTATTTTATAACTGTTTCGATCCCTGTTTCAAAACTTCGTTGCGTATTTCTCACGCGTTCATGTATTGCAATTTGCTTACATATTTTGCGATCTTAATGTTCATTGATGAACAAACTTGTTTTTTCTCGTCGTCACATTCGATGTGTTTTTGTATTCATACTTGTCCTGTCACGTTTTTCGCTGACTTAAGTATTTTTCTGAGTAACCCCTTTGATACTTATTATAACTTGAGGTCATTGTTTATGGCTACTCGTTTGTTACCTATGGCGTTCTTGCTTTCTACTCGCATAGTTCCTTTGTTTATTTGGTATATTCTTGTCCTGAATAGATGTACTTGTTCCTATACGCTTTGTTTAAACTTGCCAATTCTTCCTTCTCATCGTATCGCAATCTTTACTAGTGCTTTATTTCCCTCAGCTTCCAGCTATCTTGTGATTGAAAGTGTTGGTAATTCCCGCCTTTCAACTCCGCTTTCCAATGACCCTGATGACCTCCTTCCACTTTTACCTGGTCGCTTCTTTACACGCACTTCTCTTTCTGCCCCTCCTCCTCTTCCCATTTCTTTCAGGGATTCTGATTTACCTATTGTTTGGTGTAAACTTGAAGCCCTCAGTAATTCTTTTTGGAAAAGGTGGAACTTGGAATATTTAACTTCCTTGCAACGGAGGCAGAAGTGGTTTCTTTCCAGTCCCGACATTCAAGTGGGAGACTTGGTCTTGGTTAGGGATGTTCCACCCCCCCTAGTCGGGCCTTTTGGAGAAGTGACTAAGTGTTACCCTGGAAGAGATAGGAGAGTCAGGGTATTCAGAGTCTTGATCAATAATGGTCAGACCACAAGACCACTTTTCGACAATTGTTCATTACTGTACTTGTTTTTCTTGCTCGCTGTTGGTGTCTGTCCCCCCAATATGGTGTATTCTTTGAATACACGGTACCTGAGATATAACTTTTACTGCTCTTTGCATGTTCATTTCTTCCTTCCTCTTTGTCAGACACCAACAGTGATCTTCTGTTCTCTCTTAGGGGTTCAGGTCTCTTATATTTTGTATGAGTCTGTTCCAGATATATATTCTGTGACCCACCTAGCGTCATATAACAACAAATCTCTGAAGCTCTTCAACTCTTCCTCGCGCAAGAGGAATTCCATATCAATTTGGCTACCAGATACTGTTGTCAACTCTTTGAAGACCAGCTCAGCAAAAGAAGATTGTTTTGTTGTATTTAAGTTGGTTATGCTGATATGTATACCTTTTGTTTCCTACCCCCACTCTCTCCCCTTCCGTGGTCTCTCCGTGCTCCGTTGAGCTGCTCTCACTTCTCTGTCTGCAGTTGACTCGTTCAGTCAAAGCTCCTCTCGAGCTAGCCTCAAACTAAGAGGCACACACTCTTCTACGCCATGTTGGCTAGATAGTCTTCATAAGGAACTCCGACTTCAACATGAAATCGAGATAAGTACCATTTTTAAAAAGTTTTAACCTCATCTTCATGGTTTTAACTTCCAAGTGCTTTTAATTATAGGCAGTGTGAAATTATTTACTTTGGGGCAATAATCATTCTTCGTGGGTTTTGCCATGTTGAGCTTTTTTAAGCGATTCAAACGAGAAATCCTCTCGCTACGTGGGATATTATCTAATACCCGCTGCCTATAATTATAAAACTATTTCCTCCGTTGGATTTTCTCAACCCCATTTTACTACTAAGATTGTTCTGGAACTTTCCAGATTCGGTACTCAATCTACGAGTCCTGCCGTCATGTATTTCTCACGTACTTGGGAGAATTCTGTTTAAAACTAAATTACTACATAGTGAAGTTTCGTCCTCCGCTGGAACATTCCATGGCGCATTTAATTGTAAATTACAACTGTTTCAAGAAATAGACTCTCACCTATATAGTGCAATCAGTTCTTCCTATAATTGCAATAACTTTCTTTTCCACAAACTTTGTGTCTCCACAGTGAACATTTCATATGTTTCAATGAACTATAGTGAAAACCAGTGCTTGCTCAACTTTTCTACCGCGTCGCGATCGTCCGCTTATATTCAAATAAGGCCATGAACATTTTCCTCAATTCCCATTTCTCTTTCCTAAACCTCTCACTAACAATCTGCAATAAATTTTTAATCTAGGTCTGTTCCATTAAGGTGTCATTCTAAGAAGTGCCCTTCCATTTTTGTTGGTTTATCATTAAGTATCTCTGTATAATCTTTGTGATACGTGTCTAGCACACGTTTCAAACTTACATTGTTCCTCCCTTCAAAAGCAGGGAAAACAATTCTCTCAACTCTTGAGTGAGTTATTTTTTGGTCTCGCTAAATGAAAACTGCCTCATTTAACTTGCGAGTCTTATTCAAAGTATAAGAGGTCTAGAAACTTCCTTTTCACTTTCGCCAGGTTTCACAGTAAGTGACCTGCCCTCTTTGTATAATTCCCATATATTAATTCTGTTTAAATATAAGAAGTTGTAGGAACTTCCTTTTTTATTCTTTATGTTTTACATTTTGTTATCTTCGAAGTTGTTATTCTCGTTAGAATGTTCTTTCGGAGGTTTCGTATAGTACACTGCCTGTACTCCTGTAAATGTTAAAACTTCAATTATTCCATTTTGCCTATTTATGAAATCTTACCAAGATTTTAATACATGGTTTAAAAAACCTTAAAAATTGTCAATTGCCTGGAGCAACTGTTTAATGTGGAGAGGTCTGCGACCCCATTTGTTGAAAAGTTCAAATGAACTATGTTTATTAAAATTATATTGCATAATTGTTAATTTCCTCAAACTTCCTGCATTGTTAAATAAATTAAATATTTGTTTTTGGATTCATCATTTCTCTGATACTACAGTTAGGCAGGATCCTGGCTTTCCTAGCTCTTCCTAGGTTTATGCCCTCGTTCATATACAATAAATCGTTTGCTCTCAGTCTTGTCAGACCATCACCCTTCCCTATAGTACTTTCATTCGTGCTTGGGAGGAAATACACTACAGGCTCTCTCTGGCAAACTGCCCAAGCCTTAGCTGCGGTTCCCGTCAGCCTCGACCAAGCTCGTAGCCACTTTAGGTATCCGAGCACATATTTGCGGTGGCAACCGCTTCTAAATGGATTAAAAGTCAAATTAATAACTTTTGTGGGACTCTCCTCCTATTCTTCTATCCTTCTTTTCCAATCCCAAATCTACTTCCTTCTCTTAATCATCTTCCCTTGGTGGGTGGGTTATTCCCTAGCCTATAATCTACCCAGACCCTTGCGGTAACTCAGTACAGTCACTCATAACTAAAACTGTACACCACAAATAAAAATAAGTATGGTACGCTGCTATGACCGCCGACTTTCGTGACAACAATCTGCTGAAAATGACAAGAACGATTTTCATGACTGCAACATGTCTAAAAAGTGACAAGAAAATATTTTTACATCTCGTGTGGTATACCGCCGGTATATGCGGTGTATGGGAGAATTCGCCACTGATAGGTTGGTGGCTTATGTTGTGTGGTTTATATTAATACCCTATTTGTAATGACTTATTTTAGTGGCTTAGGTTAATGTCATAGGTTAGAGGATGCAAAGGTGGGTGCAAAAGTGGTTGCAAATGTGAGTACAAAAGTGGATGCATAGGTGGGTGCAAATATGGGTGCTAAGTTAGGTGCAAAAGTGGGTGAAAAAGTGGGTGCAAAAGTGAGTGCAAAAGTGGGGTGCAAAAGTGGGTGGAAAAGTGGGTGCAAAAGTGAGTGCAAAAGAGGTGTAGAAGTGGGTGCAAACGTGTGTGCTCAGCCACATGTCTTAAACTAGGATGACTATGACGATAAGAAAGGGTATGATGTACTAGCTATGGAATTATTCATTAAGTCATTGAATATAAACCCTTGAAAAATATACCTACCTTGATACTCCTTTTGTGGTCTCAGCACTCAGCTTGATGATTGTTTGAGAGGTGGGAGAGACATGCAGGTGGGAAATAATGATATAGCCTATCATAACAGTGATGCATTATTAAGATGTGTTGTTAATTATTAGTGGAATGAATGGTCAACGACTTTTATCTACCTATAAACTTTAGGATTAAAACAACAATCAAAATGTATATCATCACTGCTATGATTTCAAAAAAATAGAAAACAAGCATTTATGTTTTTTTTTTGTTTATTCAAAACGTACCATACATCGATGATTGTAAAATAAAATATACATGTTTACTACTTGTATTGATATCTTGAAAACATCATCAGGCATGTTATCAAAACGTGAAGGAAGAAATGTTTCAAACTCTTCACAAATGCAAAGAGCGCGGTTTCCAAATGTAGTTTTTATTTTTTTATTCTATAAATGCGAAAAGGTGTATGAATAGGCAAGTCGCTCATCTTCTTGAGTTCAAGATCACAGGCTTGACCGATAGCATTCAAACCTTCCATGGTAGTCTATATGCAAAAGAGTGTAACTATGACACTCTAGTCTCAGCATTGTTACAGCAACAACAACAACAACAACAAAAACAGTCACCCATGGTTTTTAAATCATTTATCAAACCCCACCCCCCTTGGTTTACAAATAAGACCATCTTCTAACAAAAAGACATAGTTATGATTACATGAAAAAAATAAAAATGTAATAAACAAAACTAAAATATTAAATGTTAAACCCTCTTACTTACCTATCCCTCACCGTATTTGCTCAAATGCTAAATAACTAATGGTGCTAAATAACTAATGGCAAGTACTAGTAGCATCATTTTACAGACACACACATACATACGTACACTTTTGTTTAAACTTACACTTTTTTAATTCCATACACACCTGTCATTTTAGGAAAGCAACCACTACATTTTTTCCTAAAGGACATTTAACTATTATCATGCATGCTAACCCAAGGAATCCTTATCGTTTACATAAACTATAAAGAAATACTAGCATAATAATTAGGATCTTATTCAAGGCTTTCTTTTCAAAACAAAAAGTGACAAGGGTATAGGTTGTTTATACTATTTATACTTGCTAATATTTACAATGCCTATCATTTAAAAGAAAAAAACTATTAACTATCCTATCCATGAAAACGCTATTTTGCAACATCATAAAACAAAAAATCATACTCTCCTTGTTGGAATAGACCCATAGCATGCTGCAAAGCAGGTAATCACCCTACTTGCGTTTGTTACCTAACAAGGCCAGTGTTTGTTTCCTTTATCTAGCAAGATACAATTCGTGGTTGCTAGATTGTATCCTCACTGTATATGCATCATAGCTTTAGCTGTTTGTAAAACCTCCAGGTAGTCATCGACATGAAGAGACTTTACCACAGCCTTACCTATACCCTTGGCTCTTTTTGCTTCCCTGTCATTAAATGTGCGATAAGCATACATTTTATATGCGAGTCCGACAAATTCTGTCATAATAAAATCACCACATTCATCTTTTAATAATCCAATTTCCTTCTTATTTTTATGGGCAGCTCAAATTATTGTCAACGCTGTAGGAAGAGGTGTCGAACCAGTCACTATGTTCTTTCATCACGACGTAGGGGTTGCAGTGGTGGATGTGATAAATGAATGAGTCCGTATCCATATAGAAAAGAGATACATCCTCAAACTGCTGTTTGGCAAACTCATAGCAGAATTGATACATGACTGATTTGGAAAAGTCTAAAATGACTTGGCCCAAGTATATGGGTTTATCCATTGTCACGCTGGTCTTATTCATTTCAATAGTAGCCAAATTCTCATCGATAATTTTGATAGATTTGAAATTGGGCTTGGCAATGTACCGCTGGACACCATAACGTCCTTCCCAGACATTCACCAATTTAATGTCACGGTATTTGCGAACATTTTCTATGGACTTGCCATAAATGTAGTTGTTCATCAATTTTAAAAAATGATTTCCAACTGCTGTGTGGCCATTTGTCGGTGCTCTGTGTTAAGTCGCATGTATGGCTCAAGCCATGCGTTTTGGGGCCAAGGAAATACCCCTGTAGATTTTCTTCAACACTAAGCCTTGGGCTAGGCATTGCACCAACAGTTGGATATGTATTACATACCGATTTTTGTTGTAAAGCGTGCCCATCAGTTTTGGACTGTTCACTTTACTTTCAGGGGGAACCATTCGCTCTAGGCAGAATGAGAAATCGGCATGTTCATCATACAAGGATGACGGGTATTCAATATCCACTTCTAACACATATCCACGGCCTGTTTCTTGACTGGCTGAGTTCACATCGAATTCTGACACTTGTTTGTCAGTCAGCCATGCAAAATTCCCATAGGGCAAAGGCTGGCTCATGGCATAACCATACAAATTATTCACGTCATAGTATATTAAGTATGATTCTGGTTTGTCTGGTGAATAATCAGGCATGTAGGCATTATTCGCTTTGGCATGCCGCTGGTTAAGCGATACAAAGCCACCGCGATTACCCTTTTGAAAGTATAAGACCATGTTTGCATCCGTGAGTAAATCAAATTCCACCTGTGTGTATTTCAATGCTGCATCAAATGACAGGCCAGGACTTGTATAATAGTGAGCAGGGTCAAGGCCATAAATGTGTTGACTTAACTCACGGAATTTTTCAAACACATCTGTGAGCAGCAATACATCAAGTTTTGGGTAATGCATAGCATATTTACCTATCGTCTTGATATCAAACACTCGCCAAACTTGACATGCATGTGCATAGTCTTCATCGGAAACGGTAGTACGTGTTAGTTTTGAGTAAAATTTATCTTGCGGTGGGAGTTTTTTCTGCTCTAACACGTCCCAACTTGCACAGAAATCATATGGGAAAATACCTTTCCGAATGCACAATTTAAAATGCTCAGGATTATTAAAATGGATTTTCGTGTATTTTAATTCCTCCTCATCCAAGCCATTACCAAGACTATATAGCGAGGATACCATAAACATTAAAGAATCCAAAAATCGAATGGAAAATTCACCCAGCTGCCATGTCAAGGCGGTGAAACGCTCATGGTTTTGAGGGATAATGAAAAAAACTCCCTTTGCTCACCTGACCCAATTCACGAATCAAAGAATTCATGTCATAATTAGCCAGATTGTGAAAAAACACTAATAAATCTTGGAGCTGGAAAATTGACATTACACTTTGTGTGTGTGCTCCACGAAATTCTCCTGTAAAGTGCGAGTAATCGCGAACAGTGTCTTCAGCACTAACCAGCGGCTTTTCACAATTATGGCATGTCGTGTCATGCGCATACTGCTGCTGCTGTTCCGGAGTTAGGGTCATGGATACAGGGAGTTCCCCTGAACATGATCAGCCAACTTGACCAGTTGATCCAAAAACCTATTTGCACAATCGGGTCCCTTACGGGGGTCGTAATAGGATTTTGTGGGGTCATAGGCATACACCACGTTAAATCCTATGGCAAAGGGTTCATGTTTTTGAATGGGCGTGGTTGAGCTGATGGCGGGATCTGGTTCACACCCCGCCATGGGTGTAGTCAGAGCTTCAAAGTCTGCATAGACTACAAAAGGCACTGTGTCACATCTGTGAATATTCTTAAAATTTAACACAGCATCCTTTTCTTGTGGCAAAACGAGTTTCACTGCTTCCTGAGACAGACAATCAACCCTATGTCATTTCAAAAGCGTAGGGGTTGTAAAATATTGCAAGCAACGATCACAAATATGTTTTACAGATTTATCCTTGGACACTTGTTTGCCTAGCAATCTACTCAAATTCTTAATCAGGAAATAGTGATTTACCTCTCCCTGAGACAGATATAAAACATGAATGTGATGTTGTTTGAGTTCTTTTGTAGCATATAATGGGCCTATAATTTCTTCTTCTCCTTGAACACCATAGACCATGAATGAATAATCAGGGTTATTCTGTTCAAACCTGTGAATTTGAGTTAGATTCATAGGGAACGACACGTCAGTTAAATTTAAATTTTGCATCAAGGAAACAAATATCGGCTTATCCATTCCAGGCAGACTTACATTGCGTTGCACTGGTTGTAAAAATGCACAAATACTCCAAATAAAACAATAGCCATCTGCATTCTTAATGTTCACCACAGCTTTCAGGGACTCAATCGCTGGTGGTGTTGCAATATGACGTGACCCAGCATTCAAAGGGTTGAATTTACAGATGTTCATTTGCAAATAATGTATTTTTTTGAAAGCAAGGCCTCTGGGTCCTTCTTGAAATTTATCGAATCTTGTTAGCAAGGCTTCCACGACATGGGTTTCGTACCAGTTTTCTAAATTATGGGCTACGAAAAGCTCTCGCATTTTTGTACATAAATGAAATTTATCCCTGATTTCCATGTCATTTTTATGTTGACAAAATCGCACACTAACTCCATATTTACTTTCAAAGCCTTGTATAATTCCAAAAGCCTATACATTTCCCCCTAACTACATTAAAACAAGTCAAATAAAAATTCCTAGGGGATAATACATTCATTGCTATTAGTTATTCTGCCTGAACAAACACCAGATTTAGAGCATGAAGCTAGAGGGTTCCATGTTAAATTGTTTGCAGTCATAGAACATGCTATTTTTGTTTAAAAAATAGTCTTACCTGTGTTTTAAAATACATCAATGTGAATTAATATGCGCAAACGTCTCTGCAAACTGCACGCGTTGATAGTATTTGGAATGGCAAGTTCTGCTGTTTCTCTCTCTCTCTCTTTCTCTGTTTATTTCTGTAAATAAAAACAATTAATTAATGCATTTCAATTCATGACTTGGACATTTATTTATATTCAAAAAGTGTATGCTATGAAATACCTACCTCTCAAGTAATGATTCAAATCACGCTACTGCTTTTCAGCAATCCACTTGTGATTGAATTGTTGCTGTTATGCGTTGGTAATGATTATTCGAATTCTTTTTACGTCTCACAGCAATTATCTGTAAATCAATTGATTAATCAATACATTTTTAATTCATGACTTACACCTACAAATCAAACCTACACGTTTAACATTACAGCATGGTCAAGTAGCTTCAACATGAATTAGCAAAATAGTATTGTCAGTGACATCTAGTAGTGAACATGGACACTAGATAAAGCGTTAATTAAATCTCGTCTATAATTTTAACATCACAAGGGGTCAAGTTGTTGTTTCAACATGGATTCACAAAATAGTATTGTCAGTGGCATCTACTAATGAACATGAACACTCTTAATCAAATCACAAATGGTTAAGTTGTTTTAACATAAATTTGCAAACTTGTGTTATCAATGGCATCTAGTTGTAAACATGAACACTGGATAGAGCGTTTATCAAATTACAAAGGTCAAGTCATTTTAACACGAATTCGCAAAATAGTATTGCCAGTGGCATCTAGTCATGTACATGGACAATAGATAGAGTGTTAATCAAATCAAAAATGGTCAAGTTGTTTTAACACGGATTTGCATACTCGTATTGTCAGTGGCATCTAGTAGTCAACATGGACACTGGATAGAGTATTCATCAAATCCCCAAAATGGTCAAGTCATTTTAACACGGATTTGCAAACTTGTATTATCAGTGGCATCTAGTAGTCAACATCGACACTGGATAGAGCGCTTAATCAAATCTCAAATGGTCAAGTCGTTTTAACATGGATTCGCAAAAGAGTATTGTCAATGGTATTTAGTTGTGAACATGGACAGTGAATAAAGCGTTAATCAAATTACAAATGGCCAAGTTGTTTCAACACGAATTCACAAAATAGTATTGCTAGTGGCATCTAGTCATGAACATGAACACTAGATAGAGTGTTAATCAAATCACAAATGGTCACAATGTTTTAACACGGTTTTGCAAACTCGTATTGTCAGTGGCATCTAGTAGTCAACATGGACACTGGATAGAGTATTCATCAAATCATAAAATGGTTAAGTCATTTTAACACGGATTTGCAAACTTGTATTGTCAGTGGCATCTAGTGGTCAACATGGACACTGGATAGAGCGTTTAATCAAATCACAAATGGTCAAGTCGTTTTAACATGGATTCGCAAAAGAGTATTGTCAGTGGAATTTAGAAGTGAACATGGACATTGAATAAAGCGTTAATCAAATTACAAATGGTCAAGTTGTTTCATCACGGATTCACAAAATAGTATTGCCAGTGGCATCTAGTCATGAACATGGACACTAGATAGAGTGTTAATCAAATCACAAATGGTCAAGTTGTTTTAACACGGATTTGCCAACTCGTATTGTCCGAGGCATCTAGTAATGAACATGAACACTGGATAGAGTATTCATCAAATCACAAAATGGTCAAGTCATTTTAACACGGATTTGCAAACTTGTATTGTCAATGGCATCTAATAGTCAACATGGACACTGGATAGAGCGTTTAATCAAATCACAAAGGGTCAAGTCGTTTTAACATGGATTCGCAAAAGAGTATTGGCAATGGTATTTAGTAGTGAACATGGACATTGGACATGGTTTTAATCAAATTACGAATGGTCAAGTTGTTTTAACATGGATTCACAAAATAGTATTGTCAGTCGTATCTAGTCATGAACATGGACACTAGATAGAGTGTTAGTCAAATCATAAATGGTCAAGTTGTTTTAACACGGATTTGCAAACTTGTATTGTCAATGGCATCTAGTAGTCAACATGGACACTGGATAGATTATTCATTAAATCTCACCTACACGTTTAGTTATTAAAAGAGGTACTCACCTTTAATAATAACTGCTGTTGCCAACTGGATTAGGTATAACCAATTATCTGTAAATAAATAAACCAATCAATCAATCCATTCGTCCATTTTTTCAATCCATAACTTACACATTGATTTGTATTTAAATAGTTTAAAAACGTTTAATCTATTAAATACATACCTCACAAATAGTTTTCTTTTTTCTCCAAGTAACGCGACGGCTTTCTTAAGTCGCTTATAATAAATAATAAGCCTGCAGCATTAATCGCCAGTAATGGGACTAATGAGTGTCGATGATAGGTATGACCTTGCATTTATAGTGTTCAATATTGCTAGCTTGCAAAAAACATTTTACATCACAAGGCACGTCAAACGGAAATGACATGCACAATAAGTTTTCCGTTTTCACTTATCAGATTTATCTACTTCTTTCAAACAAGATAGCTTGTATTACAATACCGCATCCTGTTTCAAGATCTCAGCTATTAGTTAACTGTTGCTAAGTGATGAAATAAAGAAACAGTATTACCTAGTTCATCCTTTATAAGATCTGGGAGCTCACATCTAGTGGGATGTAGGATTGGCGATCACAAGGTCCTAGCTGAGTCTAGCATTGCTTTCACATACTTGTATCAAACTTCTCTCTGTTTTCTTTCCTGTTGACCTGGGATGGAAAGAGTGAAAGGATTTGGCGAGGAGGTGTAAAGGAGGCGGCCGTGGCCTTACAGTAGGTATTATCTCAGCATTTTATCCAAAGACAAAGTGGAAATCCACTGTAAACCACTTCAAGAATGGTTCAAGTAACAAATCAAATCCCCCTCTACTCATTTGATTCATCCAGAGGCTAAGTAGACCCTGTTTCAATCCTCATATCACTTTTCAAATTTCATGATCGAGCTGGGATTCAAACCCAGGATCTCTGGGGATGACAGCTAATCATGCTTACCGCTACGCTACAAAGGCGACTCGGGAGTGAATTTCCTTTCTCTTTAAACAGTAAAATTATCAGGTCATATCTCCCTACTTTAATGGCGGTAGAGACAGGATTTACTTGCTTAGTTCATGGAAAAGCTAATCTTGGAGAGAGTAAAATCAAAATTACCAGCTACAGTGATTGAGAGTGCTAACATGCTACCTCATGTCTCGCTGACATTGAGAAAGTGTGAGTTTGAATCCCACCTGGGTCATCCCTGAAAATGGGCTTTTTCGTGGTTTTTCCATTTTTACCACCAGGCAAATGCCAGGACAATCCCTTTCAATAAGTCCACAGCTGATTTCCTTTTAATATCCAATAATTCATACAGCGATACATACATGTAATCTAAGAGGCAGCATATTTAGAGAATGTGCAATTTAACACAGTCATCATGCTAGAGTTGCAGTTTTCATTATCACAAAGGTTACACTCTATGCATGCCACTGTTGCCAAGACTACATCCTGTTTCAAGATCTCTGCTACTAGCTAGCCAGCAGTAGTATTCCAAGATTAATCTTAAACCCATCCTCAATCTGGAATTTTAATCTCTTGGAATTCATTCATGTGGCTCAGAGTCTGGGTGTATGTCACTCGCATTTTAAAGCCTCTATGGCTTAGGCGAAAGCATGCTAGCCTCTCACTACTAAGTCCATAGTTCAAATCCCAGTCACTCCATGCGAGATTTGTGCTGGACAAAGCAAAGAGATACAGTTTTTTTTTCTCTCTTGCGATGACAGTTTCCCCTGTCGCCATTTCATTCTAGCAACACTCTCTATAATCATTATTATTTCAATGATCATTCATTTAATCATTACCCCCAGGAGAGTGCGTCAGGCTTGAGCCGCTGACACAGTTTCACGTCCTTGTCGATAAATGAGAACTTTATTCATTCCTTTCCCCAATCCTTTAGTCCAGCAACACTTTTCAACAATCATGTTTATTTCATTTGTTATTCATTTAATCGTTTCCCTAGGAAAGTGCGACAGGCTTTAGCTGTTGGCACTGTTTCAAATCCCCATCGCTAAATGAGGGGTTCATTCATTCCATTCCCTAACCCGCTCGGTAGATTGAAAGCAGGCTGTGGATTTTCATTTTTCAATCTTGTCTTTACCAAGCTAGAGTTAAACCATTACATACAGCTCTGCGATCCATGGTTCATGAAATAGCGATGAATGCATTTTGTAAGCGTGAACATCGTGGCTGACCATCGGTGTCGTTCATTCATAGCTTACGGTTTAGCGCGCTAGGCTTTGGCTTAAAGTATCAATGGTTTAATGGTCTGCTACAAAACCATCGCATAAGCCTCTGTGATTTTCCATAGTTTTTTACATAGCCACTTGTTATCCCCACGCTTTAACAATTCATATCCATGTTCCAGGTTTCCAATTTCCTATTCACACTTGGTCAATGCCAGGTCCTGTGGTCGATATCATTTTATCCTCCAGGATTGGTTTTTCCAATGAACTAAACAATGGAGCCCACCTCTTCCGCTACAGGGAACAGTGTCCTACAGCTTGAGACTCTGAGTCTGTGATACAACTGGGGTGTGTAACCAGCACGATGCCTAGGCAGCCTCACATGCAAAGCAAACAGGGGCTGAATGAAGGGATGGAAAGTGTGAGAGGGTGTGGCAAGGAAGTGGGAAGGAGACTGCCGTGGCCTTACGGTAGGTATCATCACATCATTTTGCCCAAAGACAACGTGAGAAATCACAGAAAACCACTTCAAGAATGGCTAAAGTGGGAATCGAATCCTCTCTACTCGTTTGGGCCTGGGCTTAAGCTGAGTAGACCCCGTTCCAGTCCTCATACCACCTTTTAAATTTCCTGACAGATCCGGGAATCAAACCCAGAACCTCTGGGAGCGGCAGCTATTCATGCTAACCGCTACGCTAAAAAAAGCGACTCAGGAGTGAATTCCCTTCTCTTAAAATGGGTTTTCGTGATTTTCCATTTTCACCACCAGGCAAATGCTAAGACAATTCATTTTCAATAGATCCACAGTTGATTTCCTTTTATTATTCAATAATTCATACAGTGGTACATGCAGTGTACTTGCATATTATCGGACAGGAAGCGTGTTTAGAGAATGTGTAATTTAACACTGGCATTATGCAAGAGTTGCAGTTTTCATTATCTCAATGTTACACTCCATGCATGAAAGCAAGCAGTCGTGTTTCAAGTTTCTCGTCAGGAGCTCACATCTAGTGGAACGTGTGTTAGCAACCACAGGGCCCCAGCTGTGTTCGGCATTGCTTTCACTTACTTGTGCCGGGCTCCTCTCCGTCTTCTTTCCTGTCGACCTCACTTGGTTAACTCTTGTTCTCTTCCAATCTCTAGCTACTCTGGTTTCCCTGTCACTATTCATTCTAGCAACACTCTCCATAATCATTTTATTTCATCTGTCATTCATTTAATCATTATCCTTGGGGAGTGCGACAGGCTTTAGCAGCCGGCACTGTTTCATATCCTCGCGGTTTAATGGAGACTTTACTCATTCCATTCCCTGACCCGATCAATCAAGCAATACTTTACACTATCAGTTCATTTCATCTGTCATTCATTTAATCATTGTCTCAGGAAAGTGTGACAGGCTTTAACAGCCGGCAGTGTTTCACATTCCATTGCTAAATGGGGGGTTCATTCAATCCATTCCCTGATCGCTCAGTCGAGCAACACTTTCCACTATCATTTCATTTCATCCGTTATTCATTTAATCATTCCCCCAGGAAAGTGCAACAGATTTAAGCAGCCGACACTGTTTTACATTCCATAGCTAACTGGTTAGCGCGCTAGGCTTTGGCTTAAAGTATCTCGAGTTCGATTGCCTGCTACAAACCATGGCATAAGACTCTGTGATTTATAGTTCATTCAAATATCGACTAATGCATTTGCAAGCATGGCTATTATTTTGGTCAATACCATGTCCTGTGGCTCGGCAATCATTCTTGCAATTGTTTTTTCAATAATTACAGTACAATCCATGATTTATCAAATAGCGATGAATGCATTGGCAAGCAAAGTTGTCCATTGGAAAGGGGGTGTCAGCCCGGGTTCAACGACACCTCATTCGTCAAAATCCGACCATGCGTTCGGGCGATATCGACTTTGCCCCTGAATGTATGACGGGTTAGTATGTGACGTCACCAGGAAAGTAGGCTATGAGTCAACATTTTGTAATTTTGGAAAGGGGGTATTAGCCCGAGTTCTACGACACCGCATTCGTCAAAATCCGACCAGGCGTTCGGGGGATATCGGCTTTGCCCCTGAATGTATGGAGGGTTAGTATGTGACGTCACCAGGAAAGCAGGCTATGGGTTAACATTTTCGAATTTTGGAAAGGGGGTGTCAGCCCGAGATCAAAGACTCCTCATTCGTCAAAATCCGACCATGCGTTCGGGGGATATCGGCTTTGCCCCTGAATGTATGGCGGGTTAGTATGTGACGTCACCAGGAAAGTAGGCTATGGATTAACATTTTGGAATTTTTTGATCACCCCTCGTACTGACGTCACCTGGAAAGTAGGCTATGGGTCAACATTTTGGAAAATTTTTGATCACCCCTCGTTGTGACGTCACCAGGAAAGTAGGCTATGGGTTAACATTTTAGAACTTTTCGATCACCCCTCGTTGTGACGTCACCAGGAAAGTAGGCTATGGGTCGACTTTTTGGAACTTTTTGATCACCCCTCGTTGTGACGTAACCAGGAAAGTAGGCTATGGGTAAGCATTTTTGAAACTTTTTGATCACCCCTCGTAGGTTAGGTTAGGCTAGGTTAGTTAAGCTATGGCCGCCATCTTGTGACGTCGTGGCCGCCATCATATGACGTCATGGCCGCCATATTGCGTGACGTCACCAGGAAGTAGGCTATCATCTAGAAGCCCCACTGCCCCCCTACTCATTATATTATGAAACAGCCCTTGAAGGTGTAGATGACATTAATGAACCAATACGTTACTGTAAAGCTTGCATAACAAACTTTCGGAAAGAAAATAACGAACAACCTAAACTCATTTATAAATCATGGTATTGAATGACTATGAAAAAAGTAATTTTTAAGCAGGTCATCGAAGAATCGTATGACGATTTTTGGTGTACGCTTTGTAATAAGCCATTATTTTCAGTTTTCTTTCCAAGAACATCTGGAATGTTTGCTAGTTTCATTTTTTATAAATTCCCTACACTTCTAAGTAATACAGGCTATGTAGATGAAACATGTAAACAAATAACATTAGCTATGCCTATGAATCAGTATTCTCCTCATCGAATGAGGGTTATAACAAAGAAATAATAATAATAAAAGTTCTTTGTACTATCGTCTGCAAAAATAACGGGTTGTCTTGCCGTGCGCGAGTTGAGTTTTCGAGCCATCAGGTTGCTATCACTTGGTGTGTTCTCGGGAGGGGAAGGCTGGGAGCCGTGATTGGGCAGCTGTCCTTGTAGGTAGGTGTGGAGAGGGTGGGGAGTGTGGATTCACCTGTTAATGGCAAGAGGCTGACAGTGGCTCAGTAACACGAGAGCGATCTTGTGTTAAGTTTAAATTTGACTGACATTTTCAGTTGAAATTATTCACTCATTGAAAAAACGCTTGAAGTTTAAATTTGACTGACATTTTTAGTTGAAATAATTCACACATTGAAAAATCGCTTTAAGTTTAAATTGCACTGCCATTTTCGGTTGAAATTATTTGCTCATTGAAAAAAAAAACGATTTAAGTTTAAATTTGACTGATATTTTAGGTTGAAATAATTTACTCATTGAAGAAAAGCTTGAAGTTTAAATTTGACTGACATTTTTGGTTGAAGTAATTACTCATTAAATAAAAACAATTTTTTGTTGACTGATATAAGTTTAATATGTGATTGCCTGGTATGACCAGTGTTATGTTTTGTTACAAAATTTCCTATGAAAATAAACGTCTAAGAGACAGCTAAATTTTACGTTTCTGGCAAAGTAGCAATAGTTTTTCAAAATTGCAGAAAATAACTTAACTAAGCCTCGGTTAGACTTTATGACAACATGACGTAAACTTTTAGCTTATTCAAAACTCATCACATCGCAGAATGACGTGTCATAACCCGCTTCATAAGCCTAATCCCGTGCCATGTTGTAGAGTTATCTGAAGCTTAGATGTTTCGAAGGTTAAAATAAGCTAGGTTGCCTTATAACCTAGGCTATTAAATATGTATTTTTTCAAACATGGTTGAAATAATTATTTTTTGCTGAAAATGTAAAACTTTGACGTCTATAAGACGAATAGTCGTCTATTTTCTACAAAACACTGACATTTCCTGGTGGCTAAATTAAGACACTTTCTTTGTCGCTTCGCACAAGATGCTTTTTAGTGTCTGGATAAAAATGATTTCAGACACATATTTAATGTGTATTTAATTTATGATTTAAGATTTTGAGACACTAAAAATCATCTTATGAAGCGACAAAGAAAATGTCTTAGTTTAAGACAACAACAAATGAGAGTGAAGCTGTGGTTTCGGTTGATTTAGGTTGGGATTTGTCATTGTTAATTATAGAAACTGATGTGGGAATAAAGTTAATGAGTTGTTTTTTTTCGGTTGCTTAATGTTTTATTGATGTTTTTCTGTTGCTTAATATTTTATTGATGTTTTTTCTGTTGCTTAATATTTTATTGATGTTTTTTCTGCTGCTTAATATTTTATTGATATTGAATAATAAAAGAGATTTTGCTGCTAACAATTGCCTCCTCTGATTTTATCCATGATAAATGAATCAGAAGCTTACGGTATGTTGAATCATTTTTAAATATTCTCTGCTACACAAGCTTCGCTTCAAGTTCTGTTATTTGATGTAACAAACCTCCTGTTAACGTGAGTGCTTTTAAAATTAATAAGGTTTTTATGCTCTTTAGTTTGTCTTTTTCTTTTCAAAACTTATTTCTTATTAAGAAAAATGCTTAAAAATATAACTAGTTTAGGACGTTTGCGATTTCCTTCTTTTTCTTCTTATTAAAATGCGTTTAGTCCCTAACTGTGAAAACTCGATTCTCAAAAATTTCACACACAGTAAAACTCAACAGTGCCTTTCTAACGAGACTTAACAATTAATGGGTTACTTGGTATTTCAATTTAGATTTATTAACACTGTCTCATCTGTAACTATCTTCCAAGCGCGAAACTAAAGAAAATCATAGTTGGTGCTCCGCTCCTCTCCCCCTTTGCCGGCAAGGACAGGTGCCCAATCACGGCTCTCAGCATTCCCCGCGCGAGAACGCCCCTAGTGATGCCAACCTTACTGCCCCGTACAATTAAGGACACTTCGGAATAAACCCGTTATGTGGAAGGGTGTGTTTTTTACTCATCGGCCAATGTGGTCTGCAGCCTGACAAACCATGTTTAACTCTGCTACGAATTGTTCAACTTAGCATGACCTATCTTTTCCTCAGCGGAGATTTTCAGCTTTTGTGAAGCGCTGACCAACCTAGCTTACGTTCTTGTCCACTATGGTAGTTGGATAGGCGTAACCTCTTCAAGTATATGAAATATGCTACTTCGATAATCAAATGTAATAATGTTTTCATAACAAATAAAATATATAATATATTCGTAAGAATTCTCAAGGTACAGATGCCAAGGCAGAATAGTAGTTGATCAAAATAAAATTCATTCATGGCGGACGAACAATGGAAGTGGGCGTGGCATCTTGCACGCAAAACCAAACATGATTTAGTTGTACCTCAGGCTATCGAAAATCCGAAAGTTAGGTTAAACACGGTATTTAGATTATTGAAATATATCTTTCAAGTTTGCGTCAAATCTCAACGCATAATAAATATTTAACTACTTCGTAGTTTAGAAATCATCACCAACAAAACAAGGTACGATCATCCTAGGTGCATTTGTGCATTGCAAATTCAAGCCAAACCGAATTTATGTAGCTTGCGCAAGATAAGTTATTCCAAATCACAATAAAATCAAGCACAAATTAAATGTCAATATTATAATCAAATTAAAATCACTTAGATTTCCTCAAATTGACCAGAGCCCGATAACTAACGTCGAAGTTACTTAATACATAGTTTCCAATCGGCACTCAGAACACACCGAAAAATATTAATTTAAGTATTAGAAGAAATATTTTTTTTAAACGACGCGTCGACAATTAAAATACAGTTAATAGTATTCATCTTCATAACCTTAGGTCTTGGTAGCCGAGGTTCTACGAGCCAAGGCCATAGGTCTACCCACAATGAGCTGTCGGTAGACGGTAGTGGGCAGCCGGTAGACGGCAGATGAAGTCAGAAGTCGGTAGTTCACAACATAGCCACCCACAATGCGCAGTCGTTAAAATGCTAGGAGTAAATAATAACTTGACTTTCATTTATTCCTTGAGAAGGTTGTCATTGTCGACAACCTAACCTAAAATTTTCAAGGATGCATGACTTGGGAGTGGTACGGTTTATTTTTATTGCTGCTAACTGGTACAGCATTGCTATAATTGAGGAAAAATACTCGTACATCCAGTATCCCCTCTTGTAAATAATTAATAACAAATCCAACTCTGAATTAGGCCTACTGTTTTTTGAACATAATTGTTTTTGTGTAGCTGGTCATTTTTGATTGAACGCCCGAGGGCTCCGAACACGTTCAATCTATTACTACATCATTTCCTAATTTATTTTTCGTGATTACAAAATGTATTTTGGTTAATTTCAGTACCAGTAGGCCCTACTTTAGAAAATGTTTTCGTATGATGAGCTCTCATTCAGCGTTACCTTCCGCTGCATTACATTTGCTACAAAGGAAAACATTACAATCAATGAACAGTTTCCTTTTAGATACTTGGGCTCACTCATGTCATACATCCAACGGCGTTCCCTCACAAGATCAATTAATATATCTTCTATCCCAGTCATCATATTTGTATATACTGTAATTATGCGAAGAATATACCGCGAATACAACTAGTCAACTACACAGCTGATGACGACAAAGTGACGCCATCTTGTGATCTTTTCTCATTGGCACTATAATATGCAGTTGGCTGTCAAAGATAAAATTGGCGACAGCCGACTACACGCTGTCGATTGTCAACTATCTACTACCGACAAGCAACTTCACATTGTGAATGACGCCATAAGAGAGCACGGGTCAGCCTTCAACTACAGTCTGCCGTCTGCCCACTACCGGCTGCCGACAGCGCATTGTGGGTAGAGCTTAACACTTCTGCCCGTGCTAAAGCCCCATCATGGAATGACAAATGATATAGCTTTTGTCCAACCCACAACACTGAGTTCCTGGGCGCGCATGCGCACATCATCCAGAAACCACCAATCAGCTTACAGCGGCGACAAGATGAAATGAAACAAGTGAAGAAACACACCCGTCTTCACATATTACCAAAACATTTTATCTGGACAAGGCCATATCTACACGGGAAACAAACAGTTCCCACTACGTTTATGTTGGCGATGAATTTACTTTAAAACGGATTTCGAAGCCTTTGGTTAAAACCTACCTTTGACAATAGCCAAGGTCTCCCCACATACAGTACAGCTCACTTCACAATAACATGCAACATACAATTACATGCAACTTCAAATATCGACATGCACTATTACATTTCCAAATAATTTCAGTGTTATGCAGTGGCAATTGTCTACTGGCATGCATTCTTTAAATTGTTTTAAGGGGAAGCTAATCATTCTTTATTTCTTCTTTTTCCTAAACGGGGGTTTGAAATGAAAAATCTTGAAGTAACCAACGAAGCTTTTTGAAGAAGATACGACGACGGCCGACGGGTCGCGAGGGCTCCCGACGGGCCACGGAGAGGGCCGATAGCAGGGTTTGAAGATTGTGTCAATTTCAATTGGCACACTGATGGCTCGATGACTCAACTCCCGCACGGCAAGACGGCACGTTATTTTTGCAGGCGATAGTACATACAGAAAATAAGAATTTTTAGGCCTTAAAACCACTTTAATATCAAAATTTTAATTGTTATTAGTTAACAACTATGAAAAAAAAATTGGGTTCTTAAACCACTCAAATATGAAAATTTTAATTGTTTTTAGTTTACCACTATGAAAAGTGTTTTTTGTTTTAAAACCACTTAAATATTAAAATTTCAATTGTTCTTATTGTTTACATGACCACTAGGAAAAATGTTTCCGGTTTTAAAACCACTTGAATATTCAAAATTGCCAAGTCCATTTTTTAATTGTTTCAGTTCACCTCTAGGGAGAGATATTCTCGGAGTTAAAACCACTTAAATATTCAAAATGGCCAAGTCCTTTTTTAAATTGTTTTAGTTCACCTCTAGGGAAACATTTTCTAGGCGTTAAACCCGCTTAAATTTTCAAAATGGCTAAGTCCATATTTAATTGTTTCTGTTCACCTCTAGGGAGAATTATTTCGGCCTTACGCTGCTTAAATATGAAAATGGCTAAGTCCATTTTAAATTGTATTTAAGTTCACCTCCAGGGAGAAAATTTTTCGGCCTTACGCCACTTAGATAGAAAATGGCAAAGTCCATTTCTTAATTGCTTTTAAGTTCAGTTTAGTTTTCCATGTAAATATGAAAATGACTATCACTATTTTGAATTTTTGTGTTAGTTTTTATTTAATTGTTTTAGTTGACTTACTGTACATAGGGAATTTTTATAACTTTAATTTTTAAATAAATATTAAAATGTCCATCACCATTTTGAATTTTTGTAGTTGAGAAAAAACATTTTAATTGTTTTTAGTTGGCTTATATGAAGATTTATATTTTATTTTAACTCTATTTTATAAATAATATATTTTATTGCAACTGTATTTAATATATGATTTTGTTATATTTTTAAACTGTAATTATTATTATTTTATAAAGAAAACACATAGTACTTTAGTAATACTTTTTTATTTCTTAGTAAATAAGGTGTCATAAAATATATATACAACAATCCTTTAAGTTCAATGTCCAACTTCTTTTGTATGGAAATAATCATCACTGTCACACGCATAACTATAACCCATATCTTGTAAACATTCGCAAGGGAAAAAATCCAACAAGTTCCAGGACTGCAGTCAATTCATCACCAGGTAAGTGATTTTTTTTCAATGACTTTTTTAATTACGCCACGACCAGTATAGCTCTGGCAAGTTTTCATCTTTCTCTGATGTTGATGTTGATGTTGTTGGTGTTGTTACTTTTTTCTCACCACTACACTCATGAAAGGAGGAAACAGAGTCTTTGTTTAACATTTTATTTTCATGATAAAAAATTTCATAAGATGACAGGTTTTACAATGTCTAATGGATGGAATTTTCGCTATAGACACTTGGTGATTATGATCGTAATTATCACAAAGTTGCAATTCACTGAGCACAAGGTCTTCAATCCATGATGTAGGAATGTGTTCCCAAATTTCCTAAACAGCATCAGCAGCCACGTAAAAATAAATGCCTTTGGTAGTGCATTTATTCATCTTTAGTAAAGTTATTCAGTTTCTTTTTGCAAACAAAAATATTTCCAATGGCCTGTTCGGTAGCATTATTATCCAATTCTAACATGCTAGTCACTGACATGATGATTTGTAGACAGCGTATCACTTTCATTAGCCAATAAAACAATTTTGCTACATGGAAAATGGCTTGATTATTTTTTCATTAAAAGTCTGTTGTCTTGAAAAAGTGTGTGTAAGGGTGGACACCCCAATTCAATGAGATCGATACAAGTACATGTAGGTGGTAAGAACGGGCGAGGCCATTCACGTTTTACATTTCCTTTTACAAAAACAATATTAGTAGGCAATATAAGCCGAAGCTGGGTCAGGGGCAAATGCGCAAGATGGCCGCCGCGCGCAACCACTCTCTTTAATGGCGGGCTTTTAAAATAATGTTTTATTTGTTTTTAACTATGCATTATTTATTATTAATTACCTTTTATTTAATTTATTATTTATATAATTATTAATCATTTATTTTTATATTTTTAATTCTTCTTTATTTTAATATTTAATTTATTATTTTTTATTTCTTATTGTGTAAAAGCACTAAATTGCAAGTTCATTAAACCCAACAATTACCTAACCCACAGAATCCTCATTTTAAGATTTAAATTAATGCATGTAAGATTTTCTATTATTACATTTTAGATTTTGTATTTTTACATTTTTTTTATTGATTTTTAAATTTTAACATTTTATGATTTTTTTTTTTCATTTTAAATTTTAACATTTTACCTTTTAAACTTTAGATTTTTGCATTCTATATTTTACATATTAGATTTTGCGAAAAATACCAAACTACAAGCTCACAGACCTAAGATTTTATCTTTTAAATGTTTTTATTTTATTTTTTAACTTATACATTTTTATTTATTTAATAATTAATTTATTATTTTAAGACAGGGCTAATGCAGAAAATGGTCACAGCACGCAACCACTAACACATATGGCATGCTAACATAACCTAACCTAACTTCGCCTAACTTTACCTAACCTAACTTTACCTAACCTAACTGTGAACAATGCAGATGGAAAGGACGCGATCCATGAGACCATATCGAGATTACTCACATTCCGAACTAGATGGAGAACCAACTATGAAATAACTACACGTTTCGAGTAGAGGTCGATATAAATGTAATGTCAAAAGAACACAGCAAAAGGGGAACGAGAGGCGCATGATATTGTGTATGCGGATGATAACGGGGCTAGAATAAACGTACACATATTTTGTAAAACAGTAAAACATAAAACGTAAAACACACAATAAAGAACTATCAAAAGAAGAAGAAGATCTCGACGCAGAGAAGCTTAAGTTACTATAGTACTGCAGATCGTACAATAGAAAACAAAGGGGCAGAATTATAACAAAGTAACAATAATGTAAATAGTACGTTCGTCCCACCACAGGTTAACTACGAGAACGTAGTCAGAAGAGAATATTCTGAGAGATTACGAAGTCTGTCTACCCGGCCACCCCTAATAAAAATGAATGTCATGCCAATATACAAGAAACCCATAAAAGAAAACGGTAAAAGAACAAACGAAATCACGAAGAACATTAGAACAACACGTACGCGAAATTTACTAAAACATGACATACCAAAACCCTTAAGAAATATAGATCAGTTCGGTATAAATCGCGAAAGGAACCAACAACAAAATACTAAATAAAACAACGAACAAATCTTTTCATCAACTTCAGAATAAACTTTCTTTCCGAACGAAGTACGAGACTAGGTTACCTAACTTGAGGCAACATGAGTACCAATTACAGTCCCGGGCACATGCAAGAAATACACAAATCACCACTCGAGAGAGTAACCAATACATCTCATTTAATAAACGTAATGAGTTCACGTGTTGCTTCTTGACTGAAAGCAACAACAAACAAAACAGAACTAAAATGACCCTCAAATTTCAGTCAAACCTCCCTTTAACAAATTATATTAACCCACCTTTAAATATAGGTCTAGAAGCGTGATTATAAATGAAACATATTTCTGACACATACATAGTCAATGTCTGTCCAGTCCCTAAGAATAAATATAAACCTAATCGCCCTTCCTTAGCGTGCACAAATGACAGATACAAAACAAAACCCCTTAAAACATTAAAATATATATTGGTGTGTGTTCCGACTATAAATATATTGCATCCAAAGCGTTGAACGACACACCATTCCCCGCCTGGACACAAAGAAAACCACGAACTAACCTAAATTACCCGCACCTAAAGACCCTTGAAAAATCCCATACAATCACAAGGAATTAGGAGATAGTAAGAAATACCTCTCATAATATAATCACGCTTCATGACATAAATCAAACGCAGGAAACACGCACCAAATAAAGCACAACCAGATACAGAAAATAACACAACAACAACAACAAGAATCCCTTAAGACAAATGAACCCATTAAACAAGCAACGCGATTCCCCACTACGTACGTATATTACTAAAGGAGCAAGGGACAAAATAAAATACAAGTTAACCACAAACTATGACATTAACGACCTCCAGTTTAACCCTACTATTGCAAGTTGAATAAAAGGGATCCTTTATCACTAAAAATTGGGAGGATATGATTTGGTAATAAAATCCCTTCATCAGAACACATGCTTGATTATACAGTATAACAAATAAAGACCAGATGCCACTTAGCTTATCCTTGAGATGATCTGGACGGTCCTTGGTGATATTTCATATTATAATAATTTCATTTTCATTCCATTTTTAGCTGTAGGATCAGGGAGCAGTATCACCACGCGACTTCACAACATTTCAACCACAGTAGATACATTTAGAAATGAGATTCGAAACATATTAAAAATTCCAAGTTACATTTGGAGCTATGTCTGCCGACCATCTTTTTATCTCCTTGTCATAACAATTCTGACGACATAACAATCGCTCAAGTCGAGTTCCTTATATTCAGATCACATTCTCCATAGCGGGCGCTTTTCATTTTACAAGATGTGCTGATAAGTACGATCGCTTATAGATTCAAGTAGTAACCGCTAGATGGAAATAGCGTCGAATGGATCTTAAAATAGTAACGTATCATCTGTCCTACGCTCCAATCTCGGACGTAGCTTGCAAGTCCAACTCAAAATGTGAATGTCAAATGAATAAGGTTGTGTTGACATATAACAGCTGATCCATGATTGGCACTTGTCTGCATCACTTGCTTGCCGGGTCCTGACATAACTTGGAGCAGAGCAATGTGGGAAATATCAATGATAAGACGGAGGAACAAGTCACAGCTGATTAACAATATCGCTTCAATGCGCACGGGAATGATAGTAACGATGGTACGTTTAAGTTGTTGCCAGAAAGGTTAGTCTCTACTTTGATAACGTGGATCATATCAGAAGCAGAAGGTTAAGTTTATGTCGGTCGAAGAAGAGGGAGTTTCATTACGAATATTTCTGAATTACAATAAAATATAATAAGTATCAAAGAAGAAAGGTAAGATGAAAATATTCACAACAACCAATACACGAAAAATGCAGTCATCACACAATCAATCTCCCAATGTTCAAAATGTGAAAGTGACAGAACCACACTCTGCTACCATTTTTGAAGTGTGCAGATGGAAATAACGCGGACCATGAGACCTTATCGAGATTACTCACATTCAGAACTAGATGGAGGACCAACTATGAAATGACTACACGTTTCGAGTAGAGGTCGATAGAAATTTAATATCAAAAGAACATATCAAAATGGGAAAGAGAGGCATATGAAAATTTGTATGCGGATGATAACGGGGATAGAATAATCGTACACATATATTATAAAACATAAAACGTAAAACACACAATAAAGAGCCATCAAAAGAAGAAGAAGAAGAAGATCTCGACGCCGAGAAGCTTAAGTTACTATAGTATTGGAGATCGTTCAATAGAAAACGAAGGGGCAGAATGATAACAAATTAAAAATAATTAAAATAGTACGTTCGTCCCACCACTGGTTAACTACGAGAACGTAGTCAGAAGAGAATATTCTGAGAGCTTACGAAGTCATGTATCCCGAGACATGTCTACCCGGCCACCCTTAATAAAAATGTATGTCATGCCAAAATACAATAAACCCATAAAACAAAACGGTACAAGAACAAAAGTAATCACAAAGAACATTACAACAACACCTACCCGAACTTTACTAAAACATGACATGACATGACACACCAAAACCCTTAAGAAATATAAATCAGTTCGGTATAAATCGCGAAAGGAACCAACAACAGAACGAACTAAATAAAACAACGAACAAATGTTTCCATCAAATTCTAAATAAACTTTCTTTCCGAACGAAGTACGAGACTAGGTTATCTAACATGAGACAACATCAGTACCAATTACAGTCCCGGGCATATGCAAGAAATACACAAATCACCACTCGAGAGAGTAACCAATACATCTCATTTAATAAACGTAATGAGTTCACGTGTTGCTTCTTGACTGAAAGCAATAACAAACAAAACAGAACTAAAATTACCATCAACTTTCAGTCAGACCCCACTCTAACAATTGATATTAACCCACCCTTAAACATAGGTCTAGAAGCGTGGTTATAAATGAAACATATTTCTGACACATACATAGTAAATGTCTGTCCAGTCCCTAAGAATAAATAAAAACCTAATCGCCCATCCTTAGCGTGCACAAATGACAGATACAAAACAACAACCCTTAAAACATTAAGATATATATTGTTGTGTGTTCCGACTATAAATGTATTGCATCCAAAGCGATGAACGACACATCATTCCACGTCTGGATACAAATAAAACCACGAACTAACCTAAAGCTACCAGCCCCTAAAGACCCTTGAAAAATCCCATACTCTTACAAGGAATTAGGAGCTAGTAAGAAATACCTCTCATAATATAATCACGTTTCATGACATAAATCAAACGCAAGGAACACGCACCACATAAAACACAACCAGATACAGAAAATAAAACAACAACAACAAGAAACCCTTAAGACAAATAATCCCATTAAACAAGCAACGCGATTCCCCACTACGTACGTATATTACTAAAGGAGCAAGGGACAAACTAAAATACAAGTTAACCTCAAACTATGTCATGAACGACCTCCAGTTTAACCCTACTATTGAAAGTTGAATAAAAGGTATCCTTTATCACTAAAAATTGGTAGGATATGGTTTGGTAATAAAATCTCTTCATCAGAACACAAGCATGATTATACAGTATAACAAATAAAGACCAGATGCCACTTAACTTATCCTTGAGATGATCTGGACGGTCCTCGATGATATTTCATACTATAATAAGTAGTGGGGTGCAGATAGTTCTGCCTCACAGCCTACTTCCCTACGAACTTTGTCGATATCTCCCGAACGCATGATCGTATTTTAAGAACGACGTGTAGTTGGCGTTGGGGTGACGTCCTCTTTGCTATGAATGTGTTTTTTATTGTTGATTTTGAAATTGGCGCTATTTTCGAAACGGTGAAGATGAGAAAAATGTTTGTTTGACGTTACAGAGGTGGCTATGCCCTCTAGGTGGACAGCAAGTTTAAAATGTGTAGGAGGAAAAACAAATGATAGCCTACTTTCTCGTGAACATTGGCGATAATTGGCGAACAGATGGTCGGATTCTAACGAATGAGGTGTTGCTGGAGTTGGAGTGACGTCCTCTTTGCTAAGAATGTGTGTTGCTATTTTAATTTTTTTAGAAAATTTTTGATTTTGACATTGGCGCAATTTTGGGAACGGTGAAGATGAGAAAAACGTTTGTTTGACGTTAATAAAAGGTGGCTATGCCCTCTAGTGGGACAGCAAGTTTGAAGAGTGTAGAAGGAAAATATGATAGCCTACTTTCTCGCGAACATAGGCGATAATTGGCGAATGGATGGTCGGATTTTAACGAATGAGGTATCGTTGGCTTTGGGATGACGTCCCCTTTGCTAAGAATGTGAGTTGGTATTTTTTTTAATTGTTGGTTCTGAATTTGTCATTATTTTGGAAACGGTGAAGATAAGAAAATGTTTGTTTGACGTCAATGAAAGGTACCATACCTTCTATCCAGTAACCAAGTTTCAAGTGTGTAGGCCAAAAATAAAATGAATTTTGAAAAAGGGTGTGTTTTGGAAACGGTGTACTTGACAAAAAAAAAAGTTTGTTTTTGATGAATGGTTGCTATTTACTCCCTCTACCCGCACCATAAATTTGAAGTCGCTAGGTGAAAAACCTATGCACGTTTTGGGGGATTTTTAAACCTATGTTTTTGTCATATTTGAGATATTTTTGGAAAACGGGAATGACTTATGGGTATCATGGAGATGATGATGTCTTTTCGCCATGATGGATTGGATTGGATGGGAGAGGGGGTTATACACCTTCTTTCGGGGAAAAAGGGGGTTTATTCTAATTAAATAAATAAATAGTATTTTATTACAAAAATCATGTTTATTGACCCATGAATTTAACGTGGAAGGAAACCCTAACCACTTTACAAAATATCTTGCACCTTTGACTTTAATTACTCGTTCAATGAGATAATCGTTGGGATATAATTTTTTTGCACTTCTTCATAATAGAATCGTCCTTTGATGGGTTGACCGCTTTGATCTTCTAAGAGATACGTCACTAGCTTGACTTTACGAATTTTAAAATTTTGTCGACCAATGTGGAGTGTACGATTTTGAAAACACACTTCTGTGTTTACTGATGCGAACAAAATCTCCAATTTTAAGGTGATGTCGCCTAGGGTCAACTCTTTTGATAGGGTTAAACAGTCTATTGAGTATGACTAGGTTCTTGATGACGAGACGAGGTTTCATGCCGATGGTGGAATGAATGGTGTTGTTGTATCGTGACACAAGTTGAGGTAACCAGTCTATCCATCGATAGGAACCATATATTGTTAACTCTTTCCACATATAACTTTTTAATGTTCGATTGAAGCGTTCAACTACGCTAGCTTTGTGATTGCTATAGGTGGTGTAATGGTGAATATCCTTAGATTTGAGAAAACTGGAGAAATCTTTGTTGAAAAATTATTTCCCTGGTCGGTTTGTAACAAGTGAGGTTGACGTTTTGATTGTTCAATAATATGTTGAAAGGCCTTTGTGACTAAGTCACCAGTTTTATTTTTTACTGGTTGAACAAAAGCCATTTTGGAATAGACATCAATGACGGTCAACATATAGCGTACACCATCGTTAACGTTAGAGTAAGGTATCATCTCAACCAAGTCTGCCTGTCAAAGTTAATCGATTCCTTTTGAAATGACACGACGGCGTTCATAAATGCGTCGGGCTGGTTTATGCAATTCATGAGCGATGCCCACTTTGATGGGGGATGGCTTATAAGATAATTTAGGCATTTCGGAGTTGTTGTTCAATGTGGGCGATTTCTGCCTCTGTCCTGTGTGCCCGGCTTGTTTTGACGCATGAAGCAAGTATAAGCGCTCTACTAACTGATTTGGATTATTCCAAAAGGTTATATCTATGTAGGGTTTTAATTTCTTAAACATGTTTGCAATAATGGTTTTATATTTTTGAGATATATTGGCATTGAGCTGCTGAGAGGATTTATAGTTTATTTTGTGAGCGTTGGTGTCTAATAAAATGGATTTATATTTAGCAAGGTCCTCGGGCGTAAAATCTTGTAGAGATGATGTGCGAGAAAATAGCAGCTTTAACAGTCCTGGTGTTAATTTATAGTTGATCTTTTTAATGACAGCTTTAGTACGAGCAAATTTAATGGATGAATCCCCAATTTTAAAACTATCATTCTCATAGCGAACACCATACGTGGTATCTGTCTTTCCAATAAATAGAAGGGTCAACTACGGTTCCATTATTGCCCCATAATGATTGATTAAAATGTTTTTGAGTTGAGGTTTATTTTGAAGGGTGGACAAAACTTGTGAATACGGAGAGGATGTCCTGCTATGACGGATGATTTTTGTTTTGTTTTCAGAAACTGTTGAAGGGGTGAGGATTGTTTTTTTCTTTCAGGACTAAATACGGTTTCGCTTTCACTTTCACTTTGACCATGTTGTTCTTCTTTTTTTCTTGTTCTTCTTGGTGTTCTTGTTCACTAACATTGGAGGAGGAGGATTTTACCTGCCGTGTGGATTCTGTTTGAGTAAATTCTGAACTTGTTAAGGGTTTGGTTTGAGATGTAGCAGCAGTAGCAGCAGAAGCATTTGGTTTGAACCTCATGGGATCAACCGATGATGGAGCATGTTTTATCATGGGTAAAGGAGTTTTTTAAACGTAATTCACGAAATTTATGTCGAATCGTATTTCGCGCCTCGATAATACGCTGCATGATTTGAACATGTTTCTTGTACCCTATGGTGTTCGCCATGGTTAAGGTAAAGGCACACTAACAGGAAATGTCAAACCCTAGGTCTTTTTAAACAGAAATAAAATGATCAAAACCCACGTGATAACGTCCCTCACATCGTTCACTCTGTTTATTAATAACCAAACAGGCATAGGGATGATGGTTCCAACATGAGGCACACAATTGTGTGAAAGCTGTAAAGGACATATCTGGATTCACATGATCTTGAAAAATATGATAGAGATTGCTAGAGTCTTGACGAAACAAAAAGATGAGATTGGCATTGACACGAATCAACTGTTTGGGGATTTTGGAATATGTCTGAGCCAGATAAAAACAATCCACTTGTTTATGACGTCTTGAATAATGGCCTGTCGTTGATTGGCAATATCATCAAAAATTATAATGGAATATGGTTGAATGCAGTGTGGTTGAATGACATCTTGAGGTGAGGTGAATGTGAAATAGCCCATGGCTTCTTTATTTAACGAAGACATAATTTGTTCCAGATACACATAGAGAGGTTGGTACAAGGATTTGGCAAAAATATAAATATTTTGAAATCGTAGGCCATGAGGCGCGGTAATAATGTTCAGCAAAACATTGGTCTTTCCATAGCCCGAAGGCCCCACCATAATACATCGAACGGTAGATGGGAATAGGGTGCCATGACGTTTAGGTTCGCACACGGATAGTGAAAGCTCTGAAACCAAATCAGAGACAGGCAAAGCATGGGGTTGTTTCATTAATTCCATAGTGACGACGACTGAGCTTTTATGTGTGTGTATAAGGTTTATATATGGGCAAGCGGTGAGTAGGATAGGTTAATTAACGTCTATCACCATGGACGTGTTTGGGCGAGCTCGTGTAACTATGGCCACGGCTCCCTCTTTGTCAAAACAGTCTCGAGAGGTGGCTACAAAAAGCTGTGTCGATCGCAAAGTGCAACGTGTCTATCACACGGCCCCGAGACTAACCGCTGAGGGCTATTCAGCCAATCATCATCGTATTATCGATGTGCAAGAGCCTCGAGATGAAAATGATGTCTGCACGAAACGTTATGTGGCCTTTCAAATGAAAAGGCTTTATAAATTTGTCCCATTTGTATTTTAGTGTATCTGTCAAATCGAAAACTGGACAATGACAGAAACCTTTCCCCACCACAACTGGTAAATGATCACCTTACCTATATGCTTGCGGATGGGACACACAAATTTGAACTTACAGCCAATAAGATTACTCATCGCTGTCGTATTTTCTCTACGTTTAACATTGACTTTGAAACAGGAGTTCATTCTATTGGCCCTTTACTAGGATTTAAACCAAGAGTGTTGGCAGCTCACCAACCCCATGATTCAGATTATCCAGTGAAATTCATCGAGGACCATCACATTTCTGTGACTTGAAATATTATTAGAGACGTATTTACGAATGAAGAACAAAGCCATTCCCTGAATGATTTTATTGTCACCTCCCCTTGTGGCTATATTATTCGTGAAACCCCTTCAGTGGTTCTATATCATCCTGTGTGTGTCAGCGATATAAGTAATATTACCTTACGCTTAGTGAATAGAAAGCAACAACTGATTTCTTTGGACGTCGACACCCCTGTGACCTACAAGTTGGTTTTAAAGACGCTATGAAATTTATCTATAAAGCAACAACAGCTTCTACGAGGTCGGCTAGTTGCCCGCCGTGTATGAAATGGTTGACACGAGTAAACCGACAACGTTTACAACGCATTGGTTATACGTTACACCCCAATCATGAACAAGGAGCTGTTGCAAGTGTTAAATCTCATACAAGTGGAAGATGGCGTCGTGCGCATTGATAGGCATTCCTATCAACCTCAAGCAACAGGACTGAATAACAATGACGAGATTCAATTCATCATTCACAATCAAGATATTTTTACTCTACCTCATGAGAGTGTCCTTCAAATTGAGGGTAAATTGGTGAAAGCAGATGGCAGCACACCCACAACGTCTGCGTTGGCAAATCATGGTTTGGCTTTTCTGGTTTCTGAAGTACGTTATGTGATAAATGATATTGTCATAGATATGACTCGAAATGTGGGCATGACTAGTCTTATGAAATTATATCCCTCCTATAGCGAGAAGGAAAGTAAAACGCTTTCTATGGCAGGATGGTGCCCCAACAGTAGTAATGACTGGCTAGTTCATACCAATGGCATTTTTACAGGCTTCCTACCCTTAAAATTACTCCTTGGCTTTGCCGAAGATCACATGCGTATTATTTTAAACGCAAGACAAAGTTTGTATCTGGTGAGAGACCACAGTGATTATAATGCACTAAATGGAGCCTCCGACCAAGTGATAGACTCAAAAATTCAACTGCTCCGATTACTATGGAAAGTGCCCCATGTGACACTATCGGATCGTAAAAAACTAAGCATGTTAAATTTGGTGCAAAAAGATAAAGCCTTGCCCATCGCCTTTCGAAGTTGGAGTCTACATGATTACCCCTTGCTACCTACCACAGACACTCATAGTTGGAGTGTAAAATCGGCTCGCTCTACTGAGAGACCCCTCTATGTTATTATTGGTTTTCAAACCAATAGAAAATACCAACAAAGCAAAGATGTCACCCTGTTTGATCACATTCACTTGAGAAATAAACGATTATTTTTAAATAATGTTTGCTTTCCCTATGGGGGGTTGGAACTCAATTTTTCAAAAAAAAAGTTTGGTCCCCTTTATGATATGTTTGCTAAATTTTAATCCTCTTATTATGAAAAACAGGATTGCCCTATGTTGTCGCCACAAGGGTTTAAAGCAAAAGCACCACAGATTATTTTCGACTGTTCGTATCTAGAAGAATCTATGAAAATGACCACCATTGATTTAAGGGTAGATTTTCAAACACAAGAAAATGTACCAGACCATACCAGTGCCTTTGTCCAATTATGTGACCAGCATGTAAGCCACCTGTGGTCAGGTGAAAAAAATCATCATTCATAGGGTTGATGATAAGCGTCTGCATGCACACTATCTCTTGCGCTCTGGCACTGTGCACACATACAACAACAACAATGGTCATGTGTCCCTCAATAAGCAACAGCAACAACAACAACAACAACAACAACAACAACAACAACAACAACAACGACGACGACGACGTGATAGACAAATCATGGAATTTGAAATGTGAATTTAATCGTCTGAAAACTTTTGAAACATGGACAGTTCCCTTTATGGATTATGGAGAATTGGCAGCGAGCGTATTTTATTACTTAAACCGTAGGGATGTGGTCAAGTGTATTTTTTTTGGCAACTTTGAAGTTGGAAACTGGGAGATGGGGGATCGACCATTTAGCGATCATCAGCGATGGAGTCCATCTTGTCCTTACCTGAATCGCTATGATGTGGGCAATATTCCGTGGAGTTTGAATTACCACGTCATTGTACCAGACCCTGCAAAACTAGGAGATACCTGTGGGCCGTATGTGCAAACTGTTCATTTGAATGTTGTTCCAGATTTTAAAAAAAACTTGTAATGAAATTGTAAGTGTGTTTATGTTATGAATAAAACCTGAAAAAATAGCTGTTGTTCAATTCATTTGTTTCTTTTTTTCTCCTGAAGTCCTTTGACTTTTGCAATGTTAAACCATGAAATGGGTTAGTTGTTGATTAGACGTCAATTATGTAACAAGTAAAAATAAAAAGCATGATGCGTACACACATTGTGGATCGTCAGGGGTTTAAAATTGCAGACAACAAATTTATATTTAAGGAAGTAGCCTTTATCGGTTGTAGTACGTTTTGGGCGTCTAACCCTATTCATTTGGTGTTTAAACCTCCCTATGCTTTTGAGTTGCTTAGTGAAAAAGATAAAAAGCAGAGCCAATGGATTGAAAATCATTTGCAAATAGTATGGAAAACGGCGATATTTCTTACAAGTATCTTGACATAGTCATGAAAGCCCATTTGTCCTCGGCCAATGTGTTATTTGTTAAAGGGAGTGAAAAACGCCAGTGGCTCCAACCATTTTTACCCTCTCACTGTCAATGTATTGACCTTTTAGATCTGGGTTGTCCATCCCAGCAAACGCTCATGGACACTTGTCCTTGCGACAATATTCAGAATAAAGCCTTAGCGCATGCGTGGCAATTGTTTCATTGGCTCACCACCAGTGCATGTTGGGAGTTGTTAAATAAAATTAAAACTGAAAGTTTATCGTCCAATGATAGCAGTGAGACTTGTACTCGTGAGGTGATACGAGTAACATCGACGTTATAAACATGGACGCCACTACAATCGACAAGGCTATTGGAAAGTTCTTTGTGTGCAAGAAAAAACTTATTAGCTTTACACATCATGAATTATTAGCACTACCTAAATCGTTTCTTTTTTATGTTGCTGCCAACGCTGTGAAAGAAATTCGGGAAAAGGCGCCCGCCGAGTGGATTACTGACCCTGTATTGAGTGAACTACAACTATGCAGTCATTTTTTCCATCACAAGCAATTAACCATGGCAAAAATACCTTCCACTCGACGGTGTGCCACATGCCAATTGATGAAATTATATCATGGTCATAAAACTCACTGTAAAGACATTGTTTCATCATTCCATGGCTGTCATGCGGAAAACAACCACCACCTACCATGCTCGTCAGCAACCGCCGACAAACAACAACAACAACAGCAAGAAAAAGAAGAACAACAAAAAAAGTGTTTTTCACCTATTGAAACCTCCATGCAGCAGCAAGTGTACTGGCCGTGGAATTATTGATAACATCATTAACAATTTCCCATTCGAAGTTCACCTACCTGCTTACAGCGTTTGTGGTCCTCGTACTCGTCTTGAAGATGGGGATAAATGCTTCGGACCATGCATGTCGTGATCATGATATAGCCTATCAAAACAGTGACTCCACACTAAGACGTATTGCCGACAAAGTCTTGTTAAGGATTGCCAAGCAACGATTAACAGCTTCAAATGCCAGTCTATCAGAACGAATGGCAGCATTTATGGTGATTGGTGCTATGAAGGGCAAATTACTTTTATCTAAATATGGACTTTGAAAATGAAAATCCACAGCCTGCTTCCAGTCTCCGACCGGGTCAGGAATGGAATGATTGAAGCCCCCATCTAGCGGCGAGGATATGAACTGTGCCGGCTGCCGAGGCCTGACGCACTCCTCTGGGGCAATGATTAAAAGAATGACAGATGAAATGAAATGATAGTGGAGAGTGTTGCTGGAATGAAATTTTGACAGGGAAAACCGGAGTACCCGGAGAAAAACCTGTCTGCCTCCGTTTTGTCCAGCACAGATCTCACATGGAGTGACCGGGATTTGAACCACGGACCCAGTGGTGAGAGGCCAGCGTGCTGCCGCCTAAGCCACGGAGGCTTCAAATATGGACTTTAAGATGATGAATTTATTAAAAAAATGTATAGTATCACTGTTATGATTTTTTTAAATAAATAAACATGAGACCATGTTATATTTTTTCCCATTATTATTGACTAATAGTTTGAAATATTATAATTATGAACAATAATATAAATGCTGTTTCAATTTAAAATTATAAACAATAAAAAGAAATCATAATGCAATATTATTAACTAATATTTTTAAATATCATAATTATAAACAATAATATAAATAGTGTGTCAATTTAAAATTATAAACAATAATATAAATGGTGTTTCAAATAACATTATAAACAATAAAATGGAAATTACGATGCATTATTATTAACTAATAGTTTCATTATAAACATTATAAATATTGCTATAAATGATATTTGTACTAAATAATAAAATAGTTGAAACGTTATGGACTTAAGGGTCGCTTGTTTATTAAACACCCTCCTCATGCACTGCAAGCACAAGAAAAAAAAAGAAAAAAAATTTAAATGTAGTCATAGTAGCATATAAAATAATTAACAAGTTTCGGACTATGTTGTATTTATTATTATTATTATTATTATTATTTATTTATTATTTATTTAGTATGTTTCGACCCATACAGGATCACATAAAGCAAGTTATGATCTGTTGCTGTTATTTTTCTTGTCCTTCCAGAATTCTTTCATCATGTCGCTATGTTTAGCTCGACGTTCGTCAGTCCTTTTTCCCCTAGGTCTGCTGGGCTTATCTTCTGATGCAGCTTCCCAAGTGTAGATCTTATGTCTGAAAGTTTTGCGGTCTTCGATATCTGTGGGTGTGATGTTGGCGTTATTGAGATCAGTTTGGACTTGTTTAATCCAAACCGTTGTCGTCTTTAATTTTTGTGAGTACATCAATATTTTCTTTGTTAATCGGTTGTCATCTAGCCTCATAATGTGTCCATAAAATTTCAAGCGTCGTTTACGGAAATCGGTTTCAATATTTGAATATTTTTCTGTGATCTTGTGCGATTGTAAACGATATCCTTCATCTGTAAGTCTTGGGCCAAGAATTTTTCGGATGATTTTCCTTTCAGCTTTTTTGATGTTTTCAAGATCCTCTTTATAATTGAGGTTTAAGGTCTCACTGGCGTAGAGTGTTTCGGGTTTGATGACCGTCACGTAATGTCGAATTTTAGTAATAATGCTCATGCATTTTTTGTTGTAGATGTTTGCGGTTTTCCCATATGCTTTCCGCATTTTGAGTTCACGTGTTCTTTGTGCTATTCTTTCTGTGCCTGTAGGTTCAATAATTTCACCTAAGTATTTGAAATGATTAACCTTGTTGATTGAACCTATTTTGTTACCAAAGTTTGGGTGTCAATGTGTTTTGTAGCCATGAATTCAATTTTTGTGAAGGAGATTTGCAACCCTACTTTCCCAGCACATTCTTTGAGGACTTCAATCTGGTGAATTGCCGTTCGTTCATCTCCGGAGAGGATTGCCAAATCATCAGCAAAAGCTAAGCATGTAACATTGATATTATCCTTCTGTCTTCCTAACACGACAGGTTTCCACATGTTGCGACTTTTTAATTCTTTTTCCCATTCTTTGATGACCTTATCGAGAACGATGTTGAACAGCAACGGAGAAAGTCCATCACCCTGCCGAACACCATTTTTAATGGGAAAAGGTTGGGAGATCTCTCCAATGAATTTGACCTTGGAAATTGTGTCGGTTAAGGTTTGTTGGATGAGTCGTCTCGTCTTCGGATCGAGATGGTTTTCTTCGAGTACATTAAAAAGAGATTTTCGATCAATGGAGTCATAAGCCTTCCGAAAGTCGACAAATGTACAGATGGTTGGGAGATTTCGTGTGGCTCGAAGTTTCAAGGTGGATTTCAGATTGAAGATTTGTTCGACGGCTGATCTGTTTGGTTTGAAGCCAGCCTGATATTCACCGATGAGTGGCTCGAGTTGTTCTTGCGTGCGTTGTAAAAGACAGGCGGAGAGGATTTTATAAGCGATGGGTAAGAGGGATATTCCTCTGTAGTTATTTACATCATATTTATCTCCTTTCTAGTGGAGTGGGTGGATGAGTGCGCATTTCCATTCGTCCGGTAGTTTTTCACTTCGCCAAATGTCCTGAATGATCTGTGTGATTTCCTGTAGTGATCGTGATCCTAGATTATTCAATAGTTCTGCGATGATTCCGTCTTCTCCTGATGTCTTTCTGTTCTTGAGTTTTTTGATGTGGTGATGGATTTCTTCTTGCGTTGGTGGTTTGGCTTCGGGTCGTATGTGTTCTGGGACTGTGTGTATAAATCGCTCAGGTGGTTCAGGACAATTGAGGAGGTCAGAAAAATAACATGCTAGTTCTTCACAGTTTTCTTGGTTAGTGAGTGCGAGACTTCCGTCTTGTTTCTTGAAAGTCAAATTTTGCGGTCTGTAACCTTTAATTCTGTTCCCGAAGGTTTTATAAAAATCTCGACTGTTGTGATTCCTGAAGTCATCCTCGATTGACTGAAGTTGCTTAGTTATAAAATTACGTTTAGTTGTCCTGATAATTTTGGTTGCCTGTTTGCGGACGCCGAGAAAGTGTTGTAAAGTTTCTGGAGATTTGTGGCTATTGTATTTTTGGAATTCGATTCGGCGATCAATAATGACTTGATCACAGTTGGAATCCCACCAGGGGTGTTTTGCTTTCTTTTTTAGTGGAATCATTTCTTTGGCTTTTCTGATAATTTTGCTGCAGAAGTCCGTCCAATTGTTCACTGGTTCTTTATCCCATTCTTCTGCGATTTTTGTTTCTTGAATTTTGGATGTGTCAAATTTTGGGATGTAATATATTTTTTTATGAATCCTCTTAGGTGAAAATTTCATTTTGATCCTTGTGAGATAATGGTCTGAATCAATGTTTGCCCCTCGTCGGACTTGAACGTCATGGATGGTTCTATAGTGTGCATGGGAGATGGCAACATGATCAATTTGGTATTCACTGAGATGTTGAATGGGAGATCGCCAAGTTTCCTGTTTGTGTGCAGGTTTCCTGAAATGCGTAGACATAACTTTGAGATTGAATTGATGGCAAATGTCTACCAATCGTGTGCCATTGCTGTTTGTATTTTGGTGTGCAGAATTTTTGCCAACGATTTTTCGATAGATTTTTTCTTTGCCAAGTTGGGCATTGAAATCTCCCATCAGGATTTTCACGTCATCTTGATGAATGATGCTCATAATTTTTTCCAGTTTTTTCCAAAATTTTTCAACATTTTCAGGATTTTTCTTGTTGTCGATGTTAGTAGGTGCATGAGCATTGACAAGAGTGTATTTCTTGTTGGCGCTCTGGATGCGCATGGTCATAATTCGATCATTAACGGGTGTGACTTCTTTGACAGAATTAATGATGGATTTGTGGACAAGAAGAGCCATTCAGAAGATTGGTGCACCTTTCGCGACTCTCTGTAATGTTTTGCTCTTGAAAATGCGGTAATTTCCATAGTTCATAGTTTCGTTGTCAGTCATTCTCGTTTCTTGAAGAGCAAGAATGAGAATTTTTTGTCTGTCGATTTCTTGCGTGAGATAGTATAATTTTCCAATTTGAATTAGGGTATTAATGTTTAGTGTTCCAAAGAGTGTTTTGTGATTGTAGAGAAGGTGACCAGAGATCTCCAACTCTCTCGGCTGCGCTTGCCTGGACTCCCCAAAATCCGAAAGTCCAGTTGCCGATTGTGGACGGGTGGATTGGGTACCACCTGGGATAGAGTTGTGATTGCTTGCACAGTTCATGTTTGCTTGTACTTGATTTGCTTGGCCTGGTGAGTGCCAAGACCATATAGGACCAGAGGTTGTTGAGGCCTTTGGAACATCGTGTTTCCAGCCGAGCTCACTGAGCTAACAGACGCTGACCATTAGCCGCTGGATACCAGTACAGACACTAATGGATTTAAGTTGCATCAAAGATAGTTCTTCCACCTTCTACGCCGTTGGGAATTATTTTCCTCTTCCGCCGTTGTAGCTGTTGACCATCTTTGCATTTCCCCCAACACTGATCGGCTCGCCGACCTAGTTTCCCGCTGGGATTGGTTACCCAATCTTCCACTAGGTTGCTCGGCTTAACAGTGGCACCTCGGGTAGGTAACATGTTGGAGTTGGAGTGACAGAGGCTAGTTGGATTCACTTGGTGAATCCAATGTCTTGCACATATCACTCCCATTATGCCACCATTATTATTATTATTATTATTATTATTATTATTATTATTATTATTATTATTATTATTATTTTGTAATAAAACATGTCATTAAGATTTTGTTTGTACAAAATCATGTGACCGTTAAAAATAATGTTATTATTATTATTATTATTATTATTATTATTATTATTATTATTATTATTATTGTAATAAAACATGTCATTATGATTTTGTTTGTACAAAACCATGTTACAATTTAACACAATGTAGCGTTAACTTTAAATCATTTATTTATTTATTTATTTATTTATTTATTTATTTATTTACTAGCTGTACCCGGCATGCGTTGCAATGCCAATCAAAGAAAGTGTTGGCGTTGTAACTTTGTTTGTTGAAGTGTTTTGGATTACCAATATTTTTTTCTTTTTCCGTTAACCACCTCTAAACTACTGTAAAATTGATTTACTATCTCAAAAAACATCCTGGGAGCGTGCTCAACAACTCACCAAAGTTTCATCGCAATGAAATGAATGGCATATGAACGCATACGGGACTTTGTTGAAACGATTCGAGCGTCGTCACACATTTATTGAATATACTCGTACGCTACCTATTGTAATATGGATTTACTAATTCGGAAAACGTCCCTGGCGTGTACACAACAACTCATCAAAGTTTCATCACAATCGAATGAATGGCATATGAACGCATACGGGATTTTGCATAAACGATTCGCGAGCCGTTGCTCATTTGTTGAATCTACTTGTGCGCCACCCATTGAAAAACGGATTTACTAATTCATACAACTTCGAGGACTGTACTCAACTCACCAAAGTTTTATCACAATCGGATGAATGGCATATGAAAGCATACGGGACTTGGTTGAAACGATTCACGCGCTGTCGCTCATTAGTTGAATCTACTCGTGCGCTACCATGTTGTAAAATGGATTTAAAAAATCAGAAATCTTCGCGGGAGTGGAAAGAACATTTCACCAAATTTCATTGCAATCGCATGAATGGAGTATGAACGCATACAGAACTTTTTTTAAACGATACGCGCGCCGTTACTCATTTGTTGAATCTACTCGTGCGCTACCTATTGTAAAAAAAAGGATTTACTAAGTCAGAAACCTTTCCTGGAGGGTGCACAACAATTCACCAAAGTTTCATAGCAATCGGATGAATGGTATATGAACGCATACGGGACTTTGTCGAAACGATTCGCGTGGTCGTTCATTTGTTGAATCTACTTGTGCGATACCTATTGTAAAGTGGATTTACTACGCCAGAAACCTTCCATGAAGTGTACACAACAACTCACCTAAGTTTCGTCGCTATCGGACGAATGGTATATGAACGCATACGGGACTATGTTGAAACACTTCGCGCGTCGTCGCTCATTTGTTTAATCTACTTGTGCGATACCTATTGTAAAGTGGATTTAGTAAGCCAGAAACCTTTCCTGAAGTGTACACAACATCTCACCCAAGTTTCATCGCTATCAGACGAATAGTATATGAACGCATACGGGACTTTGTTGAAACGCTTCGCGCGTCGTCGCTCATTTTTGAATCTACTCGTGCACTACCTACTGGGTCATCATTTTATTTCCCGCATGTACGCGCCGCTAGGCCGGTGAAGGTGGCCTTGGCAGATGCGGTCGCTAGGCCGGTCAAGGTGGCCTTGGCGTTCTCCCCGCAATGAACACGTGCGCTGCGATCAGCAATGTTGCAATAAGCTGTCAGTATCTCCGGAGTATTCAAGTTTGTGAAGTGCTAGTTGATTTGACCTAACACACAGTGCAGTTTCGGGGCAATTTTACAGTTTATGTGTTGCCTTAAAGTGATGTTTTCTATAGAACAACGTGTATTCATTGTGCTTTGTTATGCGAAGTGATGTTTTCTATAGAACAACGTGTATTCATTGTGCTTTCTTATGCGAAGTATTCTTCTGTTAGAGAGTGCCACGAAACAATTAATTCTAACCGTTAAATTGACCTAATCATAAGGCCGTTCTTTCATGAACTCACGGACGAAGAAAAGAACAATGGTAACTTCATGCAAGACAATGCAACGGCGCACACAGCTAATCACTCCTTGGCAGTAATACGGGAAGTTTTCAATGACCGTATAGTTAATTATCCCGCCAGATCACCTGATTTAAATCCGTGTGATTATTACCTCTGGGGAATGCTGAAAGGAAAGGTATATGCAAACAATCCTCACACAAGTGAGGAGTTAAAAGAAAATATTCGCCAAGTTATAACGAACGTCACCCAGGAAGAAATTCGCCGTGAGTCTAGAAACTTGTTTACGAGGTGCCAGGCATGCTTGCGAGCTGACGGACAACACTTTTGAACATTTCTTGTAAAACCAGGTAAGTTTGTAGATAGTTATTTTCACTAGAAATTGCTATTAAATGACTGTATGATGACGCGAAGTAGAGGGGAGAAGTAGCGCACTTTTTACCGGCCAGCGAGCGGGTGTCAGCGCGAGAGCTTGCCGCGCCGTGATCGGTATCGGATGCGAGACTTAAATTGATGACCCTGTATTATAACATGGATTTACTAAGCCTGAAACCTTGCCTGTAATGTACACAACCTCTCACCCAAGTTCCATCGCTATCTGACGAATGGTATGTGAACGCGTAGAGGACTTTGTTGAAACGCTTCGCCCGTCGTCGCTCATTTGTAGAATCTACTCGTTCGCCACCAATTGCT
Source organism: Meconema thalassinum (assembly GCA_946902985.2). Lineage (NCBI taxonomy): Eukaryota > Metazoa > Arthropoda > Insecta > Orthoptera > Tettigoniidae > Meconema > Meconema thalassinum. Next base: position 185,863,077 of record OX336388.2, on the reverse strand, counting down.
AAGTGGATTTACTCAGCCAGAAACCTTACCTGAAATGTACAGAACATCTCACCCAAGTTTCATCGCAATGGGATGAATGGTATATGAACGCATGTGGGACTTCCTTGAAACAAACGCACGCCATTTTGTTGAAGCTATTCGCGCCATCTATTGTAAATTGGATTTACTACCCTTATACAAATTATGTTGAATAACTAACGGGATTTCATGTTAAGAGCCTCACTTTCTATACCGGTAGAGGAGAGTGCTACTGGCATCCAGTCGGCCGTGTCTCCTCAAGAGCTACTGTTGCCTGGAGACGACTTGCCTTAGCTGTCATTTGCGTTACGTTTTATAGTGACTTGTATTCTCTTTGACGTTTTATGTCACGTCACGCGATAAAAAGTATCGTATGTCCGTCTCCTGGTTCTAAGCTACCTCCACACCAATTTTCAGCCAAATCGGTTCAGCCGTTCTTGAGTTATAAATAGTGTAACTAACACGACTTCCTTTTATATATAGAGATTATTTATTTAATTAGTAAATAGTGTTGATTTGTTTGTTGTTTTTTGTTTTTTACTTATGCTTGTATTGCATGAGTGCGTGTGCTAAAATGAACAAGCTATCCTTAAGCGCATGACGTTCAACTTATTTTAAAACCTATACATGTACATGAAAAGAAAGTAAAAAAGTCCTCTCGGCACGCCGGAAGGCGGAGGTAGATTTCACCGGACAAACTTGGGGATAGGCGAAAATAGGCAGAATATGCAGGTTTTCGTAGAAGGATCAGACCTCATTTATTGCGAGAAGGTATTTTATAATTGGAGCTTAATTAAATTTGTTTTTCGTCATTTTATGCTTATTTTAAACATTTTATTGTCTTATGGGAACGGTAACCTTCTTGTCATTTGGGGTCCATTTTTATACTTGTGGTCACACTGTCCTTATGCTAGGTTTCGACACTGATGTGAAACTATGTAACGGTTGTTGTTAACTAATCTTCAAGTTTCAGTGGAAATAACGAGAGTTTGTTAACGAAATAGTAGATCGTGTATTTATACGTCCATCACGCTACAAGGCACAAACAACACAAGGAATACTAAAATATAAAATCAATGCTGCCAACTTAAATTGTTAACTACCAACTCCAACACTTCCCCTGGTAGTTAACCTCAAACAATGACAATCCTTTAATTCAACAAAAAATACCAAAAAATTCAGTTCCTGTTATAAACTAAACCAAATTGAGGATCTTTATGAAACTCTGGGTCTTTGGCCCATTCAATGACTTCGTAAACAAGTCTGCAACATTCTTGTTTGAATTCTTTCAATACCCTTTTAATGTAGTCAGTTTGATGAACAGACATTACTCCTTCCCTGTACTCCACATTCATAGAAAGAAGGTTGGTCATATTTCCTAACTTCTTAATCTCCAATCTAATGTCCAACTCTTCTTTGAACCATTCAACCCGTTCTCTTTTTCCCCAGCATGCCAAGTCATCAACATAAACACCAATGAACAGATCCTTATCTTTGTTAACAAACACACATGGATCCTTCACCAGAGGTTTCAAACCTAATTCTGACAAATTCATATACAAGGTCGAATGCCATTCCATAGCACTTTGTTTAAGCCCATACAAGCTTTTGAGCAATTTACACACACTATTTTTATCCACCTCAAAATATTTAGGTTGTTCCATGAAAACTTCCTCATTCAACTCACTGTGCAAATATGCTGTGAGCACATCAATATGTTCCTGAACCCACCCATTAATGACAGTTATGGCCATCATCAGTCGAATCGTTTTTCTTTTAATTACTGGAGCATAAGTTTCATTAAAGTCTACCCCTGGCACTTGGGAAAAACCTTGTGCTACCAATCTCGCCTTAAATCTATTAACAGTACCATCTGGATTTCTCTTAAGTTTCAAAACCCACTTACAACCCAACACATTTCTACCAGAAGGCCTGTCAACCAAAATAAATGTCCCTTTACGTTGGATACTGTCTAACTCGCTTTTCATTGCATCTCTCCATTCATCAGGGAACTCCCCATTCAATGCCTCACTCACACTCAACGGTTCTTCGATATAATCAGCAACATATACCGACAAATTACAGCAAGAACATTCTTTACGCTTCCTTAACCTTTCACTCCTTCTCAAAACGTTCTCATTATTTTCAGCCTCAATCACATTTTTATCATTCTCTTGGACATTGCTTTCAATCTCAATCTCTGACTCATCACTACAATAATTTCTTATCATAACATCAGTTTGAACATGCTTAATAGTAGGCCTAACCTGTTCTACCATGGGAAATACACTTTCAACAAATTTTACATGATATCCAATCACAAATGATTTAGTCTCAAGATTAAACAATTTATACCCTTTCACATTGTTTTCATAACCTATGAATACACATCTCACTGCTCGGGGCTGAAATTTACCTACTTTCTGAAATAACCAAGCTTTACAACCAAATGCACGTAACCTTGGATATTATTTTTCAGCACTCTCTCCCTTCCACATTTCATATGGAATCTGATTCCCAATAGCCCTAGATGGACATAGATTCCTAGTAAGGCAAGCAGTGTTGGCTGCTTCAGCCCAAAACGAATCTGACAAACCTGACTGCACTAACAAACACCTTATCTTATCTTCTGCAATCCTATTAAACCTCTCAGCTATACCATTTTGTTCTGGAGTATAAGCTACCGTTTTTCTATGACCTATCCCATTCGCTTTCAAATAGATCTCGAATTTATTACCGCAATATTCGCCACCTCCATCTGTTTGAAAGCATTTAAGTTTCAAGTCATGCATTTTTTCTACTTCAGCTTGATACTCCAAAAACTTTGAGAAAGCCTCACCTTTACTTTTCAAGAATTTAACAACTGTAAATCTGGAATAATCATCCACAAAACTCATCATGTATTTATGACCACCATTTGATTTAACAGTAGATGTTAACAAATCACTATGTACCAATTCCAGTGGTTTACTGCATTGGCGTTCACTCTTCTGCGGGAAACTACATCTAGTCATCTTCCCCAGAACACACACATCACAACTCTTATTCTCACTCTTTAAACCTGACAAATATGGAATTTTCTGCATAGTAGCTTCATGTGGATACCCTAACCTTACATGCCACAAATCTGAACTCACTGCTCGCAAGGCTACAGCTTCAATTTCATCACTCATCTCATCTTCACTGACATCAGCATTCGATATACAAGCTACACTGTGATTAGGTGCCAACAAATACAACCCATTTGATTCTAGACTTGTAAACACGCACTCATCATTATACATACCTTTAGCACCTTCTTTGTTAAAGTGAACAAATACATCATTCTTGGCTAAGCGCCCAACTGAAATCAAATTGAATGCTAAATCTGGAACGTGCAAAACATTTCTCATCTCAAGCACATTACCACCACACTTATCAGATAATGCAAGTTTGACAATACCTTTTCCACTAACTGGGAGTTGCCCTTGTCCAATCTTAACATTGCCCTTACACTCTGAATAGGAGGAAAAAAACTCTCTTTTAGACGTCATATGTTCTGACGCTGCCGAGTCAAGGTACCAAACATCAGAACTGTTCATTGACACCATTGCGAACACACTGATACAGGCTATAGTCTTCCCCGTTTTATTGGAATTTCCATTGTCGTCCCTTTTTCCATTATTTGATTTCATTTTGGTACAATCTGATGCCCAATGACCATAATCGTGACAGTTAAAACATTTAACTTCTGGACAAAACTTGCTAATATGCCCTAACTTCTGACATTTGTAACATTTAACACTATTACTATCACCACTTTTTCCACTCTGCACACTATTCTTCTTACTGTTTTTGTACACTAATTTGTCATTCTTGCCTTTCTTGGAGATGAGTGCACTTGATGCTGAAGTCTCCTGCGCGGCTTCTAACTGGGTCCGGCGTCGCTCCTCGTCTAGAAGTCGTCCTTTAACCTTCCGTGTTGTAAGATCCGGCTCCCTCAGTAAATTTTGGACGAAGGTCTCGTACTCCTCCATCGGTAGCCCGACTAGCAGGAAGTTGGCCATCATCTCGTCGTCGAATATTATGCCACCCCTGGCAATTTTTTTGTTCAATCTCTGGATACTGGCCGCATACTCTTGCATCGACATATTTGGGGTCTTCGAAATATTTGTCATTTCTTTCAAGGACTGAAGTGCATTAAACTTGGTAGAAGAGACGTGAATTTCTTCCAGAATTTCCCAAGCATGCTTCGCTCTAATACAATCTTCCACATCTAACAAGAAATCATCCCCAACGGATTTGTATAATACCGACAAAGCTTTCCTATTTAAGCGTGCCTGATCCACATTCAACTCGTTCTCATCGAAACCTGGTTCAATCGCCACCCAACAGTTCTTATCGATCATATGCGCCTTCACTCTCAGTTTCCAGGCGAAGTAGTTTCCATTTGCTAGCTTTGGAATGGAAACGAGGTCTTTGTCATCTCCGTCAGCCATCTTGGTACTGTTGCTGTAACGTTCGCCGGTTCAGTCACAAACACTCACTATCTGTTTTTAAAATTCAGATTTCATCTCAATCTCAACAATCCGTAATTCACGCTCTGATCTACGTACTTCGCACTGCTCTGGGCTCATAAACTGTTGTTAACTAATCTTCAAGTTTCAGTGGAAATAACGAGAGTTTGTTAACGAAATAGTAGATCGTGTATTTATACGTCCATCACGCTACAAGGCACAAACAACACAAGGAATACTAAAATATAAAATCAATGCTGCCAACTTAAATTGTTAACTACCAACTCCAACAACGGTCTGTTACTTCTTCACGCAAAATTATATCTCCCGCAGAGATTTTGGTTGGTTCCTCAGTTTAGGGGCTGCGACAACGCGGTCATGTGACCCCGTGTACTTAGGGATGGCTGTATTAGTCTGTAATTCAGGTAAGGACTGCAGACGGTCAATTTCAAGCAGTAGTTCCTAATGTTGCTACCAGGTACTACCGTCAACGACACCTACCTGTGAACTTGGCTACTAGATACCACCGCAGCCAGCAACTCGCAACGAACGTTGGAATTCCCCCTCCAAAGGAAAGTATACTGAGGGATTTTTAGCGCTCTTAGAAAATCCGACGACTTCGGCCGGCTTTGAACTCGCGATCTTGGGCATAGACATTCAGCATGCTTGCTACCAGTTACGTCACCGAAGCCGCTTCACACTTAGTCAGATGGAATTCTGAATATGATATCGTGCAAGTGCGTTATCTTGGCAACGTCTGATGGCTCATCCCTCATCAATTTAGTAGAGTTGCCATGGCAAGCACTGATAGCTCTTGGCATTTTCTTATAATTCCGAAATCATTTTTCTCATCCCTTGGCATAATGGTGGGTCATATCAAAAATTCTTTAAGACAAAATTTTAGGTAATTATTAGGGGAATATTGTCCATTTTGTACGGTTTTGAGATTGTGCCTATTAAGAGAGATATGATTAATGTTTCCCGAAAAACCCACTTTTTCCCACCCCTTTGGTCAATGGTTGGTGCTATAAAAAAAGCTCTTCACACATAAATGTTTGGGCTTTATCCGACACATAGTATGAACGTTGAACGGATTCGATATTTCACATATTAAGAGAGTTATAGCAATATTTCACTTTTTCGAAAAAAGCCCCCCATTTTCACCCCCTTCGACCGATTTAGCCCATTAACGAACTCGACCGAGATTTTATAGGTATACATATTCGGTAAAATATTCAAAGTGATTGGTGCAAAATTACGGCAGTTATCGTGTCCACAAGAAACTGATATGCATATATATATATATACAAGCTGTACCCGGCATGCGTTGCAATGCCAACCAAAGAAAGTGTTGGCGTTGAAATTCTGTTTCTTGAAGTGCTTTTGGATACACAACATGTTAACTGCCTCTAAGCTATCGTAAAATGGATTTTCTAATTTAGAACCATTCGTGGAAGCGTGCACAATAACTTTCAAAAGTTTCATCGCTGTCACTTATTTGTTGAATCTATTCGTACGCTACCTGTTGTGAAATGGATTTACTAAGTCGAAACCCTTCCCTGGCGTGTACACAATAACTCATCAATGATTCATCGCAATCGGATGAATTGTATATGCACGTATACGGTGTTTTGTTTAAACGATTCGTGCGCTGTCACTCATTTGTTGAATCTACTCGTGCGCTACCTATTGAGAAATGTATTACCAAGTCGAAGCCCTACCCTGGCATGTACACAATAACTCATCAAGATTTCATCTCAATCGAAGAATGTTATATGAACGCAATAGGGGATTTTGTTGAAACGCTTCGCGCGTCGTCACCCATTTGTTGCATCTACTCTTGCGCTACTTATTGTGAAATGGATTTACTAAGTCCCCTTCCCTGGCGGGTACACAATAACTGATCAATGTTTCATCGCAATCGGATGAATATACCTGATTTTGATTAAACGATTCGCGCTCCGTCACTCAATTGTTGAATCTACTCGTGCGCTACCTACTGTAAAATGTATTTACTAAGTTAGAAACCGTCACGTAAGTGTCCACAACATCTCACCCAAGTTTCATCGCTATCGGACTAATGGGATATGAAGACATAGGGGACTGTATTCAAACGCTCCGCATGTCGTCGTTCATTTGTCGAATCTACTCGTGTGCTACCTACTGTGAAATGTATTTACTAAGCCAGAAACCTTCCTTGGAGTGTCCACCATATTTCACCCAAGTTTCACCGCAAACAGCAGAATGGTATATGACCTTATACGGGACGTTGTTGAAACGCTTCGTGCGTCGTCCCTCATTTGTTGAATCAACTTGTGCGCTGCATATTGTATAGTGGATTTACTCAGCCAGAAATTTTCCATGACGTGTACACAACATCTCATCCAAGTTTCATCGCAATCGGATGAATGGTATGTGAACGTATACGGGACGTTGTCGAAACGCTTCACGCGTAGTCACTCATTTGTTGAATATAAACGTGCGCTTCGTATTGTAAAATGGATTTACTTAGCCAGAAACCTTTCCTGGAGTGTACACAACAATTCACCAAACATTTATCACTATCAGACGACTGGTATATGACTTTATACGGGACTTTGTTGAAACGCTTCGCGTGTCATCGCTCATTTGTTGAATCTACTGGTGCGATACCTATTGTAAAATGTATGTACTAAGCCAGAAACCTTCCCTGGAGTGTACACAACATCTCACCCAAGTTTCATCGCTATCGGATGAATGGTATATGAAAGCAAACGTGACTTTGTTGAAATGCTTCGCGCGTCGTAGTTCATTTGTTGAATCTACTCGTGCGCTGCCTATTGTAAAGTGGATGTATTAAGCCAGAAAATTTCCCTGCAGTGTACACAACATTTTACGCAAGTTTCATTGCTATCGGACGAATGGTATATGAACACATACGGGACTTTGTTGAAATGCTTCGCGCATCGTCGCTCATTTGTTGAATCTACGCGTGCGCTACCTGTTATAAAATGGATTTACTAAGTCAGAAACCTTCCTTGGAGTGTACTCAACATCTCACCCAAGTTTCATCGCAATCGGACGAATGGTATATGAACGCATAGGAGACATACATACCCACAGACAGACAAACTATCACGTTACATTGATTTTTATATATATAGATATACACATATACATACATAAATTATATATAAACTTTTGAACTGACGGTGGTTTTGGGGTCTGGGGGATGTGAAACGCGAAGATATGTCGAAATTTTCCGGAAGTCGAAACATGGTACCCATTGCAATAGTTAGCTTTCTAATGAAATCTACCTCTGGTTGGTTCCTCAGTTTATGGGCTGCGACAACGCGGTCATCTAACACCGTGTACTTTGGGTGAGTGTAGAATCTGTCTGATAAACGGTGTGAATTGTAATGGCTGTAGTAGTCTTAATTCAGGTAAGGACTGCAGACGGTCAATTTCAAGCAGTAGTTCCTAATGTTGCTACCAGGTACTACCGTCAACGACCCCTAGCTGTGAACTTGGCTACTAGATGCCACCCTAACCAGCAACTCGCAACGAACGTTGGAACTTCCCCTCCAAAGGAAAGCATACTGAGGGATTTTAGCTCTCTTAGAAAATCCGACGACTTCGGCCGGCTTTGAAACCGCGACCTTGGGCATAGACATTCTGCATGCTACTAGTTACGTCACCGAAGCCGCTTCCCACTTAGATGAAAATACTGAATCTGATCTCGTGCAAGTGCGTTGTCATGGCAACGTCTGATGGCTCATCCCTCATCAATTTAGTAGTGTTGCCATGGCAACCTCTGATAGCTCTTGGCATTTTCTTATAATTCCGAAATCATTTTTCTCATCCCTTGGCATAATGGTGGGTCATATCAAAAATTCTTTCAGACAAAAGTTTTAGGTAATTATTAGGGGAATATTGTCCATTTCGTACGGTTTTGATATTGTGCCTATTAAGAGAGATATGATTAATGTTTCCCGAAAATCCCACTTTTCCCACCCCTTTGGTCAATGGTTGGTGATATAAAAAAACTCTTCAAACATAAATTTTTGGGCTTTATCCGACACATAGTATGAACGTTGAACGGATTCGATATTTCATATATTAAGAGAGTTATAGCAATATTTCACTTTTTCGAAAAAAAAGCCCCCCATTTTCACCCCCTTCTACCGGTTTAGCCCAGTAACGAACTCGACCGAGATTTTATAGGTATATATATTCGGTAAAAAGTGATTGGTGAAAAATTACGGCAATTATCGTGTCCACAAGAAACTGATATATATATACTTTTGAACTGACGGTGGTTTTGGGGTCTGGGGGATGTGAAACGCGAAGATATGTCGAAATTTTCCGGAAGTCGAAACATGGTAGCCTACCCATTGCAATAGTTAGCTTTCTAATGAAATCTACCTCTGGTTGGTTCCTCAGTTTAGGGGCTGCGGCAACGTGGTCATCTAACCCCGTGTACTTTGGGTGCGTGTAGAATCTGTCTGATAAACGGTGTGAATTGTAATGGATGTATTAGTCTGTAATTCAGGTAAGGACTGCAGACGGTCAATTTCAAGCAGTAGTTCCTAATGTTGCTACCATGTACTACCGTCAATGACACCTAGCTGTGAACTTGGCTACTAGATGCCACCCCAACCAGCAACTCGTAACGAACGTTGGAACTTCCCCTCCAAAGGAAAGCATACGGAGGGATTTTTAGCGCTCTTAGAAAATCCGACGACTTCGGCCGGCTTTGAAACCGCGACCTTGGGCATAGACATTCTGCATGCTACCAGTTACGTCACCGAACCCGCTTCCCACTTAGTCAGATGTCAAAGTCAACCCCTGGCACCAACCAGCCCATGACGGGCTAAGGCCGACCAAGCGACCGCTGCCCAGCCATTTGGCCTGCAGATATTGGGGTGACGCGTGATCAGCGCGTCGGGTCCCCTCGGCCGTTAATATTGGTATTCGTGAACGGGGTGCTGTCTCACTGTCAGACAGCTACTCAATTGTCCTCACGAGGCTGAGTGCACCCCGTTCCAACCCTCACGTCAGTTTTAAAATCCCTGACGGAGCCGGGGATCGAACCCGGGGACTCCGGGTGAGAGGCAGGCGCGCTACCCCAACACCACGGGGCCGGCTTAGTCAGATGGATATACTGAATCTGATCTCGTGCAAGTGCGTTGTCATGGCAACGGCTCATCCCTCATCAATTTAGTAGTGTTGCCATGGCAACCTCTGATAGCTCTTGGCATTTTCTTATAATTCCGAAATCATTTTTCTCATCCCTTGGCGTAATGGTGGGTCATATCAAAAATTCTTTCAGACAAAAGTTTTAGGTAATTATTAGGGGAATATTGTCCATTTTGTACGGTTTTGATATTGTGCCTATTAAGAGAGATATGCTTAATGTTTCCCGAAAAACCCACTTTTTTCCACCCCTTTGGTCAATGGTTGGTGCTATCAAAAAACTTATTTGACATAAATTGTTGGCACTTATCCGACACATATTATGAACTTTGAATGGATTCGATATTTCGCGTATTAAGAGAGTTATAGCGAAATTTCAATTTTTCGAAAAAAGCCCTCTATTTTCACCCCCTTCGACCGATTTTGCCCATTAACGAACTCGACCGAGATTTTATAGTGATACATATTATGTAAAAAATTCAAAGTGATTGGTGCAAAATTACGGCAGTTATCGTGTCCACAAGAAACTGATATATATATATATATATATATATATATATATATATATATACATAAATTATATATAAACTTTTGAACTGACGGTGGTTTTGGGGTCTGGGGGATGTGAAACGCGAAGATATGTCGAAATTTTCCGGAAGTCGAAACATGGGACCCATTGCAATAGTTTGCTTTCTAATGAAATCTACCTAAAAACATACATTATAGGCAAACTTTGTATTCACGTAGCCCTAAAGGCTCAAAAAAATCTCTCATTAAAGAGTGAACTTACCAAAAAAATACAGTTTACCTATAGTCATTATAGGCATCAATGTATTAATCTAGCTCTAAAGGCTAAAGAACAAACATAAAAAACTTCAAAAATGATTATTATTATTATGATTATTATTATTATTATTATTTAGCATTATAAACCATGAGAAACAATTAATAAACGTTGAGCATCGAAAAAATATTTTTTTGTTTTAGTAAGACATCCATAAACAAAGTCATGGCTAGCGTACAATGATTATTCGTTTTCTAGTTTTACAAAACGAATCATGCAACGATTATTTTTTTCACCCTCATAGATTAAATACACAGGGTAAATACTGGAATTGACATCTTCCATAACATTATCGTGTGGGTAGAAATGTCTCAAAGTCTTGACAAATGCAAAGAGCTCGTTCACCAAATTTGGTTTTTAATTTTTGAATTTTATGAATGCGAAAGGGTGTTTGTGTAGGCAATTCACTCATTTTCCTGCGTGCAAAGCCGCAATCTTGGCCAATGGCGTTCAAAGCGTCCATGCTAGGCTATAAGGAAAGAAAATAGTGTTATGTTTTAACACCCTTATTCTTATATAACAACACCAACAACATTGACAATACATTAAAGCGTGTTGTTTTTAAACCTGAGCGTTTAATGCCCAAAGTTGTACATAATATTGTATAAATTGACAAAAATATAATAATGTTTGTAACTGGTACTCGATAACTGTTGAACCAACATCAACAGCCAAATCTTTTGTGTTTCATGGTCCACATGACGTAAATAGGTTGAACCCTTGCAAAAGAAGCGTAACAAGACTCTCTTCGGGGTAATGTTTCGGTCCATGTTAGCCGTGCAGTTAAATTTGGTTCTCATAGATTACAAGGATACATAGGGCAAATACATAACTCAAGAAAGGAGGTAAACCAGTATACTAAATAAAAACAAGTTTAATAACCAAAGCAAATAGCAAACATAATTAATAAAACAACAACTTGAATTTAAACCCGCAACTTATAAATAGACCACAACTGCAACCCTGAGTTGTGTCTGCTTCACACATCAATGGCGTTAAAATAACCACAGTTTACCATTTAAATTTTAAATATCTCATAAGAGATTGTCAAATAAAAGACGTTTGAAATAATACCTCTACTTCAAATCTATACTTGCGTGCGCGTGACGATGTTTGACTTAATGAAGGAAATAAGTACGATTACGAGATTTGTTACCATATGGTTTCCCGTCAAGCAACGAATCCGCAATTCTGCGTAAATTAGATTAGCATAGGGAACATACAACAAGGCACTTAAGAAATATCCGACACCCGCTACCCTTATATAATACAAAATAGATCTCCGAACGAGATCTTGACCACGTGCCAAACCACGGCTACTTGCCCAAGCGGGTCTTGATAATATCAACACAAGCGTACGTGACTACAACAAAATACACGAGGGAATGACCGACCGTCATTCTAATTTTTACAAACAGCAACAATCCAAATGAAATATATCAAAATACACAAGAAACAACACAATGCCCAGTGGCATTTAATTACAACAATAAAAAAATATCAATTCAACTTAACGCGTGAAATTATGGTCTCAGTATGGCGAACTCCCCTTAATCACAAATACAACGTACAGGCTCATCTCGCTTTAAGAATAAGGGTCACGGTACACCGGCCCCCAACCTAATTAGTGTTATCTTAAATCTGTCCGTCCCGTCGAAGCCACATGTCATTCACCCAGTGCGTTCCACAACAAGATCGGAAGCTCGCTCACGGCAGCCCTCGAACATGGAAATACCTTGTATCTCCTGAAAAACATGTGTGTGCGAAAATACCATATTTTGTCCCAATAATTCTCTCAAGAATCACAAGACACGACGCCTCGGTCGGTAGCCTCCATGGAGTCCATACCGCCGTTAAATAATATTGCTGCAGTCAGGAATCATGGTCAGATTACCACGATGTACCCCGCGCATGTAGACACAATGCTGCAGTCAGGAATCATGGTCAGATTACCACGATGTTCCCCACGCATGTAGACACACATCATCACACATAACCACATATAACGCACACCTGGGTAATGACTTCATCACACATCTCGCCACCTGAAGTACGTCCAGATTTAAGATTCCACGAAAAGACTTAAACCGCTTTCCCAAAGATCAAATAAAAACATTACTTCATTTGTTTTACAGCTTACTATGAGAATTATGGTTCCCTGCAAATAAAAATTGCACAAGGCAAAATCACAAGTAAAACGCCTATTTATCAAAACACAATTTTCAATGTTACCCTCCCAAATTCTAATTTTATCGTTAAGTTTATTCTTACAACAGCACCATTTATCGCTCAAACCATAATTTCTGCTCAAGCGATTACGAACATAGCAATCTGTACACGCATTGTACAGTTACAAGTTACATTACACTTATCTAAATCAGAACACAAAATATAGTCACGCACGACATTACATTCTAGTGTCGGTACACTAACAAAAATCAAACTACAATTAATAAAAAAATACACAAGAAAAATATTTACATTTCCCCCAGCCAATCTAACTACGATTAAAATTGAATAATCAATATGTCGTACACATTCCTTCGCCAAAAACACCTCAACTCACGTCGCCACACATAACCCAGCAGTTATTTAGCCGGACTTGGACATAGTCGCTGTGTGTCCATGGTCATCCATCCAACTGTTGGCCTCGTTCCAGACATCTTGATGAATTTCTTAGGATGGAAAACGTTCAGATATTACACAGTTCTAAATTAACTACTAATATTTCTAAATGAGTTGCTATTTCCACTCAATGTCCTGAGCAATTTGTTCGAAGAAACTTTCCCTAAATATGTTTATAAGCCTGAGCTTCTACCATTCACACGCAAATTATACACATTTAATAAGTTGACAAACTCGTCAGAGTTTTGAAGTTATACTAATTCACTCGTCTCCACAGAGACCTCAAAATATGTTAAGTATCACAAGACACGCCAAAATAAAGTATACAAGTGTCACCTCGGCCACATCAGAATAAAGTCTAGTGTCACTCACGACACCACCAAATAACGTCAGCTCAACCCTCAGCTCGGCGACATTTATAAAGAACACAGCAAAACTCCGGTGGTGGGGACGAAATTTAAAAATAATTCGGAGTTTTTAAGTGACAGCCTTGCGACTAATTTCATTGAACTTCTCTCATTGCACAGGTTAAGAATTTGATTGGCGGGTTCACACACGATCATGGGTTTTATTAATAATCAATTCGCGCCAAATCAAAGGTACGCCAACTTTCGCGGGCCGAATGGCGTGCCCTGCTTCATTCGTCGATTTCAAATTCATCTTGTACCGAGTGACCTGGGAACTCCTCCCCATTTATGACGTACAAGTATCTTCATCCTGTCAGATTCTGCTTCCCCTTCTCCCGCCGGCATAAATCGGTAGTAACCGTCCCATGGCTTGCTAGCTGGAGCCACGCTTTTTGTACGTTGACCGCGTTAGTTCCAGGAATTTTGACACAGTTTTCCTTGTCCCAATAGCTTGGTTTAAATATACCTGCCTCGTCTTCTGACTCCCAATAGTTGCAACACATTTCCTCAACTCGTATCCACTGCTGCTTGTATGAATGCCCTCTTTCAAATATAATAAATAAAAAATATGAATCATTATTATATCAGATGATATCATAAGGGTTCAGTATACTGTAGTAAATGACAATTAACATCAATAAGAAAAAGTTGTGTTATGCTGCGTATGACGTCCCTTAATAGTGCTTGATGAATTTCTTGCCACGGACCACGTCCGTCAAAACATGTGGTTTTTAACTCTGGAAGAAGCAACAACTGTGTTTGCTGAATATAAACTAGACTGTCTGCAATATGATGATTCATATTATCATACATGCTCATGTTTTCTCAAAGAAAGAAAGAAAGAAAGAAAGAAAGAAAGAAAGAAAGAAAGAAAGAAACCAAGCTATCATTTTAAACTATTTTTAAAGCAATAAATAAACCAAAACTTTGTTTTAAATTTCCCTTAAATTGAAAAAAAAACAGTTGATTTCTACAATAGGGTAAAGGTAGTTGTTAAATTACATTAATAACGTGCTAAAGCATCATTATCAATTAAAATGTATTTATAGGGATAGGGTTCAATGACTTGCGCATCTGCTAATGAAGTGGCGCAAAACACTAACCATTGCCACTGTCGAAACGTATTTTCAAAATTTGGTAAATATGTAAATGGTATTAAATCACCACTATTTTTTATTAAAAATAGTGGAGCACTGATATCTATAAAATCTAAAATAAGGTTTTGGTTTAAAGGTTTATTACCAACTAAGCCTGTTTTTTATGGGTACAACTAAGACTTGTTTATATTGTATTATCAGTAACTGATATTCAATTTCTGAGCAAAGGGCCTCATACATTTTTTCAAAAAAAATTGCAAAGTTATTATTATTATTATTATTATTATTATTATTAACAAGTTATCATTTATATTATTAGTTATATGGGTGGTTCAGGAATTTGTGGCAACAGTTCCTTTGACAGGTTAACAAAAACGTAGGCGTGTGAACAATGTTCACATGACCACTGTATTACCTTTCGGTAAAACGCATGTAAAACAAACAAATCATTGTCCCACACTGAGTAGTTGACATTCATTTTCATCGTTTTCAGCCAAAACATGAATTTGAAAATTATTTAATAGAAAATGTTTTATGAAAATTAAGTGTAAATCATTTTCAAGATCGCTTGGAGGTAAATGTATGCCTCTGTTGTCAATAGGTATTAGCATATAATCTCCTTGTTGAATCAGTCGTATACGATTTCCCTGTTGACGTGCAAATTCGCACTGCATAGGCCTACGGTTAAAAAAATAGTATGCACAAATACTATAAACAAACAACTGCATACTAATGGATGCCTATAAAGGTAAAGTTAACATACCATACAATTTATTAACCATGTCTATATCCGAGAAACAAAACAAAAAAACATACAAATTTAAACCGGGGCATGTGTTTTCCATAAACATGAATACACCATAAACTAAAAAAATAGCCAAATGTCTTTTTGAAAGTAAAGTATGTTCCTAAAAGCCGAATCCAACAAAAAAAAACATAAGCATCACATATTGTTGTTGTTAGTTTCTAATAGACCGTATTCTATGTGGTGAACATTGTTTCATAGGTAACGTAAAATACAGTTGACGAAATGCTTGTTGACGGTATGAAGTGGTTCCTTCCTCAGCGGGGAATTTATAAAAGTCGAAACGAAACATATTTGACGTTACTGGAAAATAGACATTAAACAAGGGTTTTGTAAATAGCGTACGCCAAAAAACTGGAAAACCATCCTCATCCGCTAAATTAACAATCACTTGTTTCATCGTTAAACCATACCATGATTTATGAATTACTTCTGTAGATACATTATTTTGAAAACCAAAATTTAACATACAGGATTTGCAATAGTGATGACTTGGATCATTAAACAAGACATCATCATCATCATCATCATCATGATCAATGATGCTCTTATAAAAAGTGGTATCAATGCGCACTTTAGTGTTTTTATACTCTAAAGGATAGGCCACACGTTGTCTATTATAATTTACCATCGTTGCATATTCATTAAACGTAGTATGTTAGGTAACAATAAAAGAATCTTCATCATGGTTCATCATTGAATCTGAAAAGTAGTTACAGACGTTTTACTAAGTATATATATATTTTAATGTCAATTTATACACTGCCTGTCCCCTAAGTGAATAGCAAAAAAAAAATTAGCAAAACACAAAATAAATAACCATCTGTCTGTTAACAATTTTTAGCTGTAGGCTATAAGATTAACATGCATTACGTCTAAAAAAATTCTGTTCAGATATTTGTTTTGAAATATATTACCACTCATAACACAAATTATAAAGTCAGATTGTTTACAGTAAAAGCAGCAGATTATTTTTTTTCTAGCATCAGGCCTACTAAGCCACGACATAGTCAGGTCTATTAAGCCACATATCTACTGAGGATGGGCGGTCAGTTTGCTGAAACATATGGCTTATTAAGTCACATGTCTACTGAGGGTGGGCGGTCAGTTTACACAAACATAAGGCTTATCAAGCCACAACTTAGTGAAGACTATTAAGCTGCATGCCTACTGAGGGTGGATGGTCACTTTGATGAAACATGAGGCATATTAAGCCACAAGCTAAAAAAACAACATGTTTTAATCTAGCCTGTGCACAGTGAGGCATGCAAACGTTGATGCATGCCTCTCCTTATGCGCTGGAAGGCAAATAGCACAAGACGTACAGTTTATATACATCTATTGACACACATTCATACATCCTTGCATACATCCATGCACCCAGGTTAAAAAACAACAATTATATGATACACTCCAAATTTTTATTTTTTATTCCAAGGCTCAACATGGCATCACGCACTTGATGGCAACCAAACCAAACACTTGCCGTATTGTACAATAATAATAGCAACAACCTTTACTGGTTGTAACCTAAGGGAATGCTTGTCATCATATCCTGACACCGCTGCCTTTTATCATCCAACAAGGCGAGTGTTTGTTTCCGTTGTTTCATTAAAAATAAATTACGGTCTTTAGAGAGAATCCTAAACTGACTATGTGACATGCCTGTGTGGATTTGAAGGACATGTAAATAATCATCCACACAAAGGTTTTTAACCACGTGTTGGCTAATTCATTTGGCTCGCACAGATTCACATTGATTCATATGTCGAAAACTCCACATTTTCGGCGCGAGACCTACAAATTCTAACATCATGGTGTCTGAACACTCATCTTTCATTAAACCAATCTCCTTTTTGTTCAGACGGGGGATATTGAACACGTTCTTTTCACTGAACGAGGACATGTCAAACCATTTTGGGTTTTCTTTCATAAAGCCATATGGATCACAGTCACGGATATGGTAAATAAAACTATCTGTGTCTGTATATAACAAGGAAATGGTACCAAATTGCCGCATTGCAAAACCATAATGAAATTCATGCATGTGCAACTTAGAAAAAGCTAAAATAACTTGGCCTAAATAGATAGGTTTATTCATGACCACTTTAGTTTTTGCAAGTTCAATAGTGACTAAATCATGGTCAATAACGTTCAAAGAATTGAAATTTGGTTTTGCAATATATTTTTTAGCGCCCCATTGTCCATGCCATGTGTTCACCAATTGTATGTCCCTATACTGCCGCACATTTTCAGGACTCTTGCCATAAATACAATTATTCATAAGTTTTAAAAAATATTTGAAATGGCTGATTGGCACTTTCTCTGTGACTGGTATTTAAATCCATGTACGGTTTTAACCACGGTTTCTGATAGAAAGCGATACCTCTATGCATTTTTTTTTTCAGGGTTAAGCCCTGGGCTAAACATTCTACCAGCATATCAATGTGCAATACATAGTGATTTTTGTCATACAAGGTGCCCATCAATTTTTTATGATTACCCTTACTCTCGGGCGGCACTCTCGGGAAATCACCATGTCGCTGTCTGAGATCGGGGGAATAAGCTAAGTCAATGTCAAGGACGTCCTGTTGCTCGCTGGCGCTATGCACATTAATATCTTTAATTTCATCCTCAGACAGCCAACAAAGTTTTTGTACGGCAGCGGTCTGCTCATAGCGAAACCGTATAAATTATTTACATCAAAATACATCAAGTAAGATTCTGGTTCTTCAGGACAATAATCAGGCATGTAATGATTATTTGCCTTGGCATGTCGCTGATTGAGCGATACGAACCCTCCACGAATCCCTCTTTCCATCATCAGTACCACATCGGGATCAGTCAGTAAATCAAGCTCTATTTGGGTGTATTTGAGCGCAGCGTCCCAACTTAAAACCGGACTGGTATAATAGTGGGCGGGGTCGAGCCCGTATATCGAATGACATAGCTGTCGAAACGTCTCAAATACGTCTGCCAATAACAACACATCTAATTTTAAGAAGCGCATAGCATATTGGCCCATGTTTTCTATGGCAAACGCTCGCCATACATGGTGTGCGTGAGCATATTCTTCTTCACTGATGGTGCTTTGAGTTAACAGAGAAAAAAATCTCTAGGGGCCAAGTCGTTTCTTTAAGCACATCGTAACTTCCCACATGATCATAAGGAAAATGACCTTTACGAACACACAATTTAAATGGTTTAGTATCCGTAAAGTGGGATTGGGTATGTTTCAACTCATTCTCGCTTAGCCCTTTCACGAGGCTATCCAGCGAACTAGACATAAACATGAATGAGTCGAGAAAAGGAATGCTCATCGTTCCTTTTGACCATGAAAGAGAAGTGAAGCTTTCTTGGTTCTTAGCTAAAATGCTGAATTTGCTCTTATCTACGTAAGCAAATTCTTTAACAGTAAAGTGAAGGTCGTAGCGAGAGAAATTGTGTAAGAAGACGGGGAGGAAGCGAGGTGTAGAATACTTTAAATTGCATTCTCTATGCGCGGCACCTCTAAAATGTCTTGTCCTATGACAGTGATCTTTTACTTTTGTTTCTCCGCATAAAATAGGCTTTTCGCATACGAAGCAGGTGGTGGCTTGATCATATTATTTTTGCTGTACGTCATTCATCTGAATTGGTACAAGGTTGATCAAAATATTTTCTACTTTGCCCGCTAAAGCCGCCATTTGATCAACAAACCACCGCGCACAATCCGAACCTTTGTGACTTGCATACTCACATTGGGATTTATTGTAGTGACAGACAACATAATAGCCTACAGCAAAAGGCTCATGCTTCTGCACTGGATAGGTTGAGCTTGTATGGGGGCTTGGTTCACATCCCTGAAGGGGAACAGTGAAGGCCTCAAAATCGGCATAAACAGAAAATGGTACAATGTCTTGTTTATTAGTGGCCTTAAATTTTAAGACTGTATCATTCCCTTCGGGCAAACTAGCTTTACTGCCGTCTGCCCCTCACAATCTCTCATATGTCGTTGCAAAAGTTTATCAGTTTCAAAATACTGAAGACAGCGCTCGCATTTTACCATTATGGTTGGACACTTGGCTGCTTTCCAATCTACTCAAATTCTTTACCCAGCAATAATGGCTTTTATCCCCGAGACAGGAAAAGCAAGTGAATATGATATTGTTTTGTCTCTTTGCTAGCATACAAGGGGCCGACAATGTTGCTTCCCTCAACGCCATATACCATGAAGGAGAAATTTGAATTATCTTTCTCAAATAAATGAATTTTATCTAAAGACATGGGAAATGAAACATGCTCCAGATTCAGAGTTTGCTTTAAGTGGTTAAACATAGCTTTTTACTTCCCTGGTGTATCACCATTTCTGTCTTGACAGGGTTGCAGGCAACTAGCTACACTCCATAAAAAGCAATAATCGTCTGTGTTGCATACATTAATAATTGCCTTTCTCGAAGCGATAAGCTCGGAGTGGGAATATGGCTACTTCCTGCATTTAATGGATTGTATTTACAAATATTAATTTGTAAATATGCAATACTATTCAGGGCCAGGCCACTGGGTCCGTCTTGTAACTTATCAAATTTACTGATAAGTCAGGACCTTCTATACTACCGGACCTGACACTGCAATCCAAGATGGCCGCCGGAGTTGGTGGTCGGATATCAATCGCATGACGTGTGTCAGAATTCAACACAACACAAAATAACATCATAACGTGATTTTGTCTGCTGTTAATTCATTTTATGGGCTTGGGACATCTTAGTCATCAGCCCCGTGCAGTTGGGTGTGGGTTGAATTCCTCCGATTACGTGATGACTGTAGTAGTGTGTGTAGCTGTGTAAGGGACAGGCATGGGGAGGTGCCCCGGGAGTTAAAATAAGGTACTAACGGAGTTCCATCAGGGAAGGAATAAAATAAAATAATGTTGAGCCCCACAGGAGAGATCTACAGAATATATTGGCTGAGTGAACAGGGAAAGTTGTAAATGTTCCTGTAGGAATTTCAATCTTTTTTTAGTAAGTTATATATTATTCTGGGCCTGTTTGAAATCTTTTGATGAATGCAGTACATTTGCATTTTTCTGTTGGCACAGGCTAGAGTAAAATGAGGCTTTTCACCGCTGTCTCAGTCTCACACATGGCTGTGATTATATGGAAGCTACTGAGGTTTGGGTGGTGCTTAGTAATGACATTCAGGGCCCAGTAAGTGCCTGTGGATGCTGTGAAAGGTTCTACTCATAGGGTTAGTAGGCCTACTGCTATACTGACTCAGTGAGGAAAGCAATGACAAGCTACCTCACTCCTCTTCATGCCTAGTACGCCTCAATATAGCGCTGCCATGGGTTTTTGTGGGTATCTACCCACATAACCTAACGGCAGTGCCTTTTGAGGATCCAACCAGGCTTCGGGCTGACTACCTAACAGACAGACATATTATTCTTAAAAATAAATGTGACCAACCAGGTGGTGTAGTTCTTGGTTGTCACTTCTGGGATCCAAGTTTGATTCCTGACTGTCAAGAAATCTTAATTCTATTCTGAGGGTAAGAACGGAGTACACACAGCCTAGTGAGGTAAACCGGGAAATGTTGGGTTCGATTCTCCGCTTAGCCACCCAGCAAGTGGTTTACCATGGGTTCCCACACATACTGAAGATAAATGCCTAGGTAATTCCTATCATAAGGTCACAACTGCCTCCTGTAAATCCGTCAACAAGTAGGCTAGTCGTATTCATTCATTCCTATTCATGGGATTAAATGGCACTCTGTCAATCGCATGACGTGTCAGAATCCAACCCAACACAAAATAACATCATGACGTGATTTTGTCTGCTGTTAATTCATTTTATGGGCTTGGGACTTCTTGGTCATCAACCCCGTGAAGTTGGGTGTGGGTTGAATTCCCCTGATGGGAAATTAGAAAATTGGCACCAATGGCTTATCTTTATAATAACTGGATTTGCATCCAGTCACACAACAGTTTCAAAGCATATCACCACAATTTTAGCATAGCCTATGCAAGAGTAAGCCTACTGGTAGTTAATTAAAACGGCATCCTAACCAAGTACGTGATAAGATTGATATCCTTGAACTAGCAGGCGTATCATTGGATGAGAGAACACTGCAGACAATTTAAAAAGTAGGTTATGTTCCTACGTATGGTATTTAATTTTCAGATCTTCTTAGACCTTAAATTGGAATACGTTAATTATTCCTATGCTTGCTCATAATGAATTACCATTACTAATAATTTATAAACCCTAAACAGAATAATAAATAGACCAAACTTACCCACTGATTGGCAATAGTATTGATGGTATCAGAAGCGTAACAGAAGTCATCGGTATCTCGTCTTTATGAAGCACTAATGCAGATATTTACTTACACGAACGTGTAAAATCATTAAGCAATAATCAATAAGCACAGATAATCAAGGGAGACGACTGCTAACCGAAATTCACACCACTATCACATCGTAAACAAAACGACTCAACTTATAAACAAACCTTGTAATCACCAACGGTGACAGCCATCTTTCCTCTGTCCCGCCGCCAGTGTCAGGTCCGTTATTATAGAAGGTCCTGCATAAGCCCATCAATAGCATTTTTGAGATACCAAATTTCTAAATTATCGGATATCAGTAATTTCTCCATTTTTGTACAAAGATTAAACCTATGTTTTTCTTCAACATTATTTTTAATCAGAATAAACTCACATAGTAATTCGAAATTTATTTTTAGGGCGTGATGCATTGTTAAGCCTTGTTTGCTTTCATTCAGAAAAATACACAAACACGATTCGACAAATTCTTTAGGGGATAGACAGTTTTTCACATTATGAATTCGGCCTTAACATATTCTACTTTTAAAACATTTGGCTAATGGTTGTCATTCTAATTCTTGGCACATAGACATAATCTACAGTAAATGGAATGTTAACTCACCTTATTAATAGGATAATCCAAAAAACCAGCAACTATAGATGTCTTCCAACACTGTGGTGCACACACACACACACTCACTCACACACAAACACAAGTCGTAGCAAACTGTTGTTGTTTCTCTACTGTAGGTGGCGGGGGCCTCTGCAAACAGACAATTAGTTCCAATGTGGGATAATGCTTCTTTCTTTAAATATATATATATATATTTAAAGAAAGAAGCATTATCCCACATTGGAACTAATTGTCTGTTTGCATATATATATATATATATATATCTGAAAAGCAAAAGGAATAAAACCCTTTATTAGTCATATATATATTCAGTAAACATATGCATTAATTCAGTTATAGCACATAATAACAAAACACTCAAAAAAGGTCTTTCTAGTCGACGCCCGTGGGTGACCTGCGTGCCGGGCTGAGAGATGGAATGGATAAATATCAATGAAACTGGGCTAGGATGTGGAAGGAAGCGGCCGTGGCCTGTCAAAAGGTACCGTCCCAGCATTTGCCTGGCGTTGAAAGTGGAAAACCACGGAAAACCATCTCAAGGACGGACGAGGGTGGGGCACGAATCCGCGCGTCTTCAAGTTAGCAGAGAGCTTGGCCCCATGACCCAACGCTGTGCTTTAGCCAGCATAGCCACTGCTGTCGGTAATAGCATTATTCATATGCACACACAATAAGACACTCCCTCGGAAAATAGTAAGCTAATTTTTGCAAAAACAAAAAAATATCCTTATAACGTACCTTTTTAATATAAAAATTGTAGCTTAGTGAGCTACGCTGCTAAACCCGATCGTTTGTTGGCAGGCACACAGTTTAATTCTGCAACAAAAATAATTATATTCCATAAGTTCATCCATTACCATTAAATAAAATAGCATTCATTCATTTTAGCCTAAGTCATAAACAATATTTACATACCTTTTACAAATTAATAATATTGTTTTTAAACTGATGTTCCACAGTTGCTTTACTCTCCCCCTCCAGTTGTAACATTCACAAATTAGTTGTTGTTGTTTTATCTACATCAGAAAAACATTCATTGGATTAAGTTATTGAATCAACTTCCAAATAATACTCAAAATAACAATATTTTATTCCATAACATTATTATAAACAAATCACATACCTTTTCTTTACTTTGTTCTTCAAAATATATTTTATGAAGTTATTTAATTAATTAAATAATTAATTAATTAATTAATTAATAATGAACTCTTGCACGTTAAAACTACCTCTCCATCCGTCTGTAACAAAGGATATCTTCTCAGTAATGAACCATGTTGGTTTGTCACACTAGTTTATATTTCGCCCTTATCCTACGGTCATAGTCTAAGTTCGCATGGTTTTCTGTCATGCTAGTGAACAGCGTTTAAATGAGCCTCGATTTGCAAGGAAAAGGAAGTCTGATTTTGCGTCATTTTAATCATATTAAACTCCTGCCGCAGTGTTATTGGGGCAAGTTATGCAACTGGCCGCTTGACAAACCAGAGATGCGTCGCACGGAATTCATAGACAAAGGCGAGTCGAGAACATGCTTCTATAACACGCATTTACCAACGCAGGTGTACGCTCAAGGACTTTCGAGGGGCTTGCATCAGATTTTCGTTCTGGAAAGTTCTGTTGTACGTCGTATTCTAGTTACACCACGCCCCTAAGTTGCTAAATTAATTTATTTCTACGATACGGCAGCACCCAGGACCAAACCATTGACTACAATAATCCGGATGTAATCCAGAGATTTTTTGCAGATAAACAGAAGAATTAAGTTATCAAGAAATTAATAAATCAGTGGTCCAGAACTGGGATCCTTCCGCGGACCCGTCTGGGTTGGAGAGTTTTGGTATGAGAGAAGGGATGGCGTATATTTCGCCATAAGTAGTCCGGAGGACGCAGTATTGATTTCCCCTAAAATTACGATCGATTATCGATGATAATCCTATGATTCGACGGACCTTACTATCACGAATAATCTGTACACAATGTATTGAAATAGATGTGTTGGAATACGGAGCTCTTGCTTGTGGAACAATCTTCAGGTGCTCAGTCGCCATGTTTTAGATATATTGCACCCCCGCGCAGTCCACGGGGTTAGTCTTCCGCAGTCCACGCAGTTAGTTATTCTTCCGCAGTTTGGTTGTCAGTCGTCACGCAGTTAGTGCGCGAGTTGTGAGTCTTCAGTCGTCACTCGTGAGTGTTAGTTGATGCGTAGTTTCGCGAACCCGCCGGAGACTATTAGGGTGTTCGCAGTGCACTACAGTGCAGTTCGACACATTTTCGATAAACAGTTACACGCACTCACGATAAGTCAGTTTACAGTCAGTCGTCATGCAGTTTTCACGCTACAGACAATGACACTCCATTATATGTAAATGGTCAGTACGACTCAAGGCTGCAGGTTGAACATTTCAGAGAAGCAGTAGTAACTTTAGTAGGCAGCATATGTGTGCAGGAAGAGCCTGCAGTGTTGTAAGTTAACACAGGTTGTATAGCTGTAGAAACAGTACTGTCGGTCGCAGAAGTTGGGAGGTGCGCAGTTTGATCGCTAGAGACTCGAACCCTCGCTACTGGAATAAGGACAGCTCTGTGAATGAACAGTGGGAAGAAGGAACGCATCGAGATTACCAGTCCGGCGCGTTTGAAGAGTGAAGTAACAGAAGAATAGGCGCATGGTCTAACGAGTGTTGCGTAACCATAGCCCGATTTTTATGTGAAAAGTGTATTGTGATGTAGGATAAGGTACTAGAGTACAGCGACCGTACCAGTAGTGTTATTTTTTTGTGTAAGAATAAGGAGAAATTTAGTGATAACCATGATTATCAATCACTCAGTGGAATAGTGCATTGTATGTGAGTATGTGTAGTGCCGGTGTGGCGTGAAAGGCACATGGCTAGGGGTTGCCGACGTCTATTGCCGGAGAGGATGACAGCCAACGTTGGAAACGTGATGAGTATTAATTTCCATTAATTAACTATAAGTCATAGTTTTATGGGTCGTGTTTATTATAGTTTGATACAGGAATAGATATTTGTCTTAGTTTAATATTAGATTTTTGAATTTAAGAATTATTTGTGGTAGGTTAGTTGTATCCGTGACGACGGAATGCTTTTTGTTTAGTTCAGGAGATGCTTAGCGATGATATTTGTTCACGAACCACGCCAAATTGTACATATTGATAGGAATGCATGTGTTTGCCCCATTATGTTGTATGTATTTCAGCCCCAGGATGGAGATAGCGGAAAGAGCAGAGCACGTAGATTTGGAAAGAGAGAGAGAGAGAGATTTAAAGGACGTAAAATTTATAGACACACTAATGACGTAGGTTATTAATAATCATAATAATAATAATAATAATAAATATGACGTCAAGTAGGGATAATAATTTTTTATTTTTTTATTTTTTTACGAGGGAAGTGGAAAAATCTTGCATAAGACCTTGAGAAGGGTCCGCACTTCTCAAGAGTGTGGGATTCTTACCCACTAAAAAACCACACCCTGTCCTCTTGACAAAACCCATCCCGGGACCACTTTCGTATTACTTCAGGATGGAGTAATTTTCTTTGCTTCACAAGCACCATCTTACTTCTCCATTCATAGCCCGCGGATCGCAGACTCAATCGACTAAATCAAGCAAGTCCCCATCCGACTTCTTCTGACGAAGGACCACCTCAACAAAGAAAGCGACCGTATCCCAGCTGAGCTCGTTTCTCAGCATAATGCCAACTATATTGTCCGGCGTTATTGGACCAACCTCAGCTTCAAGTTGTTGTTTTTCCGCTGCCCAACGATCGCAGACGAAAAACGTATGATAAACGTCATCTCGTTCGTTCTCGCAGTAAATACAAACTGGACTCCTTACTTTGGCCATACGATGAAGGTAACACCGAAAGTAGCCATGACCTGTCAACATCTGTGTCAGAAAGTAATTTATTTCTCCGTATTTCCTACTCGTCCACTCGACCAGACTCGGTATCAGCCGAGCTGTCCATCTTCCTCTGTGATCGTCATTCCACCTCTGCTGCCAAAGCACCATCTTGCGTGCTACGGCTTCCTTCCGGGCTTGAGCCTTGCCCAGTTCTACTCGTCGGAAGTATATGTCTTTACGTTCTTGCGCGAGTAAGTCTATTGGCGCAACACCTGAGACAACCAGAACTGCAGGTTCCGAAACTGTACGGTAAGCACACGCCACCCTCAGAGCTCCTCTCCTCTGAATTGCAGCTAGGCGTTTCCTATACTTCTCTATCTTCAGCGAATCAGACCAAATCTCAGCTCCATACAGGAGAATAGACTGCGCTGTGGACAACAGTAGTCGACGTTTGCTTTCTCTAGGACCTTGCACATTAGCCATGAGTCTACTAATGGCAGCTGTCACTACTTCCGCCTTGTCTGCTGCCTTCCGTATATGAGACCAGTATGTCAGTTTCGTGTCAAGAGTAAACCCTAAGTACTTCGCAGTGGCTCCAGTTCGAACGACCACCTCTCCAACTTTCATGGGAATTATAGTGTCCATTCTCCTCCTAGTTAACATGACTATTTCAGTTTTCGCCATAGCTAAATTCAGACCATGAGTGTTCATCCAACCACTCACCCGTCGCATTACCTGATTGAGTTTCCACTGAGCCAGAACCGCATCTCGGGCTACAATCACCGCTGCAATATCATCAGCGTACCCAACAAGGAATGTATCCTCAGGCATCTCCATGCGCAGTAAGCCGTCGTACAACATGTTCCACAAATCCGGGCCCAGGATAGATCCTTGCGCTGCTCCTGCCGTGACTTTTCTCCTCCTCTGGCCGTCTGCAGTGTCATATAACAGGGTACGGTCCTTCAAATAATCTTTCATTATACGCAGGAGATATGCAGGCAACTGGAAGGTGAATTGAAGAGCTTCAACCATATCTATCCACCTAGCTGAGTTGAAGGCGTTCTTCACATCCAAGGTTACCAGAAGTGTTATTTTCCTAGAATAGTGGTTACCTTCCTGGGCTTGATTCGCAGCTTCAACTACTAGGCGTACTGCATCTATTGTACATCGCCCACGGCGGAAGCCAAATTGCCTGTCAGACAGATTTCCCGCGGCTTGGATAGACGACAGTATGTGAGGTTTTAATAGCTTCTCCAGCACTTTTCCCGCAATGTCTAAAATACATAGTGGTCTGAAGGACGATGGCGCGTTCCCAATATCGAGAGTAATGATAATATCGAGTATGGATAGAGGGGGAGTAAATTTAATGTTAATGCCGTTATTACGACACATGTGGTGATAATTATTCATATGGATGCACTCTGAACTGTGTCAGGGATGATTTGACGCGTCCTTTTTCTTAGATTATCGCAGGTAAGTGTGGTATTGAGTGGGAGAAGTTATTAGAGTATCTATTTGAGTGTATTGGGGAGCAAGGTGAACATCGGCGTAATCGTGGTATGTTAATGAGAAAATAGTTGAATGGTATGCCAATGTGATACCGGAAGGTTCCGTGAGGCCCCGGTGGTTCAACGATGAATAAATAAAATGGTATAATGGTATTGAAAAAGGTATAAGAAGTTGCAGGTGACACAGCCATATGTCACTCGACTGCCAACTGAAAATAAAAAGAAAGGTAAGAGATGTGTGTTGAGCATACCCAATGGAACAGGTAAGACTAAACTATGCTTACAGGTGTTTTTTGTGATAAATAGGACCACGATAATGATATTGCTCCAAGACCAGGTTCCCCTCGGGTCGAACCAAAGACTATCTAGATGGTGAGATCGTTTCTCCCTGTGTTTCATTTTGCCTGTGTATGTTAATGAGAGTACAGGTTGAGAGCCCACACCACTTAGTGTCTGAGCTAAGGTGGCATTCGCCAAGGTCGTACACTCCCTACCCCTCTCCATAACGGGACCTTTTGTGTCCTAATGAGGCTATGTTTGACAGTCATGTTCATGTAGACAGCTGACTTCCTGGTCAGAGGAAATCATGCATAATATTTAGATTCATTTACAGGATTAATTCATGATGAGATTTACATATGGTACTGTAATAATCTATCCTTGTGATCCAAATCTATTATGAAGGTATTAATTATAATAATAATTATGTTAATAATAATAATAATAATAATAATAATAATAATAATAATAATAATAATAATAATAATCTGTTATCGAGTTGAGGATAGACTTATGTAAAGGGTACTTTAATCCAATAACCTTTCGTGTCTCAGCTTTGCCACGAAGATTTTATTAAAATAGATTAATAACCAGTTGGATCTTGATAATAATAATAATAATAATAATAATAATAATAATAATAATAATAATAATAATAATGGTGACTTTTATTATAGTGGAATTCGTTTGGCGATTGATTTTTCTTTTTCGTGAAGTTAATTTCTCTCTCAGATAGTAGCAAGCGTCTGTGAACGTGCAATGCTCTGAAAAAGGTAGGTGAGAGTCCTTGCTTCGAAGCCTACGAGTGTATATATTTTTCCTGCTAGCGTTTTCTCCTGTAAATACATATTTGTGTCATGTTGTTTCTTGCAGCGTCGCAGGCATCGTTAACAAGATACACACACCGTTGTTTAATTATAGTTACTCGGTGCGGTATATGAACATAGGATTTTTTTTTAGTATTTGAATATGCAAATTTTCTGCATACAGTTGCTATTCATTTTGGTTTTCTTATTTTCTTACCTTACGGTAAGCTTGTGTTTTGCCATGATACTCGCAAGCATCTCGAGTTGTATTTATGTGGTATAGTTAAGCACACACCCATAAGACTTTGACAGACGGTATTGGATCCGGGACCCGGATCATTTTGTTACGAGTCCTGAGTTCAATCCTTGGATGATCATGTTTCTACGGTATTTTGTGTTTACTTTAAGTATCAGTGTAGCACATCTCAAACTCAAATCCCATTGAGGTCGTATGAGTGTAAATTTGCCAGCTGATATTAATAAGTACGCATTGACGTATGCTTAAAAGCTCAAAGGTAAAAGTGTGCCAAATTTCATATTCATTTGAAGGGCAAAGTTTGTAGTTGTGAATAATGGATACATGAGTAGTGTGATTTGGTGAAAGTGTCTTAATCCACCAAAGGGATCATATGGGCAATGTTGCCAGATCATGTCATAAAATGATTACCTCATGAATATTATAATTATGGAAGCCCTAAATTAATGGTAGATACGCAAATGGCTTAATTTTTGTTATATGAATTAATTGGCACACAACGGAATGTTGCCATGTTATTTTGAATATTGAATTCAGAGATGTGGAATGTATTACAGTGAATATTAATTACGGTCAGATCAGATTGATTGTCATCTTGGCATATGATCAATGATTGGTTGTTTGTATAATTGAGAGGTTGAATTAAGTGATTGATAATCGATAATTGATAATTGATGGGATTCACATTTACAATCAAAGTTAATTAATTTAATTTGAATATTATTTGATTCACTGAGTGATTTGAATTGATAATTGATTTAATTGAGGTTAATTAAATTGAAATGTAATTAATTTAATTGGGGTTAATTAATTGAAGTATATTTAATTTAATTGAGGTGTGATTAATTTAATTGGAATTTAATTATTATTTTTTTTGAGTTTTTGACAATTTTTTTATTTTTTATTTATTTTTAAATCTTTTGGATTGATTTTAACATTTTTTCGTTATTTTTGATTTCTTTTGGATTTATTTCAAAATTTTGTAATTCAATAAGTTGTTTTGAGATTGGTTAAATTTTGAATAGTTTCTTATTCTAAATTTTGATTTTCCTGATTCCATATTTGTGGTTTACGCTTTCCTTTGATCATTTTTTGTATTTTTTACCAGTGTTAATAAAGTTGTTTTTCCTTTGGTTTTGAATCCTGTGTGTGATGATTTATTAATCAGCCCTATTGATCTTCCAAATGTTGCATACCAGGACAGTTGTTAGCTTCAAGCAGGAACGCACCACCCCCGAGAATAGAATCCTGTCCTGAAGGTCCTATGTTCCAAAGGATATGTCTTAATAAATTGTTGATCCCATCATTCTCCCACAGTGTAACAAACACTTTTCACAAGCAATGATGAGTTGAAAGAACTGCACACATTAATGATTCACATACGCCACAAGACCCGTGTGTGTGCTTAGCATGTATAAAAGTTCGCTATCAGCGTTTCGAACACACAATGGTGTTACGTCAAAATGACCTCGGCTGATGGATCAGGTTAACAGCACAGTGCGAACAGGGGCGGTTATCTCGCTCCGACCAGAGTGGGCATAGTGCAGACTCGACGCTTCCCACGCAGTTGCCAGCCCACGGCCGGCATTCTCCTCATGATAAGACAGAGCGAAATTAAGACCTCCAGGCATGGTCAGCTTAAAGACTTGTAAATTCTCTTTTCGTTATGATTTCAAAGCTTGAGCCATTTTTATGAGATATATGTTACTCCTTTGTGCCATTTTTATCTGACGTGATCAATGCACGCCTTTGTGAAACCTTGACTGTGAAGCTATTAATAGCCCTCTGATGTCTTAATACCATATATGGACATATCTGCATCTTGTCCCCTTATTGGCCAGTGATTTATATATTGGAAGGGGTCGTGACCAATCAAATTTTACCACGCAGTTACCTTTGTGTTGCGTCGTCATTTGCTTTGTTTCGAGGCATTTCTTTCTTGCAGCCAAGTAGGCTAGTCGTATTCCCATATTCTTGGGGAAGTGCCCGCGTTCAAGGTGAAACCATGGCGAGGTGTCTGTATGTCGTAATCTATATTGCTTTACTGTAGTTCAGTTTCATATTTCGGCAATTTAAAACTCTTATTCAGTGTTATTTTCTTTTGGTCGCGTGTACTTGCCCCCTCCGAATATTTTCCCTCCACCCTTTGTGTGCGTGTAATTGCTGGTGAGTTTTTGTTTTGTATGGTAGTGTTATTTTCATTTATTTTGATAACGTAGTTTTTGTACTTTAAGGGTTGAAAGTTATGTATGTGGGCTGTCTTCGATTTACTCTGGAGTACGTGACGGTGGGTTTGCCTACCTTGTAGGGGGCACCTTTGAGTCTGTCATTCTAAGTGTATCTTATCGTAGAACAACATAACGGGATTGCAGATTATTTTTCTTGCTTCCCGTAATGCTTTGTTCTTTATCTAAAGAGTTCACAAAAGGAGGTCTCACCATTGCTATTTGCTGGTGACCTAACCTGTGATATTCTTGTGTCTGTGAATGCCCATATTTTGCGCATCACATATTTTCGTCGTCTTTGTTGTGCCCTTATCTTCTACGCATACTTTCAATTTTTAAAGTATATTTTTGGTTTTGCCGATAATTTAATGTAATTTTTCCTTTTGTCTAATTTCCCATTTTTCTCGTAACTCACTCGTTCTTGCATGTGCCTCCGCGTCTTTCTTCCTCACTCCTCCCCTCCCTCTCACCCCTCTCCACCCCGTTCTGAACCATTGTACCCCCTCCTATTTTGTTCATCCCTTTTGACACGCTTTGTCTAAATTTGGAGAACGTATCTTGACTTCGTTGAGTGTAGTCGTTTCTGAGTTTTGTCTTTTTATTTAATTGCGACATACTTACATTTAGTCATCGTTTCATCTTGCCTTGAACACGTTACCTTAACTTATCTTATTTTATTTCATTTTAATATAATTTATTTTAGTATATTTTCGATTTTCTTCCTAATTTGTATTTTTCTTGCGGTAGTCTAATTTTGTGATTTATTTCTTGCTTTTAATATCTCTGGGATCGTTGTGCATTGTAGTTGTTATTTTAATACATTTTATCTTTGCCTAAGTATCTCTGCTTTTGCGTCACGTCTTATTTTAATTTTATGTAACCTTCTTCGAGTTTTGTCTGGTTTTTGCTATATTTCGGTTTGTCGGTCTTATTAGCGTACTTGTGACGTTAATACGACCTACACGGCCTCTAATTTAAATTTGTTCATCTTTGGATTTTACCGTAGTTTAATTTTATTTAGCTTTCCCCCTTCCTTTTGGGATTGCTTTCTGGTTTGCCTTTTAAAATTTGGGCCCAGCGAAAGCCAAACAAGACTGCGATCTCCCCGTTTTTCTTTCTTCTATTTTATTTTATATTTCTTCGGGGATAGGGGAAGAGCTTCAGCTACGTTTCCACTGACGTCTGCTGCGTACGTAAGTATATGTTTATTTCTATTACTTCATCTAAGTTGCGTACAAGCTATAGAGTGGCTCTCCTCCCAACATTAAAAAAATGAGTTTAACATTAATAACAGTAATTTCCCACAACAAACCTAATTCTCACTTTTTCATGTTTCCCTCAAATATTTGGAAACATAACGAAAAACGCCCTTTTTAGACAAAAAGACATGCTTTCACCTGCATCTCTGTTAAAAGGACAACATTACCTTTCATTTATGACAAACAAACTTTTTGTCAAGTTCACAGTTTCCAAAAAAGACACCATTTTTCAAAATTCATTTTCCTTTTGGCCTACATACTTGAAACCTGGTTTCTGCCTAGAGGGCATAGGCACCATTCATTAACGTCAAACAAACTTTTCTCTTATCTTCACCGTTTCCAAAATAATGACTAATTCAAAACCAACAATTTTCAAAAAAATACCAGCTCACATTCTTATCAACGAGGACTCATCTCGACGCCAACAATACGTCATTCGTTAAAGTCCAACCATCCATTCGCCAATTATCGACAATGTTCGCGAGAAAGTAGGCTATCATTTTTTCCTCCTACACACTTCAAACTAGCTGTCCACCTAGAGGGCATAGCCACCTTTCATTAACGTCAACCAAACTTTTTCTCACCTTCACCGTTTCCAAAATAGCGCCAATTTCAAAATCAACAATTTAAAAAATATATATCAACACACATTCTTAGCAAAGAGGACGTCACCTCCACGCCAACAACTCGTCGTTCGTTAAAATTCGATCGTTCGTTCGGGAGATATCGACAAAGTTCGCAGGAAAGTAGGCTGTGAGGCAGAACTCTCTGCACCCCACTACTATCATAATTTCATTTTCATGCCATTCTTAGCTGTAGGATCAGGGAGCAATATCGCAACGCGACTTCACAACATTTCAACCACAGTAGATACATTTAGAAATGAGATTCGAAACATATTAACAAATCCAAGTTGCATTTGGAGCTATGTCTGCCGACCATCCTTTTATTCCCTTGTCGTAACAATTCAGACGACATAACAATCGCTCAAGTCGAGTTCCTTATATTCAGATCACATTCTCCATAGCGGGCGCTTTTCATTTTACAAGATGTGCTGATAAGTACGATCGCTTATAGATTCAAGTAGTAACCGCTAGATGGAAATAGCGTCGAATGGATCTTAAAATAGTAACGTATCATCTGTCCTACGCTCCAATCTCGGACGTAGCTTGCAAGTCCAACTCAAAATGTGAATGTCAAATGAATAAGGTTGTGTTGACATATAACAGCTGATCCATGATTGGCACTTGTCTGCATCACTTGCTTGCCGGGTCCTGACATAACTTGGAGCAGAGCAATGTGGGAAATATCAATGATAAGACGGAGGAACAAGTCACAGCTGATTAACAATATCGCTTCAATGCGCACGGGAATGATAGTAACGATGGTACGTTTAAGTTGTTGCCAGAAAGGTTAGTCTCTACTTTGATAACGTGGATCATATCAGAAGCAGAAGGTTAAGTTTATGTCGGTCGAAGAAGAGGGAGTTTCATTACGAATATTTCTGAATTACAATAAAATATAATAAGTATCAAAGAAGAAAGGAAAGATGAAAATATTCACAACAACGAATATACGAAAAATGCAGTCATCACACAATCAATCTCCCAATGTTCAAAATGTGAAAGTGACGCTCTGCTACCATTTTTGAAGCGTGCAGATGTGCAGATGGAAATAACGCGGACCATGAGACCTTATCGAGATTACTCACATTCAGAACTAGATGGAGGACCAACTATGAAATGACTACACGTTTCGAGTAGAGGTCGATAGAAATTTAATATCAAAAGAACATATCAAAATGGGAAAGAGAGGCATATGAAAATTTGTATGCGGATGATAACGGGGATAGAATAATCGTACACATATATTATAAAACATAAAACGTAAAACACACAATAAAGAGCCATCAAAAGAAGAAGAAGAAGAAGATCTCGACGCCGAGAAGCTTAAGTTACTATAGTATTGGAGATCGTTCAATAGAAAACGAAGGGGCAGAATGATAACAAATTAAAAATAATTAAAATAGTACGTTCGTCCCACCACTGGTTAACTACGAGAACGTAGTCAGAAGAGAATATTCTGAGAGCTTACGAAGTCATGTATCCCGAGACATGTCTACCCGGCCACCCTTAATAAAAATGTATGTCATGCCAAAATACAATAAACCCATAAAACAAAACGGTACAAGAACAAAAGTAATCACAAAGAACATTACAACAACACCTACCCGAACTTTACTAAAACATGACATGACATGACACACCAAAACCCTTAAGAAATATAAATCAGTTCGGTATAAATCGCGAAAGGAACCAACAACAGAACGAACTAAATAAAACAACGAACAAATGTTTCCATCAAATTCTAAATAAACTTTCTTTCCGAACGAAGTACGAGACTAGGTTATCTAACATGAGACAACATCAGTACCAATTACAGTCCCGGGCATATGCAAGAAATACACAAATCACCACTCGAGAGAGTAACCAATACATCTCATTTAATAAACGTAATGAGTTCACGTGTTGCTTCTTGACTGAAAGCAATAACAAACAAAACAGAACTAAAATTACCATCAACTTTCAGTCAGACCCCACTCTAACAATTGATATTAACCCACCCTTAAACATAGGTCTAGAAGCGTGGTTATAAATGAAACATATTTCTGACACATACATAGTAAATGTCTGTCCAGTCCCTAAGAATAAATAAAAACCTAATCGCCCATCCTTAGCGTGCACAAATGACAGATACAAAACAACAACCCTTAAAACATTAAGATATATATTGTTGTGTGTTCCGACTATAAATGTATTGCATCCAAAGCGATGAACGACACATCATTCCACGTCTGGATACAAATAAAACCACGAACTAACCTAAAGCTACCAGCCCCTAAAGACCCTTGAAAAATCCCATACTCTTACAAGGAATTAGGAGCTAGTAAGAAATACCTCTCATAATATAATCACGTTTCATGACATAAATCAAACGCAAGGAACACGCACCACATAAAACACAACCAGATACAGAAAATAAAACAACAACAACAAGAAACCCTTAAGACAAATAATCCCATTAAACAAGCAACGCGATTCCCCACTACGTACGTATATTACTAAAGGAGCAAGGGACAAACTAAAATACAAGTTAACCTCAAACTATGTCATGAACGACCTCCAGTTTAACCCTACTATTGAAAGTTGAATAAAAGGTATCCTTTATCACTAAAAATTGGTAGGATATGGTTTGGTAATAAAATCTCTTCATCAGAACACAAGCATGATTATACAGTATAACAAATAAAGACCAGATGCCACTTAACTTATCCTTGAGATGATCTGGACGGTCCTCGATGATATTTCATACTATAATAAGTAGTGGGGTGCAGATAGTTCTGCCTCACAGCCTACTTCCCTACGAACTTTGTCGATATCTCCCGAACGCATGATCGTATTTTAAGAACGACGTGTAGTTGGCGTTGGGGTGACGTCCTCTTTGCTATGAATGTGTTTTTTATTGTTGATTTTGAAATTGGCGCTATTTTCGAAACGGTGAAGATGAGAAAAATGTTTGTTTGACGTTACAGAGGTGGCTATGCCCTCTAGGTGGACAGCAAGTTTAAAATGTGTAGGAGGAAAAACAAATGATAGCCTACTTTCTCGTGAACATTGGCGATAATTGGCGAACAGATGGTCGGATTCTAACGAATGAGGTGTTGCTGGAGTTGGAGTGACGTCCTCTTTGCTAAGAATGTGTGTTGCTATTTTAATTTTTTTAGAAAATTTTTGATTTTGACATTGGCGCAATTTTGGGAACGGTGAAGATGAGAAAAACGTTTGTTTGACGTTAATAAAAGGTGGCTATGCCCTCTAGTGGGACAGCAAGTTTGAAGAGTGTAGAAGGAAAATATGATAGCCTACTTTCTCGCGAACATAGGCGATAATTGGCGAATGGATGGTCGGATTTTAACGAATGAGGTATCGTTGGCTTTGGGATGACGTCCCCTTTGCTAAGAATGTGAGTTGGTATTTTTTTTAATTGTTGGTTCTGAATTTGTCATTATTTTGGAAACGGTGAAGATAAGAAAATGTTTGTTTGACGTCAATGAAAGGTACCATACCTTCTATCCAGTAACCAAGTTTCAAGTGTGTAGGCCAAAAATAAAATGAATTTTGAAAAAGGGTGTGTTTTGGAAACGGTGTACTTGACAAAAAAAAAAGTTTGTTTTTGATGAATGGTTGCTATTTACTCCCTCTACCCGCACCATAAATTTGAAGTCGCTAGGTGAAAAACCTATGCACGTTTTGGGGGATTTTTAAACCTATGTTTTTGTCATATTTGAGATATTTTTGGAAAACGGGAATGACTTATGGGTATCATGGAGATGATGATGTCTTTTCGCCATGATGGATTGGATTGGATGGGAGAGGGGGTTATACACCTTCTTTCGGGGAAAAAGGGGGTTTATTCTAATTAAATAAATAAATAGTATTTTATTACAAAAATCATGTTTATTGACCCATGAATTTAACGTGGAAGGAAACCCTAACCACTTTACAAAATATCTTGCACCTTTGACTTTAATTACTCGTTCAATGAGATAATCGTTGGGATATAATTTTTTTGCACTTCTTCATAATAGAATCGTCCTTTGATGGGTTGACCGCTTTGATCTTCTAAGAGATACGTCACTAGCTTGACTTTACGAATTTTAAAATTTTGTCGACCAATGTGGAGTGTACGATTTTGAAAACACACTTCTGTGTTTACTGATGCGAACAAAATCTCCAATTTTAAGGTGATGTCGCCTAGGGTCAACTCTTTTGATAGGGTTAAACAGTCTATTGAGTATGACTAGGTTCTTGATGACGAGACGAGGTTTCATGCCGATGGTGGAATGAATGGTGTTGTTGTATCGTGACACAAGTTGAGGTAACCAGTCTATCCATCGATAGGAACCATATATTGTTAACTCTTTCCACATATAACTTTTTAATGTTCGATTGAAGCGTTCAACTACGCTAGCTTTGTGATTGCTATAGGTGGTGTAATGGTGAATATCCTTAGATTTGAGAAAACTGGAGAAATCTTTGTTGAAAAATTATTTCCCTGGTCGGTTTGTAACAAGTGAGGTTGACGTTTTGATTGTTCAATAATATGTTGAAAGGCCTTTGTGACTAAGTCACCAGTTTTATTTTTTACTGGTTGAACAAAAGCCATTTTGGAATAGACATCAATGACGGTCAACATATAGCGTACACCATCGTTAACGTTAGAGTAAGGTATCATCTCAACCAAGTCTGCCTGTCAAAGTTAATCGATTCCTTTTGAAATGACACGACGGCGTTCATAAATGCGTCGGGCTGGTTTATGCAATTCATGAGCGATGCCCACTTTGATGGGGGATGGCTTATAAGATAATTTAGGCATTTCGGAGTTGTTGTTCAATGTGGGCGATTTCTGCCTCTGTCCTGTGTGCCCGGCTTGTTTTGACGCATGAAGCAAGTATAAGCGCTCTACTAACTGATTTGGATTATTCCAAAAGGTTATATCTATGTAGGGTTTTAATTTCTTAAACATGTTTGCAATAATGGTTTTATATTTTTGAGATATATTGGCATTGAGCTGCTGAGAGGATTTATAGTTTATTTTGTGAGCGTTGGTGTCTAATAAAATGGATTTATATTTAGCAAGGTCCTCGGGCGTAAAATCTTGTAGAGATGATGTGCGAGAAAATAGCAGCTTTAACAGTCCTGGTGTTAATTTATAGTTGATCTTTTTAATGACAGCTTTAGTACGAGCAAATTTAATGGATGAATCCCCAATTTTAAAACTATCATTCTCATAGCGAACACCATACGTGGTATCTGTCTTTCCAATAAATAGAAGGGTCAACTACGGTTCCATTATTGCCCCATAATGATTGATTAAAATGTTTTTGAGTTGAGGTTTATTTTGAAGGGTGGACAAAACTTGTGAATACGGAGAGGATGTCCTGCTATGACGGATGATTTTTGTTTTGTTTTCAGAAACTGTTGAAGGGGTGAGGATTGTTTTTTTCTTTCAGGACTAAATACGGTTTCGCTTTCACTTTCACTTTGACCATGTTGTTCTTCTTTTTTTCTTGTTCTTCTTGGTGTTCTTGTTCACTAACATTGGAGGAGGAGGATTTTACCTGCCGTGTGGATTCTGTTTGAGTAAATTCTGAACTTGTTAAGGGTTTGGTTTGAGATGTAGCAGCAGTAGCAGCAGAAGCATTTGGTTTGAACCTCATGGGATCAACCGATGATGGAGCATGTTTTATCATGGGTAAAGGAGTTTTTTAAACGTAATTCACGAAATTTATGTCGAATCGTATTTCGCGCCTCGATAATACGCTGCATGATTTGAACATGTTTCTTGTACCCTATGGTGTTCGCCATGGTTAAGGTAAAGGCACACTAACAGGAAATGTCAAACCCTAGGTCTTTTTAAACAGAAATAAAATGATCAAAACCCACGTGATAACGTCCCTCACATCGTTCACTCTGTTTATTAATAACCAAACAGGCATAGGGATGATGGTTCCAACATGAGGCACACAATTGTGTGAAAGCTGTAAAGGACATATCTGGATTCACATGATCTTGAAAAATATGATAGAGATTGCTAGAGTCTTGACGAAACAAAAAGATGAGATTGGCATTGACACGAATCAACTGTTTGGGGATTTTGGAATATGTCTGAGCCAGATAAAAACAATCCACTTGTTTATGACGTCTTGAATAATGGCCTGTCGTTGATTGGCAATATCATCAAAAATTATAATGGAATATGGTTGAATGCAGTGTGGTTGAATGACATCTTGAGGTGAGGTGAATGTGAAATAGCCCATGGCTTCTTTATTTAACGAAGACATAATTTGTTCCAGATACACATAGAGAGGTTGGTACAAGGATTTGGCAAAAATATAAATATTTTGAAATCGTAGGCCATGAGGCGCGGTAATAATGTTCAGCAAAACATTGGTCTTTCCATAGCCCGAAGGCCCCACCATAATACATCGAACGGTAGATGGGAATAGGGTGCCATGACGTTTAGGTTCGCACACGGATAGTGAAAGCTCTGAAACCAAATCAGAGACAGGCAAAGCATGGGGTTGTTTCATTAATTCCATAGTGACGACGACTGAGCTTTTATGTGTGTGTATAAGGTTTATATATGGGCAAGCGGTGAGTAGGATAGGTTAATTAACGTCTATCACCATGGACGTGTTTGGGCGAGCTCGTGTAACTATGGCCACGGCTCCCTCTTTGTCAAAACAGTCTCGAGAGGTGGCTACAAAAAGCTGTGTCGATCGCAAAGTGCAACGTGTCTATCACACGGCCCCGAGACTAACCGCTGAGGGCTATTCAGCCAATCATCATCGTATTATCGATGTGCAAGAGCCTCGAGATGAAAATGATGTCTGCACGAAACGTTATGTGGCCTTTCAAATGAAAAGGCTTTATAAATTTGTCCCATTTGTATTTTAGTGTATCTGTCAAATCGAAAACTGGACAATGACAGAAACCTTTCCCCACCACAACTGGTAAATGATCACCTTACCTATATGCTTGCGGATGGGACACACAAATTTGAACTTACAGCCAATAAGATTACTCATCGCTGTCGTATTTTCTCTACGTTTAACATTGACTTTGAAACAGGAGTTCATTCTATTGGCCCTTTACTAGGATTTAAACCAAGAGTGTTGGCAGCTCACCAACCCCATGATTCAGATTATCCAGTGAAATTCATCGAGGACCATCACATTTCTGTGACTTGAAATATTATTAGAGACGTATTTACGAATGAAGAACAAAGCCATTCCCTGAATGATTTTATTGTCACCTCCCCTTGTGGCTATATTATTCGTGAAACCCCTTCAGTGGTTCTATATCATCCTGTGTGTGTCAGCGATATAAGTAATATTACCTTACGCTTAGTGAATAGAAAGCAACAACTGATTTCTTTGGACGTCGACACCCCTGTGACCTACAAGTTGGTTTTAAAGACGCTATGAAATTTATCTATAAAGCAACAACAGCTTCTACGAGGTCGGCTAGTTGCCCGCCGTGTATGAAATGGTTGACACGAGTAAACCGACAACGTTTACAACGCATTGGTTATACGTTACACCCCAATCATGAACAAGGAGCTGTTGCAAGTGTTAAATCTCATACAAGTGGAAGATGGCGTCGTGCGCATTGATAGGCATTCCTATCAACCTCAAGCAACAGGACTGAATAACAATGACGAGATTCAATTCATCATTCACAATCAAGATATTTTTACTCTACCTCATGAGAGTGTCCTTCAAATTGAGGGTAAATTGGTGAAAGCAGATGGCAGCACACCCACAACGTCTGCGTTGGCAAATCATGGTTTGGCTTTTCTGGTTTCTGAAGTACGTTATGTGATAAATGATATTGTCATAGATATGACTCGAAATGTGGGCATGACTAGTCTTATGAAATTATATCCCTCCTATAGCGAGAAGGAAAGTAAAACGCTTTCTATGGCAGGATGGTGCCCCAACAGTAGTAATGACTGGCTAGTTCATACCAATGGCATTTTTACAGGCTTCCTACCCTTAAAATTACTCCTTGGCTTTGCCGAAGATCACATGCGTATTATTTTAAACGCAAGACAAAGTTTGTATCTGGTGAGAGACCACAGTGATTATAATGCACTAAATGGAGCCTCCGACCAAGTGATAGACTCAAAAATTCAACTGCTCCGATTACTATGGAAAGTGCCCCATGTGACACTATCGGATCGTAAAAAACTAAGCATGTTAAATTTGGTGCAAAAAGATAAAGCCTTGCCCATCGCCTTTCGAAGTTGGAGTCTACATGATTACCCCTTGCTA
Source organism: Meconema thalassinum (assembly GCA_946902985.2). NCBI lineage: Eukaryota > Metazoa > Arthropoda > Insecta > Orthoptera > Tettigoniidae > Meconema > Meconema thalassinum. The sequence continues at coordinate 185,821,582 of OX336388.2, read as the reverse complement.
CCTACCACAGACACTCATAGTTGGAGTGTAAAATCGGCTCGCTCTACTGAGAGACCCCTCTATGTTATTATTGGTTTTCAAACCAATAGAAAATACCAACAAAGCAAAGATGTCACCCTGTTTGATCACATTCACTTGAGAAATAAACGATTATTTTTAAATAATGTTTGCTTTCCCTATGGGGGGTTGGAACTCAATTTTTCAAAAAAAAAGTTTGGTCCCCTTTATGATATGTTTGCTAAATTTTAATCCTCTTATTATGAAAAACAGGATTGCCCTATGTTGTCGCCACAAGGGTTTAAAGCAAAAGCACCACAGATTATTTTCGACTGTTCGTATCTAGAAGAATCTATGAAAATGACCACCATTGATTTAAGGGTAGATTTTCAAACACAAGAAAATGTACCAGACCATACCAGTGCCTTTGTCCAATTATGTGACCAGCATGTAAGCCACCTGTGGTCAGGTGAAAAAAATCATCATTCATAGGGTTGATGATAAGCGTCTGCATGCACACTATCTCTTGCGCTCTGGCACTGTGCACACATACAACAACAACAATGGTCATGTGTCCCTCAATAAGCAACAGCAACAACAACAACAACAACAACAACAACAACAACAACAACAACAACGACGACGACGACGTGATAGACAAATCATGGAATTTGAAATGTGAATTTAATCGTCTGAAAACTTTTGAAACATGGACAGTTCCCTTTATGGATTATGGAGAATTGGCAGCGAGCGTATTTTATTACTTAAACCGTAGGGATGTGGTCAAGTGTATTTTTTTTGGCAACTTTGAAGTTGGAAACTGGGAGATGGGGGATCGACCATTTAGCGATCATCAGCGATGGAGTCCATCTTGTCCTTACCTGAATCGCTATGATGTGGGCAATATTCCGTGGAGTTTGAATTACCACGTCATTGTACCAGACCCTGCAAAACTAGGAGATACCTGTGGGCCGTATGTGCAAACTGTTCATTTGAATGTTGTTCCAGATTTTAAAAAAAACTTGTAATGAAATTGTAAGTGTGTTTATGTTATGAATAAAACCTGAAAAAATAGCTGTTGTTCAATTCATTTGTTTCTTTTTTTCTCCTGAAGTCCTTTGACTTTTGCAATGTTAAACCATGAAATGGGTTAGTTGTTGATTAGACGTCAATTATGTAACAAGTAAAAATAAAAAGCATGATGCGTACACACATTGTGGATCGTCAGGGGTTTAAAATTGCAGACAACAAATTTATATTTAAGGAAGTAGCCTTTATCGGTTGTAGTACGTTTTGGGCGTCTAACCCTATTCATTTGGTGTTTAAACCTCCCTATGCTTTTGAGTTGCTTAGTGAAAAAGATAAAAAGCAGAGCCAATGGATTGAAAATCATTTGCAAATAGTATGGAAAACGGCGATATTTCTTACAAGTATCTTGACATAGTCATGAAAGCCCATTTGTCCTCGGCCAATGTGTTATTTGTTAAAGGGAGTGAAAAACGCCAGTGGCTCCAACCATTTTTACCCTCTCACTGTCAATGTATTGACCTTTTAGATCTGGGTTGTCCATCCCAGCAAACGCTCATGGACACTTGTCCTTGCGACAATATTCAGAATAAAGCCTTAGCGCATGCGTGGCAATTGTTTCATTGGCTCACCACCAGTGCATGTTGGGAGTTGTTAAATAAAATTAAAACTGAAAGTTTATCGTCCAATGATAGCAGTGAGACTTGTACTCGTGAGGTGATACGAGTAACATCGACGTTATAAACATGGACGCCACTACAATCGACAAGGCTATTGGAAAGTTCTTTGTGTGCAAGAAAAAACTTATTAGCTTTACACATCATGAATTATTAGCACTACCTAAATCGTTTCTTTTTTATGTTGCTGCCAACGCTGTGAAAGAAATTCGGGAAAAGGCGCCCGCCGAGTGGATTACTGACCCTGTATTGAGTGAACTACAACTATGCAGTCATTTTTTCCATCACAAGCAATTAACCATGGCAAAAATACCTTCCACTCGACGGTGTGCCACATGCCAATTGATGAAATTATATCATGGTCATAAAACTCACTGTAAAGACATTGTTTCATCATTCCATGGCTGTCATGCGGAAAACAACCACCACCTACCATGCTCGTCAGCAACCGCCGACAAACAACAACAACAACAGCAAGAAAAAGAAGAACAACAAAAAAAGTGTTTTTCACCTATTGAAACCTCCATGCAGCAGCAAGTGTACTGGCCGTGGAATTATTGATAACATCATTAACAATTTCCCATTCGAAGTTCACCTACCTGCTTACAGCGTTTGTGGTCCTCGTACTCGTCTTGAAGATGGGGATAAATGCTTCGGACCATGCATGTCGTGATCATGATATAGCCTATCAAAACAGTGACTCCACACTAAGACGTATTGCCGACAAAGTCTTGTTAAGGATTGCCAAGCAACGATTAACAGCTTCAAATGCCAGTCTATCAGAACGAATGGCAGCATTTATGGTGATTGGTGCTATGAAGGGCAAATTACTTTTATCTAAATATGGACTTTGAAAATGAAAATCCACAGCCTGCTTCCAGTCTCCGACCGGGTCAGGAATGGAATGATTGAAGCCCCCATCTAGCGGCGAGGATATGAACTGTGCCGGCTGCCGAGGCCTGACGCACTCCTCTGGGGCAATGATTAAAAGAATGACAGATGAAATGAAATGATAGTGGAGAGTGTTGCTGGAATGAAATTTTGACAGGGAAAACCGGAGTACCCGGAGAAAAACCTGTCTGCCTCCGTTTTGTCCAGCACAGATCTCACATGGAGTGACCGGGATTTGAACCACGGACCCAGTGGTGAGAGGCCAGCGTGCTGCCGCCTAAGCCACGGAGGCTTCAAATATGGACTTTAAGATGATGAATTTATTAAAAAAATGTATAGTATCACTGTTATGATTTTTTTAAATAAATAAACATGAGACCATGTTATATTTTTTCCCATTATTATTGACTAATAGTTTGAAATATTATAATTATGAACAATAATATAAATGCTGTTTCAATTTAAAATTATAAACAATAAAAAGAAATCATAATGCAATATTATTAACTAATATTTTTAAATATCATAATTATAAACAATAATATAAATAGTGTGTCAATTTAAAATTATAAACAATAATATAAATGGTGTTTCAAATAACATTATAAACAATAAAATGGAAATTACGATGCATTATTATTAACTAATAGTTTCATTATAAACATTATAAATATTGCTATAAATGATATTTGTACTAAATAATAAAATAGTTGAAACGTTATGGACTTAAGGGTCGCTTGTTTATTAAACACCCTCCTCATGCACTGCAAGCACAAGAAAAAAAAAGAAAAAAAATTTAAATGTAGTCATAGTAGCATATAAAATAATTAACAAGTTTCGGACTATGTTGTATTTATTATTATTATTATTATTATTATTTATTTATTATTTATTTAGTATGTTTCGACCCATACAGGATCACATAAAGCAAGTTATGATCTGTTGCTGTTATTTTTCTTGTCCTTCCAGAATTCTTTCATCATGTCGCTATGTTTAGCTCGACGTTCGTCAGTCCTTTTTCCCCTAGGTCTGCTGGGCTTATCTTCTGATGCAGCTTCCCAAGTGTAGATCTTATGTCTGAAAGTTTTGCGGTCTTCGATATCTGTGGGTGTGATGTTGGCGTTATTGAGATCAGTTTGGACTTGTTTAATCCAAACCGTTGTCGTCTTTAATTTTTGTGAGTACATCAATATTTTCTTTGTTAATCGGTTGTCATCTAGCCTCATAATGTGTCCATAAAATTTCAAGCGTCGTTTACGGAAATCGGTTTCAATATTTGAATATTTTTCTGTGATCTTGTGCGATTGTAAACGATATCCTTCATCTGTAAGTCTTGGGCCAAGAATTTTTCGGATGATTTTCCTTTCAGCTTTTTTGATGTTTTCAAGATCCTCTTTATAATTGAGGTTTAAGGTCTCACTGGCGTAGAGTGTTTCGGGTTTGATGACCGTCACGTAATGTCGAATTTTAGTAATAATGCTCATGCATTTTTTGTTGTAGATGTTTGCGGTTTTCCCATATGCTTTCCGCATTTTGAGTTCACGTGTTCTTTGTGCTATTCTTTCTGTGCCTGTAGGTTCAATAATTTCACCTAAGTATTTGAAATGATTAACCTTGTTGATTGAACCTATTTTGTTACCAAAGTTTGGGTGTCAATGTGTTTTGTAGCCATGAATTCAATTTTTGTGAAGGAGATTTGCAACCCTACTTTCCCAGCACATTCTTTGAGGACTTCAATCTGGTGAATTGCCGTTCGTTCATCTCCGGAGAGGATTGCCAAATCATCAGCAAAAGCTAAGCATGTAACATTGATATTATCCTTCTGTCTTCCTAACACGACAGGTTTCCACATGTTGCGACTTTTTAATTCTTTTTCCCATTCTTTGATGACCTTATCGAGAACGATGTTGAACAGCAACGGAGAAAGTCCATCACCCTGCCGAACACCATTTTTAATGGGAAAAGGTTGGGAGATCTCTCCAATGAATTTGACCTTGGAAATTGTGTCGGTTAAGGTTTGTTGGATGAGTCGTCTCGTCTTCGGATCGAGATGGTTTTCTTCGAGTACATTAAAAAGAGATTTTCGATCAATGGAGTCATAAGCCTTCCGAAAGTCGACAAATGTACAGATGGTTGGGAGATTTCGTGTGGCTCGAAGTTTCAAGGTGGATTTCAGATTGAAGATTTGTTCGACGGCTGATCTGTTTGGTTTGAAGCCAGCCTGATATTCACCGATGAGTGGCTCGAGTTGTTCTTGCGTGCGTTGTAAAAGACAGGCGGAGAGGATTTTATAAGCGATGGGTAAGAGGGATATTCCTCTGTAGTTATTTACATCATATTTATCTCCTTTCTAGTGGAGTGGGTGGATGAGTGCGCATTTCCATTCGTCCGGTAGTTTTTCACTTCGCCAAATGTCCTGAATGATCTGTGTGATTTCCTGTAGTGATCGTGATCCTAGATTATTCAATAGTTCTGCGATGATTCCGTCTTCTCCTGATGTCTTTCTGTTCTTGAGTTTTTTGATGTGGTGATGGATTTCTTCTTGCGTTGGTGGTTTGGCTTCGGGTCGTATGTGTTCTGGGACTGTGTGTATAAATCGCTCAGGTGGTTCAGGACAATTGAGGAGGTCAGAAAAATAACATGCTAGTTCTTCACAGTTTTCTTGGTTAGTGAGTGCGAGACTTCCGTCTTGTTTCTTGAAAGTCAAATTTTGCGGTCTGTAACCTTTAATTCTGTTCCCGAAGGTTTTATAAAAATCTCGACTGTTGTGATTCCTGAAGTCATCCTCGATTGACTGAAGTTGCTTAGTTATAAAATTACGTTTAGTTGTCCTGATAATTTTGGTTGCCTGTTTGCGGACGCCGAGAAAGTGTTGTAAAGTTTCTGGAGATTTGTGGCTATTGTATTTTTGGAATTCGATTCGGCGATCAATAATGACTTGATCACAGTTGGAATCCCACCAGGGGTGTTTTGCTTTCTTTTTTAGTGGAATCATTTCTTTGGCTTTTCTGATAATTTTGCTGCAGAAGTCCGTCCAATTGTTCACTGGTTCTTTATCCCATTCTTCTGCGATTTTTGTTTCTTGAATTTTGGATGTGTCAAATTTTGGGATGTAATATATTTTTTTATGAATCCTCTTAGGTGAAAATTTCATTTTGATCCTTGTGAGATAATGGTCTGAATCAATGTTTGCCCCTCGTCGGACTTGAACGTCATGGATGGTTCTATAGTGTGCATGGGAGATGGCAACATGATCAATTTGGTATTCACTGAGATGTTGAATGGGAGATCGCCAAGTTTCCTGTTTGTGTGCAGGTTTCCTGAAATGCGTAGACATAACTTTGAGATTGAATTGATGGCAAATGTCTACCAATCGTGTGCCATTGCTGTTTGTATTTTGGTGTGCAGAATTTTTGCCAACGATTTTTCGATAGATTTTTTCTTTGCCAAGTTGGGCATTGAAATCTCCCATCAGGATTTTCACGTCATCTTGATGAATGATGCTCATAATTTTTTCCAGTTTTTTCCAAAATTTTTCAACATTTTCAGGATTTTTCTTGTTGTCGATGTTAGTAGGTGCATGAGCATTGACAAGAGTGTATTTCTTGTTGGCGCTCTGGATGCGCATGGTCATAATTCGATCATTAACGGGTGTGACTTCTTTGACAGAATTAATGATGGATTTGTGGACAAGAAGAGCCATTCAGAAGATTGGTGCACCTTTCGCGACTCTCTGTAATGTTTTGCTCTTGAAAATGCGGTAATTTCCATAGTTCATAGTTTCGTTGTCAGTCATTCTCGTTTCTTGAAGAGCAAGAATGAGAATTTTTTGTCTGTCGATTTCTTGCGTGAGATAGTATAATTTTCCAATTTGAATTAGGGTATTAATGTTTAGTGTTCCAAAGAGTGTTTTGTGATTGTAGAGAAGGTGACCAGAGATCTCCAACTCTCTCGGCTGCGCTTGCCTGGACTCCCCAAAATCCGAAAGTCCAGTTGCCGATTGTGGACGGGTGGATTGGGTACCACCTGGGATAGAGTTGTGATTGCTTGCACAGTTCATGTTTGCTTGTACTTGATTTGCTTGGCCTGGTGAGTGCCAAGACCATATAGGACCAGAGGTTGTTGAGGCCTTTGGAACATCGTGTTTCCAGCCGAGCTCACTGAGCTAACAGACGCTGACCATTAGCCGCTGGATACCAGTACAGACACTAATGGATTTAAGTTGCATCAAAGATAGTTCTTCCACCTTCTACGCCGTTGGGAATTATTTTCCTCTTCCGCCGTTGTAGCTGTTGACCATCTTTGCATTTCCCCCAACACTGATCGGCTCGCCGACCTAGTTTCCCGCTGGGATTGGTTACCCAATCTTCCACTAGGTTGCTCGGCTTAACAGTGGCACCTCGGGTAGGTAACATGTTGGAGTTGGAGTGACAGAGGCTAGTTGGATTCACTTGGTGAATCCAATGTCTTGCACATATCACTCCCATTATGCCACCATTATTATTATTATTATTATTATTATTATTATTATTATTATTATTATTATTATTATTATTTTGTAATAAAACATGTCATTAAGATTTTGTTTGTACAAAATCATGTGACCGTTAAAAATAATGTTATTATTATTATTATTATTATTATTATTATTATTATTATTATTATTATTATTGTAATAAAACATGTCATTATGATTTTGTTTGTACAAAACCATGTTACAATTTAACACAATGTAGCGTTAACTTTAAATCATTTATTTATTTATTTATTTATTTATTTATTTATTTATTTACTAGCTGTACCCGGCATGCGTTGCAATGCCAATCAAAGAAAGTGTTGGCGTTGTAACTTTGTTTGTTGAAGTGTTTTGGATTACCAATATTTTTTTCTTTTTCCGTTAACCACCTCTAAACTACTGTAAAATTGATTTACTATCTCAAAAAACATCCTGGGAGCGTGCTCAACAACTCACCAAAGTTTCATCGCAATGAAATGAATGGCATATGAACGCATACGGGACTTTGTTGAAACGATTCGAGCGTCGTCACACATTTATTGAATATACTCGTACGCTACCTATTGTAATATGGATTTACTAATTCGGAAAACGTCCCTGGCGTGTACACAACAACTCATCAAAGTTTCATCACAATCGAATGAATGGCATATGAACGCATACGGGATTTTGCATAAACGATTCGCGAGCCGTTGCTCATTTGTTGAATCTACTTGTGCGCCACCCATTGAAAAACGGATTTACTAATTCATACAACTTCGAGGACTGTACTCAACTCACCAAAGTTTTATCACAATCGGATGAATGGCATATGAAAGCATACGGGACTTGGTTGAAACGATTCACGCGCTGTCGCTCATTAGTTGAATCTACTCGTGCGCTACCATGTTGTAAAATGGATTTAAAAAATCAGAAATCTTCGCGGGAGTGGAAAGAACATTTCACCAAATTTCATTGCAATCGCATGAATGGAGTATGAACGCATACAGAACTTTTTTTAAACGATACGCGCGCCGTTACTCATTTGTTGAATCTACTCGTGCGCTACCTATTGTAAAAAAAAGGATTTACTAAGTCAGAAACCTTTCCTGGAGGGTGCACAACAATTCACCAAAGTTTCATAGCAATCGGATGAATGGTATATGAACGCATACGGGACTTTGTCGAAACGATTCGCGTGGTCGTTCATTTGTTGAATCTACTTGTGCGATACCTATTGTAAAGTGGATTTACTACGCCAGAAACCTTCCATGAAGTGTACACAACAACTCACCTAAGTTTCGTCGCTATCGGACGAATGGTATATGAACGCATACGGGACTATGTTGAAACACTTCGCGCGTCGTCGCTCATTTGTTTAATCTACTTGTGCGATACCTATTGTAAAGTGGATTTAGTAAGCCAGAAACCTTTCCTGAAGTGTACACAACATCTCACCCAAGTTTCATCGCTATCAGACGAATAGTATATGAACGCATACGGGACTTTGTTGAAACGCTTCGCGCGTCGTCGCTCATTTTTGAATCTACTCGTGCACTACCTACTGGGTCATCATTTTATTTCCCGCATGTACGCGCCGCTAGGCCGGTGAAGGTGGCCTTGGCAGATGCGGTCGCTAGGCCGGTCAAGGTGGCCTTGGCGTTCTCCCCGCAATGAACACGTGCGCTGCGATCAGCAATGTTGCAATAAGCTGTCAGTATCTCCGGAGTATTCAAGTTTGTGAAGTGCTAGTTGATTTGACCTAACACACAGTGCAGTTTCGGGGCAATTTTACAGTTTATGTGTTGCCTTAAAGTGATGTTTTCTATAGAACAACGTGTATTCATTGTGCTTTGTTATGCGAAGTGATGTTTTCTATAGAACAACGTGTATTCATTGTGCTTTCTTATGCGAAGTATTCTTCTGTTAGAGAGTGCCACGAAACAATTAATTCTAACCGTTAAATTGACCTAATCATAAGGCCGTTCTTTCATGAACTCACGGACGAAGAAAAGAACAATGGTAACTTCATGCAAGACAATGCAACGGCGCACACAGCTAATCACTCCTTGGCAGTAATACGGGAAGTTTTCAATGACCGTATAGTTAATTATCCCGCCAGATCACCTGATTTAAATCCGTGTGATTATTACCTCTGGGGAATGCTGAAAGGAAAGGTATATGCAAACAATCCTCACACAAGTGAGGAGTTAAAAGAAAATATTCGCCAAGTTATAACGAACGTCACCCAGGAAGAAATTCGCCGTGAGTCTAGAAACTTGTTTACGAGGTGCCAGGCATGCTTGCGAGCTGACGGACAACACTTTTGAACATTTCTTGTAAAACCAGGTAAGTTTGTAGATAGTTATTTTCACTAGAAATTGCTATTAAATGACTGTATGATGACGCGAAGTAGAGGGGAGAAGTAGCGCACTTTTTACCGGCCAGCGAGCGGGTGTCAGCGCGAGAGCTTGCCGCGCCGTGATCGGTATCGGATGCGAGACTTAAATTGATGACCCTGTATTATAACATGGATTTACTAAGCCTGAAACCTTGCCTGTAATGTACACAACCTCTCACCCAAGTTCCATCGCTATCTGACGAATGGTATGTGAACGCGTAGAGGACTTTGTTGAAACGCTTCGCCCGTCGTCGCTCATTTGTAGAATCTACTCGTTCGCCACCAATTGCTAAGTGGATTTACTCAGCCAGAAACCTTACCTGAAATGTACAGAACATCTCACCCAAGTTTCATCGCAATGGGATGAATGGTATATGAACGCATGTGGGACTTCCTTGAAACAAACGCACGCCATTTTGTTGAAGCTATTCGCGCCATCTATTGTAAATTGGATTTACTACCCTTATACAAATTATGTTGAATAACTAACGGGATTTCATGTTAAGAGCCTCACTTTCTATACCGGTAGAGGAGAGTGCTACTGGCATCCAGTCGGCCGTGTCTCCTCAAGAGCTACTGTTGCCTGGAGACGACTTGCCTTAGCTGTCATTTGCGTTACGTTTTATAGTGACTTGTATTCTCTTTGACGTTTTATGTCACGTCACGCGATAAAAAGTATCGTATGTCCGTCTCCTGGTTCTAAGCTACCTCCACACCAATTTTCAGCCAAATCGGTTCAGCCGTTCTTGAGTTATAAATAGTGTAACTAACACGACTTCCTTTTATATATAGAGATTATTTATTTAATTAGTAAATAGTGTTGATTTGTTTGTTGTTTTTTGTTTTTTACTTATGCTTGTATTGCATGAGTGCGTGTGCTAAAATGAACAAGCTATCCTTAAGCGCATGACGTTCAACTTATTTTAAAACCTATACATGTACATGAAAAGAAAGTAAAAAAGTCCTCTCGGCACGCCGGAAGGCGGAGGTAGATTTCACCGGACAAACTTGGGGATAGGCGAAAATAGGCAGAATATGCAGGTTTTCGTAGAAGGATCAGACCTCATTTATTGCGAGAAGGTATTTTATAATTGGAGCTTAATTAAATTTGTTTTTCGTCATTTTATGCTTATTTTAAACATTTTATTGTCTTATGGGAACGGTAACCTTCTTGTCATTTGGGGTCCATTTTTATACTTGTGGTCACACTGTCCTTATGCTAGGTTTCGACACTGATGTGAAACTATGTAACGGTTGTTGTTAACTAATCTTCAAGTTTCAGTGGAAATAACGAGAGTTTGTTAACGAAATAGTAGATCGTGTATTTATACGTCCATCACGCTACAAGGCACAAACAACACAAGGAATACTAAAATATAAAATCAATGCTGCCAACTTAAATTGTTAACTACCAACTCCAACACTTCCCCTGGTAGTTAACCTCAAACAATGACAATCCTTTAATTCAACAAAAAATACCAAAAAATTCAGTTCCTGTTATAAACTAAACCAAATTGAGGATCTTTATGAAACTCTGGGTCTTTGGCCCATTCAATGACTTCGTAAACAAGTCTGCAACATTCTTGTTTGAATTCTTTCAATACCCTTTTAATGTAGTCAGTTTGATGAACAGACATTACTCCTTCCCTGTACTCCACATTCATAGAAAGAAGGTTGGTCATATTTCCTAACTTCTTAATCTCCAATCTAATGTCCAACTCTTCTTTGAACCATTCAACCCGTTCTCTTTTTCCCCAGCATGCCAAGTCATCAACATAAACACCAATGAACAGATCCTTATCTTTGTTAACAAACACACATGGATCCTTCACCAGAGGTTTCAAACCTAATTCTGACAAATTCATATACAAGGTCGAATGCCATTCCATAGCACTTTGTTTAAGCCCATACAAGCTTTTGAGCAATTTACACACACTATTTTTATCCACCTCAAAATATTTAGGTTGTTCCATGAAAACTTCCTCATTCAACTCACTGTGCAAATATGCTGTGAGCACATCAATATGTTCCTGAACCCACCCATTAATGACAGTTATGGCCATCATCAGTCGAATCGTTTTTCTTTTAATTACTGGAGCATAAGTTTCATTAAAGTCTACCCCTGGCACTTGGGAAAAACCTTGTGCTACCAATCTCGCCTTAAATCTATTAACAGTACCATCTGGATTTCTCTTAAGTTTCAAAACCCACTTACAACCCAACACATTTCTACCAGAAGGCCTGTCAACCAAAATAAATGTCCCTTTACGTTGGATACTGTCTAACTCGCTTTTCATTGCATCTCTCCATTCATCAGGGAACTCCCCATTCAATGCCTCACTCACACTCAACGGTTCTTCGATATAATCAGCAACATATACCGACAAATTACAGCAAGAACATTCTTTACGCTTCCTTAACCTTTCACTCCTTCTCAAAACGTTCTCATTATTTTCAGCCTCAATCACATTTTTATCATTCTCTTGGACATTGCTTTCAATCTCAATCTCTGACTCATCACTACAATAATTTCTTATCATAACATCAGTTTGAACATGCTTAATAGTAGGCCTAACCTGTTCTACCATGGGAAATACACTTTCAACAAATTTTACATGATATCCAATCACAAATGATTTAGTCTCAAGATTAAACAATTTATACCCTTTCACATTGTTTTCATAACCTATGAATACACATCTCACTGCTCGGGGCTGAAATTTACCTACTTTCTGAAATAACCAAGCTTTACAACCAAATGCACGTAACCTTGGATATTATTTTTCAGCACTCTCTCCCTTCCACATTTCATATGGAATCTGATTCCCAATAGCCCTAGATGGACATAGATTCCTAGTAAGGCAAGCAGTGTTGGCTGCTTCAGCCCAAAACGAATCTGACAAACCTGACTGCACTAACAAACACCTTATCTTATCTTCTGCAATCCTATTAAACCTCTCAGCTATACCATTTTGTTCTGGAGTATAAGCTACCGTTTTTCTATGACCTATCCCATTCGCTTTCAAATAGATCTCGAATTTATTACCGCAATATTCGCCACCTCCATCTGTTTGAAAGCATTTAAGTTTCAAGTCATGCATTTTTTCTACTTCAGCTTGATACTCCAAAAACTTTGAGAAAGCCTCACCTTTACTTTTCAAGAATTTAACAACTGTAAATCTGGAATAATCATCCACAAAACTCATCATGTATTTATGACCACCATTTGATTTAACAGTAGATGTTAACAAATCACTATGTACCAATTCCAGTGGTTTACTGCATTGGCGTTCACTCTTCTGCGGGAAACTACATCTAGTCATCTTCCCCAGAACACACACATCACAACTCTTATTCTCACTCTTTAAACCTGACAAATATGGAATTTTCTGCATAGTAGCTTCATGTGGATACCCTAACCTTACATGCCACAAATCTGAACTCACTGCTCGCAAGGCTACAGCTTCAATTTCATCACTCATCTCATCTTCACTGACATCAGCATTCGATATACAAGCTACACTGTGATTAGGTGCCAACAAATACAACCCATTTGATTCTAGACTTGTAAACACGCACTCATCATTATACATACCTTTAGCACCTTCTTTGTTAAAGTGAACAAATACATCATTCTTGGCTAAGCGCCCAACTGAAATCAAATTGAATGCTAAATCTGGAACGTGCAAAACATTTCTCATCTCAAGCACATTACCACCACACTTATCAGATAATGCAAGTTTGACAATACCTTTTCCACTAACTGGGAGTTGCCCTTGTCCAATCTTAACATTGCCCTTACACTCTGAATAGGAGGAAAAAAACTCTCTTTTAGACGTCATATGTTCTGACGCTGCCGAGTCAAGGTACCAAACATCAGAACTGTTCATTGACACCATTGCGAACACACTGATACAGGCTATAGTCTTCCCCGTTTTATTGGAATTTCCATTGTCGTCCCTTTTTCCATTATTTGATTTCATTTTGGTACAATCTGATGCCCAATGACCATAATCGTGACAGTTAAAACATTTAACTTCTGGACAAAACTTGCTAATATGCCCTAACTTCTGACATTTGTAACATTTAACACTATTACTATCACCACTTTTTCCACTCTGCACACTATTCTTCTTACTGTTTTTGTACACTAATTTGTCATTCTTGCCTTTCTTGGAGATGAGTGCACTTGATGCTGAAGTCTCCTGCGCGGCTTCTAACTGGGTCCGGCGTCGCTCCTCGTCTAGAAGTCGTCCTTTAACCTTCCGTGTTGTAAGATCCGGCTCCCTCAGTAAATTTTGGACGAAGGTCTCGTACTCCTCCATCGGTAGCCCGACTAGCAGGAAGTTGGCCATCATCTCGTCGTCGAATATTATGCCACCCCTGGCAATTTTTTTGTTCAATCTCTGGATACTGGCCGCATACTCTTGCATCGACATATTTGGGGTCTTCGAAATATTTGTCATTTCTTTCAAGGACTGAAGTGCATTAAACTTGGTAGAAGAGACGTGAATTTCTTCCAGAATTTCCCAAGCATGCTTCGCTCTAATACAATCTTCCACATCTAACAAGAAATCATCCCCAACGGATTTGTATAATACCGACAAAGCTTTCCTATTTAAGCGTGCCTGATCCACATTCAACTCGTTCTCATCGAAACCTGGTTCAATCGCCACCCAACAGTTCTTATCGATCATATGCGCCTTCACTCTCAGTTTCCAGGCGAAGTAGTTTCCATTTGCTAGCTTTGGAATGGAAACGAGGTCTTTGTCATCTCCGTCAGCCATCTTGGTACTGTTGCTGTAACGTTCGCCGGTTCAGTCACAAACACTCACTATCTGTTTTTAAAATTCAGATTTCATCTCAATCTCAACAATCCGTAATTCACGCTCTGATCTACGTACTTCGCACTGCTCTGGGCTCATAAACTGTTGTTAACTAATCTTCAAGTTTCAGTGGAAATAACGAGAGTTTGTTAACGAAATAGTAGATCGTGTATTTATACGTCCATCACGCTACAAGGCACAAACAACACAAGGAATACTAAAATATAAAATCAATGCTGCCAACTTAAATTGTTAACTACCAACTCCAACAACGGTCTGTTACTTCTTCACGCAAAATTATATCTCCCGCAGAGATTTTGGTTGGTTCCTCAGTTTAGGGGCTGCGACAACGCGGTCATGTGACCCCGTGTACTTAGGGATGGCTGTATTAGTCTGTAATTCAGGTAAGGACTGCAGACGGTCAATTTCAAGCAGTAGTTCCTAATGTTGCTACCAGGTACTACCGTCAACGACACCTACCTGTGAACTTGGCTACTAGATACCACCGCAGCCAGCAACTCGCAACGAACGTTGGAATTCCCCCTCCAAAGGAAAGTATACTGAGGGATTTTTAGCGCTCTTAGAAAATCCGACGACTTCGGCCGGCTTTGAACTCGCGATCTTGGGCATAGACATTCAGCATGCTTGCTACCAGTTACGTCACCGAAGCCGCTTCACACTTAGTCAGATGGAATTCTGAATATGATATCGTGCAAGTGCGTTATCTTGGCAACGTCTGATGGCTCATCCCTCATCAATTTAGTAGAGTTGCCATGGCAAGCACTGATAGCTCTTGGCATTTTCTTATAATTCCGAAATCATTTTTCTCATCCCTTGGCATAATGGTGGGTCATATCAAAAATTCTTTAAGACAAAATTTTAGGTAATTATTAGGGGAATATTGTCCATTTTGTACGGTTTTGAGATTGTGCCTATTAAGAGAGATATGATTAATGTTTCCCGAAAAACCCACTTTTTCCCACCCCTTTGGTCAATGGTTGGTGCTATAAAAAAAGCTCTTCACACATAAATGTTTGGGCTTTATCCGACACATAGTATGAACGTTGAACGGATTCGATATTTCACATATTAAGAGAGTTATAGCAATATTTCACTTTTTCGAAAAAAGCCCCCCATTTTCACCCCCTTCGACCGATTTAGCCCATTAACGAACTCGACCGAGATTTTATAGGTATACATATTCGGTAAAATATTCAAAGTGATTGGTGCAAAATTACGGCAGTTATCGTGTCCACAAGAAACTGATATGCATATATATATATATACAAGCTGTACCCGGCATGCGTTGCAATGCCAACCAAAGAAAGTGTTGGCGTTGAAATTCTGTTTCTTGAAGTGCTTTTGGATACACAACATGTTAACTGCCTCTAAGCTATCGTAAAATGGATTTTCTAATTTAGAACCATTCGTGGAAGCGTGCACAATAACTTTCAAAAGTTTCATCGCTGTCACTTATTTGTTGAATCTATTCGTACGCTACCTGTTGTGAAATGGATTTACTAAGTCGAAACCCTTCCCTGGCGTGTACACAATAACTCATCAATGATTCATCGCAATCGGATGAATTGTATATGCACGTATACGGTGTTTTGTTTAAACGATTCGTGCGCTGTCACTCATTTGTTGAATCTACTCGTGCGCTACCTATTGAGAAATGTATTACCAAGTCGAAGCCCTACCCTGGCATGTACACAATAACTCATCAAGATTTCATCTCAATCGAAGAATGTTATATGAACGCAATAGGGGATTTTGTTGAAACGCTTCGCGCGTCGTCACCCATTTGTTGCATCTACTCTTGCGCTACTTATTGTGAAATGGATTTACTAAGTCCCCTTCCCTGGCGGGTACACAATAACTGATCAATGTTTCATCGCAATCGGATGAATATACCTGATTTTGATTAAACGATTCGCGCTCCGTCACTCAATTGTTGAATCTACTCGTGCGCTACCTACTGTAAAATGTATTTACTAAGTTAGAAACCGTCACGTAAGTGTCCACAACATCTCACCCAAGTTTCATCGCTATCGGACTAATGGGATATGAAGACATAGGGGACTGTATTCAAACGCTCCGCATGTCGTCGTTCATTTGTCGAATCTACTCGTGTGCTACCTACTGTGAAATGTATTTACTAAGCCAGAAACCTTCCTTGGAGTGTCCACCATATTTCACCCAAGTTTCACCGCAAACAGCAGAATGGTATATGACCTTATACGGGACGTTGTTGAAACGCTTCGTGCGTCGTCCCTCATTTGTTGAATCAACTTGTGCGCTGCATATTGTATAGTGGATTTACTCAGCCAGAAATTTTCCATGACGTGTACACAACATCTCATCCAAGTTTCATCGCAATCGGATGAATGGTATGTGAACGTATACGGGACGTTGTCGAAACGCTTCACGCGTAGTCACTCATTTGTTGAATATAAACGTGCGCTTCGTATTGTAAAATGGATTTACTTAGCCAGAAACCTTTCCTGGAGTGTACACAACAATTCACCAAACATTTATCACTATCAGACGACTGGTATATGACTTTATACGGGACTTTGTTGAAACGCTTCGCGTGTCATCGCTCATTTGTTGAATCTACTGGTGCGATACCTATTGTAAAATGTATGTACTAAGCCAGAAACCTTCCCTGGAGTGTACACAACATCTCACCCAAGTTTCATCGCTATCGGATGAATGGTATATGAAAGCAAACGTGACTTTGTTGAAATGCTTCGCGCGTCGTAGTTCATTTGTTGAATCTACTCGTGCGCTGCCTATTGTAAAGTGGATGTATTAAGCCAGAAAATTTCCCTGCAGTGTACACAACATTTTACGCAAGTTTCATTGCTATCGGACGAATGGTATATGAACACATACGGGACTTTGTTGAAATGCTTCGCGCATCGTCGCTCATTTGTTGAATCTACGCGTGCGCTACCTGTTATAAAATGGATTTACTAAGTCAGAAACCTTCCTTGGAGTGTACTCAACATCTCACCCAAGTTTCATCGCAATCGGACGAATGGTATATGAACGCATAGGAGACATACATACCCACAGACAGACAAACTATCACGTTACATTGATTTTTATATATATAGATATACACATATACATACATAAATTATATATAAACTTTTGAACTGACGGTGGTTTTGGGGTCTGGGGGATGTGAAACGCGAAGATATGTCGAAATTTTCCGGAAGTCGAAACATGGTACCCATTGCAATAGTTAGCTTTCTAATGAAATCTACCTCTGGTTGGTTCCTCAGTTTATGGGCTGCGACAACGCGGTCATCTAACACCGTGTACTTTGGGTGAGTGTAGAATCTGTCTGATAAACGGTGTGAATTGTAATGGCTGTAGTAGTCTTAATTCAGGTAAGGACTGCAGACGGTCAATTTCAAGCAGTAGTTCCTAATGTTGCTACCAGGTACTACCGTCAACGACCCCTAGCTGTGAACTTGGCTACTAGATGCCACCCTAACCAGCAACTCGCAACGAACGTTGGAACTTCCCCTCCAAAGGAAAGCATACTGAGGGATTTTAGCTCTCTTAGAAAATCCGACGACTTCGGCCGGCTTTGAAACCGCGACCTTGGGCATAGACATTCTGCATGCTACTAGTTACGTCACCGAAGCCGCTTCCCACTTAGATGAAAATACTGAATCTGATCTCGTGCAAGTGCGTTGTCATGGCAACGTCTGATGGCTCATCCCTCATCAATTTAGTAGTGTTGCCATGGCAACCTCTGATAGCTCTTGGCATTTTCTTATAATTCCGAAATCATTTTTCTCATCCCTTGGCATAATGGTGGGTCATATCAAAAATTCTTTCAGACAAAAGTTTTAGGTAATTATTAGGGGAATATTGTCCATTTCGTACGGTTTTGATATTGTGCCTATTAAGAGAGATATGATTAATGTTTCCCGAAAATCCCACTTTTCCCACCCCTTTGGTCAATGGTTGGTGATATAAAAAAACTCTTCAAACATAAATTTTTGGGCTTTATCCGACACATAGTATGAACGTTGAACGGATTCGATATTTCATATATTAAGAGAGTTATAGCAATATTTCACTTTTTCGAAAAAAAAGCCCCCCATTTTCACCCCCTTCTACCGGTTTAGCCCAGTAACGAACTCGACCGAGATTTTATAGGTATATATATTCGGTAAAAAGTGATTGGTGAAAAATTACGGCAATTATCGTGTCCACAAGAAACTGATATATATATACTTTTGAACTGACGGTGGTTTTGGGGTCTGGGGGATGTGAAACGCGAAGATATGTCGAAATTTTCCGGAAGTCGAAACATGGTAGCCTACCCATTGCAATAGTTAGCTTTCTAATGAAATCTACCTCTGGTTGGTTCCTCAGTTTAGGGGCTGCGGCAACGTGGTCATCTAACCCCGTGTACTTTGGGTGCGTGTAGAATCTGTCTGATAAACGGTGTGAATTGTAATGGATGTATTAGTCTGTAATTCAGGTAAGGACTGCAGACGGTCAATTTCAAGCAGTAGTTCCTAATGTTGCTACCATGTACTACCGTCAATGACACCTAGCTGTGAACTTGGCTACTAGATGCCACCCCAACCAGCAACTCGTAACGAACGTTGGAACTTCCCCTCCAAAGGAAAGCATACGGAGGGATTTTTAGCGCTCTTAGAAAATCCGACGACTTCGGCCGGCTTTGAAACCGCGACCTTGGGCATAGACATTCTGCATGCTACCAGTTACGTCACCGAACCCGCTTCCCACTTAGTCAGATGTCAAAGTCAACCCCTGGCACCAACCAGCCCATGACGGGCTAAGGCCGACCAAGCGACCGCTGCCCAGCCATTTGGCCTGCAGATATTGGGGTGACGCGTGATCAGCGCGTCGGGTCCCCTCGGCCGTTAATATTGGTATTCGTGAACGGGGTGCTGTCTCACTGTCAGACAGCTACTCAATTGTCCTCACGAGGCTGAGTGCACCCCGTTCCAACCCTCACGTCAGTTTTAAAATCCCTGACGGAGCCGGGGATCGAACCCGGGGACTCCGGGTGAGAGGCAGGCGCGCTACCCCAACACCACGGGGCCGGCTTAGTCAGATGGATATACTGAATCTGATCTCGTGCAAGTGCGTTGTCATGGCAACGGCTCATCCCTCATCAATTTAGTAGTGTTGCCATGGCAACCTCTGATAGCTCTTGGCATTTTCTTATAATTCCGAAATCATTTTTCTCATCCCTTGGCGTAATGGTGGGTCATATCAAAAATTCTTTCAGACAAAAGTTTTAGGTAATTATTAGGGGAATATTGTCCATTTTGTACGGTTTTGATATTGTGCCTATTAAGAGAGATATGCTTAATGTTTCCCGAAAAACCCACTTTTTTCCACCCCTTTGGTCAATGGTTGGTGCTATCAAAAAACTTATTTGACATAAATTGTTGGCACTTATCCGACACATATTATGAACTTTGAATGGATTCGATATTTCGCGTATTAAGAGAGTTATAGCGAAATTTCAATTTTTCGAAAAAAGCCCTCTATTTTCACCCCCTTCGACCGATTTTGCCCATTAACGAACTCGACCGAGATTTTATAGTGATACATATTATGTAAAAAATTCAAAGTGATTGGTGCAAAATTACGGCAGTTATCGTGTCCACAAGAAACTGATATATATATATATATATATATATATATATATATATATATATATATATATATATATACATAAATTATATATAAACTTTTGAACTGACGGTGGTTTTGGGGTCTGGGGGATGTGAAACGCGAAGATATGTCGAAATTTTCCGGAAGTCGAAACATGGGACCCATTGCAATAGTTTGCTTTCTAATGAAATCTACCTAAAAACATACATTATAGGCAAACTTTGTATTCACGTAGCCCTAAAGGCTCAAAAAAATCTCTCATTAAAGAGTGAACTTACCAAAAAAATACAGTTTACCTATAGTCATTATAGGCATCAATGTATTAATCTAGCTCTAAAGGCTAAAGAACAAACATAAAAAACTTCAAAAATGATTATTATTATTATGATTATTATTATTATTATTATTTAGCATTATAAACCATGAGAAACAATTAATAAACGTTGAGCATCGAAAAAATATTTTTTTGTTTTAGTAAGACATCCATAAACAAAGTCATGGCTAGCGTACAATGATTATTCGTTTTCTAGTTTTACAAAACGAATCATGCAACGATTATTTTTTTCACCCTCATAGATTAAATACACAGGGTAAATACTGGAATTGACATCTTCCATAACATTATCGTGTGGGTAGAAATGTCTCAAAGTCTTGACAAATGCAAAGAGCTCGTTCACCAAATTTGGTTTTTAATTTTTGAATTTTATGAATGCGAAAGGGTGTTTGTGTAGGCAATTCACTCATTTTCCTGCGTGCAAAGCCGCAATCTTGGCCAATGGCGTTCAAAGCGTCCATGCTAGGCTATAAGGAAAGAAAATAGTGTTATGTTTTAACACCCTTATTCTTATATAACAACACCAACAACATTGACAATACATTAAAGCGTGTTGTTTTTAAACCTGAGCGTTTAATGCCCAAAGTTGTACATAATATTGTATAAATTGACAAAAATATAATAATGTTTGTAACTGGTACTCGATAACTGTTGAACCAACATCAACAGCCAAATCTTTTGTGTTTCATGGTCCACATGACGTAAATAGGTTGAACCCTTGCAAAAGAAGCGTAACAAGACTCTCTTCGGGGTAATGTTTCGGTCCATGTTAGCCGTGCAGTTAAATTTGGTTCTCATAGATTACAAGGATACATAGGGCAAATACATAACTCAAGAAAGGAGGTAAACCAGTATACTAAATAAAAACAAGTTTAATAACCAAAGCAAATAGCAAACATAATTAATAAAACAACAACTTGAATTTAAACCCGCAACTTATAAATAGACCACAACTGCAACCCTGAGTTGTGTCTGCTTCACACATCAATGGCGTTAAAATAACCACAGTTTACCATTTAAATTTTAAATATCTCATAAGAGATTGTCAAATAAAAGACGTTTGAAATAATACCTCTACTTCAAATCTATACTTGCGTGCGCGTGACGATGTTTGACTTAATGAAGGAAATAAGTACGATTACGAGATTTGTTACCATATGGTTTCCCGTCAAGCAACGAATCCGCAATTCTGCGTAAATTAGATTAGCATAGGGAACATACAACAAGGCACTTAAGAAATATCCGACACCCGCTACCCTTATATAATACAAAATAGATCTCCGAACGAGATCTTGACCACGTGCCAAACCACGGCTACTTGCCCAAGCGGGTCTTGATAATATCAACACAAGCGTACGTGACTACAACAAAATACACGAGGGAATGACCGACCGTCATTCTAATTTTTACAAACAGCAACAATCCAAATGAAATATATCAAAATACACAAGAAACAACACAATGCCCAGTGGCATTTAATTACAACAATAAAAAAATATCAATTCAACTTAACGCGTGAAATTATGGTCTCAGTATGGCGAACTCCCCTTAATCACAAATACAACGTACAGGCTCATCTCGCTTTAAGAATAAGGGTCACGGTACACCGGCCCCCAACCTAATTAGTGTTATCTTAAATCTGTCCGTCCCGTCGAAGCCACATGTCATTCACCCAGTGCGTTCCACAACAAGATCGGAAGCTCGCTCACGGCAGCCCTCGAACATGGAAATACCTTGTATCTCCTGAAAAACATGTGTGTGCGAAAATACCATATTTTGTCCCAATAATTCTCTCAAGAATCACAAGACACGACGCCTCGGTCGGTAGCCTCCATGGAGTCCATACCGCCGTTAAATAATATTGCTGCAGTCAGGAATCATGGTCAGATTACCACGATGTACCCCGCGCATGTAGACACAATGCTGCAGTCAGGAATCATGGTCAGATTACCACGATGTTCCCCACGCATGTAGACACACATCATCACACATAACCACATATAACGCACACCTGGGTAATGACTTCATCACACATCTCGCCACCTGAAGTACGTCCAGATTTAAGATTCCACGAAAAGACTTAAACCGCTTTCCCAAAGATCAAATAAAAACATTACTTCATTTGTTTTACAGCTTACTATGAGAATTATGGTTCCCTGCAAATAAAAATTGCACAAGGCAAAATCACAAGTAAAACGCCTATTTATCAAAACACAATTTTCAATGTTACCCTCCCAAATTCTAATTTTATCGTTAAGTTTATTCTTACAACAGCACCATTTATCGCTCAAACCATAATTTCTGCTCAAGCGATTACGAACATAGCAATCTGTACACGCATTGTACAGTTACAAGTTACATTACACTTATCTAAATCAGAACACAAAATATAGTCACGCACGACATTACATTCTAGTGTCGGTACACTAACAAAAATCAAACTACAATTAATAAAAAAATACACAAGAAAAATATTTACATTTCCCCCAGCCAATCTAACTACGATTAAAATTGAATAATCAATATGTCGTACACATTCCTTCGCCAAAAACACCTCAACTCACGTCGCCACACATAACCCAGCAGTTATTTAGCCGGACTTGGACATAGTCGCTGTGTGTCCATGGTCATCCATCCAACTGTTGGCCTCGTTCCAGACATCTTGATGAATTTCTTAGGATGGAAAACGTTCAGATATTACACAGTTCTAAATTAACTACTAATATTTCTAAATGAGTTGCTATTTCCACTCAATGTCCTGAGCAATTTGTTCGAAGAAACTTTCCCTAAATATGTTTATAAGCCTGAGCTTCTACCATTCACACGCAAATTATACACATTTAATAAGTTGACAAACTCGTCAGAGTTTTGAAGTTATACTAATTCACTCGTCTCCACAGAGACCTCAAAATATGTTAAGTATCACAAGACACGCCAAAATAAAGTATACAAGTGTCACCTCGGCCACATCAGAATAAAGTCTAGTGTCACTCACGACACCACCAAATAACGTCAGCTCAACCCTCAGCTCGGCGACATTTATAAAGAACACAGCAAAACTCCGGTGGTGGGGACGAAATTTAAAAATAATTCGGAGTTTTTAAGTGACAGCCTTGCGACTAATTTCATTGAACTTCTCTCATTGCACAGGTTAAGAATTTGATTGGCGGGTTCACACACGATCATGGGTTTTATTAATAATCAATTCGCGCCAAATCAAAGGTACGCCAACTTTCGCGGGCCGAATGGCGTGCCCTGCTTCATTCGTCGATTTCAAATTCATCTTGTACCGAGTGACCTGGGAACTCCTCCCCATTTATGACGTACAAGTATCTTCATCCTGTCAGATTCTGCTTCCCCTTCTCCCGCCGGCATAAATCGGTAGTAACCGTCCCATGGCTTGCTAGCTGGAGCCACGCTTTTTGTACGTTGACCGCGTTAGTTCCAGGAATTTTGACACAGTTTTCCTTGTCCCAATAGCTTGGTTTAAATATACCTGCCTCGTCTTCTGACTCCCAATAGTTGCAACACATTTCCTCAACTCGTATCCACTGCTGCTTGTATGAATGCCCTCTTTCAAATATAATAAATAAAAAATATGAATCATTATTATATCAGATGATATCATAAGGGTTCAGTATACTGTAGTAAATGACAATTAACATCAATAAGAAAAAGTTGTGTTATGCTGCGTATGACGTCCCTTAATAGTGCTTGATGAATTTCTTGCCACGGACCACGTCCGTCAAAACATGTGGTTTTTAACTCTGGAAGAAGCAACAACTGTGTTTGCTGAATATAAACTAGACTGTCTGCAATATGATGATTCATATTATCATACATGCTCATGTTTTCTCAAAGAAAGAAAGAAAGAAAGAAAGAAAGAAAGAAAGAAAGAAAGAAAGAAACCAAGCTATCATTTTAAACTATTTTTAAAGCAATAAATAAACCAAAACTTTGTTTTAAATTTCCCTTAAATTGAAAAAAAAACAGTTGATTTCTACAATAGGGTAAAGGTAGTTGTTAAATTACATTAATAACGTGCTAAAGCATCATTATCAATTAAAATGTATTTATAGGGATAGGGTTCAATGACTTGCGCATCTGCTAATGAAGTGGCGCAAAACACTAACCATTGCCACTGTCGAAACGTATTTTCAAAATTTGGTAAATATGTAAATGGTATTAAATCACCACTATTTTTTATTAAAAATAGTGGAGCACTGATATCTATAAAATCTAAAATAAGGTTTTGGTTTAAAGGTTTATTACCAACTAAGCCTGTTTTTTATGGGTACAACTAAGACTTGTTTATATTGTATTATCAGTAACTGATATTCAATTTCTGAGCAAAGGGCCTCATACATTTTTTCAAAAAAAATTGCAAAGTTATTATTATTATTATTATTATTATTATTATTAACAAGTTATCATTTATATTATTAGTTATATGGGTGGTTCAGGAATTTGTGGCAACAGTTCCTTTGACAGGTTAACAAAAACGTAGGCGTGTGAACAATGTTCACATGACCACTGTATTACCTTTCGGTAAAACGCATGTAAAACAAACAAATCATTGTCCCACACTGAGTAGTTGACATTCATTTTCATCGTTTTCAGCCAAAACATGAATTTGAAAATTATTTAATAGAAAATGTTTTATGAAAATTAAGTGTAAATCATTTTCAAGATCGCTTGGAGGTAAATGTATGCCTCTGTTGTCAATAGGTATTAGCATATAATCTCCTTGTTGAATCAGTCGTATACGATTTCCCTGTTGACGTGCAAATTCGCACTGCATAGGCCTACGGTTAAAAAAATAGTATGCACAAATACTATAAACAAACAACTGCATACTAATGGATGCCTATAAAGGTAAAGTTAACATACCATACAATTTATTAACCATGTCTATATCCGAGAAACAAAACAAAAAAACATACAAATTTAAACCGGGGCATGTGTTTTCCATAAACATGAATACACCATAAACTAAAAAAATAGCCAAATGTCTTTTTGAAAGTAAAGTATGTTCCTAAAAGCCGAATCCAACAAAAAAAAACATAAGCATCACATATTGTTGTTGTTAGTTTCTAATAGACCGTATTCTATGTGGTGAACATTGTTTCATAGGTAACGTAAAATACAGTTGACGAAATGCTTGTTGACGGTATGAAGTGGTTCCTTCCTCAGCGGGGAATTTATAAAAGTCGAAACGAAACATATTTGACGTTACTGGAAAATAGACATTAAACAAGGGTTTTGTAAATAGCGTACGCCAAAAAACTGGAAAACCATCCTCATCCGCTAAATTAACAATCACTTGTTTCATCGTTAAACCATACCATGATTTATGAATTACTTCTGTAGATACATTATTTTGAAAACCAAAATTTAACATACAGGATTTGCAATAGTGATGACTTGGATCATTAAACAAGACATCATCATCATCATCATCATCATGATCAATGATGCTCTTATAAAAAGTGGTATCAATGCGCACTTTAGTGTTTTTATACTCTAAAGGATAGGCCACACGTTGTCTATTATAATTTACCATCGTTGCATATTCATTAAACGTAGTATGTTAGGTAACAATAAAAGAATCTTCATCATGGTTCATCATTGAATCTGAAAAGTAGTTACAGACGTTTTACTAAGTATATATATATTTTAATGTCAATTTATACACTGCCTGTCCCCTAAGTGAATAGCAAAAAAAAAATTAGCAAAACACAAAATAAATAACCATCTGTCTGTTAACAATTTTTAGCTGTAGGCTATAAGATTAACATGCATTACGTCTAAAAAAATTCTGTTCAGATATTTGTTTTGAAATATATTACCACTCATAACACAAATTATAAAGTCAGATTGTTTACAGTAAAAGCAGCAGATTATTTTTTTTCTAGCATCAGGCCTACTAAGCCACGACATAGTCAGGTCTATTAAGCCACATATCTACTGAGGATGGGCGGTCAGTTTGCTGAAACATATGGCTTATTAAGTCACATGTCTACTGAGGGTGGGCGGTCAGTTTACACAAACATAAGGCTTATCAAGCCACAACTTAGTGAAGACTATTAAGCTGCATGCCTACTGAGGGTGGATGGTCACTTTGATGAAACATGAGGCATATTAAGCCACAAGCTAAAAAAACAACATGTTTTAATCTAGCCTGTGCACAGTGAGGCATGCAAACGTTGATGCATGCCTCTCCTTATGCGCTGGAAGGCAAATAGCACAAGACGTACAGTTTATATACATCTATTGACACACATTCATACATCCTTGCATACATCCATGCACCCAGGTTAAAAAACAACAATTATATGATACACTCCAAATTTTTATTTTTTATTCCAAGGCTCAACATGGCATCACGCACTTGATGGCAACCAAACCAAACACTTGCCGTATTGTACAATAATAATAGCAACAACCTTTACTGGTTGTAACCTAAGGGAATGCTTGTCATCATATCCTGACACCGCTGCCTTTTATCATCCAACAAGGCGAGTGTTTGTTTCCGTTGTTTCATTAAAAATAAATTACGGTCTTTAGAGAGAATCCTAAACTGACTATGTGACATGCCTGTGTGGATTTGAAGGACATGTAAATAATCATCCACACAAAGGTTTTTAACCACGTGTTGGCTAATTCATTTGGCTCGCACAGATTCACATTGATTCATATGTCGAAAACTCCACATTTTCGGCGCGAGACCTACAAATTCTAACATCATGGTGTCTGAACACTCATCTTTCATTAAACCAATCTCCTTTTTGTTCAGACGGGGGATATTGAACACGTTCTTTTCACTGAACGAGGACATGTCAAACCATTTTGGGTTTTCTTTCATAAAGCCATATGGATCACAGTCACGGATATGGTAAATAAAACTATCTGTGTCTGTATATAACAAGGAAATGGTACCAAATTGCCGCATTGCAAAACCATAATGAAATTCATGCATGTGCAACTTAGAAAAAGCTAAAATAACTTGGCCTAAATAGATAGGTTTATTCATGACCACTTTAGTTTTTGCAAGTTCAATAGTGACTAAATCATGGTCAATAACGTTCAAAGAATTGAAATTTGGTTTTGCAATATATTTTTTAGCGCCCCATTGTCCATGCCATGTGTTCACCAATTGTATGTCCCTATACTGCCGCACATTTTCAGGACTCTTGCCATAAATACAATTATTCATCAGTTTTAAAAAATATTTGAAATGGCTGATTGGCACTTTCTCTGTGACTGGTATTTAAATCCATGTACGGTTTTAACCACGGTTTCTGATAGAAAGCGATACCTCTATGCATTTTTTTTTTCAGGGTTAAGCCCTGGGCTAAACATTCTACCAGCATATCAATGTGCAATACATAGTGATTTTTGTCATACAAGGTGCCCATCAATTTTTTATGATTACCCTTACTCTCGGGCGGCACTCTCGGGAAATCACCATGTCGCTGTCTGAGATCGGGGGAATAAGCTAAGTCAATGTCAAGGACGTCCTGTTGCTCGCTGGCGCTATGCACATTAATATCTTTAATTTCATCCTCAGACAGCCAACAAAGTTTTTGTACGGCAGCGGTCTGCTCATAGCGAAACCGTATAAATTATTTACATCAAAATACATCAAGTAAGATTCTGGTTCTTCAGGACAATAATCAGGCATGTAATGATTATTTGCCTTGGCATGTCGCTGATTGAGCGATACGAACCCTCCACGAATCCCTCTTTCCATCATCAGTACCACATCGGGATCAGTCAGTAAATCAAGCTCTATTTGGGTGTATTTGAGCGCAGCGTCCCAACTTAAAACCGGACTGGTATAATAGTGGGCGGGGTCGAGCCCGTATATCGAATGACATAGCTGTCGAAACGTCTCAAATACGTCTGCCAATAACAACACATCTAATTTTAAGAAGCGCATAGCATATTGGCCCATGTTTTCTATGGCAAACGCTCGCCATACATGGTGTGCGTGAGCATATTCTTCTTCACTGATGGTGCTTTGAGTTAACAGAGAAAAAAATCTCTAGGGGCCAAGTCGTTTCTTTAAGCACATCGTAACTTCCCACATGATCATAAGGAAAATGACCTTTACGAACACACAATTTAAATGGTTTAGTATCCGTAAAGTGGGATTGGGTATGTTTCAACTCATTCTCGCTTAGCCCTTTCACGAGGCTATCCAGCGAACTAGACATAAACATGAATGAGTCGAGAAAAGGAATGCTCATCGTTCCTTTTGACCATGAAAGAGAAGTGAAGCTTTCTTGGTTCTTAGCTAAAATGCTGAATTTGCTCTTATCTACGTAAGCAAATTCTTTAACAGTAAAGTGAAGGTCGTAGCGAGAGAAATTGTGTAAGAAGACGGGGAGGAAGCGAGGTGTAGAATACTTTAAATTGCATTCTCTATGCGCGGCACCTCTAAAATGTCTTGTCCTATGACAGTGATCTTTTACTTTTGTTTCTCCGCATAAAATAGGCTTTTCGCATACGAAGCAGGTGGTGGCTTGATCATATTATTTTTGCTGTACGTCATTCATCTGAATTGGTACAAGGTTGATCAAAATATTTTCTACTTTGCCCGCTAAAGCCGCCATTTGATCAACAAACCACCGCGCACAATCCGAACCTTTGTGACTTGCATACTCACATTGGGATTTATTGTAGTGACAGACAACATAATAGCCTACAGCAAAAGGCTCATGCTTCTGCACTGGATAGGTTGAGCTTGTATGGGGGCTTGGTTCACATCCCTGAAGGGGAACAGTGAAGGCCTCAAAATCGGCATAAACAGAAAATGGTACAATGTCTTGTTTATTAGTGGCCTTAAATTTTAAGACTGTATCATTCCCTTCGGGCAAACTAGCTTTACTGCCGTCTGCCCCTCACAATCTCTCATATGTCGTTGCAAAAGTTTATCAGTTTCAAAATACTGAAGACAGCGCTCGCATTTTACCATTATGGTTGGACACTTGGCTGCTTTCCAATCTACTCAAATTCTTTACCCAGCAATAATGGCTTTTATCCCCGAGACAGGAAAAGCAAGTGAATATGATATTGTTTTGTCTCTTTGCTAGCATACAAGGGGCCGACAATGTTGCTTCCCTCAACGCCATATACCATGAAGGAGAAATTTGAATTATCTTTCTCAAATAAATGAATTTTATCTAAAGACATGGGAAATGAAACATGCTCCAGATTCAGAGTTTGCTTTAAGTGGTTAAACATAGCTTTTTACTTCCCTGGTGTATCACCATTTCTGTCTTGACAGGGTTGCAGGCAACTAGCTACACTCCATAAAAAGCAATAATCGTCTGTGTTGCATACATTAATAATTGCCTTTCTCGAAGCGATAAGCTCGGAGTGGGAATATGGCTACTTCCTGCATTTAATGGATTGTATTTACAAATATTAATTTGTAAATATGCAATACTATTCAGGGCCAGGCCACTGGGTCCGTCTTGTAACTTATCAAATTTACTGATAAGTCAGGACCTTCTATACTACCGGACCTGACACTGCAATCCAAGATGGCCGCCGGAGTTGGTGGTCGGATATCAATCGCATGACGTGTGTCAGAATTCAACACAACACAAAATAACATCATAACGTGATTTTGTCTGCTGTTAATTCATTTTATGGGCTTGGGACATCTTAGTCATCAGCCCCGTGCAGTTGGGTGTGGGTTGAATTCCTCCGATTACGTGATGACTGTAGTAGTGTGTGTAGCTGTGTAAGGGACAGGCATGGGGAGGTGCCCCGGGAGTTAAAATAAGGTACTAACGGAGTTCCATCAGGGAAGGAATAAAATAAAATAATGTTGAGCCCCACAGGAGAGATCTACAGAATATATTGGCTGAGTGAACAGGGAAAGTTGTAAATGTTCCTGTAGGAATTTCAATCTTTTTTTAGTAAGTTATATATTATTCTGGGCCTGTTTGAAATCTTTTGATGAATGCAGTACATTTGCATTTTTCTGTTGGCACAGGCTAGAGTAAAATGAGGCTTTTCACCGCTGTCTCAGTCTCACACATGGCTGTGATTATATGGAAGCTACTGAGGTTTGGGTGGTGCTTAGTAATGACATTCAGGGCCCAGTAAGTGCCTGTGGATGCTGTGAAAGGTTCTACTCATAGGGTTAGTAGGCCTACTGCTATACTGACTCAGTGAGGAAAGCAATGACAAGCTACCTCACTCCTCTTCATGCCTAGTACGCCTCAATATAGCGCTGCCATGGGTTTTTGTGGGTATCTACCCACATAACCTAACGGCAGTGCCTTTTGAGGATCCAACCAGGCTTCGGGCTGACTACCTAACAGACAGACATATTATTCTTAAAAATAAATGTGACCAACCAGGTGGTGTAGTTCTTGGTTGTCACTTCTGGGATCCAAGTTTGATTCCTGACTGTCAAGAAATCTTAATTCTATTCTGAGGGTAAGAACGGAGTACACACAGCCTAGTGAGGTAAACCGGGAAATGTTGGGTTCGATTCTCCGCTTAGCCACCCAGCAAGTGGTTTACCATGGGTTCCCACACATACTGAAGATAAATGCCTAGGTAATTCCTATCATAAGGTCACAACTGCCTCCTGTAAATCCGTCAACAAGTAGGCTAGTCGTATTCATTCATTCCTATTCATGGGATTAAATGGCACTCTGTCAATCGCATGACGTGTCAGAATCCAACCCAACACAAAATAACATCATGACGTGATTTTGTCTGCTGTTAATTCATTTTATGGGCTTGGGACTTCTTGGTCATCAACCCCGTGAAGTTGGGTGTGGGTTGAATTCCCCTGATGGGAAATTAGAAAATTGGCACCAATGGCTTATCTTTATAATAACTGGATTTGCATCCAGTCACACAACAGTTTCAAAGCATATCACCACAATTTTAGCATAGCCTATGCAAGAGTAAGCCTACTGGTAGTTAATTAAAACGGCATCCTAACCAAGTACGTGATAAGATTGATATCCTTGAACTAGCAGGCGTATCATTGGATGAGAGAACACTGCAGACAATTTAAAAAGTAGGTTATGTTCCTACGTATGGTATTTAATTTTCAGATCTTCTTAGACCTTAAATTGGAATACGTTAATTATTCCTATGCTTGCTCATAATGAATTACCATTACTAATAATTTATAAACCCTAAACAGAATAATAAATAGACCAAACTTACCCACTGATTGGCAATAGTATTGATGGTATCAGAAGCGTAACAGAAGTCATCGGTATCTCGTCTTTATGAAGCACTAATGCAGATATTTACTTACACGAACGTGTAAAATCATTAAGCAATAATCAATAAGCACAGATAATCAAGGGAGACGACTGCTAACCGAAATTCACACCACTATCACATCGTAAACAAAACGACTCAACTTATAAACAAACCTTGTAATCACCAACGGTGACAGCCATCTTTCCTCTGTCCCGCCGCCAGTGTCAGGTCCGTTATTATAGAAGGTCCTGCATAAGCCCATCAATAGCATTTTTGAGATACCAAATTTCTAAATTATCGGATATCAGTAATTTCTCCATTTTTGTACAAAGATTAAACCTATGTTTTTCTTCAACATTATTTTTAATCAGAATAAACTCACATAGTAATTCGAAATTTATTTTTAGGGCGTGATGCATTGTTAAGCCTTGTTTGCTTTCATTCAGAAAAATACACAAACACGATTCGACAAATTCTTTAGGGGATAGACAGTTTTTCACATTATGAATTCGGCCTTAACATATTCTACTTTTAAAACATTTGGCTAATGGTTGTCATTCTAATTCTTGGCACATAGACATAATCTACAGTAAATGGAATGTTAACTCACCTTATTAATAGGATAATCCAAAAAACCAGCAACTATAGATGTCTTCCAACACTGTGGTGCACACACACACACACTCACTCACACACAAACACAAGTCGTAGCAAACTGTTGTTGTTTCTCTACTGTAGGTGGCGGGGGCCTCTGCAAACAGACAATTAGTTCCAATGTGGGATAATGCTTCTTTCTTTAAATATATATATATATATTTAAAGAAAGAAGCATTATCCCACATTGGAACTAATTGTCTGTTTGCATATATATATATATATATATATATCTGAAAAGCAAAAGGAATAAAACCCTTTATTAGTCATATATATATTCAGTAAACATATGCATTAATTCAGTTATAGCACATAATAACAAAACACTCAAAAAAGGTCTTTCTAGTCGACGCCCGTGGGTGACCTGCGTGCCGGGCTGAGAGATGGAATGGATAAATATCAATGAAACTGGGCTAGGATGTGGAAGGAAGCGGCCGTGGCCTGTCAAAAGGTACCGTCCCAGCATTTGCCTGGCGTTGAAAGTGGAAAACCACGGAAAACCATCTCAAGGACGGACGAGGGTGGGGCACGAATCCGCGCGTCTTCAAGTTAGCAGAGAGCTTGGCCCCATGACCCAACGCTGTGCTTTAGCCAGCATAGCCACTGCTGTCGGTAATAGCATTATTCATATGCACACACAATAAGACACTCCCTCGGAAAATAGTAAGCTAATTTTTGCAAAAACAAAAAAATATCCTTATAACGTACCTTTTTAATATAAAAATTGTAGCTTAGTGAGCTACGCTGCTAAACCCGATCGTTTGTTGGCAGGCACACAGTTTAATTCTGCAACAAAAATAATTATATTCCATAAGTTCATCCATTACCATTAAATAAAATAGCATTCATTCATTTTAGCCTAAGTCATAAACAATATTTACATACCTTTTACAAATTAATAATATTGTTTTTAAACTGATGTTCCACAGTTGCTTTACTCTCCCCCTCCAGTTGTAACATTCACAAATTAGTTGTTGTTGTTTTATCTACATCAGAAAAACATTCATTGGATTAAGTTATTGAATCAACTTCCAAATAATACTCAAAATAACAATATTTTATTCCATAACATTATTATAAACAAATCACATACCTTTTCTTTACTTTGTTCTTCAAAATATATTTTATGAAGTTATTTAATTAATTAAATAATTAATTAATTAATTAATTAATAATGAACTCTTGCACGTTAAAACTACCTCTCCATCCGTCTGTAACAAAGGATATCTTCTCAGTAATGAACCATGTTGGTTTGTCACACTAGTTTATATTTCGCCCTTATCCTACGGTCATAGTCTAAGTTCGCATGGTTTTCTGTCATGCTAGTGAACAGCGTTTAAATGAGCCTCGATTTGCAAGGAAAAGGAAGTCTGATTTTGCGTCATTTTAATCATATTAAACTCCTGCCGCAGTGTTATTGGGGCAAGTTATGCAACTGGCCGCTTGACAAACCAGAGATGCGTCGCACGGAATTCATAGACAAAGGCGAGTCGAGAACATGCTTCTATAACACGCATTTACCAACGCAGGTGTACGCTCAAGGACTTTCGAGGGGCTTGCATCAGATTTTCGTTCTGGAAAGTTCTGTTGTACGTCGTATTCTAGTTACACCACGCCCCTAAGTTGCTAAATTAATTTATTTCTACGATACGGCAGCACCCAGGACCAAACCATTGACTACAATAATCCGGATGTAATCCAGAGATTTTTTGCAGATAAACAGAAGAATTAAGTTATCAAGAAATTAATAAATCAGTGGTCCAGAACTGGGATCCTTCCGCGGACCCGTCTGGGTTGGAGAGTTTTGGTATGAGAGAAGGGATGGCGTATATTTCGCCATAAGTAGTCCGGAGGACGCAGTATTGATTTCCCCTAAAATTACGATCGATTATCGATGATAATCCTATGATTCGACGGACCTTACTATCACGAATAATCTGTACACAATGTATTGAAATAGATGTGTTGGAATACGGAGCTCTTGCTTGTGGAACAATCTTCAGGTGCTCAGTCGCCATGTTTTAGATATATTGCACCCCCGCGCAGTCCACGGGGTTAGTCTTCCGCAGTCCACGCAGTTAGTTATTCTTCCGCAGTTTGGTTGTCAGTCGTCACGCAGTTAGTGCGCGAGTTGTGAGTCTTCAGTCGTCACTCGTGAGTGTTAGTTGATGCGTAGTTTCGCGAACCCGCCGGAGACTATTAGGGTGTTCGCAGTGCACTACAGTGCAGTTCGACACATTTTCGATAAACAGTTACACGCACTCACGATAAGTCAGTTTACAGTCAGTCGTCATGCAGTTTTCACGCTACAGACAATGACACTCCATTATATGTAAATGGTCAGTACGACTCAAGGCTGCAGGTTGAACATTTCAGAGAAGCAGTAGTAACTTTAGTAGGCAGCATATGTGTGCAGGAAGAGCCTGCAGTGTTGTAAGTTAACACAGGTTGTATAGCTGTAGAAACAGTACTGTCGGTCGCAGAAGTTGGGAGGTGCGCAGTTTGATCGCTAGAGACTCGAACCCTCGCTACTGGAATAAGGACAGCTCTGTGAATGAACAGTGGGAAGAAGGAACGCATCGAGATTACCAGTCCGGCGCGTTTGAAGAGTGAAGTAACAGAAGAATAGGCGCATGGTCTAACGAGTGTTGCGTAACCATAGCCCGATTTTTATGTGAAAAGTGTATTGTGATGTAGGATAAGGTACTAGAGTACAGCGACCGTACCAGTAGTGTTATTTTTTTGTGTAAGAATAAGGAGAAATTTAGTGATAACCATGATTATCAATCACTCAGTGGAATAGTGCATTGTATGTGAGTATGTGTAGTGCCGGTGTGGCGTGAAAGGCACATGGCTAGGGGTTGCCGACGTCTATTGCCGGAGAGGATGACAGCCAACGTTGGAAACGTGATGAGTATTAATTTCCATTAATTAACTATAAGTCATAGTTTTATGGGTCGTGTTTATTATAGTTTGATACAGGAATAGATATTTGTCTTAGTTTAATATTAGATTTTTGAATTTAAGAATTATTTGTGGTAGGTTAGTTGTATCCGTGACGAC
Organism: Meconema thalassinum; assembly: GCA_946902985.2. Lineage (NCBI taxonomy): Eukaryota > Metazoa > Arthropoda > Insecta > Orthoptera > Tettigoniidae > Meconema > Meconema thalassinum. Next base: position 185,786,289 of record OX336388.2, on the reverse strand, counting down.
GGAATGCTTTTTGTTTAGTTCAGGAGATGCTTAGCGATGATATTTGTTCACGAACCACGCCAAATTGTACATATTGATAGGAATGCATGTGTTTGCCCCATTATGTTGTATGTATTTCAGCCCCAGGATGGAGATAGCGGAAAGAGCAGAGCACGTAGATTTGGAAAGAGAGAGAGAGAGAGATTTAAAGGACGTAAAATTTATAGACACACTAATGACGTAGGTTATTAATAATCATAATAATAATAATAATAATAAATATGACGTCAAGTAGGGATAATAATTTTTTATTTTTTTATTTTTTTACGAGGGAAGTGGAAAAATCTTGCATAAGACCTTGAGAAGGGTCCGCACTTCTCAAGAGTGTGGGATTCTTACCCACTAAAAAACCACACCCTGTCCTCTTGACAAAACCCATCCCGGGACCACTTTCGTATTACTTCAGGATGGAGTAATTTTCTTTGCTTCACAAGCACCATCTTACTTCTCCATTCATAGCCCGCGGATCGCAGACTCAATCGACTAAATCAAGCAAGTCCCCATCCGACTTCTTCTGACGAAGGACCACCTCAACAAAGAAAGCGACCGTATCCCAGCTGAGCTCGTTTCTCAGCATAATGCCAACTATATTGTCCGGCGTTATTGGACCAACCTCAGCTTCAAGTTGTTGTTTTTCCGCTGCCCAACGATCGCAGACGAAAAACGTATGATAAACGTCATCTCGTTCGTTCTCGCAGTAAATACAAACTGGACTCCTTACTTTGGCCATACGATGAAGGTAACACCGAAAGTAGCCATGACCTGTCAACATCTGTGTCAGAAAGTAATTTATTTCTCCGTATTTCCTACTCGTCCACTCGACCAGACTCGGTATCAGCCGAGCTGTCCATCTTCCTCTGTGATCGTCATTCCACCTCTGCTGCCAAAGCACCATCTTGCGTGCTACGGCTTCCTTCCGGGCTTGAGCCTTGCCCAGTTCTACTCGTCGGAAGTATATGTCTTTACGTTCTTGCGCGAGTAAGTCTATTGGCGCAACACCTGAGACAACCAGAACTGCAGGTTCCGAAACTGTACGGTAAGCACACGCCACCCTCAGAGCTCCTCTCCTCTGAATTGCAGCTAGGCGTTTCCTATACTTCTCTATCTTCAGCGAATCAGACCAAATCTCAGCTCCATACAGGAGAATAGACTGCGCTGTGGACAACAGTAGTCGACGTTTGCTTTCTCTAGGACCTTGCACATTAGCCATGAGTCTACTAATGGCAGCTGTCACTACTTCCGCCTTGTCTGCTGCCTTCCGTATATGAGACCAGTATGTCAGTTTCGTGTCAAGAGTAAACCCTAAGTACTTCGCAGTGGCTCCAGTTCGAACGACCACCTCTCCAACTTTCATGGGAATTATAGTGTCCATTCTCCTCCTAGTTAACATGACTATTTCAGTTTTCGCCATAGCTAAATTCAGACCATGAGTGTTCATCCAACCACTCACCCGTCGCATTACCTGATTGAGTTTCCACTGAGCCAGAACCGCATCTCGGGCTACAATCACCGCTGCAATATCATCAGCGTACCCAACAAGGAATGTATCCTCAGGCATCTCCATGCGCAGTAAGCCGTCGTACAACATGTTCCACAAATCCGGGCCCAGGATAGATCCTTGCGCTGCTCCTGCCGTGACTTTTCTCCTCCTCTGGCCGTCTGCAGTGTCATATAACAGGGTACGGTCCTTCAAATAATCTTTCATTATACGCAGGAGATATGCAGGCAACTGGAAGGTGAATTGAAGAGCTTCAACCATATCTATCCACCTAGCTGAGTTGAAGGCGTTCTTCACATCCAAGGTTACCAGAAGTGTTATTTTCCTAGAATAGTGGTTACCTTCCTGGGCTTGATTCGCAGCTTCAACTACTAGGCGTACTGCATCTATTGTACATCGCCCACGGCGGAAGCCAAATTGCCTGTCAGACAGATTTCCCGCGGCTTGGATAGACGACAGTATGTGAGGTTTTAATAGCTTCTCCAGCACTTTTCCCGCAATGTCTAAAATACATAGTGGTCTGAAGGACGATGGCGCGTTCCCAATATCGAGAGTAATGATAATATCGAGTATGGATAGAGGGGGAGTAAATTTAATGTTAATGCCGTTATTACGACACATGTGGTGATAATTATTCATATGGATGCACTCTGAACTGTGTCAGGGATGATTTGACGCGTCCTTTTTCTTAGATTATCGCAGGTAAGTGTGGTATTGAGTGGGAGAAGTTATTAGAGTATCTATTTGAGTGTATTGGGGAGCAAGGTGAACATCGGCGTAATCGTGGTATGTTAATGAGAAAATAGTTGAATGGTATGCCAATGTGATACCGGAAGGTTCCGTGAGGCCCCGGTGGTTCAACGATGAATAAATAAAATGGTATAATGGTATTGAAAAAGGTATAAGAAGTTGCAGGTGACACAGCCATATGTCACTCGACTGCCAACTGAAAATAAAAAGAAAGGTAAGAGATGTGTGTTGAGCATACCCAATGGAACAGGTAAGACTAAACTATGCTTACAGGTGTTTTTTGTGATAAATAGGACCACGATAATGATATTGCTCCAAGACCAGGTTCCCCTCGGGTCGAACCAAAGACTATCTAGATGGTGAGATCGTTTCTCCCTGTGTTTCATTTTGCCTGTGTATGTTAATGAGAGTACAGGTTGAGAGCCCACACCACTTAGTGTCTGAGCTAAGGTGGCATTCGCCAAGGTCGTACACTCCCTACCCCTCTCCATAACGGGACCTTTTGTGTCCTAATGAGGCTATGTTTGACAGTCATGTTCATGTAGACAGCTGACTTCCTGGTCAGAGGAAATCATGCATAATATTTAGATTCATTTACAGGATTAATTCATGATGAGATTTACATATGGTACTGTAATAATCTATCCTTGTGATCCAAATCTATTATGAAGGTATTAATTATAATAATAATTATGTTAATAATAATAATAATAATAATAATAATAATAATAATAATAATAATAATAATAATAATCTGTTATCGAGTTGAGGATAGACTTATGTAAAGGGTACTTTAATCCAATAACCTTTCGTGTCTCAGCTTTGCCACGAAGATTTTATTAAAATAGATTAATAACCAGTTGGATCTTGATAATAATAATAATAATAATAATAATAATAATAATAATAATAATAATAATAATAATGGTGACTTTTATTATAGTGGAATTCGTTTGGCGATTGATTTTTCTTTTTCGTGAAGTTAATTTCTCTCTCAGATAGTAGCAAGCGTCTGTGAACGTGCAATGCTCTGAAAAAGGTAGGTGAGAGTCCTTGCTTCGAAGCCTACGAGTGTATATATTTTTCCTGCTAGCGTTTTCTCCTGTAAATACATATTTGTGTCATGTTGTTTCTTGCAGCGTCGCAGGCATCGTTAACAAGATACACACACCGTTGTTTAATTATAGTTACTCGGTGCGGTATATGAACATAGGATTTTTTTTTAGTATTTGAATATGCAAATTTTCTGCATACAGTTGCTATTCATTTTGGTTTTCTTATTTTCTTACCTTACGGTAAGCTTGTGTTTTGCCATGATACTCGCAAGCATCTCGAGTTGTATTTATGTGGTATAGTTAAGCACACACCCATAAGACTTTGACAGACGGTATTGGATCCGGGACCCGGATCATTTTGTTACGAGTCCTGAGTTCAATCCTTGGATGATCATGTTTCTACGGTATTTTGTGTTTACTTTAAGTATCAGTGTAGCACATCTCAAACTCAAATCCCATTGAGGTCGTATGAGTGTAAATTTGCCAGCTGATATTAATAAGTACGCATTGACGTATGCTTAAAAGCTCAAAGGTAAAAGTGTGCCAAATTTCATATTCATTTGAAGGGCAAAGTTTGTAGTTGTGAATAATGGATACATGAGTAGTGTGATTTGGTGAAAGTGTCTTAATCCACCAAAGGGATCATATGGGCAATGTTGCCAGATCATGTCATAAAATGATTACCTCATGAATATTATAATTATGGAAGCCCTAAATTAATGGTAGATACGCAAATGGCTTAATTTTTGTTATATGAATTAATTGGCACACAACGGAATGTTGCCATGTTATTTTGAATATTGAATTCAGAGATGTGGAATGTATTACAGTGAATATTAATTACGGTCAGATCAGATTGATTGTCATCTTGGCATATGATCAATGATTGGTTGTTTGTATAATTGAGAGGTTGAATTAAGTGATTGATAATCGATAATTGATAATTGATGGGATTCACATTTACAATCAAAGTTAATTAATTTAATTTGAATATTATTTGATTCACTGAGTGATTTGAATTGATAATTGATTTAATTGAGGTTAATTAAATTGAAATGTAATTAATTTAATTGGGGTTAATTAATTGAAGTATATTTAATTTAATTGAGGTGTGATTAATTTAATTGGAATTTAATTATTATTTTTTTTGAGTTTTTGACAATTTTTTTATTTTTTATTTATTTTTAAATCTTTTGGATTGATTTTAACATTTTTTCGTTATTTTTGATTTCTTTTGGATTTATTTCAAAATTTTGTAATTCAATAAGTTGTTTTGAGATTGGTTAAATTTTGAATAGTTTCTTATTCTAAATTTTGATTTTCCTGATTCCATATTTGTGGTTTACGCTTTCCTTTGATCATTTTTTGTATTTTTTACCAGTGTTAATAAAGTTGTTTTTCCTTTGGTTTTGAATCCTGTGTGTGATGATTTATTAATCAGCCCTATTGATCTTCCAAATGTTGCATACCAGGACAGTTGTTAGCTTCAAGCAGGAACGCACCACCCCCGAGAATAGAATCCTGTCCTGAAGGTCCTATGTTCCAAAGGATATGTCTTAATAAATTGTTGATCCCATCATTCTCCCACAGTGTAACAAACACTTTTCACAAGCAATGATGAGTTGAAAGAACTGCACACATTAATGATTCACATACGCCACAAGACCCGTGTGTGTGCTTAGCATGTATAAAAGTTCGCTATCAGCGTTTCGAACACACAATGGTGTTACGTCAAAATGACCTCGGCTGATGGATCAGGTTAACAGCACAGTGCGAACAGGGGCGGTTATCTCGCTCCGACCAGAGTGGGCATAGTGCAGACTCGACGCTTCCCACGCAGTTGCCAGCCCACGGCCGGCATTCTCCTCATGATAAGACAGAGCGAAATTAAGACCTCCAGGCATGGTCAGCTTAAAGACTTGTAAATTCTCTTTTCGTTATGATTTCAAAGCTTGAGCCATTTTTATGAGATATATGTTACTCCTTTGTGCCATTTTTATCTGACGTGATCAATGCACGCCTTTGTGAAACCTTGACTGTGAAGCTATTAATAGCCCTCTGATGTCTTAATACCATATATGGACATATCTGCATCTTGTCCCCTTATTGGCCAGTGATTTATATATTGGAAGGGGTCGTGACCAATCAAATTTTACCACGCAGTTACCTTTGTGTTGCGTCGTCATTTGCTTTGTTTCGAGGCATTTCTTTCTTGCAGCCAAGTAGGCTAGTCGTATTCCCATATTCTTGGGGAAGTGCCCGCGTTCAAGGTGAAACCATGGCGAGGTGTCTGTATGTCGTAATCTATATTGCTTTACTGTAGTTCAGTTTCATATTTCGGCAATTTAAAACTCTTATTCAGTGTTATTTTCTTTTGGTCGCGTGTACTTGCCCCCTCCGAATATTTTCCCTCCACCCTTTGTGTGCGTGTAATTGCTGGTGAGTTTTTGTTTTGTATGGTAGTGTTATTTTCATTTATTTTGATAACGTAGTTTTTGTACTTTAAGGGTTGAAAGTTATGTATGTGGGCTGTCTTCGATTTACTCTGGAGTACGTGACGGTGGGTTTGCCTACCTTGTAGGGGGCACCTTTGAGTCTGTCATTCTAAGTGTATCTTATCGTAGAACAACATAACGGGATTGCAGATTATTTTTCTTGCTTCCCGTAATGCTTTGTTCTTTATCTAAAGAGTTCACAAAAGGAGGTCTCACCATTGCTATTTGCTGGTGACCTAACCTGTGATATTCTTGTGTCTGTGAATGCCCATATTTTGCGCATCACATATTTTCGTCGTCTTTGTTGTGCCCTTATCTTCTACGCATACTTTCAATTTTTAAAGTATATTTTTGGTTTTGCCGATAATTTAATGTAATTTTTCCTTTTGTCTAATTTCCCATTTTTCTCGTAACTCACTCGTTCTTGCATGTGCCTCCGCGTCTTTCTTCCTCACTCCTCCCCTCCCTCTCACCCCTCTCCACCCCGTTCTGAACCATTGTACCCCCTCCTATTTTGTTCATCCCTTTTGACACGCTTTGTCTAAATTTGGAGAACGTATCTTGACTTCGTTGAGTGTAGTCGTTTCTGAGTTTTGTCTTTTTATTTAATTGCGACATACTTACATTTAGTCATCGTTTCATCTTGCCTTGAACACGTTACCTTAACTTATCTTATTTTATTTCATTTTAATATAATTTATTTTAGTATATTTTCGATTTTCTTCCTAATTTGTATTTTTCTTGCGGTAGTCTAATTTTGTGATTTATTTCTTGCTTTTAATATCTCTGGGATCGTTGTGCATTGTAGTTGTTATTTTAATACATTTTATCTTTGCCTAAGTATCTCTGCTTTTGCGTCACGTCTTATTTTAATTTTATGTAACCTTCTTCGAGTTTTGTCTGGTTTTTGCTATATTTCGGTTTGTCGGTCTTATTAGCGTACTTGTGACGTTAATACGACCTACACGGCCTCTAATTTAAATTTGTTCATCTTTGGATTTTACCGTAGTTTAATTTTATTTAGCTTTCCCCCTTCCTTTTGGGATTGCTTTCTGGTTTGCCTTTTAAAATTTGGGCCCAGCGAAAGCCAAACAAGACTGCGATCTCCCCGTTTTTCTTTCTTCTATTTTATTTTATATTTCTTCGGGGATAGGGGAAGAGCTTCAGCTACGTTTCCACTGACGTCTGCTGCGTACGTAAGTATATGTTTATTTCTATTACTTCATCTAAGTTGCGTACAAGCTATAGAGTGGCTCTCCTCCCAACATTAAAAAAATGAGTTTAACATTAATAACAGTAATTTCCCACAACAAACCTAATTCTCACTTTTTCATGTTTCCCTCAAATATTTGGAAACATAACGAAAAACGCCCTTTTTAGACAAAAAGACATGCTTTCACCTGCATCTCTGTTAAAAGGACAACATTACCTTTCATTTATGACAAACAAACTTTTTGTCAAGTTCACAGTTTCCAAAAAAGACACCATTTTTCAAAATTCATTTTCCTTTTGGCCTACATACTTGAAACCTGGTTTCTGCCTAGAGGGCATAGGCACCATTCATTAACGTCAAACAAACTTTTCTCTTATCTTCACCGTTTCCAAAATAATGACTAATTCAAAACCAACAATTTTCAAAAAAATACCAGCTCACATTCTTATCAACGAGGACTCATCTCGACGCCAACAATACGTCATTCGTTAAAGTCCAACCATCCATTCGCCAATTATCGACAATGTTCGCGAGAAAGTAGGCTATCATTTTTTCCTCCTACACACTTCAAACTAGCTGTCCACCTAGAGGGCATAGCCACCTTTCATTAACGTCAACCAAACTTTTTCTCACCTTCACCGTTTCCAAAATAGCGCCAATTTCAAAATCAACAATTTAAAAAATATATATCAACACACATTCTTAGCAAAGAGGACGTCACCTCCACGCCAACAACTCGTCGTTCGTTAAAATTCGATCGTTCGTTCGGGAGATATCGACAAAGTTCGCAGGAAAGTAGGCTGTGAGGCAGAACTCTCTGCACCCCACTACTATCATAATTTCATTTTCATGCCATTCTTAGCTGTAGGATCAGGGAGCAATATCGCAACGCGACTTCACAACATTTCAACCACAGTAGATACATTTAGAAATGAGATTCGAAACATATTAACAAATCCAAGTTGCATTTGGAGCTATGTCTGCCGACCATCCTTTTATTCCCTTGTCGTAACAATTCAGACGACATAACAATCGCTCAAGTCGAGTTCCTTATATTCAGATCACATTCTCCATAGCGGGCGCTTTTCATTTTACAAGATGTGCTGATAAGTACGATCGCTTATAGATTCAAGTAGTAACCGCTAGATGGAAATAGCGTCGAATGGATCTTAAAATAGTAACGTATCATCTGTCCTACGCTCCAATCTCGGACGTAGCTTGCAAGTCCAACTCAAAATGTGAATGTCAAATGAATAAGGTTGTGTTGACATATAACAGCTGATCCATGATTGGCACTTGTCTGCATCACTTGCTTGCCGGGTCCTGACATAACTTGGAGCAGAGCAATGTGGGAAATATCAATGATAAGACGGAGGAACAAGTCACAGCTGATTAACAATATCGCTTCAATGCGCACGGGAATGATAGTAACGATGGTACGTTTAAGTTGTTGCCAGAAAGGTTAGTCTCTACTTTGATAACGTGGATCATATCAGAAGCAGAAGGTTAAGTTTATGTCGGTCGAAGAAGAGGGAGTTTCATTACGAATATTTCTGAATTACAATAAAATATAATAAGTATCAAAGAAGAAAGGAAAGATGAAAATATTCACAACAACGAATATACGAAAAATGCAGTCATCACACAATCAATCTCCCAATGTTCAAAATGTGAAAGTGACGCTCTGCTACCATTTTTGAAGCGTGCAGATGGAAAGGACGCGGACCATGAGAATTTATCGAGATCACTCACATTCCGAACAAGATGGAGAACCAACTATGAAATGACTACACGTTTCGAGTAGAGGTCGATATAAATTTAATATTAAAAGAACATAGCAAAAGGGGAACGACAGGCACATGAAATTGTGTATGCGGATGATAGCGGGGCTAGAATAAACGTACACATATATTATAAAACAGTAAAACATATAACGTAAAACACACAATAAAGAACTATCAAAAGAAGAAGAAGAAGAAGATCACGACGCAGGGAAGCTTAAGTTACTACAGTACTTGAGATCGTTCAATAGAAAACAAAGGGGCATAATTATAACAAATTAACAATAATGAAAATAGTACGTTCGTCCCACCACAGGCTAACTACGAGAACGTAGTCAGAAGAGAATATTCTGAGGGCTTACGAAGTCATGTATCCCGAGACCTGTCTACCCGGCCACCCTTAATAAAAATGTATGGCATGCCAAAATACAAGAAACCCATAAAACAAAACGGTACACAAACAAACGAAATCACAAAGAACATTACAACAACACGTACCCGAACTTCACAAAAACATGACATGACATACCAAAACCCTTAAGAAATATAGATCAGTTCGGTATAAATCGCGAAAGGAACCAACAACAAAACGAACTAAATAAAACAACGAACAAATATTTCAATCAACTTCAGAATAAACTTTCTTTCCGAACGAAGAACGAGACTAGGTTATCTAACATGAAACAACATCAGTACCAATTACAGTCCCGGGCATATGCAAGAAATACACAAATCACCACTCGAGAGAGTAACCAATTCATCTCATTTAATAAACGTAATGAGTTCACGTGTTGCTTCTTGACTGAAAGCAACAACAAACAAAACAGAACTAAAATGACTCTCAACTTTCAGTCAAACCCCACTCTAACAATTGATATTAACCCACCCTTAAACATAGGTCTAGGAGCGTAATTATAAATGAAACATATTTCTGACACATACATAGTTAATGTCTGTCCAGTCCCTAAGAATAAATCAAAACCTAATCGGCCATCCTTAGCGTGCACAAATAACAGACACAAAACAACAACCCTTAAAACATTAAAATATATATTAGTGTGTGTTCCGACTATACAGTTATTACATCCAAAGCGATGAACGACACACCATTCCACGTCTGGACACAATGAAAACCACGAACTAACCTAAATTTACCAGCTCCTAAAGACTCTTGAAAAATCCCATACTCTTACAAGGAATTAGGAGCTAGTAAGAAATACCTCTCATAATATAATCACGCTTCATGACGTAAATCAAACGCAAGCAACACGCACCAAATAAAACACAACAAGATACAGAAAATAAAACAACAACAACAACAACAACAAGAAACCCTTAAGACAAATAAACCCATTAAACAAGCAACGTGATTACCCACTACGTACGTATATTACTAAAGGAGCAAAGGACAATATAAAATAAAAGTTAACCACAAACTATGTCATGAACGACCTCCAGTTTAACCCTACTATTGCAAGTTGAATAAAAGGGATCCTTTATCACTAGAAATTGGGAGGATATGGTTTGGTAATAAAATCTCTTCATCAGAACACATGCATGATTATACAGTATAACAAATAAAGACCAGATGCCACTTAGTTTATCCTTGAGATGATCTGGACGGTCCTCGATGATATTAATATTATAATAATTTCATTTTCCTGCCATTTTTAACTGTAGGATCAGGGAGAATTATCGCCACGCGACTTCACAACATTTCAACCACAGTAGATAAATTTAGAAATGAGATTCGAAACATATTAACAAATCCAATGGATCTTAAAATAGTAACGTATCACTAACCTAACCTAACCTAACCTTACCTAACTTAACTTCATCTAACCTAACCCAACCTAACTTCACCTAAATTACCTTTACCCAATCTAACCTAACCTAACTTCACCTAATCAAACATGTCCTCACATAACTTCACCTAAACTAATTTAACAAACCTAACCTATCCTAACCTTAGTTCACCTAACCAAACATGTCCTCACCTAACTTCACCTAACCTAGCTTAAACTAATCCCAAAGCTAATTCACATACACAAAGTATATAAGGGCACGAGTCGTCTAGTTTCAAAAGCATATAAGTCACAAATACAATTTTTTTCAGGAGTCATAAAAAACACTGTAACTCCTCTGCATGAAAGAAGAAAACCTTGCATCTCTGGCAATGTTTTTGCACGAGATAGGTTCAAACACACCTCCGATATAAAAGGTCATTAGTTTATCGTTTTGCAAATAATTGGGAATTTATTTTGGATGTATCTGGTTTAGAAGCCAGGTGCACGGATGTATCCCGTTTTGCAACAATATAAATACTTCTTAAGATTTACCATTATCAAAACGTTAACATAACATGAACTGTTAGGTAGGAATGTAAAATGTAAGTTGCAGAACAGTCAAGCTGAAAGTTTTAAGCATGGAAATGCTATGTTTGACCTCATTTCTTGGCCACTCACTATCCTACACAACCAAATCAGTAACTCCACATGCATTTGTACACTCTTGCTGAGTAGCATGTTCAGCAGTTTCCATATCAGTTTTCTGGACTATGTTCTTGTAGTACAACAAAGATTCCAGTGACAACCAATCAGGACCAAAATGTTTTTCGAGCAATGCTGAAACATCACGGACCTTCAGGGGAGACACCTCAACACTTGTTGGAATCAGAATAGGAGGTAGCACATCTTTGATGGATTTGTTCCTTTTGCAGACAGTCCTGTAGCATCCTAAGTTAACCCTGTAAAGGACTTCTCCCTTAATGAGAACATCATTTCCAACGCTGTTTCTGTTAAAGAAAAATCTTCTGCAAGGATTAAATTGAAAGTGCCACGGAGCAGGTGCGTAGACAGTATTAGTAATCACTCTTTTCCAGTCGAAGACCTTGCCTGCGAGAGGAATTACGGTTCCATATTGGGAAAAAATATTGGTATAACCTTCTGAATTGAGTATAGTATCACTCCAATTGATTTCCTTTTCAATTCGTGCAAAAACACGGTCAGACGGAAGGAAAGAAGGCCCTACGACTGGGAACACAAATTCTATTTTCCTGACAATCTGAGGAGCGTAGTTTAGAAACCATACACCTACCATGCCCATCATGAAAATGGGGGTCTGCGTTGCTTCACATCCGTAGGTTTAACCAGCACTCTGCCCTACACGTGTCCCCCGGGTGGTGCTAAGAAAGCAACAGTAATAAGATGAGACCGAACTGTCGGAAACGACCTCTCGGTCAAGGAAAATGGAGGAGAAACACACCTAGAGGCCCTTTTCAGGGCCCTCAAGTTCGTAACATTGGCCCTTCATTGAAAATATGCCAGCTTAACGTCGAAGGCATTAGCAGAGCAAAGTGTGAACACCTAGCAAAGGCTCTCAAAGAACATCAGACTCACATCATCCTGCTTCAAGAAACCCACACCGAAAATGATCTCCAACTGCAGTCCAGAGGGAAGATTCCAGGATTTAAATTAGTGTCTGCAATTAACCATGCAAAGTACGGGATTGCCACCTATGTGAGGAGCGATATCACACACTATCAAGTCTTGCCATCTTCCTCAGATAATGAAATATTTACTACCTCAATCAAAGTCTGTGACTTGACAGTAATCAACGTATATAAACCTCCAGGAACTCCCTGGCCATCTCCGCCAATTCCAACTTTGCAAAATCCAAGTATAATTGCAGGGGACTTTAACAGCCATCACACACTATGGGGATACAAGGAGAACGACAGAAATGGGGAAAAGCTTACTGACTGGATGGAAACGGAAAACCTTAAACTTATCTATGATGCCAAGGATAAGGCTTCCTTCTCTTCTGCACGATGGAACAAAGAATACACCCCGGATCTCTGTTTTGTAACGCAGTCACAACACCCACTTAGCAACATACGACGCACAGTGCTCAACAAATTTCCTCACAGTCAGCACAGACCAATAATCCTCCAGTCTGGATTGCTTGTGCCTATTGTTCACTCCTGCCCGAAACAGAGATGGAATTTTAAAAAAGCCAATTGGGATGAATTTTCTAAACAGATTGACTCCAACCTGCGATGGATAAGACCTATCCATAGCAACTACAGCAGATTCATCGGTGTAGTTAAAAGTGCAGCAAAACGATGTATCCCAAGAGGATATCGTAAACAATACATCCCCGGCTGGAACGAGGAGAGTGAAAGGCTCTTCAAAGAATTTGAGGCCAATGGTGATCCAAATACGGCTTCTGAACTTTTACAATCCCTAGATGAAAACAGGAAGAGAATTTGGCAAGAAACTGTTGAATCACTAGACTTCACTCACTCCAGCAGGCAAGCTTGGAGCCTGATCAGGAAATTGGACACATCCAACAGCAAAATTAGACCAAAAACAAGCATCAGTCTAAATGACATGGCAAAGCATATGATCTCTACCTCAAAGGTTTCAGTTGAAAAGCATCATAGAAGACACGTAAAGCAACTCTTCAAGGAAAAGAAACGTTTGGCTCTGCGATCCTCTGAATTCTCTGTCCCATTTCAACCACCAGAAATTAAGCAGGCCATAGAAAGTTTAAAACCTGGGAAAGCGGCAGGTGCTGATGGTATATACCCAGAGTTCATTCTACATCTTGGACCAGCTGCTGTCAAATGGCTTACTAACTTCTTCACGAACATCCTAGAGACAGGTCACCTACCTTCACTCTTCAAGAAGACAAAAATAGTAGCTGTATTAAAAACATCTAAGGACCCAACAAAAGTTGAGAGTTACCGGCCAATAGCACTCCTCAGTGTCACAATGAAGCTTCTGGAAAGGCTGATACATAACAGGATCTCTGCGACAATCAATCAGCATATTCCAGTCGAGCAGGCTGGATTCAGACCCGGACGTGGATGTGATGAACAAGTTTTAGCACTAGTTACCCATATTGAAAATGGCTTTGAGAACAAAATGGTAAGCACGGGTGTTTTCTTAGATCTGACAGCTGCATATGACACCGTGTGGCAAGATAAGCTCCTTTTTAAATTTATCAGTATCATCCCCTGCCTGAAACTCACCACATTACTCAGTAACATGCTGAGTAATAGGTACTTTCAGATATTTTCAGAAGACTCCAGGAGTAAAGTACATAGGATAAATGGTGGACTCCCTCAGGGCTCTGTATTGGCCCCTCTACTATTCAACCTGTACGCATATGATCTCCCAGCAACGAAATCAAAAAAATTCATCTATGCAGATGACATCGCATTGGTCGCCCAACACCATCGCTTCGATGAGCCTGAGTCGATGCTTACATCAGACTTGAAGATCCTAGACAGCTACTTTCGTCAGAACAACCTTAGACCAAACCCTCAGAAAACTGTTGTGTCTACCTTCCATTTGCGGAATAGAAGTTCTGGGTACAAACCAACCATACCATTCAGAGGAGAGAATCTACAATACTGCAGTAACCCCAAATACCTGGGAGTCACCCTGGACAGGTCGCTGACTTACAAGAATCATCTCTGCAATGTGTCAGCCAAGATCAAGACCAGGAATAACATCCTTCAAAAGCTGGCGGGTACATCCTGGGGTGCTAATGCTCAAGTATTGAGATCCACTGCTCTTGCACTTTCTTATTCCGTCGCTGAATATTGTTGCTCAACTTGGCTTAACAGTGCTCACATTGGACTAGTAGACACCCAGCTGAACCAGGCAATGCGTATCATTACAGGGTGCATCCGACCTACTAACTCACACTGGCTTCCCACCCTAAGCCACATACCACCTCCATCCCTAAGAAGATCACAGTCACTGCTTAACTTATGGAAGAAAATAGAAAACAATCCTCACCTCCCTATTCATTCTGATATAGCAGCTTCTCCAACCAAACGACTGAAATCCCGACACCCTTCTTGGCGTACTGCAATGATTCTACAGGACACCTCCTTTAATATATCGGACGCCTGGAAAGAACAATGGCATCTGCAATCCTCGTTACCAAATCATCACATCATTGAGAACCCCTGCAAGTGCCCTGATGGATTTTCCCTTCCCAGACGACAGTGGAGGACGCTAAACAGTATTAGGACCGGCCAAGGTAGATGTGGAGCCACTCTCTTCAAATGGGGATGGAAGGCATCACCTCAATGTGACTGCGGAGAAGAGGAACAGACAGTGGACCACATTACATCCGAGTGTCCTTTACGCGCATACAGAGGCTCTATAGAAGACTTACACTGTGTCTCAAGCGAAGCCCTTCTTTGGCTCTCAACTTTAAACATGGAACTTTAGTTATGAACTTGTGATGGTAGTTGTACTGTATATATTGTATATAATATTGTATTCATTATACGCTAAATAAATAATCATGAAAATGTTCTTGTTCTGTCCCCCGCATCCATCTGATGCGAGGCGAACTATTTTGACACTCTCCGGAATGTTAAGGTTTGACAGACAGTGAAATACAGCTGAAGATACTTCATTAGAGCTTGTACTGTTCTCGCTCTCATCCCAATGGTAAATAAGAACGTTTTATTTCGTTTGTTTGCATTTTGAATCACCGACCACTATGGTTAGATTATATTTATATAGTTGACGTGAATAATATGCACTTTGATTAGTTACACGAGGCAAAACTTGACTTTTTGGCAATCAAAAGATACGGTCATGAGGCCGTCCCGTCTTTCTTTCAAAAGTGAGTAAAAAACTTGCGCTTTTAGCTTATGGCATCTCTTCTCACACATCAAAGACTGTCTTTTCTCTGGCTTTCTTGTATTTTTCATTCTTTCATCAAGGATGTTGCAAGTGGAACATTCATCCGTTCTAGGACTGCCAAACCCAATATTGAAAACAGTCTGGAACACATGACGAAAGTAAGATAATTTCTCTTTTTTCCTAACGTCGGATGCCGCGGCATCATACAACCGCCACATTTTTGTAATGTTTAGATCGGAACGTAAGTACATTAGACAGCTAGTTTTGCTCCTGCAATAATGATTTTCTATCACATTGATTTTCTTAAAAAATTCTACCACAGAATTCCGCTTCTCCTCATACATTTTGAGCTTGCGATCACCACCCCTCTTTTCTCCTGGCATTTCCCCTGATGTCTAATGTCGTGAAACAACACCATTCACACGGTTCTTTGACAATCGCAAAGTGTCTAGTAATGCCTTTTGGCAAACTGGCAAACGCTCCCTTGTGGATATTTTATACATCGTGTACTTCACCGTGATATGTTTGTCCCCTTTTTTTGTTGTTTACAGGCCTCGATTTCTTACGAGTGAATAAATCCGTATATTTTAAAATGTACGCGTCGTGCTTCATTTTCAATTGTGATACATTTCCAGTAGTACCGTAGAACCTCCTATGAAATGCATACTGATCAGCTCGTGATACTTCTCTGCAACGGTAAGCTGCTGCCTTTTTCACATGGTTACATGTAAGCAGCTTTGGTGGACCGGGTGGGCCATATCAGCAAAATGAGAATAAAACTCATTCGCTACGAGCTAGGATGAAATAACACAAACTGATTGTAATCTTGTCACGTGAATGCTACTCAAATATAACCCAAATGGTGTGAGGTTTTGTATGATATGCCAACTCTTATAAAAACAGAGATTAATGATAACGATACCTTTGCATCTTCAGTCTGGCTCTACTCCAGGTTTCTTCATTATCTGGTCTCTTCCTTGGTTTATTATTTTCAACTGGATGGCACTCCATGTCACACACGAAAAAGAATAGTACTTTATACCACACAACAATCAACACTAACAATCCGCGAGTGGCAGTCAGACTGAACAGGTCACGATGGGCGGGAAAAGGTGAAGCGGCAGTAGTACATGCGCAGTGCCTTCTCTCTGATGTAGCCTATCTGGTTTTGAAAGTGAATAAGTAACTTGGCTGGTTTTGAAACTAACCCTCCGACTTCACCTGCTTGTAATAGCGTGATGTATCTGAATATGAACTGTTCTGCACTTCCAGGCTTGTAGAGGACTATATGGAGGGAAAAAACACCGAAAAAACTCAATTTCACAAAAAAGTGATGTAGCTGCTTTTGCAACTAAACGACTCCATGCAACTATCCTTATGCTAGTCTTATAGAGAGTAAGGTAAAGCTAACACCTGTACTGTGGCTACTGTGCAACATGTTCACTACCCCAACAGGCTTACAATTACAAAGTCAGTTAAGTTTTAAAGAGTAAAAGCCTTTGTTTTAATTTTGTTTTCATTTTGTTGTATACACATTTGTCAATTTACCAATTTCCACTTTGCATTTTTTTAAATGTCAGTTTCAAGTTTTCGAATTTCATATAGGTAAGAAACGGGTCATACATTACTTTCTGCTACCGAGTTTCAGCCACTTTTCAAGGTCACTCCCCCGAGCATTGCCGGAGACTGCCGAAGGTTAACGATTCGATTATAAGTGGGAGGCGGGTAACAAGGAACACAAGCGGTACCCATGCAATAATTTTATTAATTAAATATATCTACAATATACACTCTTTTCTTTATTAATTTTAATAACATTTATATTTTATTTAGATTTTAACTTACATTTTTGCTTAAATCCTTGAGGTCTCTTTTGTATCCATTAGTTTAATATGAACAGGGGAGTCCATATTCTTGATTCGTCATGCATATGTACATACAGAACACAACTCCTTCCTTATGTTTGCTTGGTGTAGTTTTCATAGCATCTAGCTTAATTTTGATCTGATAATTTAAATCTGTATCGGAATCTTCTAGTTCCTTTTCCAGCCTATAATTGGAGATAAACAATGAGTCAATATTCGCCATTTTCAACACATATCTAACTTTATGTCTAGTATATACTATTGGTTTTATTCCCTTAATAATTAGTTCTGTTCCTTTTTCCAGACTTTCTAACCGGGAGCACTCTAGGATTTTTATTTGGCCTTTAATTTCCTGCATAGTAATGTTATTAAGTAGATCGACATCTCCTGCGTATAAGTTGTCGACTCTGCTCTACTCTATAGTCTGTTTGAGTCTTTGTGAAAAACTTAAAATTCTCGATTTTAGCAAACGAGTTACCATTAAATGTAGTCATTCCATTGGTGTTAAAATTCCGCAAACGGTTTTTCAGTTTCTAGACGCACAATGTCCAATCCACCACATGGAGTTACAATAAATCCATCCTTTTTAGCAAGTCTAAATTAGCATGACTCATTAAAAACATAGATTTTAAATATCCTCTTAAGTGTTAAGTAGCACACAAGTTTACATTTTTCACTTTCTACAAGCCCCCCCAACGCGTGAATAAGTTCCTTTGTAATTAACAGTAAATGCTGAGAGTTTGTATTTCCCACTCATATTTAGATTTTGCCAGGGACTTTATTTATAGTAAACTGTAAACCTGTGTCTTGCATCCACAATCGCCTGTTCTTTCTCCAAC
This sequence comes from Meconema thalassinum, assembly GCA_946902985.2. Classification (NCBI taxonomy): domain Eukaryota; kingdom Metazoa; phylum Arthropoda; class Insecta; order Orthoptera; family Tettigoniidae; genus Meconema; species Meconema thalassinum. The sequence goes on along the minus strand of OX336388.2, from coordinate 185,768,080 downwards.
ACCGCTTCGTACTCTTCCTTTAGGGCAGTAGTCTCTGCAACATACTCCACTTTCCTTTTTTTAATCTCAATTTCCTCCAACTCCAATTTTCGTTTCCTTACACATAGCACATTAACTGTACTTAATGGGGTGATTTCCTTAAGAGGGTATGGTTTAAGTTTGTTAGTTTTATTGGTTCTTTTCCTTAACACCTGGGGAGGAATATTATTTGTAGGAATCAATCCTAATTGGCTAATGTTTATGTTTGCGGGTATCGTAGAGAACAATGTCTGGATTGAGAAAATAATGTTTCCCCAGCTTTAATGTAGCATTTTTGTATAATGCGAACATTGTTGTTTCCAGAATCATCGTTAACAATTTCTACAAAGTTTACGGGTAAGTAATTAAAACTATAGGCAGATAAAGCATAGTTAACAATCTTTTCCCGATCTTGTCCAACGCGCAGTTCTATTTGTACACCAGTCAATTTCCGAGTATTTTTATTACCCCAATAGACAAACTGAAAAACTTCGTTAAACACCACACAGCAACTATTTTGTAGGTTATCCGCTAGTTTGGTCCACATGCATGCGATCGGCACTGAGTACAGGGGCGCTTCAAATACACTAACACAATCTTCGAGTAGAGCAAATGCGCCATCCATTTTGTAGTTGTAAATTGTCGCCTCTAGCCTTGTAATACCATGTTCTTTAGCTAAGGAAGACGTAAACGTTTCCCTTAGACGGGTGTCCGGACATCGGATAAAGTCTATAATATGGTTTCCAATCACTTTGTTTACACTAGGACTTGTAATTTGGCATATACATTTGTTATATATCTTTATTCTAGAATTAGAGTTCATCCATGTTAAACAGTCTATACCAACAGTTTTATCATTGTTCACAATCATATTACACTTTTCTCGATACCTACTCTCCTTGCATACAAAAGTTGTCATTCGATGTTAGATAATCACACATCTCTGCCTTGTTAAACACACCTGCCAAATCTAGTGTTATAAGATAAAACTCCTCAGTACGAAGCTGTTGCAATATCCCTGGAAGTTCAGCTAACAGAACGTCTAATTTAACATCGGCTAGCTCCACAGGATTTGTATACTTTTCCATAATGTTAACCATTCCTTTCTCCCCAAGTTGTGCCCTGAGTCCTCGTGTCATTGCACACTCGTTGTTGAGTCGAGGAAATAGTAGCTTTGCCTTGACACCGTGTTTAGCAGAGATGAACTTGGAAAATTTCTCACGTAAATAGAGGTTGAAAGCAACACACACCTCTTTCTTTAGCAGCACAGACTTACTATTTTCCAATTGTTCTTGGCAGTCCACTTGGTCACATATCCTAACCACCATAATGTTATCACAAAACGACTCCGTCAACTGTGTATTTTGTTGATTTAAACCTGTGACTCCTGTTTGTCTGCTTCGCGTCCTTTCTGTTATTATGAATGATGCTCAGCCAGTTAGGGGGAGGGAGGTGTACGATTTGTAAGGGAGGAGCTGTTTGGCCGACTTGATAAGAATTGTTATTACTTTGCGGTGCGTGTTACGGACTTGGTTTTATTTTGTCCTAAATGTATGTACTGTGTTAAACTATAATGTTAAGAGCGAATGAGATATCAGTTATATTCTTCATCGGATTCCTCTTTTGCACAACGTGGATTTCAATGTTTTCAAAAATGTTCAATATGCAACAATTTTTTATATGGACAAGTCCTTCATTTGTGGCATTCTCGAGAGAGAATTATATTGTATAGACAAGCTGTACCCGGTATGCGTTGCAATGCCAATCAAAAAAAAAGAAGGTGTTGGCATTGTATTTTGTTTCTTGAAGTGCTTTTGGATACACAATATTTTCTTCAATTTCCGTTAACTGCCTCTAAGCTATCGTAAAATGGATTTACTAATTTATAAGCATTTGTGGGAGCGTGCATAACAACTCACCAATGTTTCATCGCAATCGGATGAATGGTATATGAACGCAGATGGAAATTTGTTCAAACGCTTCGCGCACCGTCACTCATTTGTTGAATTAACTCGTGCTCTACCTATTATACAATGGATTTTTTAAGTCAGAAACCTTCCCTGCAGTGTGCACAACAATTCACCCTAGTTTCATTATAATCGGATGAATGTTATACGAACGCAGATGGAACTTTGTTGAAACGATTCGCGCCCCGTCACTCATTTCTTGAAACTACCCGTGCGCTACCTATTATAAAATGGAATTACTAAATTAGAAACGTTCCCTGCAGTGTACACAATAACTATGGTATACGAACGCATACGGGGTTTTATTTATATGATTCGCGCGCCGTCATTCATTTGTTGAATCAACCCGTGCGCTACTTATTGTACAATGGAATTACTCAGTCAAAAACCTTCCCTGCAGTGTGCACAAAAACTCGCCCAACTTTTATCGCTACCAGACGAATGGTATATGAACTCGTACTTTGTTGAAACGATTCACGTGCCGTCGCTCACTTGTTGAATCTACTCGTGCGCTGCCTATTGTAAAATAGATTTACTAAGCCAGATACCTTCTTTGGAGTGTACTCAACATCTCACTCAATTTTCATCGCTATCGGACGAATGGTATATGAACGCATACGGGACTTTATTGAAACGATTCGCGCGTCATCGCTCATTTATTGAATCTACTCGTGCGCTACCTATTGAAAAGTGGATTTGCTAAGTCAGAATCCTTCCTTAGAGTGTATTCAATATCTCACCCAAGTGTCGTCGCTATCGGACGAATGGTATATGAACGTATACGGGACTTTTTGAAACGCTTCGCGCGTCGTCGCTCATTTGTTGAATCTACCAGGGGCGGCTCCTGGGGTGGTGCCCGTGTGCCATGGCACCACCAATGTAATGAAGAGAGAATATGTGACTTTTCCCTCTCAAGAACAGTTTATATTACATTTACATTTTGAGGAAATTGTATCTATATTCGGCATTTATTTGAACAAGCGCGCAAACTGACATGCGTTCTGGTGGCGCTTTATTGAATTACTGAGCCAGAGCCAACCGGCACTACCTACGAACATCAGACCGCATCAGGCACTGTACTGCAATAAGGACTAGTTTGGCTTGAGTTTGTTTGTGTTGTGTTGAGACTCATATTACCCTGAGGTAGAGCCAACGGCCCCGTGACGCGGAGCTTCAATTCTATCCACGAGATAGCAGCACGTCACAGGTACAAGCACACATTACATACAGCAGGGGGTGTGACATACAGGTTGGAACTGCTGAACTGCTTTATCTTTCAACCACTAGAGTACAGCATATGGCAGCACACCTCCAGTGGTACCAGCTTGACGATATATCACTGTGTCTTGACTATTAAATAAATTCAAACCACAAAATAGTTTTAGTTCTTTATTGTTTGACATTTAGCAACTTTTTTAGGCTCATTTTGATGACGGGGATTATTTGTTCTCTCTTTGTAATGTCAAAATTCGGAATTTTTCAACGAGTTTTACTGTGTTTTGTTAATTTAGTTTGGCGGCACAGTTTCACGTCCCAAGCGTAACAAATTCTCAAGTTTGACTGCAAATGTGTATGAATAGTGTCCGTCGTTAAATAGCTTTTGTGTTCATTTATATTAGATGCAGGGGATATCCTTTCCAATCAATCCGTATGTACGATAAGTAAGGTTGTCTTAGAGGTAGGTCATCGTGTTCATTTCATCTCACCTATTTATTTTGAGACTGCGACAAAGAGGCTGTGGGCGCGTGTGTTTTAGCAAATGCCATGCTTATTTATTCCTATATAGACATGTTACTTAAACTTGCATAGCATTGTGTATCATGTGGCATTGCCCATATAAACACCGTTTTAATCTAAGTGTGCTTTTTGAATCGATATATGCAAGCTAGGTTCCTTAATAAAATTTGATTTGTTTCATGTTTGAAGATCGCATAGCTCGAGCGCGACGTACGAAGCCGTAGGAATCTCAATGAGCTCTGTGTCACCTCTCGGAAGTGTAACAATGAATAAAATAAGCGAGTTGATACAATCTCCATTTAGCAATAGGACCCTCACTGAAAAAATAGACATTAAAAAACTGGGTAGGCCACTTCCAAATTTAAATCTCCAACAACGGTCAAAAAATCGATGCCGCAAATTCAATCCGAAAATGTATAGCAAAATCAAATGGATTTGTGGTTCCGAAGAAGACAATGCATTCTTCTGTTTTCCTTGTGTGTTGTTCGGCGGTGATGGGAGTTGGAGTAAGACTGGTATTAGGGATATAGGACACATATGGTCTAAAATTAAAGTCCATGAATCATCAAAGCGACATATGGATAATGTTTTAAGCCTCTCATTTCTGGGCAAAACGAACATTCAGAGCAGGTTGGATAGTCAGTACAGACAAACTATTATCACTCACAACAAACAAGTAGATAAGAATAGGTATGTCTTAAATGTAATTATAAACTGTATCCGCTTTTGTGGTGCCTTGGAATTAGCCCTTAGGGGGCATGATGAAACAGAAACATCCGAAAACAAAGGCGTATTTCGCGAATTGATTCAGTTTAGTGCTGAATTGGATAAGGACTTGAAAGTTCATCTCAGCCAGTCGTCTGTGTTTAAAGGCATCTCCAAGACTATTCAAAACGAACTGCTCGAATGCATGCTCCAGGTGTATCACGACGAAGTGTCCAAAGAAATAAAAAAGGCTGACAATATAGCAATAATCGCTGATGAAACAACTGATGTGTCTTGCAATTTTCAATTGGTTATTGTGTTGCGCTACGTTGTTGAAGGAAGACCAGTAGAAAGATTTTGGAACTTTATTAATCCCGAAGGCCAAAATGCTCATGCCATCGCAGACAGCATTTCAAGTGAAATAGACCCCTTAGTGGGTGATCAACCCACTAAATTGATTGCCCAAAGTTATGACGGAGCATCCGTTATGAGTGGTGGATTAAATGGTGTGCAAAAGTTAATCAAGGATAAGTACCCTAATGCAAATTTTATTCATTGCTATGCGCACCAACTTAATCTCATAATGTCCACAGCAGCCTCCGTTAATCGACAGGCTCGCATCTTTTTCGCTCATCTCACAGGAATTTGTTCTTTTTTTTTCGCATTTGCCACAAAGATCGAAAGTGTTGCGCGAGATCATAGAGAAAAGTTTGCCTCGAGTATCACTCACACGATGGAACTACCATTCGCGTGCTGTGAAAGATATTTATGAAAATAGGGAAGACCTCGTCAAAGTTATGGAATCCATCGAAAGCAATGAGTCCATTAAGTTACCTTCCACCATTGAAAAAGCTGGAGCATACAAGCAAAGGCTTAATGACAAGAATATCATTTTCTGGCTAACATTTTTCAATATGTTGACATAATTTTTAATCAGCTTCAAAAGAGAATTACTGACCCAATTAAAATGAAACAAGACATTCAGCATTTTGAAGGTATCATACAGGCAATCAGGGACAATATTGATGAAATAATGAATGAGACTTGTATCGTAAGAGGCGAATCCTTACTTTCTAAAAGACCCCGGATTGATGAGGACTGTAGAAAAAGGGACGCTCTGGAAGTATGTGATGCTATCCTTTCAGATATAAAAATTCGCTTTCAGTTCACTGGACACCTCACAGCTACCAACCTATTCGCAGTTCAATATTTTGACAATTATAACAAAAGCTTCCCAGACCTGTATCTTGACGAAATGACGAGCGTATATACATTTCTTGATAAAAGAAAGTTGAAGGGTGAGCTGCAAGTATTCTCTGCTAGGCCTGAATTGAGAGCGGTCTCTGGTGCCGTTCCATTTCGTTCGTTGATTCTGGAAGATGAGGTATGTGATACTTTTGAAGAGACAATCAAAATCTTGAAGTCGCTGATCACAATGCCTCTCTCAACATCGGAAGCGGAGCCTTAGGAATGTTGTCGTGTGAGAAATCATTTGTTAACAAGATTGAGAACTTCAATTCAAAGGTGATAGACGTATTTGCCAACAAGAAAGAACGAAGAATGGACTTTCAGCACCGCTCTTATTAATTCAAATGAAGGTGTCGATCGAGGTTTTGGAACAAATATTTTTGGTGAGTAGGCCTAGCATATGTTGTTTTCTTCAAATTATTTTTCTGAGAGGTTTGTTCAATTATAATTAGTAAAAATGGTTTTTATTTAAAATGCATATGGATCAAAATATGTGTATGATATAATATCGTATGGCCTAGGTGTCTGGTGCAAGCTTTGTTGTTTGACACCCAAAGGGCACTTGCATGTCAAATTTTTGTTGTTCCTTGGAGGGCCATGAGAGTCAAGGAGGTTAGATATCTAAGCTCCTTGACACTATAGCGCTTTCTAGTAGAGAAAGGAGGAACTTTTGTTTTGGCGAAAAATCCCGAGATTAAAATATTTGTAGTAGTTACGCAATTTCTCAATTCACTTCAGCTGACACTTCAATTAAAAACGTCTTCTACAATAGCACAGTTAAATAATGTTAAACATATAACTTATTGCATAAAATATGCACTATCCGTACCTGCAACTTTGAATGATTTTATTGCAAATTTTGAATTTGCTGGCACCACCAAGTGAAAAATCACCAGCCGCCACTGGAATCTACTAGTGCGCTACCTATTGTAAAGTGGATTTACTAAGCCAGAAACCTTCCTTAGAGTGTACTCAATATCTCACCCAAGTTTCATCGCTTTTGGACAAACGGTATATGAACGCATACGGGACTTCGTTGAAACGCTTCGCGCGTCGTTACTCATTTGTTGATTCTACTCGTGTGTTACCTATTGTAAAATGGATTTACTAAGCCAGAAACTTTCAGTGGAGTATACACAACATCTCACCCAAGTTTCATCGCAATCGGATGAATGGTATATGAACGCATACGGGACTTTTTTGAAACGCTTCGCGCGTCGTAGCTGATTTGTTGAATCTACTCGTACGCTACCTATTTTAAAATGGATTTACTAAGCCAGAAACCTTCCCTGGAGTGTACTCAACATCTCGCCCAAGTTTCATCGCTATTGGACTAATGGTAACGTATATGAACCCGTACGGGACTTTTTTGAAACGCTTCGCGCGTCGTCGCTCATTTGTTGAATCTACTCGTGGGCTGCCTATTGTAAAATGATTTACTAAGCCAGAAACCTTCCCCGGAGTGTACACAATATCTCACCCAAGTTGCATTGCTATCGGACGAATGGTATATGAACGCATACGGAACTTTGTTGAAACGCTTCGCGCGTCGTTGCTCATTTGTTGATTCTACTCGTGTGTTACCTATTGTAAAATGGATTTACTAAGCCAGAAACTTTCAGTGGAGTATACACAACATCTCACCCAAGTTTCATCGCAATCGGATGAATGGTATATGAACGCATAACAGACTTTGTTAAAGCGATTCGCGCATCGTCGCTCATTTGTTGAATCTACTCGCGCTCTACCTAAGTAAAATTGATTTACTAAGCCAGAAAGCTTCCCTGGAGTGTACTCAACATCTCAACCAAGTTTCATCGCAATCGGATGAATGGTGTATGAACGCATACGGGACAATTTTGAAGCGATTCACGCATCTTCGCTCATTTGTTGAATCTACTCGTGCGCTACCTATTGTAAAATGGATTTACTAAACCAGAAACCTTCCTTGAAGTGTACTGAACATCTCACCCAAGTTTCATCGCAATCGGATGAGTGGTATATGAATGCATAGGAGACATACACACCCACATACTATCTCGTAACATTGATTTATATATATACAAGCTGTACCCGGCATGCGTTGCAATGCCAATCAAAAAAAGTGTTGGCGTTGAAATTCTGTTTCCTGAAGTGCTTTCGGATACACAACATGTTTTTCAATTTCCGTTAACTGCCTCTAAGTTATCGTAAAATGGATTTTCTAATTTAGAACCATTCGTGGGAGCGTGCACAACAACTTTCAAAAGTTTCATCGCAATCGGATGAATGGCATATGAACGTATACGGGATTTTGTTTGAACGATTCGTGCGCTGTCACTCATTTGTTGAATCTACTCGTACGCCACCTATTGAGAAATGGATTTACTAAGTCGAAACCCTACCCTGGCGTGTACACAATAACTCATAAAGGTTTCATCACAATCGAAGAAGGTTATTCGAACGCATAGGGGATTTTGTTAAAACGCTTCGCGCGTCGTCACCCATTTGTTGCATATAATCGTGCGCTACCTGTTGTGAAATGGATTTACTAAGTCGAAACCCTTCCCTGGCGTGTTCACAATAACTCATCAATGATTCATCGCAATCGGATGAATGGTATATGCACGTATACGGGGGTTTGTTTAAACGATTCGTGCGCTGTCACTCATTTGTTGAATCTACTCGTGCGCTACCTATTGAGAAATGTATTACTAAGTCGAAGCCCTTCCCTGGCGTGTACACAATAACTCATCAAGGTTTCATCGCAATCGAAGAATGTTATATGAACGCAATAGGGGATTTTGTTGAAACGCTTCGCGCGTCGTCACCCATTTGTTGCAACTACTCTTGCGCTACTTATTGTGAGATGGATTTACTAAGTCCCCTTCCCTGGCGGGTACACAATAACTGATCAATGTTTCATCGAAATCGGATGAATAGTATATGAACGCATACCTGATTTTGTTTAAACGATTCGCGCTCCGTCACTCATTTGTTGAATCTGCTCGTGCGCTACCTACTGTAAAATGTATTTACTAAGTTAGAAACCGTCACGTAAGTGTCCACAACATCTCACCCAAGTTTCATCGCTATCGGACTAATGGGATATGAAGACATAGGGGACTGTATTGAAACGCTCCGCGTGTCGTCGTTCATTTGTCGAATCTACTCGTGTGCTACCTACTGTGAAATGTATTTACTAAGCCAGAAACCTTCCTTGGAGTGTCCACCATATTTCACCCAAGTTTCACCGCTAACGGCAGAATGGTATATGACCTTATACGGGACTTTGTTGAAACGCTTCGCGCGTCGTCCCTCATTTGTTGAATCAACTTGTGCGCTGCATATTGTATAGTGGATTTACTAAGCCAGAAATTTTCCATGACGTGTACACAACATCTCACCCAAGTTTCATAGCTACGGACGAATCGTACATGAATGCATACGGGACTTGGTTGAAACGCTTCGCGAGTCGTCGCTCATTTGTTGATTCTACTCTTGCGCTGCATATTGTAATATGGATGTACTCAGCCAGAAACCTTCCCCGGAGTGTACACAACATCTCACCCAAGTTTCATCGCAATCGGATGAATGGTGTGTGAACGTATAGTGGGACGTTGTCGAAACGCTTCGCGCGTAGTCACTCATTTGTAGAATATAAACGTGCGCTTCGTATTGTAAAATGGATTTACTTAGCCAGAAACCTTTCCTGGAGTGTACACAACAATTCACCAAACATTTATCACTATCAGACGAATGGTATATGACTTTATACGGGACTTTCTTGAAACGCTTCGCTTGTCATCGCTCATTTGTTGAATCTACTGGTGCGCTACCTATTGTAAAATGTATGTACTAAGCCAGAAACCTTCCCTGGAGTGTACACAACATCTCACCCAAGTTTCATCGCTATCGGATGAATGGTATATGAAATTATATGGGACTTTGTTGAAACGCTTCGCACGTCGTCGCTCATTTGTTGATTCTACTCGTGCTCTACCTATTTTTAAAGGGATTTACTAAGCTAGAAACCTTCCCTGGAGTGCACACAAAATCTCAGCCTAGTTTCATCGCTATCGGACGAATGGTATATGAACGCAAACGTGACTTTGTTGAAATGCTTCGCGCGTCGTAGATCATTTGTTGAATCTACTCGTGCGCTGCCTATTGTAAAGTGGATGTACTAAGCCAGAAAATTTCCCTGCAGTGTACACAACATTTTACGCAAGTTTCATAGCAATCGGACGAATGGTATATGAATGCATACGGGACTTTGTTGAAACGCTTTGCGTGTCATCGCTCATTTGTTGAATCTACTCGTGCGCTATCTACTGTGAAATGTATTCACTAATTTTGAAACCTTCACGTAAGTGTACACCCCAAGTTTCATCGCTATCGGACGAATGGTATATGAACACATACGGTACTTTGTTGAAATGCTTCGCGCATCGTCGCTCGTTTGTTGAATCTACGCGTGCGCTACCTATTGTAAAATGGATTTACTAAGTCAGAAACCTTCCTTGGAGTGTACTCAACATCTCACCCAAGTTTCATCGCAATCGGACGAATGGTATATGAACGCATAGGAGACATACCCACAGACAGACAAACTATCACGTAACATTGATTTTTATATATATAGATAGAAGAAGATTGTAGAATGTAATACAAATTTAATAGTTGGTTTTGTTTAGACATGGGATAAGATTCCAGCAAATACAATTTTAAGTGCTTTTTTCAACTTATTGGAAAGACAAAGTGTAAATCAGTGATTCTTAATATAACTTGTTATGTTGTAATATACTGTAGTTTTGTGTGTACAAGATTATCAGTGTGGCTTAGGAAGGTCTTGTGGCCAAAACATATACTGCCACTAATGCAAAGAATTATATTCTATTAAAAAGCAATGAACACTTTCATATAATGTTGAACTTGTCCCAGTCTTCATGTCAGCTTATGTTAACAGGTGAAATTACAAGTTTGATCTCAACCATTACTTTAGTCTTTTTGTATTTGCACTGTGTTGTCCTGCAGAGTTCAGTAATGTTCGTAGATCTTCAGCACTTGTTGCAAGCAGAACCATATCGTCTGCATATCTGAGATTATTTTTGGTGTTTCTACAGCGAGGGCCTTAAAACTAGTCTGGCGCTACGCTGCTTCAAGCGCCAGTGCCTTGCCTGACACGCGGCCACCACCACGAGTCTCCGTTCGATAGGAAAGGCCCTCAATGTATAAACAATACCTCTTTGGTGCCAAATTCACTATACGAATCCAAACTGGGTATTTCTTATTTATGCTTCACATTTGCTGTTACTTTCTTTGGAATGGCAATGAAGGTTAAAGGTATATTTCCTCCTGTATACACTTGCTTGATTAGCTTCATTACGACATCCTGGTCTACTTGAAGAATTTCTAATAAAAATAGAAAAACTGAAACGTAGGTCTGTAGACCTGTTACTAAATCACCACTAGGTATCATTGATATCTGGTGGCGAAAGTTGGAACTACTTGAAATTGAACGGAATGTGTAGCTCACCCTTTAGGGTATCCGCTGGAAGCAGCTACAGACTCAGGCGAGCCGAACATGTCCTCGGACACTCCCGGCACTAAAAGCCATACGATAAATAAATAAATAAATACTAAATATATAATAACCTACGAAAAGTATATTATTTATTATTTACATATTTTACGCCCACATAGGAGCACTTAATAGCCCAGGCATTTAAGTCAAAATATCGCCTTAACCTAAAAAAAATGTTATAAAGCTAATTTTCTCAGAATCCATTAATTCGACCCTAGGTAACAACATATCAAAATACTCGGCCGTACATGTGCCGGCTTCCTTGATTTTCAGGCCTGGAAACAAGGAATTCCAGGAATTCTTCATCGCTGTCCTGAAACACCCGTAAAAACCGAACGACTCGGCCTAGGTAGACAAAAGTGGTGTCAAATGAAAGAGAAAAGCACGCAGGCTCCATATATAAGGCTTTAGGCAATGTTTTTTTTCTCATTTCGGGGGGTAGATTGTAACCAAAACAACGAGCGAAATTCAAACCTTTTGTAAGTTTGAATTTATTTGCACGTTTATCATGCAAAAAAGTGCACCTGAAATATGAAAGAGCATCGTTTCAGCTTTACAGATGTGGTCTTATTTTTGTTTTACGTCTAATAATTCAACAGTTACAGAAGAAACAAATTTAACCCGAAGGTAAGTTGGTATTACCGGACGGGAGTAAACACCAAACAACTCTGCGTAGTTAAACAAAAGTGGTATCAAATGAACGATACAAGCATGCAGATTCCATAAATAGTACTATAAGCAATGTTTTCCCTGCTTTCGGGGTAGATTGTAACAAAAAACAAAAGGACAATTTTAATTTTAGGTTAGAATTTGTTTGCACGTTTAGCAGACTAAAATTAAGACGGCTACTTACGCAAAGCAATATACCTCACATAAGAAATAGCATCCTTTAAGCTTTACAGAGGTGCTCTTGTTTTTGTTCTGCGTCTTATAGTTCAAAAGTTACAGACGAAACACATTTAACCCGAACGTAAGTTGGTACTACCGGACGGGAGTATTTCAAGAGTGGCCTGAAATCCATTCCCCCTAGCTTCAGAAAATTTCCATTCTCTCGGTACTGGTGTCGTTGCCGATAACAAAGTAAACTGCGACATGGCGCTTGAAATCGGCGAGTTAGAAATATGATTGGCAAGTCTTTCGCTGAAATGAAAATTTCCAGAAGGTCAAAGGTTGTCCTCCTATCAGCTATGAACGGTACTGTGACGATCAGAAATGAAGTAACGCCCGTAAACTCGAGTCAGCTATTTATGAGAATAGTGTGTGTTTTAAAAAAAGAAACTGAAAAAGCGGAGTAGGCCTACTTTCATTATGGGCTGGCGCCAACTCCACCCTCTCTTTTTGACGAATGTTCAATGCGCAAAACAGACAAGTCAGCGTTTGCGTCTCTCTTTAAGCACTCAGAATTTGGCGATCAACTTTGTCCAGAGACCACGTATGTCATTGACGGAGGCTATCTCATGTACGCAGTTAGTTGGCCTCGACTGGCAACATACGGATACATTTGCGACCTTTACGTCAGACACGTTATGACTCGATACCCATCTGCAGTTGTTGTTTTTGACAGATACAATGGCCAGCCAACTACGAAAGAAGCGGAGCAAAGGCGACGCGCTGCAAGATATCGACTTAACCGAACATTCGACATCGACTGCATCACAGGCGGACTTTCTGACAAACAGGAGAAACAAATCTCGACTTATTGATGTACATGTTTCAAGATTTGAAGCTGTAAAAGTTCGAGTATACCAGGCAACTGGGGACGCCGATCATCTCATCGTGCACACTGCTTTGTAGATAGAGAGCTTGGGGAAGTCTTTAGTTGTAGTCGGCAACGTTACCGATCTTCTGGCAATGCTGATTGCCAGGTGTCAGACGGGAGTTGTCATGCTGCACCCAGGGACTTCCAATTGCCCCAAAAAGCTGTACGATATTGGTACTATTCAAGATGAAATAGGTGACATGAAGAAATGCGTGCTGTACTCCCATGCTGTCTCAGGTGGTGATAAAACAACTGCAATCTACGGGAAGGGGAAGAAGAAGGCTTACAAATTGCTTCAAAAAAGTGTGGATCTCCGGGAAGAAATTGTCAAAACATACACCATCTGCGAGTCGCGAAGAAGTTTGCAATGTTGGAGAAAAGTTCATAAGGGCACTGTATCCTGGAGGAAATGAATTGGAGAATTTCGATTATCTTCGACATCGTCTGTACCAGATGGCCGTTGCGCGCCAAGCTCTGACTTCTCAGTTTGAACTTGCGACTCTTCCTCCAACAAGGGAAGCTCTGCGGCAGCACTCAATGCGGACTTACTTGCAGGTAACTTTCATTGTTTTCCTTTACACTACACGTATACAATATTTTTCTAGTATTTCTCAGGAGAGTTAAATATGTTGAGTTTGATTATAGGTTCAAGAATGGCTGGGAAGAAACCTCAATCCAACAGAGTAGGGGCTGGCAAGCCATTGACAACTCGCTTTTGCCCGTTCCCACAACCCTGCCACCAGCTCCTGACTATCTTCTCCTCCTAATTGCCGGCGATTGCAAGACGGACTGCGGAGTGCATTGTGGATGTAGACGATCCGGCCAAGAGTGCTCAGAAATGTGCTCTCAATGTTACGAACACAATTGCGATAACACAGTACATAGTTATGAAACAGGATCTAGACACACCCGATGTCACTTAAACTACCAGTTTCCTGTATTACACCTTATCATCCAATGCCTTTTTCTTATGATTTCGAAGGCTTAACTCATACTTAATTATTATGTGTGTAAATAAAAATTTAATCTTGTGTTGCTTCCGTAGAAAAAAAATCATTAGCTGAACCTTTAATTTTCAGGTGCTAACCGAATAGGCTAAACCCCCGACGACACAACGCAATCCTGCAGTGTCAACTGACAGCTACTACACGTTTAATTTCAGCTATAACTTTTCAATAATAAACGTAAAGCAAACATGACAGATGGTCTGAAAAGCTTTGTTATATCACGCATGATATTTGGGTACCGGTATATACTTCATTTTCAGTCGTTGCTGTACCTGCAGCAAAAATCAAACATCATAAATTTTGAATTTCGCGCGTTATTTTGTTACAATCTACCCCGAAAGGAGAAAAATATTGCCTAAAGTCTTATATATGGAATCTGCATGCTTTCTTCTATCATTTGATACTACTTTTGTCTACCTAGGCCGAGTAGTTCAGTTTTTAGGGGCTTTCTAGAACGGTGATGAAGAATTCCTGGAATTCCATGTTTCCAGGCCTGGAAATCAAGGAAGCCGGCACATGTACGCCCGGGTATTTGGATATGTTGTTCCCTAGGGTCGAATTAATGGGTTCTGAAAAAATTAGCTTTATAACATTTTTTTGGACCTAAAAATCTTATTTTCCTGGGCTACAAATCAATACATTTGAGTACATTTCTTCTTTTTCTCCTGCCAGAACTTTCTCTTCCTCTCCGACCTGGAAGCCCTTTGTGTGTCCGATATAGTATATTGTTTCCGTTCAACTGTTATTAGTTTGAGACTTATGCTTTTGTTCTTCAAAATCCTCTTCTCTTCTCTATCTTTGATTTGTTGCCGAGTCATGCCCAATTCTTCCAAATCGTCCTGAACTTCTTTGAACCAATTATTATCGATTTTATTTTTCAAAAAGTAATCCAATAGTTGTTTCAATAACCTGGTTTCTGGCAGTCTTGATATGTGACAGAAAAAGGAAATTCTTCTTTTACGCATTGTAGTTATTATTGATTCACATTCACGATAGACGATGTTGTTAGGCAACAATCTCCACTCTCCATCAACTTGGTGTTTTTTGTTAATAATTGTTCTAATAATTCTTCTGTCAGTTTTCTGTAATTTGTCTGTTGCAGATTTTATATTCAATTTGAATAAAGTTTCACTAGCATAAGTTGCCTCTGGTTTAACTATGAAATTATATTTTTTCAGCTTAGCGTTTATCGAAAAAGATTTCTTTTTATAGGTTGGCCAGGTAAGTCTTTGTGCTTGTTTAAATTTAGTTGTTCTGTATTCTATTGCTTCTTTTTCATTTGTGTTCCATGTTATTATTTCCCCAAGATATTTGAATTTCTGAACAATTTTAATCTCTTTATTATTGTTTAGTTGAACGACTGGTAGATGGTTTTAAAAGTTGGCATCATTTCTGTTTTGTTTTAGATAGATTTCATTCGAAAGCTAACTATTGCAATGGGTACCATGTTTCGACTTCCGGAAAATGTCGACATATCTTCGCGTTTCACATCCCCCAGACCCCAAAACCACCGTCAGCTCAAAAGTGTATATATAATTTATGTACATATGTATATATCTATATATATATATATATATATATATACAGTGTGGTCCACCAGCCCCTTATTTTTTTTGGAGGAAGGCAACCCAACTAACGCGTATATGACAGTCATCCTAAAAACATTCGTACCTGCTCCTTTACGTCCATTGTACAACTTTAGCGGCTTCGGTGGCGTAGTCGGTAGCTTGCTGAACTGCTGCGCCTAAGATAGCGGGTTCAAACCCGGCCGAAGTCGTCGGATTTTTTAAGAGCGTTAAAAGTCCTTCAGTATGCCTTCCTTCGGAGGGGAAGTAAAGCCGGCGGTCCCATGTCATAGATTTATGGCATGTAAAAGATCCTTTCACAGACTAAACTTGTGTAAAGCAAAATTTGTTAGGTTAGATTTCGTCGGAACGCTCTATCAAAGTTCCAACGTTCGCCACTAGGTATCATTGATATCTGGTGGCTAAAGTCGGAACTACTTGAAATTGAAAGGAACTTGTTGCTCACCCTTTACGGTGTCCGCTGGAAGCAGCTACAGACTCAGGCGAGCCGAACATGTCCTCGGACACTCCCGGCACTAAAAGCCATACGATAAATAAATAAAAAACCGTTGAGTACATCCTCGCGAATATAGTAGAAATCAATAGTGGCAGTGTTCTTTCAATGGCCTCAAATATAATGCATGATTGAAACGATCAGAGCTCCGAATTACACCTTCTTACATTTGGACATGAAGCGTCTACGAATAGACTCAACACGTGCCAGCAAAAAACCTTGGTTCTCGGTAGCTAAGGTGGCTAAATCAAGAAGTACTGGAGTAGCGTCAACGAAGTAGCATTGTAGTAGGTTCGAACCTTGAACTAGTGCATTTTTGTCTTAATGTCGTTTATTGTGGATGTATTATGGACGCATATCTATCTGTTCCAACGAGTGATTTTTTATTAGGTCCTGAAAATGACCGTACTTATCCGATGGTACGCAGCCAGATTGGACGACGACATAATGATCTGTAGAACGAAAGCAAGGTAGCCTATCCTGTATATTCAAGGTAGCAAGTGTTCAAAATTTTGACCACCTTTGTTTAAAGGAAAACTCCGACTCACTCAGACGACCCACATAACAAATAGATTTGTTATGTGGGTAGGCTCACGAATAAATACATCAGACCGAAACTACAATTTCTTTCAACGGCGTCTGTGCGAAAAGCGCTTGCTATACACTTACAGTAATAGTTATTTAGTGAGGTTTTAAGGGGCAGAACTACGAGGTCATCTGCCCCCAAACATACAGTAAATACAGATAATTATAACATTATTGGTTTTACGTCCCTTTTAACTGCTCTGGCATTTAGATACGCCGGGGTGCCGGATTTTGCTCCGAAGGGGATCTTCAACGTGCCAGTAAATCTACTGACACGGCTCCCTCGCTTTTGCGTACCCTCAAATGCCAGCTGACTGCGCCAGGATAGGAACCTGCAACTTTCGGCACAGCAAGCGAGAACGTTACCGCTGAGCCTCGTATCAAGGCAGTAATTACAGAACGTGTCATATTATGATTCTGGGATAAATATAGAACTATTAACATTCTAATTATCACGAATAGAGTCGCCTCCGTTGCGTAGTAGTCAGCGTGGTTAGCTGCCACCCAGGACGACCGGGGTTCGATTCCCGACTCTGCCACGAAATTTGAAACGAGGTATGAGGACTGGGACGGGGTCTACTCAGCCTCGGGTGGCCCAAATGAGAAGAGGGGGTTCGATTCCCCCTCAGCCATCCTTGAAGTGGTTTTCCACTTCGTCTTCGGGCAAATGCCGGGATGGTACCTACTGTCAGGCCATGGCCGTCTCCTTCCCTCTTCCTAGTCTATCCATCCCAATATTCCATCCCATCCCTCAAGAGGCCCCTGTTCGCTTTGCAGGTGAGGCCGCCTGGGCGAAGTGCTGATCACACCTCCCCAGTTGTATCCAACCCGACCAGATGTTCCAAGCTCCAGGACACTGCCCATAGAGGCGGTAGTGGTGAGTTCCCGCGCTGAGTCCGTGGGAGCCACCAACCTAGAGTGTAAAGTGACTAAAAAAAAAAAAAAAATATCACGAATAGAGTCGCCTCCGTTGCGTAGTAGTCAGCGTGATTAGCTGCCACCCAGGACGACCTGGGTTCGATTCCCGACTCTGCCACGAAATTTGAAACGAGGTATGAGGACTGGGATGGGGTCTACTCAGCCTCGGGAGGTCCAAATGAGTAGAGGTGGTTCGATTCCCACCTCAGCCATCCCCAAAGTGGTTTTCCGTGGTTTCCCACTTCGCCTTCGGGCAAATACCAGGATATTATCTACCGTACGGCCACGGCCGCCTCCTTCCCTCTTCCTTGCCTATCCCTCCCAATCGTCCCCTCCCTTTCCATCTCTCAAGAGGACCCTGTTCACTTTGCAGGTCAGGCCACCTGGGCGAGATGCTGAATCCACCTCCCCAGTTGTATCCCGCAGACAAGATGTTTCAAGCTCCAGGACACTGTCCATAGAGGCGGCAATGATGGGATCCCTCGCTGAGTCCGTGGGAAAACCTAACCTGGTGGGTAAAATCGACTAAAAAAGTAATAATTATAACGAATAGTGTCGCCTCCGTAGCGTAGCGGTCAGCATGATTAGCTGCCGCCCCGGAGGTCCTGGGTTCGATTCCCGGCTCTGCCACGAAATTTGAAAAGTGGCGTGAGGACCGGAACGGTGGTCTACTCAGCCTTGGGTGGCCCAATTGAGCAGATGGGGGTTCGATTCCCACCTCAGCCATCCTCGAAGTGGTATTCCGTGGTTTCCCACTTCGTCTTCGGGAAAATGCCGGGATGGTACCGACTGGAAGGCCACGGCCGCCTCCTTCCCTCTTCCTATTCTATCCATCCCAATCTTCCATCCCTTCCCCTCCCTCATGAGGCCCCTGTTCGCTTTGCAGGTGAGGCCGCCTGGGCGAAGTGCTGATCACACCTCCCCAGTTGTATCCCTCTAGACCAGATGTTCCAAGCTCCAGGACACTGCCCATAGAGGCGGTAGTGGTGAGTTCCCTCGCTGAGTCCGTGGGAACCACCAACCTAGATGGTTAATTGACTAAATAAAAAAAATATAACGAATAGTATCCATCCATGGTTTTGAACAGTATTTAGGGAAAATAACCATTTAAATGAGACAAGAAAATAGCTTTCCCTATCGTCTTCGTAGATAATGTGAACAAAACCAAGTTGAAATCTTGCTGTACGAGGTAGGGAGGGTATAATAAAATAGTTAAAAAGAATTTAAAAATTCTGCCGTTGGATATTCTTGAACCCGGGATCTTCGAAAGAGCGAGCGGGCGCAATAATACTTGCACACATTTCAAACACACTCTCGAGGTTTTTGTTGCGCTTCGTATTAACACGTATGGTAAAATATTCAATTATTACAGTTAGATCCTAAATATTGAATGGAATGCATTCATTCAGTACCTGGCATGTTTTCTAATTTACTTAAAGCAAGTTTCGCGACCGCTTTGCGTTAATAAGGCGAAAGAACAGCAAATAATGCCCTCAAATGACAGCCCTTCGGTTTTATTTCATACAACTTAGCGTACAAAATGCCAGCGTGTGATACACTTCGGTCATACAAGCAGGTGTACTGACGAAGAGAACAGAATCATACAGGATTTTGTACCAGCAATCACAGCAGCTTCCTTGCCAGCGAGTGTCGTGTGTTACGGACCTAAAGACATGCTAAGACTTTCTTGTTAAAATTTAATAACAAATCAAGATGTTCGGTAAAGGACGTATAGCCTACTTTCTCCTAATTGCATGGGTATTGTTATAACTCTTTGTCCTTTTCAAGGATTATAATTGATTGTTGGTTGTAGTAGCTTCTTACATACAACGTGCTATACGGATATTATACATGAATATGATGCGCCCTTAGCTAGTGCTATCTCTGTAAAAATTACATTCAATTCATTTTCACCGTGTTTGAATTGATATGGGGAATCTATTTGCACACATACATGGCCGTTATCTGTAAACTATTGGGCTGATGACCTTGTGGTTCAGTCAAAAGATGCTTCCCACAAAAAGGTATGTTGTTGAAAAATTTGGTAGAGATCAAATTATTAGGTTGGTCGTAATTTGATTTAAGCTTTTAACATTTGGGTGGCTGCCATTCCGTTTCCGTCAAGATGGCTGCGATATAAAACATGACACTGGAGTGCCCTTTGCTAGTGCTACCTCTGTACCAAATTTCGTTCAATTCGGTTTCACCGTGTTTGAATAGATAGGGGGAATCGATTTGCACACATACATGGCCACGATATGCAAACTGCTGGGCTGATGATTTTGTAGTTTGGTCAAAATATGCTTCCCAAATAAAGATATGTTGTTGCAAAATTTGGTAGAGATCATATTATAGGTTGGTCGTAATTTATTTAAGCTTTTAACATTTGGGAGGCCGCTATTACGTTTTCATCAAGATGGCGGCGATATAAAACATGAATCTGAGGTGTCCTTTGCTAGTGCTACCTCTGTACCAAATATCGTTCAATTTGGTTTCACCGTGTTTGAATTGATAGGGGGAATCAATTTGCACACATACATGGCCGCCATCTGCAAACTAATGGGTTGATGACCTTGTAGTTCAGATAAACGACGCTCGCCATACAAGTATATGTTGTTACAAAATTTGGTAGAGATCAAATGATTAAGTTAGTCGTAATTTGATTTAAGCTTGGAACATTTGGGTGGCCACCATTACGTTTCCGTCAAAATGGTGGCGATATAAAACATGACACTGGCGTGTTCTACGCTAGTGCTACCTCTGTACCAAATTCCGTTCAATTCGGTTTCACCGTGTTAGAATAGATAGGGGGAATTGATTTGCACACATACATGGCCACGATATGCAAACTGCTGGGCTGATGATCTTGTAGTTTGGTCACAATATGCTTCCCAAATAAAGGTATGTTGTTGCAAAATTTGGTAGAGATCAGATTATAGGTTGGTCGTAATTTATTTAAGCTTTTAACATTTGGGAGGCCGCCATTACGTTTTCATCAAGATGGCGGCGATATAAAACATGACTCTGAGGTGTCCTTTGCTAGTGCTACCTCTGTACCAAATATCGTTCAATTCGGTTTCACCGTGTTTGAAATGATAGGGGGAATCGATTTGCACACATACATGGCCGCCATCTGCAAACTCTTGGGCTGATTACCTTGTAGTTTAGCCAAAAGACGCTTGCCATATAAATATATGTTTTTGAAAAATTTGGTAGAAATCGGATGATTAGGTTATTCGTAATTAGATTTAAGCCTTCAACATTTGGGTGGCCGCCATTACGTTTCGGTCAAGATGGCGGCAATATAAAACATGACACTGAGGTGCCCTTTGCTAGTTCTACCTCTGTACCAAATATCGTTCAATTCGGTTTCACCGTGTTCGAATTGATACGGGGGGGGGGGGCAGACATTCAGAGTACACACATTCCACACACAGACACGCAGTCACACACACACAGACAGACACACAATTTTTGGCCCTGTGTAGATCTCATAAGTCTGCTTTCATTTTTTGAAAAATCGAAAGTATGCTAATAATACCATGGTTCGCTGCAAGAATTTGTCTGATAACCCGAGTTATTGCGGGCTTGTAATGATGTGTTTATTAGCAATTAAGGATTGGGAAGGAGGTGGCCGTGGCCTTAAGATAGAATCCGTCCCGGAATTTGGCCGGATTAGAAGTGGGAAACCACGGAAAACCATTTCCGGGGTGGCTGAGGTGGAAATCGAACCCACTACTTCTCATATTTGCTTCACGAGGCTACGTGTACCCAATTTCAGCCCTCAGACAAGTATTACATTTCTTGGCAGAGCTGGGAATCGAACCCGGACCTCCGGAGCAACACTTCGATATGTTATGTTAATATTCATGCCAGTTTCTTAATTTTATGCCATTGCAGGTCACGTGGCATAACGTACCAATTAGGTCGTATTCTCTTTATAAATCATCAAAATTCAACGTACTCTTCACAATAATACGTCGTAAGGCAATAAATGTGGCAATGTAGTTACATCCCGACTAAAATGGAATGTGGGCTTTCGTTCAAAAAAGTATGCCTGCTACTGGATTCGATGCAGCATTCTACCCGCTCGCGCCCAGCACATACGGTCAGGCTTTAACCCTCGCAGCCACGAACACATAGTAAATACCGCACGCTAAGCGTGCTTTAGTTACTGTAGCCGTCCCACCTCAAACGTTTAAGTCCATCTCAAAGTCTTCAATCACGGTTTGTGGTGTTGATTTAACTTTCTACTATTACAGATCACGTGGCGTAAGCTATTAATTCGATCGTATTACGTGTATGTGTGTTATTTCAAGGAGCAGTAAGTCATATGTTAGTAGAATGGGCCATAGTATTTGGCGGGGAAAAGTTTAAGGTCGGTTTTTCTTTGCTAGACCCATGGCCCAATTACATTGCTGTCACACAGTCACAGCGCAGAGCAATATCGACCATCGGGAGAAATGCGATGTTAGTTGGGTTTCATAAAACTAAATAATAAGGGGCGGGTGGACCACACTGTATATATATCAGTTTCTTGTGGAGACGATAACTGCCGTAATTTTGTAATCACTTTGAATTTTTTACATAACATGTATCCCTATAAAATCTCGGTCGAGTTCGTTAATGGGCAAAATCGGTCGAAGGGGGTGAAAATGGGGGTCTTTTTTCGAAAAAGTGAAATTTCGCTATAACTCTCTTAATACGTGAAATATCGAATCCATTCAAAGTTCATAATATGTGTCGGATAAGTGCCAAAAATTTATGTCAAATAAGTTTTTTGATAGCACCAACCATTCAC
The DNA here is from genome assembly GCA_946902985.2 of Meconema thalassinum. NCBI lineage: Eukaryota > Metazoa > Arthropoda > Insecta > Orthoptera > Tettigoniidae > Meconema > Meconema thalassinum. Next base: position 185,745,690 of record OX336388.2, on the reverse strand, counting down.
CAAAGGGGTGGAAAAAAGTGGGTTTTTCGGGAAACATTAATCATATCTCTCTTAATAGGCACAATATCAAAACCGTACAAAATGGAAAATATTCCCCTAATAATTACCTAAAACTTTTGTCTGAAAGAATTTTTGTTATGACCCATCATTACGTCAAGGGATGAGAAAAATGATTTCGGAATTTCAAAAAATGCCAAGTGCCATCAGAGGTTACCATAACAACGCTTTTAAATTGATAAGGGATGATCTATCAGAGGTTGCCAAGACAACGCCACTGACGAGATCACATTCTTTTTAGCCTACTTTTCACACTTTTCTAAAATGAGGAAAAAGTAGACTTATGAGATCGATCCGGGAAAATGTGTCTGTCCTTCTGTCTGTCTGTCAGTCCTTCTGTCTGGCTGGCTGTGTGTGTGTGTGTGTGTGTGTCCCCCTATCAACTCCTAAACGGCTGCAGCAATCGAAACCAAATTTAGTATGAGTAAAGTTGTATACCGGAATATCTCAGGCCCATATTTGAAAAAGATGCCAGTGCTACCAACTGCTAAAAAAAACGCACTAGAAATTTGAGCTCCATGTTGGATATCTTGGAAGGTATACATGGGAGCTATTCTAAAATTGGCACACATGTAGATAATACTATTTCAGTTTAATTTCCAGGTGGCCATACATGACAGCGTTGCCAAAATATTTTTAAGCCTTCTGATAAGTCCAATTTTTAAATGCATATAACTTCTACACTATCAATTGGATTTCAACCAAATTTTGTATGTAATATGTGTACATAAACAGATATGACTGAGTGTATTCTTAAGAGGCACCAGGGCTGCCAACTGTTAATAATTGCTCTCTATTTTGTATCCAAATATATCAGGAAGTATGCAAGCCGACAGCTTTAAACTATGCACACGTAAATTACCTGACATTTTACATTAATTTGGAGTAACTTATATACGTCAGTTCTACCAACATGATTCTAAGCCTGCTGATAGGACCAATTTTTAAATACATGTAACTTCTATACCAACAAATGGATTTCATCCAAAATTGGCACAAAAAGATATAATATTTCAGATTATTTCTGACCAGCACTCGCATGACATTGTTGCCAACATGCTTTTACGTGTACTAATGGATCCAATGTCTAAATCCATGTAACGTCCTTTGAACTTCAACCACATTTTGTATTCTGTACCTTAGGAGATGGAAGTAAGAATATATTCAGTCACCAGAGCTGCCAACTGTATTGCTCTATTAGGCTACATTGTGCCTAGTATACCTTATTTCGAACTAATTAAGACATTTCGATATTACACTCTTAATTTCGTCATTATTCTCGATAGGTTCATATACTGTAGATTAATTTATGGCATGAATCTTAATTTTAAGAATAGTAGGCTCTTTAGTTCGTCACGGAACTTCTTGTTCCATCTGACTATGAGGGAAGCGGCTAACTGGTAGCATGCTGAACTTCTATGCCTATGGTCGCTGGTTCAAAGCCGGCCAAAGTCGCCGGATTTTCTAAGAGCGCTAAAAATCCGTCAGCATGCTTTCCTTCGGAGGGGAAGTTACAACGTTCGTTGCAAGTTGCTGGTTGCGGTGGCATCTAGCAGCCAAGTTCACAGCTAGGTGTCGTTGACGTTAGTATTTGGTACAAAATTAGGTACTACTACTTAAAATTGACCGTCTTCAGACCTTACCTGAATTACAGGCTAATACAGTTGTTACTGCAGCGCGAGCGGGTTGGAAAGGCTTGTTCGCTGCTTGCAAGCGTACGTTGGTTAGAAACCAAATTACGCTCGTCTTCAAGACCAGAACACCTTGAAGAATATTGATGTCTTTAATATCATATAGATCTGTTATCTCGGATTGCGTGCCGTCACTCGAACGAGTGGCTCACACTTTGAGTTCTAATGACCGACTGGCCACAACTTAATACATAAGAAGAGAGGAAGGAAGTTCATGCAGAAACTAGTTTAGTATGAAAAGGTTTATTCCACTCTGAAGTATTGATTTAAAAAATGATGTTACAATTTACACGTACATATATGGTTTTATGTTAAATCGCGATTTTACACTCTCACTATTGCGTCTGTGTTATGCTCTAAACACGGAGGCAATGATGATGAACAGCCTTTAATACACACAAGGGTAAATACCTCACATAGGTATTACCGTCAGAACAAGTTAGGTTATGGTGAAGAAAACTATATCTTCACTTCTCTAAATTATTATACATTTTCAGAGTGAAGTCTCCGCGATGCAAACTAACGATTTTGGAAATTTAGTGCTTACCTAGACCCAGCCAAATGGAGAAGATCGTTGTTGACATCTTCAACGTATGAGCTTAATACGTTGGGACAGCGCAAGGGCAGCTAAGTGCGGTTGTCGAAGTGCCCTTTCGATATTGCGACTGATGTAGCCTCTCGTAGATGGTGGGAGCAACTGACGCTCAGGGTAAAATTCACTAGTCTTTTATATGATTCAAGGGGACGCTGTTTACTCTGCAGCTGCAAGGGTTCGATTTCTCGGCCAGGGATCAAGCAGTAAACGTAATAAATTCTTTAGGTTTTATCTTGATGGCCCGGCTGCAGGCTCCGAGGAGGGGCTGTGCCTCTCTATAATTGTCACGGGGTCCAGGTCACCAAATTAATGTATCCTATCCCAATGGAAATGGCTAACATGCGTAAATAGCAATATCTGTCAGCGATATGGTGGTCTTCCAACCTCCGGGGTGGTACAGTGATAAAAGATCAAGAGATCAATGAAGGGGAGATATTGAGTCTGGTTCTCATGTTAGAAACTACAGGTCCAGCTATCTGATGGCTGTCGGTATAGATTGACATATTCATTTATCCAACAAGGGCAGCTGCGTGAGGACACACAGAAAAGGGGACATGTAGGGTTCTAACCCAATAACATTAATCTCAGGTTTATTGCTCTCAACGTCACATTGGAATCTGGGGTCATAATGAGGGGCGACAGTGCATGCTGGTGGGAACTCTGCTAGGGATATCTCGGTCCACTGCTACTGCATTACACAGTCATCACAAATAACACCGTTTATCAGACAGATTCTACGCACACCCAATGTACACGGGGTTACATGACCACCTTGTCGCAGCCCCTAAACTGAGGAACTAACCAACATCTCTGCGGGAGATAAAATTTTGCGTGAAGAAGTAACAGACTGTTAGATAGTTACACATTAGTTCCAAACCTTGCATAAGGACAGTGTGATCACAAGTATAAAAAATGAACCCCAAATGGCAAGAAGGTTACCATCCCCATAAGACAGTAAAATTTAAAAATATGCATAGAAACACTACAAAATGTTAACTAACCTCCAATTGTAAAATACTTTCTCGCAATAAATGAGGTCTGATCCTCCTACGAAAACCTGCATATTTTGCCTATTATAGCCTATCCCCTAGTTTGCCCGGTGAAATCTACCTCCGCCTTCCTGCGTGCCGAGAGGATTTTTTTTAATGAAATTTGTAATCCCATTTTTTTGCTGTAATTTCTAGTTGTTCAATTTGAAATTTAGCCTCTTCTATTGTATTTGCAAGTAATGCTAAATCGTCCGCAAAAGCAAGAGAGTTGAGTTTAATATTTCTACCGATCTTGATAGTTGGTTGACATTTCTTGTTCCATTCACGCATAACCTTCTCCAATGCATAATTAAACAACAATGGTGAAAGTCCGTCTCCTTGACAGAGTTCAGTTCTTATAGTGAATGATTCTGATAATTCACCTCTAAATTTAACTTTTGCCTTCGTATTTTTGAAAGTCATACTAATGAGGTTAACGAGTTTTTGGTGTAAGCCAAATTCTTTAAGGCTTTTCAGTAATGATTCACGATGGATACTGTTGTATGCTTTCTTAAAATCTACAAACGTGATGACCAGACCCTTATATCGAACTCTTTGGTGATTCATTATCCATTTTAAACTAATGATTTGATCCATACAGCCTCTATCTGGTCAAAATCCTCCCTGATATTCTCCAAGTTCTTGGTCGAGTTGTTTTTGGATTCTTGTGTATATAATCTTAGATAAAATCTTGTATGTAATATCAAGCAAGGATATCCCCCAATAATTATTTGGATCGGAGCGATCACCTTTCTTATGCAGAGGGTGAATTATCGCTGTATTCCATTCCTCGGGAAGCTTCTCCGTGTTCCAAATATCAATGATATATTTATGTAGGTTTTGAATAGTCTGATCATTAGCATTCTTCCATATTTCTGCTACTATTTGATTCTCTCCTGCTGCTTTGTAGTTTTTAAGTGCATTAATTGCTGTTTTCACTTCACTGTAAACTGGTGGTATAATCTTTTGTAATGGAGTATTATTTTTTGGGTTATGCAAGAGTTTAGTGCTTTTCAGTCGGTCAACACGAATGTACCCAAAAGAGATGGGTTATACCTTAATCCTGAAATAAATTACATGAGATTAATAAAACACTAGGATGACCAGTTTCGATCGTCAAGCGATCATCATCAGATCCATTACACTTAGGCTACAAAATCTATGTTTGAAATACAGGTGAAAATATTTACAATATGTACAATTATTTAGTTGCAGTATTGGTACTGCAACTGTCAGTGTATGCTAAATGCAGTATATATGTTAGGTGAAATGCTAAATGGTGATAGCTATCCGGAGATTGTACTTTACAGAGATTATATGGTTGTAAACTATGGTTAAACTATAAAATTTTAGGCTAACTACTTATCTGATTGTCTTCCGTACTACAGCTACTCGCAGTTTTCGTGCTCACTGGAACTCACTGTGCGGTCGACTGCGGTGGTTATCTTAACGACTGGTTTTTTCCTGCCTTCTCCCCCCTGCCCCTACGTGCTGTGGGGGAGTGATAGCGATGTGTTTATGCGAGGTGTTGCCAACCTAGATAAGATGTATGTTATTGAATGAGGTGGGTGTAATGGATCTCATGATGATCGCTTGACGATCGAAACTGGTCATCCTAGTGTTTTATTAATCTCATGTAATTTATTTCAGGATTAGGGTATAACCCATCTCTTTTGGGTACATTCGTGTTGACCGACTGAAAAGCACTAAACTCTTGTTTACTAAGGCAACACTGAAAATATGGCTTCAAACACCACAATGTTTTGGGTTATGGTTAAATTCTAGATGTTTCACAGGATCCTCACAAGTGAGTAACTCTTTAAAGTATTCTGCGAGGATGTTAGCATTATCTTGATTATTGTGTGCCATTTTTCCATTTTTATTTCTTAACATAAGTGTGGGAGGGGTAAACTTGAATGTTTTGTAATAGTCTCTTGTTTTATGCTTCCTCTGCAGTTCTAAGCATTTCCTTTTGATAATTTATTTTAATTCTCCTAATTTCTTTAGCTGTTTGTCTTCTGGCGTTTTCTTCTCGAGATTTTTCTGTTTTCCTCTGTTGATCATTTAACCATGCTTTGTGTCTTGTTTGAATTGCTTTGTCACATTCCCCGTTTTGTCTCTAATTTGTCATTTAAAAGTGTTTTCGATCTCTCTAAATATATTTTATTATTTATTAAGTAACTGGGATCATAATTTCTCCTTATTTTGAGACGATTACGATTGTGTTTCCTTTTTGGTGTTAATTTGATTTTTATTTTGGAGATATAATGATCAGAGTCAATGTCTACCCCACGGAGGATCGTGACATTATAAATGTCTTTATGATAATCTTTATCCATAGCAACATGATCAATTTGAAACTCTCCCAATTTTACGTTAGGGCATTTCCAGGTCATAAGTTTATGTGGTCGCCTCATAAATCTAGTGGTTTCCAAAATGAGTCCATGATCTGCAGAAAATTCAATTAATCTTTGGCCATTTTTGTTCGTTAATTTATGAGCTGGCCATTTTCCTACAACTGTACGATACTTATTTTCTCTGCCTATTTTAGCATTGAAATCTCCAAGTAAGATTTTTATATGTTCATCAGGGATCTTCGATAATAGTTGATCAAGTTCTTCCCAAAAGTTTTCAACTCCTTCTCCATCTTTACTGTTTTTGTCATTTGTTGGTGCATGGATATTTATTAAAGTATAAGTTTTATTCCCTACTTTAACTGTTAGAAGTGCCATCCTCGAAGAGTTTGAAGAAAAATCTTCGATTGAGTCTATTATGCTACTATCAACAAGAAAACCTACACCAAATTGGGGGACATTCTTCATTACTCTTTGTCCTGGAGGTCCTTTGTAGAGACGATAACCTCCTGATTCAATTGGGTCCTGATCTGTCTTCCTAAGTTCTTGTAAAGCCATTATTAAAATCCTATGTTGATCCTTCACATCAGTTAAATGTTTCAGCTTGCCCGCCTTACTTAGTGAATTAATGTTTAATGTTGCAAAACATGAAAATTTTCCTGATTTGTTGAACTTAAATAAGTCTCTTCTTACATTGTTGGGTTTGTCCATTGCGTGTGAGGTGTCTGTCGATTCTCTGTTGGACTTTCAGGCGGTCCGACTCGCCTAGGTCTTCTACGTGACACCCAACCGATTCCGAATGGTGCCTTTGTATAGATATTTGTTGTTGTTTGTCCACAGCGGTGGATTTATTCATGATAAGACTCATCATCATTGATTGTCTGATCATTGATCAATGTTCTGACCGTGGTCAGGAGTTACAATCTTATCCCAGATGTGATCTGGGAAGGTGATGTTGACGTTGGCTAAAAATGTTATTTTGTTATCTATGGAAGATGGCAACCCGCTGCTCTTTTGTTTTAAAATAAAATAAAATCTACACTGCGGTAAAGTCGTTACGTGAAAAATAAGTGTATGTTATGTCTGTTTTATTTATTCAATCGAACAATACAATCTAATAGAATCTAATGAGCTAAGAGGATCGTGAAAATCCGGAAATAAGAATTAGCAAGACCAGCGTCCCAGCAAACGATGACTGAAGAAGATAGTGCGGGTGAGCTTAAAGGTTTTACCATTCTAAAATATGCAGAAAACTATATTTTATGGGAGCTAGATTTAACAACGCTGCTCCAATCCAGGTATCTCCTATCTTTCCTGAAAGGAACTGCTACAAAACCAGATACGGATAAGGCAAAGGAGTTGGAACAATGGGAGGCCAAGGATGCCAAAGTTAGGTACTACATTCTCAAGACAATAGATTACTCTTTGAAACCTCTAGTGCTAACTTGTGAAACGTCAAAATCGATGTTCGATCTCCTAACAAAAATATACAAGAGAGACACCGAACAACAGAAGTATCAGCTATTGTCATCTTTCTGCGGATACAAGTATGATAACAACAAAACTCTCATGCAAAATATATCTGAAGTAAGAAATCTAGTGGCAAGACTCAGGAGTCTAAAAGAAGACATTAGTGAACAGATGGTAATCACCAAAATAATTACCACTCTGCCAGGCCAATACAGATATTTTAATACAGTGTGGGAGGCCACACCCGCTGCTGAGAGAACCCTGTAAAATCTAATTTCAAGACTTATGATACAAGAAGAATCAAATACAACTGTAGAACTCAAAGTAGCTTTCAAGACTGAAAAGAAATCCAACAATCCAAGTCAAGTGAAATGCTACAAGTGCAACGAGATTGGACATAAAGCTAACAACTGCCCTCCTAACAGGCAAGACCAGGGAAGGCCAAAACAGAAGCAACAGCAGCAAGCTTCAGGAAAAAGTGATCTACAGTGTAAAAGTTGTAATAAAGGTGGACACAAAACCTCTGACTGCTATGCAGGTAAAATGTTTGAACCATGCATATATTGTGGGTTAGACAATCATCCAGATTGGAATTGCCACAGAGAGAGGATTCGCAAAAAAGGGGTTCAAAATAGAGAAAAGGAGCTATACGTGGTTGAAAAACAATGCCATACAACAGAAGAAAACTCTGGAGAAGAGTTTGTTGTGGATAGTGGATACACGAGCCATATGACCAAACAAGATGGGCTGCTCACCAACAGGAGAACAACTGAGCCTCGAAATATAAAAGTTGCAAAGAAAGGTGGGACTATGGTCACTGAACTTGAAGGAGACATTGAAATCAAACATATATTTCAGAGTGTCTCATATGTGCCTGAGCTGAGTAGAAATCTACTGTCAGTGAACTGTGTCACAAATGGAGGTGGAACAGTTCTGTTTAAAGGCAACCAAGTTAAAATATTTGACAAGAATGAAAATGTCTTAATGACAGGCAGTAAAAATGAAGTAGGTCTGTTCGTGATAGACATGAAAAACAACTTGGAAGCTCACCGCCATGATGTGGCATCGGAAGATGGGCCATATCAGTACAAGATATCTGAGAAACTGCCAGAACTCAGGCAAAGACTACCAAGCAGCCTGTCAAAATGTGAAGAAATCAAGTGTGATGTGTGCACAGAAGCTAAACAAGTAAGAGTTCCTTTCAATACTGTGAGAGCTAGAGCTACACGCCCATTGGAGATAATACATAGTGATGTATGTGGAAAGCTTGATCCACCAACATACAACGGCAAAAATTATTTTATGACAGTGCTAGATGACTACACCCATTTTCTGAAAGTGTACCTTCTAGAGACAAAGGATGAAGCTGAAGAATATCTGCAGGAATATATCACTACAGCTCAAGCTAAATTCAACATGAAAGTGCACAAACTGAGGATTGACAATGGTGGCGAGTACAACAGTGATTTCTTCAAACATTGGTGCAAGAAAAATGAAACAGTGCTGGATAACACAGTTCCTCATACTCCAGAACTGAACGGTAAAGCGGAGCGCATGAACAGGACCCTGCTTAATAAACTTGATGCCCAACTAGAAAATGACATGTGGGGAAATGCCGTTCAATCAGCAGCATATCTCCTCAACAGGAGTCCATCCTCCACCTGTGAGAAGACACCTGCAGAACTATGGTATGGCAGGAAACCAGTCCTGTCAGGAATGTTCATCTTCGGGCAAGAAGTGTACTCAAAAGTAGTACGAACAAGAAACTAAACAGTAGAAGCAACAAAGGAATATGTGTGGGATACACAACAAATGGTTACAAGATATTCAACAATGCAACCAAGAAAATCTACACTTCCCATGACATAATACCAGTCTATGAGCCTGAGAAGAGAACAGCCCCAGCATCAGTTGTCACTGTGGAAGATTTTGATGAGGATGAAAAGGAAGATGAAATAAATAATCAAGAACAAGAAGACAACGAATCAGAAGAAAGTGAAGATTCTAGTAGTGAAGAAGAAGAAGAAGATGGGGATGAAGAACAAGAGGATCAACAACCACGCCAAGAAAATGAACAAAACCAAAGAGGAAATGTACGTCACGAAAACCAAAGAGTGGATGAAGAACAAGGAAGACCAAGAAGAGAGAGAAAAAAGCCTGCCTGGCACAAGGATTATTATATGGGCTCTGAAGATGAAGAAAATGAAGCTCTACTAACGTATGAAGATTGCATGGAAAACGCTGAAAAGAAACAGTGGGAAAAGCCATCCAAAAAGAGAAAGAATGTCGTGAAAAGAATAATACTTGGACAATGGTTCCAGAAAGATATGCCAAAGGCAACAAAATAATAACTAGCCGATGGGTATTTAAACTAAAAGAAGATGGAAGATATCGTGCTCGAGTTGTAGCTAAGGAATGTCAGCAAAAAAAGAATGCTCTAGACTTAAGTGACACATATTCATCAGTTGTGAGAATTCAGTCCCTCAGAGTTCTACTCGGCATAGCAGCTATAAGAAAATATGTGATCAAGACATTTGACATAAAGTCAGCTTTCCTGTATGGAGATCTCAAAGAAGAAGTATTCATGAGACCACCACAGGGGTTTAATCATCCGGGCAGTGATTTCCTAAAGACTGTACATCTGGAACAAACAAAATCTGACAGATGTGTCTTTACTAACAAGAAAAATACCCTATTCATTGCCCTTCATGTGGACGATGGATTGATTATGGGCCAAACAGAAGAAGAAGTGGAAAAACTGCTGAAAAGACTGAAGGAAACTTTTGAAACTGATGTGTGTGACCGTCCAAAACAATATTTAGGCATAAACCGAGAGATTCAGCAAGATGGAATCTCACTGTCTCAGAAGAACTACTCTGAACAGATAATAGAACGCTTCAAGCTAGGAAAATCCAAACCCAAGTCAACCCCAATAGTGAAGAAAAAAACAACATCTGCTTTAAAAGAAGAGTTTGCTTATAGAGAGGCCGTTGGCAGCTTACTGTATATGTCTACCAAGACTAGACCTGACATCAGTTTTGCTGTCAATCATGCAAGTAGGCATACCACTGATCCTTCTCAAGAAGATGTCATAAATGTTAAAAGAACAATAAGATACTTAAAAGGCACTGCCACAAAAGGGATTAAGTATGTTGCAAAGAAGCAGATCTACTGAAAATTGAAGCATTCTCCGACTCTGACCTGGGAGGAAATCAAGATAGAAAGAGCACAACAGGATTTGTAATAAGATATGCAAATGGACCTATTGCCTGGTGCTCCAAGAAACAGAATACAGTGGCACTATCATCGGCTGAAGCTGACTATGTGGCTGCAACAAAATGTGTAGCACAGCTGAAGTACATCACCACATTTGTTCATGAACTGCTCAACAGAAAGCCAACAGTGACTTTGTTCATGGACAATATGAGTGCCATTAATATGATCAAGTCTGGGCAGCTCACTCTAAACAGCAATCACATTGACATAAAATATCATTTTGTCAGTGATGAGTTGAGCAAATGATGGTTCAAGATAAAACCACAGTATAGATATCATTACAGTATGGACACTTCGGCAAAACCGGAAAAACGGATTTTCAAAAAAACAATTGATAAGGGGGAGCACCAATACACCTGTAAGCCGCTAGGTAGCACCACTTATGGACAAACACATGATAAACAGCTGGGTGCTGAATGTATATTTTATGTAATTTATTTAACTTTACTTCAACACACTAGCTCTCTTTATAATCAGATACCGTAGTTTAAGAAAATAAATAACAAGAAAATAGAAAGTGTTAATATTACCGAGTTCTAATTCTAAGATGTTTGTGATTTAGGTAATGTTTAACACCACATTCCTTCAGTCCTGTGGTGTCGCATTGTGATTGCATCGTAACGATGAAAGGTTATGATATGTTTTAATGATTAAATTAACACTCAATATATTGAAAAGTGTGGGGGAAATGTGGATTTTGTTTCTTAAACTTTTGTGGTCTGAGATAATGCAATTGAAGTTTTCAACAGTGACTATAAATAAGTGTTAATTTTTAATGTTCTCAGCTTCCTAACGTAAATACCCGGGAATTTATTTAGTCAATAAAAAAGTCCTGTTGATGTGTGGGGACAGCCTTATTATGCAGTGTTATTTTCACATTTCATGATATGCCTAGGCTACTTCTTACTCCTCATTTCTTAGCCTACTCACACTTCCATTCATTATCTTGTGTTCCAAGAATAATTCCATACAGGTAGCCTACTGTACGTTATGTGCTACGGAATCTCTTTCCATTACCTTTATTAGTTCCACGTCTTTGTGGGGCTATAGGGATGTAGCGGGAGAAAGTTCGCGCCAGATAGCGCTCGTGTAGTACTGTGTAAGCGCAAGGCGATCGTCTTATGTTTCTCCCAGTCAGCTGCGAAGAATGTATAAATTGTGACCGAGTTTTCTAAGCTAAAGTAAATTATATCTTTTTTAATTTTACTCCAAGACTATATTAATTAATTCTATAGGTATATCTCCTAATATATTATGGACGATTTTCAGCGTTTAAGCGTTAAACAGCTGCAAAATGAGCTACGGACTAGAGGCACTAAAACTAGCGGGAGGAAGGAAGAATTAATGGCCTACAGCGGTAATAACAAAATTCTAACACGCTTTATTATTCAAATAATGAATATGATTCAGCATGCTTTCTCCTAAAGATTACAATTACTAGAGTATTGTAGGCCTATATTGATAAATATATCTCCATAAGACTTAAATCATAAACAGAGATTTAAATATTCACTTGCTCCCCCTGCTTACAGACTTCGATTCTTGTATTTCTTTTTAGGTTGATAGCTTACATGAAACTGTCGTGTTTTAAGGTAAACATAATCAAAGAAAGTTGATACCGGTAATGTGTACCTCGAAAATGCATCGCAACGATTGGTTCTTATGTAATTTTGTCAATTTCTCAATAAGAATCGTTCCCTTACCCCTGGAAAAGGACTTGGGGGCACAATTTTTTAAAAGTTTGAGAATCCCTGCTTTAGAGCCTCGAACTGTTTCCATTCATTTGACTATGTCACAAGAATGTACTGTAGAAGTCAGTCGCTACCACATTCTCCGTCGGGCAGATGAAAGTTGACGATTAATTCTGATTTCAAGAAACCAACCATAATACGTTTGTGACTGTTAATGTTGCGACATTTATTCTTGAAGTATTTGACCGAGTAGCCTAATGATGTCTTTGAAAATGGGAGTCAGAAATGTTACTTTCATTTCTTCGTGTATATTGACGATTTCTTCCCGTACTTCAATGGAGATGATTTCTGCAGATTCCGATTTTGTAGGCTTATAGTGATAATCCGGCAATTTTCTTGTGTATGGCCTCTTCCTAAATAATTAGTTTTGTTGTGTTCGTGGTCCACCGAAAAACCGATGGAACAGCGCCCGGTTTTTATCTTGCTCTCTGACCTTCAGATACAAACGCATAAATTCAGTGGTTGTTATCGAAATGTCTATTCAGTTTATAGATACAAAACAGGAATTATTTCCCTTTGTAAGTCACACTAATCCAACACAGTTTTCGTGAAGTCATCGGGTTGTAAATGATGGAAACACACTTTAATATATTCGGTCAGATTTTTCTCACCGAAATGTTTCCTTCAGATAACATGTGACCATTTCTTCCCCATTTCTTTATTTTGTGGAAATTGGTGAAACGAAAACGGACTTCCCTGATTTTTGCAAAGAGGAACACTGCAATAGCTTGGCATAGTCACGGAAATAATAATTTAAACAACTTAAATTCGTACATATTAGCGGCATGAGAACACAGGAGACAAATGAAGTGCGCCGTGCGCTTACCCAGTACAACAGCAGTGCGCTCTGTCGGTGCTAGTTCTATACATCCCTAGACTATACATTTACTGGTAGATTGTTTTGTTTAGCCTACAGATGGCCTAAAATTAAGTAAAGTAAAGCTGAAATACAAGCTCAGGGCTTACAGTAAGTAAACCGGCCAACCACCCTTCGTATAGAGGCCTGCTTCTTTAATCCTAGAAGCCAAGGTCAAACCCAAATAATCTCCTCCATTGGGATTCCTAAAGTCATCATATAGTTTTGGACTGAGTTTTGATTCTTGGTTAATGCATGTTAGAATTTCAGAGTTGCATCCAGTGGTTCAAATTCCAAGTATAAAAAAGAAAGGTTATGTGGCTTATGATCACGAGAGCCACGTAAAGCTACAAGTTTGCTTTGCTTCCTGCCGCTAGTGAATGTAATAAAGTAATATAACTGGTGAATAACACTATGTACAATGGTGTTGCCAATCAATCAAGCAAAACACTCAGTCCTAAACTTGCTCTAACCATAGCTTAACACAAATCAGTTCTAACTTTAACCCTGTCACGACTAATAAGTTGCCATCTAACCGCACCGCACTTTTTACTTGTCAGTGGTATGTCTACTCCTTATTTTTCCCATTCTGCAGGATTGGAGATGAGTTTTCCTTACGATGGTTGGTTTTTACACCTGGATGAGAGAAATGTTAGGCTCATAATGCTGTGTTGCTTTTGGAGAGGCCTGGTGCAGGTCATTCCAGTTGGTACCTGTAAGCGACATGTACATCATAGTAGAATTAATGCTGGTCATCAGGAGGCCTATATGCCATAGCTTCAGTTACTAGGCCTACGTCAAGAGTTAACAAAGGGCTATCGTGGTGTAATCAGTTCACACTCTGCGCAGAGTGCTGGGATTCAGTTTCAAGTCGCAACAGCAGTCTTATTTTAAACACTAAAGTTTCAAAGTATGTATATTTTTATTAATGCAGACAATGGCCATGTACTTTTATTTTCAGGACGGGTCAGGGAAGGGTTATTGGAGGGAAATTGGCCGTGGATATATTGAAAGAAACCGACCTGGCATTTGCCTGGCGGTGAAGATGGGAAACCACGAAAACCATTTTCAGGATGGTCGATGTGGGATTCGAACTCACGCTCTCCCGATGCCAGCGAGGCACGAGGTAGCACGTTAGCGCTCACGGCCACCGATGCCGGTTCAAAGTATGTATGCCTCTTGGTAAGCTATAATCTGGAGTCATTTATATAATCATATTTTTTGACATACTGTATATATTATAGTTCCTACTAGGACCTATTTGGTCTATGACCCGTGTACTTGTGGGTGCATGGTATTTGATCATCAGTGTTGTGGTGAATGTAATGTAATTGTTGTTTTAAGCGGCGGAACTTCGAGGTCATCTGCTCCTAGTGTGTTGTGGTGACTAGCAGTGTTTGTAACTTGAACAGTACTCAAAATAAGGTTTTACATGTTGCGATTTAGTGTTTTGCTATGTTACTATCCTACCAGCGAATTGTTACCGGTGGCGGAAATCGAAACTAATGCGCTCCGCCCAGTCACACGCCTGCGATAGACGTGCAGTTGTCACCAGCGAAACCTCATCACACGTCATTTGTGTACATGATTCGTGTTGGGTCGTGCGATGTGTTATCATTGTATGACTGTACATGCGTTCCCCCTCTTGCTCCGCAACCGCTCGCGGCAGCCATAACGATGCGAGCTGATGTAATGCATACACAACAGCAGTGCTCCACGTCTAGCAGTAACAATTCCCTGGTAGGGTAGTATGTAATGACATTCAAAGAGAAACAACACACAATATGCTGTGCAAAAGAGACAAACACTAAAAGAATAACAAAAGTGGCAATCTTTTTCATGTTTGGGCATATCAATACCATGTATGGCCACCACGAGCCCTAAGGCATGCTTGCCGACAGAGAGGCATACCGAACTACGAACCAACCGGGTTTGGGGAAGATTATCCCACTCTTGGAAAGCAGCTTCAATCAGTTGCTGAATGTTTATTTGTTTGTGAGAGGATTGGGACAGTGCGAAACTGCACTCCTAATCTCTTTCCATGCATGTTCGATACTGTTCACATCCGCAGAATATGCAGGCCACTCTATTCTCCGTATGCCTTGCATCTGAAGGAACTGATTGACCACCCTAGCTCGATGGGCATTATCGTCCACTAGTGTAAAGCCCTCACCCATTGTGGCAGCGAATCCTGTAACGACAGGTTTGAGGATGTTGTCTCTGTATACCAGACCGGTCATGTTCCTGTGGATAGGAATTAGAGGCGTACGTCGACCAAACATGATCCCACCACAAAACATGACTGAATTTCCTTGCTGTTAGAGGCGTTCCTGGATGAAGAGCTTGTGAAATCTCTCACCCACCCGTTGCCACGCTCGTATGCTCCTTGAAGGAAGTTTGATAATAATTGTGAAGAATATACTCTGGTGGACTGTAATTTAGTGCTGGGAT
Source organism: Meconema thalassinum (assembly GCA_946902985.2). Classification (NCBI taxonomy): domain Eukaryota; kingdom Metazoa; phylum Arthropoda; class Insecta; order Orthoptera; family Tettigoniidae; genus Meconema; species Meconema thalassinum. The sequence goes on along the minus strand of OX336388.2, from coordinate 185,730,161 downwards.
TTCAAATCACTGGACTTCTGTGGAACATTTAAACTAATTATATTATATTACACAGTTATATACAATACATGTTGATACATTAATACACTGTCACTCGTTCGATATAGTCTTCCAAGTTTGCATAGCAGCAGGTCTGCAGCACCTTTCACCCCGTGGTGACTGGTTTGAGCACAATAGTGGCACTGGCGAAAGAATGTACGGAACTTGGGGAGCGGGGTGAAGCAGGTAGCAAGCCCACCCCTCCCGACCAGTGGAAAGAACGGGATTCTGCCACAGGCAAGGCGAGGCTTGGCGAGCCGTTTAACACTTGTTCCTAAACATGCCGCCCGCCAAAAAAGAGTTTAACACTTTTTTCCAGAAACAGTCACCTGAAATATAACACCAACAAACAAACGAGCACAAAGCAATGAACATAGTTAGTTAGTCAAAACACCACCTTCACAAATGCCGTTGTCTGGCATGGGAAGTGGGCAAAGTTTTGTAATGGGTCTCTTGAATGTACCGGAAGAGGTACGTATAGTGGCAACACGTACGAGCCCATCAGCTCCAGGGTGGACCTGATCAACCACTGCAAGCTTCCAGCACAGTGGGGGAAGTTTGTCTTCTTTCACGATCACCAGCGTGCCTGCCTGGACGTTGCGCCCTTCCTTCTTCCATTTTCCTCTCTGTTGTAGATGGGACAAGTAGTCGGTTGACCACGCCTTCCAGAATCCTTGGAACTGTCTTTGGATTTGCTGCCATCTGGAAAGCAAGCTTACACGCACATTACTCAGATCTGGTTGGGGTAGTGCTGTGATTGGTCGGCCAATGAGAAAGTGACTAGGGGTAAGGACAACTAGGTCGTCGGGATCATCGGATGCCGGGACTAGAGGCCTCGAATTGAGACATCCTTCGATCTGGGTTGTGAGTGTGGACTATTCCTCGAAGGTAAGGTATGCGGTGCCCATCACTCGCCGAAGATGGTGTTTAAAAGATTTGACACCTGCCTCCCATATTCCTCCAAAGTGCGGAGCTTGAGGAGGAATAAAATGCCACTGAATTCCTTCACTGCTTGCAAAGGTTGATAGATCACGTTTATGCTGTCCCTCGTTGAACAATCTTCTTATCTCCTCCAGCTCCCTATTGGCTCCAACGAAATTTCTGCCGTTATCAGAAAACACATGGGCTGGCCTGCCTCTACGGGATATGAAACGCCTTAGAGAAGCAATGAAGGCCTGGGTAGTCATACTGCTTACAATTTCTAGATGCACTGCCCTAGTAGAAAGGCATACGAAGAGGGCTACATAACACTTGATTTTGGATCTGGTTTTGCGAGAGCCTGCCTTTATGTAGAATGGTCCCGCGTAGTCGATTCCGCAGTGTATAAATGGATTGACTGGAGTTACTCTGTAATTCGGCAGTTGACCCATTAGTTGTTCAGCGTTTTTTGCCTTAAGTTTGTGGCAGATAATACAAAAATGAATGATGTGACGAATCGTACTCTTGCCATTAGGTATCCAGTACTGCTCACGTAGCGACGACAGTAGTAGTTGACATCCAGCATGAAGCAGGCGTAGATGTTCATTTTCAATGATCAGTTTAGTTAGGTGATGCCTTGGCGGTAAAATTATCTGATGTTTCTGGTTAAACGGAAGATCAGATTGTTGTAGTCGACCACCTACTCGAAGGAGTTTTTGGTCACAGAGGAAAGGATTCAGAGGTAGTAACTTGCTTCCTTTACTAATGGCCCTTGTCATCCGAAGATCGTTAATTTCTGGACCATATTCTGAAGCTTGGGCTATTTTGATGCATGCATGTAATGCAACACGCAGTTCTTCGAACTCCAACTCACCCGTTTTTCTTTGAATGCGAGGATGTCTGGCATTTGCGGCAAATCTGATACAATATGCCGTTACTCTCGTGAGACGCGTTAACTTGGAGAATCGCTTCATGAAATCATCTTGAGGTTGAGCTGCTATCAGGCTAACAACAGGTTTTTTTCTGTTCTGGGACGTCCTGAGGTATTATTAAAGGGGCTGATGTAGGCCAGGATGCCGAATGCTTCATAAGCCACGACGGTCCGTTCCACCACATGGCGTTGGAAATGAGAGTTTCTGGAGTCACCCCCCGAGAAATCATGTCAGCAGGGTTATCAGCTGAGGCAACGTGTTTCCAGTCCCTAATCGATGTGGTTTGCTGAATTTCCGCAACTCGATTGGCAATGAACGTCTTCCAGCGGTTGGGAGACGCTGCAATCCAGGCAAGAACTATTGTGGAATCTGTCCAGAGATGAACGCTAGTGACATTCAGGTTTAGGATTGAGTTGACCTTCTTAATCAGCCGAGATAAAAGTAGGGCTCCACACAACTCTAGGCGGGGTAGAGAAACGCGCTTCAATGGTGCAACTCTGGATTTAGCACTCAACAGTTTCGTAACGCAGTCTCCATCTTGAGTTTCAGATCTAAGATAAATGCAACAACCATATCCCTTCTCAGATGCATCCGAAAAGCCATGTAGTTGTATGTTCAACGGAGTTCCCCTTGCCAATACAAGTCTGTCGATCCGAATTTGGTTGAGAAGTGGAAGTTCGCCGCACAACTTCTGCCAACGATGAAGTAGCTCTGGTGGTAAAATTTCATCCCACCCTAGACGTAGCTGCCACAGTTGCTGTAAGAAGAACTTGCAGGAGATGATGATTGGACTCACTAGCCCAAGTGGGTCGTAGATTGAAGCTATGGTTGATAGTACCTTCCGTTTTGTTACTGGGTTGCGTAGTTGTAAGTTGCCGTTTACGATTTGCAGTTGGTCACTAGCAGGATGCCAAAGCAAGCCTAATGTCTTAATGTTTTCCCCATTATCTAGTTGAAGTGGGAGCTGGGTTTCTCGCCACTCCGAAGGAACTGCTTCAAGTAGTCGGGGATGATTCGAACACCATTTTCGTAGCTGGAACCCTCCAGTTTGTAGAAGGTTGATGAGTTGATTTTGAGTGTCTAACGCGTCCTCGACGGTCGCACTTCCAGACATACAGTCATCAATGTAGAAGTCTCTCTGTAAAATCTTCGCTGCTTCAGGAAAGCTGTCTGATTCTTCCATAGCGAGCTGTTGGAGGCATCTAGTGGCGAGGAAGGGTGCTGACCCTGTGCCGTAGGTGACGGTGTTGAGCTGGTAATGTTTTACAGGATCTTCTGGGGATGATCGCCACACGATTCTCTGAAGTCTGCGGTCATGACTATCAATCCTTATCTGCCGGTACATCTGTCGAATGTCTGCCGTAAAGCATATTTGGTGAGTGCGAAATCTGGTGATAATGGACCAGATATCTTGCTGGATTGTCGGACCAACCCTGAGGATATCATTGAGTGACCGTCCGGTGGTAGTACTGGCAGAGGCATCGAATACAACCCTGGTTTTTGTAGTTGAACTTGACTCATTGAACACTGGATGATGGGGCATGAAGTAGCTCTGTTCCTCCTTATCAGACGCCGTGGTTATAGGCTCCATATGCCCTAGAGTCTCGTACTCTTCTAAAAAGCTGACGTAATCCCCCTTCAACTGAGGGTTTCTTTCAAGGCGTCTTTCGAGATTGTGAAACCGTGACGTAGCCATTGTTAGTGAGTTTCCAAGTTCTGATGGTTTTCCACAGAGTGGGAGTCGTACCGTGAATCTACCTTCTGCATCCCGCCTGACTGTGTCAACAAAATGCCTTTCACACTCGATTTCATCATTCGATCTGATTGGTTGCGTGATCTCTTCTAATTCCCAGAATCGTTGAAGTTGCTGGTCGAGTGAATAGTCATTCATAGTGAAGAACGACTGTACAGGTGGTGAACCCGGACCGCTCGCCTTATCCATTTGAAACTGTCCCGCTACAATCCAACCGAATTCCGTGTTTTGAAGAACTGGATAGGGTCCGCTCCTCGTGCGTCTTTCAGGCCTAAGAAGATCAAAAAATATCTCTGCCCCGATTAACATATCAATCTGACCTGGTTGGTTGAAGCTGGGGTCAGCTAAGGTCAGTTCTTCGGGAATTTGCCAGTCTTGATAGTTAATGTATGATCCTGGCAATTCAGCTGAAATTCGTGACAATACAGCACAATTAATAACTACTTGATAGTTGCTAGTAATGGAATGCACCTCAATGTTTGCACTATGATGCGACTCTGCGTCGATACTACTTATACCCTGGATTGGAATTCTATTCCGTACCTTCTTTAAGTTCAGTCGTTGTGTGCAGGCAGTCGTGATGAAGTGTGCTTGACTGCCCGAGTCTAGTAGGACTCGGCAAGTCTGAAGTTGGCCCTCCCCATCACGCACTTTTACTAATGCAGTCGAGAGCAATATATGAGTATGCGGTTTAATTTTCAGTGAGCAATAGGACGCTGTGTCGGCACGTTGTTGCGTAACAATAGAGTTGTTGGGTCTTGCCTGTTGCCTATCATGCGTGTTATCAGGCGGCCGTGGGGTAGGAGAACGACCAGTTCCTCGGTTGCGGTGAAGTAGTGTGTGATGCTTCAAACCACAAGAATAGCAAGAACCTGAAGAACAATCACCAACAATGTGACCATGTCTCAAACAATTTGTACACAATTTATGCTGTTTGGCAAATTCTGTTCGTTGTGCAACACTAACACTGGAAAAGTCTTGACATTTATAAAGAGGGTGCACGCCAGTACAAAATAAACAATTATTGTTACTTGAAACATACACTTGTCTGACTTGGTTCGTGAGCTTCTTTCTAGTGATGTTTTGAGTGGTAGAATTGACAACTGGGGTAGGAATTCGGTTACCATTGATTAATTCTAGGGCTTGACATCTGTCCTCTAAAAATTTACTTAGCACTTCCAGTCTTGGGAATTGTGGATTTGATGACGACAGCTCCCACTGTTTTCTGCTGACGTCATCAGTCTTTTCAAGAATTAATTGCGCTAGAAGGATTTCGTGAAGAGGGATTTCAAGTTCAAGTGCATTTAAGTTACTTGATACCTGATTTAGAAGTGCTCGTAACTCTGTGGGTGATTCATTGTGTACACGTGGAAGGTTCAGCAAGTTGTTGATGTGTGCTGTGGCAATTAATCTAGGATTATTGTATCTCTGACAGACAGTTTGCCAAGCAATTTTAAAATTAGGACCTGTTATGGGAAGGTTCTTAATCTGGCCATGTGCTTCGCCCGTTAATGAAGATAACAAATAGTGGTATCGTTGTATATCGTCAATTGCTTGATTGTTTATTACCAGGCTAGTAAATGTGTCATAAAAATGACGGAATTCAGTGACCTGTCCCCCGAAGGAAGGTAATTTAATTGTAGGAAGTGTCAGCTCTCTCTTGCCGGAACTAGACTGACCATCACTTTTAGTACTCGAAGGATTGTTCTGTTTTGATCGTAACTCTACGCTATCTTCAATTAACGTGGTCATTTTATCAACGAGATCATAATACATAGTCTCAAAAGTATTCCTATCTTCACTGTGGTCCTCGGATTCGTCTTCTAATTCTAATCTCTCCTGCGCGTCTTCATACTTCTGCCTTAATTTTGGTAGATCGTCTAACCTTGCCCTTATTGCGTTTATACTTGACCCTGGTTGGAAACTCTTGACGAAGTTATGTAAACGAGTAATATTTGCCTTTGCGAGGCCCCTAGTCTTTACGAGAAGTGCTTTCAATTTAGGATCCATAATGGGAATAGCATACAGGAATACAGGTAACCAGAAATGAGTATGTACTTACCGAAGCTGCTTAAAGTTGAATTCCTTCCATGTGAAATGTCTCGAGGTTCAATATGCACCACTGCGCGCTGTAGTTAATACGAATCATCGAAGAAACACACGATTACCGCTCATACTTCGCGTTGAGGCTACCGTAACAATGCACAACGCGAGGCATCGATATGAAATGATGCACGAGCTCATAACACACGTCCGTTGTTCCACAGAAATCCGGCCGGTAGGACCATGAAGGAAGTTTGATAATAATTGTGAAGAATATACTCTGGTGGACTGTAATTTAGTGCTGGGATTTCAAATCACTGGACTTCTGTGGAACATTTAAACTAATTATATTATATTACACAGTTATATACAATACATGTTGATACATTAATACACTGTCACTCGTTCGATATAGTCTTCCGAGTTTGCATAGCAGCAGGTCTGCAGCACCTTTCACCCCGTGGTGACTGGTTTGAGCACAATAGTGGCACTGGCGAAAGAATGTACGGAACTTGGGGAGCGGCGTGAAGCAGGTAGCAAGCCCACCCCTCCCGACCAGTGGAAAGAACGGGATTCTGCCACAGGCAAGGCGAGGCTTGGCGAGCCGTTTAACACTTGTTCCTAAACACTCCTGTTGTATGGATTTCTTCTCACACCCAAATACGCAATGCCATGATGTACAACCTACTACATGAAACAACAAGCATTAGCATAGCCACCTGGCTATGGCTTCATGACGGCAGAGAATCCCAATCTACGTGCTCCAATAGAGGAACAGTTTGGCTATGGTTCGAGCAGAAATAATATGATAATGCACCGGATGTTACAGCCATTCCAATAGACCAAGGGGCACTATGAAGCAATCTGGCCACCATGTTAGACAACTTCTGTACATCGACTGCAATCTGTTGTTTCATTTGAGGGGCCTGGACATCGTGGTCATTTAGCCCCGTGTACTTGGGCGAGTGTGGAATTTTGACTGATACCTGTGTTGGGCGTGTGTGGAATTTTGACTGATAACCTGTGTTATTGTGATGCCTGTCTTAGTATGTGTATTTGCAATTCAGGTGAGGATTGGGAAGGAGGCGGCCTTGGCTTTAACTTAGGAACCATCACAGCATTTGCCTGCAGTAGAAGTGGGAAACCTCGGAAGACCACTTCCAAGATGGCTGAGGTGGGAATCAAACCCTCCTCTTCTCAGTTGTGCCTCACGAGGCTGAGTGTGTCCTGTTGCAGCCCTCAGAACAGAATTACATTTCTTGGCAGAGCCGGGAATCAAACCCAGACCTCTGGGGCAACAGCCAAGAATGCTAGTCACTACGCCACAAGGGGGTCCATGACTGCAATCTGGATCCTCTGTAAATATTCTCAGAATTGCCCAGTAACTTCACACATAGTATGGATAGTTATTGTTGTTTAAGGGGCGGAACAGCAAGGTCATCTGTCCCTCTTAACACAGAATAATACAAATTTTAGTTGAGTTAACATTTATAGGTGGATGCCTAATATTAATAAAACAAACAAAAAATAATATATATGGAATAAACATTCAGAAAAGGAAAAGTTCTTTGAGCAAACGCACATACAGGTACAGTATTTTTCTCACCAAGATACGATGAACTATATTATTAGTAGGGCCATGATTCTTATGCAAGATATGTTTACGTAATAGTAATTATGTGTGAGTCCTCCAGAGAGACTCGTGCGGTTATTTTTAAAGTTAACACCCATATGCATTCTAAGAAGACTATTGAAACCGTGGTCTCCGAGCTACCATTAAAACGAAACAAACAAACAAACAAACCCCGTGGTTCTACAGTCCATGAAGGGCCTAGGTCTACCAAGCGATCGCCACCCAGCCATTTGGCCTGCAGATTATGTGGTGACGCGTGGTGAGCGCCTCGGGTCCCCTCGGCCGTTAATCTTGGTCTCCATGAGCGTGGCGCTGCCTCACTGTCAGCTATTCAATTGTCCTTGCGAGGCTGTGTGCACCCTGTTCCAGCCCTCACGCCGGTTTCTTAAATCCCTGATGGAGCCTGGAATCGAACCCGAGGTCTCCTGGTGCGAAGCAGGCGCGCTACCCCATCACCACCCGAGCTATATTACTTCATTAATTGGGCATGCAAAATAATTTGGAGATGGAATGTTTGGTGCGTGGAGCATAAAGCAGGCTTTGCCTGGTTGAGGGGAAGGGGAATCAGAAACCATAGAGATTCACTTCTATTATGACCAAGAGGTGGATTAGAATCCATCCCTTTTCACTTAGATCACCTCGTGGTGTAGCAACTAGCATTCTGGTCTGAGGGCTGGAACGGGGTACACTCAGCTTTGTGAGGCTATACTGAGAAGAGGTGATTTTGATTCCCATTTCGGACATCTAGTAAGTGGTTTTCCTTGGTTTCCCACTTCTACTGCAGGCAAATGCCGAGACGGTAGGCTACCTAACTTAAGGTCATAGTCGTCTCCTTCCTAATCCTCACCTAAAATTATAAATGCACACACTAATACAGCCATCACAATAAGACAGCTTATGAGACAAATTATACACACACCCAAGTACATGTGACTACATGCTGAAATTTAAATTCTCCTTGGCAAAACCAGGATTCAAAACCGGTCCAACCAGTTAGAAAGCAGCTATGCTTACTTCTAGACCATGGCAGTAGCTGTGGAAACAATGGGCTTATATGTTTGGCTATTTTTATTTCTTAGATATGAATATTTCATTTATCCCCTGTCTTCATTCCCAAACTCTTTTTCATCCTAATTGACAGTGTCATGGAGCCCTTTCATTCTAGAGAAATGGATCATCCAAGTAGCCTCAAAGTAGATGGAAAGTAGAAGAGGCTAAGAAAGGAATGGGGAAGTGACTGTGGTCTATGGGAAAGCCACCATCTCAGCATTTTGAGAAGAGAAACAAGGAAGCTAACTTGAAATGACAGTTGAAGGGACATGAACCAACTTATTTCACAAACCAGGTCTTCAGAGTGGTGATGTGATTTGCAGTTAATGTTGTACAACATCCTTAGGTCTCAAACCCCAATCCTTCCATTTTCTAACAGGATGGGATAACCCAGAACTAATGGATCATTGCACCTGTCTAAAACCATGGAGGATTATGTTAAGTCCTTTGGCTGTCCAACAATAAAATTGTAAGTTATTTTGATTTAGAAGTTATTGCTTTATGAGGTTACTACCAAATCCCTTGTTGTAATGCAATAAACAAACATTCCTTTTATCCTGATATCGCCATGAACCCAGATCACTGATTTGATTTCTGGTAGAAAGAGTCAGTTTTTGAAATACTGAAATAATGAACTGCTTCAGACCTGTCATATCATATTTTCCTAGCATCACTTCCATACTATTCCTGACCTCCACATAAATATGAATAATCAAGGGTAGAAATTAAAACGGATGCACATTCTGAAATTTATACCACATACTATGTCAAGTGTAGCAAGCACAATGCCTATGTAACATTGACAGTATGCCTTCCTTCGGAGGGGAAGTAAAGCCGGAGGTCCCATGTCATAGATTTATGGCATGTAAAAGATCCTTTCACAGACTAAACTTGTGTAAAGCAAAATTTGTTAGGTTAGATTTCGTCAGAACGCTCTATCAAAGTTCCAACGTTCACCACTAGGTATCATTGATATCTGGTGGCGAAAGTTGGAACTACTTGAAATTGAACGGAACTTGTAGCTCACCCTTTAGGGTGTCCGCTGGAAGCAGCTACAGACTCAGGCGAGCCGAACATGTCCTCGGACACTCCCGGCACTAAAAGCCATACGATAAATAAATAAATAAATAAATAAATAAATAAATAAATTGACATAGAGGTACCGGTACTGGATACTTGTGATAAACATTTATACCAAATTCTTCACCTTTAGCTTGGTTGTATCACATGAAACCTTGGCCATGTTTACACCTAGTAATAAACAGATTATTTCTGCAATGATGAGAATCAAGTCCTTGCCCAACAATAGAATGATGATGATGATGATAATTGTTGTTTTAAGGGGCCTAACATCCCAACAATAGAATAGGATGTGAGGTGCAGCTTGACATTATCTGAGGAATTTCCGACATCCCTGAACAGGTTTGAACAATGTGGCTTAATGTAAACATTGAAATCTGTTGCTATGACTTAAGATACCGTAACTGTACATTTTAAAACCATTGAGCTTTAAAATGGTATATGAAACTCAAATTCATGAAAATGTTTAGATAGGCAGTATATTTATATAGCCTATATTTATGACCAATACATTACATTACACCTTGTGGTGTAGCGGATAGCTTTCTTTGCTGTCACCCCGTAGGTCTGGGTTTGACTCCCGGCTCTGGTCTGAGGGCTGGAATGGGGTACAGTCAGCCTCGTGAGGCAAAACTGAGAAGAGGAGGGTTCGATTGCCAACTCGGCCATCCTGGAAGTGGTTTTCCGTGGTTTCCCCATTCAAGGCAAATGCTGGGATGGTTGTTAACTTAAGGCCACAGCCATCTCCTTCCCAATCCTATCCCCAATTTACAAATACACACACTAGTACAGCCACCACAGTAACACAGGTTACCACACAAAAAGTCCACCCAATATCTCAAGTCCCGAGTGATACAAGTGTAAGGCTTGTTGACCCCCGGAGTTTGGTGTTACATCTCCTCACTTATAAAAGGCTCCACTCATTTTCAAATAACATAGACCTATACGGTATTGCTTTAGTGGCACCATGTTCTGCATGTGTCATAGTGAAGAAAAATCATCCCTAGGATCGTTGCTGAAAGCATAGAAGTATCCAGGAATTTGATTAGTGAGTATCGAAGATACAGTTGTTGTTGCTTATTTTAAGGGCTGAGACATCGTGGTTATATATCCCCGTGTATTTGGGCGTGTGTGGAATGAGAGGCAGGTATCACTTGAGAAGAAATTGGGTGGGCTTATCATTTACATGGGTGGGAAAACTTTTAGTGGTCCCACAAAATTAAATAAAATTAAGGGCATTATGATATGTCTATGAGGTAGGAACATCAAGGTTAACAGTCCTGGTTTTTAAGTCACACAGCCTTAATGCCATGCCGAGCCTAGTGAGGGGTTTGCTAACCTCAATAGTTTGTCTCTGAAAGCAACACTATTTACAATTCTGAGGGACTGGAGTACCTTCAGTCATTTTCAACAATCATGAGATTGTAGCTTTGGGTGCACGACAATCCAACCTTCTCCAGTAGGCTACTCTAGCACCAAGTCCCATAGGTGAGAGAGCAAATGTTAAATCTGATTTGCATTGTAGCTTGTAATTAAAGCACTTAATTCACTGTAAAGGGCTGCAGCTTAACAACTTAAATTTAATCAAACACATCAACTAACTTCAGTCAGGAAACCATTTGCCTCCTAGGCTAAGTGGGGTTAGAAAACGGTCACTTTAAAGGAGACAATAGCTTCTCTAGGGTGGAGATTTAATGTTTTTTGGGCATTATTACCTAATCTCAGACTAGCACTGCCCTCCTTGTGGTTTAAAACACTTCCTTTGAGAAATAAAGACTACATACCCTATATATTGACGTGTAGATTTGCCACGTATGCCAGTAAATCCTCCTGATTACAGGCCTTGATCCAGTCATTATATCTGGATTAGGAATGAGGAATTTGTGAATTAATGGATAGGTGTTTGAGGGACCGACATCTCATGGGTATTAAAACCAGAATTATTCGGTGAAACGTGTGATATTTGTATTTACCGCTCCAATGCACGAGGAAACCGGAATGCTGTTATGTCCGGTGTGATAAGAACTGCGCAAAAAATTACCGCACAGATGTTGGTTTCCCACATTTCTGCTATTGGTTAAATTGCAAAATTATATTTCTGAGTTGATTTTAATAATTACAAGCAATGTTTTCTTCAGACAAAATCGACAGGCCGCACTCAATGAATATGGGTAGACTGCTCTCTCGCGGATACATGGTGAACCGTCGCCGTCATGCGTGCGTGCGTGCGGTGCTTCCGGTGACGGCCGTTTCAAAACCATGACAAAAAAAATTACATGGTAAAGGCCTGATGTGTCCATACTGTATATGGTTACTATACTGTGATAAAACCATGATAATAAGCACGTCTACACAGAAAATCAACAAGCAGATATCTTTACCAAGGCCCTCAACAGGGTGAAAGATCAACTATTCCGAGATCAGCTTGTCATGTAAAGCAAGAAACATCAAGACTGCTACTTTGTATATTACTTTATTGACTTTATTTACCATTATTTTGTGCCAAATAAGTATGTTGATCAAAATCTCCTTTTTACAGGGTGTATGTTGAGGTTGGCTAAAAATGTCATTTTGTTATCTATGGAAGTTGGCAACCCGCTGCTCTTTTGTTTTAAAATAAAATAAAATCTACACTGCGGTAAAGTCGTTACGTGAAAAATTAGTGTATATTATGTCTGTTTTATTTATTCAATCGAACAATACAATCTCATAGAATCTAATAGAAGTTATCTAAAAATATAAAAGAAAAGATTACTTCAACAGGTGATTCATCCTAGTTGTTCAGGACCGAGAGTAGGCATTTCCTCCATACCCCTCAAACGTTATGGTTTTCCCGCCAATATTCGGGTGGCTGATTGCAGTGGTTTATTTGAAATAAATAAATAAATGAACAAACTTTGAAAGCGATTTTTGGTTTATTAAACAGCGACTGAATTATTGTACAAGGGTTCGGATCAAAGAAGAAAAAGGTAAGAATGGTTACTCCAGCTTTTGTGTGTTCTCAAATATGGCGCTAGTGTAGTTAAACATCAATGAGTTATAACAATAAAGATGTGAAATATATCAACAATTCCTCAAAGTATTCTGAATACTCTACAAGATATGTTAAAGGAGCCTGGTATGTTAAATTATCGTTTATAAAGTGATTAATGATTTGAGTTCTGCACATAACAATAAGTTGTTGTGGAGAGCGCAGCCCGGATCCAGTCGGCCGTGGTAGCCTTGGGCAGTGTGTGATCTAGTAGGCATTGCTTATCATACGCAAGTTTCAAATGTTTTGTTCATCCACTTTCCAGGCAATTAAACCAGTGATTTTGGGCTTGATTCTTCTATCCATATCGTTGACACAAGGTAAATCATATTCTTATTATAATGTAATTTTGTATTTATCATCATGCTGGATAATGTTGGTTTATAAACTGTATGCCCGAGGCACACCTAATGAACTTCTTTCAGTAGCAGTTGAGCAACGACAAGCCATGCCAATTGCCGTCGTTAAACCAACAATTAATAACGACTAAAATCATTTAGGCTATTTCCGTAATTTAGCACATATTTCCTGTGCAATAGCGATAATGGACAGTAATTGCAATTGGTAATGAATCCCCGAATATCAAATAAGGTATGAAAATCATGAAAATGACATAGCCTATAATAGCTAAGTGCAAGCGTAGGATCCTGGTTCATCACTCCCGAAGCTAATGTAATATTCAAGTGTACAGTTGTATCGCTAATGTTGATCGGTACAGCAGAGATGGTACAGGTTGTAAATGTTAGAATTTAATAATTACCGTATATATTTTTTTCATTATTGTACTAATGCTGTTAGTAATCTGTTCCTACGATGCACTACACAGAGGTTCCATTTCAAAAAATAACGGAGATACGAAATGTATGTCTCATAAAACATAAAAATAAGAAATCTTCAAATGCCTCTCCTGTAAAGTTTCAATTTTGTGACATAGTGCCCCTTACCTTCGGCATAGGCCAAGGTACATTTCCTCGCTATGAATAATTACTTCATGACACGTGTGCACTTATTACAAACGAGTTTTTCGCTTTAATTTGGTGCAATAGTCAGTAACGCAGCATGCTCGCTTTGCGCACACACAGTCAGATGAGAGGCTACGATGATGGCTATGCACGGCTAGGGAGTTAACGAAGTGTTGGACACCCTTGTTCATGTCCTGTTCAGTAACCAGGTGAGAGGCTACGATGCTAGCTATGCATGGCTAGGGAGTTAACGAAGTGTTGGACACCCTTGTCCATGTCCTGTTCAGTAGCCTGGTGAGAGGCTACGATGATAGCTATGCACGGCTAGGGAGATAACGAAGTGTCGGAGACCGTTGTTCATGTCCTGTTCAGTAGCCAGATGAGAGGCTACGATGATAGCTATGCACGGCTAGGGAGTTAACGAAGTGTTGGACACCCTTGTTCATGTCCTGTTCAGTAGCCAGGTGAGAGGCTACGATGATAGTTATGCACGGCTAGGGAGTTAACGAAGTGTCGGACCCCCTTGTTCATGTCCTGTTCAGTAGCCAGATGAGAGGCTATGATGATAGCTATGCACGGCTAGGGAGTTAACGAAGTGTTGGACACCCTTGTTCATGTCCTGTTCAGTAGCCAGGTGAGAGGCTATGATGATAGCTATGCACGGCTAGGGAGTTAACGAAGTGTTGGACACCCTTGTTCATGTCCTGTTCAGTAGCCAGGTGAGAGGCTACGATGATAGCTATGCACTGTTAGGGAGTTAAAGAAGTGTTGGACACCCTTGTTCATGTACTGTTCAGTAGCCAGGTGAGAGGCTACGATGATAGCTATGCACGGCTAGGGAGTTAACGAAGTGTTGGACACCCTTGTTCATGTCCTGTTCAGTAGCCAGGTGAGAGGCTACGATGAGAGCTATGCACGGCTAGGGAGTTAACGAAGTGTTGGACACCCTTGTTCATGTCCTGTTCAGTAGTCAGATGAGAGGCTATGATGATAGCTATGCAGGGCTAGGGAGTTAACGAAGTGTTGGATACCCTTGTTCATGTCCTGTTCAGTAGCCAGGTGAGAGGCTACGATGATAGCTATGCAGGGCTAGGGAGTTAACGAAGTGTTGGACACCCTTGTTCATGTCCTGTTCAGTAGCCAGGTGAGAGGCTATGATGATAGCTATGCAGGGCTAGGGAGTTAACGAAGTGTTGGACACCCTTGTTCATGTCCTGTTCAGTAGCCAGGTGAGAGGCTACGATGATAGCTATGCACGGCTAGGGAGTTAACGAAGTGTTGGAGGCCCTTGTCCATGTCCTGTTCAGTAGCCAGATGAGAGGCTACGATGATAGCTATGCACGGCTAGGGAGTTAACGAGGTGTTGGACACCCTTGTTCATGTCCTGTTCAGGAGCCAGGTGAGAGGCTATGATGATAGCTATGCATGGCTAGGGAGTTAACGAAGTGTTGGACACCCTTGTTCATGTCCTGTTCAGTAGCCAGGTGAGAGGCTATGATGATAGCTATGCAGGGCTAGGGAGTTAACGAAGTGTTGGACACCCTTGTTCATGTCCTGTTCAGTAGCCAGGTGAGAGGCTACGATGATAGCTATGCACGGCTAGGGAGTTAACGAAGTGTTGGACACCCTTGTCCATGTCCTGTTCAGTGGCCAGGTGAGAGGCTACGATGATAGCTATGCACTGCTAGGGAGTTAACGAAGTGTTGGACACCCTTGTCCATGTCCTGTTCAGTAGCCAGGTGAGAGGCTATGATGATAGCTATGCACGGCTAGGGAGTTAACGAAGTGTTGGACACCCTTGTTCATGTCCTGTTCAGTAGCCAGGTGAGAGGCTACGATGATAGCTATGCACGGCTAGGGAGTTAACGAAGTGTTGGAGGCCCTTGTCCATGTCCTGTCCAGTAGCCAGATGAGAGGCTACGATGATAGCTATGCACGGCTAGGCAGTTAACGAGGTGTTGGACACCCTTGTTCATGTCCTGTTCAGTAGCCAGGTGAGAGGCTATGATGATAGCTATGCATGGCTAGGGAGTTAACGAAGTGTTGGACACCCTTGTTCATGTCCTGTTCAGTAGCCAGGTGAGAGGCTATGATGATAGCTATGCAGGGCTAGGGAGTTAACGAAGTGTTGGACACCCTTGTTCATGTCCTGTTCAGTAGCCAGGTGAGAGGCTATGATGATAGCTATGCAGAGCTAGGGAGTTAACGAAGTGTTGGACACCCTTGTTCATGTCCTGTTCAGTAGCCAGGTGAGAGGCTACGATGATGGCTATGCACGGCTAGGGAGTTAACGAAGTATTGGACATCCTTGTTCATGTCCTGTTCAGTAGTCAGATGAGAGGCTATGATGATAGCTATGCAGGGCTAGGTAGTTAATGAAGTGTTGGACACCCTTGATCATGTCCTGTTCAGTAGCCAGGTGAGAGGCTATGATGATAGCTATGCATGGCTAGGGAGTTAACGAAGTGTTGGACACCCTTGTCCATGTCCTGTTCAGTAGCCAGGTGAGAGGCTACGATGATAGCTATGCACGGCTAGGGAGTTAACGAATGTTGGACACCCTTGTCCATGTCCTGTTCAGTAGCCAGGTGAGAGGCTACGATGATAGCTATGCACTGCTAGGGAGTTAACGAAGTGTTGGACACCCTTGTTCATGTCCTGTTCAGTAGCCAGGTGAGAGGCTACGATGATAGCTATGCACGGCTAGGGAGTTAACGAAGTGTTGGACACCCTTGTCCATGTCCTGTTCAGTGGCCAGGTGAGAGGCTACGATGATAGCTATGCACGGCTAGGGAGATAACGAAGTGTCGGAGACCCTTGTTCATGTCCTGTTCAGTAGCCAGGTGAGAGGCTACGATGATAGCTATGCAGGGCTAGGGAGTTAACGAAGTGTTGGACACCCTTGTTCATGTCCTGTTCAGTAGCCAGGTGAGAGGCTATGATGATAGCTATGCATGGCTAGGGAGTTAACGAAGTGTTGGACACCCTTGTTCATGTCCTGTTCAGTAGCCAGGTGAGAGGCTACGATGATAGCTATGCACGGCTAGGGAGTTAACGAATGTTGGACACCCTTGTCCATGTCCTGTTCAGTAGCCAAGTGAGAGGCTACGATGATAGCTATGCACTGCTAGGGAGTTAACGAAGTGTTGGACACCCTTGTTCATGTCCTGTTCAGTAGCCAGGTGAGAGGCTACGATGATAGCTATGCACGGCTAGGGAGTTAACGAAGTGTTGGACACCCTTGTCCATGTCCTGTTCAGTGGCCAGGTGAGAGGCTACGATGATAGCTATGCACTGCTAGGGAGTTAACGAAGTGTTGGACACCCTTGTTCATGTCCTGTTCAGTAGCCAGGTGAGAGGCTACGATGATAGCTATGCACTGCTAGGGATTTAAGGAAGTGTTGGACACCCTTGTCCATGTCCTGTTCAGTGGCCAGGTGAGAGGCTACGATGATAGCTATGCACGGCTAGGGAGTTAACGAAGTATTGGACATCCTTGTTCATGTCCTGTTCAGTAGTCAGATGAGAGGCTATGATGATAGCTATGCAGGGCTAGGGAGTTAATGAAGTGTTGGACACCCTTGATCATGTCCTGTTCAGTAGCCAGGTGAGAGGCTATGATGATAGCTACGCATGGCTAGGGAGTTAACGAAGTGTTGGACACCCTTGTTCATGTCCTGTTCAGTAGCCAGGTGAGAGGCTATGATGATAGCTATGCACGGCTAGGGAGTTAACGAAGTGTTGGACACCCTTGTTCATGTCCTGTTCAGTAGCCAGGTGAGAGGCTACGATGATAGTTATGCATGGCTAGGGAGTTAACGAAGTGTTGGACACCCTTGTCCATGTCCTGTTCAGTAGCCAGGTGAGAGGCTACGATGATAGCTATGCACGGCTAGGGTGATAACGAAGTGTCGGAGACCCTTGTTCATGTCCTGTTCAGTAGCCAGGTGAGAGGCTACGATGATAGCTATGCAGGGCTAGGGAGTTAACGAAGTGTTGGACACCCTTGTTCATGTCCTGTTCAGTAGCCAGGTGAGAGGCTACGATGATAGCTATGCAGGGCTAGGGAGTTAACGAAGTGTTGGACACCCTTGTTCATGTCCTGTTCAGTAGCCAGGTGAGAGGCTATGATGATAGCTATGCATGGCTAGGGAGTTAACGAAGTGTTGGACACCCTTGTTCATGTCCTGTTCAGTAGCCAGGTGAGAGGCTACGATGATAGCTATGCACGGCTAGGGAGTTAACGAATGTTGGACACCCTTGTCCATGTCCTGTTCAGTAGCCAGGTGAGAGGCTACGATGATAGCTATGCACTGCTAGGGAGTTAACGAAGTGTTGGACACCCTTGTTCATGTCCTGTTCAGTAGCCAGGTGAGAGGCTACGATGATAGCTATGCACGGCTAGGGAGTTAACGAAGTGTTGGACACCCTTGTCCATGTCCTGTTCAGTGGCCAGGTGAGAGGCTACGATGATAGCTATGCACTGCTAGGGAGTTAACGAAGTGTTGGACACCCTTGTTCATGTCCTGTTCAGTAGCCAGGTGAGAGGCTACGATGATAGCTATGCACTGCTAGGGATTTAACGAAGTGTTGGACACCCTTGTCCATGTCCTGTTCAGTGGCCAGGTGAGAGGCTACGATGATAGCTATGCACGGCTAGGGAGTTAACGAAGTGTTGGAGGCCCTTGTCTATGTCCTGTTAATCGTGGATGTAGCCCTTTTGTTTCGTTTCCTTTCTTGCAAGAGCTTCTTCCAGCTATTCATAGAAGGGAGAGCAAACTTGGGTCTCAAATTCAGGGACCCGTAACTTAACGAAATGAACGTTAATAACGCCGAGTTTTACATGGAACTGTTGTGGTTTGGTAACGTTACTATTGCGTGTTCCGTAGCTAACGTTATATGCAAGTGTACAGTTGTAACGCGAATGTTTATCGGTACAGTGGAGATGGTACAGTTTGTAACGTTACATTTGATATAACGGCAGTTCCGGTACCGTACGGGCATTAGTAACGTTGAAGGAAGCTTCTAGTTTTACGTGACCGTTTATCATGCGATCATAAGCCACGGGAGCTCCCTTTTACGTGGATTTCGAACCACGGGACATGGCATTTCACTTCGAAAATGTCACATGTATTGACCGGGAATCGTACCCGGTCTATCTTGGTGAGAGGCCGACAGCTTGACCGCAGCGCCACTCAATCCCTGGCCCGGGGAGTTGGCGGCCTTCAGGTACTACCACGCACCACGTTCGTCTAAACACGTGGGTCAGCTGTTGCTGCGATTGAAATGAAAATCCACAGCCTGTTTCCAGTCTCCGACCGGGTCAGGAATGGAATGAATGAAGCCCCCATCTAGCGGCGAGGATATGAACTGTGCCGGCTGCCGAGGCCTGACGCACTCCTCTGGGGCAATGATTAAATGAATGACAGATGAAATGAAATGACAGTGAAGAGTGTTGCTGGAATGAAATGTTGACAGGGAAAACCGGAGTACCCGGAGAAAAACCTGTCTGCCTCCGTTTTGTCCAGCACAGATCTCACATGGAGTGGCCGGGATTTGAACCACGGACCCAGCGGTGAGAGGCTGGCGTGCTGCCGCCTAAGCCACGGAGGCTTTTTGTTGCTGCGATTATTAGGGCTAAATACACATAATTACCGGCTGATACAATATTCGGGAGACACCTTACCAAAAGCTGTAGCTTGAGGCGACCTGTATCACCACCGGTGATTATTATTTCTTATTATCCACATATGTGTTAGATAATTACACAGCTAGGGGGAAGCACACTCCACATAAGCCGCTACACCACACTCCACCCACTCTTATTACTCACAACTTAAACTCCCTTTCTTCTCGTTGCATATCCCCCCGCTCTAAACCCTTATACGCTTCATTGTTCACAGTAATCTTAATATCCAAGCAGGCCCGACGAGAGGGAGGGGCAAACGGGGCTGCAGCCCTGGGGCCCGGTCTTGCCGAGGGGCCCGCGAAAGTAGAAAACCCCATGGCAGACAAATTTATCGAATGTTACGTATTTGCCAACAAATTTGACATTTTATGATATTCAATGTATCTGAATGAATTGAATATGCTACAAAATACTATAAATAAAACATGTAAATAACCATTGACTTCATATCATTGCGGCCGGAGAAATAGTTAAGTTACCTCTGTTTATAGGGAGAAAAGCTTCTAAATAACATTTCAACTAATAGCTGCTAAGCTATATTTATGAACGTTCACAAAGTTTAGTAGGCCTACATAAGATTGCGAAAGGCGTTGAAGTTGTTCTTGTGATGAGAGAGAGTAAAATTTCCGTTCAGATACAACAGAAACGACATTGCAAATTTACAATGAACAAAATCAGTACGTTCCAAAAAAAATAGCCTATATTAAAAATCAAAGTTTTTGAGTGGGCCTTAAAAATAAAAAAGCACATTTCTTATTTACACGATGTCACGGGTACGAAACGATATCGAAGGGGCCCGTAAGTCCTAGCTCTAGGGCCCGTACTTGCTCTCCACGACCCAGTATCCAAGCAGCTACACGATGGTCAGACATGCGCAAACCATAATAAACTCGCCAGTCCCATCACAAACAACGACTACAACATCAACAACTAACAATAACGCTCTCCCCCTCCCCCCTCGCACCCCTCCTCATCCCCCCCCCCCCCCCCCCCCTCCAATCCCTTCACAATCAATGGTCACAGCAACACAGCATCAAACATGATTGCAACACCAAGTTACGCTTTGCATCGTCACAAGCCAGCGCTTCTCATCCCCCTGTCTCTGCTCCACCACAGAACAAACAAACACACCAAGCACTTCCGCCAATAAACATCCGCACCTCAAAAACATGGAGGGACCTAAGGCAAATAGTAGATACAATTACCACTGATAAGAGGTATAATCTGAAGCCCACACCAGATGGTGCTAACCTAACACTCACCAATCTAGCCGATCACGACAAGGACATTGAATACCTAGAAGGCGCCAGCATAAATTACTTCACACACGCAATCCAAAGCGCCCTTCAAGACAAATTGTCAATACGTGGTCTACCCCAGGGGTTCTCAAACTTCCTGTACTCGAGGACCCCTTCAATTATTTATGTAGTCATTGCGAACCCCTCAAAACTGCCTTTAATTTTTGTTGTAATTTTTTTATGGTTGTCATATACCAAAAAATGGTGGGTTGTAAAAACAATTAATCTGTTTGTTTTAGTATATATATAGTTTATTTAAATTGGAATAAATACTGGAAAAAACACGACTTACGTTAAGTATACACTAATTTTCTTAATTACAGTAGGAGTAGACTTTAAATGCAATCTTAGAATAAAAAGTTATCAGTGTTTTTACCGTTACTTTAGTGAGAACAATGGTACTGTTTTTTGCTTTTGACTATCTCTAAAATGTTGGGATTTACTTTAGAAAGCTTTAGCCTTAAATCGGTTTCAATGTTCTTCAGTCTGTTTCTTTTTGCTGGCTTCAGGTTGCACAGTTCAGAAAAGGCGCGTTCACACAAATATGTCGTACAAAAGGGCACAATATGTTCGAGGGCTCTTTTGGCATGTTCTGGTACCTCAGTTTGTACAAGTAGCCAATACCTTGCCAAGTTATTTTCTTGATAAACAATCTCCCAGGCTCTGCTGCATGAGAGTTCCACCAATTGGTCTTGCTCAGTATCAGATAGGTCGATGAGGTTACCAATACTTCTCTTCTTGAATGGATACTTCATCCGATCATTAGTAGGATTAGGTTCAGGAAAGTAACTTCTCAGACTCTGAGCTAGGCTTGTTAAATGCTCAGCAAACAGTTCTTTTGTATTTGTAGGCATCTCTTCTTCATATGTTATTAAGAATTCCTGCAACGTTGTAAAATTGTTGTAAGAATTCTTAAGCATACGGTCAGACAAAAGCTGCAGTTTTCCTATCATAGCTTCTACTTGCTCTTTTACACGGAATATGTCTGTGTCAGACCCTTGAAGTTTCGTATTTAGGACATTCAAATGCTGGAAGATATCTGCCAAATATGCAACCTTGATCAACCACGCAAAGTCACACAACTTGTCTTTGAGAAGAAAGTTTTCATATTTTTCTTCCAAAAGAAATATTCTAATTTCATCACGCAATTCAAAAAAGCGTGTGAGGACATTACCTCGGGAGAGCCAGCGAACTTCAGTGTGAAGCAAGAGCTGTACATGCTCACTTCCAATTACTTCACAAAGCTGAGTAAAAATACGAGAGTTCAAAGGTCAGGCTTTAATATAATTTACAACTTTCACAACTTCTTTTAATGATATTTCTAGATCTTCTGGCATTTGTTTTACAGCCAATGCCTCTCTATGAATAGAGCAGTGAGTCCACTTAACTTTGGGAGCGACAGACATGACACGAGCAATTAGGCCTGTCTTTTTGCCGGCCATGGCCCCTGCTCCATCGGTACTCACACCAACACAACGTTGCCAGTCCAAGTAATTTGATAAAATAAAATCATTTAATGCTTCAAAAATATCATGGGCATTGTTATAAAGAATCTCTTTGCAAAACAAAAGCTCATCTAAAAACCAATTTTCATTTTCATACCTAACAAAGGCTAACAAGTGAGATTTGTTTGATAGGTCTGTACTTTCGTCAAGCTGCAAAGCGTACATTTTTGTAGATTTTAACCTACAAAGTAACTGCTCTTCAATATTTTGAGACATGTCATCAATTCGACGTTTTATAGAATCGTTTGAAAGTGGAACTGTACTTAATTCCTTAGCAGCTCTGCCTCTCTTTTCATTATATTACACATTTTTTTTTTGCCGCTGGTAAGATTAGTTCTTCTGCAATCGTATATGGCTTTCTAGATTTAGCTATGAGTAATGCTATTTCATATGACGTCACAGTAGCTTTTTCAGCAGCGCTACCTGACGCCATTTTCTCCATTGATGTTTTCATCTTTTCCATTTCTTGACTTTTTATTTTAAAAAACTCAAATGACTTATCGGCAAAGTCTGGATGTTTTGTTTCTAAGTGCCTCCTTAATTTCGCAGGTTTCATAGCTTCATTGGAAAGAATCTCGTAGCATAACAAGCACTGTGGTTTTTGTTCGTCATTAGATTGCACAAAACCTAATTTTAAATACTCTTCAGAATATTTGCGGCGCTTAACAGCCTTACGTAAATCAGTGTTGCAGCTAGAACTAGCTACTGAAGTTGAGCAGCTAACCTCACTTTCACGATCATTGTCTCTTTCTAATTTATCAACTGAACGTTTTACAGTCCCTGTCTTTAACCAACGATCCATGATACAGGCCCAAAATTAACACTTCCTTACGTAAAATGTTTCCATCATTAAAAGTTAAACATCACAACAAAGAAAAAAAAAACCATCACGACAAGCTTCAAAATAGTGACAAAAG
Organism: Meconema thalassinum; assembly: GCA_946902985.2. Lineage (NCBI taxonomy): Eukaryota > Metazoa > Arthropoda > Insecta > Orthoptera > Tettigoniidae > Meconema > Meconema thalassinum. The sequence continues at coordinate 185,707,311 of OX336388.2, read as the reverse complement.
TCAACTGAATAACAGATGCCGATACGTTTGCTCCGCTGACAGAACAGATGACAGACTAGGTGTGTTAGTGGCTAGCCGCAGGGTAGCCACCCGTCGAAAACAATACTGACCTGATCATAGGATTGGCTAAGCTTGCCACGCACATATTTTGTAACACAAACTAAAACTTTTATTTGCAGAAACAGGAGTTCTTGGTACGAGTAATTAACAAAATTAGATTCGAATATCTTTTGCAGACCCCTGAAAATATGCTTGCGGATCCCCGGGGGTCCGCGGACCACACTTTGAGAAACTCTGGTCTACCTCACGATGCCACAACCGACGAGGTCGCAGCTGATCTCTCACGCCAAAACTTCACTGTCCAGTATATCAAACAGCTATCCAGATTCAACCCTAATAGCACAACCAACAATAAAAGGACCACAATGCCACTTACCAGCTCACACCTAACAATGCCAACTTGCACAAGATTGACTACCTCATCTGCCAAAGAATCACTATTGAAGATTATAGAGACTCGCCCAGTGCTACAACCGCTAGCAATTTGGTACTGCTCACTCCCCATAAAGTGCAGGCCTACACAAACCTTCAGAATGCAAGCTCTCGCCACTGTGCAAATTGCCGAGGGGACCATGTTGCCTCATCCAGGACATGCCGAAAGTACAAGCAGGCAACGGGCACCAAATCTCACGAGCAACCTGCAACAACGCCCTAAGTACCCTCACGCAATACTCGACCACAAATTGCTAATTCCAAACAGCAAACCACTCAAAACAGATTTCAAGCACTGGCTCAAGACTTCCCCCTTATTGAAGTCAGAGATCCTGCACCCAACCATAATAATAACTCACCGAAACGCCCCAAGAACAAGAATAATTATAGGCCACAGAGGCGATATGAAGATTATGAGGATGAACCTCAATACTCCAACCTAGACTATAGCTTAGATGCCTCCGCAAGCCATCATCCCATTCAAACCCGTCCCAAATATAAAAACAAAACCAGCCCGGAAAAGGCACGCAGAGAAGCTCCCTTACCTCGCCCATCGCCTACTAAATTTGGCGACAACTTACACCTCGAATCAAAGGCCCTCCCTCAACGCCCCTCCTACACAAAAGCCCAAACCAGCTATGATTGCAAAACATCACACTCTGAAGTGAAGCAATCTCAAGTAAACGCAACTCCATCACACAGCGATCTCTATCCTATCACACCAAAGACTTGCCATCAATAAATAAACGGCTCTTCAACAAGATAAATATTCCAGACACCTTCTCAACACCACTAAAAATTTAATTAATAAGTAATCTCCAAACCATCTTCGCCAACCTCGCAGAGTATCTCTACAAAGGAATACAAACCCTTAATAACAACCTCATGACCTCCAAAAAACACAAATATGGGTCTAAATCACCTAATAACTTCAATAATACTTCAACACCGCCCATGCCCCTCAATATCACAATGGAAAAAAAAATCCACAGCCTGCTTCCAGTCTCCGACCGGGTCAGGAAAGGAATGAATGAAGCCCCCATCTAGCGGCGAGGATATGGACTGTGCCGGCTGCCGAGGCCTGACGCACTCCTCTGGGGCAATGATTAAATGAATGACAGATGAAATGAAATGATAGTGGAGAGTGTTGCTGGAATGAAATGGTGACAGGGAAAACCGGAGTACCCGGAGAAAAACCTGTCTGCCTCCGTTTTGTCCAGCACAGATCTCACATGGAGTGGCCGGGATTTGAACCACGGACTCAGCGGTGAGAGGCCGGCGTGCTGCCGCGTAAGCCACGGAGGCTTGCCTCAATAACACAATAATGGCTTTAAAGCACATTAGATTATGCTCCTGGAACGCACATCGGGCGTATTTCCGATATAAGAAATTAGAACTTACCCACCTCTTAAAAGAGCACATCGTCGACATCCTACTTATAAAAGAAACCAAACACAACACGTTTTAAGATTCCCAATTACAGAATATACCGAAATGACAGACCTGACCCTGGCGGTGGTACCCTAATAGCCATTAAAAACAACATACCTCACTATGAAGAAGTACTGCAACCACTCGCCAACTGTGAGGCCACAGCAATATTATACTCACAATAAACAACATCACATATCAGTCTACAATTCCCCTCAAAAGCGCATACCCCCCGTGTGAGTTGTGGGTTAGAATACATTTTGGTATGCTCTGCCTGTCGTAGGAGGCGACTAATAGGGCCGACAAGACCGACTGACATGACTGACTTTGATTTGGAAGATGGGGAGGACAGAATTCATTCACGGTATCCCCTGCCTGTCGTAAAAGGCGACTAATAGGGGGACATTATTAAGGTCTTTTTTGACTTCCGGTCCCATTTTTTGTTTGACCCTTAGAAGTAAACGTGCATGCTACCTGGGGAAGGACCACCAACTTGGCCATCTGGCCAGAAAGCCTGTACGGTACTCCCAATTCCGTCTGGGTGGTGCGCCATGTACCCTTGCAGTAGTATCCGTCTCACAACGGAGGTCCCTGCACGGCCGAATACTTGCGCCGAACATATCACTGTGTGTGCCGAAGGGAAGTGCCTATTCAAGGCTCTGGGATCCCGGGCAATACCTGCTATGTCAGGTAGATATTGTCTTGGCTGGGTGGCGCCCACATTGATGGCCCTCCTTCGGAGTGGGTAGTATTCGGGGAGGATGATTTGAAAGAATCAACACAGGGTGGCCCCCTTAAAAAGCCGTCTCTGGAGTGTCGACCGAATCCCAAGGTGTATACGCCTTGGGATGAGGCATTTAATAAGAAGTTCCCTGTTGACAGTTCTCCTCGCTACCTGGTAGCTACCAGGACAGACGGGAAATATTTTAAACAGGTAAAATCGATCCTAATTTCGGATGAAATTGAGGGGAAATATCGCGACCTTAACGGGATTTCCAAGCTCCGGAACGGGAAGCTCCTGCTGCATACCGTTGACTGGCAGCAAACCGAAACGTTGCTGGCATGTGCACGCATTCGGGCGAAATTCCCGTTAAGGTTGAGAAGCATGATACGCTGAATGAGGTCCGTGGGGTTATATTCCATCGTGACCTCATTTTAAATAGCGACACGGAATTGATGCGGGATCTGGGGAAGCGAGGCTTCACCAGGATTAGGCGCATCACCCGATACTGGCGCTTTCATTCTCCATTTTGAGGGTGATATAGTGCCTAAGCAGGTGAAGGTCACGTCGTACCATTGTGACGTTAGACCGTACATCCCTCCACCTATGCGCTGCTACAATTGCCAGGAATTCGGTCATGTTTCTGTCAGGTACACTGACAAGGCCGTGTGTAGAGAGTTTGGCACGGGGACACATGACGGTGAGAGGTGTATGCCTCCCCCGACGTGTCCTAACTGCCAAGGAAGTCACTCTTCGTGGTCGAAGCAGTGCCCTGAGTTCTGCAAAGAAGCAAAGATCCAAGAAATCAGAACTTTGGATCGGATTTCATATCACGACGCTCGAAAGAGATACCGTGATATGACTACACACGAATTACCGGTATCTTTCGCGGCTAAGGTGACGCCATCTATCACCCCTGCCGCGTTCGTTCCCCATGCTGTACCCTCGATGACGAACTACTCTGGGATAGTAAAATCTCCTCTCGCTGTCCAAGCGAGACCTGTCAGCCCGAAGGAGGTCACACAACCTTCTTCGGCCATTGTGAAAAAGGCGCCGGTTATACCATCTACACCGGCGCAATCGGAGAAGAAGTCATCTTCTTCTTCGAAATGATCGGAGAAGAAGTCTTCCCCTGATAAGGGGGCCAAGAAGACTTCTGCGACCGGGGCTGGATCGTCATCCAGCTCACCCGATACAACCAAGATAGTGGATAAGAGGGAGACGGTGCGGTGCCGTCTCTCTCGCCCTCCGGCTGATGGGATGGTTCCTGCATCTGCTGGCCCTTCCGCTCCCTCGACCATCAAGGGAGTGATGCCGGCAGAAGCCAAACCAATTAGACTGGAGGAACTCCCCTATAGGAAGAATAAATCAACGGCGGAGAAGAGAAAAGCGGTTCAGCGCCGTATCTCTGCCTCTCCTGCAGACAAGGCTGCTCAGCCATCTGCTGGCCATTCCGCTCCTACCATCACCAAAGGAGCGGTGCCAGCTGGAGCGGCCTCGTTTGGCAAGGAACTGACGTCTGTGGGGAAGGGACCACCTACTTCCCCGAATAGGCGTCAGCGTCGGTCGAGAAAGAAGAATGCTCGGGACGTGTCGGGGACAGACACCCAGTCTTCAGACAGGGAAAAGGTCCCTCTACACCGCTCACGCTCTTCCCCAAGAGCGAGAATAGCTAGGTCCGACGAGGACCGCGCGCCACACAAGAGAGCGCCGGCTCCATTTTCTTCGTCTTCGGTCGGAGATGTGGAGATTGAGGTGTGCTCTCCTGCCCCATCATCTCCAGCTAGAGATGGAGAAGGGTGGCAAACGGTCAAGCGTAAGTAGAAGACCCACTTCTACTTAAGTCCACACCATGGCACTATTACAATGAAACTGTAATAGCTTTCTGGTCATCTCGCTGAGTTACGTCAATTAATATCTTCGTTTTTGGCAACCATTGTCTGTCTTCAGGAATCCAGGTTTCGTCCTGGACATGAAAAAACAATGCGTCACTTCAAACTCTTCTCTAAAGACCGGGTGGACTCAGCTGTGACAGCCGGTGGCGTCGGCACTCTCGTCTACTCGAGCCCCTTTAGTGAAGAGGTGCCGTTGCGTACTCAGCTAGAAGCAGTTGCAGTTCGTACTTCGTTGCCAGTATTGGCAAAAGAATCTAACGTGTACATCCCGCCTGATTCACAACTGGATTACAACCAGCTGGTGGATCTAGTCTCTCAGCTCCCCCCCCTCCTTTTCTCCTTCTGGGAGATGTTAATGCCAACAAAACCATCTGGGCTCCGCAACCACTAGCGGTAGAGGGAGAGATTTTGAGAGGCCGATCAGGTGGCTGGACCTGTGTTTGTTGAACACAGGGGAACCTACGCACTTCTCTATTGCTCACGGCACTTATTCAAGTGTCGATATCACCTTATGCAGTCGTGCGCTGGTTCCCCTGCTACAGTGGGGTGTACACGATGACCTCTGTAATAGTGACCATTTCCCGATTATCGTTACTCTTCCGAACCAGAGAGCCATCGAGATACCAAGTCGATGGCTTCTCCGTCGGGCTGATTGGCCAACTTTCACGGCACGTGCGGAGTTTGCCGAAGATACCTTTGAGAGTGTCGACGGTCATACCATTCACATAACGAATGGTATTTTGGCTGCTGCAGAGGAAACAATACCTTCGTCATCCGGCAACTCACGCCGGAAGCTTGTCCCTTGGTGGACAGCTGATATTGTAGCAGCCATTAAAGATCGTCGACGTGCTTTCAAATGCTATCGGAGGTAAAACACTATGGCCAAACTTATCTCCTTCAAAAGGATGCGTGCTAGAGCCCGATATCTGATTCAGGAAACTAAGAAAACGACGTGGGAAAAGTTTGTGTCGTCTATGACGGCGCATACTCCTTCATATCAAGTGTGGATTAAGCTTCGTCGGATCTCCGGACTCCCGACATCATTGTCGATACCCGGAGTATCCATCAATGGAGAAATCATCACGGACCATCTCGCCATTGCCAACAGTATTGATAGCACTTTAGAGATGTATCCTGCTCTGGGAGTTATGATCCTACATTTCTGACTCTGAAGCGGGAAGCAGAGGCTCATCCTTTGTCCTTTGCCACTGCTGCTTCGGAGTCCTACAATGTACCATTCTCTGAATGGGAACTGCGCAGTGCGCTTGCACTGTGCAGGGATACGGCTCCTGGACCGGATAACATACATAATCAAATGTTAAAAGATCTGTGCGAATCCAGTATAAAACAACTGTTGATCCTCTTCAATCGTACATGGATTGAAAGGGAGTTTCCATCTCAATGGCGAGAGGGGATCGTGATACCAATTCCCAAGGCTGGAAAGGATCCCAAGTTTGTCAGTAGCTATAGGCCCATTTGTCTGACAAATGGCCTATGTAAGCTACTGGAGAAGATGGTGAACCGTCGACTGGTGTGGTTCTTGGAGGACAGAGGTCTCCTGTCTGAGTACCAGTGTGGATTTCGCTCTCATAGGTCCACCGCCGACCATCTTGTGCGACTTGAGAGCGCCATACAGGAGGCATTTCTCCAAAAGCAGCACCCAGTCACGGTTTTCTTTGACCTCGAGAATGCCTACGACACCACATGGCGCTACGGGATCCTTTCCACCCTTCATGAGTGGGGACTCCGTGGTAATCTACCGACTTTCATTGCGAATTTCATGTCCGTCCGACTCTTCCATGTAAGGGTCGGTAGGACATTATTGCAATACTATACTCAAGAAAATGGAGTTCCTCAGGGTTCTGTGCTGAGTGTCACCTTGTTCGCGATTGCCATGAACGGCATTGTTGCCACCGCTGGGTCCGCGGTAGTTCCATCGCTATATGCAGACGATTTAGCTCTGCATTACAGTTTTGGAAGTATGGCAGTCGTGGAACGGCAATTGCAGCTAGCTAGGTGGGCTCACGACCGGGGTTTCCGTTTTTCAGCTGCAAAAACCTCCGTCGTCCATTTTTGTCGTCGCCGGAGGCTACATTTACACCCTGAACCACATCTCAGGGATACTGAGTTGCCGTTGGTGACACTCATCGCTTCCTGGGGCTTCATTTTGACAGCGAATTAACGTGGCAGCACCATATACGGCAACTAAAAGTGGCGTGTCTCAGGAAACTGAAAATGCTCAAGTTTCTTAGTGGCACTACGTGGGGGGCTGACAGTGCGGTGCTGTTACGGTTCTACCAAGCCCTCGTCCTGTCCCGGCTAGACTATGGTACTGCGGCATACGGTTCAGCAAGCCCGGCAACCTTGAAAATGCTGGACAGTAAGTTATCCACCATAGTGGCGTTAGGCAGGCTACCGGTGCCTTCCGGACATGCCCGATACCCAGCCTATTCGCCGAATCGGGTGTTCCACCTCTAAATTATAGTCGCCAAAATATGCTTTTAGCATATGCTGCCAATGTGCGTAAAATACCGCACCATCCGAGCTATGGAGCTCTCTTCAGTACCCAATACGTCCAGGGGTACGCCAACCAGCCTCGTGCCACTCGGCCAGTTGGTATTAGACTTGATAGCTTGTGTATTGAAATAGAAGTGGCTGTAGGTCCCTGTATGGCCCGGACACATAGCGAGGTGCCTCCGTGGCAAGTCCCGCGTCCGGAAATTCGGTTAGATCTGCACCGAGGTCCTAAGGTGAACACGGATGCCTCCGTTTACCGGAGGCAGTTCCACAGCATAGGTCACCAATTTCCGGACGCTGGCATTCTCTACACGGATGGTTCGAAGGTGGACGAGAAGGTGGGTTGTGCTTACGTTATTGATGGTGCAAAAACCAAGATCTCTTTGCCTGTGTTTACTGCGAAGCTCGTTTCCATCTATGAAGCTCTGCAGTTTGTACTACAGGATGCACGAATCCACTTTCTCGTGTGTACCGACTCTTTGAGTTCGTTGCAGTCAATTACTACATGTTTCCCGCAACGCCCCCTAGTGCAGTGAATCCTCGACCTACTAGCCGGGTTGTGTCACGCTGACACTCGAATCACCTTTCTGTGGCTTCCAAGCCACATGGGAATTGCGGGAAATCAGTTAGCAGATCAAGCTGCAAAAGAGGCGGTATCACTACCAACTCGACCAATGGAGGTACCCGCTAGAGATATTCGCTCTCAGTTACGCCTACAGGTTCTGGCATTTTGGGAGAGTCAGTGGCTAGCTGACCCACTTCCCAGTAAACTGAGAGCGATCAAGGCAACTACTCGCGTGTGGCGGAGCTCTTTCCGCTCACGGAGAGAGTCCGTTATTTTGTGTAGGCAAAGGATAGGTCATACAAGATCCACCCACTCGTACCTAATGAGAAGGGAAGATGCCCCCCCCCCCCCCACACACACACACTTTGTACCTGTGGAGCCGTTTTCACCGTGGCCGACATTTTAACCGAGTGTGTGGATCTTGCTGACTTACGAAGAAACCTTGGTTTGCAGATGACACTCAAACTTATATTAGCAGATGACGCGGTGGCTGCTGATCGCGTTGTCCGCTTTATAAGTGAGAGTGGATTAGGGCCAGCAATCTTAATTTTCCAGTGAACATTGCTTCATCGACTTGTTCGTTTTTGAATGATTATTTTTTATGTTTTTCCGTAATTATGTTTATTTTTATAACTTATATATTTTTTAATTTTTTTGTTTTATTAATTTTAGGTCTTTTCAAATTTAGGTGTCCACCTCTAAATTTTAAATTCAATTCCAAATTTGTATTCTTTAAACTGTGTTAAGGGGAGTAGATGACCTCGTAGTTCCGCCCCTTAAAACAACAACAACAACAACAACTAAACTAACCATTCTTCTCTGTTATTCTGATATCTGCACAGTGGAACTGTGGGTATTTTCGGTCTAAATTGCATTTTGTAAGTATTGTCCATGCAAATGAGTAGTTTCAATTTCAATTGATTTTGTAAGCATTTTGAATTTCAATTGAACTTTGTGAGTATTTTGGATCTGAATTGCATTGTATTTTGAACCTCATTTGCATGTTGTACGTGTTTACAATGTCATTTGCATTTTGTAAGTATTTTGAATGTCAATTGCATTTTGTACGTATTTTGGACCCAACCTGTATTTTGTGCGGATCTTTCAATCTATTCCTTTTGTGAGTATTTTCGTTCTAAATTCCCTATTGTAAGTATTACCGCTCTCCATTTTGATTTCTTTAATATGTGTTAAGAGGGGCAGATGACCTCGTAATTCCTCCCCATAAAACAACAATAAAAGCAAGATGTTCCGTGACGAACTAAAGAGCCTACTTTTCTTAAAATTGAGATTCATGCCAATGATTAATCTACAGTATATGAACCTATCTAGAATAATGACGAAATTAAGTTGGTAAAATCGAAATGTCTAATTAGTTGGAAATATACCTGGTATAATGTAGCCTAATTCAGCACTACAGTTGGCAACCCTGGTGACTGGTTATATTCTTAGTTCCATCTCTTAAGGTACAGAATACAAAATTTGGTTGAAGTCCAATGGACGTTACATGCAGTTATGATGATGATAATTGTTGTTTTAAGGGGCCTAACATCTAGGTTATCGTCCCGACATGCAGTTAGACATTGGATCTATCAGCACGCGTAAAAGAATGTTGGCAACAATGTCATGCGTGTGCTGGTCAGAAATAATCTGAAATATTATGATATCTTGTTGTGCCGATTTTGGATGAAATCCATTTGTTAGTATAGAAGTTACGTGTATTTTAAAATTGGAGCTATCAGCAGGCATAGAATCATGTTGGCAGCACTGCCTTATATTAATTACTCCAAATTAATGTAGAATGTCAGTTGCTATAAGTGTGCAAAGTATAGAGCTGTTGGCTTGCATAATTCTGATATATTGATATTAGGGTAAAAAATATATAGACAGCATTTATTAATAGTTGGCAGCCCCGATTGCTCTTAAGAATACTTATAGTTGTATCTGTTATGTTACACATAGCACATACAAAATTTGGTTGAAATCCAACTGATAGTATAGAAGTTATATGTATTTAAAAATTGGTCCTATCAGCAGGCTTAGAATCATGTTGGTAGAACTGACATATATAATTTACTCCAAATTAATCTAAAATGTCAGGTACTGTACGTGTGCATAGTTTAAAGCTGTCGGCTTGCATACTTTCTGATATATTGGTATTTGGATAAAAATAGAGAGAGCAATTATTAACAGTTGGAAGCCCTGGTGGCTCTTAAGAATACGCTCAGTCATATATGCTTATGTGCACATATTACATACAAAATTTGGTTGAAATCCAATTGATAGTGTAGAAGTTATATGCATTTAAAAATTGAACTTATCAGAAGGCTTAAAATTATTTTGGCAACACTGTCGTGTATGGCCTCCTGAAAATTAAACTGAAATTGTATTATATACATGTGTGCCAATTTTGGAATAGCTCCCATGCATACCTTCCAGGATATCCAACATGGAGCTCAAATTTCTAGTGCGTTTTTTCGGCAGTTGGTAGCACGGAGATCATTTTCAAATATGGGCTTGAGATATTCCGGTATACGTCTTTACTCATACTAAATTTGGTTACAATTGCTGCAGCCGTTTAGGAGTTGATAGGGGGACACACACACACACACACAGACAGAAGGACAGACAGACAGACACAAAATTTCCCGGATCGATCTCATAAGTCTACGTTTTCCTCTTTTTTGCAAAATGTGAAATGTAGGCTAAAAATGTGTAGGCTACTGATAGTTGCATTTGGTCCCAAACATATCGTTGAACAAAGATGAATGTGCATCAATTTTGTTGCAACTGTACAGCCACGTCCAAGCACTATGATACCCGAACAGGACTTACATATTTTCCATGCGACAATTTATGATTGTTTATCTGTACATTTCAATGTATAATTACATTATTTAAATACGAGGTCAATCACTTAACTATCCACTACAACCACATACACATACTTCTAACATTTTGGAAGAAGCAGGGAATTTAAATAAACCTAGGCGGTACAGTACCAAAAGAAAAGTTTAATGGAGTGATACTCCTGGCGACTTGCCAGATTCTATATTACAATCCTAATTCCCCACCTCTGTTATTGTGCCTTTTGGGACATGACGTTGATCTCTTCCCTAAATAGTGCTCATGTCTGTCATTTATCTTTCCAAACGATTTACCTGGTCCCTGTTTCTCCAGTTCGAAGTCTTTCTTCAATACCTCCCTTCTCTCCCTCTTCTGTGAAGAAAAGACCTGGCACTCTTGTGAGGCTGACATTTAATACCAAACGTATTAAAATACAAGTTCTCCCATCACCTAAAACACATGTGAACCGTCCCATCAAAGGACTTCTGGTATCGCCAAAAATAAAACTATCATCCTGTCTCGGACATTTAAATCTATATAACCTCTAAATTCGCCATGCGGAACTAATTAACCTCAAAAACTGTTGGTACTATGCATATCGATTATCGCGATACGCTTTCGATTATGTGTCTCGTGGTTCGCGTGTACGGACGGGAAATCGCGAGACCACTCAACAGAATGACCAACTTGCACAAGCCGAAGACTACACTTCGGGACTGGATTTATTACTTATACATCAAGAGGAAGAAGATTTCTTGTTGAAATGTGCCGATCCTGTTTTCTTGTCACCCTTTTGTTTTTCTTTGAAATGAATTTGACCATTTTTCACTAGCGCGTCGAGACAGACCAGCGGGGCTAACGAAGCGACCTGAATACTCACGATCGCAACCGATCATCCATCCCCCTTCACGCTCTTTTGACACGCACCGTGACAGACCAGCGGGGCAAACCGAACGTACTGTACCCGAAACTTCACAACATAGACCGATCATTAGGGGTAGAATTTTTATGTAAATACATATTCGGGATCAATCTGGCCACCACAAAGGCCCGATCTTAATCCCTGCGACTTCTTCCTGTGGGAATATTTGAAGGAGACAATCTACCGCAAGAAACCAGAAAATGTACTGTAATTGCGAGTGGCCATTGTGACTTTCCTCCAAGGGTTGAGTGAGGACATGCAGCTTCATCTTAGCACTGTTCCTTATTGGCCAAGTATAATAAGTTTCCTTTATTTTTGTATATTTATAACACTACCATAAATACAGTATATGATAATCGAGATTTTTCGTTTTTTATATACCATAACCAACATTCCATTCTACCAACCACAATCGGGGGCTCACATCTAGTGGGACGTGGGTTAGCGACCACGGGACCCCAGCTGAGTCCGGCATTGCTTCCACTTACTTATGCCGGGCTCCTCTCCGTCTTCTTTCCTGTCGACCCCCCTTGGTCAACTCTTGTTCTTTTCCGACCCCGACGGTATTAGGGTATCCGAGGCCTAGGGAGTCTTTCATTTCCCCGCCTTAGTTGGCCCTTGTCTCATCTTTCCTGATCCCTCATTCTTCGAGGGGTCAGACCTCTTGTTTTCTTTTCATTATACTTCCTTTTCTCCCCCCCCCCTTTTTTTTTGCTCCTCGTGTATCTAAATTCCCTTTAGCGATTTTCTTTGCATCTACACTCCATTTTGTGGGTATTTTCAATCTACGTTGCATTTAGTAAGCTTTTTCGATCTAAGTTGCAGTTTGCGAGTGTTTTCAACTTCAATTGCATTTTGTAAGGATTGACAATCTAAATTGCTTTTTAGTAGTCTAAGTCTTTCAATAATGTCGGGAGTCCGGAGATTTGTGTAACGATAATCGGGAAATGGTCACTATTTTGAATTTCAGTTGCAATTTGTAAGTATTTTCAACCTAAGCCGCTTTTTGCAAGTATTTTCAATCTAAATTGCATTTTGTAGGATGGGCATTTTGAAAGTATTTTGATTCTCCTATTGCATTTTGTGGGTATCTTGAATCTAAATTACATTTTGAAAGTATTTTCAATCTAAATTGCATTTTGTAAGTATTGTCCATCCAAATGAGTAGTTTGAATCAACCGTATATTTAGTAAGCATTTTCAATCTCAATTGTATTTTGTAAGCATTTTGAATTTCTATTGCACTTTGTGAGTATTTTGGATCTGAAAAGTGAGTTTTTTCAATCTGAATTGCGTTGTGTATTTTCAATTTCAATTGCATTTTGTACGTATTTTGAACCTAACCTACATTTTGTGCTTAGTTTTAAATCTATTCCTTATGTGCGTATTTTCGTTCTAAATTTTGTAAGTATTACCGCTCTCCATTTTGTATCCTTTAATACGTGCTAAGAGGGGCAGATGACCTCGTAGTTCCACCCTTTAAAACAACAATAACTAACTATTACTAATTGCCTCATAGGCAAGAGGCCAATATGCTCTTATTCTTATCATTCTTATTTCATTCTATCAGAAAGCTTAAGTTATTCCAGCACACACAGATATCTCCAACTTGTTTCTTGTATTCACGTAGAAACGCTACCTTAATTACGGGACTGTTGACAAGTTTTATTAATTTCCATGCTCTCTATAGGGGATTTCAATACATTAGTATCCTAGCAACATATTGATCTTATCTACATACTAGCGGAAGTACCCGTTCTTCGAACGGTGTTCGGTGTTAACACCAGACATTATCAATTGAGCTACTGTTGCAATGGTTAGCGGATTGTCATTCCTTCATAAGTTTATCAGAACGAAGTTAGTTTTCTGGGAATATCACACACACTGTTAATTTAAAGGTCTTAAAATTGGTTTTCGGAGACCCTTTATAGACTCCCGAATTGTGTGTCTCACATTGAGAAGCGCAACATATGCTTTGGTCGTCCTTCTAGGATAATTTTTATATTTCGCCTATTTTAGCATGTATTTTGAGAAGTTTTTCCCTATATCCACCCTTCTACTGTATGAAATGTACGGTGAAGAGTTTTATATCATAAATGATTGGTGTATTGACTCTCATGGTTACCATACCTAATTTTACGATGCACCAAACATCCGAACACGAGTTATAGGCGTACATAAAGATACACAAAAAGACAGACAGACAATTCTATTGTCTACATCGTATCACCCAGATATCAAAATATGGTTATATCTTCAGAACAGTATCAAATAAAAGCATCCTTACAATGAACCCGTATGTCGACAAAAAAGTTAAAATGTGCTCAAAAACTAATTTCACCTAACGTGTACTTCCTGACGTGAAATAGAATTGAAAGCCTTGTAGACGAAACGCAATACACGTCACATAAAAACTGACCCTCTACGTTGTGTTAGGTCCCCATACACAGGAAGACCCCTTTAATAAATTATAAAGTCTTGTGGTGCATGAAAATCCAGGTTCGTTAGCCTCAAATGGCCCAAATTCCTAAAAGCCGCAAAAAATGCTGATTCAATTAGAAATTTTTGAAAATAATGTTGCTGTTTGGAGATATAATAGACCTTCTGTACTATAAGTCGCAAGTGAAAATTGCATGAAAAAATCTCGTTTACCCTTTGACCCCCTTAATTGCATTGATGAATTATACAGTCTACGTTGGTTCCGTGATAACCTTATAGCCATTTGCAAACATTCACAGAAATGTAATAAATGGAGTGACATTGCTTCTTACAGAAATAGATGGAAAGTTGGATGCCACCCCTTGAGACAATGTTGTCATGGTTACCGATTTTCATTCCTTCATTAGTTTGTTAAATTAAATTAAAATAGTTTTCTGGGAATATTTCAGAAACTGTTGGTTTTAGAGCCTTATAAAGTAGTTTTCGAGGACCCTTTACGGCCCCCGAGTTTTGTTTCTGGCACCGAGGGGCTTTGTCTCATCGTTGTACGCCATAATATAAACCTAATAATAATAATAATAATATAATATAGGGATAGGAGACACTGCTAAAAATCCTCAGATCATATGGTCTCCATCCTAAATTGATAAAAATCATTCAATTAACATTAACAAACACAAATTCGAAAGTTAAATTTAGGGGAGAAATATCAACAGCTTTCTCAGTAAAAACTGGTCTCAGACAAGGTGATGGATTATCCCCTCTGCTTTTCAATGTGGCTCTTGATTATATCATGAAGGTTTGGCAAAAGGAAAACCCTCCTAACATCAAAATTGGAACAAAACCATCAATAAAAATAAACTGCTTAGGATTTGCAGATGATTTGGCTCTTTTAGCACTAGACAAGGAAGAGGTTTGTACTCAGATCACTAGTCTCCAAGAAATTGCTCAAGGGATAGGATTACAGATATCCTTTGAAAAAACTGAGATCATGCCTATGAAACCCTTAGATATAAATGAAGTCTATATAAATGATCATAAAATTAACCTAGTTCCTCAATTTAAGTATCTTGGAGAAATTATAACACATAACTTAAACGAAAAAGTAACTTGGATAAATAGAACAAATAAAATGAAAAAGGCACAATCTCTAACCTGGTCAACATATAATAAAAAATGCCTATCAATAGCTACTAAGATCCAATATTATAAAACTGTAACTCTCCCAGAAGCCACTTATGCTTGTGAAACACTGTTCCAAATTAAAAATGAACAAAGAACTGATCAGCTCCTCAAAACGGAAAGAAGAATCATTAGAACGTGCATAAATAAAAAGTATCAGGTTGAGGGAGTCTGGAGGATTCTCCCAAATGAAACTGTCTATCGTGAGATTGATCCCATCACCAGCACAATGAAGAAGAAAAGAATTTCATATTTTTTTCACATCTTACGGCTTCCAGAAAAGAGAATTGTACGCCAACTGGTGATGAGAAATCTAGGAAAGAAAACTGGAGGAAAATGGATCCAAGAAATCCAACAAGATCTCAAAGCAGTTGGACTTAAGATAACAGATGCCGAGGAGAAAAATAAAATTAACACCATTCTTAAAACTCACAAATTTTCTGCAGAAATGACACATAGAAAGCCTATGGAGATTTCAGATGAGTTGAGAAAATCCCGATCTGAAAGAATGAAAAAGTACTGGAAAGAGCGCAAGAACCAAGCAGTACTACCTTCAAAGAAGAAGTGATTGTGGAACGACTCAAGTGGTCCAATGTGACCAATCAAGATAATAATAATAATAATAGGGATAGGAATATAATAGACCTGCCGTACCACACCCACAGGTGTAAATCGCGTGAAAAATTATAGAGTACCCCTGACCCCCTTAAGCGCATTATACGTATTGATGAATTTTACAGCTTAATTTGGTTCCGTGATAACCTTCTAGCCGTTTGTAAACTTTCACACTAATTTGGTTGGTTGGTTCTTAAGTTTAGGGGCTGCGACAACGCGGTCATGTAGCCCCGTGTACTTTGGGTCTGTGTAGAATCTGTCTGATAACCGGTGTTAATATTGTGATGACTGTATTAGGTGTGTTATCTGTTTTTTAATTTAAGTACTGCAACTTAGAATTTTCAAATAGTTCCTACTTTTGCCGCCAAGCGCCACCGTCAACGACTACTAGGCCAAGTTCAGAACTTAGCTACTAGACGCCACCGCAGTCGGCTCTTGGCAACGAACGTAGAAACCTAAGAGCGTTGTTTACATTCTTAACCTATCCAATTTAGCTTCACACAGGTGCAATTAGTGGAAGGTTCTTTAACATGCCATAAATCTATGACATGGGACCGCCGGCTTTACTTCCCTTCCAAAGGAAGGCATACTGAGGGATTTTTAACGCTCTTAAAAAATCCGACGGCTTCGGCCGGGTTTGAAGCCGCTATCTTGGGCATAGAGCATCAGCATGTTACCGGCTACGCCACCGAAGCCGCCTCACACTAATTTAATTAATGGAATTGCATTGCGCCTTACAGCTGAGAATCTGTTGCCATGGTTACCGGCTTGCATTCGTTCATTAGTTGATTAAATGTAATTTGTTTTCTGGGAATATCTCAAAAAACGGTTGGTTTTAGGGCCTTAAAATGTGGTTTTCGAGGACCCTTTATGGCCTCCGAGTTTTGTCTCTCCCATTGAGGGGATGAAAATGAGCTTTGTCTCGCCCTTCTAGGCCTATTTCAGCATGTATTTTAAGGGGGTAGGCCCCCTTTTATGAGAGGTACGGAGAAGAGTTACATCAATGATTAGTGTCGTGCCTCTGATGGATATCTGTACCAAATTTTACTTTGATATACCCAGCCGTTCTCGAGTAATAAGGGAACAAAGTTGTCCACAGACAAACAAACAAACAAACAAACAGGCAGACAAAATTTTTTTTTCGCGTGCATCCATCATAAAACAGTCTGAAACGCGTAAATAACTCAAATTTCCGTAGAAATCAGAAAAAAACAGACAAACTTTCAATTTTATATAGAGAGAGATATACAATACTGCACCGCTCGGTGTTGACCGTGTTTTATTGCACACATTAAGGTTTTACTCGCTAACTGTTGGAGATACACGAAAAGTGTTAAGGCCCTTTCGGATAGAAAATTAAATGTTAAAGCTCGTGTATGTCATCAAAAGTTTGCTATTTCTTAGCGTTCTCTTTTTATTTGAAATGGAAATATGAAATTTTGAAACCAAAGGGTGTAGTGACGTCACAAATGTGGGTCTTACTCGCTAACCGTTGGAGATACACGAAAAGTGATCAGGACCTTTCGGATAGGAAATTAAAATTTAAAGCTCGTATATGCCATCAAAAGTTTGCTATTTCTTAGCGTTCTCTTTTTATTTTATATGGAAGTATGAAATTTTGAAACCAAAGGGTGTAGTGACGTCACTAAAATGGTCGCCATTTTTTAATAGTGCAAAATATCGAAATCAAAAGTATCCTATATGTAAACCTGGTAAATCAGCTACATACATGCAAAATTTCATTTAAATCGGACCAGTGGTT
The DNA here is from genome assembly GCA_946902985.2 of Meconema thalassinum. NCBI lineage: Eukaryota > Metazoa > Arthropoda > Insecta > Orthoptera > Tettigoniidae > Meconema > Meconema thalassinum. The sequence goes on along the minus strand of OX336388.2, from coordinate 185,689,924 downwards.
CTTGCGTTATTGAGTAACACACAGACAGACACACACCGTCTCATTTTTATTTATATTAGTATGACTATAACCTTTCTCTCTAAGTCATATATACCGATTAGGCCTACATACTTCAGTTTCTTAATTCATAGTTACCCCCAAACTATCTATTCCTGGCCCTATCCACACCTTGGAATAATCAATTTCAACAATTAAATACTAGTTCGGTGAAGAAAAAATCTTTTTTACTGAATATTAATTTTTTCCTCCTTCGTTTTAAACTTTTTGATAGACACCTCCTTTATTTTTGGACCTTCGATACCACCAATATAAACACATGATATATGATTTCTTACGTTCTTCACATACTATATCTCATATATCGTTCTTCCAGTTACAACCTCAATATATAGGGTCCGGATGTTGATGCCATAAAGAAGTTTAAAAATGCACTTAAAATATTCAAAAGTGACAGTAATGAATGACCTGAAAGACTAGACTTTATATCATTTCAAATGACGCATGCTACAAATGCTACACATGTTAGAAAGGCAGAAGCCCTAGGACTCTTTCAACACTTACTTATGCCGGGCTCCTCTCCTTCTTCTTTCCTGTCGACCTCGCTTGGTCAACTCTTGCTCTTTTCCGACCCCGACGGTATTAGGGTATCCGAGGCGTAGGGAGTCTTTCACTTTCCCGCCTTAGTTGGCCCTTGTCTCAACTTTCCTGATCCCTCATTCTTCGAGGGGTCAGACCTCTTGTTTTCTTTTCATTATATTTCCTTTTCTCTTTAAGATTTTTTTTTTCTTTTTTTTAAATTTGTATTTGCTCCTCGTGTATCTAAATTCCCTTTAGCGATTTTTTTCTTTTCATCTACATTCCATTTTGTAGGTATTTTCAATCTACGTTGCATTTTGTAAGTTTTTTCGATCTAAGTTGCATTTTGCGAGTGTTTGCAACTTCAATTGCATTTTGTAAGGATTGACAATCTAAATTGCTTTTTAGTAGTCTTAAGTCCTTCAATTATGTCGGGAGTCCGGGGATTTGTGTAACGATAATCGGGAAATGGTCACTCTTTTGAATTTCAATTGCAATTTGTAAGTATTTTCAACCTAAATCGCTTTTTGCAATTATTTTCAATCTAAATTGCATTTTGTAGGGACGCATTTTGCAAGTATTTTGATTCTCAATTGCATTTTGTGGGTATTTTGAATCTAAATTACATTTTGTAAGTATTTTCAATCTAAATTTCATTTTGTAAGTATTGTCCATCCAAATGAGTAGTTTGAATCTACCGTACATTTTGAAATAGACCAGTTGATCACGCACTGCACCAGGTAAAGCGTTTAGATTGGGACGGTGGTCTCGGATCGCAGTCAACGGTTTTTCCGGGCTGCTGAACGGACCCCAAGGTGGTCTCGGATTCTGCCAACGGTTCGCCGGGCAGCTAATGATCGTGCCACTGAGGGGTGATCGATCGCAGTCAACAATTTTTCCGGGCTGCTGAACGGACCTCAAGGTGGTCTCGGATTCTGCCAACGGTTCGCCGGGCAGCTAATGATCGTGCCACTGAGGGGTGATCGATCGCAGTCAACGGTCTTTCCGGGCTGCTGAACGGACCCTAAGGTGGTCTCGGATTCTGCCAACGGTTCGCCGGGCAGCTAATGATCGTGCCACTGAGGGGTGATCGATCGCAGTCAACGGTCTTTCCGGGCTGCCTGATCGTTTCCACCACTCACGTACCAATTCTATATGCCATTAGGCTGAACATTGGACATACTGTGTGCTGTCCAGTGCATCGAAGCCTTCCTTCTGCTTGGGATCGTGCCGTTGAACCCGGGGGTGATTTCTATTTCATTTTGTAAGTATTTAGACTCTACATTGCATTTTGTACGTATTTTGAACCTAACCTACATTTTGTGCGTATCTTTCAATCTATTCCTTTTGTGAGTATTTTCGTTTTAAATTCCCGCTCTCCTCTTTGTATTCTTTAATCTGTGTTAAGAGGGGCAGATGACCTCGTAATTCCGCCCCTTAAAACAACAATAACTAACTAGGTAACTAACTCTTTCAACAGACTCCATTACCCATTAACTTAGGCTTCCCGCGCAGGGAACGGAGAGCGAGAGGTGCACTCTGCTGCATGACGTCATACGCTCTCCGTCTCCGTATCGCATAACGCCATAGCCCAGGAGTAGCCTAAACTCAGACTCGGTGCATATGCACTGAACAACATGATGACGTCATACGCTCAAGTGCAACCTTAGTACATTTCCTCTCCGTCTCCGTAACGCATAACGGTAGACCAAAGCATAACGACGAAGTCGACAAGATCATTTGAAATGATAAAATTCGTAAATCTATTATATAAAACTAAGTGTCCTGACTGACTGACTGACTCATCATCGCCCAGCCAAAACTATTAAAGCTAGAAACATGAAATTTTGGGAATATGTTCGTTGTAAGTCGAAAACGCCCACTAAGGAAGGGTTTTTGGATATTCAGTTTCTAAAGGGGTGTTAAGGGGGTACACCTGCATTTCATTGAATAACAATATCTCCAGATTGCTTTCATTGGGGGATTTGATACTCGGCATATAAACTCATCATTAAAAATAAGAAGATACGTGTCTGAGGGTTTTTCGATGTGGTGTATATTTTGAGGTGAATGGGGTGAAAAGTGGGGGTTGAAGGTTTCCTAACCGAGCGTGTATCTCTTAAACGACATAGGCGAGGAGTTTTGAACTCAGCGGAAAAAAATCAGCATAAAAAATAACAAAATAGGTGTTTGACCGTTTTTTCATAAATCCAATATAAGGGGCCCATGGGGAGGGGTGAAAATATGGGGTGGGGGGAGGAAACGTAATATGTCTGAGTGTAAAGTTATACCTGGCCTATGTTGTAGACAATAACACATTACATCTTTTTTGTCTCTTCCTATTTCATCATACGACGAATACTTAGGTAGTTATTAATGATTTTGTACTTTTTGGCCGGAATTTTCTAAGTCCCAGGAATGGCATTAAAATTGATTCGAATGAAATTTCGAAAAATAGTTTTTTTTAATATTTTATTATATTTTTCACGTCTTTTAGGGTCCGGAACCAATATGATATTTTGATGTTTTTTTTTCGTCCCATGCATTTTTGGTTTCAGGTGATAGAATTATTTTCCACTAGGACCGAAGCTTATCTATTATATAAAACTAAGTGTCCTGACTGACTGACTGACTCATCATCGCCCAGCCAAAACTATTAAAGCTAGAAACATGAAATTTTGGGAATATGTTCGTTGTAGGTCGAAAACGTCCACTAAGGAAGGGTTTTTGGATATTCAGTTTCTAAAGGGGTGTTAAGGGGGTACACCTGCATTTCATTGAATAACAATATGACACGACTATGACGCGAGCGAAGCCGCGGGTACCTGCTAGTCTATTATATAAAACTAAGTGTCCTGACTGACTGACTGACTCATCATCGCCCAGCCAAAACTATTAAAGCTAGAAACATGAAATTTTGGGAATATGTTCGTTGTAAGTCGAAAACGCCCACTAAGGGAGGGTTTTTGGATATTCAGTTTCTAAAGGGGTGTTAAGGGGGTACACCTGCATTTCATTGAATAACAATATCTCCAGATTGCTTTCATTGGGGGATTTGATACTCGGCATATAAACTCATCATTAAAAATAAGAAGATACGTGTCTGAGGGTTTTTCGATGTGGTGTATATTTTGAGGTGAATGGGGTGAAAAGTGGGGGTTGAAGGTTTCCTAACTGAGCGTGTATCTCTTAAACGACATTGGCGAGGAGTTTTGAACTCAGCGGAAAAAAATCAGCATAAAAAATAACAAAATAGGTGTTTGACCGTTTTTTCATAAATCCAATATAAGGGGCCCATGGGGAGGGGTGAAAATATGGGGTGGGGGGAGGAAACGTAATATGTCTTAGTGTAAAGTTATACCTGGCCTATGTTGTAGACAATAACACATTACATCTTTTTTGTCTCTTCCTATTTCATCATACGACGAATACTTAGGGAGTTATTAATGATTTTGTACTTTTTGGCCGGAATTTTCTAAGTCCCAGGAATGGCATAAAAATTGATTCGAATGAAATTTCGAAAAATAGTTTTTTTTAATACTTTTATTATATTTTTCACGTCTTTTAGGGTCCGGAACCAATATGATATTTTGATGTTTTTTTTCGTCCCATGCATTTTTGGTTTCAGGTGATAGAATTATTTTCCACTAGGACCGAAGCTTATCTATTATATAAAACTAAGTGTCCTGACTGACTGACTGACTCATCATCGCCCAGCCAAAACTATTAAAGCTAGAAACATGAAATTTTGGGAATATGTTCGTTGTAGGTCGAAAACGTCCACTAAGGAAGGGTTTTTGGATATTCAGTTTCTAAAGGGGTGTTAAGGGGGTACACCTGCATTTCATTGAATAACAATATGACACGACTATGACGCGAGCGAAGCCGCGGGTACCTGCTAGTCTATTATATAAAACTAAGTGTCCTGACTGACTGACTGACTCATCATCGCCCAGCCAAAACTATTAAAGCTAGAAACATGAAATTTTGGGAATATGTTCGTTGTAAGTCGAAAACGCCCACTAAGGAAGGGTTTTTGGATATTCAGTTTCTAAAGGGGTGTTAAAGGGGTACACCTGCATTTCATTGAATAACAATATCTCCAGATTGCTTTCATTGGGGGATTTGATACTCGGCATATAAACTCATCATTAAAAATAAGAAGATACGTGTCTGAGGGTTTTTCGATGTGGTGTATATTTTGAGGTGAATGGGGTGAAAAGTGGGGGTTGAAGGTTTCCTAACCGAGCGTGTATCTCTTAAACGACATAGGCGAGGAGTTTTGAACTCAGCGGAAAAAAATCAGCATAAAAAATAACAAAATAGGTGTTTGACCGTTTTTTCATAAATCCAATATAGGGGGCCCATGGGGAGGGGTGAAAATATGGGGTGGGGGGAGGAAACGTAATATGTCTGAGTGTAAAGTTATACCTGGCCTATGTTGTAGACAATAACACATTACATCTTTTTTGTCTCTTCCTATTTCATCATACGACGAATACTTAGGGAGTTATTAATGATTTTGTACTTTTTGGCCGGAATTTTCTAAGTCCCAGGAATGGCATTAAAATTGATTCGAATGAAATTTCGAAAAATAGTTTTTTTTAATATTTTATTATATTTTTCACGTCTTTTAGGGTCCGGAACCAATATGATATTTTGATGTTTTTTTTCGTCCCATGCATTTTTGGTTTCAGGTGATAGAATTATTTTCCACTAGGACCGATGCTTATCTATTATATAAAACTAAGTGTCCTGACTGACTGACTGACTCATCATCGCCCAGCCAAAACTATTAAAGCTAGAAACATGAAATGTTGGGAATATGTTCGTTGTAAGTCGAAAACGCCCACTAAGGAAGGGTTTTTGGATATTCAGTTTCTAAAGGGGTGTTAAGGGGGTACACCTGCATTTCATTGAATAACAATATCTCCAGATTGCTTTCATTGGGGGATTTGATACTCGGCATATAAACTCATCATTAAAAATAAGAAGATACGTGTCTGAGGGTTTTTCGATGTGGTGTATATTTTGAGGTGAATGGGGTGAAAAATGGGGGTTGAAGGTTTCCTAACCGAGCGTGTATCTCTTAAACGACATAGGCGAGGAGTTTTGAACTCAGCGGAAAAAAATCAGCATAAAAAATAACAAAATAGGTGTTTGACCGTTTTTTCATAAATCCAATATAAGGGGCCCATGGGGAGGGGTGAAAATATGGGGTGGGGGGAGGAAACGTAATATGTCTGAGTGTAAAGTTATACCTGGCCTATGTTGTAGACAATAACACATTACATCTTTTTTGTCTCTTCCTATTTCATCATACGACGAATACTTAGGGAGTTATTAATGATTTTGTACTTTTTGGCCGGAATTTTCTAAGTCCCAGGAATGGCATTAAAATTGATTCGAATGAAATTTCGAAAAATAGTTTTTTTTAATATTTTATTATATTTTTCACGTCTTTTAGGGTCCGGAACCAATATGATATTTTGATGTTTTTTTTCGTCCCATGCATTTTTGGTTTCAGGTGATAGAATTATTTTCCACTAGGACCGAAGCTTATCTATTATATAAAACTAAGTGTCCTGACTGACTGACTGACTCATCATCGCCCAGCCAAAACTATTAAAGCTAGAAACATGAAATTTTGGGAATATGTTCGTTGTAGGTCGAAAACGTCCACTAAGGAAGGGTTTTTGGATATTCAGTTTCTAAAGGGGTGTTAAGGGGGTACACCTGCATTTCATTGAATAACAATATGACACGACTATGACGCGAGCGAAGCCGCGGGTACCTGCTAGTGCACTATAAAATGGAAAAAATAATCTTGTAATAATAAACTCACCAATATTTAAAAATGACATCTTAAGCTCAAACTGAAAAGTCATTCAAAATAGATTTCTAGCACTTAACAAAAGGTTTATGTTCACTAGGGTTCGGAAGTTCAAGACCTGAAGAAGTACAAAATATGCAAGCAAATATGCCCTAAAAACTAGCTGACCCACTGCCCAGTAAACTGAGAGCGATCAAGGGAACAACTCGCGTGTGGCGGAGCTCCTTCCGGGTCCGGAGAGAGTCCGTCATTTTGTGTAGGCTAAGGATAGGTCACACAAGATCCACCCACTCGTACCTAATGAGAAGGGAAGACCCCCCACTTTGTACCTGTGGAGCCGTATTCACCGTGGCCCACATTTTTACCGAGTGTGTGGATCTTGCTGACTTACGAAGAAACCTTGGTTTGCAGACGACTCTCAAACTTATATTAGCCGATGACGCGGTGGCTGCTGATCGCGTTATCCGCTTTATAAGTGAGAGTGGGTTAGGGCCAGCAATCTAAATTTTCCAGTGAACATTGACTCAACGACTTGTTCGTTTTTGAATGATAATGTTTTTGTTTTTTCCGTAATTTTTGTTTATTTTTATGATTTTGTTTTTTATTTAATTTCTTTTTGTTTTTGTTTTATTAATTTTTGGTCTTTTTAAATTTAGATGTCCACCTCAAAATTTTAAATTCAATTCAAAATTTGTATTCTTTAATCTGTGTTAAGAGGGGCAGATGACCTCGTAGTTCCGCCCCTTAAAACAACAATAACTAACTAACTAACTAACTAACCTAAAAAAACTATGAAATATGACATGAATTTTTGGGATAGGTAGAGTATCACTAACGCACAGTAAACTTCTGAAGTGCCAAAACGTGATCAGCGATAATACACCAGGCATATTTAATCATACAAACTGACAGAGAGCTACATGCAAGACATTAAAATTTTCAACATTCATTCAGTATCACACTACACTACACTATTAGGAAATCCTGTGTTTGAAACTCGACGCAAATAACATGTACCTTGTTAACGACGCTTCGATTTAAACAAAGATGCTGAAATTATAACCAAATATGACCTTATATCACTAAAATATGAATGACCAAATATGACCAAAACAATAAAAATGGCCGAAATATGCATTTATAGGCAACATCAAATTGCTTTAAACGTGGTCAGGGACCCGTCATTCAAACTAATTTTTCAGATTTCGAGTACAATGAGCTCACTTTAGTCTGAGTTGCACTTCACTGATGTTGTCAAATGCAAATGATGTGCGGTTATCTGCCAACAAGATTTTATATGTCGAAAACCTGCGTTCAACATCAACTGATGTGATCGGAGCGTACTTGAAGTGAGGAAGGACGTTTGCTGCTAAATCCTCCTCAATCCCATCCGTGCAGTAATATTCATCAGAAAGAATGTCTGAGATTTTGCATACGGTAATGTTTTATACCCGGTGTTTTGTCCAGCACTTTTTTCAGTTTTGATGCAATACCTGCAGCAATTTCGCCACGATTGTTGCTAAGACTAGTTTCCACCCGGTTGATTAAGGAAATGGAATCAATATTTCAATATTTTAAATTAACTTGTTTCACCGACAGTAGTGGCTACGCTGGCTAAAGAACAGCATTAGGTCATGGGGCCAAGCTCTCTGCTGACTCGGTAAACGCGTGGGTTCGAGCCCCACCGTCGGCCGTCCTTGAAATGGTTTTCCGTGGTTTCCCATTTTTCAACACCAGGCAAATGCTGGGACGGTACCTTCTGACAGGCCACGGCCGTTTCCTTACACATCCTTGCCCAGTTTCATTCCCCATCATTCATTTCATCTCTCATTAACTCCTCTCATGAGGTTGGCGTCAGGAAGGGCGTCTGGACGTAAAAACCATCGCCACAAAGACTTCCATCGCATCTCATCCCCGACCCCGTTGGAAAACGGGAATAATAAGGGGTAGACATACATACATGCAAATTATCTTGTTTCAGCTACTAACTTCTTCTGAACTCTGAGAGACGTAACTCCCTCCCTCTTATAATGCTGTGACATGACTACATTGAAAGAAAAAAGAAAGACCTTAAAAGGCCCATTTCTCTAAAATAAGACACAAAAGAATCTACCAAACTTTAAAAAATGCTCTTAAAATGAAGAAAATAGCAAAAAAAATGCAAAAAGATGCAAAATAATGATGACATATTTGAAGACGGGGCCCGTCCGGAGTTTCTATGTACTTCAGCATTGTTTTAGACAGCTCAGTAAAAAGATGACATGTCATCAATATCCGGGCCCTACTCATGAGGTAACATTGTCCTTATTCCTATCATCTAGTTTCATATTCTTTCAGCTTTCCGTATAATTTCAGAATACGCAACTGTCTCCATCTTCTTTCTTTAATTAACGTAGAAACGCCACCACAATTACGGGACTTTTGACAAGTTTTATTATTTTCCATGCTCTCTATAGGGATTCCAATTCACTAGTTTCCTAGCACCACACGGAACATTTCTGTCCATGAATACTATTTTCTCTAAGCCATATAAACTGACTACAAGCCTCATTTTCTTTGTATCTTGGTAACCCAAACATTCCCCTGATTGAAATAGGCTATATTTCCACAGTAAGTTTTTTCCAACTTTCGCAATTTAATATTTAGTACATTTATTTTATTACATACATGTTATATTGTTTGTTTTTTCTTCACATAAGCTGCTTCAAATTTGTACTTCATTATAACCATTCTGAAAAATACCATCTTAACCTTAAAATTTTTGTCTACATAATATCCACGTAAGTTTTCTAAGGTTTATATATTTTTCCTTTCTGCTTTATGACTTTCTAGAGCTTCTATGCCCAAGATCGCGGGCTCAAAACCGGCCGAAGTCGTCGGATTTTTTAAGAACGTAAAAAATCCCTCAGCATTTTTGGAGGGGAAGTAAAGCCGGTGGTCCAATGTCATAGATTTATGGCATGTTAAAGAACCTTGCACTAATTACACCTGTGTGAAGCTAAATTATATATAGGTTAAACATTTGACTAAAGTTCTTAGGTTCCTACGTTCGTCAAGAGCCGACTGCGGTGGCATCTGGTAACTAAGTTCTGAACTAGATGGTCATTGACGGTGGCGTTTGGTGGCAAAAGTAGGAACTACTTGAAATATGTCAATGCCTGTAGTCCTTACTTGAATAAAAGCAGATACACACACTAATACAGTCATCACAATTAACACCGGTTATCAGGCAGATTCTACACACACCCAAAGTACACGGGGCTACATGACCGCGTTGTCGCAGCCCCTAAACTGAGGAACCAACCAATCAAGAATTTGTTTCTCATTTCCATTTTAATATTTTTCTAGATCACTGTTTCCTTCTTCAAGCCGGTTTCTTATCAAGATTTATTTCAAATTAACATACAGTAGGCCTATATTTGTAACAAATCTGATTTTTTACATTTTTAGTGTATGTGTATCTTAGTTCTTTAGCTTTTAAACTATTAATTTATTAGAAATATTTTTGAGACCAACCTTCTTTCATGTTAAAATGTTTCATGTACTGTCAGTCCTGCTTCTCTATTCACATTAAACAAAATGAACTTGCAGGTTGATTGCGAAGGTGTATAATCACCATATTTTATGGAGAACGATTTATCCAGAAGTACACATGAAAGGGAGTAGCCAAGCACAAAAAGGTGGAGGCAAAGGTTGCTGTATGCTGCAAACACTGCGGAGTGTCTGATAATCTAGCTACACCATACTTAAGAAGGGGATTCACTACAAACGTTAGGAATCACCGACATAGATCTAAGATGCATCTGTAACATTCAGAAATTTTACGCGATCCATGTTTACGTGTCTTCCTCGTGTTAGAAGCAAAAGTGCAATAGAATAATAATTGTTATCGGCCGTAAGAACGATACAAGATTTATGCTGGACCCCGCCATCAGATGTGAAGTAAACATCGGCATAACAAGACAAGTCGTTTAGGGGAAACGATAGGTTTTAAAGAGGATTGAAAGCTTGTGGTACGTTTCGAATAAGGGAAAGAAACAACATCAACATTTTTGATCACTTATCGTGTTTGGGTATGCCTAACTTAAGTATAAATGGCATAATTTTGCTATCAAATGAATCCATTCAATAATAGAGAATTGATCTGCAATGTTCTCGGGAACAGAATGAGACGTAGTCTATTGGTATCCAATAACATTTTATTGCTAATAATAATAGTCTAATAATAATAATCATCATCATCATCATCTTAAACAGCTCCAGTCACCCGGGTGCTGTGAACGAGTACTCTCCATTTCTTTCTATCCATGAATAGTTGGTCTTCATGAGTGCCCTCCCAATCCAGCCCTTTGTCTGCCAAGTCACCCTTAATCTGGTCTATCCATTTCCTTTTAGGTTTCCCAACACATCTTCTTCCTTTGATGTTCAGATTGAAGTATGCCTTTGCCTTTTGTTCATCTTTCATCCGTTGGATATGTCCATACCACCTCAGACGATACCTCTGTAAGGTCTCCATTACAGTGGTGTTAATACCTGCATCTACACGATTTATTTCATTTCTTACTTTATCCTTTCTTGTCCTCTGAAGCATGGTACGCACAAACTTCATTTCGGATGCCTGAAGTCTACTGTTATCTCTTTTAGAAAGGGTACATCTTTCAAATGCGTAAGTCAGTATGGGTATGCACAGGGCTGTGGAGAGCGGCGACGGGCCCTGGGGCTGGAATCTCCTGGGCTCCCCTCTATAACCAAACTCAGTAAAATTAATTTATAATTCTCGTAAATTTGCACAATCTGATTTTGCGCATCTTATTTTTGCACAAAATGTTCATCACGAAATCAATTCCAAGAACATAAAATACCAGCAATAGCCTAATAATAACAATTTATTGTAGCATGCTGAACTGCTATGCCCAAGTTGGCGGGTTTAAGTTCGGCCGAAATCGTCGGATTTTTAAGAGCGTTAAAATCCTTCAGTATGCCTTTATTCGGGGTGGAAGTAAAGCCGGCGGACCTGTGGTTTAGAAGGTCCTGGATATGAGTGGTGAGTGACACTTTTGTCCTCAGTGTGCGCACTTGAATGCAATAACACAGGAGACCGACAGTCCCTCGACAAAAATCACGCCAGCTGTTGCGACAGTCTGGACACGTTTTTGTCTCATCCAAAGGCAGTAGTTGCACCATCGTACATTAATTTCCACTACAATTGGTAGTGTGTAGCCATAATTTGTAGGTTATTTCATTATAAACACTCTATCAAGTACCAACGTTCGTCGCTGGGTGTCATTGACTGTGGCGTCTGGTATCCAAAGTTGGAACTACTTGAATTTGAACTTGTTGAGGAGCCTACGGGCGTACAATTTAAATGTCCTGATATGACCATTGGCTGCATTAAAAACTGTATAATATACTGTATTAATAATATTTCAATTATATATTCCACTAAATCCGGGCTATATTTATTATCATAAGCAGAGCGTGAATTAATAACAATATAAATAAGTTAATGCTGGATTGTAGTAAAATTTACAACAGTGAAACTGGAGGAATGCATGCAAAATTATTTGCAAATTCAATTTTTATACCTGACAAGCGCGTACCAATGCATTATTTCCAATTAACAAAAATAAATATCACGAGTAAAGCCATCGAAAACTAGGTACTAATTTTCATTAAATTCACTATACTGTTTAATTTTGGCGTTTGACTGATCTAAATTTGTCCCGATGAGATAACACGGTAAGCATGCACAGTGTTCAGTTTTAAAGTTCTGTAGATCCTCTTTGATATCAATAATTTTAGAACTTCAGTGATACTCGTAAAAGCAATATGCTCGTTTGTCGTACACAAATTTGAAAAAAAAAATGCATTTACCGGACCATAATTTCTTCGCTTTTACAGTATTTAACTTGGGGAAAAATGTCACATTGAAAAACGCTGTTTTCCATGAACTCAGAAACGGGTAGGTTCGAATTCCACCGTCGGTGTTTCTAAGCTTATTTACCATGAATCATCGTTTTAACCCTATAGCCAAAGGCTGTAGTTACACCATCGTACATTCATTTCCTCCTCAATTCTATCGCAAATTAATTAAAAATATATGATTAACTTCAGATATAGATTGTCGGACAGAGTTCTACACGCACAGTAAGTAGAAAGGACTGATGACCTCGACGTCACACAAACATTATCAACCGGAAGGTCTGTTCCCTGAACTGCATGTGGAAGAGGTACTACGGCCTCTGTGACACATGACGTAATCTCTTTTCATAATGAAAACATGATTTTTACCCAAAGTCAAGACGTATTTTAAAATACGTTTTTCATATAGGGTTTTTATGTTGACATTCTTAAAACTTGCTGCCCTTGAAGATTCACGCCCTTGGGTCTAAGCCTAAACACTGGTAAGTGTTTTGTTGAACGGCTATCACACATCATTGTACATTAAACAAAGCAAAATATGTTTTCATAATTAACCACATGTATACTCATACGCAAGTCAAGTTATTTATTATGTGCTATCAGTAGATTGCAGCTGATCAATGATTGTTTTCACAAAGGAGAAAATGTGAATTTGAACTATATTTTGTAATTTGCAGTCAGTGGACTTCTTATAGTTAATATTGCTTTGCAGTAAGCAAACCTAGAGCCAGGTTCTCCTAAAAAAAAAAAATCCTATCTGTGACTGATGACCATCGGGGGCGTATTTAAGCCAAGATTATGGTGGAGTGGACTCACCGGGGATCCGAATTATTGAGTTATGGGCCATTTGGGTGATTATTTTTGTGATATTTTGGAGTAAAAATTTGGTGACCATTGACATTTAGTGACGATAGAAGATACTCTCCGTTATTGAAGTGAAAGCTCTCGCACCTTCAAGTAAGAAGCTGTAGGTGTAGCTCACCAATTACCGTGATGGGGGTCTACAGTGAGTCTGCTGATCAGAGGTTCGAATCCCGGTGCTGACAGCGGCTATCGTGAGTGTGGTTTTTCACACTCCCTCCAGACAAATGCCCGGATAGTCCAAGGACACCTACCCTACTCTTAACCCTAATAATTACAGTAATAGTCGCGACAAGCAACGCATTCCCACTTTTCCCAGTCGGCAACTAAGAATACGGCATGCGATTGATCATGTCACAGACGCCATAGCACAGCACAGTGTATGCCCTGCTTTTCGTCCAGCAGTGGGTGGTTTCAAGAGGGTCTACGTTTCTACTCTGAAAGTCAAATAGTTACAACAATCTTGCCAATACACTTCTCTAATTATACAACAACCTAGCCTCTCCTTCAGTCTACACAATTCGCACTTTTCTTGGTTTTCTATTTTGTTCGCTGTTTGAGAATCTTATAATTTACTTCATTAATATTTGTGAAAACTACTGCTGTACAGTCAACTTCATTCAATAATGTGGAGGCCTTCAGAAACAAACCGGAAAATTAACGCGTCAGGAAATACTGAATTATATCTACAGTACTAGTTGATGCAAACTATCCCCAACCGAGCGCCAATGGTTCATTGCCCGCTAGTGATACTAGACCTACAAGCTACCAAGTACACGGGTTAAATGTCGCAAGCCCCTAAATGAATTAACAACTGTAATGACAAATGGGCCTAATATTAACTGTTGAGTAAGAATATGAATGACACCGCAGTCGGTAATTCGAATCCTGCATTCCTACCGCGGCTTCGTCAGGACCCGGAATCATTTCCAAGTTATAGATAAAGAGAGCAACTCATTTTACGTTTAACGGTACTGAGACGTATCATGAAAGGGCTTGATTCGCAAGGGAAAATATCTCTTCGCGTCCTGAAATATAAGGGCTTTGCAGATCGATGCTGCTCTTTGGAATAAACGGATTAGAAATGTCCAATAATAATAATAAGAGTCACTGCACCAGCTCAAAACAAAATTGTATTTATATTAATATTCGACAATACTTCATCTTAATTTTCTTCTAAATTAAGCAGAGTTCAAATATTTAGTCTTAGAAAAGTCTGCGCGGATGCCAACATACAATATATTAATTTCTCCATCACCATGCACACCACTGACGTTACTTCTTGTTGTTTTAAGGGGCAGAACAGCTACGGTAGATCATCTGCCCTTACCACTGACGTTCCATGAAAGGAATTGGAAAACAAAGTTGAGTGGTTTAGTGCCCTAGCTTAATTGTATTTTTCCTCCTGGTTAATTAAACACTCAATCCAGAAAAATACTGGAATGTTACTTAGTTTCAGTCTTTGGATACATTTCCCAACTCTAGTACCAATAGTAATAAAGGTGTTCAATACATCCTTTAATCAGAAATTATTTGCCTACGAACCCAAGTACCGTTGATCGTTTTGAATGAACCAGTTATAATAACAGTATATACTGCATCTAAACATACAGATTAATTAAATGTTAGCATTGTTTTCTCAATTCAGTATACGAGAAGATGAACAATTTCGCATGCATTTCTTCTATCTACGTTTGACAAGAGAAACATCCCACCCTTTTGCAAGGTATTTAGCCAGCAATGATAATTTTTTACATAGTGCAAAAGTGAATTACTATGGGAAGATGACTTCGCTGTTCCGGCCCTTAAATCAACAATAACTATAATGTGAATTGCTGTGTGGACGCTATTTTAAAATTTATTTACTTACCAGCCTGCATGGCATACGATACGTCTAGCTAGACAATATATCCATTTCAGACACTATCATCTCTAAATATCTAAGCTCGACATGACGCACCAAATTTGAAACTCTTGAGCTAGCTGACTAAACAAACCAGGGCAGCCCAGGCTTTCGAGGCCTTGGCGAAATAAGGGATGAAAAAGTTATTTGAAGGATTAGTTGGTTGGTTGGTTGGTTCTTAAGTTTAGGGGCTGCGACAACGCGGTCATGTAGCCCCGTGTACTTTGGGTGTGTGTAGAATCTGTCTGATAACCGGTGTTAATTGTGAAGGCTGTATTAGTGTGTGTTATCTGTTTTTTTAATTTAAGTACAGACTGCAACTTAGAATTTTTCAAATAGTTCCTACTTTTGCCGCCAAGCGCCACCGTCAACGACTACTAGGCCAAGTTCACAACTTAGCTACTAGACGCCACCGAAGTCGGCTCTTGGCAACGAACGTAGAAACCTAAGAGCGTTGTTTACATTCTTAACCTATCCAATTTATCTTCACACGGGTGTAATTAGTGGAAGGTTCTTTAACATGCCATAAATCTATGACGTGGGACCGCCGGCTTTACTTCCCCTCCGTAGGAAGGCATACTGAGGGATTTTTAACGCTCTTAAAAAATCCGACGGCTTTGGCCGGGTTTGGACCCGCTATCTTGGGCATAAAAGCTCAGCATGCTACCGACTACGCCACCGAAGCCGCTGAAGGATTACTGCGTAAGCCGAATAAGCTAAATTTAGATTAGTGGAATGCTCTCTCTGTCTTCAGGTATATTCTGAGAATATATAGCAAAGCCCCACCGCCTAAGTTGACCGCTTTGAGACAGTTGTTCTTCCCACAAGCGCTTTGTAAAGGAAAGTATCGTCCACTTGACAGAATAAGTTTCCCAATCCTTGTAACATTTACTGCTATTGTCCAAACTCAGAGTGCTGCCAAGATATTTGAATTGGTCAGCATTTTGAAGCTGATAGTTGTACTCCTCGTCCTTTTGCCATAGCCACAGTCTTATTCTGACTAATTTTAAGCCCATATTCCTCAAACAACTTATTCCAAATCTCTAGATTTTTTGCACCTCTTCTGCACTTTCACCCCAAATCATAACATCAACCGCGAATACCAGAGCTTTGGTGTCATTTCCATGCAATTCTTCTTTAAGTTCCTTCAAGATGTCGTCCATTACAACAATGAACAGTAAGGGTGACAAATAGCTGCCCTGTTGTACTCCTCTTCTTGTCGTGAACCAATTGCTCTCTCCGTTGCCTATTCGTACGCAGGCCTTTGTGTTTTCATACAGCATTTTTATTTTGTTGACTAATGTTCCTGGTACATTCTGTCTTTCCAGGCATTCCCACATTTTTGACCGTACAATACTGTCATAGGCTTTCTCGACATCTAGAAAGACCATAAAGAGGTCCTTACCTTTTTCTTGGTGTTTTTCAGTAAGCATTCTTACAGCAAAGATTGAATCGGTAGTGCTTCGTCCATGTCTGAATCCATGTTGTTCTTCTGCTAATAAGGTTTCCAGATGTCTCCGTAACCTTTTATCGATTCTTCTTTCTAAAATCTTTAATCCGTGTGACAGAAGTGTGATTCCACGATAATTTTCACACTTCTTTCTGTTTCCCTTTTTAAATAAGGGGGTATTATTACACCCTTAGACCAATCCTCTGGGATCTTATTGTCATTCCAAATAGCCTGTAACACCTGTATAACCACTAGGTCCCATGAATTCCGGCCACTTTTATCATGTCTGCATTCACTTCATCGTGTCCAATTGATTTTTCTTTCGCCATAGATTTCAGAGCATCTTCTACTTCAGACCATGTCAAAGGTGGTTCTAGCTGTTGTGCATCACCCAATTCAGCATGCACAGTTTCATCTCTAACGTCTATGTCCACGCCTTTGCCATTAACAGTTGATCAAAATACTGTCCCATTTCTTCTCTGATTCCTCTTAAGTTCCTTATTAGCACACCATCATCATTCTCTATTGTTTTCACGAATTCCTGATGCCCTCTTCCTATTTTTGACTGTTTTATATAACGGCTTTTTATTGCCTTTAGCATCTTGTTCTAATTTCATGGTAAATTCATCCCACATTTTGTTCTTCTCTTTCTCTATTATACGTTTAACATGAAGTTTATGTTCTCTGTATTCTTGCGCCAGAGATTGTATTTTGTCCCCATCTCTATGGGCATCATCCTTCTGTTTTTCCATTTCCAGCAGTCTCTTAGCCTTGTTCCTCAGTTGTATAGCTAACTTGACTACATCATTCCACCATGCAGTTTCCTTATTCCGGACTTTACAGCTTGTCACACCACATACTTCCCTGGCCTCTCTGACAATAACATTCTTGAAGTCCTCCCACTCATCATCACCACATTTGATTTCGCTTTTTGGATCTTTTCCTCGGATTCTTTGTTGATAATCATCTTGCTTAGTTTTGGATTTTTTCTCGACCTTTGCAGTGAATATATTAATGCCTGATACCACCGCAATTACTAGTCTATGATCACTGCCTAAACTTTCGCTAGGAATGACTTTGACATCCATAACTCGTTTTCCCACCTCGTCAGTTGTTATAACAAGGTCAATCATTGTTTTATATATGCCATTCCAGCTGTACTTCGTTATTTTGTGACTATCTCTCTTCTTAAACCATGTGTTTTGAATCTTTAGGTTATTTCGGCGGCATAAATTGATCAGTTCCTCTTCCTCTATGTTCCTGTTGCCGTATCCAAAAGGACCGACCACTGTTTCCACACCAATCCTATCACAGCCTGGCTGAGCATTCAAGTCACCCATTATCAGGATGTTCTCCTTATCCAGTTGACTCTCTAGATATTCTCAAAATCTCTGCGTTACTTCGGATGTACATCCTGTTTGTGGAGCATAAACTTGCAGAAGGGTTATTATTCTACCAAAGACCGTATTTCTATTTTGATAATTCTGTCATTAATATACGTGACATCTGCAATCCCTTCCACCCTCTTACTCAGGTTAAAGCCAACTCAATTTATTGACTCCTTCCATTTTCCACTCCAATATAGGGTGTACCCGTTTCACAAAAATTTCTTTCCTGATCTCTTCCATTTTGTTTCACTTAAGCCATCACTTAAGCCAAGCACGTCGAGTTTTCTTCTTTCCATCAAATCTACAAGTTCTTCACCTTTTCCAGTTCAGTGGCGTAGCCAGGGGGGGGGGGCTGTGTGGTTGATTGTCGCCATTGTCGGGATTTACGGTGGTTTTGTGTGTATGCGAGAGGCGATATACAGTCCGTTAGTGGTAGTGTTGAGGAAGAGTCGCAAGTTCTTTGATAGTTGCTCTTTTTTTTTGTCACATTAGCGAGTGTTTAAAAATGGACCGCTTTGTCATAAAGAAGCCAAAACTGGATAAATCGTTGGTAAGTTAATGCAAGTTTTTATTGTTATGTGTAACAAACTGAGGCCCGCATTTGATTATATAGGTACAGCTTTTACAAATAATTTTCTCTGCACGAGAAAGACGCATCGCTCACTGATAGAATGTAAAGTTATTCGATTTGTTTTAAAAGGTTCGTATTAAATTATTATTATTATTATTTAAAGTGTATTAGAGCCTCCGTGGCTTAGGCGGCAGCACGCCGGCCTTTCACCGCTGGGTCCATGGTTCAAATCCCGGTCACTCCATGTGAGATTTGTACTGCACAAAGCGGAGGCAGACAGGTTTTTCTCCAGGTGCTCTGGTTTTCCCGGTCACAATTTCATTCCAGCAACACTCTCTACTAGGCTATCATTTCATTTCATCTGTCATTCATTTAATCATTGCTACAGGGGAGTGCGACAGGCTTCGGCAGCCGGCACAGATCATATCCTCGCCGCTAGATTGGGGGGTTTCATTCATTCCATTCACTGACCCGGGCGGACGACTGCGGGTCGACTGGAAGCAGGCTGTGGATTTTCATTTCACTTAAAGTGTATTACAGTTTCCTCTGAATAATAATAATAATAATAAACAAGAATGAGGTCCACGGCGACCGTTAGGCTTACCTTAAAACAGCGCTGTTTAAATTAGACAGGCAATGAATGAAAATCCACAGCCTGCTTCCAGTCTCCAACCGGGTCAGGAATGGAATGAATGAAGCCCCTATCTAGCGGCGAGGATATGAACTGTGCCGGCTGCCGAGGCCTGACGCACTCCTCTGGGGCAATGATTAAATGAATGACATGAAATGAAATGATAGTGGAGAGTGTTGCTGGAATGAAATTCTGACAGGGAAAACCGGAGTACCCGGAGAAAAACCTGTCTGCCTCCGTTCTGTCCAGCACAGATCTCACATGGAGTGACCGGGATTTGAACCACGGACCCAGCGGTGAGAGGCCGGCGTGCTGCAGCCTAAGCCACGGAGGCTTTTAGACAGGCAATAATAGAGCTAAAAGTGTTGCAACATACCTTCTTTATGGGTGTATTCTCTGTTCTGCAACTATTGATGACATAATTCTTTATCGTGCATTCTACCTCTTATTTACTCCTGGTGGCTTTTTTTTTTGGTGGGGGGGGGGGGGGGGAGCAGATTTATTCAATTGACTAAAATCATTTCTGGTAAATAAACTATTTAAAAACACAAAGACATAGTAGGCTACGGTATTAATGTAAAGAACATTTTGAACTGAAACGTGTGAATTTGCCATAATAGCAGTATTCTGATAATTGATAATTGAAAATCTGAGCGACAGAGACAAATGTAAATACCAGTGGCTTAGCGTGAACTTTGGAGCTGGGGACGCCAAATCAAAAAGCTAATATGAAAGACACTGTCACATACCTCACACAGTCTTGTACATCAGCTCCATTCGTCTTTCTTATTTTCTGCGAAAATGTCTATGATGTGTTCAAGAAATACGGGGTCTGATGAAAGCTCACCTAATATTTTTTTCAATTGCCAATGAATTTAAACACGAATAGCAACTATTGCTCATAGAATTTCTAAGGTAGGTTTTAATTCTTTTCAGCGTGCTCATGCTGCGTTCACTACTAGCTGTAGTAGTTGGAATATTCAGTACAAAGCGTAGTAATTTAATTACTTCCTGATAGATGGAGTCAAGACCGTTCGTAACAAAATATTTTAAAAGATCTTTTAGAGCTAAATGCTTTGTCTGATCTGCATAAACAATGTGAAGTTCATTTACTAATTAGTTAACATTAAAGAATGGGAACTCTTTTACCAAAAAAATCTAATTTGCTCTAGTGGAATGTTTCGGTGTATTCTTTAAACTTCATTTTCTTGTACTAACTCTATGAAATTTATGATGATGATGATGATAATTGTTGTTTTAAGGGGTCTAACATCGAGGTTATCGGCCCCTGCTATGAAATTTATATGAGTACGATCTTCAAATCTACTTTACATTTGAGCTGTTAGTGAATCTACTATTTCAAAAGACAGCCCTCTCAACGTGTTCTTTTGATTGCCATCATACATTACGTTTTCATTCAACTGGATGTATTTTTGAACGCATATGTCAGTGAGATCTTCATTTCTTAAGTTTTCTATGCTTTTGACGACAGCCTCTATCTCATTATGGCAAGTTACAATACTCACTGTCGATGACTGTAACAATTTGAAAATATGAGCAGTGTAAATGAAACAAGCTTCGAATACACATAGCAAATATACAAAAGTTGGGTCATCCATATGTCTTTTGCGACCAATGGCACAGTTCACAGAATCGTCGTCCCATTCACTATTTTTCATCATCAATAATTTCATCAAAAATGCATTACAATTCTTGGAAATGTTTAATAATGGTGAAAACTGCCCTCGAATGAAAATTCCATCTCGTATTGCTTGCTCGTGGAAGCTTAAATCCTCTTTTGGTCAACAAAACTGTCCTTTTAGAAGATTTGCTGAAAAAACGGTGAAAAGCAGTCAAGGTATAGACAAACAAACGAACCTGTTTTATTGTTTTTGAGCCATACAGAAGTACCAAATTTAATTGGTGGGCGTAACAATGGACGAAAAGAGCATATGGGCAAAACTGTTTCACTAGCTTGTGAACTCCTCCTTGTCTGCCTGCCATTACAGCTGCGCCATCGTATGTCTGGCTTACGCCTTTTTCTCCATTTACTTCCCAGTCAAGTAAAACTTGGTGCACGACTTCTGCCAATCCCGCAGCTGTTTTATTCTTGGAAACGTCATAAAATCCGACGATTCTCTCCTCTATTCTATCATCCACACAATGTCTAAATAGTATGCTCATCTGGCTCTTACATGACACGTCTAATGTCTCATCCGCTTGTATGGATAGAAAGGGGGCTTCATTTATTTCTGATTTGATTTTTTCATTTAATGCAATTGTTTTAACTTCTATCAAGTCATTTTGAATGTCTGGAGATGTTCCTTTTAATAATGATGATGACTGTAAATGGTCTCTAACTATCGATTCATTTTGAGCGAGCAGATTCAACAATTGCAAATAATTACCCTTGTTAATAGAACTTTCATCTTCTGTATGCCCACGGAAGGCTAGTTCTTGTGTACAGAGAAATACTACAGATTGAATGAGTCGTCGCGCATACTGCCTGTTTGAAGACACGATCTCATTATTATGTTTTACTGCTTGTAGTCGAGCAGCTTCAGAAAATAAATGCTCAATGCGAGTCTTACCTAGCAGATGGTATGCTTCACAATGTAACAAATGGTGTTTTGAAGACTGGTGTTTTACAGCTTTGTTAATTGAATTATTCAGGTCCGAAATTCCTTCTGTGCACCATTCAGTATCTTTCGCCCCAAACATAAGGCAAACGTAACAAAACATTTTGTTTATTTCAACACACCCAGTTAGCCAGGAAAACCTGTCATACCAAGAAAACTGAAAACTCCGTGTGCGATTTTTACCAGCTTATTTAATTGATAAATTTGGCTTTGGTCTTTTTGTTTTTAATTCACATCGCTGTTCATATGATAAAGTGCTCAAAGGAGTTGCCTTTAGAAAATTAATAACATTAGAATCAGGTGAACTTACTTCAGTCATATTGGCAGCATTAAACACACTCAAGCACAATTAAAATTAACTACATTCTACAGTTCGAACTAGTACTAGCGCAGCGATTGGGCTATTGAGTTAATAGAACAGTATCATCTGATCATACAAAGTTTACGCCAGCCAAACGCCAGCGTACGGAAGCACTTCCCTTCCGAGAAGCAAGAATGAACTCGCGCATGCGCTGCAACATGGCCTGGCCAGGGTGGTACATCGCTCTTGACGCCAAGAAGTTCTGGCGTACAAGAAAACAAAGCACAGCAGTGGACCGCGGCTGGGCTGGTGGGTGCGGAAATAAAATAACTAAGCGCCATGTAATATGCTAACGCCGCATTTATATAAAATAAAAACGATGTTATATTTTACTCTTTGATGAATACACATTCTAATTTTTAAATCAGGGAACGCCCGGCGTATCGGCGTATTATAGCGCTACGCCTCTGGTAAATACTGATACAGCTGTGAGCTACTTCAAAACAGAAAGCAACAAAGGGCGGAATTCAGACAGTCATGAATAGACTGAAAAGTTTTGCCTAAGCTAAAAATGAACCCTAAAGAACTTCGTAACAATCGCAATTGTGACACGTGTTCCTTCAACTTTGTCATACCACGCCGCCGAGAGACATGGCCAGATTAGAATGTTGCCGATGCCGACAACAATGATGCCGCCTTGCTCAATTGTTTTTGCAACGGCAGCAGCATTTATTTATCTTTGTACCCGCTTCGGGTTAAACATCTCGGTATTAGCATTTCTGCCCCCACTGTCTTACCAACATTCCTCAGCTTCTTTAGGCGCGTCCCACAGGCCCAGCGCCCTGGCTCTTGACCCCTCCCCCCCCCCCCCCTCACTCTAGTTGCGGCCCTGCTTAAAACTGTAGGTGGTGTTAGGGTAGCGCGGCTGTCTCTCACCCGGAGGCTCTGGGTTCGATTCACGGCTCCATCTGGGATTTTAGAAACTGACGTGAGGACTGGAAGGGGTGCACTCAGCCTCGTGAGGCCAATTGAGTAGCTGCCTGATCAAAGAGGCAGCGGCCCGGTGACGAAAACCAAGATTAACGGCCGAGGGATCAGAAGCTCAGACCCCATTGCCCCAGAATCTGCAAGCCAAATGGCTGAGCAGCGGTCGCTTGGTAGGCTTAGGCTCTTCAGGGCTGTAGTGCCACGGGTTATTTTTTTATTTTTATTTTCTTTAACTGTAGGTTTTATGACTTATGATCACAAGATCTGCAGTCACTTAAAACACCAAGTTTGCTTCCTCGCTTTTTTTTTAGTAGTTTTGTACCAAAATCACATAGTTTATACTACAATAGTTCCAAGATTACACAAACAGTTCACTCTTGCATTGATTTAACTTATAATCAGAAAAATATATGAACTTCTGCAGTAATAGATGAGGCCCTAATGCCCCCCCTCCGCCAAACTAAAATCCTGGCTACGCTACTGTTCCAGTTAATGTCATTATATGTAATGTCCCTATTCTCATCTTGGGTATTTTCCTCTTTTTGGGTTTTTCCACATCCTGGCATTGTCTAGCATCGGGCTTAACGCCGTCATTTGTGTCAGTGGAAAGATGTGGAGGCTGTCTTGACCAATTTAATATATTCGTTCCGAGGCTCGTTTTAACATTGAAAGCAATTGAATGTTTACTCTTATACTGATTTGCTAGGCCTAACGTATCAGAGGATTTTCTTTTAGGGTTTACTCCCTTAGCCTTTGTGGATCCCTCCACATCCCACAAGGCAGTGGGCTCTCTCTGTACTACCCCCAGAGAGACGGGTTGCCTCTTCCGCCAGCTCCGTCATAATTATCGCCTTCGCTGCCGTTAAGGTCTTCACACAAAACCCTGTGCACGGGCCTATGTTATATCACATAGGACTGGGTCCCCGTCAGAACTTAGCCGCTAGCCCGCTACTATAGCTTCGACTATAGTACCGTTGCCCACCCCCGCGACGTGGACGCGCCTGACAAGAATTAGGCCTATCCATGTAGACACAAATCTCATGGACCGGGTTAAGGAGACTATATTTAGCCTCCAAGGCTCATAATAATAATAATAATAACCAAATCAAAGGTTATTCCTCACAAAACCTTTGCTTTCGGAAACAAGATGGTAAATTAGCCTTGACAAATGAAGAAAATTGCCAAGAACTAGCTTTTAAATTGTCCAGAACCCAAAGAGAGATTCCCGAAAATACAATCGGAAATCGCACCAGAAAACACGTCACCACCAACAGAAGAAGAAATTTATTCACACATCAAGAAACTTAAAAACAATAAAGCATCGGTGGAGGACGGAATTGTAGCTGAACTTCTGAAAAATTTAGGCCCAAAATTCACTCAAGGAAATAATCCTCAAACCAAAACAATTCCAGATGACTGTAAGACTGCTCTTATCCATCCACTACATAAAAAAGGCAACAAATCAGATGTAAACAACTATAGAGGGATCTCTCGTATCGGTCACGTACAAAATTCTATCAGCTTGTCCCTTGGAAAGGACGCAAAAACAATTGGAACCCAAATGAAAGGGGACTAGATCCTACAACCCGAGAACTCATAGAACAAACACTAACTGATACAAAGTCTAAGGTGAAATTTAAGGGGAAAATCTCAGAACCATTCTACATTCAAACAGGTGTGCAACAGGGTGATGGACTCTCTCCTATTCTGTTCAACGTCGTCCTAGACAAGGTTATGGAAGAATGGGAGAAGGAACTCAAGAAATGTGAATTTTGGAAGCCAATCCGACTGGACTTTCCAAAAACAATCTCTACACACCAATAGCATAATTTATAACAATATTTATAATATTAATTTCCAAACTCGCTGTTGCTATGCCAATTATAGCCTTCTAGAAGCGTCTATTGTGCCATATATCACGTGATCGGGCTCTCCCACAGCCTCGAGCTTGTAACACTACCCTCCTGTGTCACACTTCCAGAATGTATATTTGCTGGTTAAATTTTATCATGGGGACGGAAAATACTCTCATTTTGTCCCAAAATAATTAAATTTCCGGGGGCAGTACTAGATGCACTTGTAACCAGTACTTAAAACTTTTGAGATAAGTATTAGGCCTACAAAATGGTCGGTGATTATATAACCTATCTTTCTTGATAATTTATTTGAAGAAACTGACGTCAGAGAGCAAATCCTAGATTTTGGGCTGGAAAATGGTTTGCTATGGAGACATTTGCAAAGGAGCAGGGCCAGTAGAGTACGGTAGTTCCTGTATTAAGAAGGTTATGAATAGAGTCATATGTTGTATAAGCCTAAAATGTAGTTGCAAGTGGAGTCTTGTTGTAAATTCTGACCAGTTTTGCTCGTGCATTGAAAGTATTAAAAAAAGGTATCTCTAGCCATTAATTTCATAATTACAGTGCAGCATTGTGTGTGGAAATGGGCAAACATGCAAGAAAGAATATAATGCCCCAATAAAGAAACCCTTATTCCCTTCTTCATTTCACACCATCACAGTACCGTACTGCGCCCGAATTTATTTATGGCATAGACCATGACTTCGACGAGATGAGAACTGGGACCCGCAAATTTCAGAAATGACGGTATAAAATTGTTTAGAGTAAATAAAATCGAAGATCTGGAGATTTTATACTCAGAATGAGTATTTTATAATGTCAAGAAATTATTAGTAACATTTATGAAAGGCCGAAGAGAAACATGGAAATCTAGAAATTGTTTAAACGATAATTGGTAATTATTGGAATGAAGGCAGGCCTACATCGCTAGACACGGATTGTGTTTCCGGAGACGGGAGTGTGTCGTCACTGACGTAGGAGAAGTGATGCTACGAGGCAGCACGTGAGGGGTGAAGAGGAGCCGCCCTACGGAGAGAGAGAGAGAGTGGGGGAGACTTGGACAGGAATCTTGACGCTGGCGAGAGAACAGCTTGTATTCACTCTCAACATTGATCAGGTCGGAGTAGGACCTAGGCTGTAGAAGCAGTCCCAGTATAATAGTGCAACGCATAGTTGGCAGTGCTCGAGACTTAGAAGGCAGTGTATTCACGGAGACAGTGCTCAAACCCGAGCAGGCATGCGTTGAGAGGCGGACTTGAAGTATTTCAAGTACACGCAGCTTACGAGCAGAGCTAGGCAGCCTGCAGTACAAACAGATATTCTACAGAACGTTATTACGGCAAACTTTACTGCAGCAAATACTTCAAATTACAGTGCAGTATTCTACGGAAGGATTACCATATTTTCAACTGTTTAAAAATGCAGATAACAGTCCGGCAAAGGGGAAATCAGACTAGTTCCATCTTAAACAGAGTAATGGCTAGTTGCTAATTGTATTATGAAGGGAAGCTGATATGCATCAATCCATAGTGAAATCCAGAACATTATGACAGAAATGGATATCGCGACGGAACAACCACGCGACACTCTAGAATACAGAATGGAATTCTGCTACAACAAGAGATTTCACATCCATCCTGAAATACTCTTACGAACAGTTACAACGGAACGAGATTCTAAGAAGCGCTCCGGTCGAGGTTTGCTAAAGTTATAGCATGAAGATTTAGCCAACATGATGATGCTCGACAGACGAGGAGAGTGGAGTCCAGGAACTCGTGGCGAGGTCATCACCCTGGCGACTGACCTAGTTCCGCTGGCCACGTCACGGTCGACTCACAGGTGTTTGGGTCAGCTGCGATCGAAGGTCTTGAGCGGACCGTTGCTTGTTAAAAGCAAACCCTTCCAGAATTCTCGCCGTTCATCAAAGGTAGCTGCAGCGCTTTCTTACATTTCATGTTTGTAGTAGTAGAATTGTACTGTGTTTTATTCTGAGATTGACCAACATCATTATTATTATCAATTTGTATGTAGATTCATTATATCCGTTAAATTCATTTTTATTGCCACTTTTCATTGCAGATTTAAGTCATTTTGGCATTTTTATAAGCGAATAATCATTTTTCACGTTAAGATAGTAAATTGTAAAATCATTTAATAAACTTTAAATATGCAAAACGTTATCTAAATCTGTGTTTTATAATGAGGTGGAATGCATTGATAAATCTAGATACAGTAGGTTAACAAAGTCAGTATTTTCACGAAAGTACAGGGGTATTCGAAAGCTTACGATGTTGATTCGAGCATCAACCCTGAATACAAACGTACGGCGTGCTATAAATGTTTTATTTCACGACAGTAATATTGTTAATAAAAGAAATATTTTGAACAAATAAATCCAATTTATAATTAAATGTCACTATGTGGTTGTGAAAGCAGATAGTTATTTGAAACCATACTGTTAGCAAAGTAATGGAATAAATTATACAGCTCATAGCGTGGCATAAATTTTTGGATACCTTCCTCATAGAAGTTTGCCGCCTGTGTCTTCAACCAGTTGGAAACATCTTCTTTCAGCTCGTCGTCATTGTTGAAGTGTTGACCGCCAAGGAAAGACTTGATATGTGTGAACAGATGAAAGTCGCTAGGAGCGAGGTCAGGGCTGTACGGAGGGTGGTCAAACACGTCCCAGCCAAATCCCTGTAGGAGGTTTTCGTCACATTTGCAGTGTGTGGTCGTGCATTGTCGTGAAGAAAAACAACACCTTTTGACAGCAACCCTCGGCGCTTATTCTGTATTGCGCGGCGCAATTTCCTAAGTGTCTCGCAGTAAGCATCTGCTTTGATTGTTTGACCACGCGGTAAGAAATCAATGAGTAAGATGCCTTTCCAGTCCCAGAACACTGCACATCATTTTCCGAGGTGTCAAGATTTGTTTCGGCTGAACCTTTGCTGGGGATGAAGTGTGCCTCCATTCCATTGATTGCCGCTTACTTTCAGGGGTGTCGTAAGAAACCCAAGTTTCATCTCCTGTGACTATCTGTGTCAGAAATTCTTCGCCGCCTTCATTGTAACGTGTCAAAAACTGAAGTGCACTACCCATCCGTTTTGTTTTGTGTTGCTCCGTAAGAATCTTTGGTACCCAACGTCGGCAAAGTTTACGAAAGTTCAGTTTTTCGGTAACAATTTCATGAATTAGTGATCGTGAGATTTGGGGAAATTCCATAGCGAGAGCACTAATTGTAAACCTGCGGTTTTCCCGGATCTTGTCATCAATCGCGTGAACCAGTTCTTCTGTAACCAAAGATGGACGCCCACTTCGTTCTTCATCGTGCACTTCACTACGTCCTTCATTGAACTGTCGGACCCATCTTCTCACCATTGAATCACTCATCGCATTTTGTCCATACACTTCGCAAATTTGCCGATAAATTTCAATTGGTTTCACTTTCCTAGCATTCAGAAAACGAATCACATATCTGATTTCACAAACGGCGGGATTTTCAATCAACACCGACATTGTACGAGTAAACATGAACAACAACGCGTACGTGGCTGACAGCGCTCTCCAAATGGCGTACGTTTCTTCTCCTTGATACAGAGCGTCTACCGCGCATATGCGGAACTGCGCTGCAGCGGAACGTACAACTAGTTGAAGACACAGGCGGCACACGTCTATGAAGAAGGTATACAAAAACTCGTGCCACGCTACGACAAGTGCCTGCAACATTTCGGCAGTTATGTGGAAAAGTAGTTTAAGGGTTGTGGAATTTTGTGCAATAAATAATTGTTCTGTATCTGTACACAATTTAATGTTATTACCAAACGGAACTTACTTTCTGGACGTACTTCGTATCTTACAGCTGTAAATACATTACTCCACCCATATTTTGAGAATTAATTGGCGATGCTAAAACCATCACATAGTTATGAAATATCTGTAATAGTTTTCTTGCACTCGTCCGCCTCGAATAGGCTGGCCTACCCTGTATATTACTTTACCCTAAAGTAAAGAAAACTGCAGTATCTGGGTCATGTGATGAGAGGAGAGAAATATCATCAACTGCAGCTGGTCATTCAAGGAAAGTTACAAGGCAAAAGAAGACCTGGAAGAAGACGCATTTCATGGATTGATAATCTGGAAACTTGGTTCAATTGTTCCACTATTGACCTGTTTCGTGCTGCATCATCTAAAGCAAGAGTCTCTATGATGGTTGCCAACCTCCTGAGAGGAGATGGCACTTAAAGAAGAAGAAAGTAAAGTGGCCCTGGCTGCCCTTTGCTACAGGCCCCGCGCTGGCTTATTCGGGCACTGTATTGTACAGCCCGGGGGGGCAGTACTCCCTGAGAGCCACCCCCCATCTTTTACCAAACCCACCCTAACTGGCAAAACCATAAGTCCAGGACATATCTATACACAGCAAGAGGCGGCCACCTAAGCCTAGGAGGTTAGCCAACTGCTTGCAAAACATACACAAACAATTACACTGACAACTATCTGGGGCAGCTACATTGACGCAATGCTGACCAAGCAGCGCCGGAAGGTATAAGAATGGAGTCCAGATTGGAGCCATTATCTGTTCTACTCTGTGCTTCGCCAGCGGCCTTGCCCGACGCCTGTTCCAGCTTCATCACCAGGTGAGATTCAGCTCGTGTTCAGACTCCTTTAACTCTTGTAAACACCTACCCCAAACTTGTACACATCACAAATTGTATTCCATACTTGTCTAAACTCCCCAAGAGGGACATACTAAACTACATCTACTGACCAATAAATACATGGTCAGTAAGCTAGACTTGTATTACTGATTACACTCCACTTCACATCCTCATACCCCACCTGACCTTCGTCACAATTGCCCGTGACCGTAGAAGCCAGTAATTGCTTTGTCAGACTCCATTGTACTCACGGCACGCGACTCGACTGCATAGCGTCGAGCCGCTGACTTGGCACATCCATTGAATTACTCGTTCCACTCAGCTGACAGGCTAGCTTAGTAGCCTGCATTTAGATATCCATCCCCTAGCAGATACCTGCATCTTGCAGGGACGCCCCAAGAGATTAGACACTAACACCAACTCACTACACTAGTGGTTTCTCCCAACTACGGGAAGCTACTCTCATCTAGGAATAGTCTTCTAAATTAGCACACCGACACAACTGTGTTTTGTCCCAACTACCCCCCAACCAAGGGATTAAAAACTATTTGGTGGAGGCGCTCCTACCACACACAATAAGGGTAGGGACTCAAACAACGAGCCCTCGTGGTAGAACGACCCGTACCGCACACAGCCAAGCGATAAAAAAAATTTTTTTTTTGAAAGACGGCATTATTTTTTTTTCTCCCTTCACTCTAGCAACACAAGGGAGATTTTTGTCAACCCCCCCCCCCCCAGCCCTAGAAAGAATCAGAAATCTCACACACATTTCTTTTTATACCCACCCTTAACTCAGAATGGCACCACATGCAGAAGCAACAGGGATTGTAAGCCATAGAGGCAATAGGGGTACACCAATACTATTTACATTATTACTAAGGTGCCAGAGGCATATACAAAGGCGACAGGCACAAATACGGGCACTCCAAACAAAGGTTGGAGCAATACAGGGCAAACAGCCATGCACCCCGTCAGAGGGTAGGACAGCGCGATTGGGATGCGCACCCAAACACTTAAGTCACATACATGAACACCTCAATAGGAGCCATGTCCAAAGGAACAGGATATACAACCGATTAATCTCGACACATGGCCCTACAATAGATAACACAACCCTAGAGAGGATGAGGGTGCACTACACAATTTTATATGCCCAATACAGGGAGCTTATTCGCGAACAGGCGTTTCTCCAGTTGGCGGCCACAGAACTATATAGGACGCAAACACGTCAACACAGCAATTTTCCAACGGACCATATGCCTCAATAGGCAGTACGCCCAAATTTGGGAAAAGTGCAGGGAACTCCGAGCCAACAAGGCCATTTTTGAGTTCGCGGCAGGGCCACCAGCCCAGCCGAGAGAGGACATAGGTGTAGATACGCTAACTCGGCAATTCGCGAGGATGTCCCTCTCGACACGTACCGCCACACAAGGGAAGGAGGCAGCCGTGGCCATAGGCCAGAAATCGGTCAGACTAGCCTCCAACACACTACAGGGCCAAGCTCACATGAACACACGTC
Source organism: Meconema thalassinum (assembly GCA_946902985.2). Taxonomy (NCBI): domain Eukaryota; kingdom Metazoa; phylum Arthropoda; class Insecta; order Orthoptera; family Tettigoniidae; genus Meconema; species Meconema thalassinum. The sequence continues at coordinate 185,658,832 of OX336388.2, read as the reverse complement.
CCTCAGCTCCGGTTCGGGAGGCAATTTTGCCAGACCGAGGGGCAGAACCTACGCCAACCCCCGCAGAACGGACGAACGAGAGGGAGTTGACGCCAGGGCTATCAGGCACACACCGTAACACAGAGAGAAACCGGGAGGTAACTATGTCATGGGCTGAGGACGTAGAGCCCGTGCCACAGCACGATAAGCCCACACAAACCTACATACATGGGCAGACGCAAGGGAAGGAGTCTACCGTGGTCATAGGCCAGAAATCGGTCAGGCTACCTTCCAATACATTGACAGGGCAATCACAGACAAATTCACGACCTTTACCGCCAGTTCAGAGGGCGATTTCGCCAGAATGGAGGCGGACACTGACATGTGCATCCCCAGTCAAATGCATAAGAGGGTGTTGCCTTCAGCCCCTCAGGGTGCAAAACGCACGCCTGTGCACACTGACCAGCCACAAACATACAATACACGGGACATAAGAAAGGTTTTATTACCTACCCCACGAGGCCAGGCAGACAGGAGGACACACACCCCTATAGACACTGCCAGGGTAGCGCGGCACGCAATCAGCCCCTCAGGCACAAGCACACTCAGGCCGATATCGAGGCACTACGGTGAACGTAGACCCAGACTTACTTTGCTACAAACCCCTCCAGAAAATAGTAAAGAAGCACCCCAATGGGTATCAGGGGCCTACGCCTTAGTGACAGGGCGAAAGTATTCACCTTCTCGAGCAATGACGCTCGGACGTGGATAACAACTTTCACTATGAAAAAATCCACTCTTCCAATAATGGAAAGCGGCCTAGGAAAAAGGCAACTCACATGGCATAATAAAATTGAAGCCATGGCTGTAGACACAGTGATAGACAATTCCACGGACGACACCTCACAACATAAGTCACACGCCCACATAACAACCATAGGCTCCCACAGACGCAATTTTTCCCATATGTATTAGGATCATGCACGCGCAGAAGGATTTATATTATATGTATAGGTACTTACAGATCATGACGTACATGTCTCAAATAGACACCTGGGTTTGTATGTAACATACACTAATGTCACTTGCATCACAAACATACACACGGGTAGGTTCTTTTACATGCAGGAAACACTACAATTGATACACAAAGGACAGGTTCCACCCCTGTAAACGGTAGACACGCAGAGACTCATGCACAAAACTGTACATTCTACATGTATATACAGAGGAACGTGGCTAATTCAAAATTATATAATTCGAAATCTTTTTTATTTCGAATTTTTCTCTTGGCCCCTAGCATTTTATAGGCAATCAATGGTTTATAATCGTGGTTAATTCGAACTATATTTTGGATAATTCAAAGTTTTAGTGTAAAAAGCCAATCGGAAGCCAAACAGTTGGGTCATATGGCTCAGTTCCCGAAGGAACTGTTCCGAGTGTAGCCTAAGCAACAAACCACATCACAGAGCTTAGGCGGGTCTTTCTAAGTAGAAATGACAAAGTTGTTCTGTTTTCCGCTCCTACAATTTGCTGGATTCTTTTGTGATGGCTGAGAGACTTAATTGTAGGAAACAGTTAAGAATCTCAAACTATTTTGAAAAATATTAGATTTCTCTGAGACGTAACTAGATTACTGTATTACTAACGTCGTTAAATAGGTGAATAGTACATTTAGGTTTTATTTTTCATTTGAAACTTTTGAGATTATTTTCGATGCAATCTTTATCAAGTACCGTCGTCTGTTAATCTGCTTTGGTGAACGTAAATCATTATGTAAACGTGATACAATATATTTTCTCTACTCTTTTCAAAAAACTTTCTTAATTCGAATTTTTGGATAACTCAATTTCTTTTACTAATCCCTTGAAGTTCGAATTATCCAAGTTGAACTGTATATATTTGATCCATAGGTGTACGTTATTTATTACACTGCCCATAGCATGAATTTTTCTTGTCCCCCATAACAGCGCTCACACTAAACATAAATACCATACTAACAGTCAATAACACTGACAAAACTGTCCCGGAGACACAGGCCCAAAAGGCACCAGGAATCATTATCCTGAACAAAGACGGTCTCGAACCTGTTCTACTCTGTGCTTCGCCAGCGGCCTTGCCCGACGTCTGTTCCAGCTTCATCACCAGGTGAGATTCAGCCCGTGCTCAGACTCCTTTAATTCTTGTGAACACCTACCCCAAACTTGTACACATCACAAATTGTATTCCATACTTGTCTAAACTCCCCAGGTGTCTATTTAAGACATGTACGTCATGATCTGTAAGTACCTATACATATAATATAAATTCTTCTGCCGAGATGTTGAAAAAGAAGAAGAAGGGTTTGTTTAACCTATGACGTATGATAACCTTTATTAATAAATTGTCGGTCAAAATTTGAGGTTCATTCTAATACAGTACGTGTATGCTTTTTCATTGAATACGGCTGCACAGGGTGGCGCCACTTCGATGTGTTTAGCGGGTATCTCGGAAACAAATCAAGATAGAGCAAAACTGTTTTCACTATTCCGTGCCACATTTCTGTGAAACAAACTATGGTGCAACCGAAATCATCGCGGCCCTCTAGGTTTTCGAACTACAGGATGATTTTGAAAAAAAAACTGCATTTTGGGACCCCGCTTGTATTTCGAGCATTTTTTAACTAATTGAAAAGGTGAGAACTGGTTTTATAGCGAATTTTGCGAAGAATTCAAATAGACCATCACTTGAATTTCTACAAATTATTATTATACATTTGGGCGCCAATTCATTTTTTTCTTCAAAATACAGAAACATTTAATAACATCAAAACGGTGGGAGATATCAAAAAATGATAAAGGGTAAAAAAGTTGCTAATTACGGATAACTTACACCTGCAGATTTAACTTTTTCGACAGGCCCGACAGTTTCCGAGATATAACGATTCGGAAAAAAAGGATGAAATTATGGGCCCCAAAAATAGAAAACGGTGAGAGATATCAAAAAATCATAAGGGGTAAAAAAGTTGCTAATGGCTGCGGTCTTACACCTGTAGTTTAACTCTTTTCGATTGGACCAACCGTTTCCGAGATATAACGATTCGAAAAAAAAAGATAAAATCAGGGCAAAAAGAAAACGGTAAGAGATATCAAAAAATCGTTAGGGGTAAAAAAGGTGCATACAGCGGAGATCTTACACCTGTACATTTAACTTATTTCGAAAATAAAGGATGAAATTTAGGGCCCCAAAAAAGATCCGGACCTGCACCGATTTTAACGCCCAAAAATAGGTTTCCTCACAGGCCCTAATCCTTTCGCCGTACCAAATTGCAGCTCGTTATCTTGATAATTGCGACCTGTACTTTGCTAAATGCAAAAATTGTGAAGTAAGAACTTCAGTATGGTGAGTTTTGGATAGTTAGAAGTTAGCTGTAAGCTGCACGGGGCCCCAAAACAACGGCGAGAGATATAAAAAAAATCGCTAAGGATAAAAAAAAGTTGCTAATCACTGATATATTACACCTGTAGATTTACCTTTTCGTTTCCGAGATAATACGAGTCTGAAAAAAAGGATGATATTCAGGGCCCCTAAAATGGTCCGGCCCTACACCGATTTTAACACCCAACAATAGGGTTCCTCACAGGCTGCAACTCTTTCAATGTACCAAATTTCAGCTCGATATCTTGAAAATTTTGACCTGTACATTGCTAAACGCAAAAACGTCATATACATACTGTTTTAGATCCCTTATTTGGGGGTGGATCTAAAAGGAAGAGTTATTGTACTAATTTATAAAGCTGTGCCTAAAAAGGGTAGCTTCCCTTGGCAGGGTAAGCTGACCAGTGTAGAGTGTTGTGGTGTGCTAGGAACTAGGGGGCGTTCCTATAAATAATGTAGTAGTGTTTGAAGGGATGGGACCCAATGCAAGGGTCACTGTGCTGGTCGCTCAGCTGACTGGCTTATTATGTAACTGAATCTGCTCGTATCAGCCGAGTGGCACGCGCTGCTTGCTAGTAGCCGGGCCGGCTCGAGAAATACAATGGTATCTGAGCTAGCGCTATCAGACTACCGTCTGTCACGTCTAACCGTGACGGGAATCAGGAAGGGCGTTGGGATGTAAAGAGGCGTATGGACAGTAAGACTAGTGTGATGTGTTGACCAAGTGTTTATTGGTCTGTAATTCTGAAGTATGAGTCCCTTGTAGGGAATGTAATTATGTTCACAATGTAAAGTACAAGTTGTGGGTTACAGGTTACAAAAGTAGGAACTCTGAACACGACTGACTTACCTCTGATGACACCAGCGTAGCCTTCGGCCGTAACGTTGAAGCACTGATAATGGAGAGATCCCTTGACCTGATTAAGACGCCTTCTTATACTCTTCGGCGCTATGCTGTCAGCAATGTGTTGGCATTGCTGTCCCAGTTAATAGTATGTCGTTATGTGTAACCATTGTGCAAGGACTGAGCTGCTTTCTAGAGTGGCAAGCTGTCCTTGCTACGTTTATGGGTGTTGGCCCGGCTTTCCAAGGGTTGCCCGTTAGGAGATTTAGGCAGATGATGGGGGGATGGTCTCCAAGGGGTGCATACCCCTGGGAGGCTGTACAAGCGTCTTCCTTCATTTGTTCGCGTCCTCGCGAACGGGAACGGAACTGGAGGTTGGGATGTTGACGTAGTGGTTCTTGGAGCCCCCTCGTATCTCCTGGTGGTGTCGTATCGAAGTGTGGGTGTGAGATCAGCCCGTGTTCAGAGGGGAGGGTTATGGGATGTACAGATATATGTATACACTGATATTGGCATTGTGAAAATGGAAATTAACAAAACAAAAAAAAATTGACATTGCGAAAAATTTGACATCGAGAAAAAAATTGACATTGAAAAAAAATTGACATTTGAGAAAAATTTGACATTAAAAGAAATTTGACATGGAGAAAAAAAAAGTTGCCCTTGCTATTGCTGGCATAATGCTAGTTTCAAAAAAGAAAAAAAAACATGGTTTTGATAGTTACATAGTTGTGCAGGGAGGAAAAACCCAGCTAGACGAGGAATTGTGTCGTCTGGCTTTACTTTGGGGAAAAAAGTGCTCCCTGCAAAGAGAAAGATAGGAGAGAATAGAAAAAAATGGGTGTTCCAGGGTATAATTTAAGGGATATAATCAAAGTGTATTTATTGGTTCGGGATGAAACGGAACACCCTGACAAATGGGGAAGTTAGAAGAAGGAAAAATGAAAGAAAACAAATCATAGACATTATGTACATTGGTGGTCTTGATAATGGTAACAGATATGACCCGATAATAATAATAGTAATCCTTACATTTGTAAAATTCCTGACAAGTTATAATTGAACATAGTAAACATAGTAATAAAGATTAACATAGAAAAAATAATGGTTGCCATGTTGGTACCCTGTACGTATAAGTATCCTTGCCACTCTTGTGGAACCTTGCAATTGTATGACATGGCGAGAAAATACAAAGTAATTTACACTTTCCAATTATCACTATCATATATATATATATATCTTATAGAGCTCTGTTACCTGGCCAGTTACTGCATACCTCTTATACTTGGTGCGCACCGTACTATTATGCCTCGCCGACCGTTCTCTAATCGGCCGTTCCTGGTGCGGGTTAGTGGCTAGTCCACTATTCTCTCCCTGTACTTATCACATAACCTCGTGGTTTTCCGTCGTGGGTCGGAATCCCACCTTAGGGTCGAAGGTCCGGCACTTACAAACCTTGTGTCGCCCTTTGAGCCTGAAGTAACGCTTCATTTGCGTATTCTGAAATGTGTTTGCGTTCAGCGATGGTCATCATCCCACGTATGCTGTCCACCGCTGACCGCTGGCGTTGTCACCTTTAAGGGTGCAACCAAAATAGATAAGGAGTGTATTTGTGTATGACATGTATGTGTATTTTGGTAATATATTTACCACAGACATATTCACGTTCTTGGTTACCTGTAAATCAAAACAAAACAAAAAATGCATCCATATAAAGATGTTTATCTCTTCGTATCTCCGTGGTCTTCCTGTGTGGGTAAAAGTGGGTTAATTATGAATAGTACAGTACAATACATTATAATTCATTACAGGTATATATATAACCTTCCTTGGTAGCGCTTAGTTTGGAAACTAAGTGTAGCGCCACCGAAGTCTAACTTAACCTAGGTTAGCCTATGTTAACCTATTCTAGCTTAAATGGTGTCGGGCTTATCTTGGTAACGGATTTTGAGTCACCAAGTGCCGAGATATTCTATTGTGATCTATATATATATAAAAAAAATTGCCTTAAATGTAGGTTTATGCTACCTTACAACGAATTATCATGCCTTATCATGAGTTGTCGGACTTACCCTGATGCCGGGTTTCTGGGTCACCAGGCGCCGACCGGCGTTACTTAATGCTATCTATCTTAATTATGGTCTAATAATAAAAAATGCTATTCCTAAGCCGAAAGGATTGCCTTAATCTATTGCCGAAATGTGCTGCGCCATACCTGGCAACAGCGGTGAATAAATTTGCTTAATCCTAGGTTGCGTGTCAAATGCAACCGTCTTACAGATAAATTTGGCCTAGAACGATCGCCTGGGGCAATTTACTTCCCCAGGACACCACCCGCACGAGTCCCAGAAACACCGGTTGTCTCTGGATCGCTGGATTCCGTTCCCTTAATTCTAGGTGTCGACGTCTATTACTAGTACTAATCTAATCACAGGCGGCTTACGGTGCCACTAAGCAAACCGTTACGCCTGCTGTACCTTCCATTTCTTTGATCGTTTCCATTGCGTGTGTAGTCGTAGTTGGGCCGCCCACGTAACCCTTATGAGGCGCTCGCAATGCCCCTCTCTTAATGCCCTTTGGCTGCCCGATGCTTCGCCATTTATGTGGGCATTGGACATTGTCGTCCAATGGCATAATATAATCTTCGCCTTTGTCGGCAATCGTGGTTTGCTTTTCGCAATAATCTTCGCCTGTATCGGCAATCGTGGTTTGCTTTTCGCAGTAATCTTCGCCTGTATCGGCAATCGTGGTATGCTTTTCGCATTAGTATTCTTCTCCAACGCACAGGAGTTTTGCTTCCCGCTATGGAAGCCGTGCCTACTTAAATTTAAACTTAACTAGAAGTCTAGTCATAATGGGGTCGTCTCTAGGGATAGTTCCCGAGGCCGGCGCTGAGTGAGCTATTTCTCCCGCCATCCTCAGAAAGTCACCCTGCAGATCTCGGCTTCGATGACCGTGACACATAGTGGGTGTAACCTTCTCCGACAAGGGGGATGGGCTAATATGCACCCCTAGATCTCGATGTTTGCCCGTGTCAGGTCCCGAATGCTTTGACCTTACGTAGTTCGTCTGTTCGGTCTAGTCGTCAGTTAAGTGAGGTCGCTGCGCTGTCGAGCCAACTGGGGTAAGGGTCCACATCGCCTTCCCCAGCTCTGCTCCAGTGTGGTCCCTCTGACCTTCGGCTTACACCGTTGTCATCAATCAGATCGTATCAGATTCCTTTGTAAAAAAAAATGTAGCGTAACCTGTGTAAATAGTTTAATCTCTGTGTAAAAATGTAAAATATTTCCAGTGTTGTGGGGTTGTAGATCTTCTAAGTACATAGGCTACTTCTGGTCTACCATTGCTACGTCAGCTTTCCAGCAATAATGCTTTCTTTACCTTAATGGAGGTGTTAGTAGGGTCTGTAATGTCAGGTACCCTGTTATTAGGATCTGGGGGTAGTTATTTGTCGAGTGGGCTGAAACAAGGCAGGAAGGGGTCGCGCACCTTTGGGTTCCACGTTAGTGGTGGCCTGGAACCGGTGATGCCGCTGGGATGCTCCTATAGTGAGTGGACTGGGGAGGCAATTCCCGGGATTGCAAAGATACGAAAATTTCATGCAGGTTTGATATGAAAATCCCTGGTGAATGGATGGGATAGTCATGCATGTGTCTGGATATGAGGCATCTGCACTCATATAAGGATAGGTGTAGGTTGAGGCATAATATCAATATGTTCCTGTCATGCGGGAGTGTTTAAGTACTAAAGAATGGTTAATATATATCTATGGCCTCCTCTCTCATTTGGAGAGGCGCATTATGCTTATTTAATGTTTGCTGACCCACCCCTAATACTCAGGTGGTAGCATCGTGGTGCAAGGCGTAGCATGCCTGCTCTGTAGACGCATGAAGTCCATCAACCCCTTGTGTGTACTCTGTAATGTAGTGTATCTGTTTTGATCGTGTTCATTTGTCTGCGTTGGTTTATGTTGGATGTGAGAGGGTTATTGGAAGGGAATTGGGTATTAACCATGGTAGCTTGCTGTAGTATGTCGGTAATCCCTCTTGGATTATCCCCCTATGGTTTGTCATCCTCCCTTGGTCCATGCTTGCTTTCTATCCGCGCCTTGGGATAGTAAAGCTTCACGACCTAATCTGGAAAAAAAAAGGAAAAAGGAAGCTTGTAGTTTAACGTGACCGTTAATCTTGAGATCATGAGCCACGGGAACCTAATCTGGTCTGCCATTTGTAGTGTAAATGTGGCCAGTGGTCGTAGTGCGACTGGCTATGTCCTAGTCATCTGTAATGACTCCTATGCCTTACGATCGATAAAAGAAGTTATTAGGGGGGAGATCTTGTCTGTGTTTGCTCCTAATTGTTGAGTGCATGTGCGTGTGTGTGACTATGTTCCGCTACACCACGCGGACGGTTGGTCTGTTGCAGGCTAAGTCGTAATATGTATCGCATGTATGGGCAGAAGGCGCCCGTGGCTTGCCAACGTCTTTGCGAACGTGCCCTTATAGGCCCAAGATAAGTTCCGCTGTGTCACGTCTTGTCCATTGCCAAATGTTTTTGCAGTGTGGAAAAAAAATGTATGGTGTTATAATTGTTATGTGTTTGTAATTTCACGGTCACTGGCGATACGCAATAGTGTCTCGTCACCGCAGTATTGCAGTGTGAATAGTCTGCAAGTCAGCAGTTGGTATGTGTAATGTCAGGCTGGGATGTTATTGTTTGTCATCCGCTGGCATGTGCTTTCCTGCACATATGCAAGTGTGGTCATCGTTTTAGATTCCTGGCGGACTTAATGTGGCAATTCATACTATTTGCCAATGCTATTGTGTGGTCACCATTCCGTAAGACCTTTGTCTTATGAAATTATCCTAGCTGCGTCTGGGAAATGTATTTCTCATGTCAGGTGTATTTTGAAATTTTATGCCCGTTTTTTTGGCGTGAGGAAATGTGGTATTTCCTGTTCATGTATCGGTATGGGCCGATTTTGGTGTGGTTGGCAGCCTGGATAACTGCTTTCCCTTGTGTCTAATTTTTACTGGGACTCAGACCCGTGACCTTATGTCATTCTCTGTGTTATATGTCTGCGTTGTTCATGTCTTGTTCGCCTTCTGTATGTATTTTAATTGTGTTTCTCGTACCAAAAATACCGTTGTTTAGTTAGTTTTTGGTACGAGCGTGTTTTGTGTGGTCATGGGTTCGGAGCCGGTTGCCTGTAAAGATTTGGTGTGATCATTTCCGTGCCGCATATATTATGGCACGTTCCCGTGTATGTGCAATGCGCAAATGAAAGCATGCATACCTGTGTAGAGTTTGTATGTTTTTGATTTCCCCTCGTAGTGTAATTTTGGAAGATATAGGGTCCTTAGATCGGCCGTGAATGATGCGTTGGTTTCTGTCCAGTAGGAGTTGGCTCGGCTCGTCTGTGTCGAGCAGTCTTGCTCATTGAGGAGTATGTTAGTGCTGATGCGACGGTGTTGAATTACGATGTTGTGTGCTTTCATTTGTTTTATGTTCAGCCCACGTCCTTGTTTCCTGCACGTGTGTGTGTGTGAACTTGATTGCTGTCTGTAGTGATTGCGAGCAGTGCCTCTCGCATTGTAGAAAAAAAAACTTGTGGTTTAACATGACCGTTGATCTGTAGATCATGCGCCACGGGACTTCCGTTTTACGTGGAATCCAAACCACAGGCCGTGGCCTTTCACTTCGAATGTCTCACATGCATTGGCCGTATTGGAAAAGAACCTCTTACTAACTACACTTGTGTCCCCAATTGTGTGTTACTGTAACGTGGTTCAAGTATATTCCTATCTGTTGTACCAAATGTCGCTATACACTAGTGTGTCTGGTCCGCTAGTCGCGTGTTTGGTGACTAGATGCCAGAGGCGATTTTGTTGTTTTTCATTTATGACCCGCTGTTAGTGGGACTGTCCCCATCTGTCTTAGCTTTCTCATTTTTCTATTCTAGAACTGGATAGCTACCCAACCTTATATTCTTGGTATTCAGAAGGTTGCGGGTTTTGAGACCGTTTTTACCCAGAGTAATTGTTTCTGGCACTATTCAGGTTGTGTCTCCGGGACAGTTTGGTAGTATTTTACTGTCATGTGGCTATGTAAATTGATTGTGTGATCTCCAACAATATGCAGGGCTTCCCAAAGTCTGGGGTTTTCATCCTACGGTGTGTTAGCGTTTTAGCTTACGTGTTGTTGTGGAAATGATAAAAAAAACATTATATTACAGGCAATGTAACGTGTCACGTATGCCTATGGGTTAAATACATACAGTTCAACTTGGCCACCCTTTTTTTTTCATCGGGCCTAATGACTGGGGCAGAGAAAGAGGAGAAAAAAAATGAGCTATGCCCCGCTCCGTATTAAGAGAGCATTTTGAAAAGGTATAGAATATATGTTTGTATGTCGCCTGCCCACTGCTGTATGCTTTGCTAAAGTGGGTTGCCGGACGGCGATAGTCTGTCAAAATTGTGTCGTAAACACTATGAAAAAAAAATGTTTAAAAAAAATGGTAAGTAGGTCCTGATCGTACTATGCACCTAGTAGGTGACGTTAGCACTATAGTAATCTGGTTACATCTCAGGGGACTCTACCGACCTTGTCTAGTACACATTGGGAAGGCCATTGCCAGACGTATTTGATACATGTGTATCCACGTCACGAGCAAAGCCAGGGCACTTTGGGAGTCGAAACTCCACTCCAAAGCAATTATAACCTTACCTTGGCATTGAATATATAACTCTCAAAAGAGAAATATGTATTGTCCGTTGAGCCATTATATATTTATACACAAATTGTGCTAAATGTTCCGGCATAACTCAACAAAATGACAGTGGTTCGCCCCGGTGTGCAATTGGGCTTCTCAGTTGGTTAAAGCACACCTCACCAAATTTTTGAAAATTAGTTTGCGATTTTTAATTCTTGCCACCCTTGTGGCTTTTGCCCTCTACGAGAGAGTCTATCCAACTGTTGAACCGGAACGTAGAACATTTAGTCATTTCTGCTTAGAAAGACTCGCTTAAGCTCTATGCTGTGATTTGATGTTTAAGCTATGTTCAAAATATCTCTTTCCGGCTTTAAGCCGCGTAGCTCACCTGATGGGCTTCTACTTGGCTTTGAATATTAGAAACTTTACGTTATTCAATTTGTGGTGATAACCACTCCGACCAATAATCATTGATGGCCTGAGAGAAAAAATGTCAGGGGTGAACAAAAAAACAAGGATTTTGCATCATGCACCTCTGATCTAGCCAAGTTGCATTGCATATCCATAAAAAAAAGGCAGATAGAGAAAGAGAGAAAAAAAATGTGCCGTTTACGTTAGTGAGTCTGTATGTATTTATTGGCGTATTTCTCCCGTGTAGAGGAACTTATGTGTGTCCCTGGTCAAAATGTGCGTGTATCGTGCATCCTGAGGGACCAATACCGGTGTTCGCCTTCGTTCTGGCAAATTTGCCCTTTGAACTGGCGGTAAAGGTTGCTTAATGGCTTGTGTCTGGCCTAGCAATGTGGTGGCGTGTAGTCTGACCGCTTTTCGGCCTGTGGCCACGGCAGACTCCTGCCATTGCGCTAGCCTATCTGTGTGGGTGTATATAGGCTTTATGTGTAGTGAGACGGGTTCTATGTCGTCTGCCCATGACGTGGTTACGTCCCGTCGTCTCTCTGTCATGCTATGTGTGTCTGAGAGTCCTGGCTTCAACTCCCTCTCGTCCCTTTGTTCCGAGGGGGCTGTTCTAGGCTCTGCCCCTCGGTTTGGCAAAATTGCCTTCCGACCCGGAGCTGAAGGACATGTGTTCGTGTAACTTTGTACTTGTAGCCTATTGGAGCCTAACCTGGCCGTCTTCTTGACTGTAGCCATGGTGACCTCCTTCCCATGTGTGGCAGTACATGGCAAGAGGGACATCCTCGCAAATTGTCGAGTCAGCGTATCCACGCTTATGTCCTCTCTCGGCTGGGCTGGTGGCCCTGCCATGTACTAAAAAAATGGCCTAGTGAGCCCGAAGTTCCTTATGTCCGCCCCAAATTTGGGCGTACTGCCTGTGGAGGCATATGGCCTGTTTGCAAATTACTGTATTAATGTTTCTGTGTTCTGTATAGTTTTGTGGCCGCTAGTTGGAGAAGCGCTTGCTCGCGAATTAACTCCCTGTACTGAGCGTGTAAAGTCGCGTAGTGCACCCTCATTCTCTCGAGGGTTGCATTATCTATTACGGGACCATGTGTGGTGATTAATTGTTGGTATATTTTGTTTCTTTGGACATGGATTCTATTGAGGTGTTCATGTATGTTCCTCAAGTGCTTGTGTGCGCATCTTAATTGCGTTGTCCTGCCCTCTGACGGAGTGTATGGCTGTTTGCCCTGTATTGCTCCGACTTTCGTTTGGAGTGCCCGTATTTGTGTCTGTCGCCTCTGTATATGCCTTTGGCATCTTATTAATAATGTTAATAATGTTGGCGTAACCCTGTTGCCTCTATGGTTTGCAATCTCTGCATGAGGCGCCATTCTGACTGAAGTGTATGTGAATGAAATAAAAGGAAATATCTGTGCGTGTTTGACAGTGTATTTTCGTATCTGTTTGATTCTTTCTGGGGCTGGGAGTTTGGTTTAGTAAGAATTTCCCCTGTGTAGCTAGTTTTGGAGCAAAACTGGTGTTTTTGTCTGGGAAAAAAAAAAATCACTATTTGCTTGGTTTTTTGCGGTACGGAAGGGGTCGTTTTAACTACGAGGGCTCGTTGGTTGAGTCCCGTTCTCTATGCGTAGTACCCCGCCTCCACCAGTGTTTTAGATCCCTTATTTGGGGGTGGATCTAAAAGGAAGAGTTATTGTACTAATTTATAAAGCTGTGCCTAAAAAGGGTAGCTTCCCTTGGCAGGGTAAGCTGACCAGTGTAGAGTGTTGTGGTGTGCTAGGAACTAGGGGGCGTTCCTATAAATAATGTAGTAGTGTTTGAAGGGATGGGACCCAATGCAAGGGTCACTGTGCTGGTCGCTCAGCTGACTGGCTTATTATGTAACTGAATCTGCTCGTATCAGCCGAGTGGCACGCGCTGCTTGCTAGTAGCCGGGCCGGCTCGAGAAATACAATGGTATCTGAGCTAGCGCTATCAGACTACCGTCTGTCACGTCTAACCGTGACGGGAATCAGGAAGGGCGTTGGGATGTAAAGAGGCGTATGGTCAGTAAGACTAGTGTGATGTGTTGACCAAGTGTTTATTGGTCTGTAATTCTGAAGTATGAGTCCCTTGTAGGGAATGTAATTATGTTCACAATGTAAAGTACAAGTTGTGGGTTACAGGTTACAAAAGTAGGAACTCTGAACACGACTGACTTACCTCTGATGACACCAGCGTAGCCTTCGGCCGTAACGTTGAAGCACTGATAATGGAGAGATCCCTTGACCTGATTAAGACGCCTTCTTATACTCTTCGGCGCTATGCTGTCAGCAATGTGTTGGCATTGCTGTCCCAGTTAATAGTATGTCGTTATGTGTAACCATTGTGCAAGGACTGAGCTGCTTTCTAGAGTGGCAAGCTGTCCTTGCTACGTTTATGGGTGTTGGCCCGGCTTTCCAAGGGTTGCCCGTTAGGAGATTTAGGCAGATGATGGGGGGATGGTCTCCAAGGGGTGCATACCCCTGGGAGGCTGTACAATACAGACAGACAGACAGATTTAAAAAAAAAACTACCCCGATTCGATTGGTAGAGGTTTGAACCCTGGACGACGCTTAGTTCCCGAGATCTCGAAAAAACATACCATGGCTAAATGAAAGCCTAATAATATAACAAGCCCCGTGCAGCTTACAGCTAACTTCTAACTATCCAAAATCACCATACTGAAGTTCTTACTTCACAATTCATTCAGTTCTCTTTTCTAAAACACTGTTTGTTCTTTCGGCCATCGGTATATCAGTGAGGACAAAATCATGAAAATAAAGTGATTGGACTGAATTATAATTCCTTCAGAAATGTTTTACTTTAAGTAAAATTACAAACTACTTGATACATTTACTCTCACATTTATTTTATTATGCAAAACTGTTTGTTAAGGTCAATGTCATAACGACGCTCCATAAATCGCGCACCACGACCGCGTGGGTAGCTGCAGCAAGTCCGCAGATCGTAGGTTCGAATCCAGGCACTGTCAGTGGGTATCCATTCATTAATTCCATTCATTCATTTATTTGCAATTGGTGGTGTGTCCCCAGGTGGCAAACTGGATATACATAACAAATAAATAATTATACATAACAATTCAATGACAATTAAATTGGAGTATTTACACAAATAGTCAGTCTTTTCTTAAACACACCCATATGTTTGGGAAAAGGCTCTAAGACTGCGGCAGGTAGAGAGTTTCAGTTATCAATGGCACGGTTTACGAAAGAATATTTACCATAATTTGTTCGCTGTGGTCGGCCCTTAACTGTGAAAGAATGATCACTCCTGCTCATGTAAGTGGGCTTTCCCATATGTTTGGTAAGCTCACCCCCTGCTCGTTGATTTGTATACGTATTGTACATAGCGTCGAGTCTAGATATCATCCTCCTAGCCTCAAGTGATTCCCACCCAAGTTTCTTTAACATATGGCTCACACTGCTCCTGGGATTAAAGTCACTGAGCCCAAATCTAGCGGCCTTTCTTCGTACCATTTTCAACTCAATTATGAGCCCTACTTGATAAGGATCCCAAACCGCCGAGGCGTATTCCAGAATAGGTCTTACAAGGGACAAATATCATAATTCTTTAGCAGAGGTACTTTTTCCTTTTAATACCCTCATTACAAAGTGCAGGGATTTGTAAGCTTTAGAAACTACACATCCTGAGTGGGTTTTCCCCGTTATTTTCCACACTTCCTCCAGGCAAATTCTGTGAGAGTACCTTATTTCAGCCCCCAGGGGCTCACATCTAGTGAGACGTGGGTTAGCGACCACGGGACCCCAGCTGAGTCCGGCATTGCTTCCACTTACTTATGCCGGGCTCCTCTCCATCTTCTTTCCTGTCGACCTCCCTTGGCCAACTCTTGTTCTTTTCCGACCCCGACGGTATTAGGGTATCCGAGGCCTAGGGAGTCTTTCACTTTCCCGCCTTTGTTGGCCCTTCTTTCATCTTCCCTGGTCCCTTATTCTTCGAGGGGTCAGACCTCTTGTTTTCTTTTCATTATATTTCCTTTTCTCTTAAAGATTTTTTTTAATTTCTTTTTTTATATATTTTTTATTATTTATTTTATTTTTTACTCGTGTATCTAAATTTCTTTTAGCCATTTGTTTGCATCTACACTCCATTTTGTAGGTATTTCCAATCTACGTTGCACTGTGTACGTTTTTTTCGATCTAAGTTGCATTTTGCGAGTGTTTTCAACATCAATTGCATTTTGTATGGATAGACAATCTAAATTGCTTTTTAGTAAGTCTATCAATAATGGCGGGATGGTCTTGAGATCCGATTGTGACTGTTTTGAATTTCGATAGCAATTTGTAAGTATTTTCAACCTAAACCGCTTTTTGCAAGTATTTTCAATCTAAATTTAATTTTGTAGGGGGAGCATTTTGCAAGTATTTTGATTCTCAATTGCATTTTGTGGGTATCTTGAATCTAAATTAAATTTTGTAAGTATTTTCAATCTAAATCGCATTTTGTAAGTATTGTCCATCCGAATGAGTAGTTCGAATCGACCGTACATTTTGAAATAGACCAGTTGATCACGCACTGCACCAGGTAAAGCGTTTAGATTGGGACGGTGGTCTCGGATCGCAGTCAACGGTTCGCCGGGCAGCTAATGATCGTGCCACTGAGTGGTGATCGATCGCAGTCAACGATTTTTCCGGACTGCTGAACGGACCCCAAGGTGGTCTCGGATCCTGCCAACGATTCGCCGGGCAGCTAATGATCGTGCCACTGAGGGGTGATCGATCGCAGTCAACGGTTTCCGGGCTGCTGAACGGACCCCAAGGTGGTCTCGGATCCTGCCAACGGTTCGCCGGGCAGCTAATGATCGTGCCACTGAGTGGTGATCGATCGCAGTCAACGATTTTTCCGGGCTGCTGAACGGACCACAAGGTGGTCTCGGATCCTGCCAACGATTCGCCGGGCAGCTAATGATCGTGCCACTGAGGGGTGATCGATCGCAGTCAACGGTTTCCGGGCTGCTGAACGGACCCCAAGGTGGTCTCGGATCCTGCCAACGGTTCGCCGGGCAGCTAATGATCGTGCCACTGACTGGTGGTCGATCGCCGTCTAAGGTCTTTCTGGGCTGCCTGATCGTTTCCACCACTCACGTACCAATTCTATATGCCATTAGGCTGAACATTGGACATTCTGTGAGCTGCCCAGTGCATCGAAGCCTTCCTTCTGCTTGGGACCGTGCCGTTGAACCCGGTTGTAATTTCAATTGCATTTTGTAAGTATTTTGATTATCAGTTGCATTTTGTAAGAATTTCGACTCTACATTGCATTTTGTACGTATTTTGAACCTAACCTACATTTTGTGCGTAACTTTCAATCTATTCTTTTTGTGAGCATTTTCGTTTTAAATTCCGGCTCTCCGTTTTGTATTCTTTATCTGTGTTAAGAGGGGCAGATGACCTCGTAGTTCCGCCCCTTAAAACAACAATAACTATCTAACTACCTTATTTCAAGTCCCGGGCCAGCTACCCCCTCCCTATCCCTAACACAGCTACACACATCACATGACAGGTTACACTGGACAACAAATTTTAACTTTCTTTCTTACAAAGGCAAAAATAGTTGATTTATATGGATTTGAGTGTTCAGAAGTTGAAAATGTCAGTTAAAAATCTAGATTTGCTCAGGCTTGGAAGTTATTGAAACATTTATGTCCTTCACATATTTTGATGAAGATTTGCTCAAACCGGGTATTTCGCCAAGTGGGCGCCCGCTACGTACACGGGCTGCGACTGGGCAGAGTGAATGCGTTGTCTTGGCAGCGTAGATCAAACGATTGCCTTACTAAGTAGGGATAAAACCCATAAACGTCTCCTCCATTTACTTGTTCAAATAAATATTTTAATGGATATGAATGAAGGTCTGTTCCGGAACTTTCAGACCCTCAATGGATTGTGAACCTAGCTTGTGTTACTGACATAACGAGTCATTTGAGTACTCTCAATGCTTCTTTGCAGGTAAAAGGTCAATTCACGCTCTGTTTTCGAAAATTCACGCAATGCAAATGGAGATATGGCGAAGTTAATTCCAGGACCGTAATTTCACGATATTTCCGCATGTGACGAAATTCGCAGCTAACATAAACAATGACCTTCAGTCATTAGTTCAGTCTCTAGATAAGCTCAATGTAGAATTCGCGAAAAGAATCTCGAATTTGAGGGGACTTTAGTTTGATTTTGATATCGACATGTCACCATGTTCGGTTGACGTCAAATCTGTGTCCACAGATGTGTAGTTTCAAGTAGGAGTCCACGCCGCACGACCTGCTTTGGATGAGACGGTGCGGCTACATAGCGGCGAGCAAGAGGGGTAATAATCTCAAACAACAACTTCGTTTGCGGCAAGGCCTGCGGAATTGCATTTCGGACCTTCGACCCGATTGCGTGGAAATGTAGGAAAATTATAAAATTTTATTCTGAATGCATCCACAAAGCGACCAGCGAATTAAGCGGCCAAGCTACCCTGACTCATGGAATACCTGAACAAAGCGACCATCGAATTAAACGACCAGCACGGAACATGCGAACTAAGCGGCCAAGCTACCCTGACTCATGCCCATCACGTCGTCCGAAGTCATTCAACCGGGTTATACCCAACCGGTTTATAGCTAGACCTGCCCCTAATTCTGACACTTACATGACAGTTCCCCACACTGACACTTCCACACACTGCCCAAAATACTGACAATTCCCCACAGCCCATGGACGTGGCTACCTGTTTAATGACTCAGAAATAATCTCGACTGACAGTTCCACACACATCCCCCCTTCTTCCATAAGGCTATAGGCTTCAGCGATCATCGTTACAGCCGCACCAGCGACAATGCTCCTCAGGCGCGGATTTTTTTTTTTGGGGGGGGGGGGGAAGGGGTCATTACCCCCACCCCCAGTCGGAGACCAATTTTTTTTTCAAACTCAAAAAACGAAAACACAATAACCAGACAAATAAAACTTAACGAATTTTAACTGAAAAACAGGTTTCTTTTTCATTTTATTCATTACGGAAAATATCTTTATTGCAATTATTATGTTCTGTTACAACTGTACATATTTACAACTTCATACCTGTTATATAAAAACGATTATTTATGTAACAAAATCAACTCATCTATTTTGTTTAGCAAACCTTGTGATTACCGAATCGATGTTTATAGTGATGATACGATGAATGTGCAGCAATGCACGGATAAGAATTTGGGACTTTTTTCGCACCAAAAAATGTTGCCGACGTCCAAACTGCAAGCTTGGTTGGCAATTTAAGCTGTGACTTTCTCCCTTTGTCGGTACCAACTCGACTTGCCGAAACTGTAACGTACCTTGATACTTTTCTCGAAGCTCGATGTAAAAGTCGCAAAACACGCCGTTGCAATTTGTACGAATATATTTGGTGCGCTAAACGTATCAAATTTCTATCCATGTAGCTTGCAAAAAAATTGGTCTGGTTTTGTACGTTTGGTTATTTTGTGATTGCGTTATTAGTGATACCATTTTTCTTAACAATTTCAATTTTCTGACCCCCCCCCCCCAAAGCCAAACTCTAGATCCGCGCCTGATGCACCTTAACATAACACTCCTTTGGAGTGAAGAAAAGCGCTCGGTCTATGTCCTTCATTACGAACACGGTATCGAAAATACCATTGTGAAGTAGTGTACAATTTCCATCAAAATAAAATAAATGCAGAGTCTGATTTCCATCACACTTTATCCAGGCTGTGGACTGGCTACATAATAACAAAACCGGTCATTTTGGTATTGTTATCATTTTGGCGTGTTTAAAATCAGCTTTCTAGGCTTCGTCAGTTTTTTTTTGTTCAACAATAATATTAATCTACTCCATTAGTAGTGTGTTTTGGATGGTTCAGATGCCTCCTCCTCCTCACCCTCCTCCTCCTCACCCTCCTCACAAGATGGCGGCAGCCCGATATCTCTCGAACGCATGGTCGGATTTTGACAAATGAGGTGTCATTGAACTCGGGCTAACACCCCCTTTCCAATGGACAACATATTTCAACCCCAAAAGTAAAACCTATCCCTACTAGGGGGTGAAATTGTAATTTTTTAGAGAATCTCTCTTTCCAATTGCAACATGTGAGAGTTTGAATGCTAATATGGAATGAAACGTTGTTCTACATAATGTGCATGTGTTCGGTGGAAAGCCAATATGAATTAATATGCTAGTTTTTGTTTTGTTTTTACACATGTCCACTCATAGGTTTGGTAAGAGGGCGGGCTTTTTAAAAGATGGTGGCTGTAGTGTAACCTAACCCAACCTAACGGGTCCTTGTGGACAGGTCATTGTTGACAAGTCATTGTGGGCGGGTCCTTGTGGACGAGTCCTTGTGGACAGGTCCCTGTGGACGAGTCCTTGTGGATGAGTCCCATTGGACTGATCCCTTTGGCTTGATCCCTATGGACTGACCCATGTATTTATTCAAATTATGTCAAAGGGCCTAACTACATTTGTGTGTGTTGAACTGCCGTTGTTCACCAGTCCCCCACTAGTATAATGGGATAACGATATGAAAGGAAAGTGACGAAATACATGTGAATATACAAGGGATCTAACTTGGTGGATCGATGTGTTCTAACGAGTCATTTGTAGTTGAAAGAGAATAATACATGTTCTTAAGATGTTAAAACTGAGGAGATGGCACGTGCAGTAAACCGACTTGTTACTTCCTGTGTCATATTACAGACATGACAGAGAGCGCGCAGATCTGTTGCTATGACTAACGCAGCAGTAATTTGAAACCGCAAGTGTTCATTAAGACAATGGATGATGATCATGCAAAGTTAGCAGTTATTGGATATTACACAGGTGTTCCTTCCTGTGTCATGTTGCTGACATGGCAGGGAGTGCACACTGCTGTTGCTATGACTGACGCTGCAGTAATTTGAAACCTCAGGTGTTCATTAAGACAATGGGTGATGATCATGCAAAGTCAGCAGTAATTGGATACCACACAGGTGTTCCTAGTGTACTTTGGACTCTCAGCTGTATTGGGAAAGGAATTGCAATGATCTGCAAAAGACTGCTGACACGAGCAATGAGAGTTTATATAAGAGGGGTGTCATATATCTCCCTACTGTCAGTCTTTATTACTCGCTTTGAGTGAACAGTGCTCTATTACTGCTCAAGAGTTGTAAAAAAAAAGCCTTTTTTGGTAGAAAATCATTAAATTATTTTGCAAGGTAAGTACATATTATTAATGGATTGTAGTCTTTTATTACTAATTGATGTTGAAGTTATTGATTGGAATGTATTGATTGATTGATTGATTGATTGATTGATTTGTTTACAGATAATTGGGTACCTGTAGGTTACCAGATTCCTACAATCTGTTCATTCAGTGACAGCAGTTGATAAATTATAAAAAGGTAAGTGCCCCCCTAAGAACTTTTAAACAGTTAGAGTGATATTTTCCAATGTTCACTACTAGATGTCAGTAAAAATGGTATATTTGGTAGTGAAAGTTGGAACTACTTGACCATGGTGTGTAAAGCTAATTTTGTAGGTTAGATTTTGATTACCGCTCTATTAAGTCCGAATGTTCGTTGCTAGGTGTTAGTGACATAGGGAATATTTAAAGTCTTAACCTCAGTTCACCTAACATAACCTAACTTTACCTAACTTAACCTTGTCACTTGACATATTTTACAAGTTTAGACTTGCTTTATAACTGACTATGACGTCACACTTAGCTCACTTAACTGGTGGCTGCTGGTTTCTATCACGTGATATGTTCTACAAGTTTAGACTTGCTTTATGACTGACTATGACGTTACACTTAGCTCACTTAACTGGTGGCTGCTGGTTTCTATCACGTGATATGTTCTACAAGTTTAGACTTGTTTTAAGACTGGCTATGACGTCACACTTAACTCAATTAACTGACGATCGCTGGTTTCTATCACGTGACATGTTCTACAAGTTTAGACTTGCTTTAAGACTGGCTATGACGTCACACTTAGCTCACTTAACTGGTGATCACTGGTTTCTACCACGCTATCAAGTTCCAATGTTCACCGCTAGGTGTCAGTGACAGTGGTATATAGTAACCCACAGTTAGAACTACATGAAGTTAGACTTGCTAGGAGTTCACAGATGATCGATTTAAATACCCTGCTATAACCATTGACTGGAATGTAATTAAACTATTTATATTGTACTTTGCTTTATCATTTATTAACATTTTTGATTTCTTTCTTTTATAGGTAATTTCGAAAGTGATCATCATGTTCAAGTGTGGTGAATGTAAGAAACAGTTCTCAAGACCTGACATCCTTCAACGACATGCAAATGCTAAACATGACATTAAAATGTTTGTGTGCAGTCATTGTGCTACCACATTTAACAGACAAGATAATCTTGCACGTCATGTAAATTTAATGCATGTTAGTTCAGCACCATTTTCGTGTTCAGTTTGCGAACTTGGTTTTTCTGCTGTAAAGCGATATCAATCCCACATGGTTGAAGTGCATGGAGAACAACAGGAATTGAAATCTGTAAAACCATCAACTAGCATGGAACCTTTAAATGAATGTGATGCTCAAAAGTGTAAACGTTCTCAAGATTGTGAAAATAGTTGTGCAACAAAAAGAAAGAAGAATGGTGAACCTTCGATAACACATTGTGATATATGTAATATTGATATACCTTCTTCATTCATTCATGGACATTTACGCAGTATTCATCATAAAAATAACGCTTGCCATGAAAGAAATTCTGGAAATGTTCAACAAATTGGTAGTGCATTTAAAAGTCGAATTGCTAGTTATAGACTTTATAGTAAAGAAAAAACTCGAAGTATTGAATCATTTTTAAAAAATGTTCAACCTACTGTGTTTGGCTTAGTAGAAAATGTTTTATTAGAGCATAAAACAATTAAAATTAATTTTGAACTTTTTGGACTCTATGTAAAAACTGGGAGCGAAGGTGAAATTACGGATATCAAATCTTTTAATACAAAAAACATAATTGTTAGCGAATCAACTAATATTAGTGCTATATACCAAAATATTTCAAGTGCTATCATTGTGAAGAGTGAAGAGTTCCAGGGAAGGGAGTCAGGCTGGGCGTTGGTTGAAGTACTTTATTTAGAAACCAACATGATTAAATACAACCCCCTTCGAGCATCATCATACGTTGATTTGCCAGGATGGATCAAACGTAAGCACGCTTGTGTAAACGTTATGAATAATGATGACGCATGCTTTGCATGGGCTGTAACCTCAGCTCTCCATCCAGCAGTGAGGGACACGATGAGAACATCATCTTATCCTCACTATTCTTCAGTGTTAGATTTAAAAGAAATAGAATTTCCTATGGCGATAAAAGACATTCAACGTTTTGAAGAGCTGAACAATGTAAGTATTAATGTTTATGAAATCGAAAACAAGAGAATAGTAGGTCCTCTATATTATACTCAGGAAAAAAAGGATGCTCATGTAAATTTACTATACATAACCGAAGGTGAAAATGCTCACTATTGTTGGATAAAACATTTCAGTAGACTTGTCAGTAGTCAACTATCAAAAAGAGAAAATAAGAAGTGGTTGTGTGATGGCTGTTTGCTATATTTCAGGAAAGAGGACCAACTAACTCAACATCAAAAATGGGGATGTAATCATGTGTGTACGGTATTACCTACTCCTAAAAATAACATTCTAAAATTTAAGGATTATGAGAAACAGCTTCGAGTACCATTTGTTATATATGCTGACTTCGAGGCTTTGCTAAAACCATTTAATACATGTTCATCGAATCCAGCCCAACCTTTCACCAACACTACTCACATTCATGAACCTTTTAGCTTTGCATATTATATTAAATGTAGTTACGATGACTCTTTAAATAAGTTTGAGCTCTATAGAGGACCTGATGCACCTGAAGTTTTTATGGAAAGGCTTGAGAAAGATGCCATCCGTATATCCTCTATTTTAAATACGATCATTCCAATGGAGCCACTAACTTCATCAGAGCAAATGAATTTTGAGACTGAAACTAATTGTTTTATATGTGGTGAATGTTTATATACAGACAGGGTTCGCGATCATGACCATTTAACAGGAAAATATCGTGGTGCTGCTCACCAAGAATGTAATTTAAATTATAGAGTATGTAAATTCATTCCGGTCATTCTACATAACGGTAGCAAATACGATAACCACTTTATCGTTAAAGAATTTGGAGCTTCAGATGTGAAAATTGATGTTATTGCAAATAATAAGGAACAATACATATCGTTCACAAAATACATCAAAACTATCAATAAAAAAACCCATTAAACTGCGATTTTTAGATTCATTCCGCTTTATGTCGAGTAGTCTTGATAAGCTGGCTAGTAATTTAAAATCAGATCAGTTTCAAGAAATTCAACGTGTCTTTCCTAAAGAAGATGATTTTAATTTGATTTGTCAAAAGGGTATATTCCCTTACGAATATATTAACTGTGTGGAACGTCTTGAGGAGTGTTCTTTACCACCGAAAGATGCATTTTACAGTTCCTTAAACACAAGTCATATCAGTGATCAGGAATATTTACATGCACAACGTGTATGGGCACAGTTTGACATTCAAACTTTAGGAGAATTTTCAGACCTATATTTGAAGACAGATGTGTTGTTATTAGCAGATGTTTTTGAAAATTTTCGGAATGTTTGTATGAAAACTTATGACCTTGATCCTTGTCAGTATTTCACTGCTCCTGGGTTAAGTTTCAGTTCAATGTTGAAAAAAACGAAAGTAAATTTAGAATTAATGACTGATATAGACATGATCAATTTTATAAAATCATCAATTCGAGGTGGATTAAGCCAATGTAGTGGACGGTACTCTAAAGCGAATAATAAATACATGCCTAGCTACAACCCTTGTGAAGAGTCAAAGTATATTGTCTACCTCGATGCAAATAACCAATATGGTTGGGCTATGAGTCAATATCTACCACTGAAAGATTTTCGCTGGCTGACACAACCTGAAATTGATGTCTTACATGTTGACACTCTTAATGATAACGATGATAAAGGATATATTTTAGAGGTAAATCTTGAGTACCCTAAAGAGTTACATGATGATCATAATGATTTACCATTTTGTCCTGAGATTATGAAATCTCCATACATCACATCACGAACAAAAATGTTAATTGCTAATGTAAATAATAAATGTAAATATGTAATACATTATCGAAACTTGAAACAGTGTCTACAGCATGGATTGAAATTTACTAAAATTCATCGCGTATTGCAATTTCATCAGTCAGCATGGCTCAAACCGTATATTGATCTACACAATAATTTAAGAACACAGTCAACAAACGCGCTTGAAAAAGATTTTTATAAACTCATGAATAATAGTGTTTTTGGAAAGACTATGGAGAATGTTGATAAACGAGTTGATGTAAAGCTGATAACAAAGTGGGAGAATGATGGTAAAAGGTATGGTGCGAGCAACTTAATAAGCAAGCCTAACTTTCATAGCTGTTCAATTATTCATGAGGATTTAGTTGTAATACAAATGAATCGTCTTAAAGTAACTTACAACAAACCCATATATGTGGGTTACACCATTCTGGAATTATCAAAAACACTTATGTATGAATTTCACTATGATTATGTAAAGAAAAACTATCTTGATAATGCTAAATTACTCTACACAGACACAGATTCTTTTATTTATGAGTTTAAAACTGATGATTTTTATGAGGATATCAAAACTGAGCTAAATAGGTTTGATACAAGTGACTATCCCGAGGATAATATTTACCATTTACCTCTAGTAAACAAAAAGGTTCTTGGGAAATTTAAGGATGAATGTGCTGGTGTTATTATAGACACCTTTGTAGGCACAAAATCTAAATCATACAGCTATATGACAATTGATGATGTAGTAGTAAAAAAATTAAAAGGAGTGAAAAAGAATGTTGTTAGTAAAGAGTTAGATATAAGTGATTATAAAAACTGTATAGTTAGTAACCCACCTGTATTATATAAGAAAATGAGTGTATTTAGAAGTAAAAATCATCAGCTACATACCAATTTGCTGAACAAAGTTGCTTTAAGTAATGAAGACAACAAACGATTCATTATACCCAACACATTTGATACTTTTGCTTGGGGAAACAGTCGCATTGACGACTATTACTTTACTTAAGTCTAATGATCACTATATTGTAATATTTGTAGTGTGTTTTATATTGTAATATTTTTTTGTAAAAAACTGTAAGTAGAATGTATAATGTTAGGCTACTGTAGTTTAGTAAAAATAAGATAAGTAATACATTTTAGTGTAAAATGTTTGCTTTTGTATATTACGAAAAAGATTTTTAAAAAATGTACAGAATGTGTGAACTAAACAAGGGAAATGTAAAAATGTAAAGTGGAAAATTGTAAATATCCATGTGTGAAAAAGTGAAATAGTTATCACCATTTTAAAATTAAAAGACATTGTGATCTGGTAAACCTTGTTTTTATTTCATAACAACAAAAATGTACAGAATGTGTAAACTAAACAAGAAGAATGTAAAAAAATGAAAAGTGGAAATTGTAAATATTCATGTGTGAAAAAATGAAAATAAAGAAATGGCTATCACCATTTTAAAACTAAAAGACATTGTGATCTTGTAAACCTTGTTTTTATTTCACAACATATATGGCTTTACAAAATAGAATACAAAGAAATGCCATTTCCTCAATCCTTTTCAATGTTCATGTCCACTCATCATTAACTTCCCTTTTATAGCAGTAATCACAATGAGGGCTGCCAACCTCTCCCCCACTGAGCCATTATAGGATGTCAAACGTTGCTTAGCTTTTCAACGATACTTCATCCACCACACGTATTAAAGCATAATGACTATGACGATAAGACAGGTCGTGTTCTTTACATGCTTAATCCAAAGAAATAATAGGTATTTACTTAACACAGGGTCTTGAGTCCATGAGTTTGGTACATGTTGCAAGATTTCTTTCACGGCATTGACTGTCACAAAATAAATGAAAACTTGGAGAGCACCAATAATTCATCTTTGGTAAGACTATCCAGGATCTTGAGTCCATGATTTTGGTATAAGTTGCCAGATTTCTTTCACGGCATTGACTGTCACATAATAAATGAACAACTTGGAGAGCACCAATAATTCTTCTTTGGTAAAACTATCTGCATATCGATGACAGATAACCTTTTAGTTCCACCCTTAAAACAACAACACTACCTCTTGCATAATCTGCGATGTTGATGGCTCTTAAGACGTGAAAGATGGATTAAACATAACTTTTACATCAACAGGAGTTAGACTTTGCTCAGTAAACAATGCACTGTCATGAGCCACAGTATTTTTTTTCTTGGACTTGCTTTTTTCTTTTCTTTATAAGTGTTTGAAACGGTGTATTAAAAGAGAATGATAAACATCCAAAGGGTAAATAGAGTAACAAATAAAGAGAAATGAAAATGATACTTCCATATCAATTGTCAAGCATGAACTAATCTCTAGCAAAGTTCACTCAATACTATAAATAATAGTTTAAAGTGGGTGCAAAACTGGGTGCAAAAGTGGGTGCATAAGTGGGTGCAAATGTGGGTGCATAAGTGGGTGAAAAAGTGGGTGCATAAGTGGGTGAAAAAGTGGGTGCATAAGTGAATGCAATAGTGGGGGCAAAGGTAGGTACAAAAGTGAGTGAAAAAATGCCCCCCCTTTTTGAATCTCGCTAACGCCCCCTTTTTAATCTATTTTTTGAAATTTTGACAAAGGGTCTAAGTGCACTTTTGTTAATATCTCGCGAACCAGTCTCTGTTGACGGGTCCTTGTTGACGGGTCCCTGTGGGCGGGTCCTTTGGACTGATCCCTATGGACTGGCCCATGCATTTTATCCAAATTATGCCAAATTATTTTTACTACTACATCATCAATTGTCATATAGCTGTATGATTTAGATTTTGTGCCTACAAAGGTGTCTATAATAACACCAGCACATTCATCCTTAAATTTCCCAAGAACCTTTTTGTTTACTAGAGGTAAATGGAAAATATTATCCTCGGGATAGTCACTTGTATCAAACCTATTTAGCTCAGTTTTGATATCCTCATAAAAATCTTCAGTTTTAAACTCATAAATAAAAGAATCTGTGTCTGTGTAGAGTAATTTAGCATTATCAAGATAGTTTTTCTTTACATAATCATAGTGAAATTCATACATAAGTGTTTTTGATAATTCCAGAATGGTGTAACCCACATATATGGGTTTGTTGTAAGTTACTTTAAGACGATTCATTTGTATTACAACTAAATCCTCATGAATAATTGAACAGCTATGAAAGTTAGGCTTGCTTATTAAGTTGCTCGCACCATACCTTTTACCATCATTCTCCCACTTTGTTATCAGCTTTACATCAACTCGTTTATCAACATTCTCCATAGTCTTTCCAAAAACACTATTATTCATGAGTTTATAAAAATCTTTTTCAAGCGCGTTTGTTGACTGTGTTCTTAAATTATTGTGTAGATCAATATACGGTTTGAGCCATGCTGACTGATGAAATTGCAATACGCGATGAATTTTAGTAAATTTCAATCCATGCTGTAGACACTGTTTCAAGTTTCGATAATGTATTACATATTTACATTTATTATTTACATTAGCAATTAACATTTTTGTTCGTGATGTGATGTATGGAGATTTCATAATCTCAGGACAAAATGGTAAATCATTATGATCATCATGTAACTCTTTAGGGTACTCAAGATTTACCTCTAAAATATATCCTTTATCATCGTTATCATTAAGAGTGTCAACATGTAAGACATCAATTTCAGGTTGTGTCAGCCAGCGAAAATCTTTCAGTGGTAGATATTGACTCATAGCCCAACCATATTGGTTATTTGCATCGAGGTAGACAATATACTTTGACTCTTCACAAGGGTTGTAGCTAGGCATGTATTTATTATTCGCTTTAGAGTACCGTCCACTACATTGGCTTAATCCACCTCGAATTGATGATTTTATAAAATTGATCATGTCTATATCAGTCATTAATTCTAAATTTACTTTCGTTTTTTTCAACATTGAACTGAAACTTAACCCAGGAGCAGTGAAATACTGACAAGGATCAAGGTCATAAGTTTTCATACAAACATTCCGAAAATTTTCAAAAACATCTGCTAATAACAACACATCTGTCTTCAAATATAGGTCTGAAAATTCTCCTAAAGTTTGAATGTCAAACTGTGCCCATACACGTTGTGCATGTAAATATTCCTGATCACTGATATGACTTGTGTTTAAGGAACTGTAAAATGCATCTTTCGGTGGTAAAGAACACTCCTCAAGACGTTCCACACAGTTAATATATTCGTAAGGGAATATACCCTTTTGACAAATCAAATTAAAATCATCTTCTTTAGGAAAGACACGTTGAATTTCTTGAAACTGATCTGATTTTAAATTACTAGCCAGCTTATCAAGACTACTCGACATAAAGCGGAATGAATCTAAAAATCGCAGTTTAATGGGTTTTTTTATTGATAGTTTTGATGTATTTTGTGAACGATATGTATTGTTCCTTATTATTTGCAATAACATCAATTTTCACATCTGAAGCTCCAAATTCTTTAACGATAAAGTGGTTATCGTATTTGCTACCGTTATGTAGAATGACCGGAATGAATTTACATACTCTATAATTTAAATTACATTCTTGGTGAGCAGCACCACGATATTTTCCTGTTAAATGGTCATGATCGCGAACCCTGTCTGTATATAAACATTCACCACATATAAAACAATTAGTTTCAGTCTCAAAATTCATTTGCTCTGATGAAGTTAGTGGCTCCATTGGAATGATCGTATTTAAAATAGAGGATATACGGATGGCATCTTTCTCAAGCCTTTCCATAAAAACTTCAGGTGCATCAGGTCCTCTATAGAGCTCAAACTTATTTAAAGAGTCATCGTAACTACATTTAATATAATATGCAAAGCTAAAAGGTTCATGAATGTGAGTAGTGTTGGTGAAAGGTTGGGCTGGATTCGATGAACATGTATTAAATGGTTTTAGCAAAGCCTCGAAGTCAGCATATATAACAAATGGTACTCGAAGCTGTTTCTCATAATCCTTAAATTTTAGAATGTTATTTTTAGGAGTAGGTAATACCGTACACACATGATTACATCCCCATTTTTGATGTTGAGTTAGTTGGTCCTCTTTCCTGAAATATAGCAAACAGCCATCACACAACCACTTCTTATTTTCTCTTTTTGATAGTTGACTACTGACAAGTCTACTGAAATGTTTTATCCAACAATAGTGAGCATTTTCACCTTCGGTTATGTATAGTAAATTTACATGAGCATCCTTTTTTTCCTGAGTATAATATAGAGGACCTACTATTCTCTTGTTTTCGATTTCATAAACATTAATACTTACATTGTTCAGCTCTTCAAAACGTTGAATGTCTTTTATCGCCATAGGAAATTCTATTTCTTTTAAATCTAACACTGAAGAATAGTGAGGATAAGATGATGTTCTCATCGTGTCCCTCACTGCTGGATGGAGAGCTGAGGTTACAGCCCATGCAAAGCATGCGTCATCATTATTCATAACGTTTACACAAGCGTGCTTACGTTTGATCCATCCTGGCAAATCAACGTATGATGATGCTCGAAGGGGGTTGTATTTAATCATGTTGGTTTCTAAATAAAGTACTTCAACCAACGCCCAGCCTGACTCCCTTTCCTGGAACTCTTCACTCTTCACAATGATAGCACTTGAAATATTTTGGTATATAGCACTAATATTAGTTGATTCGCTAACAATTATGTTTTTTGTATTAAAAGATTTGATATCCGTAATTTCACCTTCGCTCCCAGTTTTTACATAGAGTCCAAAAAGTTCAAAATTAATTTTAATTGTTTTATGCTCTAATAAAACATTTTCTACTATGCCAAACACAGTAGGTTGAACATTTTTTAAAAATGATTCAATACTTGGAGTTTTTTCTCTACTATAAAGTCTATAACTAGCAATTCGACTTTTAAATGCACTACCAATTTGTTGAACATTTCCAGAATTTCTTTCATGGCAAGCGTTATTTTTATGATGAATACTGCGTAAATGTCCATGAATGAATGAAGAAGGTATATCAATATTACATATATCACAATGTGTTATCGAAGGTTCACCATTCTTCTTTCTTTTTGTTGCACAACTATTTTCACAATCTTGAGAACGTTTACACTTTTGAGCATCACATTCATTTAAAGGTTCCATGCTAGTTGATGGTTTTACAGATTTCAATTCCTGTTGTTCTCCATGCACTTCAACCATGTGGGATTGATATCGCTTTACAGCAGAAAAACCAAGTTCGCAAACTGAACACGAAAATGGTGCTGAACTAACATGCATTAAATTTACATGACGTGCAAGATTATCTTGTCTGTTAAATGTGGTAGCACAATGACTGCACACAAACATTTTAATGTCATGTTTAGCATTTGCATGTCGTTGAAGGTTGTCAGGTCTTGAGAACTGTTTCTTACATTCACCACACTTGAACATGATGATCACTTTCGAAATTACCTATAAAAGAAAGAAATCAAAAATGTTAATAAATGATAAAGCAAAGTACAATATAAATAGTTTAATTACATTCCAGTCAATGGTTATAGCAGGGTATTTAAATCGATCATCTGTGAACTCCTAGCAAGTCTAACTTCATGTAGTTCTAACTGTGGGTTACTATATACCACTGTCACTGACACCTAGCGGTGAACATTGGAACTTGATAGCGTGGTAGAAACCAGTGATCACCAGTTAAGTGAGCTAAGTGTGACGTCATAGCCAGTCTTAAAGCAAGTCTAAACTTGTAGAACATGTCACGTGATAGAAACCAGCGATCGTCAGTTAATTGAGTTAAGTGTGACGTCATAGCCAGTCTTAAAACAAGTCTAAACTTGTAGAACATATCACGTGATAGAAACCAGCAGCCACCAGTTAAGTGAGCTAAGTGTAACGTCATAGTCAGTCATAAAGCAAGTCTAAACTTGTAGAACATATCACGTGATAGAAACCAGCAGCCACCAGTTAAGTGAGCTAAGTGTGACGTCATAGTCAGTTATAAAGCAAGTCTAAACTTGTAAAATATGTCAAGTGACAAGGTTAAGTTAGGTAAAGTTAGGTTATGTTAGGTGAACTGAGGTTAAGACTTTAAATATTCCCTATGTCACTAACACCTAGCAACGAACATTCGGACTTAATAGAGCGGTAATCAAAATCTAACCTACAAAATTAGCTTTACACACCATGGTCAAGTAGTTCCAACTTTCACTACCAAATATACCATTTTTACTGACATCTAGTAGTGAACATTGGAAAATATCACTCTAACTGTTTAAAAGTTCTTAGAGGGGCACTTACATTTTTATAATTTATCAACTGCTGTCACTGAATGAACAGATTGTAGGAATCTGGTAACCTACAGGTACCCAATTATCTGTAAACAAATCAATCAATCAATCAATCAATCAATAACTTCAACATCAATTAGTAATAAAAGACTACAATCCATTAATAATATGTACTTACCTTGCAAAATAATTTAATGATTTTCTACCAAAGAAAGGCTTTTTTTTTACAACTCTTGAGCAGTAATAGAGCACTGTTCACTCAAAGCGAGTAATAAAGACTGACAGTAGGGAGATATATGACACCCCTCTTATATAAACTCTCATCGCTCGTGTCAGCAGTCTTTTGCAGATCATTGCAATTCCTTTCCCAATACAGCTGAGAGTCCAAAGTACACTAGGAACACCTGTGTGGTATCCAATTACTGCTGACTTTGCATGATCATCACCCATTGTCTTAATGAACACCTGAGGTTTCAAATTACTGCAGCGTCAGTCATAGCAACAGCAGTGTGCACTCCCTGCCATGTCAGCAACATGACACCGGAAGGAACACCTGTGTAATATCCAATAACTGCTAACTTTGCATGATCATCATCCATTGTCTTAATGAACACTTGCGGTTTCAAATTACTGCTGCGTTAGTCATAGCAACAGATCTGCGCGCTCTCTGTCATGTCTGTAATATGACACAGGAAGTAACAAGTCGGTTTACTGCACGTGCCATCTCCTCAGTTTTAACATCTTAAGAACATGTATTATTCTCTTTCAACTACAAATGACTCGTTAGAACACATCCATCCACCAAGTTAGATCCCTTGTATATTCACATGTATTTCGTCACTTTCCTTTCATATCGTTATCCCATTATACTAGTGGGGGACTGGTGAACAACGTCAGTTCAACACACACAAATGTAGTTAGGCCCTTTGACATAATTTGAATAAATACATGGGTCAGTCCATAGGGATCAAGCCAAAGGGACCGGTGCAAAGGGATCAGTCCAAAGGGACTCATCCACAAGGACTCGTCCACAGGGACCTGTCCACAAGGACTCGTCCACAAGGACCCGCCCACAATGACTTGTCAACAATGACCTGTCCACAAGGACCCGTTAGGTTGGGTTAGGTTACACTACAGCCACCATCTTTTAAAAAGCCCGCCCTCTTACCAAACCTATGAGTGGACATGTGTAAAAACAAAAAAAACTAGCATGTTAATTCATATTGGCTTTCCACCGAACACATGCACATTATGTAAAACAACGTTTCATTCCATATTAGCATTCAAACTCTCACATGTTGCAATT
This sequence comes from Meconema thalassinum, assembly GCA_946902985.2. Classification (NCBI taxonomy): domain Eukaryota; kingdom Metazoa; phylum Arthropoda; class Insecta; order Orthoptera; family Tettigoniidae; genus Meconema; species Meconema thalassinum. The sequence continues at coordinate 185,625,703 of OX336388.2, read as the reverse complement.
GGAAAGAGAGATTCTCTAAAAAATTACAATTTCACCCCCTAGTAGGGGTAGGTTTTACTTTTGGGGTTGAAATATGTTGTCCATTGGAAAGGGGGTGTTAGCCCGAGCTCAATGACACCTCATTTGTCAAAATCCGACATTGCGTTCGAGAGATATCGGGCTGCCGCCATCTTGTGAGGAGGTTGAGGAGGAGGAGGCATCTGAACCATCCAATACACACTACTTCCATTTTCTGTTAATAGGCAACGGCCTTCAGAAAACTTTTCATTTTTTTTTTTTTGACATTTTCGAACTTTTTCTGAGTGTTCTCAATCCGTCCGTCCAGTTTGACATATTTTCGCCTTCTTTTTTTCCTTCCATGTTGAGCTCCACCTTTACAAATGTGCAGTTTGTCTTCTTAGCTTCCGTCTTCAACTCTTTGACAACCTCTTTTATTTTGGGGTGAGGTTGTTGAGTCGGTTGTTCCAGCCCTCAACACCATTCGTTGTCCTGTGTTGTGCTTGGTGGCAGTTCCACACCTCGATGGAATGTCTTGGTTATCTAGCCAGTTTTCAACGAAGTAGTCAAAAAGCTGGCTAAGTTTGGGAATTTCTGGAGTTTGAGAGTGTATTTCCACCCATCCATCGAGCACATCTTCAGGCTTTAAAAACGCAAGTGCTGCGCACATACGGACATGAAGGCTGATTTCGTTATTCTCTCGGTACTCCACCGACAATCCGAGATCCTGTACTTTTCTCCATAAGCATTTTGTAATGTGAAAATGACAGCCATGTATTTTTGTTGTTGGAAATACGTCTTTCAGAGAATAAATTACAGCAGCTTCAAAATCCACGTCCAAGGGCTGTTGGGAAGTGTCAGTATGTTTTGCAGTGTGTGGAAGTGTCAGTGTGGGGAACTGTCCGGACACCATTCTGACATTGTATCACTCTCACCTTAACTGTTCTATCCGTCGTAACCTGAAGATCGTGTGATTAAGTTAATTAGTTGTGTCAGTGTTTTGTTGGTTTGTGCTATCAGTTTTTTATCAGTTTGCTATTATGGAACTTACTACAACTAACAAAGGTAAACAGTGGCGCTCTATGACGGTTACTCTTATTATAACTTCAAGCGACAAAATGTGGAAGGGACGATATTCTGGCGATATTCAAAGGAGAGGTCAAAAAGGTGTCGAGGTATCATGAAAAGTAAAAATGGCGAGATCTTGAGTACGAGTGAACATCAGTGTGGCGCTCCAGATGAAGCACGGTTGGCGGTCAGGAAAACTCTTCAACAGGCGAAGAAGCGGGCCAGGGAAGAACATACGGCTGTCTCGAAAATCTACAGTCAGGAATTAGGCAAACTTCACAACAAAGTGTACGAATTCGTAACAGAGATGCCAGCTGAACTTACGACAAAGAGAGTTCTATACAAACAAAGGTGCACATCTCAAGGAAATCAAGCAGAGCCAGAGAAGCGCGATGATGTGCTTCTTGACGAAGAAATTCTGAAGATGAAAGACGGCAGCAGTTTCCTCCTGGTGGATGACAAATCAGGTGAAAGAATTCTAATTTATAGTGGAACTTGGGGAAAAGAGTGGTTGGCGTCATGTGAAGACTTTTTTATGGATGGAACCTTCAAAAGCTCCAGTAAACAATTTGCTCAGATTTACTCCATCCATGTTAACTATGGAAGCTCGACCGAGGAAACAAATATATATCCAGTGGCTTTTGCTCTTTTGCCGAATAAAAAGAAAGAAACGTACGTCAGGCTTTTTCAGCTGATACGTAAAGCTATACCTAACTGGGCACCAAGGCGAGTAAATGTAGATTTTGAAGTGGCAGCAATATTAGCTTTGGAAGAGGTTTTCGCGACAGTAGAAGTAAAGGGATGTTACTTCCATATGAAGAAGTGTCTATGGAGAAGAGTTCAAGACCTGGGTCTTACGCGGGACTGCAAAGAACATCAGGAAATTCGTACTCTCATAAAAATGTGTCCATCGCTTGCATTTCTGAAGCCCGATGATGTCTCCGATGGCTGGTTGGAGATCTACTCCCTTAAACCAGAAAGTGAGAAGTTAACTGCGTTCTCTGATTATTTCATTGAAAACTGGATTGAAAATGAGCAAAATGACATACAGCAATGGAACTGCCACAGTAGCCGACATAGGACCACAAATGCAGTTGAAGGGTGGAACAATAAACTAAATAATATGTTTCAAAGACCAAACCTCAGAATCAAAGAACTGATCCAGTGCTTAAAGACCGAAGCTGAAAACTCAGCATGCATGTATATGAAATTACAACTGAATCTGGAAGGAAAGCGAAGAAAACTCAAATACAGAAAAATGGACGTTGGTATTGAAAAAACAATGAAGAAGTATGAAGAAACGGGTGACGTAATGGCATGTCTCTAAACCCTTACCTACCTTCAAAAGTTGGATTAAGTTCACGATCATGAAAACACTCTGTAAATGTATGTTTATATATCTGTAAATATTGCTTTTTAAAACATATCAAAAAATGTAAAGACGACGCTATTTTAAAGCTGATTTTAAACACGCCGAAATAATATAATAATAATAATAATAATAATAATAATAATAATAATAATAATGTTTTTGGCTTTACGTCCCACTAACTACTAAAATTCCGTGGTGGTCGCTTAGTTCGCTGGTCGCTAAATTCACAGAAGTGTTGAACTTCGAGGCGCAGGTAAAATTTCGTGTTGGTCGCTTAGTTCGCTGGTCGCTTTTTTCGCGACACCATTTATTCCAGGAAATGCTGACACCATCACATGGTTATGAAAGCCGGACGTCTTTGGAAATGGAAAATATCTTACAGCTATAAATACATTATTTAACTTATTGAATAGGTTAAAACGGGTTATTATAGATAATTTTCGGTAGAATTCAATTAGACGATCAGTTAAATTTTTACCAATTATTATATTCATTTGGGCCCCATTTTTTTTTTCAAAAACCAAAAACATTTAATAACATCAAAACGGTGAGAGATATAAAAATATGATAAGTGGTAGAAAAGTTGCTAATCACTGAGATCTTACACCAGTAGATTTAACTTTTTTCGATAGGATCGACGGTTTCCGAGATAAAACGATTCGAAAAAAAGAATGAAATTCACGGCCCCAAAAAAAGAAAATGGTGAGAGATATCAAAAATTCATAAGAGTTAAAATGTTGCTAATCACTGAGGTTCTATATCTGTAGATTTAACTTTGTTCGATACGGCCTACCGTTTCCCAGATATAACGGTTCGAATAAAAAGGAAGACATTCAGAGACCCAGAAAATGAAAACGGTGAGAGATATCAAAACATCAAAAGTGGTAAAAAAAAGATCAAATTCAGGGCCCCAAAAAAGGGTCCGGCCATGCACCGATTTTAACGCCCGACAACAGAGTTCCTCACAGGCCCGATTTCTTTCCCCGTACCGGGACCACTTTTCAGCTCGATATCTTGAAAATTCCGACCTGTAGTTTGCTAAACGTAAAAACGTCACTCACATACGTACATTTTCAGGGCCCCCAAAAAAGACAACGGTGAGGGGTATCAAAAAATCGTTATGGGTAAGAAAGTTGCATACCGCGGAGATCTTACACCAGTACATTTAACGTTTTCGATACGACCAACCGTTTCCGAGATATATCGATTCCAAAAAAAGGATGAAATTCAGGGCCCCCACAAAAGGTTCGGCCTTGCACCGATTTTAACGCCCAATAACGGTATTCCTCACAGGCTCTAACTCTTTCAACGCCCCAAATTTCGGCTTAATAACTTGAAAATTGCTACCTATACTTTGCTAAACCCAAAAATGTCACGCACATATGAACATCTTCAGGGCCCTAACAAAACGGTGAGAGATATCAAAAAATCGTTATGAGTAAAAATTTTGCATACGGCGGAGATCTTACACCTGTACATTTAAGGTTTTTCGATACTACCAGCCGTTTCCATGATATATTGATTCAAAAAAAAGGGATGAAATTCAGGGCCCCCCCAAAAAAGACCGGCCCTGCAGCGATTTTAACGCCCAGAAATAGTGTTCCTCACAGGCTCGAACTCTTTCACCGCTCCAAATTTCAGCTTGATATCTTGAAAATTGCGACCTGTACATTGCTAAACCCAAAAACGTCACGCTCATAAGTACACATTCAGGGCCCCCCCCCAAAAAAACGGTGAGAGATATCAAAAAATCATAAGGGTTGAAAAAGTTGCTAATTACTGACATCTTACACCAGTACATTTAACGTTTTCCGATACGACCAACCGTTTCCGAGATATATCGATTCAAAAAAAAGTTTGAAATTCAGGGCCCCCATAAAGATCCGGCCCTGCACCTTTTTAAAGCCCGACAATAGATCTTTTTACAGGGTCTAATTCTTTCACCGCTCCAAGTTTCAGCTCGATATCTTGAAAATTGCGACTTGTACTTCGCTAGACCCAAAAATGTCACGCACAATGGACATCTTTAGGGCCCCAAAAAAAGAAAACGGTGAGAGATATCAAAAAATCGTTATGAGTAAAATAGTTGCATACCGCGGAGATCTTACACCTGTACATTTAACATTTTTCGATACGACCGACCGTTTCCGAGATATATCGTTTCCAAAAAAAAGTTTGAAATTCAGGGCACCCAAAAAGATCCGGTCCTGCACCGTTTATAACGCCCGACAAAAGATTTTCTCACGGGGTCTACCTCTTTCACCGCTCCTAATTTCAGCTCGATATCTTGAAAATTGCGACCTGTACCTCGCTAAATCCAAAAATGTCACGCACATTGGACGTCTTCAGGGCCCCAAAAATCGAAAACGGTGAGATATCAAAAAGACGCTTTTAGTAAAAAACGTTGCATACCGCGGAGATCTTACACCTGTAGATTTAACGTTTTTCGATACGACCAACCGTTTCCGAGATATATCGATTCCAAAAAAGAGTTTGAATTTCAGGGCCCCAAAAAAGATCCGGTCCTGCACCGTTTTTAACGCCCGACAATAGGTTTTCTCACAGGGTCTAACTCTTTCACCGCTCCAAATTTCAGCTGGATATCTTGAAAATTGCGACCTGTACTGCGCTAAACCCAAAAATGTCACGCACAATGGACATCTTCAGGGTCCCAAAAAAAGAAAACGGTGAGAGATATCAAAAAATCGTTTGGAGTAAATAAGTTGCATACCGCGGAGATCTTACACCTGTACATTTAACGTTTTTCGATACGACCAACCGTTTCCGAGATATAGGCTATCGATTCCAAAAAAAAAAAAAAAAAAAAAAAAAAAATTGATATTCATGGCCCCCAAAAAAGATCCGGCCCTGCACCGTTTTTAACGCCCGACAATAGGCTTTCTCACAGGGTCTAACTCTTTCACCGCTCCAAATTTCAGCTCAATATCTTGAAAATTGCGATCTGCACTTCGCTGAACCCAAAAATGTCACGCACAATGGACATTTTCAGGGCCCCAAAAAGCGAAAACGGTGAGAGATATCAAAAAATCGTTTGGAGTAAAAAAGTTACATACCGTGGAGATCTTACACCTGTACTTTTAACGTTTTTCGATACGACCAACCGTTTCCGAGATATATCGATTCCAAAACGAAGTTTGAAATTCAGGGCCCCCAAAAAGATCCGGCCCTGCACCGTTTTTAACGCCCGACAATAGGTTTTCTCACAGGGTCTAACTCTATCACTGCTCCAAATTTCAGCTCGAAATCTTGAAAATTGCGACCTGTACTTCGCTAAAGCCAAAAATGTCACGCACAATGGACATTTTCAGAGCCCAAAAAAAAAAAAAAAGAAAACGGTGAGAGATATCAAAAATCGTTATGAATAAAAAAGTTGCATACCGCGGAGATCTTACACCTGTACATTTAACGTTTTTCGATACGATCAGCCGTTTCCGAGATATATTGATTCCAAGAAAAGGTATGAATTTCAGGGCCCCAAAAAAAGATCCAGCCCTGCACCGATTTTAACGCCCGACAATAGAGTTCGTCACAGGCCCCAACTCTTTCACCGTACCAAATTTCAGCTCGATATCTTGAAAATTGCGACCTGTACTTTGCTAAACGCAAAAACGTCACGCACATACGTACGTACATACAGACAGACTTTTTTTGAAATTTGTTTTTTCGACTCTGATTCGATTGGTATAGGTTTGAACCGTGGGCGACGCTTAGTTTACGAGATCTCGAAAATCCTACCACGGCTATATGAAAGCCTATAGGATCTAGATCCGGCCATGCCGCCCAAAAAATTATTGTTTGAGCTGGTCGTGCGTTGTGGACTCCTACTTGTACTAATAAATTCCATATTTCTTGGCCTACCCCTTCCTCGGGTGCCCTGGGGCTTCCAACTAAGTGCTTCTTTTTCAATGGCGTCCTGCTTTCTCAGACAATGGCCTATCCAACTCCATTTTCTACGTTTTATTTCTAGATGTATTGGCCTTTCGTTTGTTCTCTTCAGAAGTTCCTCATTTGAAATGGTTACTGGCCAATAGATGCGTAGTATCCTTCTGAGGCAACGCTTAGTGAAGACTTGGAGACTCCTGGTGATCTGGGTTGTAACTTTCCAAGTTTCACTTCCATACAGGAGAACTGCTTTGACATTACTACGAAAGATTCGTAGTTTCATCATGGTCGAGATGTCGCGAGCTTTCCAAACCGGATATAATTGAACAAATGCAAGTTTGCTTTTTTGATGCAGCTCTTAGCATCTGCGCTAGCACCACCGTCCTCTGCAATGATGCTACCAAGATATGGAAACTCTCTCACAGTTTCAATTTCTTCTCCATTTATTTTTGCACTTGTGGTTCGTATTTATTAAAGTGTTTACTCGCATTTCCTTGGTCTTGTTGCAATTTATCTTCATTCCTGCTCTTGCTGCCTCTTCTGTGATGCGCCTTAACTTCATTTCCATATCCGTAAAGTTCTGAGAGATTGTACAAACATCGTCAGCAAAATCCAACTCTTCTGCTGTTGCATCAACTTCCATTGCAATCCAGTTCTTGTTCGAAACATTACCTTTCTCATAACCAGGTCCATGACAATAAGGAAGATGGTAGGAGATAGGATACATCCATGTTTAACTCCTGAATTGACATGTATTGGTTCAGTAAGCCTTCCATCCTGGACCACCTGGCATCGGTAATTGCTATAAAAGCTCTTTACAAGGCTGATGATCTTCTCAGGTATTCCATATCTGGCCAACGCTTTCCACATGAATTCTCTCCTCAGGGAATCAAAAGCTTTGCAGAAATCCACAAACATAAGGTAAAGTGTAGTATTCCATTCCACACACTGTTCCACTATAATCCTCAACGTGGTCAATACATGATCTGTTTTTCCTGAATCCAGCTTGTTCTCTTCTCAGTTTCTGATCCACAATATTTATAATTCGATCTAACAGAATCCTTGTGAACACCTTACCTGGTATTGAAAGTAAGGTGATACCTCGCCATTTGTCACATAGTGTCCTATCCCCTTTCTTCGGCAATTTCACCATTAAACCTCTTTCCCAGTCTTCTGGAATCTTCTCCTGTTCCCATATCTTTATAAATAGGGGATGGAGTAGTTCAGCTGATAGTTCTATGTCTTCTTTCAGGATTTCAGATGGATATTATCACCCCCAGGTGCTTTCCCACTTTTTGTCTTTTTGATAGCTGTAATAATTTCTTCCTTAGTTGGTGTATCAATGTTTATTCTTTTATCTGGCATTATTTCTTCCTGTATTTCCACTTCTGTCCCATCATCTTCCATATTTAACACCTCTGAAAAATGTTCCTTCCATCGTTCCAGTTGTTCCTTTTCACCAGTAATCATGTCATCATTTTTGCTTTTCACAGGTCCTCCTCTCGGAGTCTTCTTTTTAGATAGAATTTTCGTTACCTCGTAGAGGATTTTAAAGTCTCCGGTTCCTGCAGCTTTTTCCGCTTTTAATGCTTGTTCTTCAATCCACTGTCGCTTGTCCTTCATTGCATTCCTTTTTACCTCCCTGTCTTTTTCATTATGCTTTTCCTGTGCAGTGAGCTTTTGTTGTCGTGTTTTGCTTCTGATGATTTCCTGTTTGATGTACTTCCTATCTTCAATCTTCTGCCATGTGTCATCTGACATCCATTCTTTTACCCATTTCTTTCTGAAGCCAAGCACTTCTTCACTGGTTTCCACAAAGACATCCTTAACTTTTTTCCATTCATCATCGATTGTGTCTCCATCTGTCCTATCTAGGACTTCAAAACGGTTTCTCAACTTTATCCTGAACTGATATTATTTATGCTGTTCATTATTTTTTAACTTCTGTACATCATATATTTTCCATTGGGATTCTACCGCCGGTTTATTTACTTCGATCTTAATACGTAAGTGAGCTATCACAAGATGGTGTCGCTTCCTGCATCAGCCCCTCTCTTGTTTCTCACATCAAGTAATGATCTTCTCCACTTCCGGCAGATGGCCACGAGATCAATCTGGTTTTCTGTCGAGCCATCGGGAGATACCCATGTTACTTTGTGGCAGTTTTTGTGTGGAAAGATGGTTCCTCCTATCACCATATCTCGTTCTGCACAAAAGTCCACAAATCATTCTCCGTTATTGTTTTGCTCGCCCAATCCGTGAGTTCCCATGATGTGTTCAACTCCCTCATTTTCATCACCACCCTTTGCATTTAGGTCACCCATTAGGATTACTATCTCTCTTGTTTTTATTTCCTTCATGGTTGCATTTAACTCTGAGTAAAAGTTGTCCTTTTCTTCGTTTGTCGCCGATTCAGTTGGAGCATAGCATTGCACTATGCTGACATTTCTAACGTCAGTCTTAAATCGTGCCAACATAATTCTTCCTGAAATGGGTTTCCATGCGATAAGGTTTTTCTTTGCAATTTTACTTAGTAGCATTCCCACACCCTCTACATGGTCTCTTCCCTCTTCATTTCCAGAGTAGAGAAGGGTAAATCCTTCAGTTGTTCGTTGTTCTCCAAAGTCCTCCCAACGTACTTCACTCAATCCTAGAATGTCTAACTTGTAATTTCTCATTTCTGCGTAGACCTACTTTAGCCTGCCTGTTTGGCGTAAAGTTCTTATATTCCAGCATTCAATTTTCGTAATCATTTTCATGCCAAAAATCGTCAACTGTTTATCAGTCCGGTTATTTTCTGTTGCAGTTTCAGTAATCGAATAAGTTCAGATGTGTGAGTGATTGGCCCACAGCGCCCTATCATGGTGGAGGGGCTGCCTCCTCACTGTGTCCATGCTCACAGATGTGGAGATAGATGTTCAACTCTTCTCTAGGTTGGTTTTCCAGAGTGGGACGAGATATCCACTCCAACCCTCCTCCTTTTTCAGCCGGGCTTGGGACCGTCCTTGGCGGAGTTAAAGAGCAAAAGCCACTGGATATATATTTGTTTCCTCGGTCGAGCTTCCATAGTCAGCATGGATGGAGTAAATCTGAGCAAATTGTATACTGGAGCTTTTGAAGGTTCCATCCATAAAAAAGTCTTCACATGACGCCAACCCCTCTTTACCCAAAGTTACACTAAAAATTAGAATTCATTCACCTGATTTGTTATCCGCCAGGAGGAAAATGCTGCCGTCTTTCAGCTTCAGAATTTTTTCGTCAAGAAGCACATCATCCGGCTTCTATGGCTCTGCTTGATTTCCTTGAGATGTGCACCTTTGTATAGAACTCTCTTTGTCGTAAGTTCAGCTGGAATCTCTGTTACGAATTCGTACCCTTTGTTGTGAAGTTCGCCTAATTCCTGATTGTAGATTTTCGAGACAGCCGTATGTTCTTCCCTGGCCTGCTTCTTCGCCTGTTGAAGAGTTTTCCTGACCTCCAACCGTGCTTCATCTGGAGCGCCACACTGATGTTCACTCGTATTCAAGATCTCGCCATTTTTACTTTTCATGATACCTCGACAACTTTTTGACCTCTCCTTTGAATATCGCCAGAATATCGTCCCTTCCACATTTTGTCGCTTGAAGTTATAAGAGTAACCGTCATAGAGCGCGCACTGTTTACCTTCGTTAGTTGTAGAAAGTTCCATAATAGCAAACTGATAAAAAACTGATAGCACAAACCAACAAAACACTGACACAACTAATTAACTAAATCACACGATCTTCAGGTTACGACGGATAGAACAGTTATGGTGCGAGTGATACAATGTCAGAATTAAGGGCAGGTCTAGCTATAAACCGGTTGGGAATAACCCGGTTGAATGACTTCGGGCGATGTGATGGGCATGAGTCAGGGTAGCTTGGCCGGTTAGTTCGCATATTCCGTGCTGGTCGTTTAATTCGATGGTTGCTTTGTTCAGGTATTCCATGAGTCAGGGTAGCTTGGCCGCTTAGTTCACGTATTTAGTGATGGTCGCTTAATTCGATGGTTGCTTTGTTCATGTATTCATTGTTTCATCCCATTCCATACTCGCTAGTGTTTCTGATACATTTTAACATTATTCCATGTATAAGAGTATATTAATACATTTGTAAACTGATGATACCGCAGAGTCTATGATCATTTATGGATTAGTTTTGTTTCCTGGTCAGTATTTTCAGAGTTTTACAAATACAGGTATCCCAAACGCCTAGGGTTAACCGCAAACATTTCAAAAACTGGAAGTCAAAATAACAAAAAATCGACATTAATCTTTTCATTAGGTCTAATAGAAATGTAGTAAAATAAAAAAGTAAAAGCAAATATTAATTAATGGGCACGAGCATTATCGTTCAGGAGTGTACCCATTGTACCAGTGAATCAGCCATCCAAAGTGTTTTTCTTTGGTTTCTCACTTCTACTGCAGGCAAATGCCGGGATGGTTCCTAAATGAGGCTACGGCCGCCTCCTTCCCAATCCTCATCTGAATTACAACTACACGCACTAATACAGCCATCACAATAACACAGGTTGTATGTATTGTGCCCAATTGGACACGGCTGACTGGCATCGAACCGGGGTCCCTATAGGGGAAAGATCAGGTCCATGATTTTCCTAAGAATCGAACCATTGATTTCTAAGGGGGAACAGCCACAGTGAACCCAAGGAGCAATGAGATAATAACGGGAAATAATAATAAAAGCTTAATTGCACGTCCAGAACGGGAATTTTAGGCAGTAATAAGTTGGAATGTTGTGTAAACTGCAAGCCAGTATATGAACACGCTAGCAAGAGCTACAGAAACAGAGCCAACTTGACATCTGACAAATTGGAGTTGATAGTGGGAGGTGCAGACTGTCTCCGACGAACTATTTCATGGCGACACTGGAGTGAGAAGGACATGAATAATGACTGTGGGAACCCCCGAAAAACAAGGCAGACGAGAGAGGAGGGGATGGTCATTGAGATAAATTATTTAATTACTGCCAAATGAAGCATTCGAATGAGATGAGACTTACACCCAGATACTTGAATTCGAAGAGAGGTAATTTAGGAGTGTCTGCATACCTAAATTAAAGCCTGTATGTGATTATGAGCATATTCACACACATACTGCGGAGGGGCATTGGTTAGTCTCGTAGCAAGAGGGGATTCACCCGAGATAGCGTTACCAAGCCATGGAGGAAAGCAATTAATTTTAATTAATTGAGCGAAGGAATCACCGCACGCGAGTGGATCTGGAACCTCCATGAAAAGACGATCAAGAATCACGCTTTACCTTGTCAGTAAACGCGATATTTCAGAAAAGAGCAGCTCCTGAGATGCAAGTGGACTATTTTTTGTCAGAAACCCTTATATGGAAGAGGAAGGAGGAGAGCGTCAGTTCTTCGATAACTCAATTTGTGGGACGACATGCTGTCCAGCCACACGGAAAAAGTGCGCGCAATATGCAAGTCATTATGTTCAGCATCTTTTGTGATGAACAATGAAAGGTGCATTAGGCAGCATAGTACAAGTAATTCTGCAGTAATATTATAAACAGTCTACGGCAGACATATAAGCAGTCAGTATACGCGACTAGTAATCGTTACAGCGTAGAGATATTGCAGTATGATTTTAATAGACAATGAACTTATCCACAGGAAGAGTCTTTATCTTTAAAGTATCATATATATTTGCAACAGTTACTACAGATTATGGGAATCTGGAAGGCATCACAAGCATTTTTGATATATAATTGAGCAGCACACTGCAAGACAGAAGACAGGAATTGTAGGAGACGGGAGATGAGCACACATACTCGAGGTAGACTTTCGGAGGAGACAGGCGGATGTCAGAATTTGCAGCATCGCATCTCTGAATTCACGCAATAGTGGAAAGCTCAGCAAGGCTCCGTGTGTAAATTACCTGTAAAGTTAGTGTTAAAAGTGATAACCAAAAGTATTTAAATTTGTGTATTAAAAATAATGTGTGGTATTTCACAGTGTAAAATGTGGGTATTACAAAATGTAATTACCATGTGCAAACCATATTCAATGTTCTGCGTGAAAAGTGTTGTGATGGCTTAGAAGAAAGCAAAATGGTCGGCGAAGTGCTATGTTGTTGGATAAACCCAGACAGAATGAAAGTGAGTACCATCCAAATATGGTAATACGATTTAAGAGCTCGCCATACAACATGTCATTCCCTCAAATACTAAGAATTTGCAGTCATTTGTATACGAGTTCACATCCCTCGTATTTTAATAAATATATTGCTTTGAGGATGATAAACTTACGACCATTTAGGCGTAAGACGTTGATGAAAGTAACGGTAACGTTAACTAATAATAATAATAATAATAATCTGAGGTCGGTGTCAATGATAAATGTAAAAATCGGCATAGTGATGCCTATTAAACGTGCAAAGTGTGTCATATCCATTGAAAGAATAAAGTGTTATTGTAAAGAGTGATAAAGAGAGATTTAATAGCGAGATAAAGAGAGATTTTCAGTGTCATTGAAATATTAAATAATGTTAAATGTAGATGGTTGTGTTGGAGAGCCATTAAGGTAGACAATGTAAGTGCCAGTAAATTGATACATGTTTTAGAGCTACGTAAAGCCTTGGTTTATGATTAAATGAAAGGAGGACATGAGTGTGTTTTGAATTGAGTCATCTAAAAGAAGTGTTGTTTTAGCCGCTACAAGAGAGCACATAACGTAGAATGAAGAGATTTGCGTCAATAATTGCAGGGACCATCCAAGATAGTTCGCGCGTTGATGAATCTAGTAGGCCAATCTTCGAATCAACGATGTGTTGTATAGCCTCAGAGCATACATATATTTCGCAACAGAGTTGGGGCAGATGTGATCTGTGACCCACTGTTAGCAGAATCTTCGCTACCAGGGAAAACATTGGGACACCCTAGGTCTGCCATTATAATAACTGATCTACCTGTGGAGGTAAGACAATTTCTTCGAATAGGAAACAGGTTGATTTCAGTAGGGGAGAGCGAGGGGTTCTGCCCCTCACCCCCCCTCCACCACTACTCCCAATGCGAGCCGATAACTCCCGAACCCGTGGTCGGAGATTCACGAATGAGGTGTCGTTGGACTCGAGCTGACGGGGGCTTTCCTATGGACCACTCATTATATATTTTAAAAAAATGTTTTCGAAAGTAGGTGATAGTTTGAAAACCAAACATGATAGAATGTTGTGCAATAGCTTAAACGAACGGTCTCTATGTCCTTTATTTTTATAATAAAACGTTTTTATTATAATTTTTTTTGAAAAAAGTTCAATTTTAAAATTTTCATATTTTGGAAACTAAAGAGTTAACAAAAAATTTTGTTTGACAGAAATGAATGGCCCTGATCCCCTCTACCCGCAAAATAAATTTCAAGCCTCTAGGACTAAAACTGGGCAGTAGTGCTGTCTGGCCGGTTCTGAGTCGCCCCCTACTTTCATATAAACTTTGCCGATATCTCCCGAAGGCGTGGTTGGATTTTAACGAACGAGTTATTGCTGGCGTTGGGATGACGTTCTCTTGGCTAAGCATGTGTGTTTGTATTTAAAAAACATTTAAAATTTTTGTTTTTTGGATTGGCACTATTTTGGAAATGGTGATTCGGAAAAAAGTTTGTTTGACGTTAATGAAAGGTGGGTATGCCCTCTAGGCGGACAGCAAGTTTCAAGGGTGTAGGAGGAAAAACAAAATGATAGCATACTTTCTCGCGATCATTGGTGTTCATTGGCGAACGGATGGTCGGATTTTAACAACTGAGGTGTCGTTGAACTCGAACTGACGTCCTCTTTCCTATAGACCACTCGTTATATTTTTGAAACATTTTTTGAAAAAAATTGTTTTTAAAAGTAGGCGATAGTTTGAAAACCAAACATGATAGAATGTTGTGCTATAGTTCAAACCAATGGTCTCTATGACCTTTATTTTTTATAATAAAACTTTTTTTATATTTTGAGATTTTTTGAAAACCCTTAAATTTTGAATTTTTACTATTTTGGAAACTAACACGTTGACAAAAATTTTGTTTAACATAAATGAAAGATCCCTATCCCCTCTACCATCAAAATAAATGTCAGGTCTCTAGGACCAAAAAATAAACTATGAATTTTATTTTATTTTTTATTTATTTTTAATAAAAGCGTGTTTGTAGACAGAGAGCCGGTAGCTCTTGACACATGTTCCAACGAGGCTATGGCTGAGCATGGTGAATACTGGAAATGGCTATTTCGACGGGGGCGATGTATGGCAAAACGAGGGGTTGCTTTTCGATATTTTTTCCTATGACGAATGAATGAAGGCGAATATTTTGAAATGTGACAAGCATGCTAAGATTTTTTACCTCTGAAGGGGATCTTTAACGTTTTAGTTAACAGTGATGAGCGAGATCGCTCCCTGACACAACAGACGGTTGTAGGATATGACCAAGTGATTCTTAGATGTTGGCGATCTCGGTGACCGTGCCCGGAAGAAATGAATTGCTATTTTGGTGGGATGGGGGGGGGGGGGAAGCTTATGACGGTTGGTTTTGTGACATTTCCTATGACGGATAGAGGCGAATATTTGAAAATGTGTTAAGTGTGCTAGGATTTTTTTACCCCTGGAGGTGATCTTTAACATACTAGTAAACAGTGATAAGCGAGACTGCTGTCTGGCACAATAAATGGTTTTAGAATCTGGAAACCTATAACATTTTCTCGACCAAGTCATGTGCATGTACGCAAAGAGCCAAAACGGTAAGGTCATTGGCCTGAAATGTTATAAACTAAATATTGAACTGGGTAAAGTCATGTGTTTTAGGATGAACGTATGTGGTTAACATGATCATGTATTGAGGATGGTCGCTTGCTAGTAATTATTGTTACAGTAAAATGTTTGATAATAATAATAATAATAATAAGACACACACATGTTTTGAATGCTAACACGCACACAGTCCAGCTCACTGGTGACTGAATATTGTACCTAGCCAGAGGACTCGTGAGAGCTGTTGCTGGAGCTGACGAGGCAGGAATGTCTACGTCAGCAGGAAGTGTGATATCAGTTTACTTGCCTCGTGGTGGCTAGCAGGTGTGCTGTTTAAGCAGAGACCGCCATTTTGGTTCTGAGACAGTAGGACTACCGATGTATAAGAGGTAGCCATTTTGGTTCCTTATTAAAAACATGAAACTAGTATAAGGTACACGAATCTTATTCAGATTGAGGAATGTGAAGAGGCGTGGGAACACGTGCGAGAGAGAGACAGAGAACCATTCAAGGTCAAAACGCTGAGAAACTACAACTTTTTCTGTTGCTAGGCTAACTGATATCGATTGCCATTTTAGCACACGGACGTATACATTAGAGCTGTGGAAGAAAAATCCTTTTTTTTTTGGTAAGTACCTATGAATGATTATTTTAATAATGTCATGCTAATGAACCTTAAATTTGTAGTTATTGATTAGGTAATTATTTATTTTTTAATTTATTTGTTTGCAGATAACCGGTATACATTACATGTCTGAGATACAAGAAACCAGTTTACTTTTGAGCCCACTAGAAGGAAACAGCAATAAGCCACTGCAAGTGAAGGTGGGATTTTTTTAAACCCTTACCGCCGTAGCAGTCGCTGAAAACCCGAGACGCAGTAAAGTGCAACCATTGTTTCCAGGCAGTGAACTATTTAAAACTCAGGTAAGATAACATAAAATGCTATTCCATTTTACCACTACTGAAAACTCGTAGACAAAAAATTCATTACCTGTACATGACTAGGACGATGATTGCTTTCTTGATTAATGACTATGTATTGGCAACCGGTACAAGACCATATTGGTTGTTTACCGGGAAAGTACAAGGCCATATTGGATTTTGTAAAAAACAAAAATTTTAATTTAACTGACATGTCGTTCCCTATAATAATAATAATAATAATAATAATAATAATAATAATAATAATAATAATAATATCGTATGGCCTCGGGTGCCGGGTGAAAACTTTGTTATTTGACACACAGAGGGTAGCTTGCATGTCGAATTTAGTTGTTCTTTGACTATGAAAGTCAAGGAGGTTAGATGTTGGATATCGAATCCCTTTAAACTCTATAGCGCTTTCTAGTAGAAAAATGAGGAACGTTGTACCCTATGAACTCAACGAATATTCACAGGTTTGAACATGATAATCTGAACAAAATGACATGACATTTTTAGGTTTTGTTTATGTATTGGTTAAAGGGGAATGTAAATGACTGCAGCATTATAAAAAGAAAATAAGTACATGGGTTACTGTCAGTGCCGACATACAGTTTATTATAATTTTTATGGTGTTTTGATATATTAATGCCAATTAACGTTTAAGTTTTATTTACAAGTATTGATTGATTGATTGAGTGATTGGTTATTTTGTTTGCTTTTAGGTATCGTCATGCGCCATTAATGTAATGAACAGACAGTGAACAAGCATACATTGTGCTTTAAAGTACTCTGTGCAACGTTAATAACTTACAATAAGAAAAAGTTTTATTATAACACATGGTGTTAGTACCAAATACAACAAGTGAGCAAGTTGGTTTACCATGTGGGTTAAATTTAAAAGCAGAACATGACCGTTGGTTAGCATTTGAATCCTGGCCTGTAGGCTTTTTGTCGACACATGAACTTGCATAAGCCGTTTTTTTTTTACTTAACCGAGAAGATGTGGTGCGCTGTGTGTTTTGTTGTATTGAACTTTCACACTGGGAAGAAGGGGATGATCCCTTTAGAGACCATTTGCGATGGTCTCCTTTTGTCCTTACATGCTTGGAAAACAAGTGGGTAACATACCCGTGTATTCATTTTACCGAACCACAAGACCATTGGCCGCTACTTACGTTGCTGAATCACAAATAAATAATAATAATAATGATGTATTACCAGTCAACAACGGTAGTGTCGATATCTGTGGTCCATATGCCATAGACAGTGTTGAATTGGCATGTGATTTTGAAAAATTGGGAGTTTGCAAGACTAAAGCACTAGCACATCCAGAGTACAGCTCTGTTGAAAGACGTTTAGAATATTATAAAAATGTTTGGCCATTAATATTAAAACACCTTACCAAACAGCTAAGTGAAGCTGGATTTTTTATACTGGTGAAGGGGTTGAAACAATAAGTTTTTATTGTGGATTTGCTTTAAAGGATTGGCAAATGACTGATGACCCTTTTGTGCAACACGCTCGTTGGTTACCTAACTGTAAATACATGTTGTTGCTTAAAGGTCAGGAATTTGTGAACACTATTCGTAAAGAAAACGTGATTCCAGCACAAGACATAAAAGTGCCTTTAGAGTTAGAACATGCGGAGCAAATACATGAGGCTGAAAAAAAGACTTGTCTCACGAACAGATACAAAAGTGTGACCAACAATTATGTAAAATTTGTTATCAAGATGAACTAGGTGTTGTATTTTTGCCTTGTGGACACATGATAGCCTGTGTCAAGTGGGCATTAGAACTCAACACTTGTGCTATATGCAGAAAAGCAGTATCTGCTACAGTTAGGGCATTTCTTGCATAAATAGTAAAATTTATCAGCCATGCATTGTGCAAAATCCCTAATTGCACAATATTATTAAAGCTGTTTTAGAGTGTAATAGATATGATTTTCTTTTGTTTATAGACTACTACAATGACTGTTTTGAATGCTGTGGGTCAAGCATGTGGCTTAGAGACAAAGAAGCTCAGTGAATTGCCAACGCATATTCCATTCCGCATTATCAAGATTCGGAAATTGAAAACAGCATATGGTGATCGTGTACTTGGTGTAAGTGAAAAGTTTGAGACATTTCTGCCTACACGGTTTAATGATATGTCGGAGAGTGTTTTTGATGAAGTCAATAATGCTGTTCAACCTGTACACTTAATTTATGAAGGTTTTAAAAACAATAGGTGCATGGTCCGTTTTAATTAAATAAAAAAACAAATGTCAAATAATAATAATGGTAGATATAAATCATGACAGTGGACTGAAAGAAAAATATGTGTATAGAATAATAATGTTTAATGTTTAGTATTGTCTTAAAAATATTATCGTGAAACCAAAAAAAAAAAAATGTGTATAAAGTTTGTAAATAAATGAAAATAATGGTACAATGTTGTTTTATTTTCTATAGGAGTCAGAATGGCGGTGGGAGGCTGGACATGACTTTTTATTACACAAAAACATTTTCCTTTTGCCAGCCTTCCACCGCCATTCATCTGTGACGTCATAGCCAGTCTCAAAGCAAGTCTATTCATGTGACAAGGTTAGGTTTAGTGAGCTGAGGTTAACTTAGGTTAGCTAGCTTTATCTCACTCCTAGCCAATCGTTAACCTTAAAAGCACGAGTTCTTGGAATCTGTTCATGTAATTATTATTCTTGACAGTACTTTGGAAATTACACCCTGAAAAATATCAATCCCCTTGAATTTTTTTAAACTGCCATTATTATTATTATTATTAGCCAAGTCACTTTACTAAAATTTAATTTATGTGTATTAGTTGATATGAAAGTCTCAACAACCAGCCATGCTTGCACTCACTTTTTGCTTTCACTTTTGCTCCCATATTAATGCCAACTCTTATAACTATAAGCAACAGCAAAATGTAAATTGAAAAATATTTCTGATAAAGTTCAAAATAAAAGTCCTAAGGTCTTGGGTTTGAATTCTCAACTATGGTTGTCAGCCAATGA
Source organism: Meconema thalassinum (assembly GCA_946902985.2). NCBI lineage: Eukaryota > Metazoa > Arthropoda > Insecta > Orthoptera > Tettigoniidae > Meconema > Meconema thalassinum. The sequence continues at coordinate 185,606,651 of OX336388.2, read as the reverse complement.
GTTACACTACAGGAAACATTTATTTTTGTGTTGTGTTGCATGATAATTTGCCCATCTCGCGGTGTAGTGGCTAGTATACTAGGGTGTTATCCCAGAGGTTTTGGGTTCCAACTCGACTATGGCCAGAATTTAATTTTTGATCTGAGAGTTGGAAGGTTAGGTTAGGTGAAGTTAGGTTAGGTTAGGGGAGATTGTTTTAGTAAAACACCAAATTTGCCCCCACTTTTTACTCACACATTTTGCTCCCACTTTGTGCACTCAGTTTTGCTCGCTCTTTTTGCTCTCACTTTTTGCTCCCACTTTTGCTTTCACATTTGCTCCCACTTTCTGCTCCCATATTTACTCACACTTGTTTGCTCCCACTTTTGCTTGCCCTTTTTGCTCCCACTTTTTGCTCCCATATTTGCTCTAACTTATTTTTTGCTCTCATATTTGCTCGCACTTTTGCTTACACTTTTTGCTCCCACTTTTTTATCTCACTTTTTGCTCCCACTTTTGCTTTCACATTTGCTCCCATACTTGCTCGTACTTTTTTTTGCTCTCATATTTGCTCCCACTTTTGCTTACACTTTTTGCTCTCACTTTTTTTTCTCTCACTTTTTTGCTCCCACTTTTGCTTTCACATATGATCCCTTACTTGCTCCCACTTTTGCTTTCACATTTGCTCTCATACTTGCTCCTACTTTTTTGTATCCCACTTTTTGCTCACACTTTATACTCCCATATTTGCTCACACATTTTTGTGCTCTCATATTTGCTCCCACTTTTGCTTACACTTTCTGCTCCCACTTTTTTTCTCTCACTTTTTGCTCCCACTTTTCCTTTCACATATGCTCCCATACTTGCTCCTACTTTTTTGCTCTCATATTTGCTCCCACTTTTGCTTACACTTTTTGCTCCCACTTTTTTCTCTCGCTTTTTTACTCCCACTTTTGCTTTCACATATGCTCCCATACTTGCTCCCACTTTTGCTTTCACATTTGCTCCCATACTTGCTCCAACTTTTTTTTTGCTCCCACTTTTTGCTCTCAATTTTTGCTCCCAATTTCTGCTCCCACTTTTTGCTCCCACTATTTTGCTCCCACATTTGCACCTATACATGCTCGCACATTAATCTATTTGTTCTTATTACCAAGTTGTCTTTACTAGAGCTTAGTCTATGCTTGACAGTTGATATGGAAGTATCTGTGACTAGGTATGGTAAGCCTCATGCATTCTATAAAGGATATTCATATATTGGGAAACCAACCAATAAAAATGGAACTGTTATTTGGCGTTGTTCAAAACCACGTTCAAAACAATGTCGCAGTGAGCTAAAAAAAAGTAAAATAGTAAGGTTTTAAGTGTCAGTGATCATCAATGTAGTGTACTGCATGAAACACTGTTACTGTCAACAGAAAATCATGAAAATGTTAAAAAGCAAGTGCTACAAAACAATACTACTATTGAGTTAGTTAGTTATTGTTGTTTTAAGGGGTGGAACTACGAGGTCATCTGCCCATTCAATGTTCAAAAAACCCTTAACATTATCAAAAGCCACGCAGACTCTACATGAGGACACTGTAGAGGAAGAGGAACAGGAAGAGTAACAGGAATATTTAACTGGTTATAGTAATGTTGAGGATAATTATAGTGATTATAATAATAGTGATATAGATCATGCTGCTTATGATTATGATAGTGATAATGATCCAAAACAAGACAAAATAACGTTTTCATGCCTATTGTTCACCGTGGAAGAAAAAAGATCTACAACAAGCTCTGTTTTAAAACTATAACACACTATCGTAAAGGCAAAGACTTGTATTAAGTGTGCTTTTTATTGTCATAATCATGTATACTCTGCAATGTTAAATATTCTGACTTCTATAGAAAATAAAACAACATTGTACCATTATTTTCATTTATTTACAAACTTTATATACATTTTTTTTGTTTCATGATAATATTTTTAAGACAATACTAAACACTAAAACATTATTATTCTATACACATATTTTTCTTTCAGTCCATTGTCATGATTTATATCTACCATTATTATTATTTGACATTCGTTTTTTTAATTAATTAAAACGAACCATGCACCTATTGTTTTTAAAACCTTCATAAATTAAGTGTACAGGTTGTACAGCATTATTGACTTCATCAAAAACACTCTCCGACATATCATTAAACCGTGTAGGCAGAAATGTCGCAAAGTTTTCACATACACAAAGTACACGATCACCATATGCTGTTTTCAATTTCCGAATCTTGATAATGCGGAATGGAATATGCGTTGGCAATTCACTGAGCTTCTTTGTCTCTAAGCCACATGCTTGACCCACAGCATTCAAAACAGTCATTGTAGTAGTCTATAAACAAAAGACAAGCATATCTATTACACTCTAAAACAGCTTTAATAATATTGTGCAATTAGGGATTTTGCACTATGCATGGCTGAAAAATTTTACTATTTATGCAAGACATGCCCTAACTGTAGCAGATACTGCTTTTCTGCATATAGCACAAGTGTTGAGTTCTAATGCACACTTGACACAGGCTATCATGTGTCCACAAGGCAAAAATACAACACCTAGTTCATCTTGATAACAAATTTTACATAATTGTTGGTCACACTTTTGTATCTGTTCGTGAGACAAGTCTTTTTTTCAGCCTCATGTATTTGCTCCGCATGTTCTAACTCTAAAGGCACTTTTATGTCTTGTGCTGCAATCACGTTTTCTTTACGAATAGTGTTCACAAATTCCTGACCTTTAAGCAACACTATGTATTTACAGTTAGGTAACCAACGAGCGTGTTGCACAAAAGGGTCATCAGTCATTTGCCAATCCTTTAAAGCAAATCCACAATAAAAACTTATTGTTTTATCCCCTTCACCAGTATAAAAAATCCAGCTTCACTTAGCTGTTTGGTAAGGTGTTTTAATATTAATGGCCAAACATTTTTATAAGATTCTAAACGTCTTTAAACAGAGCTGTACTCTGGGTGTGCTAGTGCTTTAGTCTTGCAAACTCCCAATTTTTCAAAAGCACATGCCAATTCAACACTGTCTATGGCATATGGAACACAGATATCGACACTACCGTTGTTGACTGGTAATACATCATTATTATTATTATTTATTCGTGATTCAGCAACGTAAGTAGCGGCCAATGGTCTTGTGGTTCGGTAAAATGAATACACGGGTATGTTACCCACTTGTTTTCCAAGCATGTAAGGACAAAAGGAGACCATCGCAAATGGTCTCTAAAGGGATCATCCCCTTCTTCCCAGTGTGAAAGTTCAATACAACAAAACACACAGCGCACCACATCTTCTCGGTTAAGTAAAAAAAAAAAACGGCTTATGCAAGTTCATGTGTCGACAAAAAGCCTACAGGCCAGGATTCAAATGCTAACCAACGGTCATGTTCTGCTTTTAAATTTAGCCCACGTGGTAAACCAACTTGCTCACTAGTTGTATTTGGTACTAACACCATGTGTTATAATAAAACTTTTTCTTATTGTAAGTTATTAACGTTGCACAGAGTACTTTAAAGCACAATGTATGCTTGTTCACTGTCTGTTCATTACATTAATGGCGCATGACGATACCTAAAAGCAAACAAAATAACCAATCACTCAATCAATCAATCAATACTTGTAAATAAAACTTAAACGTTAATTGGCATTAATATATCAAAACACCATAAAAATTATAATAAACTGTATGTCGGCACTGACAGTAACCCATGTACTTATTTTCTTTTTATAATGCTGCAGTCATTTACATTCCCCTTTAACCAATACATAAACAAAACATAATAATGTCATGTCATTTTGCTCAGATTATCATGTTCAAACCTGTGAATATTCGTTGAGTTCATAGGGTACAAAGTTCCTCATTTTTCTACTAGAAAGCGCTATAGAGTTTAAAGAGATTAGATATCTAACATCTAACCTCCTTGACTTTCATAGTCAAGGAACAACTAAATTCTACATGCAAGCTACCCTCTGTGTGTCAAATAACAAAGCTTGCATCCGGCACCTGAGGCCGTACGATATTATTATTATTATTCTATTATTATTATTATTATTATTATTATTATAGGGAACGACATGTCAGTTAAATTACAATTTTTGTTTTTTACAAAATCCAATATGGCCTTGTACTTTCCCGGTAAACAACCAATATGGTCTTGTACCGGTAGCCAATACATAGTCATTAATCAAGAAAGCAATCATCGTCCTAGTCATGCACAGGTAATGAATATTTTGTCTACGAGTTTTCAGAAGTGGTAAAATGGAATAGCATTTTATGTTATCTTACCTGAGTTTTAAATAGTTCACTGCCTGGAAACAATGGTTGCACTTTACTGCGTCTCGGGTTTTCAGCGACTGCTAAGGCGGTAAGGCTTTTCTTTCCAAGTTTCTAAAAATAAATAAAATAAACCCTTATAAATACCTAAATTCAGGTTAGTACATGCATCTCATAAAGTAAAATATGAAACAAAAAATGAAACAAGTGAGTTTAAAAAAATAATCCCACCTTCACTTGCAGTGGCTTATTGCTGTTTCCTTCTAGTGGGCTCAAAGGTAAACTGGTTTCTTGTATCTCAGACATGTAAGGTATACCGGTTATCTGCAAACAAATAAATTAAAAATCAATAATTACCTAATCAATAACTACAAATTTAAGGTTCATTAGCATGATATTATTAAAATAATCATTCATAGGTACTTACCAAAAAATAAAAAGGATTTTTCTTCCACAGCTCTACTGTATACGTCCGTGTGCTAAAATGGCAATCGATATAAGTTAGCCTAGCAACAGAAAAAGTTGTATTTTCTCAGCGTTTTGACCTTGAATGGTTCTCTGTCTCTCTCTCGCACGTGTTCCCCCGCCTCTTCACATTCCTCAATCTGAATAAGATTCGTGTACCTTATACTAGTTTCATGTTTTTAATAAGGAACCAAAATGGCTACCTCTTATACATCGGTAGTCCTACTGTCTCAGAACCAAAATGGCGGTCTCTGCTTAAACAGCACACCTGCTAGCCACCACGAGGCAAGTAAACTGATATCACACTTCCTGCTGACGTAGACATTCCTGCCTCGTCAGCACCAGCAACAGCTCTCACGAGTCCTCTGGCTAGGTACAATATTCAGTCACCAGTGAGCTGGACTGTGTGCGTGTTAGCATTCAAAACATGTGTGTCTCTCATTATTATTATTATTATTATTATTATTATTATTATTATTATTATTAATATCATCAAACATTTTACTGTAATAATAATTACTAGCAAGCGACCATCCTCAATACATGATCATGTTAACCACATACTTTCGTCCTAAAACACATGACTTGACCCAGTTCAATATTTAGTTTATAACATTTCAGGCCAATGACCTTACCGTTTTGGCTCTTTGCGTACATGCACATGACTTTGTCGAGAAAATGGTATAGGTTTCCAGATTCTAAAACCATTTACTGTGCCAGACAGCAGTTTCGCTTATCACCATTTACTAGCGTGTTAAAGATCCCCTTCAGGGGTAAAAAAAAACCTAGCACACGTAACACATTTTCAAATATTCGCCTCTATCTGTCATAGGAAATGTCACAAAACCAACCGTCATAAGCTGCCCCCCCCCCTATCCCACCAAAATAGCAATTCATTTCTTCCGGGCACGGTCACCGAGATCGGCAACGTCTAAGAATCACTTGGTTATATCCTACAACCGTCTGTTGTGTCAGAGAGCGATCTCGCTCATCACAGTTAACTAAAACGTTAAAGATCCCCTTCAGGGGTAAAAAATCTTAGCATGCTAGTCATATTTCAAAATATTCGCATTCATTCATTCGTCATAGGAAAAAATATCGAAAAGCAACCCCTCGTTTAGCCATACATCGCCCCCGTCGAAATAGCCATTTGCAGTATTCACCATGCTCAGTCATAGCCTCGTTGGAACATGTGTCAAGCGCTACTGGCTCACTGTCTACGAACACGCTTTTATAAAAAAAAAAAAAAAAAAAAAAAAAAACATAGTTGTTTTTTTTGTCCTAGAGACTTGACATTTATTTTGATGGTAGAGGGGATAGGGATCTTTCAATTATGTTAAACAAAATTTTTTGTCAACGTGTTAGTTTCCAAAATAGTAAAAATTCAAAATTTAAGGGTTTTCCGAAATCTCAAAATATAAAAACGTTTTATTATAAAAAATTAAGGTCATAGAGACCATTGGTTTGACCTATGGCACAACATTCTATAATGTTTGGTTTTCAAACTATCGCCTACTTTTAAAAACAAAATGTTTCAATTAATATAACGAGTGGTCTATAGGAAAGAGGACGTCAGCTCGAGTCCAACGACACCTCATTTGTTAAAATCCGTCCATCCGTTCGCCAATGATCACCAATGTTCGCGAGAAAGTAGGCTATCATTTTGTTTTTCCTCCTACACCCTTGAAACTTGCTGTCCGCCTAGAGGGCATAACCACCTTTCATTAACGTCAAACAAACTTTTTTCCGATTCACCGTTTCCAAAATAGTGCCAATCCAAGAAACATTTTTTAAAATACAAACACACATGCTTAGCCAAGAGAACGTCATCCCAACGCCAACAATACCTCGTTCGTTAAAATCCGACCACGCCTTCGGGAGATATCGGCAAAGTTTATATGAAAGTAGGGGGCGACTCAGAACCGGCCAGTCAGCACTACTGCACAGTTTTAGTCCTAGAGGCTTGAAATTTATTTTGCGGGTAGAGGGGATCAGGGCCATTCATTTATGTCCAACAAAAATTTTTGTAAACTCTTTAGTTTCCAAAATATAAAAATTTCAAAATTGAACTTTTTCAAAAAATGTAAAAAATAAAAACGTTTTATTATGAAAAATAAAGGACATAGAGACCGTTCGTTTAAGCCATTGCACAACATTCTATCATGTTTGGTTTTCAAACTATCACCTACTTTCGAAAACAAAAATTTTCATTTTTTTTTTAATATAATGAGTGGTCCATAGCAAAGCCCCCGTCAGCTCGAGTCCAACGACACCTCATTCGTGAATCTCCGACCACGGGTTCGGGAGTTATCGGCTCGTATTGGGAGTAGTGGGGGAGGGCAGAACCCCTCGCTCTCCCCTACTGATTTCCTTCATATATTCGTACCCGTATGGCACGAGATAACATTTTGAAACTCGGCTGGTACGCGTCCAGAGCCACTGATTGCATCCATAAACGGCGAAACTATCAGAGATCCATCCCTAGCCATGAATATTAATTAGGAGCCGAATTGAGCCCATTAAATACCCTAAGTGTAGGTGTTAAATACTTGGATCGACTCTATTCATAATGACACAATCCACTCATGCACCGCTGAGAGAGCTGAACCAAGGGTGAGTTATGACCAGGTTTGTTTACAAGTAGAATGTCGGTCATGAAGACGAGCGAGGGCCGCAGACCGGGTAGCCATCTAAAAGGGCGGACCTTGACGACTCTTTTATGTTCACACTGAGGGGAGTTAATTGACCGTGACCCTTGTACTTTTCTTTTTAAGGTTGTACTGGACCACTGAAGAATCTCATTATCTCTGAAAGTAATTGAAATATGCTTGACATTATGATATCAAATGAATTATATGCATTTTATCCATTGAAATAGAATGTTGGATCAAAGTAATCGGATAAGATTTGGCCAAGTTGTTGTCTGAGGACAGCTTAACCGCACCAAATAAATAAATGCATTTTGTAAAGAGTAATTACCCAGTTTATGCTAATTTACTCAGACGGGTAGCATGATTTATCGATATGGCACGTTTGTAATGATAGTAATGACGTGACCAGACCCAGAAGATTATTGTATGGTGAAGCTAAAAATCAATAACTATGTGTGTTTTGGAAGGGAAGGTAAATCACTTCAGCGTTTGAAATCTATGGGAAAAGAAAACGATGTTGTGCAGTAAGCAACACATGTTAAGTAAAGAATAAGGTAATAAAATTAATGTTGTTCAAAGTAAATGTTCCGCTTCAGAACGGACAAATATTTTAGTAATTGCACATGATGATTATTCAGTTGTAATTTGTTTTTATTGTTGTGTTGTGATATGCAAATTCAAGATAAACTGTGCGATGTGAAAGGCACTATGAACGCTCGTCAATGTCAGAGAGTATCAATGTTAGGATATCTAGGATAGATATGGGCGCGGAAGAGCGCCAAACTTTATGAGAAGAGACTCACATATATTTTTGATTTTTGTGTTGTGGGAAAGTAATTATAATATTTTTGTGTTTGGGTGTGTTTTGCCACGATTTAATACCATTAAATGATATAATTAGGAATTTGTTGTTTCTTTCAAGTAGAGTAGTTACCTGACAGACTCAAATCCTTAACATGTGGTCGTATAGTGGGATGAACGCCCCATACCTCGAAAGACCGTGAACTAGCTGGGACACGAACACATGTTCCATATGATGACGAAAGGGTACAGTATGTCTACCCCTTATTATTCCGGGGGTCGGGGATGAGATGAGATGAAATTCTGTGTGCCGGAAGGGTTTTACGGCCGGATGCCCAACCTCATGAGAGGGGTTAATGAGAGATGAAATTAGTGAAGATTAATGAAACTTGGCAAGGATGTGGAAGAAAGCGGCCGTGGCCTGTCAGAAGGTACCGTCCCAGCATTTGCCTGGAGTTGAAAATGGGGGGAACCACCTCGGAAACCATTTCAAGGACGACCAACGGCGGGACTCGAACCCACATCTACCGAGTCCACAGAGAGCTTGGCCCCATGGCCTAGCGCTGTGCTTTAGCGAGTGTAACTACCGCTGTCGGTCACAATAACACAGGTTATCAGACAAATTCCATACATTCCCAAGTATACGGGGGCAACATGACCACGCTGTCGCAAAGCCCCTAAATGAATTAACAACAACATATCTAACGTACGGTATTCATCACAAAGTGTTTATAACGTGTTGTTTCGAGTGGAAAAGGTTGTACAGGAAAAATCATCGTGTAGTAATAGTTTATGTAGATATACTTTTTGAGTGTTTAGATAGTTTAGAATCTATTAAAGTGAAGTTGTTAGATCATTATGTTGTTAATGTTACCTAAGCTAACTTGTGCTGTATTCCACGACTTGAAATGTCGATTCTACTTCCGCACAAAAGAGATACTTACGTCCAAGTCGGCAAAATAATCTAGAAAATACAGCAAGTGTCCAGTTGCTGAAGTCATCTTTGAACGTGAGTTGTATGTTTCGGTTTCTTATGTAGCCGGAACCAATAGAGCTGTAGCCTGTGTTGATCGCAGGACACGGCGCCACGAGCTTGCGGCACAAGCGTTACCAGTGCCATCTGTACGGCGGTCCACGACAACTCGTGAAGATCCTACACTTCCTCTTCTATACGCTGTGGTATAACTTTGTTAACCCGGAACCTATTTTTAACGGGAAGAAATGTGGGCCTGTTTGATTCCGTTGAAGGCAGCGTTACTGTATTTTTCATATTTCTTGTGCTATTTGGCTGCTGGCTCGATTTGGTAATGATGTTGTTGTTGTGTTGCAGAATGAGCGACTCCGAATCGGATGATGGAGGCGGGGACCATCCCCATCGGGTAACTATACCAAGTTCTAATGATTCCTTACGAAGCTTAACAGTACATAAAGGAGGGCATTTGGAATACTTTTCAATTTTGATTCAACTAATAAAATATGTTATTTGTATGTGTGCCTGAGGAAATGTTATTTGTATGGGTGCCTAATTTGCCTCTTGATTTCAACTTAATATTTACTGGTTGTCTGGAAAACAGAATACCGTACTCGTATGTGTTTTAAAAAGTATGAGTACTTTGCAATCATCCTCAAAAGTTTTGAAAGTAAAAGTGAAATCTGTATAAAATCATTTGTTTTCCTTTATATTCCTTCGAAATATGAAACAGATCCCTTTGAATTTTAATGCAATTTACGAAGATTTGTATTGGTGCGCGGGCGACCGGCTAAGTAAATTTATGTATTCTTACAGAGCTTCATTCTTGTCTAATTTTCTCCTCTTCGCCGTTCAGTAATCGAAATACAACGTGTTATTTACAAACTAAGGTCTTTGTTGAACGAAACGCGGATAGGTATATTGTTGAATTCAGTGAAGTTTATTTTATTCCGCCCTTTACTGAATTCAATTTGCGTCAATACGGGCCAATATGAGCGAAATAGGTATATTGTTGTCTTGATAATGCTTTCGGTACAGGAAGTGAGGTTTTATAACACTCAGTTACTGCGTGTATTACCGGGTGAGTTAGCCGTGGTCGTTACGGCATGACTGCTGGCAGTCGCTTACATCCGGGAGGCGAGGAGTTTCGAATCCCCCCGCCGGCAACCTTGAAGATGGTCTTCTGTGTTTTCCCATCTTTCTTGCAGGCAAATGCCGGGGTTGGTCCCTAACTATAGGGCACAGCCGCTACCTTCCAACTCCTCGTCCTTACATTCCAACTTTCCTCCCCAACGGTACTTGTAGCTCACCCATTGGGTGTTCGTCTCGAAGCAGCTACAAAACTGGCGAGCCGAACATGTCCTCGGACTTTCCAGGCACTATAAGCCATACGCTACAAAAAAAGGCGTGTATTGTCAAGTGTTAGCATGGCGCACGCGGAACTGACAGTGCGATAATCAGTTCAGACGAGTCTGTTGACGATAGTGGAATTGACAATGATAGCAGTGAAAGTAGTGTCGATGAGGTTGATGGATGGACAAGTAAGTAAAATTACACGTATTTATTTTTTATCTTAGTTCCCATGCTAGGTGTACTTCAGTTGCCCGGTCCGCAGTAAGGAATAGAGTAGCGCCTGGGCAACAATGTCTTAAGATTCCGTGATATTTAATTTAGTGACTCGTTCTGTATTAGCATCATACATATATCATTGATGTAAGGCTGGCTGCGTGGCTCTGCGGTAACGTTATCGCCTGCTGTGCTCAAGGTTGCAGGATCGAATCCTGGCGCAGTCAGCTGGTATTTGAGGGTGCGCAAACGAAAGGGAGACGTGTCAGTAGATTTACAGGCATGTCAAAAGATACCCTTCAGGGCTAAATTCCGGCACCCTGGTGTCTCGAAAAGATGCAGATGCTAAAAGGGTCATAAAACAAGTACCATTATTTCTTTGATGTAAGAACATCAACAAAATCCAAGAATTGTTTAATTCTTTTTCCATTAAATTTTTGCTGATGACTACGAGGGCAGATCACAAAATAAGTTGCACTCCCCAGTTATGGCCATTTATTACACCACCTATACAACAGTAACACGCCTACAACGACATACAATGTAACGTCACTTTTCCACATAGTTTCCAAGAGACTCCAAACTTTTCTGCGAACGCACAACCAACTTGTCGATGCCGGATGCATAGAAAGTTCCTCCAGCGTTCTGCAACCACACGGAGACAGCGGCCTTCACCTCCTCATCGGTCTGGAAACGTTGACCACCGAGCTCCGTTTTGAGCTTACCGAACAGATGAAAGTCACATGGCGCTAGGTCGGGACTGTAGGGTGGGTGCTGCCAGACCTCCCACTTGAAACGCTGCAGCAGTTCGCTCGTTTGGCGGGCCTTGTGAGGTGTTGTGTTATCGCGCAACAAAATCACACCGGCGCTTCTCTTTAATTGCTTTACGCAACCGGTGCAACGTTTGAGAATACGACGCCGCGTTGATTGTCGTTCCTTTCGGCATGAATTCGATGTGCAGCAAACCCTCGTGTCAAAGAACACTGTCGCCATAACCTTACCGGCTGAAGGTTGAACCTTGGCCTTCTTTCGTTGTGGTGATGAGGGGTGCACCCATTCCATTGATGTTCTCTTCGTTTCGGGGGTGAAGTGGTCGACCCACGTTTCATCGCATGTGACGATTCGCCACAGATACCCGTTGCCGTCTGCGACATCACGTTGAAAAAATGCCAGGGAGGATTGGAAACGTTGTCCCTTGTGATCATCGGTGAGAAGATGTGGGGCCCATCTTTGACACAGCTTACGATATCTAAGGTCCTCGTGAACAATGGAGAACACACTGCCATACGACATGTTCAGCCGCGACGCAATTTCTCTCAGTTGAATGCGCCGGTTCTGACTAATGATCGCGTTCACACTGTTGACATTTGCACGGCTCCTGGACGTTGCAGGCCTGCCTTCGCAATATTTGCCCGTGATATCCGTGCGTCCGGCTTCGAATTGCTGACACTACTTTACGATCCCTTGCCGGGAAATGGCCCGCTCCCCATACACAGCACTAATTTCACGAAGAATGTCCGTGCAATTCTTCATTTTTGCCCATAGGAATCGGATTGTCGCACGCACCTCATATTTGGAGTGAACATCCAGTCGACGCGCCTTGCATTTGACCGCTATTCACACCATACAAGACGAGACACCACAGCGATCTGCCTAACAGACGTGTGGGCAGTGTCTGTACCTCTCTCCGCTGTACCCACGTTTGCGACACACAGCGCGCTGCTGCAGCGCGTTAGTGCAACTAACCTTTTGATCCACCTTCGTACTTGAGTGTGCAATGTATAACAATGCAATATCTGCCCCTAGTTGTTGCATATGGCGCATGTAACAAAGGAGTGAATAGCACGTGTTTGTAGGAGCAACAGCATTACATTAATCATGTACGCCGAAAATCAGAAAGAATAGGTAGAAATCTGTGGATTACTCAGGTTATACTAGAATTAACGGACGAAAGGCTGAAGCACAAGAATGCAAGAGATGAAAGGAGCAAAGCAGAATACAGGCGTCTGAGAAATTAGACAAACAAGAAGTGCAAAAGAAGAATGGTTGAAAGAGAAATGTGCAAGTATAGAAAATTGTCTGAAAGTAGGAAAAGTAGATACAGCTTATCCAAGGATTAAGAGTACTTCTGGGGAAAGAAAGATTTAACTGCTGTAAACCAGTCAAAACATCTTGGTGGTCCTGGTTCGATACATAACCGGGCATCATTGTAAAGCAAATACACATACATTGGCCAAACCTCCCAGATGCGGTGTTCCAGGACCGCCTGGACGGCGAATCGAAATAAATCGTCGAAAGTAACACACACACTTGGCCACATTGGAAATCGAAGTATCTCAACACACGAACTTGAATACCTGGACCAACACTGAAATGCATCAAAATTGCCTACTTGTCGAATGCGCCCCTGAACTTGAAATTTATTTGAAAAACTAGGCGCTGATGCCCGCGATGAACAAAAAAAAAACTTAATACACCACAAATCTAAATACACCTCATTACTTGTCCTCAACATCCTGGAAAGTTTAAGAGTCTCAGCGACCAACCCTGATAACTGCTTCACCATGAATCCAAATACTCCTCGGGAATCAAACCCGTATGGAACCAAACAAATGAAGTTAACATCTGCTAACCTGCGACTTGTTGATGACCGTCGCCCTACATTTGATACTCGGTCACAACTACACTTGACTTATAAGCAGCTATCTAGCACAAGCGTTGCATCACTAATATTTAATGGCCCGGTATTTATACCGCACTTTCCTTGAAGGTCTCTTAGGAATAATACTCATCTCCTGAACTCAACCTGTAAATCACTTCGTTTGCCCTGCTACCGAATATACTGGCTGTTGTTGTTTGAGTCTTCAGTCTCTCGACTGGTTTGATGCAGCACTCCATGGTTCCCTGTCCTGAGCTAATCGTTTCATCTCTACATAGTTACCACACCCTACATCTGAGGCAATCTGTTTATCATATTCTAACCTTGGGCTACCCCTACAGTTCTTATCCTCGACCATTCCTTGTATGACTATGTTTGCTATTCCTGGGAGTCTTAGTATGTGTCCTACCAACCTATCTCTTCTCTTCATTAGCAGTCGCCAGAAATATCTCTCATCTCCCACTCGTCTTTATACCTCTTCATTCGGAGTCCTGTCGGGACTATTATAGATCGCGATACATTTCTATCAGGCAGTGCGTCAGCTACTTTAGGACGAAACATTTCCACAAGCTTCCAAGATTCGTTTTTTTTTTTTCAAGATATACTTAATACCTATTCTAACATATGGACTGGAAGCAGGCCCTTACTGGACCAACAAACAGTCGTCTCCAGGCAGTAGAAATGAAGTTCCTCCGTTCTTGCCTTCAAAAGACGAAAATGGACAAAATAAGGAATGAGGATATCCGACAACAACTGGGATTGGAAAGGAGCCTGCTGGAGACACTCGAACTCAAGAGATCGAGATGGTATGGTCACATGAAGAGGATGGCTCCCCACAGGATACCTCGAGTGTACTGTGGCCAGAGTGTCCCCGGGAAGAGACCTCGCGATGTGTGGGAGAAGCAAATTTATAAGGACCTTGAAGCTAGAGATAAGAACTGGCATCAAATACAAGAACAACAGTTATGGATGGACAGGACAAATTGGAGACGGCTCAAGTAAAAATGTAGACTTTCACGACCGGCGTTGAAATAGGAATCTCTGTTTCGCGGGCTTATAGGTCGTGTTCCAAGGACATTTTGTCGTCCTGACGTTTCGCTGAATACTGCGTTCACTTGTTTTACCTCGCTTTATGTAACCTGTGAACATGCTGAACGCAGTATTCAGCGAAACGTCAGGACGACAAAATATCCTTGGAACACGACCTATAAGCCCGCGAAACACAGATTCCTATTGGAGACGGCTCATTTATAACCGCATCCGGCTTGCTGGAGCGAAGAAACGATGATGATGATGATACATTTGTGTATAAAATTCCCGCAAAAAGAAAATGGTGGCGTTGATGAAGTTACCGATCACATCACAAAATACTCCTCTAGCAAGCTTACGGGAAAAGCCTGGGAAATAGGTGGTTTTTGCCATCTCCGTACAGGCCATGGAGGTCCTGGGAGTAGTGGAAGGTAGAGGCTTCCACTTTTTGTGACATCGGCACTCGATGGGATGGAGTTGTCAGCTCCACGCCCGGCCGCCTTTGCTCCCAGGAATTACCCTGGTACTCATTTCTGGTGTAGGCTGAGTGAACCCCAGGGCTATTTGCGTTTCCGAAAGTGGTAGGTTTGTTTCTAAAATCCACTACCTGGGTGGGGATCGAACCCACTCCCTTTCAGTTAGAAGGTCAGCGCCTCTACCAACTGCGTCACGCAGCCCCCAATAGGTGGTTTTGGGTGGAGAAAACATGCACCGAAATTAGCATTTACAATAAACCTACGAAACGAGATGTGTATTGCGTCTTTAATTGACCTGTTTACGTGAATTGAATATCGCGATACACGAAATTTTCGCATTTCAGCCTCAAATTATAAAACTATTTATCGCGATCTTTAACCTCTCAGGCTGGTTCTACGTACGGGACGGATCTGTTAGAAGATATTCAATTGTTCTGTACAACTTTAGTTTTTAATTTTAGTTCATAAGTATGTTGGTAATGCTTGTTTTGCACTATGTTTTATTTACAGTGACTTTATGATGAGAAGGCTGTGACTTCCTTCCTGTATTCTTTGGTCAACATGTATGTACTCGCTCATGTCGAAATGTGCCAAAATGCATCTAGTATTCAAGTATCAATCCGTGTGCCTTTTAATTAACTAACAGGTTATGGGCCCAGCCCGGACTAATAGTGCGTGTTTGAAACTAATATTCAACGTCGCTCAGTGAATACTTAGAAACGGTGTAGCCTATTTACACATTATGGCAACAGCGAGTGAGTCAAATGCCTCAACCACGTTTTCCGCATCGACTTCTGTTATCTCTGGGATTACTGTTTCATCATCAGTGCCTAATATAGAGAAAGTAGAAGGACAGCCAAATTATGGAAGCTGGAAGTTCGCAATGAGAATGTGTCTTATGTTGGAGGGATTGTTTGGTTATGCCGATGGAACAATTCCCGTTACTTCACATGTGGACACAATTCGTGACCAGAGTGCGCTGGCAAAAATATGCCTGGCTGTTAAATCTTCTTGCTATATTCATGTGCATAACGATACCAACTCGAAGGATGCCTGGAATAACCTCAAAAAGGCCTTCGAGGGATGTAGTATGGCCACAAAGTTCGAGCTGACCCGGAAATGTTTCAACATGCGGCAAGAAAGCAGCACAATGGAAGAGTTCGTCAACAACATCATGATGACCGTGCAGAAACTCGCCGATATAGGTGAAACTATTGAAGATAAATGGGTCTCATTCGTTATGAGGAATGGTGTCTCAAACGAATATGAAAATTTCGTGGCGGCGCTGAACCAGCAGCTGAAGGAAGATTTCACTTCAGAAGAAGTAAAGGTTGCTCTTCTGGGTGAAAGCGAGAGGAGAAGAATGAAGGGAGAATGTGAATCATCATCTGCCACTGCTTTGTTCTCCAATCAATGCAAGAAGAAAAATTATAAGAAGAGAAATCCAAGCTATCCAGGATTTAAATGTTACGAGTGTGGCAGCCCTGAACATGGTCGACCCAATTGTCCGAAGTTGAAGCAAAGCAAGAAAAATCAAGCGAACCGTGCATCAACTGCTGACCGAACATCAGGCGTACAGAAGACTCTCCTCACCAGTTGACTACCAAGGTGGCTTCCTCAGCATGGGTCATCGACTCAGGTGCAACGTCCCACATGACCAAGGAAAGGGCATCACTGCAAGATGTTGACTCAAGTGTTCGTACTCAGCGTTGTAGACGATTCTGAGATATTGTCTGAAGGTGTCGGTAAGGTTGTGCTAAATCTTGGTAATGATAATATTAAAACAGTGACTGATGTACTTTATGTTCCAAATTTATCTACAAACTTGCTCTCAGTACATATAATGACAGAAAAAGGGTACAATCTTGTCTTTGACAATGAGTACTGTAAAGTCTTTAATGGATCAAATTTTTCTGTTGATGGAAATTTAGAGTTTAAGTGTGTAAAACAAGATGGTTTATACTCAATAGCTGAGTGTTCACAGGAACCAGTGAGGGCATTGTCCGCTGAAGGTATCTCTGATGGGGAACTGTGGCACAAAAGGATGGGTCATTTAAATCGTAAAGCTATGAAAGAACTACTACATATGGTCACTGGCATGAAGTTTAATCAAATCAATCAAAATGCTTGTGTTACCTGCCTGCAAGGTAAGCAAACAGTAAAGTTATTTCCTAAAAGGGTGAGCAAAGCTAAATCTGTTCTAGATGTTAATCATAGTGTTGTGCAAGGTCCCATGGAGGTGCAATCGTGGGGAGGATCCAGATACTGTTTGATTTTTGTCGATGACTTTACTAGGAAAGTCTTTGGATATATGATTGCTTCTAAATCTGAAGTTTTTTCTAAATTCCGCCTCTTCAAGGAGATAGTAGAGAACCAGCTCAATAAACGCATTAAGTGTCTAAGAACCGACAATGGTGGAGAATATACAAGTAAGAAATTTGAGTTGTATTTACAGGAGGACGGAATTATTAATCAAACCAGTATTCCATATAGTCCTCAGCAAAATGGTATTGCTGAAAGGACTAACAGGACCTTTGCAGAGAAAGCTCGCTGCATGCTGTTTGAGTCAGGCCTAGAAAAGAGATTCTGGGCAGAGGCTATGAACACTGCCATCTATCTCAAGAACCGATCACCCACAGCTGCAGTGAGGGATCTCGTACCAGAGGAGGCATGGTCTGGAGTAAAAGTTGATATTTCCCACCTTAAAATTTTTGGCTGTAAAGCACAGGTTCATGTCCATGATGTTAAAAGGCAGAAGTTTGACATGAGATGATATTTGTATGTTATTGTGAAACATAAAAAGGATACCGCCTTGTAAGAAAAAGTGACCCAAAGCGTATTGTTGTAGCTAGGAGTGTTGTTTTTCTGAAGGTCCATCATTCCAAGTGAATGCAAATAATCCAGTAATTAATGCTGTAAATGACATGTCAATATTGTCGGTGCCTGTAATTAATACATTTGTTGATCACCACAATGTTGATGTAGATGTTGATGTTATGAGTGATGAAACTGAAAGGGTTGTGACTGTGTGCATTGATACTTCACCAGCTGAATCATCTGATAGTGATAGCAGTTTCGACATTTCTAACCTCTATATTGGTAGTGATGATACCTCAATTGAGGATATAGTTAGTCGTGAGCCTGGTCCCCAGCATGACCGTCCTGATACAATGGGGGGCAGATATCCCAAGCGTACCAGAAAGGCCAAGAGGGATGAGGATTATGAATACTCATTTCTGACTGTTGGGCTACAAGATCCTAAAAATTATTCAGAAGTATGTTCGAGGTCAGATCAGAAGCTGTGGAGAAATGCCATGCGAGAGGAAATGTTGTCGTTAATTTAACAATCAGCTTGTCACGGTGGGTGAGTGGATATCGTGTCGGTCTACTAACCCAAGATTGCAGGTTCGCTCCTGGCCGTGGTAAGTGATTTTTGAAAGGCGGAAAAAATATCACACGCATGTCATACGATGTTGGCATGTCAACGAACCCATTTGAATTCAGTTGGCCGAGTTCATAATGGCAAAATTAATCTCGGGAGTTTCCGCCAACACAAAGTTCCTCATTTCTCTACTAGAAAGCGCTATAGTGTTCAAGGAGCTTACATATCTAACATCTAACCTCTTTGACTTTCATAGTCAAGGAACAACGAAATTCGACATGCAAGCTACCCTCTGGATGTCAAATAACAAAGCTTGCACCCGGCACCGAGGCCATACGATATTATTATTATTATTATTACTAACAATCAAACTTGGAGATTGGTCGATAAACCATCAAATCACAATGTTATTCAGTGTAAGTGGGTCTACAAACTTAAGAAAGGACTGGATGGGTCCAAGAGCTACAAAGCAAGACTTGTGGCGAAAGGATTCACTCAGGTTCCAGGTAGAGACTATGATCAGACTTTTGCACCTGTTGTCAGGCTCTCATCGTTAAGAGTCCTATTTGCCGTCGCTGCCGAGTCAGACTGGGAAATAGAACATGTGGACGTAACAACTGCTTTTTTAAATGGTGATTTGCCTGAAACAATTTACATGGAGCAGCCGGAAGGTTTTCTAGAAAAGGGCAATGAAGGTAAAGTGTGCAGATTGCAAAGAGCTTTATATGGTCTCAAGCAAGCTGCCAAATCCTGGAATGATAAAATTCATGATTTTCTTTTTCAACATAAGTTCCAGAATTCAGAGTATGATGCATGTGTCTACACTAAGAACGAAGTTAAAACATGTGTAGCGATTGGCTTGCATGTTGATGACTTCTATATTTTCTCAAACTGTAAGCAGGAACCTAAGAAACTTAAGGAAACTATGTCTAAATGTTTTAAAATAAGGGACTTAGGTCCTGTAAGTGAATGTCTAGCTATGACAGTGACAAGAGACCGGAAATCTCATTCAGTTAAGTTGGATCAAGAAAGCTATGCTCCCGACATTGTCAAAAACTATGGTACAGAGGAGTGTAAACCAGTGAACACGCTCCTAGCTTGTCAGGCCAATGAATTCTACAAATCATCCACTGTATCAAAAATTGACAGGTGCCCTAATGTGTCTGGTGGTAGGCACCAGACCTGACATCTGTTTTGCTGTTAGTTATTTAAGCCAGTACAACAGTTGCAATGATGATGAACATTTCAATGCTGCCCTGGGAGTGGTTAGATACCTGAAGGGTGCAATGGGCTTAGGGCTAAAATATTGTAAAGGAGGTTGTAGTTTAACTGGTTATGCAGATGCTGATTTTGCTGCTTGTGCTGTTGATAGAAAATTTGTTACTGGCTATGTGTTCAAGCTAGCAGGTGGAGCCATTAGTTGGCAGGCAATAAAACAAAGATCTGTAACTATTGCAGATAGCACAACTTTTGCAGAGTATGTTTCTATTAGTGAATGTGGTAAGGATGGTGTGTATTTAAGAGGTCTTCTTGGGGAATTATCAGACCAAATCAAATGTATTAAAATATTTAATGATGACCAAGGAGCTATTAATATGTGTCTGAGCCAGTTAACTGGCAGCAAAAGTAAACACATTGATGTCAGGTTCCATCAAATAAAGCATTGGGTGAAATGTGGTGTTGTCAGTGTACAATTCTTGTCAACTGAACAGATGATTGCTGATGTGCTAATCAAAGCACTTTCAAGAGCAAAACATGATTTTTGCATTGCATCCATGGGGATGGCAGATTAATTCATGTGTTGTGTGTACAAACAATCAATTAAGTGAGGGTGTTAGAATGTCTTATTATCATGAAGATAATCAATTGTTCTGTACAACTTTAGTTTTTAATTTTAGTTCATAAGTATGTTGGTAATGCTTGTTTTGCACTATGTTTTATTTACAGTGACTTTATGATGAGAAGGCTGTGACTTCCTTCCTGTATTCTTTGGTCAACATGTATGTACTCGCTCATGTCGAAATGTGCCACAATACATCTAGTATTCAAGTATCAATCCGTGTGCCTTTTAATTAACTAACAGGATCTAGATCCATATAGGCTTTCATAAAGACGTAATAGTTTTTTCGGAGATCTCGGGAACTAAGCGTCGCCCAGGGTTCAAACTTATACCAATCTAATTGGAGTCGATTTTTTTTCTTCGAAAAAAGTATGTCTGTACGTACGTACGTACGTATGTATGTACGTATGTATGCGCGGACGTGTTTGCGTTTAGCAAAGTTCAGGTCGCAATTTTCAAGATATCGAGCTGAAATTTGGTACGGCGAAAAGGGTAGGGCCTGTGACGAACCCTATTGTTGGGCGTTAAAATCGGTGCAAGGCCGGACCTTTCTTTGGGGCCCTTAATTTCAGCCTTTTTTCGAATAGTTATATCCCGGGCACGGTCGATTCTATCGATAAAAGTTAAATGTACAGATGTAAGATCTCCGCGGTAAGCAACGTTTATACCCCTTACGATTTTTTGATATCTCTCACCGTTTTCTTTTGTTGGGACCCTGAAGTTCATCCTTTTTTTCGAATTGTTATATCACGGAAACCGTCGGTCCTATCGAAGAAAGTTAAATGTACAGCAGTAAGACCTCTGTAATTAGCAACTTTTCTGTCCCTTATCATATTTGGATATCTCCCACCGTTTCGATGTTATTAAAAGTTTTTGGTTAAAAAAAAAGAATTGAGTCGCAAAAGTATATAATTTGTAAAAATTCAACTAATGGTCTAATTGAATTCTACGGTAAATTATCTATAATAACCCGTTTTCACCTATTAAATAAGTTTAAAAATGCAGACTTTTCTCAATCACCCTGTAGTTCGAAATCCAAGAGTGCTGCGATGATTTTGATTGCACCATCGGTTTGTTTCACAAAAAAGTGGCACGGAATTTCGAGAACCGTTTTTATCTATCTTGATTCGTTTCCCAGATACCCGCTAAATACATCGAAAATTCGCCACCCTGTACAGTTGTATTCAATGAAAAAGCATACACGTATTAGAATGAGCCTCACATTTTGTCATACAATTTATTATTAAAAGTTATCATACGTCATAGGTTAAACAAACCTTTATTATTATTCTTCTTCTTCTTCCTCTTCTTCTTTTTCGGCATCTCAGCATCTCGAAACAGTAGGAATAAAAGAGCGGTTCTGGCGCAGGGGCTAATGGGCAAGATGGCTGCCGAGCGCAACCAGCCCTATGTTATTCTTATGGAGGGGTCATTCAGAGCTGGCGCAGTGGCTAATGGGCAAAATGGCCGCCACGGCCTGAGACCGTGGATGACGTCACAGGGAGAGGTCGACCGTGTAGTTGCTAAATGGAATATTTATTATTATTATTATTATTATTATTATTATTAGGTAATTATTAATTGATCATGTGCAATCCTGACCAGCTTTATATTGTCAACCACTTGGTGAGAGCAAATATGAGAGCAAATGTGAGAGCACACATAATAAACTAAGTTATAATCCAACTTAACCTAACCTAACCTAACCAAACCTAACTTACAGTGCGAGCAAAACAAAATGAGAGCAAAAAGTGTGAGCAAAAAAGTGAGAGCAAATGTGAGAGCACAAATAATAAACTTAGTATTGACCTAACCACACCTAACCTAACTTCACCTAGCCTAACCTAACATAACCTAACTTAAAGTGGGAGCAAATATGGGAGCAAAAAGTGGGAGCAAAATGTGAGAGCAAAAAGTGGGAGCAAAAAGGTGGGAGCAAAAAGTGGGAGCAAGAAAGCAAGAGCAAAAAAGTGGGAGCAAAAAGTGGGAGCAAAAATGTAAGAGCAAATGGGAGAGCACAAATAATAAACTTAGTTATAACCTAACCTAACCTATCCCACAGAAACCTCATTTAAAGATTTTAGATTTTGCATTTTAACATTTTATATTTTAACATTTTAGATTTTGATTTTTTCATTTTATATTTTTTAGGTTTTACATTTAACATTTTTGATTTTTTTGTATTTTAGATTTTAGTTTTTTTAGATTTTACATTTTAAATTTAAGATTTTTTGATTTTAGATTTTACATTTTCCGAAAAGAGTAAACTACAAGGTCACATACCTAACCTCACTAAACCTAACTTTACCAAACCTAACTTAAGCTAATCCAAAGGCTAATGCACATACCGTACACAAAGTATATAAGGGCACACGCAACTATCCTTATGCTAATCTTATAGGCAACTGTACAACAAGATCACTACCCCAACGGTTTTTTTTTTCATTTTGTTGTTTACGCATTTGTCAATTTTCCAATTTCCCATTTTCAGTTTTTTTAATGTCAGTTTTAAGTTTTACAATTTCATAATATGGAAACATGGAATTTGCATTTTGTTGTTTACACATTAGTCAATTTTCCATTTTCAGTTTTTTTTAATGTCAGTTTTAAGTTTTTCAATTTCATAATATGGAAACATGGATTTTGCATTTTGTTGTTTACACATTTATCAATTTCACAATTTCCAATTTACAGTTTTTAAAATGTCAGTTTAAAGTTTTTCAATTTCATGATATTGAAACATGGATTTCCCAATTTGTTGTTTACACATTTGTCAATTTACCAAATTCCCCTTTACAGTTTTTAAAATTTCAGTTTAAAGTTTTTTTCTATTTTGTCAATATGGAAACATGGATTTTCCAATTTGTGTTTTACATGTTTATTTTGCATTAGGAGTGGAGATAGGTGGGTAGTAATTAAAAATGTACAAGCAGTGTCCATACAATATTTTTTATTTTAAATACATGTACACTATTTACACATAATACATTTTTATATATATTTTATTTTGTTATAAATTGTACAGTTGTTTTATTTTGTTTTCTATTTTATTTATTCTTTGAATATGAATACCATTTTCTTCTTTTTGTGTTTTTTCTATTTTTGCAGTGCTATTGTTTTAATTTTTTTAATTGATTTGTTTAATGTATTTGCTAGACTCATGCAGAGGATTTTGATATTCAAAACTTAACACTATAAGCATGGTCAATGATTGAGTAATGACCATAGGCATATGTACCTATACCATTAGCATCAATCACTCTTTTATCATCACCAGGACACAAAGCAATTTTGTTTAGTCTTATAGATGATATGTCATGTTGTTTAGAAGCGATAATGTTCATGGGTATTATTTTTACATTGTTTTTCATGACACAATCCTTATAATCTTGAAAGCTTATACCATTTTTGACAAAACTTCTGTTAATACCTTTAATCTTTTTGATTTCTTTGCCATTTATGTCTAAAGCATACATTTTAGCTCTAAGTCCAACAAATGCTTTTATAATTTGTCCACAAGCCTCGTCTTTAAATTTCCCCAACGTTTTCTTGTTTGATGTAGAGTATCATATGTGATTAGTAGGATAATCTGATGTGTCCAGGTGTTCTAGGAAATCCAACTTGTCTTGATATGCATCTGGGGTGTTAACCAAATAAATGAACGAGTCAGTATCCATATACTTGAGTTTAAGATTGTCCATGCCATAATAGGGTACCAGGACATCATAGTGGTGGGAATACATGAGAGTTTTAGAAATATCCAGTATACACATTCCAATATATATAGGCTTATTGAATACAATGTTACGTTTAGCCATGTGGAAAGCTGCTAGGTTAGGACCATAAATTGTTCGTCGATGAATGTTGGTTTAGCTATTAGCTTTTCTGCCTTTTTGCTGTCAGTCACAAGACGTATGTCTATTCTTTTACGGATATTTTCCATTGTTTTTCCAAAAATGGCATTGTTGAATAATTTGTGCAGATTTTTCTCAAAATCATTTTTGGCTTGTTTTCGATGGTTGTTATTAAAATAAACGTATGCCTTTAACCAAGGTCTTTGCTTAAACTTTAACACACGATGCATTTTTATCAAATTTATTCCATGATCTAAAGCCTGTTTTAATGCCATGTAGTGAACAACATATCGCCTTCGATTTCCAACATGAGGAATTAGTTTTTTCAGAGACAAATCCTTAGGTTGTGTACACTCTGGTAGGAAAGGTAAATCGTTGTGTAGATCATGAAGGTCAAATGGGTAATCAACATCAACGTCTAGAATGTATCCCACAGGATCGTCTTCCTTTAGTTTTTCTAGATCAACGATATCTGGAGAAACCCACTGAAATCCGCCATAAGGAAGAGAGTGGCACATAGCCTACCCGTATTGGTTGTTGGCATCATCATAGGTAATATGTGACGGTTTCTCAGAATCATAGGTTTCCATGTATTTATTGTTAGCTTCAGCATACCGATGAGACACCTGGCATATGCCTCCACGTATTCCAGACTCGATTAGAAGAATCTGATCGTAACCCTGTAGCAATTCCAGTTCAATTCCTGTGTAAAGGTGCATTGCCTCGAAATTTAAACCAGGCGAAGTAAAAAAATGTGCAGCATCCACTCGGTGTGTTTCTAGTGTTTTGTTTCTAAACGTTTCAAAGCTGTCTTCAAGAAAGAGTACATCTGAAGTTAGGTAGAGGTCACTATATTCCCCTAGAGTTTTAATGTTGAACTGTTTCCAGACATTTATGGCATGTTCATAGTCTTCTTGACTAACATTTTCTTGACTTAATTTGTTAAAGAATGCCTCTTTTGGAGGTAAACACGTTTCACTTAACTTTTCCCATGAGTCAATGTAGTCATAACAAAATACCCCTTTACGAGTCATGAGCATTGCATTTTCTTTTCCAAAGTACTTGTCTGCTTCAGGGTATAATGCTAAGTTGGAAACTAAGTTTTCCAAATTACTCGGCATTAACCGAAACATGTCCACAAATCTAAGCTTAACATTTCCTACATATTTGGTAAAGGAAATGTACTTTTCTGTGGAGTTTACATCGTAGCCACTCATATTATGCAGAAACACAGGAACGGGGTTACGTGTTCTACACCTCAAATTACAGTTATTGTGAGCACTTCCACGGTATTCCCCTGTAATATGGCAGTGGTCTCGAACTTTCCAGTCCTCTTTGGTAAATGGTTTTTGACACAAATAACAGGTTTCAGAACATCGAAACTCTGCTTCATGATCCTGAGTTAAGACCTTTGGAATATTTAAGCTGTAAAGGCGATCGATTTCATTAGCTATTGAGATCAAAGAGTCCATAAACTTTTCTGCACCGTCAGGACCACGATAAATAACAGGTTGGCTTGGAAGGTTTGTCTTTGTGTTCCACAGCTGGTGAGGGTTTAACGTATATACCAAAGCTCTTGGGAACATGACTCTGGTATGGAACTGTATAACTTGCCTCAGGATTAAGTAGACTTGTTTGATAGGGTAACAGTATACTTTCAAAATCTGCATAGATAACGTAAGGTATTCTCAGCATTTTTTCAACATTTAAGAATTTGACAATGGGGTTTTTAATAGGCATTTCAACCCTAGCAATGTCATGCTGGACACACAAAGCTCTATGTTCTTTCAATTTTTCCATTCCTTGTTGTCCATATCGATTATCAAAGTGTGTAAAACACCGTTTACACGTATATATATCTTATGTTCATAGCGGGTAATCTGATGTCTTACGAGTTTATCAAAATCTTTCATAAAGACGTAGTGGTTCTGGCCGGATGATGAACTTAGCAGAAGGAGGTCGCGATGGTCTTGCAGCTCTTGATCCACAACCTTCAGAGGGAACAATTTGTTGTCTTGTTCCAATCCAAATACATTAATGTATATATCGTTGGCTTTTTCAAATTTGGAAATGTCAGCTAGTAATGTAGGAAATGATATTACAGAAAAATCATACTTCTTTTCCAGGTCCTTGTATTTACTAATGCGTTGAGCAACCTTTTTAACCAGTTTTGCTAAAATGGCATACATAAAACACTTTTCATCATTCAAATTTTCTGGATTAATGCAGGCTTTTCTTGCTTTTATAGCTGCTGGTAATGGAATATATGTGCTGCCACGCAAGGGATTGTACTTATTTATTTTCAATCGTACTCCTTTCACTGCTAACAAAGCCCAATTACTGCCTTTTAGCTCAGATTCTTCCATTTCCGTAGTTAACTTTGTAAATTGTGTTTCCAAGAAACTACTCAAGTCTGTTTCCAAAAATAGGGCCTGATTTCGTGTTTTAAAAGCACGATCTGTAATTTCATCGGTAGATGTATGAATGAATCTACATTCAGCCACAAGATTAACTTTTATCGACTTGTGCATTGCTAGTTCTTTCTGCATAGCTTGTATTATTTGCTGTTTGGACTCTTTAAGGTATGAATTTAAATCCTTGCACGTATCGCAACGAATGAAATAGGATTTAAGTCGACCTTGAAAAGATGTCTCATATTCAATAAGTCCATTTTTGTCAGGGACCAATGACAGTAGGTAATGTTTTGTAGGCTCAGATTTTTGTCTTTTAGCTGCCGACACAACATTACAACATTCTTCATGACGACGTCCATTGTAGGCATTGTTGAATTTATTGCCACACGTTTTACACTCATGAAATTGACCACACGATACTTCATGTCGCTTCCTATGATAGTCTCGAAGAAAAGTCTTTCCACATTCTTTACACATATAGCTAGGAATGGCTTCTTCCATTATGAATGTTGATTTCTGCAAACAGCTGCTTACTGCGTATCACAAGGCTAGAGGTTGGTCGGTGAGACGGTCTTTCACGATGTGAACACCGTGAGAGGTAGTAGTCAACTGGTAATATTCTTGTGAAGGGTCCTCTAATATACCCCTAGTCTAGACCAACAGCTCTTTACAGCGTATGACAAGGCTGTAGACTGGACAGTGAGACGGTCTTTCACGATGTGAACACTGTAACAAGTAGTAGTCAACTGATTATATACTTGGTAAGGGTTCTCTAATATACAATAGTCAAGACCAAGAGCTACTTACTGAGTAGTACAAGCAGTAGCGGCTCGTGAATTTTACCGAGGGGGGACTCAACCATATAAAATACGCATATTTCAATAGCCTATAATTCTATTTACCTCACAAAAGCTCTCATTTGTAGTGGATCTCCATTCTTCTGCACTTGTCAGTATCACTAATGAACTTCTCTATCACTTTATTGTTAAAGTTAGGAATTTATTTCACCATTTGTTTCTCAATTGACAGCATCCCTAAAGCTGTTAATCTGTCCTCCCCCATAGAATTACGTAGATATGATTTTATCAACTTCAGGGTCGAAAAACATCTTTCAGTTTCACATGTTGTCATTGGCATTGTCACTAATATTTTTAATGCCTTTGTTATTTCCTTGAAAACAGTGGTATCTAGTCCAAATGAAATAAGGAAATCAAGAGTTTTTAAACACCCGGATATGTTGCCATTTGGAGAGAACTCTGGCCGTGAGTAGAAAACACCCAATTCGTGTACGAAATCATCTCTGTCAATTACAGGAAAAGCATCACAAAAACGGTTTACATCTTCAACAGGCAGCCGTTTCCTGTAGTCTTCATAGTTTTCAAACAGGAACAATTTGGCTCCTGAAAGATGATTTCTGAACTCAAATCTATCTTTCACCTCAGCGAGCATGTAATCACATATTTCTCTTGCGGCGTCATTTAAATCTTGTGCGGAGCTTCCACATCGCTTTTTTGGTAATGGCTCTTGTGTTGTCTGGATTGAACTCGGCAAACTGTGTCTGATATTCTGCAATGAAGACTCAAAACAATGCAGAGCATGTTGTATTTTTGTAACGTCTGTTTCGACCTTTTGCAACTGAGCATATAAAATGTCCACATGAGGCATCACTTTTTTGAAGAAATTCAACCAGAATAAGAAGGTATCATCATTCAGCCACTTAATAAATCCAGCAACTTGTGACACTTTTTCAGCGGTATGAGGTTTTGACGCCTCAGATTGAATGTTTTCAAAGCACTGCAGAATTGAATCTTTATTCTCAAAAACTGTCCTTACCAACCTCGAACGAAAATTCCACCTGGTCTCGCACACTCTTGGTGTTCTTACGCTGCATACGTCATCGAGTGCGGCTGTTCTTTCTGGAGAATTCGAGAAGAAAACTGACATTCCTTTGAGATTAACAAAAAAAACTTTTACACTGGAAACACTCGATGACGCCTTTTCCAGGAGCCTGTTCAACTGATGTGCATAGCAGTAAATATAATGCGCACTTTTATAGACATTTTTTTACTATGACATTGACACCACCTAAATGTCCTCGAAATACTGCAGCGCCATCATATGTTTGTTCAAACAATTTTTCGGGATGGTCTTGTAATAAAAGTTGTAATTCTTGTAAAATGCATTTTGATAAACCTACTGCAGTATGGTTTTCTGCATTGAAAAATCCCCAGAAACGCTCGTGTACCGTTCCGTTCAATTCGTATCGAAACACAATCACTGTCTGGGTCCGAGTCGATACATCTGTAGTATCATCAACCATACAGGCTAAGAATGATGACTGCCTGATTTCGTTTGTTATGAAATCTCTACAAACTTGAAACATACATTCCAGGAGCTCGTTTTGAATTGTTTTTGAAGTATCCTTAAAAACTTTTGCATTTTCAAAATGTGTACGTAACAGTGGATCAAGATTCTTGCTGTATTTTATTAACTCCAAAAATACACCTTTATTACGCGAGGAAGCAGATTCGTCGTGGCCACGAAGAGGCAGATTACACGCACCACACAATTTCAGAATATCAATTATTTTTGACAGAACCTCCCTATTTTTTGTAACCAATTCATTATGAGCACGAATAGCCTCCATATGCGCACTACTTAAACTTTCGGCAATGTTACATCTGCCGAGAAGTTGGAAACTGACAGTATTATTCTGATGTCTAGTTGATTTCTCATGTTTCTTTATTTTCACATGTAGGTGCTTCAAATCATTTACTCCTTCTTTTGTCCAATTGTCATCACCTCCATACAGTAAACACACAAAGCAGAAGAAAGAGTTACTGTCCTCACACCCACACAACCAGAAACATTTATCATATACGGACGCATCAAATTTACGTGTAAACGCGCCACGGGCCCTACACAGTCAGCTTGAACTTGCGTTATATTCAATACTGGCACTGGACGACCACTGTTCTTTAAGTCAACTTTTCCAGGTAAGCTCAATGAGCTAAACACAGTTTCTTTAAGTTCCCGCACTTTCATGTTGGTACTAATACAATCCTTGCGCTCCTTGCCTGTAGTTAGCGTGGCTTGAGACTCACGCACACTGAGTCCACTTCCTTCCTTGCGTACCGGGATAGGGGTTGGAGAGGGGATACATGGAGGAATTCGTTGTCATAGCAACGTAAATTAACAAGCGGGCGATTTTTACTGAGTCCAAACGAGTTCAGGAGACATCTTCCGGCGAGCAGAGGAACTTGGTTGCGATGGCAAATCATTGAGTGCTCCCTAGCGGCAAGCAGAAAGAACATTGCGATTGCAGGAGGCAGTGGAAGGGCGGCGTCCTTGAGTCCATTAGCACAGGCCGCCTCTGAGTACAAGGCTGTACAATAGTTGTTTTGTTAGTCTTTCACGATATGGTCACTGTGAATGGTGGTAGTCAACTGATGATATTCTTGTTAAGGGTCCTCTAATATACCCCTAGTTAAGGATAACAGCTGCTCACTGCTTATGCCAAGACCAAAGACTGGTTGTTTCAACGGTCTTCCACAATGATTGCGTTCACGGTAGCAAACAGTTGATGAACTGTTGAAGAAAGTACGCTGTGAACGCGGTGTGATGGAGCGCTCCCTAAACATGTTCCATGGAGCGGACGCCATTTTATGGAGCGTAGAAAAACTTCGCTCCATCCACGGAACATGTTTAAAACCAACATGGCGTATAGCATGAAGTCTCGAAGCATGAAGTAGATTTGAAAACAAATGTAAACATTGTGGAAATCGCTCAAAATAGTTCCTAAACTGATGAATACTGAAATAATAATGAAGAACACAACTTCACGGTCCCTCTATAGCCTATAAAATGACCTGCATTGTGTTAAATTCGTGACATATCTTTATTCCGATTTACGGAACCGCAGTTGCGACAAATGTTAACCTATGTGTGAAACAACATAACCTGATATATCGGAAGTTACATCCTTTATTTTGTTCCAAGTATTAAAAATTATATGAATTCAGGTGTGTGGTTTCCTTTTTAGTGGCAATGTGCATTTTTAAAGTTTTTAAATCGATGTTTTAGCGTTTTTTCATCACTTGTAGGTAGTTTATTGGCTGAGGAATAACCCACCCACCAAGGGAAGATGATTAAGAAAAGGAAGTAGATTTTGGATTGGAGAAAAAGGATAGAAAAATAGGAGGAGAGTCCCACAAAATTAATAAGTTTAACTTTAAACACACTTAGAAGCGGTTGCAACTGCAAATTAACTCTCTGATAGCTAAAGTAGGTGCGAGCTTGGTCGAAGCTGACGGGAACCGCAGCTAAGACTTGGGCAGTTTGCCAGAGAAAGGCTTTAGTGTATTTCCTCCCAAGCATGCATAAAAGTACTATAGGGAAGGGTGATGGTCTGGCCAGACAAATAGTAAAAGCTTTATTGAGTATGAACGAGGGCATAAACCTAGGAAGAGCTAGGAAAGCCAGGATCTTGCCTAACTGTAGTATCAGAGAAATGATGAATCCAAAAACAAATATTTAATTTATTAAACAATGCAAAGAAGTTTGAGGAAATTAACAAGCATGTAATATAATTTTGACAAACATAGTTCATTTAAACTTTTTAACAAATGGGGTCGCAGACCTCCCCACATTAAACGATTGCTCCAGGCAATTGACAATTTATGAGGTTTAAATCCTTACATGTTTCTAAAATCTTTATAAGATTTAAACAAATAAACAATGAAGCAATTAAAGTTTGAACGTGAATTGGAGTACAAAGAGTGTACCTTAAAAAATTCTTGAGAGAATGTTCTAGAGAAAGTGACAACTTCGAAAATAACAATAATAAAAACATGAAAAATAAGATAGAAGTTCCTACAACTTCTTATATTTATACAGAATTACTATATGAGAATTATACAAAAGAGGGCAGGTCACTTACTGTGAAACCTGAAGAAAGTTAAAAGGAAGATTCTAGACTTCCCAAGTTTGAGCAGGAATCACTAGCCAAATGGGACAGTTTCCATTTCGTGAAACCTGAACATGACTCGCTCAAGAGTTTAAGGAATTGTTTTCCCTGATTATAGGAAAGGAACAATGTGATTTGAAACTTGTATCACACAAGCAATTATGCAGAATTTAATTAATGTTAAACTAGCAAAGTTGTAAGGGCACTTCGAGAGTGACACCTTATAGGAAAGTTACAATTTTATTAATAATAGTGGTTAGTAGAAGGTTGAGGAAAGATCATTGGGATATAGGATCAATGTTCATGGCCGTATTTAATGTAAACGGACGAGCGCGACGCGGTAGAAACGTGGAGCAAGCACTGGTTATCACTGTAGTCTATAAAGATGGATGCACAGTTCACTATAGAAACACTAAAGTTTATGAGAAAGAAAGTTATTGCAATTATGGAAATAACTGATTGCACTATATAGGTGAGAGTCTATTTCTTGAGAAAGTTGTGAGTTACAATTGAATGTGCCATAGAATGTTCCAACGGAGGAAGAAAGTTCGCTATTGCAGTAATTTAAGGAAGATTCCTCATTTTAACTAGTATTTTCACAAGTGAGTGAAAATACCTGATGGCAAGACTCGCAGATAGAGTACCAGATCTGGAAAGTTCCAGAACGATCTTTATAGAAGAATGGAGTCAAAGTTAATCCAGCGGAGGAACTAGCTTTATGAATTATAGACAGCGGGTATTAGGTAATATCCCACGTAGTGAGAGGATTTCTCATTTGAATAGCTTAAGAAAGCTCTTTTTTAGTAAAGTTGGCTTATACAAGCAAAAGCTCAACATGGCAAATCCCACGAAGAATGATTTTTGCCCCAAAGTAAATAATTTCACACTGTCTATAAAAGTATCATTAAAAGCACGTGGAAGTTAAAACCATGAAGATGAGGTTAAAACTTTTAAAATGGTACTTATCTTGATTTCATGTTGAAGGCGAAGTTCTGTATGACGTTAACTACTTTGCCAACATGGCGTAGAAGAGAGTATGCCTCTTGGTTTGAGGAGGCTAGCTCGAGAGGAGCTTTGACTGATCGAGTCAACTGCCGACTGAGAAGTGAGACCTGCTCAACGGAGCACGGAGGGACCAAGGAAGGGGAAAAGAGTGGGGGGTAGGAGACAAAAGGAGAACATATAAGCATTGCCAATGTTACAACAAAAAAATGATCTCTTGCTGAGCTGGTCTTCAAAGAGTTGATAACAGATGATACTAGCGCAGCATGGTGAGTAAAGAAGTAGACGTAGTCCTCTTGCTCAAGGAGACAATAGCTGGCGATGGTAACAGGATCTGGTGGACAGATGGAGAAGGAATTCCTCTTGCGCGAGGAAGAGTTGAAGAGCTTCAGAGATTCGCTGCTATATGACGCTAGGTGGGTCATAGAATATATATCTGGAACAGACTCATAAAAGATATAAGCGACCTGAACCCCTAAGAGAAAACATAAGATCACTGTTGGTGTTAGACAAAGAGGAAGGAAAGAACATGCAAAAGCATTGAAAATTATAATCTCTGGTACCGTGTATTCCAAGAATGCACCAACTTGTCTGGGGTAATTTGGTCTGAAAATACGATTTTAACCTATGCTTTGGGCTAAATACTGTACCTCGACGAATATATTGTTGTGTAGGCAGTATAGAGAGATTCAAACTTCTAGGCTACCGGTACCGGTACTGTATAAAAATACCTTTCATTTGGAGCAAGCATAGGCTACCGGTACTGTATAAAAAATACCTGCATTGTAAGGAGTAGGGGGGAGCTAGGAGTTCTGCTTAGTGTCATGGCCGCCGCGTGAGTCCAAGCCAATATCTCGTGAACCCATGGTCGGATTTTAATAAATGAGGTGTCGTTGGACTCGGGCTGACGGGGGCTTTGCTATGGACCACTCATTTCAACCCCTAAATAAAACCTACCCCTACTAGGGGGTGAAATTGTAATTTTTTAGTGAAAGTCTCTTTTCAAATACGACATGTATAAGGTGCGCTGCTAAAATGAACTTAAATGTTGTTGCTCATATCGCGCATGCGTTTTTCTGGCTGCCGCTATGGATGAACATTTTTGTTTTTGATTTTTACGCATGCGCACTTGGGATTTTTGTAAGAGGGCGAGCTCTTTGAAAAAAAAATGATTGATAAGAAGAGGTTTTGGTGGTGAGGAGAGAGCCAGATAGTCGCCTACTTTCCTACGACGTTTGCCGATATCTCTCGAACGCAAGGTCGGATTTGGACGTGTGACGTGTCAAATCGCTTGTCTCAAAGCCCTATATATGTTATTAATAGGTTAAAGTTTTGAGAATGAGGGAAACAGGCGTTTTGGGGTAAAATTATGATTTTAGACTTTTTCTGATATTTCACGAATGCCTGGTCGGATTTGGTCCTATGACGTGTCAAATGGCTTGTCTCGAAACCCTTTTTATTTTGGTAATAGGTTAAAGTTTTTGAGAATGAGGGAAACAGAATTTTTTGTTGTAAAACCGTGATTTTAGACTTTCTGTTATATTTCACAAACCAATAACGCCAGAGACGTATACGAGGGGTCGTAGGACTCGGGGTGACGCCCCTCCCCTATCTCCCTTTCGAATATAGTATTTATGTTTAAAAAAATGCGAAAGAGCCTAACGACACTTATGTTGAAATCATTTCAGTTTTTAAAACTTTTCTTAAATTTGTCTAAAATGTTCATGACGAGTGGTTGTAGATAGAAAGAGACGATACCACTGGACACGTGTTTCAACGAAGCTATTACTGGCCACGGTGGTGATATACCAATACAGTATTCGCTATTTCGATGAGACGGCGGGTCGAGGGTTCGTTTTCTGATTTTTCCTATGATGGAATTCCTAATTCCTAAACCCCCTGAAGGGGGTCTTTAACGTGTAAACGATTATGAGTGACATGACAAATGATAATTCCTTGATTCGATGAAGTTGGCTTTAGATAGAACAAACAGAACTTGGTTATATATTGCTTGAAGTGAGTATAGAAAACAAACTTGCTGGGGCAGACTGACAGGATGTGAATGTTATTTGATCTTATTGGAATGCATTGACTTGACAGGGCAATGAAAAAAAGCACAGAGATGCTGAGGACACTTGAAGGTCAAACGATATGGCAACCATGGTGGGAGGGGGAAGCTAGGATGATGTCGCCGATCATGTTCAATGGATGAATTTATATTTTGCGAAGCATTGTTCGGAGAGGGTCATGGGACGACTTGTTTTAAGGGTATTTATTTTTTCGATGTTTCCTATGGTGGACTCATTGATTGAAATAATCCAAAACTGCTAGGGCATGGCCTTGAGATTTTATAAACCGATAATGGGATTTTGACATACAAGATCCACTCAGAACTTGACATGATGTCATTCTTTTTATGGCTTATGAATTTCCCCAAAAAAGACCCAAAACAACAAGATCATGGACTTTTGCTTTTCTTAATATATTGCAAACCCATAATGTAAGATGTTTACTGTGAGTGACGAAATCTAGCTAGGTAACGAAAGAATTATTGTAGGATATATGTATGGTGACTGACACGTCTTTGACCATTGGAACTTGTTTTCAGATCTGACTGTAGTACATAGGGAGTATAGGTTGTAGGCATGGATTGACAAACGGTGCACACAAAATTCAATTTATCGATTCAAGAATTAAGAGTAGACTATCATTAATTAATTGGTTAAAGAGTGTAGCTAAAAATAAAAAAATGGTGACTACATTAAACTAAACTGAACCAAGTCGAATCAAACCCAACCGAACCAAACCAAGCCTAAAGCAAACCAAACCTAATCAAGAACAAGCCAAGGGCTTAAGTGTAAAACTTGTGGGGGAATGCAGTCATTGGCAATGTCCAAAGGAAGGGATAACGCTCTACCTCTAGAGGGTAAGGTAAAGCTAGCGCATGGTGCTAATGCATATTCCCAAGTACATGAACCACACACACACACAACTATCCTATGCTGTTTTTATGAGTTAACTGTTAAAACTTACTCAGTGGTTACTGAGCAAGATGGTCGCTACACACAACAAGCTTTAAATACTTGAGGCTAATAATCTATACACACACACACACGCTTGTTCTAAACTAAACTGTCTTGCTGGCAGTGCTCACACAGTAGGCAAATGACAGAAATGCTTGGCTAACAGAAATACAATCATTTTCGTTTGTCTAATGTTACCAGCTAACCATTACATGCTATAGTGGTGAGCACATGTGCCTCTTGCACTGGAGATCGTAACTCGATTTCTAGCTCTAAGGCCTAGAATGAATCAAACTAAGAAAGAAGGGTATGGTGACGCAGTGGTTAAACTGTTAGCCTTTCACTAAGGTAGACTAGGGTTTGATTTTAGGTTAATATACATGTCATAAACAAACAAACAAACAAACAAACAAACAAACAAAAAAGCAGAGATAATGTTTAAAACTGATTACACTTGTCTCTTTTCAAATTATTACTTAGATTGCAAATACAAAGGTGGACTGGGTTTGATATTCAGTTAATGCTGCCTATCGCATACTAGCCTGTAAGAAAGCCAAACAAGCAAAAGGCGTAGGTAGAGCAGTGGTAAAATCGCTATGTGTAGAGAACTACCTAACGGTTTTATGAACTGGCAATGGTATGTCGCATAAACAGTGCAGGATACAATCCAGCAACCATAATTTGTATCTTGTGGAGCAGAGAAAACATATATATATAGAGAAAGATATAGAAAGCTAGTGTATGTATGGGTAGCATTGATAATTTGACCAGAGAAAATACGATGAGGTAGGGTGGGGAGAGGGAGAATTAACACTTATATATGAATGAATGGTAAATAGTATTTTAGTTTTTTTCCCCAATAGTTTTGTTTTTTAAATGCAGTGGTAGATAGTCGTTATTTTGTAAAACATTCTTACTTGCAGTAGTAATAAGACTCTATGGTTTCGCTAACACATAGATAGACTGTATTATTGCCATGGTCAAGCACTCACATTAAGATCATTTACAAAATCATAAAATGAAAAATAAAAAATCTTGTTTTGGAAATATCGTTTTTCAACATACACAAAATAAATATATAAAAAATTTGTAAACAGCAAAATGGAAAATCCATGGTCAAGCACTCACATTAAGATCATTTACAAAATCATAAAATGAAAAATAAAAATCTTGTTTTGGAAATATCGATTTTTTTCAACATACACAAAATAAATATATAAAAAAATTGTAAACAGCAAAATGGAAAATCCATGTTTCCATATAGACAAAATTTAAAAACCTTAAACGGACATTTAAGACAATATATATAAATGGGAAATTGACAAATGTGTAAATATGAAAATGGAAAAATCCATGTTTCCATATCATGAAATTGAAAAACATCAAACTGTCATTTTAAAAAATGCAAATGGAAAATTGACAAATTGCAATGTGTGAAATGTGAAATTGAACAAATGGCTATCATTATTTAAAAAAAAAAGAACATGGTGCTCTATGGTTGAGGTGTGAATCAAACCCTTTCTACTTATTTGGACCACCCGAGACTGAGTAGACTAGTTTAAGTTGTCATACCACTTTTAAAAGTTTGTGTTAAATCTAGGAATTGAACCCAAGAGCTTGTAGGGGAGATCAAAGGTTATAATATGTTAAACAGATAGCCTTGAATGAAGGGTGTGGTAGCTATATAGAGATGAGACGTTTCGCTCGGGGCAGGGAGGCATGGAGATCTGCATCAAACCAGTCAAAGGACTAAAGACTCAAACAACAACATGTACGTTCACCAAAATAATGTTGTGTAACGGTAAATGTTAGTCAACGAACAGTAATGCATTACTAAAACCCATGACACGATACCTAAGAGCTTTTCTAAAATGATTTTAAAATGCCTTTAACCCTATATTGAACACCCAGTTCACAAGACTCATAACTGCAATGTTATGGTAAAACAAAACAAAATCTATATTTCAAAACAAACAAGTGGTTTAGTCAATGTATACTGGAAAAAGTTTTGTAAACACTCAAGTCCTCAAGACCAATTAAATTAGTAACTGTCAGGTTGGCCGAGTGGTTAAGGTGTTTGACTTAAGATCAAATTTCTGTATAAGGAAGCAAGGGTTCGAATCCCTTACCTGACATAACTATTGCCTTAACATGGCTTGGCCACACTGTATTATTATGATACTCAGTACACAAACCATAGATATAGTGTATTGTTTAAGGCCACTCTCTTTCTGAACATAGTCAGAGACTGTTGATGGTTAACAATTGTATTAATAGTGGGACATGGGGATAGCAATTAAGAAAAAACAGCCAATACCCATACAATATTTTTATTCATTTTAGTTTTTTTTTTACAATAGTTACACACTGAATACAACTTTTTATCTCTTTACCATTGTTTGATATAGATTTTAAACACAACGCTTGTTGTAGATCCTTTTACAACTTTCTCTAGGTACTCTTGTTCTTAAAAACTGGGGAAGCCGCAATGGTTTTATAGACATTAAACCCTCATTCTCTTGTTTTTCATCATTATCATCATCATTATTATAAATATTATCTTTATAATTATTATAGTCATTGTCACCATCATTATCATCATCATCATCATCCTCAACATCACTAGAACTATCCAATTCCATTTTTTCCTTTTCAAAAGGGATCTCTTGAAGAGTCTGTGTTGCTTTTGATAGTGTTACGGGTTTATTGAACGTTGACAACTGTCCTAACATGACTTTTTGAGGAGATAAATGTTTTTTCATAAGGAAGTCACTATGTTGAGTAACACTATGTTTTTGTCGGACTTGCTTTTTCTTGTTCTTTTGATCATGTTTTGTTAACACTAACGGTGTTTCATTTGGTATACCACATTGATGAGTACCCACACTTAAGACCTCACTATGTTTACTTTTTAGATGACCTAGACATTTTGTTGTTCTTTGTTTTGAGCACTGCCAAAATATGATGCCATTCGCATTTTCTCGCTTATAGTTATAAGAGTACTCATGATACAGGGCACGTGGTTTACCTTTATTGGTTATAGTATATTCCATAGTAGTCACTGACTTGTATAGTCGATCCGCCTACTACAAAGGTCTGAACACTTGTGGTGAAAGAATGATGTTGTGTTGACGTTTTATGCAGGATAATGTTGGTGGCATATGTGGGTGGCTTATGTTGATGACATGTGTTGTTGGCTGATTTTGGTGGCTTATGTTGATGGTTTATGGTGGTGGCTTATGTTGATGGCTTATGTTGGTGGCTTATGTTGATGACATATGTTGGTGACTTATGTTGATAGCTTATGTTGGTGGCTAATGTTGATGACATATGTTGTTGGCTTATGGTGGTGGCTTATGTTGATGGTATATGTTGCTGGCCTATGTTGATGGTTTATGTTAATGGCTTAGGTTAATATCTTAGGTTGATGGCATAAGTTGATGGCTTATGTTGGTGGCTTATGGTGGTGGCTTATGCTGGTGGCTTATGCTAGTGGCTTATGGTGGTGGTTTATGGTGGTGGCTTATGTTGATGACATATGTTGGTGGCTTAAGTTGGTGGCTTAAGTTGGTGGCTTAAGTTGGTGGCTTATGTTGGTGGCTTATGGTGGTGGCTTATGGTGGTGGGTTATGGTGGTGGATTATGGTGGCTTATAGTGGTGGCTTATGGTGGTGGTTTATGGTGGTGGCTTATGTTGATGACATATGTTGGTGGCTTATGGTGGCTTATGGTGGTGATTTATAGTGGTGGCCTATGTTGGTGGCTTATTTTTGGTGGTTTACGTTAATACCTTATTTGTAATGGCTTATTTGACAAGTTATTGTTGTCAATGTATTTAGAGGATTTTTCTCTTGGTTTTGGAAAGTATCTCAACTCTTTTTTATGGTAGCATAATGCTTACCGCCATGTTTGTAAGCAACAACAACACACTAAAATTCCAAGAATCCAAAGTACTCTAAGGTTAATGATTGTCTCTCAACTCCATTCAACGTCTAGTCAAAAAACATTATATATTTTTCACATTTTACAAAAAAGGTAAATTGGGAAAGTAAGCTATATGTTTAAACTAAAAATCATATCAAATCATATGCTAACTCCAACACCTACGTCTACCCCAATCTCAGTCAAAAAAATATAATATTCTTCAAATTTTTCCAAAACAGTATTTGGAAAGTAGGCCATATTTTGAAAACTAATCATCCTATAAAGTCATATATATATATACTGAAACCAATGGCTTTTATATCCTTAATCTTAAGAACAAAATATGGAATTTTTGACATTTTTTCCAAAAATGTTCATTTTAAAACGGGGCTATATTTTGGAAACTAGGAATTTTACAAGAAAGTTTGTTTAACGTAAATGGCAGGTATTTACCCCCACTACCCGCAAACCAAGTCCCAGGTCTCTGGGGAAAAATCCAAAAAAAAGTTCAATTTGGAAAGTAGGCAATATTTTGAAAACTAATCATCCTAAAAAGTCATATATAGACTCAAACCAATGGCTTTTATGTCCTTAATTGGTAGAACAAAACTTAACATTTTTTCAGTTTTTCCAAAAAAGTCCAATTTTCAAAAATTGTCTATATTTTGGGAACTAAGAATTTTACAAAAAAGTTTGTTTAACGAAAATGAAAGGTCTTTATCCCCCTCTACCCAAAACATAAATTTCAGGTCCCTAGGACAAAAACTGTGCAGTATATATATATTTTTTTTGAGGGGGAGGGGGTCTATATTCACTTTACCTCCCCACTTTACAAGATGGCGGCCATAGCTTAACTTAACCTAGCCTAACCTAACCTGACCTACGAGGTGTGATCAAAAAGTTCCAAAAATGTGGCTGCAACTTAACCAAACCTAGCCTAGCCTAACCTAACCTCCCTGTTGACTAGCCCCCTTTGGACGGGTCCTTTTTGAAGGGAGTCATTTTTTTTTACGTGTCCCGGAGGACGGGTCCTTGTTGACGGGTCCCAGTGGCGGGTCCCCTTTGACATAATTTGGATAAAATGCAAGGCCAGTCCATAGGGATCAGTCCAAAGGGGACCCGCCACTGGGACCCGTCAACAAGGACCCGTCCTCCGGGACACGTAAAAAAATGACTCCCTTCAAAAAGGACCCGTCCAAAGGGGGCTAGTCAACAGGGAGGTTAGGTTAGGCTAGGCTAGGTTTGGTTAAGTTGCAGCCACATTTTTGGAACTTTTTGATCACACCTCGTAGGTCAGGTTAGGTTAGGCTAGGTTAAGTTAAGCTATGGCCGCCATCTTGTAAAGTGGGGAGGTAAAGTGAATATAGACCCCCTCCCCAAAAAAAAATATATATATATACTGCACAGTTTTTGTCCTAGGGACCTGAAATTTATGTTTTGGGTAGAGGGGGGTAAAGACCTTTCATTTTCGTTAAACAAACTTTTTTGTAAAATTCTTAGTTCCCAAAATATAGACAATTTTTGAAAATTGGACTTTTTTGGAAAAACTGAAAAAATGTTAAGTTTTGTTCTACCAATTAAGGACATAAAAGCCATTGGTTTGAGTCTATATATGACTTTTTAGGATGATTAGTTTTCAAAATATTGCCTACTTTCCAAATTGAACTTTTTTTTGGATTTTTTCCCAGAGACCTGGGACTTGGTTTGCGGGTAGTGGGGGTAAATACCTGCCATTTACGTTAAACAAACTTTCTTGTAAAATTCCTAGTTTCCAAAATATAGCCCCGTTTTAAAATGAACATTTTTGGAAAAAATGTCAAAAATTCCATATTTTGTTCTTAAGATTAAGGATATAAAAGCCATTGGTTTCAGTATATATATATATGACTTTATAGGATGATTAGTTTTCAAAATATGGCCTACTTTCCAAATACTGTTTTGGAAAAATTTGAAGAATATTATATTTTTTTGACTGAGATTGGGGTAGACGTAGGTGTTGGAGTTAGCATATGATTTGATATGATTTTTAGTTTAAACATATAGCTTACTTTCCCAATTTACCTTTTTTGTAAAATGTGAAAAATATATAATGTTTTTTGACTAGACGTTGAATGGAGTTGAGAGACAATCATTAACCTTAGAGTACTTTGGATTCTTGGAAGTTTAGTGTGTTGTTGTTGCTTACAAACATGGCGGTAAGCATTATGCTACCATAAAAAAGAGTTGAGATACTTTCCAAAACCAAGAGAAAAATCCTCTAAATACATTGACAACAATAACTTGTCAAATAAGCCATTACAAATAAGGTATTAACGTAAACCACCAAAAATAAGCCACCAACATAGGCCACCACTATAAATCACCACCATAAGCCACCATAAGCCACCAACATATGTCATCAACATAAGCCACCACCATAAACCACCACCATAAGCCACCACTATAAGCCACCATAATCCACCACCATAACCCACCACCATAAGCCACCACCATAAGCCACCAACATAAGCCACCAACTTAAGCCACCAACTTAAGCCACCAACTTAAGCCACCAACATATGTCATCAACATAAGCCACCACCATAAACCACCACCATAAGCCACTAGCATAAGCCACCACCATAAGCCACCAACATAAGCCATCAACTTATGCCATCAACCTAAGATATTAACCTAAGCCATTAACATAAACCATCAACATAGGCCAGCAACATATACCATCAACATAAGCCACCACCATAAGCCAACAACATATGTCATCAACATTAGCCACCAACATAAGCTATCAACATAAGTCACCAACATATGTCATCAACATAAGCCACCAACATAAGCCATCAACATAAGCCACCACCATAAACCATCAACATAAGCCACCAAAATCAGCCAACAACACATGTCATCAACATAAGCCACCCACATATGCCACCAACATTATCCTGCATAAAACGTCAACACAACATCATTCTTTCACCACAAGTGTTCAGACCTTTGTAGTAGGCGGATCGACTATACAAGTCAGTGACTACTATGGAATATACTATAACCAATAAAGGTAAACCACGTGCCCTGTATCATGAGTACTCTTATAACTATAAGCGAGAAAATGCGAATGGCATCATATTTTGGCAGTGCTCAAAACAAAGAACAACAAAATGTCTAGGTCATCTAAAAAGTAAACATAGTGAGGTCTTAAGTGTGGGTACTCATCAATGTGGTATACCAAATGAAACACCGTTAGTGTTAACAAAACATGATCAAAAGAACAAGAAAAAGCAAGTCCGACAAAAACATAGTGTTACTCAACATAGTGACTTCCTTATGAAAAAACATTTATCTCCTCAAAAAGTCATGTTAGGACAGTTGTCAACGTTCAATAAACCCGTAACACTATCAAAAGCAACACAGACTCTTCAAGAGATCCCTTTTGAAAAGGAAAAAATGGAATTGGATAGTTCTAGTGATGTTGAGGATGATGATGATGATGATAATGATGGTGACAATGACTATAATAATTATAAAGATAATATTTATAATAATGATGATGATAATGATGAAAAACAAGAGAATGAGGGTTTAATGTCTATAAAACCATTGCGGCTTCCCCAGTTTTTAAGAACAAGAGTACCTAGAGAAAGTTGTAAAAGGATCTACAACAAGCGTTGTGTTTAAAATCTATATCAAACAATGGTAAAGAGATAAAAAGTTGTATTCAGTGTGTAACTATTGTAAAAAAAAAACTAAAATGAATAAAAATATTGTATGGGTATTGGCTGTTTTTTCTTAATTGCTATCCCCATGTCCCACTATTAATACAATTGTTAACCATCAACAGTCTCTGACTATGTTCAGAAAGAGAGTGGCCTTAAA
This sequence comes from Meconema thalassinum, assembly GCA_946902985.2. NCBI lineage: Eukaryota > Metazoa > Arthropoda > Insecta > Orthoptera > Tettigoniidae > Meconema > Meconema thalassinum. The sequence continues at coordinate 185,563,460 of OX336388.2, read as the reverse complement.
CAATACACTATATCTATGGTTTGTGTACTGAGTATCATAATAATACAGTGTGGCCAAGCCATGTTAAGGCAATAGTTATGTCAGGTAAGGGATTCGAACCCTTGCTTCCTTATACAGAAATTTGATCTTAAGTCAAACACCTTAACCACTCGGCCAACCTGACAGTTACTAATTTAATTGGTCTTGAGGACTTGAGTGTTTACAAAACTTTTTCCAGTATACATTGACTAAACCACTTGTTTGTTTTGAAATATAGATTTTGTTTTGTTTTACCATAACATTGCAGTTATGAGTCTTGTGAACTGGGTGTTCAATATAGGGTTAAAGGCATTTTAAAATCATTTTAGAAAAGCTCTTAGGTATCGTGTCATGGGTTTTAGTAATGCATTACTGTTCGTTGACTAACATTTACCGTTACACAACATTATTTTGGTGAACGTACATGTTGTTGTTTGAGTCTTTAGTCCTTTGACTGGTTTGATGCAGATCTCCATGCCTCCCTGCCCCGAGCGAAACGTCTCATCTCTATATAGCTACCACACCCTTCATTCAAGGCTATCTGTTTAACATATTATAACCTTTGATCTCCCCTACAAGCTCTTGGGTTCAATTCCTAGATTTAACACAAACTTTTAAAAGTGGTATGACAACTTAAACTAGTCTACTCAGTCTCGGGTGGTCCAAATAAGTAGAAAGGGTTTGATTCACACCTCAACCATAGAGCACCATGTTCTTTTTTTTTAAATAATGATAGCCATTTGTTCAATTTCACATTTCACACATTGCAATTTGTCAATTTTCCATTTGCATTTTTTAAAATGACAGTTTGATGTTTTTCAATTTCATGATATGGAAACATGGATTTTTCCATTTTCATATTTACACATTTGTCAATTTCCCATTTATATATATTTTCTTAAATGTCCGTTTAAGGTTTTTAAATTTTGTCTATATGGAAACATGGATTTTCCATTTTGCTGTTTACAAATTTTTTATATATTTATTTTGTGTATGTTGAAAAAAATCGATATTTCCAAAACAAGATTTTTATTTTTCATTTTATGATTTTGTAAATGATCTTAATGTGAGTGCTTGACCATGGATTTTCCATTTTGCTGTTTACAAATTTTTTATATATTTATTTTGTGTATGTTGAAAAACGATATTTCCAAAACAAGATTTTTTATTTTTCATTTTATGATTTTGTAAATGATCTTAATGTGAGTGCTTGACCATGGCAATAATACAGTCTATCTATGTGTTAGCGAAACCATAGAGTCTTATTACTACTGCAAGTAAGAATGTTTTACAAAATAACGACTATCTACCACTGCATTTAAAAAACAAAACTATTGGGGAAAAAAAACTAAAATACTATTTACCATTCATTCATATATAAGTGTTAATTCTCCCTCTCCCCACCCTACCTCATCGTATTTTCTCTGGTCAAATTATCAATGCTACCCATACATACACTAGCTTTCTATATCTTTCTCTATATATATGTTTTCTCTGCTCCACAAGATACAAATTATGGTTGCTGGATTGTATCCTGCACTGTTTATGCGACATACCATTGCCAGTTCATAAAACCGTTAGGTAGTTCTCTACACATAGCGATTTTACCACTGCTCTACCTACGCCTTTTGCTTGTTTGGCTTTCTTACAGGCTAGTATGCGATAGGCAGCATTAACTGAATATCAAACCCAGTCCACCTTTGTATTTGCAATCTAAGTAATAATTTGAAAAGAGACAAGTGTAATCAGTTTTAAACATTATCTCTGCTTTTTTTGTTTGTTTGTTTGTTTGTTTGTTTGTTTATGACATGTATATTAACCTAAAATCAAACCCTAGTCTACCTTAGTGAAAGGCTAACAGTTTAACCACTGCGTCACCATACCCTTCTTTCTTAGTTTGATTCATTCTAGGCCTTAGAGCTAGAAATCGAGTTACGATCTCCAGTGCAAGAGGCACATGTGCTCACCACTATAGCATGTAATGGTTAGCTGGTAACATTAGACAAACGAAAATGATTGTATTTCTGTTAGCCAAGCATTTCTGTCATTTGCCTACTGTGTGAGCACTGCCAGCAAGACAGTTTAGTTTAGAACAAGCGTGTGTGTGTGTGTATAGATTATTAGCCTCAAGTATTTAAAGCTTGTTGTGTGTAGCGACCATCTTGCTCAGTAACCACTGAGTAAGTTTTAACAGTTAACTCATAAAAACAGCATAGGATAGTTGTGTGTGTGTGTGGTTCATGTACTTGGGAATATGCATTAGCACCATGCGCTACCTTTACCTTACCCTCTAGAGGTAGAGCGTTATCCCTTCCTTTGGACATTGCCAATGACTGCATTCCCCCACAAGTTTTACACTTAAGCCCTTGGCTTGTTCTTGATTAGGTTTGGTTTGCTTTAGGCTTGGTTTGGTTCGGTTGGGTTTGATTCGACTTGGTTCAGTTTAGTTTAATGTAGTCACCATTTTTTTATTTTTAGCTACACTCTTTAACCAATTAATTAATGATAGTCTACTCTTAATTCTTGAATCGATAAATTGAATTTTGTGTGCACCGTTTGTCAATCCATGCCTACAACCTATACTCCCTATGTACTACAGTCAGATCTGAAAACAAGTTCCAATGGTCAAAGACGTGTCAGTCACCATACATATATCCTACAATAATTCTTTCGTTACCTAGCTAGATTTCGTCACTCACAGTAAACATCTTACATTATGGGTTTGCAATATATTAAGAAAAGCAAAAGTCCATGATCTTGTTGTTTTGGGTCTTTTTTGGGGAAATTCATAAGCCATAAAAAGAATGACATCATGTCAAGTTCTGAGTGGATCTTGTATGTCAAAATCCCATTATCGGTTTATAAAATCTCAAGGCCATGCCCTAGCAGTTTTGGATTATTTCAATCAATGAGTCCACCATAGGAAACATCGAAAAAATAAATACCCTTAAAACAAGTCGTCCCATGACCCTCTCCGAACAATGCTTCGCAAAATATAAATTCATCCATTGAACATGATCGGCGACATCATCCTAGCTTCCCCCTCCCACCATGGTTGCCATATCGTTTGACCTTCAAGTGTCCTCAGCATCTCTGTGCTTTTTTTCATTGCCCTGTCAAGTCAATGCATTCCAATAAGATCAAATAACATTCACATCCTGTCAGTCTGCCCCAGCAAGTTTGTTTTCTATACTCACTTCAAGCAATATATAACCAAGTTCTGTTTGTTCTATCTAAAGCCAACTTCATCGAATCAAGGAATTATCATTTGTCATGTCACTCATAATCGTTTACACGTTAAAGACCCCCTTCAGGGGGTTTAGGAATTAGGAATTCCATCATAGGAAAAATCAGAAAACGAACCCTCGACCCGCCGTCTCATCGAAATAGCGAATACTGTATTGGTATATCACCACCGTGGCCAGTAATAGCTTCGTTGAAACACGTGTCCAGTGGTATCGTCTCTTTCTATCTACAACCACTCGTCATGAACATTTTAGACAAATTTAAGAAAAGTTTTAAAAACTGAAATGATTTCAACATAAGTGTCGTTAGGCTCTTTCGCATTTTTTTAAACATAAATACTATATTCGAAAGGGAGATAGGGGAGGGGCGTCACCCCGAGTCCTACGACCCCTCGTATACGTCTCTGGCGTTATTGGTTTGTGAAATATAACAGAAAGTCTAAAATCACGGTTTTACAACAAAAAATTCTGTTTCCCTCATTCTCAAAAACTTTAACCTATTACCAAAATAAAAAGGGTTTCGAGACAAGCCATTTGACACGTCATAGGACCAAATCCGACCAGGCATTCGTGAAATATCAGAAAAAGTCTAAAATCATAATTTTACCCCAAAACGCCTGTTTCCCTCATTCTCAAAACTTTAACCTATTAATAACATATATAGGGCTTTGAGACAAGCGATTTGACACGTCACACGTCCAAATCCGACCTTGCGTTCGAGAGATATCGGCAAACGTCGTAGGAAAGTAGGCGACTATCTGGCTCTCTCCTCACCACCAAAACCTCTTCTTATCAATCATTTTTTTTTCAAAGAGCTCGCCCTCTTACAAAAATCCCAAGTGCGCATGCGTAAAAATCAAAAACAAAAATGTTCATCCATAGCGGCAGCCAGAAAAACGCATGCGCGATATGAGCAACAACATTTAAGTTCATTTTAGCAGCGCACCTTATACATGTCGTATTTGAAAAGAGACTTTCACTAAAAAATTACAATTTCACCCCCTAGTAGGGGTAGGTTTTATTTAGGGGTTGAAATGAGTGGTCCATAGCAAAGCCCCCGTCAGCCCGAGTCCAACGACACCTCATTTATTAAAATCCGACCATGGGTTCACGAGATATTGGCTTGGACTCACGCGGCGGCCATGACACTAAGCAGAACTCCTAGCTCCCCCCTACTGTAAGGCCTACTTGGCCTACCCCAAATTCTGATAGGCTAAGACCTATTGTCAAGAGTCTTGACTCAAAAATAAATTATTTCAATACCGTAGGCTACCGGTACTTGTTGGGTTAAGGATTTGTATGCAATAGGATATAAGAATTACCGTAGGTCTGTCTGTCTGCCTGCATTATTAGGTGATTCTTCCAATAGAAAACTGAGTGTTTGGTTGATCAGAATGTAACGACTGGGAAATACTAGTAGCCTATCAGTATTTTTTCATGGTATTATCAGACTTATCTTAACAGTTCTCTTGCTTCTTGGATGCTGTTTAGGTCTAGATTAGCTTACACATCCACATTCCTTTCAAGAATGCTGAAAAACCTATTCACTAGGCCAATATTTTTTCTTGAAACAATCGTAAATGTTTCACTAAATTGTACGGTATTTTAAATTCACATAGCTCATTATCAGACCGCAAGACCCCCCCCCCCCCCCCTCCTGGCTTTCAACTTGGACTGAATGAAGTTAATTTGGTCTTGTAGCCTATAAATATGTTTCTATGTTTGAATGAAACCAGCTTCCCTTGGTAAGCATTTCAAGTACCGGTAACCATTACTTTTCTTTTCATTGCATTAGCAGTCTTATCTTAACAGTTATCTTGCTTCTCGGTTGCTGTTCAGGTCTAGATTAAACAGCCACATTCCTTTCAATGTAATGAATATTACCAACCGTACTGGTACCATTGGCTATAATTGGGCAAGCTCAATAGCCAATGTTCACTGCAGTAGGCTACCAGTACCGTACATCAAGAAGCTGGGAATGATTATGCACTGAAACTCAAGATATAATATATTGAACCCGCTGAGCTATGGTTCCTGTGATATTTTTGTGACGGAATAATTATTATGGGATGTAGTACTTTTGAACATACCCAGAATACCACGTGGAGCAGAGAGCTCATGCTATACTCTTTGAAGTAGCGCTCAATTGCATTTTTTGACTTTGGAGGTCTTGTTAATCACTTGTATCCTTTCATAAGACTCAGAATATTCTAATTCGTCATTCTGTATTATTGAATCATTTTGGTGAATGATTATTACGTTTTTGGTAAGGTATAACACTTGCAGATACGCAAGGAGCTATGAAAGTAGTCGCTCAATGACTTCGTTTTGGCGACCTACTTCCGAGTGAAAGTCAGTGACGACACTACATCTGGAGATCTGACGCCAGACAGGCGTGTTTCGAGTATCCGTCCGTCGCGACGTGGACATTATAAATATTTTTGTGCTCAAGTGAGCATCCGACTGCATCGTGTGTTGAAAATAACTATACTAACGTTGTCACACATTGTGGACATATTATTGTTCTACGAAAGGCCATATTAGGCAATATTTTCTACAAACTGTAATTGGTGCCATACGCCAGATATTTTTCCCACGTGTAAGTGGAAGGGCAAAGTGCCACGCCGAAAATATAAGAGTTATCGTCTGATAATTGTGCCAAGACGACGTGATTATTACTGCCAACGATCACAACATTATTGCTACGGAAATTCTGAATTGAAAATATCAATTTTATCGCGGATGCCACGTGATTGATAAAACGTGATACAATTGCACGTGCTAACAAGCAAAGCATCGCATCGTGTTGAATCTTGAGGATCAACAGGCTGAAAACTACAAAATACTGTGGAGAACACTATTATTTGCGTCGTCCACAATAATCACGCCAAAACGCCGAGAGGAACGAGATATTTCGACATTTTCGACATCATGCAAGACATTGAACTTTTCCACGCCATGGTGAAGAAGACGATTATGGGCTAATACCATTCCGGTATGAGGGGGACGTCGTGATGGAGACCACCAGCTTGATGGAACGTCAGGATGCCGAGGACGCAGACGAAGGAACGTGGATGCTGACTTCCAGGCACATTCCAGACCTTTTTGGGAGACCATCATCCGGCGGCGAACGAACCCTGGTTGCTTGGGAGGTCCAGATTGGTGAATCCGTGGAGGACAGGACCATGCTGGAGAGCCAAGCAGAGTTTTTCGCGACCCTGGTCGATGAATGTCTGAGCCGATGTGAGAGCTACCAAAAGTCGTGAGTTTGGGCACCTTTTCTTTTGTAATAGTCCGCGGTGGTATATTTAGATATCGTAGTTTTTTTTGTGAATCAACCGCACTTATGTGTCAGCCATTTGCTAGGTAGGGTCGTAATTAGTATAATTGTTGTTTATTTCAGTCATTGTGAGTCACCCTGTGGGGTAGACCAGTTTTGGTTAACCCTGGTGCCGTCCTGATGGACGTCGTACCACGTTATAGCCGACCCACTGCCAAACATGACTGTAATCATTTGCAGCTATTTTGCTCAGCCATGTGTAGGATATTTATCCGTGGTTTCATTCAGATGTCATCGTCACTTTATTTAACTGCAATCTTTGCAACCAGTCTGTTGAGACTTATGACCTCGTTAGATAGGTCGTATCGTTAGGAAACCAACTGTAGTTTCCAGTTTTATAAAAAATATGCTGTATTTTCATTTTTGAAAGCGCTCAGAAGCCAATTTATAGTCAAATACTGACAGATTTATTATTTTGGAGAAAGTGTAGATGTCAAGCATCGAACTAAGTGCACTATCGCATCATTATGCAGGTCTAGAGTTGCAGATCTGTGCCATATTTATCAATTTGTTACTACTTTGTTTCTGTCATGAGGACACAGGTGTTAATGTTATACTGAGAACTTAGTAAGTGTTATATCTTTGATGAGCAAAGAAGCTCGTGAGACATGCTGTTATGCCTGTGATTTACTATTCTTTGAAATGAAGGACTGCGATACTTTATAGTACAGTTAAATTGTAACGTGTTTAGCACACGGATTCTATTAGGTTTTTGAACCAAGCATATGCTAAGAATGACAAGGCCAAATATTACGGTATTATATAATGTTAAAACTAGCCGGCCTTGCCTGTTGAAAAATGTGGTCAGTGAAGGACTGCAATTTGTGAAGTTGTCACCAATAAACTGGTTTGTTGACCCAGTAACCTTGAAAACAAATGCTTGAAAGCGAGACAGAACTACGATAACATAGGACAGAATGTTGATTTCATTCATCTCTTTCTTTCAAAGCAGCTATTGCTCATGAAACCCAGTGTTTCTTACGGTATTTTTGTTCATTTGTTTTTCTTGGATTTTCATACTGTTAGTTAGATATTTTGCTGCGAGGAATGTCATTTCGACATGTCCAGGGTTGTCAGGTTTCTTTATGCATTGTTGGCGATTCTCTTGAGAGAGGCAAATTATAATGAAGGCAATTTGGTTATTAAATGCGAGGTTTTTGCCGCAGGTAATCCATGATATTATGTGCCTTGAGTGAGTAAGACGTGCCATTGTTGTAAGTCGCGCATCTGTTGTTGTTATGAGGCATTATTATGAGAGTTGTTGAAAGCGAGGTATTTACCGCTGATAACTCGTGTTATTGTGAGTCCGAGCCGTGTTTGCTCGTTGAGTTTTCCGACTATTGAGTCGATGTTTTGCTGCGGGAGAATGATCTTTAGAAGACTACTCCTTGTCAGGCCTTTGTCAGAATACGCCATAAACCTACGGAAGGAACATAAACCGACATAATAAACATCATCCGCATAATTGTTTTAAACAAGATCTAACCAACATATTGTTTCCATTTAAACTTTGACATTCTTACATTTGAACCTGCTGACATGGCCGTGCAGATGAAGGGATTTCCTTTATTGGAAACGACGAAGACTGTAGACATTTTTGTTGTGACCTGGCGCACACATGAACCATTAGTTCATAGTGTGTGGAGCGCAGGCCATGTGATTGTCAGACGTGGTTTTAACTACGCTATCACCGACATTACTATCAAGCTAGATGACAATGGTTTACAAAGAGTTAACCATGGGGCAGGAAGGCATTATAATAAAAACTGTGTTGTACTATAATTATTGATGTCATGAAACTGTATTTTTTTCCCATGTTACCTTTATTGCGTGCTATTTAGCACATGATTGTTGATTAGATTAATTGTTTTTAAATGGCTGTACACTTAGCTTTGTATTGTAACTGTTTTGCTATTACGGACGTCACCGCCGTAACTTTGAATGTTAACTGATAGGACTTAGCTAGAAAAGTTAAATGTAAATGTGGAAATGGTACCACCATAACTTAGCTTTGCTTTGCTCCTTCACTTAAATGTAACTTCATATTAGCTTGATCATGTAACTTGTATTAGGAATTTTGCGTCGTACCATTTACCCAGCGTTGTTGCTGTTGCTTACTTATTGTGTATTAGATCTTTCGCGAGGGTTAATGTAACTTCATTGTTAGGGACTTGAACTTTTATTATCATTAACTTTTAGCTTGCGGATTAGCCGAATATAACCCTCCGAACTAGGATAGGGGTTTGTGGAAATCTACAATAAATTTTCACGGTGTTTTACATAAGCCTGGATGTTTAATTTCACAGTCTAGTTTTTGAGGTGAACCTTTCCTTAGGCCGTCTTTGACCATCGCAACCATGTACCACGCTCCCCGTGGACTATAGAACCTCGTGCCGCATTGGCCTATTGTTAGGAAGTTCACCTGATCCTCACGGCAAACTTTTAAAGGTCCGACGGGGGAGATGTTAGGAGAGTCATCGCGGTTGTTGGCTATCCCGACAGCTTTTCCGGAGGACTTCTGAAGGTCACTCACAAATATGTGCCGTTGCCACACGGCTGACGGTCACAATATATATACTGTATATAAATTTCTTTTCTTACACAAGGAGAGAAAATTAAGCACTCTTCAACATAGCACTTACCCAGTTTGTCCTTTATTTCCTTCACTTACGGTATCTCAACATGCCTGAGTATTAACATTTTGTGACAATTATTGTATGCACATACTGTATTTTGTCCATGCTTCAACTAATCAAACACCAAAATTTCCATCCTTGACTTCCTTTTGTCAAACGAGCGATGATTTTCTCTCAGGGGACAGGTTAGGTCTCTGTACTCAAATAGGAACTGACTATTAAGTAAAATGCATTATGAGAATGGATTTAGGAATTGTGACATAAGGCTAATTTATTTTACTCACTCTCTTGTGTGTATGCTACATATTGATCTATATTTTAACAGTAGCCTAGGCTACAGGATACATTTCAAAATGCTGTGGTGTCAGTGACATGTGCATGTATTTTTAACTGAGGCTAGAATTGGGAAGGAGGCTTTAAGTTACTCGCTTAATAACCTGTATAGGAAATTGTTAGTAAAATGAAAACTTTAAGGGAGTGAGGAGTCATGAATATTACCTACTGTTACTGTACAGTAGGCTATAGGCTACAATTGGTCAAGCTTGCTAGCCTAGGTTCACTGCAGTAGGCGACCAGTACATCAAGAAGCTGGTAATGGTTATGTACTGAAACTCAAGATATATAATATATTTTTCTTCTTACACTAGCAGAGAAAACTGAGCACTGTTAAACACAGCACTACCCAGTTTGTCCAATATTTCCTTACCTTATCTCAACCTGCCTGAGTTTTAACACCTCATTACAGTGATGCTTCACTTTATAATCTGCATATTCTATCACACAGCAGTATTTGCTGCTGACCACAGAAGACCTGATGTTCTTGTACAGTGACTGAATGAACTATGTTTGTTACAAAACTACACCTACGGTATAGTTCTGCTGTACTGTAGTTTCATTTGTATTCAATCTGGTAATGAGCCTAGGTGGAATATATTACTTCTTTTAACATTTAGTTTGCTGATTCGTACGAACCATCTCTCTACCAGGCACATATTGAGCAACAAAGGGAATTGTTAGTAACCAAGTATCAATACCTTTAAGAGAGTGACGAGTCATGAATGTTACCTTCGGTAATGGTATGTAATTGTGCGAGCCCACTAGACAAGCCCCATTGAAGTACCAGTATCGTACATCAAGCAGCTGGTAATGATTATGTACTGAAATTCAAGATAAAATGTAGTCATCGCTGCTTTTTGGGTACAAATTATAAATATATAAACACACTCCTGGAAAAAGTTACAATTTATTAGTTAGTTATCACACTTAAATGGGCAATGGGCAACTAATACATGTAATTGTTTCCAGGAGTGTGTTACCATATTTATAATTTTGTACCCCATGTTGACCGACTGAGAAGCAGCAAAGACAATTTGTATAGGCAACACTTAAAAAAAGAATGGCTTCAAATTATCACAGGAAAGATGTATTCTTTAGCACTGCTTCATTTATCTTTGCTCCTAGGAGTCATTCATCCTGATACTTTCCTGCTTTTTACATCTTTTTTTGTGTCTGTTTATATTTTTGCAGTCTAGTTTCTTCTACCTCATTCTGTACTGTCCAGACTTGGGTAGCAATAATTTTAAAATGCCCTATTTTCCTGAATTCCTTCTATGTTACTGGACCATTTGATGACATGATCTATTGAAAAATCAATTGTGAAAGCATCTTTTAGACAACTGTTTTCAACCAAAAATCTGTAGCCTAACATTTTTCATTTTCATTAGATGAACAGTAGCCTATAGGGAATGTGGTATGGAAACCAGTTGTGTATTGATAGGAGGAGAATGGACTGCCAAGTAAGAGACTAAGTTAATCCATCAACAGTTCATGTTGTGCCTTTCTCTTTAAGTACTAATATTGGGGTGTAAACAAGTAAGGTAAGGTATAACAAGGATAACACAGGCTCGTACCATGATTTCCTTTGCTTTAGATGAGGGACCCAGAAATTTTATTTCTAGATGCTGGTTATAATTTTAAAGGGTGGAACCTTGAGGTCATCTGACCTTATTAGATAGGGGAAGGGTAATGATCCAGATAAATACCTCTAGTTGACAGGTAGGGACAATGTGATGTACATTCTTGTAGTGTTTCAAATTAATTTTGCAATCTAACCTGTTTTTTTTGTAAATAGAATTAATTTGTATAGTACAGTAACTAAAAACTGTACAGCACAGTTAAGCTGATGAATAAATCCAAAAGCTTCAAATCCTTGAGAAGAAAACTAGAGTGAAAAAGAAAAGATATAAGAAGCAGGAAAGTATCAGCATGAAGGATACCTAGGGACAAATTAGATAGACGAAGCAGTGCTAACAAATAATGAAGTCATCATGTGTGGATGACTGATAAGAGGTTTACTGCTAGACTTACAGACTCTTGACACTTTTCATAGGATATAACCCTACATTAATAAAATCAAAGCTATATTGATATTCTTGAATAAATATTCGTCTATTGAGACGTAGGCCTAACCTACCTTGTTCAATTTGAAGAGATTAAAATGACTTCAATTATCATAAGTCTTGGGATATACCACCTTAATACACCGTACCATACGTTAAACTGTTAAGTGTTCTTTACCATAGCCAAACTAGCATAACACAATAAATGCCGTATCAGAAAGGCAAGAAATTTACGTACGTAGGCCTAAAATTATCGGGAGCAAGGTATGGTTTGATACATGTTCACAGCCTTCGGTACATAGTTTCAGAGCAATTTCGTTCCGAGTTGCAAAACTAAAGGTAAATTAGATACTGATCTAATATCGGCATTCACTCTCACAAGATTATCTGATCATTTCAACATCGCAGGCTCGAGGATAGTACATCGCCCTTGTCCACTTTCGAACAACGCGCGCTGCTACAGATCAGATGGAGCAAACCGTTCACAGGTACACGTAAAACCTGATCCCGCTCCCGATGCATCAGCTTTGGAGCTGTTGATCAACTGTTTGCTACCGTGAACGCAACCAATGTAAACACTGTGACAGGTAGTAGTCAACTGAAAATATTATTATGGCCTACTCAAGGTTATCAGGTACTTACTGAATATCAAAAGGCTGTACACTCATGTGTGTTAGGCATTCCTTCTTGCTAAGGATCCCAATATTCCCTACACAAGGCTATACATGTTAGTTCTGAACACTTAGTGGTTAATTGTAGAATAAATTTTTATACAAAGCTTATACAAGCACGTTTTTCATGAGGTAAAACTTTGTTAAATAGCTGCATGCGACACGCAAAGTATGTTTCCGCTATCTAGCGGTGACTATGAGAACTACTTGAACGACCAGCATGCTACCTAGCTCTCCATTTCAACACTCGCTCACTGAACGACCAGCATTCTATCTAGCGGTCGATATCAATACTCACTCAACTACCAGCCTGGTACCTATCGGTCAATATAACAACTCACTCAACTACCAGCAAGCTACATGGCTTTTTTGTCAGTTTTTTGTTGGCTTTTTTTGTTGGCTTTTTTGTTGGCTTTTGTTGGCTTTTGTATTAGCTCTTTCATATTTGCTCTAGTTTGTTGGGGCTTATTTGGTCTTGGAAAGTATGTCAGTCCTTTTTTTATGGCTGCATAATGCTTACAGCCATGATTGTAAGCGGCAACAACAACAACACACAAAATTCCTAAAAATCCAAAGTACTCTAAGGTTTATCAATGACTCTAAACTCTTACACTTACCTCTATCCCATGCCTAGTCAAAAAATAGTGTATTTTTCAAATGTTTCAAAAAATATTTGGAAAGTAGGCTATGTCATTAATCTAAAAATCCTAAAAAGACATATGTTTACTCCATCACCTACCACTATATCACTCTCAGTCCAAAAGTAGTGTATTTTTCAAATTTTCCAAAACATATTTCCGAAATGGGTTATATTTCCAAAATTAAAAAGTTTACAAAAAGTTTGTTTGACATAAATGAATGGCCTTTACCCCCCTCTAACGCCGTACCAAGTCCCAGGTCTCTAGGACAACAAAAATAAAAATTTTCAAAATGGGCTTATATTTCCAAAATTAGGAAATTTACAAAAACGTTTGTCTGACGTAAATCAATGGTCTTTACCCCCTCTACCCCCACACCAAGTCTCAGGTCTCTAGGTCAACAAAAATAAAATTTTGAAAATGTGCTATATTTCCAAAATTAAGAATTCTACAAAAAAGTTTGTCTGACGTAAATCAATGGTCCTTACCCCCTCCATTCCCATACGAAGTCTCAGGTCTCTAGGCCAACAAAAATAAAATTTTGAAAAAATGGTCACTATTTTGGAAACTAGGAATTCTACAAAAAAGTGAGTCCACGCTGCGGCCATGACACTCGTTAGAACCCCCCCACTCCACTACTGCACTTTTAGTCCTAGAGGCTTGAAATTTATTTTGGTGGTAGAGAGGGTCAGGGCCATTTATTTATGTCAAACAATTTTTTTGTAGATTTCCTAGTTTCCAAAATATAAAAAAATCAAAATTGAACTTTTTTTAAAAAAATGTAAAAAAAATTATTATAAAAAAAGGACATAGAGAACATTCTTTTAAGCCCATAGAACACTTTGTAGAATGTTTAGTTTTATAAAAAAATCGCCTACTTTCCCAGTTGAACTTTTTTCATTTTTTGTCACACAGACCTGGAACTTGGTTTACAGGTAGAGGAGATAGAGACCTTTCATTTATGTTCAACAAACTTTTTTGTAGAATTCCTAGTTTCCAAAATAGTGACAATTTTTTCAAAATTTAATTTTGGAAACCTAGAGACCTGAGACTTGGTATGGGAATAGAGGGGGTAAAGACGATTGATTTACGTCAGACAAACCTTTTTGTAGAATTCTTAATTTTGGAAATATAGCCCATTTTCAAAATTTTATTTCTGTTGACCTAGAGACCTGAGACTTGGTATGGGGATAGAGGGGGGTAAAGACCATTGATTTACGTCAGACAAACGTTTTTGTAAAATTCCTAATTTTGGAAATATTAGCCCATTTTGAAAATTTTTATTTTTGTTGTTCTAGAGATCTGGGACTTGGTACGGCGTTAGAGGGGGTAAAGGCCATTCATTTATGTCAAAGAAACTTTTTTGTAAACTTTTTAATTTTGAAAATATAACCCATTTCGGGAATATGTTTTGGAAAATTTGAAAAATACACTACTTTTGGACTGAGAGTGATATAGTGGTAGGTGATGGAGTTAACATATGTCTTTTTAAGGATTTTTAGATTAATGACATAGCCTACTTTCCAAAAATTTTTGAAAAATTTTAAAAATACACTATTTTTTGACTAGGCATGGGATAGAGCTAAGTGTAAGAGTTGAGAGTCATTGATAAACCTTAGAGTACTTTGGATTTTTAGGAATTGTGTGTGTTGTTGTTGTTGTTGCTACTTACAATCATGGCTGTAAGCATTATGCAGCCATAAAAAAGGACTGACATACTTTCCAAGACCAAATAAGCCCCAACAAACAAGAGCAAATATGAAAGAGCTAATACAAAAGCCAACAAAAGCCATCAAAAAAGCCAACAAAAGCCAACAAAAAACTGACAAAAAAGCCATGTAGCATGCTGGTAGTTGTGTGAGTTGTTATATTGACCGATAGGTACCAGGCTGGTAGTTGAGTGAGTATTGATATCGACCGCTAGATAGGATGCTGGTCGTTCAGTGAGCGAGTGTTGAAATGGAGCGCTAGGTAGCATACTGGTCGTTCAAGTAGTTTTCACAGTCACTGCTAGATAGCGGAAACATACTTTGCGTGTCGCATGCAGCTATATAACAGTTTTACCTCATGAAGAACGTGCTTGTATAAGCTTTGTATAAAAAGTTATTATACAATTAACCACTAAGTGTTCAGAACTAACATGTATAGCCTTGTGTAGGGAATATTGTGGTCCTTAGCAAGAAAGAGTGCCTAACTTACATGAGTGTACAGCCTTTTGATATTCAGTAAGTACCTGATAACCTTGAGTAGGCCATAAGAAAGTTTTCAGTTGACTACTACCTGTCACAGTGTTTACATTGTGAAAGACCGTTGAAACAACCAGTCTTTAGTCTTGGCATAAGCAGTGAGCAGCTGTTATCCTAAACTAGGGGTATACTAGAGGACCCTTATCAAGAATATCATCAGTTGACTACCACCATTCACAGTGACCACATCGTGAAAGACTGTCAAAACAACTATTGTACAGCCTTGTACTACTCAGTAAGTAGCTCTTGGTCTTGACTATTGTATATTAGGGAACCCTTAGCAAGTATATAATCAGTTGACTACTACTTGTTACAGTGTTCACATCGTGAAAGACCGTCTCACTGTCCAGTCTACAGCCTTGTCATACGCTGTAAAGAGCTGTTGGTCTAGACTAGGGGTATATTAGAGGACCCTTCACAAGAATATCACCAGTTGACTACCTCTCACGGTGTTCACATCGTGAAAGACTGTCACCAACCTCTAGCCTTGTGATACGCAGTAAGCAGCTGTTTGCAGAAATCAACATTCATAATGGAAGAAGCCATTCCTAGCTATATGTGTAAAGAGTGTGGAAAGACTTTTCTTCGAGACTATCATAGGAAGCGACATGAAGTATCGTGTGGTGAATTTCATGAGTGTAAAACGTGTGGCAATAAATTCAACAATGCCTACAATGGACGTCGTCATGAAGAATGTTGTAATGTTGTGTCGGCAGCTAAAAGACAAAAATCTGAGCCTACAAAACATTACCTACTGTCATTGGCCCCTGACAAAAATGGACTTATTGAATATGAGACATCTTTTCAAGGTCGACTTAAATCCTATTTCATTCGTTGCGATACGTGCAAGGATTTAAATTCATACCTTAAAGAGTCCAAACAGCAAATAATACAAGCTATGCAGAAAGAACTAGCAATGCACAAGTCGATAAAAGTTAATCTTGTGGCTGAATGTAGATTCATTCATACATCTACCGATGAAATTACAGATCGTGCTTTTAAAACACGAATTCAGGCCCTATTTTTGGAAACAGACTTGAGTAGTTTCTTGGAAAAACAATTTACAAAGTTAACTACGGAAATGGAAGAATCTGAGCTAAAAGGCTGTAATTGGGATTTGTTAGCAGTGGAAGGAGTACGATTGAAAATAAATAAGTACAATCCCTTGCGTGGCAGTACATATTTTCCATTACCGGCAGCTATAAAAGCAAGAAAAGCCTGCATTAATCCTGAAAATTTGAATGATGAAAAGTGTTTTATGTATGCCATTTTAGCAAAACTGGTTAAAAAGGTTGCTCAACGCATTAGTAAATACAAGGACCTGGAAAAGAAGTATGATTTTTCTGTAATATCATTTCCTACATTACTAGCTGACATTCCCAAATTTGAAAAAGCCAACGATATATACATTAATGTATTTGGATTGGAACAAGACAACAAATTGTTCCCTCTGAAGGTTGTGGATCAAGAGCTGCAAGACCATCGCGACCTCCTTCTGCTAAGTTCATCATCCGGCCAGAACCACTACGTCTTTATGAAAGATTTTGATAAACTCGTAAGACATCAGATTACCCGCTATGAACATAAGATATATATACGTGTAAACGGTGTTTTACACACTTTGATAATCGATATGGACAACAAGGAATGGAAAAATTGAAAGAACATAGAGCTTTGTGTGTCCAGCATGACATTGCTAGGGTTGAAATGCCTATTAAAAACCCCATTGTCAAATTCTTAAATGTTGAAAAAATGCTGAGAATACCTTACGTTATCTATGCAGATTTTGAAAGTATACTGTTACCCTATCAAACAAGTCTACTTAATCCTGAGGCAAGTTATACAGTTCCATACCAGAGTCATGTTCCCATGAGCTTTGGTATATACGTTAAACCCTCACCAGCTGTGGAACACAAAGACAAACCTTCCAAGCCAACCTGTTATTTATCGTGGTCCTGACGGTGCAGAAAAGTTTATGGACTCTTTGATCTCAATAGCTAATGAAATCGATCGCCTTTACAGCTTAAATGTTCCAAAGGTCTTAACTCAGGATCATGAAGCAGAGTTTCGATGTTCTGAAACCTGTTATTTGTGTCAAAAACCATTTACCAAAGAGGACTGGAAAGTTCGAGACCACTGCCATATTACAGGGGAATACCGTGGAATTGCTCACAATAACTGTAATTTGAGGTGTAAAACACGTAACCCCGTTCCTGTGTTTCTGCATAATATGAGTGGCTACGATGCAAATTTCATTGTAAAGCAATTGGGATGTACTACTGAGAGAGTGGATGTTATCGCTAACTCCAAAGAAAAGTACATTTCCTTTACCAAATATGTAGGAAATGTTAAGCTTAGATTTGTGGACACGTTTCGGTTAATGCCGGGTAGTTTGGAAAACTTAGTTTCCAACTTAACATCATACCCTGAAGCAGACAAGTACTTTGGAAAAGAAAATGCAATGCTCATGACTCGTAAAGGGGTATTTTGTTATGACTACATTGACTCGTGGGAAAAGTTAAGTGAAACGTGTTTACCTCCAAAAGAGGCATTCTTTAACACATTAAGTCAAGAAAATGTTAGTCAAGAAGACTATGAACATGCCATAAAAGTCTGGAAACAGTCCAACATTAAAACTCTAGGGGAATATAGTGACCTCTTCCTAACTTCAGATGTACTCCTTCTTGCAGACAGCTTTGAAACGTTTAGAAACAAAACACTAGAAACACACCGAGTGGATGCTGCACACTTTTTTACTTCCCCTGGTTTAAGTTTCGAGGCAATGCTCCTTTACACAGGAATTGAACTGGAATCGCTACAGGATTACGATCAGATTATTCTAATCGAGTCTGGAATATGTGGAAGCATATGCCAGGTGTCTCATCGGTATGCTGAAGCTAACAATAAATACATGGAAACCTATGATTCTGAGAAACCGTCGCAGTTTATTACCTATGATGATGCCAACAACCAATACGGGTGGGCTATGTGCCACTATCTTCCTTATGGCGGATTTCAGTGGGTTTCTCCAGATACCGTTGATCTAGAAAAACTAAAGGAAGACGATCCTGTGGGATACATTCTAGACGTTGATGTTGATTACCCATTTGACCTTCATGATCTACACAACGATTTACCTTTCCTTCCAGAGTGTACACAACCTAAGGATTCGTCTCTGAAAAAAAATCCTCATGTTGGAAATCGAAGGCGATATGTTGTTCACTACATGGCATTAAAACAGGCTTTAGATCATGGAATAAAATTGATAAAAATGCATCGTGTGTTAAAGTTTAAGCAAAGACATTTGTTAAAGGCATACGTTGATTTTAATAACAACCATCGAAAACAAGCCAAAAATGATTTTGAGAAAAATCTGTACAAATTATTCAACAATGCCATTTTTGGAAAAACAATGGAAAATATCCGTAAAAGAATAGACATACGTCTTGTGACTGACAGCAAAAAGGCAGAAAAGCTAATAGCTAAACCAACATTCACCGACAGAACAATTTATGGTCCTAACCTATCTGCTTTCCACATGGCTAAACGTAACATTGTATTCAATATGCCTATATATATATGGCATGGACAATCTTAAACTCATGTATATGGATACTGACTCGTTCATTTATTTGGTTAACACCCCAGATGTATATATATATCAAGACAAGTTGGATTTCCTAGAACACCTGGACACATCAGATTATCCTACTAATCACATATGTTACTCTACATCAAACAAGAAAACGTTGGGGAAATTTAAAGACGAGGCTTGTGGACAAATTATAAAAGCATTTGTTGGACATAAATGGTAAAGAAATCATAAAGATTAAAGGTATTAGCAGAGGTGTTGTCAAAAATTGTATAAGCTTTCAAGATTATAAGGATTGTGTCATGAAAAACAATGTAAAAAGAATACCCATGAACATTATCGCTTCTAAACAACATGACATATCATCTATAAGACTAAACAAAATTGCTTTGTGTCCTGGTGATGATAAAAGAGTGATTGATGCTAATGGTATAGGTACATATGCCTATGGTAATTACTCAATCATTGACCATGCTTAAAGTGTTAAGTTTTAAATATCAAAATCCTCTGCATGAGTCTAGCAAATACATAAAACAAATCAATTTAAAAAAATAAAACAATAGCACTGCAAAAATAGAAAACACACAAAAAGAAAAAAATGGTATTCATAATCAAAAAATAAATAAAATAGAAAACAAAATAAAAACAACTGTACAATTTATAACAAAATAGAATATATATAAAAATGTATTATGTGTAAATAGTGTACATGTATTTAAAATAAAAAATATTGTATGGACACTGCTTGTACATTTTTAATTACTACCCTCCTATCTCCACTCCTAATGCAAAATAAACATGTAAAACACAAATTAGAAAATCCATGTTTCCATATTGACAAAATAGAAAAAACTTTAAACTGAAATTTTAAAACCTGTAAAGGGGAATTTGGTAAATTGACAAATGTGTAAACAACAAATTGGGAAATCCATGTTTCTATATCATGAAATTGAAAAACTTTAAACTGACATTTTAAAAACTGTAAATTGGAAATTGTGAAATTGATAAATGTGTAAACAACAAAATGCAAAATCCATGTTTCCATATTATGAAATTGAAAAACTTAAAACTGACATTTAAGAAAACTGAAAATGGAAAATTGACTGATGTGTAAACAACAAAATGCAAATTCCTTGTTTCCATATTATGAAATTGTAAAACTTAAAACTAACATTAAAAAAACTGAAAATGGGAAATTGGAAAATTGACAAATGCGTAAACAACAAAATGAAAAAAAAATACCCGGTTGGGGTAGTGATCTTGTTGTACAGTAGCCTCTAAGACTAGCATAAGGATGGTTGCATGTTCCCTTATATACTTTGTGTACGTGCATTAGCCTTTGGATTAGCTTAAGTTAGGTTTGGTAAAGTTAGGTTTGGTAAAGTTAGGTTTTGTGAGGTTAGGTATGTGACCTTGTAGTTTACTCTTTTCGGAAAATGTAAAATGTAAAATTAAAAAATCTTAAATTTAAAATGTGAAATCTAAAAAAACTAAAATCTAAAATACAAAAAATCAAAAATGTAAAATGTAAAACCTAAAAAATATAAAATGAAGAAATCGAAAATGTTAAAATGTAAAATGTTAAAATGCTTAATCTAAAATCTTTAAATGAGGTTTTTGTGGGTTAGGTTAGGTTAGGTTATAACTAAGTTTATTATTTGTGCTCTCCCATTTGCTCTTACTTTTTTGCTCCCACTTTTTGCTCCCACTTTTTTGCTCTTACTTTTTTGCTCCCACCTTTTTGCTCCCACATTTTTGCTCCCACTTTTTGCTCTCACTTTTTGCTCCCACTTTTTGCTCTTACTTTTTGCTCCCATATTTGCTCCCACTTTGAAGTTAGGTTATGTTAGGTTAGGTTAGGTGAAGTTAGGTTAGGTTAGGTGTGGTTAGGTCATAACTAAGTTTATTATTTGTGCTCTCACATTTGCTCTCACTTTTCTCATTTTGTTTTGCTCGCACTTTTAAGTTAGGTTTGGTTAGGTTAGGTTAGGTTAGGTTAAGTTAGGTTAGGTTAGGTTATAACTTAGTTTATTATGTGTGCTCTCACATTTGCTCTCATATTTGCTCTCACGTTGAAGTTAGGTTAGGTTTGGTTAGGTTAGGTTAGGTGAGGTTAGGTGAGGTTAAATGAAGTTGGGTTAGGCTGAATTGCAGAGGTATGAATTAAAACCCGCCTTTTCTCACATTTGCCTTACAAGACTGAGTGTACCCCGTTCCACTCGTTAGACCAGAAATTAAATTTCTTGGCAGAGCCAGGAATCGAACCCGGGCCATCGCAATAACAGCTAAGAATGCTAGCCACTACACCAAGTGGTTGACAATATAAAGCTGGTCAGGATTGCACATGATCAATTAATAATTACCTAATAATAATAATAATAATAATATTAATAATAATAATAAATATTCCATTTAGCGACTACACGGCCGACCTCTCCCTGTGACGTCATCCATGGTCTCAGGCCGTGGCGGCCATTTTGCCTATTAGCCACTGCGCCAGCTCTGAATGACCCCTCCATAAGAATAACATAGGGCTGGTTGCGCGCGGCGGCCATCTTGCCCATTAGCCCCTGCGCCAGAACCGCTCTTTTATTCCTACTCGAAACGGAAAAAGCTAGATACAGTGCCGGAGTAAGCCAGCCCGGGCCTGTAGTTGAGGGCAGCCAGAGGCTCTTTACTTTAGCGTAAAAAGATATACAGGGTAGGCCAGCCTATTCTAGGCGGACGAGTGCAAGAAAACTATTATAGATATTTCATAACTATGTGATGGTTTAAGCGTTGCCTATAATTCTCAAAAAATGTGTGGAGTAATGTATTTACAGCTGTAAGATATTTTCCATTTCCGAGGACGTCCGGCTTTCATAACCACGTGATGGTGTCAGCATTGCCTAGAATAACATTTTATAATTTTCCTACATATCCACGCAATAGGGCTGAAGGTCCGAAATGCAAGGCCACAGGCCTTGCCGCCAATGAAGTTGTTGTTTGAGATTATTACCCTTCTTGCTCGCCACTATGTTGCGCCACCGTCTCATCCAAAGCAGGTCGTGCGGCGTGGACTCCTACTTGTTAATGTCGGTCTGTATTCCGCTTTCATCGGTCTGGACATTATTTTAATCAATTCTAATATTATTGTCATCACTTTGTATATCAGTAACATCTCCCTGTGCAGTGTCTACTTTATTCTGGTCATTTGTAACATCCCCTTGGACCTTACCTACGTCCACTCGAATCTCCTCCACCTTATTCCTTACTTCAGTAGAGCTGGTCTGTAAACGCGACATGTTATCTTTCACATTTATGGCCCTTGCTTGCAGTCCATCCAAGGAAGATTGCGCTCCCTGAATTTCTTCCTTGAGACTGTCTTTAACATTCTCTGTAACCCTGTCGGTAATGTTTCCTACAACATTCTCGACAACCTTGACAACTACTGTGTCAATATCCTCTTTCCTATCTTTCTTCACTTCTTCCATGTCCCGCTTCGCCTCCTGTAAACCCCGCTCAACAACTTATATGCTCTCCTGTAAATCTCCTTGAGACTATCTTTCAGGTACTCCTGCATTCTCTCCGCCAAACTCTCCTTCATCTGGTCCAGCATCCTCTGGACATCCTCCGCTGAAATAGACATTGCTATAATACAATACACAAACTGCTATAGGGATATATCACAAACAAAGTATGGTGACGACATTTAGAGCAACAAATTCTACCATGAAATTGGGTATCTTATTGTCTAGCTAATATCTTAATATTAATTATATTAGGTTTCTATTAATAACCCTTTCGTTCTTACGCGACCTAAATTAACTATGTTCCTAACAATGCTTGCATTT
Source organism: Meconema thalassinum (assembly GCA_946902985.2). Taxonomy (NCBI): domain Eukaryota; kingdom Metazoa; phylum Arthropoda; class Insecta; order Orthoptera; family Tettigoniidae; genus Meconema; species Meconema thalassinum. The sequence goes on along the minus strand of OX336388.2, from coordinate 185,540,842 downwards.
ATTCACGTCGAAAAACAAGTTAACTTTACCTTAAATATGGCTAACATAGGCCATAAGCCAGTCTGAAATGAACTAAATTCAGATCGTAGGTTATCTTCTTGTATTTCTAACCCACAGCAACATTACTAATTAACTCAAAATACCTATATTATTACACTCAAAATCGACCTATAATGGCTGTACGATACTTTTACGAACCTCCTTCGTAGGCTCACGTTCGGGCAAACATTTTTCTTAGCTGTACCCGAATAAATCAAGGAGCCTCTTGCTGGAAATCCGCAGATGGACAGAATCGTAGAATTTAGAAAATTCCCGGCTATAAAAACCCTCTAAGGCCTACCAGCAAGTTTACCTTGACTACTCACAGCTGTAATGATTGTGTTATAGCATAACAACACTGGGCGGTAAACATGAGAATCTTAACAAATTTCTCGGGGATTAAGGGTTGGAAGGAATTCCTTTCCTGTTCGGGGTACCTATAACACAATCTCTCGACCATAGTTGAAATAAGGCACGCTACGATAATGTAGAAAGGAACGAAACAAAAGTTTATTAACAAAAACCTACAACTAAATAACAATAAATAACGATAATATATACATGGAGGCTCGAACTCCTCCCTTTTAAACACACTCACATCTCAGTCTGCACGACTTTATATCACGTATACAATTACATTTATACATCTGAAAGATTTATGGAACTCCCAATAATCAAAAATAAAATAATAACTTCTTCTCCTACGGTTTATACAAGGAAGTTAAATTTACGCGTCCTTCATAGACAGGCGTTTGTTTACTCTGCTGGTTCATTCACCCTGGCCATCTGCACTCAGGTATATAATACTGGCTGGCAAGAATGCGCAACCCTTCAAAACTGGCTTCATTTTCACGCAGCTGTGTGGCCGCTTGGTACACAAAATTGGCTGCCGTGCTGTCGCAATCAACATCACGTTAGACTGCGTTACAATCCTTATACATTAACAAAATAAAACATTTAAAATGCACACATACTTGTAACTAGTTCACGTCATTCGCGACTAACGAACTTTATACACTCTCTCTCTCTCTCTCTACATTCAGACAAACTGTACACATTTATACTGGTATTCCCTGATGCCGACAAAACATTTAAAATACACTGGAAATAATTATTATTAATTTGCTAATTAAATAATTAGTCATGAAATGTTTATAATATAAACACTAAAATTATCACGTCAGTTTAATTGTTTAAAACAATATCTTAACTTGTAATTATTAATATTTACAATGTTAATAGTTTAAGTTTACTATATACAATAGTATTAATTCTTCCTCTAGCTTTGTTAAAATCTATCTCAGTTTAAATTATCTCCTGTGAGATACTATCTTTCTCTAAGATCTCCTTATTTAAGATAACTATGGCTGGTAAAATGTCGTTAATAAGTCTGCAATGACCGATCAATTAAGATTAGGCACTTGATTATTACAATTCCAGGTTAATAAAAGTTTATTGATATTCTGCAATACTTATACTCTCGACATCTGAAGTTTCAACTGGAAAGACCTCAGATGGTTTACTTGGTAATGATACTCTGTTATAGTAACCTCTGGTTCTAAACATGTAATAAAAATACTATATACCGTCTCTCCAAACTGATATTCTTCAATGAAGTGTTGCAAAGTTACGTTCACAAATTACGTAACGATACAAACTGTAATATAACATTAGATGTTATGGCAGTATCGAATTAAGATCAATTCCGGCTGGAATAAGGATTACCCTACAATATCCTAAGTCAATTGAAATCATGTCTTCTAAGAAGATTTCCTCATTCTAAAAAGTTACATTCATGAAAGATCAAAGCTTTCTTCCAAATTAAATGGTTAGTCATAATCGTTAAATAAATTCCTTGTAAGAATATCGTAATTTATTTATTTATTTATTTAGCAATATGAAGGAACACAGGCACCAGCCCTAATACATTCCTTCTTGACATTATCTGATTAAACAACAACATGTATCAATGAAAAATAGAGAAAACAGATTATATAAATTACACAAATGAAGAACAGAAGATAAATACTACAAAGGAGATCGTGAAAATATAAACCATAAAATGAAAACAAAACTGTATAAATTAGAAAAAAAAAGAATATACAAAAATAAAGGAGAAAAGAGTACCCAGTATTAAAGGAACAGCTGCTTTTACTTGTTGATTGAATAAGTTAGCGCCAGTGAATAAATCTACTTGAACATCAATTGAATTATAAAATGATAATATTTTAACTAAAGGCGAATTAGAATGGTGAACACTTTTAGATCTTGGGATGTGAAAGAGTGCTTGCTGTCGAGATCTTACTTGCGGTACATGAAAAGTGATGAATTGAAATAATCCTTGGCAGTCAATTTTTCCAGTTAAAATTTTCTTCAGCAGTAGCAAAGAACTTAACGACCTTCTACTTTTCAAAGACACGAAATTGAACAAATTTCGTAAAAACTGAGTCGAAGTATCAAATGGACAAAATACATTGAACGTCTTATAATACATATATCTTAGAAATTTATTTTGCACAATCTCAATGTGCTGAATTTGATCTTTATAAAAGGGATCCCAGATTACTGCTGAATATTCTAACTTGCTTCGAACTAAACTTTCATACAACTTAACAATTACTCCAGTTTTAGTAAATAATTTGGAGTTTCTAATGACAAAACCAAGCATCTTGTTGGCCAAACTAATTATATTTGCAATATGGCTATTAAAGGTTAATTTGCCGTCATAAATAATTCCTAAATCACTTATCGACGGTACAATATTGAGTGCTGTTTCTCCAATACAATATTTAGCATTTATATACTCCTTCTTCCTTGTAAATATCATGACTTTACATTTTTTACATTAAGGACTAAATTATTACTAACACACCAAGCTACAATATTATTAACATCCCTCTGAAGGTCATTCTCATCTCTCAAGTTGTATATGGTCTTATATAGCTTTACATCGTCAGCAAACAATAAGCAGTCTGAGTAACAAAGAATATTAGGCAAATCATTAACCAAAATTAGAAATAGAAGAGGCCCAAGATTAGATCCTTGTGGGACACCAGAAGAACTAACAAAATCACCTGAAATTTCACTTCTGAAACAAACAAATTGCTGTCTAAATTTTAAGTAGGAGCATAACAATTGAAGTAATGGTTTAGCAACTCCAAACTGGTACAGCTTTGTCACCAGAATTTTATGGTCTACTTTGTCGAAGGCCTTTTCTAAATCCATGTATATCACGTCAGTTCTTCTATTGGTATCTAATGCATTGTAAACCTTTTGAGTAAAACCCGGCAAATGTGTAATAACTGATCTGCCGGGCATAAAGCCATGCTGATATTGTGAGAGCTCAACCTTAATATGATTGTAAATCTTAGAATATAAAATGTGCTCATATATTTTTGCTATAGCATTTATCGATATCATTTCAGAGTTGCCTCCCTTTAGGATTGGAATAATTCTAGACATTTTCCACTTTCCAGGAAAGCTTGACGTCTTTAAAGAAAGGTTAAAGATGAAGGCCAACTGAGAAACCAATAAGTCCACACAGCCCTTGATTATGTATGGTGGTATGCCATCAGGCCCACAGGATTTCTTAGGCTTTAATTTTCTATTTATAGTTGTTCTTACTTCATCCACCGTTATGTGAGTCACGTTCAGCATATCAACCCTGGGCAAAACAGGAAATTCATTCAAAGACAAATGATCCGCGTTATAAGTAAAATTCGTTTTGATATATACTGAAGAGAAATACTCAGCAAACCCATCTGCAATACTTCCAGCTGTATAATGATTTCCGTTTAGTATAAATGTGTAGTCGCGTGTACGCGATTCCCGCTTGCTTTTAACATACGTCCAAAACTGATCAATGCTATCCTTAACTCCATTTTCTAGACTATGAATATAAACAGCATAAGCCATTCGTAATTTTGTTTTTAGTTCCGATCTAAGCTGTCTAAATATTTCGAAAAACGTATTTTTGCAGCACACTTTTTCTTAATTTTTATGGATTGGATAATATCTCGTGAGAACCATGCTGGATATTTGGATTTTCGAATGAATTTCTGCTTAGGTACACAATTTTCAAAACATTTGTAGAATGAAGAATAAAAGAAATCAACAGCATGATCAACATCCTTAAATGTGTACAGTAAACTCCAGTCTAAATCTCGTATGTTGCAATAGAGACTCAAAAAATCAACCTTTTGGAAGTTGTAATATTCACGATTAATTCTAGGAAGCAATGGAACCTTTTTAATGGGTGGTATTGCTAAATAAAGTGCAGGGCGATGTAAGTCTTCAGGTACCAACGGGAATCCTTCGCGCTTCAAATCAATTTGAATATTACCTAAAACCAAATCCAATGTCTTGAAATTAGAGTTTTGAATATTGTTGTGCGATGTTAATCCAAGATACGAGATGAACTGGAATAAACGACGACAGACCGTGGACCCTTCATTAAAATTATAACCGGCGTTGCTAATTTCAGGTACGTTGAAATCGCCCACAATCAGGCAGTCAAATGTTATAAGACTATCAACGTTTTCAATGTAATTAAAGTATCCTTCATATACAGAGAGTTTAGAGGAGGGGGTAATGTAAACAACATTTATGAATAATTTACGAGTATGACCCTGAATGTAAAGAGTTAAGGATTCGCATTGTTGTTCATTATAGATAGAACATAATTTGGATTTATACCCCTTTTTGACTGCTACTGCTACTCCTCCACCTCTAGACTTCCCAGATATAAACATATCCCTATCATTTCTGAACATTACATAACGATCATCGCATAATTCACTATCCATAATATCCTGACCCAAGAAACTCTCTGTTAATACAATTATATCATAGTCACAACAAAGTAGATTTTAAGAAACACGTCAGCTTTTGTCCTAAGGCCCCGAACATTTTGATAATAAATGGACAATTCATTTTCAGACATTAGTATACAATAAAAAATATAGTGAATAAAAAACTGATATAACTAAATATAAATCAATAATGCACACCAAAGTATGAAGAGGAGCCAACGAACAATTAAATACATTTCTGTGCCAGTACATCAAAATCACAACTTACTCAGGTCCTCGTTAGTACTGATGACATGAATTGGACTCCCTTCTAATTTCCACTTCTACTAACCCAAAGGTATGTATAGCTCTTTTCCCGCTGCAGTTGCTTAGCCTTTGCAAATAACACTCTTCTAGCTGGGGCAAGTGATTGATTAATATATATTGGGCTGGAAGTTGACATATCAAGGTGTGTTGTAGATAGGGTCCGCTTAACCTTTCGTATGGCAAGAAATTGCTCCTTGTGGGTCCTTCTAAAAATTTAACAATAATTCCTGAAGTAGGACGATTGTGAGCCTTTTTCAGACGATGACAGGCATCAATCATGTCCTCCTTCAAATATAAATCTAAAGCCTTGCCTATATTAATGACAGTCTGTACGACATCTTCATTAGGGGGACTCTGGAACACCAAATATTTCCACAGTGTTTGACCTTGAATATTGCTCAAGATTATTTGCTACATTCGTCAGACCTCTGTTTTCTGATACTAAATTGTCTATGATTGTTTGTTGCCTATCAATAATTTCCTGCTGTTTAGTGATAAGTTTGCTACTTTCATCCAATCTCTCATGACAGACATCAATCCATTTCCCCAGTTGCCTCTCAATGTCAGTAGTAGACTTGTTCACACTGCCCAACTTCTCCTGCATAGATAGTAATGTTTGTATATTTCACCAACAGATGGCACCACGGACACTGGCTGGTTTTCACCGTGTAAACTCTCACGCCTCTTTCTATAGCACTGTTTACACCTCCACAATTGGCTCTGCGATAGCATATACTCTACATCCGCTTCTTTGAGATTCACACATTTGCTGTGAAACCAATTATTACATTCACTGCTCTGAATTTTGGCTGTTACGTCTTGTCTAGGCACTGCCTTTGAACATTCCAAGCAGGTACTCATCGCTACACTCTTTGGATATACAGTATCGACTTGAAAGGCAAAGATGTGACAGTGAGGATAACCCTATACTTCAGTTGAATTAGGTTGGTAATACTGGTGTTCTAGTGTTTACATGCACTTAACGACTATAAAAAATGCTCAATTTGGCAATTATGTGAATATCTACCGGTTTACATTATATATTAAATATTCCTGAGTAACTTACTGCACTCGTAGACACATGTTTAAGTCGTTCCACTTAAAAATTCATCAGAAACAACTCTATTTACACGGAGCACAAACTGACCCGACCGCCTTACACCATTGTCTCACAGAGTAATCATTGCATATATCAATGTTCGTTGCTTATATATGGCGAATAGTTCTTGCCAGATCGTCGAAACTAATGTCTTACTAATACTATAATATCACACGCATATGTCTTTTCTTCCTACTAAAGTTGCTTCTTACAAATAAGATACCCAAGTCATTTAATCCAAAATGAAATTAATGGGCATCTAAGACTCAAAATCTGTCTGAAAATCTCCATGTAATGGAAAGGGAGGAGGAAATTGATGAGGATGCAAAAGGATATTTAATATTGAGATAAGAATTTGACAGAGCATTGGAGGACTTAAGCAGGAACAATGCACCAGGCATAGATGATATACCGATTGAGTTGGTACGCTGCATAGGAGATGATGGTCTGATCAGGTTATTTCACTTGGTGTGTAGGATTTATGAGACGGGTGAGGTACCCTCTGATTACAAGAAGAATGTTACTATCCCTATACCGAAGAAAGTAGGAGCTCACAGATGTGAATATTACCGTACAATCAGCTTGATTACTCATGCTTCAAAGATCCTGTCAATAATTTACAAGAGGATGGAAAGCCAGATAGAAACGGAGTTGGGTGAAGACCAGTTTGGTTTCAGGAGAAATGTAGGAAAAAGGGAAGCTGTACTAAGTCTTATGCTGATTTTGGAAGGTAGATTAAAGAAAGATAAGAGGGCGTTCATGGCATTTGTAGACTTAGAAAAGGCTTCTGATAACGTTGATTGGACTAAATTGTTGGACATTTTGAAAACGATTGGAATAAAGTACAGGTATAGGAGGGTGATCTACAATCTATACAGAATCCAGACAACAGTCATTCGAATTGAAGGGCATGAGAGAGAAGCTGGTATTCAGAAAGGTGTAAGGAAAGACTGCAATTTATCACCCATACTTTTCAATCTTTACATTGTATAGCAATGAAGGAAATTGGAGAAAAAATCAAAGTGGGAGTGAAGATTCGAGGAGAAATAATTTGAACTCTGAGATTTGCAGATGACATAGTCATCTTGGCAGACACGCCTGAGGATTTGAATGAGTTTTTGAATGGTATTGACTCCGTATTGAGGAAAGAATTCATGATGAAAATTAATAAATGTAAAACAAAAATATTTGAATGCAGCCGAAATAAATCAGAATCCTCTGAAGACATCAAATTGGCAGGTGAAAAACTAAAGGAAGTAGGAGACTTTGGTTACTTAGGAAACAAAAAAGCTGTGATGGACGAAGCAAAGAGGATATAAACAGTACTGTAGGTTAGCTCAGGCAAGGAAAGCATTTCTACAGAAAGGGAATCTGTTGACATCGAATATAGATTTAGGTGTTAGGAAGTCATTTTTGAAGGCCTTTGTCTGGAGCGTGGCACTCTATGGAAGTGAAACTTGGACTATTGGCGCAGCAGAAAATAGGAGAATTGAAGCGTTTGAAATGTGGTGTTACAGGAGAATGATGAAAATCAGATGGGTGGATAGGGTTACAAACGAAGAGGTATTAAGACTAGTGGGAGAGGAGAGATGTTTCTGGCAACTGCTAATGAAGAGAAGAGATAGGTTGGTAGGACACTTAATAAGACACCCAGGAATAGCAAGCTTAGTTATGGCAGGAAGGGTCGAGGACATGAACTGTAGGGGTAGACCAAGGTTAGAATATGTTAAACAGATTGCCTCGGACGTAGGGTGTGGTAGCTATGCAGAGATGAAACGATTAGCTCAGGACAGGGAAGCATGGAGATCTGCATCAAACCAGTCAAAAGACTGAAGACTCAAACAACAACAAATCTTTATTCTCCCTTGATTTTCAACTACCCCTAAATTTGACGACTTGATTGCATACGCCGACGGTTCCACTGGTAGATAATCTAACGACGTTTTTCCGTGACATTCATGTCATTTTATAACTTTCTTCCCTTTTCGTGGTCCGGTGAGAAGTTTAGTACCTTTGTGTCCCCTGTGCTTTCCTGTATTTTTTGTAGTTATTTCCCGTCATATTATGTCTCTTTGTGTTTTCCGCTCAATAATGTCTTGCTATTACCCAATTGACGACTGTCTAATTGTTTGTGGTGTTTCACTGCCCAACACACGAGCAGTAGGGCCTACCCGTCTAGCCATTGGGCAGAGCTAACGTGTGCCCAGAAACATAATAATAATAATAATAAAGTCTTGTCTAGTTAGTTATTGAGGTTTCAAGGAACTATGATGTAATCTGCCCCTAGTCTAGTCTCTGTGTCTACGGCTATGAACACGCAACGTGAACAGCCAGCATCAACACTTAGCACATTCGTATTACATTGCTGGTCGGTTGCACATAATAACGCGAGCTTATAACCTGGTGTGGCCTTGTCATAAGAAAATAGTCTCTATTCTGTGTCTACGGCTATGAACACGCGACGTGGACAGCACCTTCTCTGTATCTGCGGCCAATTTATTTATTTTTCTGGTACTGTTTTCTTTCTTGATATTCTACATATATAGTCAGGTGAAAATTGAAGAATTCAATTTTTGGAATTAATCTGAATACAACTCATATTATCTTCAATATTTGTGTTGGAATAAAATAAATGAAAAAATCCACAGCCTGCTTCCAGTCACCGATCGGGTCAGGAATGGAATGAATGGAGCCCCCATCTAGCGGCGAGGATATGAACTGTGCCGGCTGCCGAAGCCTGTCGCACTCCTCTGGGGCAATGATTACATGAATGACAGATGAAATGAAATGATAGTGGAGAGTGTTGCTGGAATGAAATTTTGACAGGGAAAACCGGAGTACCCGGAGAAAAACCTGTCTGCCTCCGTTTTGTCCAGCACAGATCTCACATGGAGTGACCGGGATTTGAACCACGGACCCAGCGGTGAGAGGCCGGCGTGCTGCCGGAAGTAATCTGAATATAACTCATATTATCTTCAATATTTGTGTTGTAATAAAATAAATAATAGTTTTAAAACAAACACAGCAAGAACACACATGTATTCAATCCCATGAATGATAAGCAACTAAATAAACTTCATCATTCCATATTAGTACTGTGCCCTTTTTCCAATAGTCCATATTTTGGGTCCAAGGCACATGTTTAAAGCGTAGGCAATATTTGAATCCCTCGCAGACGTCCTTCGAGAAGCCGATGGAAGGTTACTGCAGGTCTGGTGATGCACGCTACGTCATTTTCGATTAATTACTTCCCGATGTTCTTCGAACTTGGGAGTTATACCATATTACTGGCACAATAAATTGAAGAAGAATGCACTATATCGCAAGGAAATCGGTCCACTGGAAGCCGAGATATCGGCAAGTATGTGTTTGATATTTTCTACCGCTGTGACGTCAATAGATCTTTCTGGAAGCGCTGAGCGAGTATAAATTTAGGTCCCGATCACTTCACGTTATACGCCACGCTACAGACGCTACAGTGCATGGTCACTCTACGCAACGTTACTATCTTCGTTAATATATTGAAACTTACCAACTGTTATGTCTCCCACAAATCCAACCCCTCGTCCTCGTCTTGGGAGATGGGCAACGTAATTAAGTAGGGGATTGCCTGTAGGGGTGAAGTACAGTGGGAACTTTGTGTGCCTCAAGACCGCTACGGTAGCTGTGAAGGCCCTACAGGAACCCTGAAGAAATTACGGCTAACGGGGCTCTGGTGAAACAACTGCTGCCTTGTAGTTTGGAGTTGGTTCTTCAAAGGCTAAGGGAAGAAACCGTGACAGAAAATCAGCCTGGTGCCTCAGGCTTAAGGTGGCAGCCCCTCCAAGGCACTCGGAGGCAGTGGGTTAATCACTCGCTCCTCTTAAATAAACTGATTACGGAAACTGAAGCGAAATTACAAAACCGGACGGATAACCTGATGACGACTTTTGGCATGAAGAGGACTACGAACATCTGTTTCTGGAATGTGAGGACCTTGATGGAGAAAACCAGACTGAAACAAGTGACACGGGAGATGAAGAACTATGGGCTGGATATCCTAGGATTGAGTGAAGTGAGGTGGCCAGGATTTGGTGAAATACTGACAACAGATGGAATTACATTTCTCTATTCTGGGGGCGATGATGAAGAACGCAGGGATGGAGTGGGGTTGCTGCTCAACAGAAATGCAAAGAGAAGCCTTATGGAGTGGAAGCCAATTTCTAGTAGGCTCATGTTTGCTAGGTTCAAGACAAAGATCAGGAATGTGATCATCATCCAATGCTATGCGCCTACAGAACATTCGGAGCCAGAGAAGAAGGAAGAATTCTACCAAATGCTGCGAGATGTCACAAGACAAACAAGTAAGAAGGACATTCTCATTGTTATGGGAGACTTCAACGCGAAGGTGGGCTCAAACAAAGAGGGGTTGGAGCAGATCATGGGTAAACATGGCCTTGGTGAGATGAATGACAATGGGGAGAAATTTACGGAATATTGCGCCAGTCAGGATTTGGTGATGGGTGGCACGGTATTTCCTCATAGGCGGTGCCACAAGATCACCTGGGTGTCTCCTGATCAAGTCACAAAATCAAATTGATCACATCGCGGTGAGCAGGAGGTTCAGAAGAAGCTTGGAAGATGTTACAAACAAGAGAGGAGCGGACGTTGGTAGTGACCATCATCTTGTGGTTGCCTACTTCCGCATCAAGATCGTCGCAGTCCGCCGAAAGTTTAACACTCGGCACAACAAGTTTGATGTGGGCAAGCTTAAGAACCAGCAGGGATTGGACCAATTTAAACTGGAGCTCAGAAATAAATTCCAGGTGTTGGACTCCGAGACAGAGAAGGACGTGGAGACTGTGTGGAGCGAGGTAAAGAATATCTTCGTGGAAACCAGTGAGATGCAGCTCGGGTACAAGAACTACCTGCGGAAAGAATGGATATCCGATCAGACCTGTGACAAGATAAATTATAGGAAGGAGATTAAGGCCAAGCTCAACACCTGCAAGACTAGACAGCAGAAGGCTCTCACACAAGCAAAGTATTCAACAGCAAACAGGGAGGTAAAGAGGAGTGTACGGAAGGATCATAGGAGGTGGATTGATGAGCAGGCAGAGAAAGCAGAAGAAGCGGCAAGAAGGGGGGGACGTTAAGGAGCTCTATGGCATCACAATGATGCTTTCGAAGAAAGGTTTTAATAAAACTAGGCCTGTGAAGAGCAAGACGGGCGAGATCCTCACGACGTGTGAACAGCAGCTGACAAGATGGAGAGAACACTTTGCGGAGGTTCTTAATAAAGATAGAGGACCAGAAAGTAAGCAGCGAGGAGAAGATGAAGAGGAAGCAGAAAGTGACCCAAGCATCAGCCTCGACTTCCCAACTCGGGGCGAAATACGGACAGCGTTGAAGCAGATGAAATGCGGGAAGGCACCAGGTCTGGATAATATCCCAGCGGAAGTACTGAAAGCAGAGCTGGATATTACGATCGATCTGCTGCACCCGCTGTTGGAGAAGATCTGGAAGGAGGAGAATATACCAACCGACTGGAAGAAGGGGTTGATAGTCAAGTTGCCGAAGAAAGGGGACACCACAAACTGTAACAACTGGAGGGGTATCACCTTGCTGTCCATTCGTAGCAAAGTGCTGGCGAGAGTCATCCTGAATCGTATAAAAGACTGCGTAGAAAAAAGGCTTCGGAAGGAACAGACTGGATTTCGACAACATCGCAGCTGTGTGGAACTCATCAACACCCTCCGAATCATCCTGGAGCAGAGTGTGGAGTGGCGGAATACCCTTTACCTCACATTTGTTGACTTCGAGAAAGCCTTCGACTCCGTAAATCAAAGACCCTCGAGGAATATAAAATTCCAAAAAAGATCATCAGAATCATGGAAGAGATGTACGAAGGGTATGAGTGCCAGGTTCTTCACGAAGGCAAATTAACAGAAAAGATAAAGGTCAGTTCCGGAGTAAGACTGGGGTGTGTCCTTTCCCCCACTCTGTTCCTGTTGGTCCTGGATAGTGTGATGAAGAAGGTAATGGGAGGACGGAAGAGGGGTATTCAATGGGGTATAAATGACAGGCTTGAAGATCTGGATTTCGCAGACGACATTTGTCTTATGGCACAACGGTACCGAGACATAGAAGATAAGCTGGGGAGGTTGCAGAGAGAAGCAGAACATGCAGGACTGATGTTCAACACCAACAAGACCAAAGAGATGAGGATAAATTCTGACATCACGACTAGTTTGACAGTCAACGGAAAGGACATTGAGCGAGTTGAGTCCTTCCTCTACCTTGGAAGTACATCACGACTAGTTTGACAGTCAACGGAAAGGACATTGAGCGAGTTGAGTCCTTCCTCTACCTTGGAAGTATAGTCACAAATGATAGGGGAGCAGAGGAAGATGTTCGAAGCCGTATCAGGAAGGCAAATTGTGCCTTTGTCCAGCTCTACCCCATCTGGAGAAATAGAAACATTTCCAGGAAGACCAAGCTCCGCCTTTTCAATAGCAACGTAAAGTCGATTCTTCTCTACGGCTGTGAAACATGGAAACTCACAAAACCGATCAACAACCAGCTACAGGTGTTCATTAACAGATGTCTGCGTCGCATCATGAATGTGAGGTGGCCGGACATAATCTCAAATGAAGATCTTTGGACCATCACCAATCAACAACCGATTAGCATCCAGATCAAGGAGAGGAAATGGCGATGGATTGGTCACACACTAAGGAAGCCGGACGGAGCTATTGAGAGGGCGGCGCTAGACTGGAATCCGCAAGGCGCCAGGAAGCGAGGTCGACCTAAGAAGACCTGGAAGAGGACGATCGAAAATGAAATTGCAGAGGTGGACAAGAACTGGAGTCAAGTGAAGAGAATGGCCAGGAACCGTACTGCGTGGAGAAATTTCGCCAAGGCCCTATGCTCCGGAAGGAGCGGCAGGAATTAAGTGAAGTAAGTGAACCAACTGTTATAATCGCTGGACCAAAGTTATGGTCATATTTTCAAGTGATAGTTTATTTTCACGAAGTGTGGACTTTGAATATATTGAAGCAACTTCAGGTGCAGTTGACACTTAGTCAGCTTTTCACTGCATTGGACATATGATAGACTTTGTCTACAAATCCACTGTTCCTTTTATGGATCAATTTGTGTTTCCAAATATCAGTGACGAGATATTTATTCTCGGTAGTTTGAAGTATCAGCCCTGACTACATCACAATGTCAGTAAGATACCAGTTTTGCAATGGTCAGAACAGGTAGCCTACGAGGGACCAGTTGTGTCTAAAGCAGTGGTTCCTAACCTTTGTCAGCTGAGACCCCCCTTTTCAGATAGGGAGTTCATCGCACCCCCTCCCTCCCCCCCCCCCCCCCTCCCCACCGCTCATCGCTTCTATAACCTCTTCGATTGACGCGGAGGGAATAGACCTAACCTAATAACACTACATAATGGAATAGGCCTATCTATTACATACTAACTTCATTTTAGCACAATACAAAGAACACACTTTTACAACAAATCCTTAAATTATTCAACAAATGTCAGTGAGAGAGTTGACACTGTTTTCTCTTGGTAAGATTCGGTTTGTTTGGTTTGATATTTGACAGAGCATAGCGGAGATCATTTGCAACATCAAGCCGACAGCGCTGCTTTGTTTCTATGACACTCAGCGTTGAAAATCCTGACTCGCATAAATATGTTTTTGAAAATGGGACAATGACACGCAATGCAAATTTGGCTATTACAGGATACACTGCAAGACAGTTTACCCAAAATTCACCCAGTCCTAATATTTTAGAATCTTCTTTTAGCTTTGATTCACACATCAAATCTATGGCTTCTTCTTGAAGCTGTGCTGGCGGTGCTTCAATGTCAATGGCAAACGAATTTCTCGTTAACATCCAGGACCATTCTTCCGACGAGATATCAGGAAAGCAGAAGTTGAACTCGTGTGCCAGGGAATCCAATTGTGACTGAATCTGCACATAAGTTTATTACAATTACGTTCATTTTCCGGCAAAACTTCATTAAGGCGGTGAGAGGATGAGAAGTTGATCAACTGAAGCCGGCGTGTCTATAACTGTTTTTCTTTTTCTTTCAGGAATGCATAATATTGGAGTTTTTGCCTTGGAGCTTTAAGTTAAAACTGTTCAAAGCTTCAAAGAAATCACAAATATATGCCAACGAGACGATAAAATTGGCATGATTTTTCTCCTTACAACACAGCAAATTCCTTATTTCACCTCCAACATCGCGGCTCCGCAGAGGTTTGTGCCGACAGTTGGCAATTACCAGCGCTTTTGAACGATTGACTTGGTGCGACAATCACTTGGAGAGATTCGAAAAATGTTTATTTTACAAAATTGTAATATTCGAGTTAAAAAAAAAACGAAAATCACTTCACCCCCCCCCCCCTTGATAAAGCCCCACGCCCCCCTAGGGGGGCGCGCCCCCCAGGTTGGGAACCCCTGGTCTAAAGCAATCTGGAAGGTGCATAACCTTACCCATAGGAATATTTATAATACGAACTTCCGAATCTGCACCATCTGCGTATAAGATTGTAAGAGTATCGAAACCAGATTGCATGACTCGCAGCTGCATCGCGAGTACAACTGACTTAACATCATGGATCCAATGGATCACATTCTCATTTATCATACTTTGAATACGAACAGTCTAGTTCGACGATTGTATTTCACGCCAGCTACAGAAATGACAGCCATGAGCTGTTAAACTAACTGCGGGTAGTAATGGAGGCCGATACAAGGATTTACTGACGATTCCAATGAGACTGACGAATGGAGACATTCTGGGAAAGACATTCTGGGAAAAGGAGATATTATGGAGCCGACCAGAAGATCAACGTCTACTAGAACTTCGTCTATGTAAGCTACATTTGGAATATGTCTTATAGTTTGACGCGTTCTAACTACGTAAAAAAAAAAAAATTAAATTAACACCAACTAACGTGGAAAATATGTGCTACCCTTTTAAGCCCCCAGAGGGTTTGCCTTAGAGAGAAACTACCAGACATTAAATCTAAGTGATAGAAAACACCAAGTCAGATTTACTTATAATATATTCATCAATCTATTTAAAAAAACAAATAACATGAGAAGGTCTTAAGCTACAAACCAATAATAATTTTAGAAAAGAGGAACCCCAAAATCATTTAAAAAAACATTACCTATTTCGAAGACATATATATATATATATATATATATATATCATCTCAGTTGATATTAATTATTCGACATCTATTCATGAATACGTAGGACAAGTAGTACAATGACTAAACATGACGGTCATCAAGAGCTATCACTTAAACCTCAAGAAAATATTTTAAATCATTCCCAATCACAAGGGACCTAGAAGTCAACACGACTGTCGTGATCGAAATCCCAAGATGGAGTCCCAAATATCAGATGTTCTCTCAAAATACCAGGTTAATAATTCATAACCCCAAAACAAAGAGATAAAGGTTATCTAGCCAACGGAGGCCTAAGAAAGTAAATACATCATAGAGATGTTTCACACAGACTCTTAAGGAGCAGGGGGGGGGGACGACAAATAAAACCAAAACGTTAAGATAAAAATTAATAAAACTGCTTCGAATCAAAACAAGAGGTTCGCTGTTAGACGATAGATGAGAATCTACATCAACTTAGAAAATAAAACCATTCAATATATAACACAAAGAGCTTGGAAGACAAGGTAGTTATTTGCAAAGATCAGTATATCAAGACACTCACATGAAAAATCCAACTTTTACGCATCACACCACAACTTAGCCCATGTGCTCAGAACCCAAACATAGTACGACAAGGTACGAAACTCCAAGAGATTAAATGTTAGGTTATCCAAACGCATCTCACATTCATGCCAACCTCACGGCACATGACATGCAATATAAGAGTTCTTGACTCTTTTGACCAAAATCAAAATAAACTAAAAATAGCAAGAAGTGAAAATCCACAGCCTGCTTCCAGTCTCCGACCGGGTCAGGAATGGAATGAATGAAGCCCCTATCTAGCGGCGAGGATATGAACTGTGCCGGCTGCCGAGGCCTGACGCACTCCTCTGGGGCAATGATTAAATGAATGACAGATGAAATGAAATGATAGTGGAGAGTGTTGCTGGAATGAAATATTGACAGGGAAAACCGGAGTACCCGGAGAAAAACCTGTCTGCCTCCGTTTTGTCCAGCACAGATCTCACATGGAGTGACCGGGATTTGAACCACGGACCCAGCGGTGAGAGGCCGGCGTGCTGCCGCCTGAGCCACGGAGGCTCTAATAGCAAGAAGTAAGACCCTTATATTACCAAACGCATACCAACATATAAACACAGATCCATTCACACGACATTTCATACATACTGATCTTATTCAAGAACGACTTGTCAACCATTACATTGCAAGGACGTACCTTATCCTGTCGGCCACGATCACAAAATCATATTTTAAAATGTAACATGCTTAAAAATAAAACGTGACTCTTCCAAGACGTCAGTATAACTGTTTCCATCCGATGGTAGTGGAAAAATAAGCATATCTCTGCCCAAGCCCGAAGGCTGGCTTCAGAATAGGTTCCCGCCACGAAAACTACATCCTCGTTCTTCGATGATAAGATAGGTAATAATCCATTTTCTAACAAAGACTTGTTAGGTTTCCAAGGAGACACATTCCATAAATAATCTCAAACCCAGACGCTGATCTGTGGCAGGATGACAATCCAGCTTGCGCCATCTAGCGTAATACAAGTCCACCCAACGGAACAGCTTCACAAGAAATCCGCTAGGTAGAGCGCGAGTCCAAGAAAATACATAGCCTCCGTAAGTTTCCAAACCAGACACATAGATGGGGCGACGAGTATCTTACGCTTGAAGTAGTGTACTTCTAGCGGTACCTTCAAACGTAGATATAAATATAATTGTCACAACTCTACAATAGTCTCAAACTATTGTCTCAATGGTGGTTGAAACTTCTCGTTTACAAGAAATATCAACACTCAACTATTTTCGATTTGCGGAGGCAATTCGAGCAATCTAGGATATTGTTAGAAAGCTTTCAGTATTCAGAAACACTAATTTCAAAATATGAGTCGATGGAAAGCATCATGAGCACTTTATTTAATTTTTCTATTTTTGATCACGGTCATCAGCCGATGACGCTTCAGATTTCAAGTATTTATTTCAAAGAATGGATATTATTTTTTATCCGAGGATACGAGCTTGAATGTTTTTAGTTTTGTCCATAATTCCAGTTTGGAAAATGACAGACATAATTATAAATAATAATAATAATAATTTTTCGGAGCCTCCGTGGCTTAGGCGGCAGCACGCCGGCCTCTCACCGCTGGGTCCGTGGTTCAAATCCCGGTCACTCTATGTGAGATCTGTGCTGGACAAAACGGAGGCAGACAGGTTTTTCTCCGGGTACTCCGGTTTTCCCTGTCAAAATTTCATTCCAGCAACACTCTCCACTATCATTTCATTTCATCTGTCATTCATTTAATCATTGCCCCAGAGGAGTGCGTCAGGCCTCGGCAGCCGGCACAGTCCATATCCTCGCCGCTAGATAGGGGCTTCATTCATTCCATTCCTGATCCGGTCGGAGACTGGAAGCAGGCTGTGGATTTTCATTTTTAATAATAATTTTTCGTGAGAATAATAGTATATATATTTTCTTTGATTGATTGATAATAATAATCTCTTACACACAATAAGAATAAAGTTTTCTAACAGTTGGGATGTTAATTCAGGAAGTTTAGTACAGCCTAACTTACATTGGAATTTGTTTATCCAATGGTTAGTGATTTTACGCACGACCACATCATAGACGACGACATCATGATTTTTCAATCATTTTACGATTGCATTAAAGTGATGGATATATTTTGAGACGCGGAAGGCCATCAGAGGATTAAAGAAACCTGTATAAAATAGGGTTCGTTTGAGATTATATTAATAATGGTTAGATGGTGACGTCACATTTTGACGCTTTGTGAACAGGATAGACACGTTTTAGGAATAATGCAGATTACTGTGAGGTTGAATTTATTGTAAAGTTTATGGGAGGAGCACTAGAGCTTCCTGTTGAAAACAAGCTGCGGCTTGTCAAAAGCAAGTGATGAAAATAATAATTGAAAAATATTATGTGATGTTAAGAGTGAATTTTGGTCATGCAGTCCCCGTGTGGGTGCGGGATAGAATACACCCACGGTATGCCCTGCCTGTCGTAGGAGGCGACTAATAGGGCCGACATGGCCGAATAATTTGCCAGTTTTTGATTTGCTCAGACCCCCTGCGGATGGGGAGGGCAGAATTCATCCACGGTATCCCCTGCCTGTCGTAAAAGGCGACTTAGAGGGGGCCTTATAAAGGTCGATTTTGGTTTTCTGGTCCCAGCTCTGGTTTGACCAATAGAAACAAACATGCATGCTGTTAGGGGAAGGGCCACCAGCTTGGCCATCTGGCCAGAAAGCCTAGACGGTATGCCCCATCCCGTCAGGTGGGTGCGCCATGTACTAGAATCCGCCTTACAACGAAGGTCCCTGCATGGCCGAATACTGGAGCTGCATAAATCCTGTGCATGCCGAGGGGGAAGTGCCTGTTCGAGGCACTGGGACCCCGGGCAATATCTGCTATGCCAGGTAGGTATTGCCTTGGCTGGGTGGCGCCCACAGTGATAGCCCCCGTTCGGAGTGGGCAGTATTCGGGGAGGATTTCGTCCGGGATGCCATCAAAGCGATCACGGACACCTGTACAGGGTGGCACCCTTAAAAAGCCGTCTCTTGAGTGTTGAGCTAATCCCTAGGTGTATACGCCTTGGGATGAAGCCTTTAATAGAAGATTCCCCGCTGATAAGTCTCCTCGCTACCTGGTAGCTACGAGGACTGACGGGGGCGATTTTAAACTAGTAAAATCAATAATTTTTTCTGAGGAAATCGAGGGGAAATTTGGGGACCTAAGCGGGATTTCCAAGCTCCGGAACGGTCAGCTGCTGCTGCACACCGTTGATCGGAAGCAAACCGAAGCGTTGCTGGAATGCACGCAATTCGGCGAAATTCCCGTAAAGGTCTCAAAACACGAAACGCTGAATGAGGTCCGAGGAGTTATTTTCCATCGTGACCTCATTTTAAATAGCGATGCGGAATTGTTGCGGGATCTGGGGAAGAGAGGCGTCACCAAGATTAGGCGCATCACCCGAAAGATTGGAGAGGACAGCGTCGATACCGGCGCTTTTATTCTCCATTTTGAGGGTGATGTAGTACCTAAGCAGGTGAAGGTGGGTAGATTATAGGCTAAGGAATAACCCACCCACCAAGGGAAGATGATTAAGAAAAGGAAGTAGGTTTTGGATTGGAGAAAAAGGATAGAAAAATAGGAGGAGAGTCCCACAAAAGTTATGAATTTGACTTTCAATACATTTAGAAGCGGTTGCCACCGAAAGTCCGCTTTCGGATACCTAAAATGAGTAAGGACTTGGTCTAAGCTGACGAGAAACACCGATAGAACTTGGGCGGATTGCAACAGAGTGGCTTTTGTATAATCCCTCTCAAGCATATATAAAACTACTATGGGGAAGAGTGATGGTCTGGCAAGACTGAGAGGAACAAATTTACTGTATGTCTTCTCAAAGAAATTGGGTTTTTCAAAATAATTCGAAGAATGCCAATGATTTAACTCAGGTTTGGTATTTTCAATTTCCAAAATTATGGAGTTCCTGTAAGGGCGACCAAGTGTCTCTAAGAAGGAAAATGATAAAGGATTATGCCTTATGGAATAATCTTGGTAAATGAACCAATGGTTGCATTGGAAAATGGCTAACCTTTTACTCAGCGAGGAGCCGGCTAAAAGTTTAGACAAAAAGAAACACTTATCTTTTAGAAAACTGACCATAAGTTTCGGAGAGGATCTCCACAAGCAGGTAGCTGGCGTAGCGAGCTTTACTTGCCTTACTGGCCAATTAGAATTAGCTATTAAAGCTAAAAGAATCTTTAGTGAGGTTACTGCTAAGAGTTCTTGCTCAAATGCAACGAGTGGTGAAAGCCCTATTAATGGTTTTAATAGCAGCAAGTAGGGAGAGCCAAGGAGGACAGGATCTTGCTTACCCGTTGTATTAGAAAAATGAAAAAGCAAAAAAGAAACTCTTAATTTATTTAACAAATTAGAGGAAGTTGATATCTTTAACAATTAAATATGCTTCAATCTTATTAACAATTTGGGGTCGCAGACCTCCGACAACATGTAGAAATTGCTCCAGGCAAATAATAATTTTTAAGGTTTTAAACCTGGTACTAAAATCTTGGTAAGATTTTTAAAAATGCAATGAAATGATTAAAGTTTAAACATTAAATTGAGTACAAGGAGTGTACTATAGGAAATTTCTGAACGAATATTCTAGAGAGAATAACAACTTCAAAAATAACAATAAGGAAAACATAAAGAATAAAATAGAAGTTCCTACAACTTCTTATATTTAAACAGAATTACTTTATGAGAATTATACAAAAGAGGGCAGGTCACTTACTGTGAAACCTGAAGAGATAATCAAAAGGAAGGTTCTCGACCTCCTATATTTTAGATAGGAATCACGAGCCAAATGGGGCAGTTTCCATTTAGTGAGACCTAAAAAATAACTCACACAAGAGTTGAAAGAATTGTTTTCCCTGATTTGAAGGGAGAAACAATGTAAGTTTGAAACGTGTATAAAACACGTAATTATACAGCAATTACTTAATGATAAACTAGCAAAATGGAAGGGCACTTCACAGAGTGACACCTTATTGAAACAGACCTGAATTTAAAGTTTATTACAGATTGTTAGTAAGAGGTTTAGGAAAGAGAAATAGGGATGGAGGAAAAATGTTCATGGCCGTGTTTAATATAACCGGACGATCGCGACGCGGTAGAAACGTGGAGCAAGCACTGATTATCACTGTAGTCTATAAAGATGGATGCAAAGTTCACTATAGAAACACTGAAGTTTATGAGAAAGAAAGTTATTGCAATTATGGAAATAACTGATTGCACTATATAGGTGAGAGTCTATTTCTTGAAAAAGTTGTGATTTACAATTAAATGCGCCATAGAATGTTCCAACGGGGGAAGAAAGTTCGCTATTGCAGTAATTTAAGGAAGATTCCTCATTTTTACTAGTATTTTCACAAGTGCGTGGACAATACTTGACGGCAAGACTCGCAGATAGAGTACAAGATCTCGAAGGTTCCAGAACGACCTTAGCAGAAAATGGGGTTGAGAAAATCCAACGGAGGAACTAGCTTTATAATTATAGACAGCGGGTATTAGATAATATCCCACGTAGCGAGAGGATTTCTCATTTGAATAGCTTAAGAAAAGCTCTTTTTTAGTAAGGTTGGCTTATACAAGCAAAAGCTCAACATGGCAAATCCCACGAAGAATGTTTTTTGCCCCAAAATAAATACTTTCACACTGTCTATAAAAGTATCATTAAAAGCACGTGGAAGTTAAAACCTTGAAGATGAGGTTAAAACTTTTAAAATGGTACTTATCTTGATTTCATGTTGAAGGCGAAGTTCTGTATGACGATAATTACTTTGCCAACATGGCGTAGAAGAGAGTATGCCTCTTGGTTTGAGGAGGCTAGCTCGAGTGGAGCTTTGACTGATCGAGTCAACTGCCGACTGAGAAGTGAGAGCTGCTCAACGGAGCACGGAGGGACCGAGGAAAGGGAAAAGAGTGGGGGGTAGGAGACAAAAGGAGAACATATAAGTATTGCCAATATTATAACAAAAAAATGATCTCTTGCTGAGCTGGTCTTCAAAGAGTTGATAACAGTTGATACTAGCGCAGCATGGTGAGTAAAGAAGTGGACGTAGTCCTCTTGCTCAAGGAGAAAATAGCTGGCGATGGTAACAGGATCTGGTGGCCAAATGGATAAGTAAGTCCTCTAGCACCAGGAAGAATTGAGGAGCTTCTGAGATTCGCTGCGAGATGACGCTAGGTGGGTCACAGAAGTTATATATCTAGAACAGACTTATGAAGACATAAGAGATATGCCCAACAAGGAGAAAACAGATGATCACTGTTGGTGTTTGACAAAGAGGAAGGAAGAAATGAACATGCAAAGAGCAATAAAAATTATATCTCAGGTACCGTGTATTCAAAGAATACACCAGAAGGTCACATCGTACCACTGCGATGTTCGACCGTACATCCCTCCACCTATGCGCTGCTATCAATGCCAGAAATTCGGGCATATTTCCGCCAGGTGCACTGCCAAGGCCGTGTGTAGAGAGTGTGGCAAGGGGACACATGAGGGTGAGAGGTGTACGCCTCCCCCGATTTGTCCTAACTGCCAAGGAAGCCACTCTCCACGATCGAAGCAGTGCCCTGAGTTCTGTAAGGAAGCAAAAATTCAAGAAATAAGAACACTTGATAGGCTTTCATATCACGACGCTCGCAAGAGGTACCGTGATATGAATGCCCCCGAATTTCGAGTATCGTTTGCAACTGCAACGACGCCCTCATTCACCCCTGCCGCATCTTTACCGAGTGTAGTAACCTCGACGCCCGTATTTTCAGCAGTATTAAAATCACCCCCCGCTGCACCAGCGAAAAATGTCACCCCGAAGGAGGTACAACAACCTTCTTCGGCCCAGCAAAAGAAGGCGCCGGTTATACCATCTAAACCGGCGCAATCGGAGAAGAAGTCATCTTCTTCTCCGAAACGATCGGCGAACAAGTCTTCCCCGGTTAAAGGGGGAAAGAAGACTTTGCCGACCAGGGCTGGTCCTTCTTCCAGCCCACCTAATACGAAAAATATAGGGGAGAAGAGGGAGACGGTTCGTCGCCGTCTCTCTCGCCCTCCTGCTGACGGGGTGGCTACTGTCTCTGCTGGCCTTTCCGCTCCCACTACCACCAAGGGAGCGAAGCCTGCTGAAGCCAAGCCCGTCCGTATGGAGGAACTCCCCTAAAGAAAAGAAAATAGATCGGCGGAGGAGAGGGGAACGGTTCAGCGCCGTTTCTCTTCCTCTCCTAAAGGCAGGGCTGCTCACGTATCTGCTGGCCATCCCGCTCCCACCACTACCAGTGGAGTGGTGCCAGCAGGAGCGACCTTGTTTTATAAGGACCCGGCGTCTGTGGGGAAGGGACCATCTACTTCCCCAAACACACGTTGGCGCCGATCCAAGAAGAAATCTCTTCGGGACGTGTCGGGGACAGACACCCAGTCTTCGGACCGGGAGAAAGTCCCTCGACACCGCTCTCGCTCTTCTCCAAGAGCGAGACTCGTGAGGTCCGACGACGACCGCGCGCAACCCAAGAGAGCGCCCGCTCCATTTTCTTCGTCTTCGGAAGGAGATGTGGAGATTGAGGTGTGCTCTCCTGCCCCATCATCTCCAACTAGAGATGGGGAAGGGTGGCAAACGGTCAAGCATAAGTAGACGACTATCTTCTACTTAAGTCCACACAACGGCACTATTACAATGGAACTGTAATAGCTATTCTGTTCATCTCGCTGAGTTACGACAATTAATATCTTCGTTTTCGGCAACCATTGTCTGTCTTCAGGAATCCAGGTTTCGTCCTGGACATGAGACAACAATGCGTCACTTCAAACTCTTCTCTAAAGACCGGGTGGACGGAGCCGTGGCCGCTGGTGGCGACTGCACTCTCGTCCACTCTAGCCTCTTTAGTGAAGAGGTGCCGTTGCGTACTCAGCTAGAGGCAGTTGCAGTTCGTACTTCGTTGCCAGTAATGGCAACAGTATCTAACGTGTACATCCCGCCTGATTCTCAGCCAGATTACGACCAGCTGGTGGATCTAGTCTCTCAGCTCCCCCCTCCTTCCCTCCTTCTGGGAGATGTTAATGCCCACAACACCATCTGGGGCTCCGCTACCACTAGCGGTAAAGGGAGAGATTTTGAGAGGCTGATCAGGCGGCTGGACCTGTGTCTGTTGAACACAGGGGAGCCTACGCACTTCTCTATTGCACACGGTACTTATTCAAGTATCGATATTACCCTGTGCAGTCGTACGCTGGTTCCCCTGCTACAGTGGGGTGTACACGATGACCTTTGTAATAGTGACCATTTTCCAATTATCGTTACTCTTCCGAACCAGAGAGCCATCGAGTTACCAAGTCGATGGCTTCTCCGTCGGGCTGATTGGCCAACTTTCACGGCACGTGCGGTGTTTGCCGAAGATACCTTTGGGAGTGTCGACGATCATACCTTTCACATAACGAATGGTATTTTGGCTGCTGCTGAGGAAACAGTACCTTCCTCATCCGGCAACTCACGCCGGAAGCTTGTCCCTTGGTGGACAGCCGAGATTGCAGCAGCCATTAAAGATCGTCGGCGTGCTTTCAAGTGCTATCGGAGGCAAAACACTATGGCCAACCTTATCACCTTCAGAAGGATGCGTGCTAGAGCCCGATATCTGATTCGGGAGAGTAAGAAAACGACATGGGAAAAGTATGTGTCGTCTATGATGGCGCATACTCCTTCATCTCAAGTGTGGACTAAGCTTCGTCGGATCTCCGGACTCCCGACATCACTGTCGATACCCGGAGTGTCCATCAATTGAGTCATCATCACGGACCATCTCGCCATTGCCAACAGCATTGGCTCGCACTTCTCCGATGTATCCTGCTCCGGGAGTTACGATCCTACATTTCTGACTGAAGCGGGAGGCAGAGACTCACCCCTTGTCCTTTGCCACTGCTGCTTCGGAATCCTATAATGTACCATTCTCTGAATGGGAACTGCGCAGTGCGCCTTCATTGTGCAGGGATACGGCTCCTGGACCGGATAACATACATAATCAAATGTTAAAACATCTGTGCGAATCCAGTATTAAAAAAACTGTTGATCCTCTTCAATCGTATATGGGGGAGTTTCCATCTCAATGGCGAGAGGGGATCGTGATACCGATTCCTAAGGCTGGAAAGGATCCCAAGTTTGTAAGCAGCTATAGGCCCATTTGTTTGACAAATGGCCTATGTAAGCTGCTCGAAAAGATGGTGAACCGTCGACTGGTGTGGTTCTTGGAGGATAAAGGTCTCCTGTCTGAGTACCAATGTGGATTTCGCTCTCATAGGTCCACCACTGACCATCTGGTGCGACTTGAGAGCGCCATACAGGAGGCTTTTTTTTTTCGAAAGCAGCACCTAGTCACGGTTTTCTTTGACCTCGAGAAAGCCTACGACACCACATGGCGCTACGGGATCCTTTCCACCCTTCACAAGTGGGGACTCCGTGGTAACTTACCGACTTTCATTGCGAATTTCATGTCCTTCCGACTCTTCCGTGTAAGGGTCGGTAGGACATTATCGCAATACTATATCCAAGAAAATGGAGTTCCTCAGGGTTCAGTGCTGAGTGTCACCTTGTTCGCGATTGCCATTAATGGCATTGTTGCCGCCGCCGGGTCCGCGGTATTTCCATCGCTGTATGTAGACGATTTAGCTCTGCATTACAGCTCTGGAAGTATGGCAGTCGTGGAACGGCAATTGCAGCTAGCTATCAACCGGGTCGACAGGTGGGCTCACGACCGGGGTTTTCGTTTTTCAGCAGCGAAAACCTCCGTCGACCATTTTTGTCGGCTACGGAGGCTACATTTACACCCGGAACTACATCTCAGGGATGCTGCGTTGCCGTTGGTTGACAGTTATCGCTTCCTGGGGCTCCATTTTGACAGCAAGTTAACGTGGCAGCACCATATACGGCAATTGAAAATGACATGTCTCAGGAAACTGAACATGCTCAAGTTTCTTGGTGGCACTACGTGGGGGGCTGACAGTGCGGTGCTGCTACGGATCTACCAAGCTCTCGTCCTGTCCCGGCTAGCCTATGGTTCTGCGGCATACGGTTCAGCAAGGCCGGCAACCTTGAAAATGCTGGACAGTATCCACCATAGTGGCGTTAGGCTGGCTACCGGTGCCTTCCGGACCAGCCCGATACCCAGCCTACTCGCCGAATCGGGTGTTCCACCTTTAAATTATAGACGCCAACATATGCTTTTAACATATGCTGCCAATGTGCGTCAAATGCCGCAACACCCGACCTATCAAGCTCTCTTCGGTACCCAAAATCACCAGGGGTACGCCAACCGGGCTCGTGCCACTCGGCCGGTTGGTATTAGACTTGATAGCTCGTGTACTGAAATAGGAGTGGCTGTAGGTCCCTGTATGATCCGGACATCTAGCGAGGTGCCTCCGTGGCAAGTCCCGCGTCCGGAAATTCGGTTAGACCTTCACCAAGGTCCTAAAGTGAACACGGATGCGACCATTTACCGGAGGCAGTTCCACAGCATAGTTCACCAATTTCCGGACGCTGGCATTCTATACACGGATGGTTCGAAGGTGGACGAGAAAGTGGGTTGTGCTTACGTTATTGACGGTGCAAATAACAAGATCTCTTTGCCAGAGGCCTGTAGTGTGTTTACTGCGGAGCTCGTTGCCATCTATGAAGCTCTGCAGTTTGCACTACAGGATGCGCGAATCCACTTTCTCGTGTGTACCGACTCTTTGAGTTCGTTGCAGTCAATTGCTACGTGTTTCCCGCAACACCCCCTAGTGCAGCGAATCCACGACCTACTAGCCGGGCTCTGCCACGCTGACACTCGAATCACCTTTCTGTGGCTTCCAAGCCACATGGGAATTGCGGGAAATGAGTTAGCAGATCAAGCTGCAAAAGAGGCGGTATCACTACCACCTCGACCAATGGAGGTACCCGCTAGAGATATTCGCTCTCAGTTACGCCTACAAGTTCTGGCTTTTTGGGAGAGTCAGTAGCTAGCTGACCCACTGCCCAGTAAACTGAGAGCGATCAAGGGAACTACTCGCGTGTGGCGGAGCTCCTTCCGGGCCCGGAGAGAGTCCGTCATTTTGTGTAGGCTAAGGATAGGTCATACAAGATCCACCCACTCGTACCTAATGAGAAGGGAAGACCCCCTCACTTTGTACCTGTGGAGCCGTATTCACCGTGGCCCACATTTTCACCGAGTGTGTGGATCTTGCTGACTTACGAAGAAACCTTGGTTTGCAGACGACACTCAAACTTATATTAGCCGATGACGCGGTGGCTGCTGATCGCGTTATCCGCTTTATAAGTGAGAGTGGGTTAGGGCCAGCAATCTAAATTTTCCAGTGAACATTGACTCAACGACTTGTTCGTTTTTGAATGATAATGTTTTGTTTTTCCCGTAATTTTTGTTTATTTTTATAATTTTTATTTTTTATTTAATTGTTTGTTTTTGTTTTATTAATTTTTGGTCTTTTTAAATTTAGATGTCCACCTCAAAATTTTAAATTCAATTCAAAATGTGTATTCTTTAATCTGTGTTAAGAGGGGCAGATGACCTCGTAGTTCCGCCCCTTAAAACAACAATAACTAACTAACTAACTTGGTCATGCAGTAGTGAAAATATGATCACGCGAATGAATAATGATGTTATATGAAGCGTCAACCACAGGATTGGTTAGACAGCTTATGTGTAAATAAAAGTAAAAAAATATGTTGTTGAAGGGAAAAAAAGGTATAATTACCAATAATTACAATCTTGTTGAGGGAAGATACCCAATGGTTATGAAATTAAATCACAGTTAAAATGTCTGTTAAGATTTCCTCGTGTCGTACCGAAATTACCCTTGAATTTGTCAAACCGATGTTGTGATTAACAAGTTTTTAGATTTTACGATGCCTTACCGTTCCGTCAGAAACAATAAAATTGTAATCCAGAAGCAGCCGAACGCACAAATATAACAGGGCAAGTGCTTAAGTAGCCCAGGCAAATTGGCCCAAAAAAGGCCGTGCTTCCCGAAAAATCTCCAAAGCTGGAATGTGTTTTAATACCTTTTGGGGGTCCCAAATAAGAGTCCTGTGAGTTTGCGACGGTTTCTGACTTCAGCTTAATTTTTGGGAGGCACAAAACCGCGAATTTTCACACTTTTTCAAGTCTTTTGCTTATAACGTCTAAACGACGCATTCTACAGCAAAGATTCTTCGTAACGTTTTTAAAGAACATTAAATTCTGCGTCGAATGGTTTTTAGTCCGTCTAAATCAGCCCAGTCGTTAAGCCGTAATCGATTTCTGAATGTGGGCCATTTTTACCAACTTGGTTAAAAAGTTGATTCTTTGTTTAGGTTTTCGCTTAAAACTCATAAACGACGCATCCTATGGAAAATTATATTAAAGATTTTTAAGTGCATTAAATTCTTCTTCGAATGGTTTTTAGTTTGTCGAAATCGGCCCAGCCGTTTAGCCGCAATCGTTTTTGTTAGTTGGTCCATTTATACCATCTCTCATGTCTCATGTAATTTTCTTTTCCAATCGTACAGTTTTCGAAATGGCAAAGGAGAAAATCCGGGTTGGCCCGGTTCCCGCAGTCCCTATCAGTCCGGACATGATTTTCAGCCGCATTCCATTTCACACGAAATCCCACCTTCTGCTTGAATCGTACTTTGAATTCGAATTGGCTCTGTACGCACTCTCACTGTTTGATGATGACGGCATGATGCTGAAGAGTAGAAAATCAGAACTGTACAAGCTATTCACTCCAATCAAAGTAATCTCACTGTGAATGCCGACTACGTAGTGGATGGTGGTTTCCTCCTGCACAGAGTTGTGTGGAACAGCGGAGAACAGTTTTCCAATATCATTCAGAAGTACGTAAATTACGTGAAATCCATCTACAAGTCTGACAATATCACCATAGTTTTCGATGAGTACGCAGAGGATGTGGCCGAGAAGAGTATAAATAAAGTCAGCTGAAAGAGCGCGAAGAGCCCGTGTTATGTCATATTCGTCGGTTATATTCCAGGAAAATACCAAGGCCACAATGCCCAAAGATCGTTCCTTGTTGAATGATCACAACAAGAAACGTCTCTTATCGATGCTGACAAGCAAACTGATGGACGAGGGCATTCACGTGAAACAAGCCGTTGAAGATGCAGATTCTCTATTGTGAGCACAGCAATGGAAAGGTCTAAGGAAGGAGGTAATGTTTTCATAGTGGGAGAGGACACCGATCTGTTGGTCATGCTCACTTTTCATGTTGCTCTCTTTAAAGAGCCCATCTCCAACGTGTTCCTCATCAAACCCGGAAAACAGAACCAGGAAACTGTCGTTTACAGTCCGAGCAATTGCCAGCAGCCTGAAGACATGAGGAAGCATGCCCTGTTTCTCCGTGCCTTCACGGGGTGCGACATCACATCCTCATTTTTCCGCCAGGGGAAAATAAAATTTATCAAGAAATTCATGGCAGACCAATACCTCTTTCATCAGGCCTCTCTTTTTCTTGACCCGATCTCAACCCCTGACCAACTTCCAAATGCAGGTGTTCACATCATGAAAAACCTGTACACGGGTGGCAGCAGTAAGTCCCTCAATCAAGTGAGGTTTGACCTCTTCCAGAGGTCGCTTTCAAAAAGAATTTCAACCTGGCGTCCTTGCCTCCTGCAGAAGAGGCTGCTCGCCAGCACTCCTTCAGAGCTTATTTGCAGGTGCAGGTATGGAGGAGTAATGTACTAGATTCAGAGAGATGGGGATGGAAAATAACCACCAATGGCTTAACTCCCATCACAACGACTGATCCACCGGCTCCATAAGAACTTCTCAACTCCATGTCGTGCACATGTAAAAGAGGATGCAAAGCAGCTTGTTCCTGTAGGAAGGCAGAGGTAAAATGCACCACCATCTGCATGACCTACCAAGGGCACACATGCCTCAATTCCATCTCTGAAGACAAGGATGATATACTGGATCCCACCCAGTGTGACGAGGAGATTGATATCATCGAAGAAGAGCAAGAAATTAATCCTCATTCTCAAGATTCCAAGGATGAGGAGCTAGATGACGTGATCGGCGAAGAGCCACCGTTATCTCCTAAACGAAAAGGAAGGAAGGAAGCTTGTAGTTTAACGTGACCGTTAATCTCGCGATCATAAGCCACGGGACCTCCGTTTTACGTGGAATCCGAACCACAGGACATGGCATTTCACATCGAAAATCTCGCATGCAGTGACCGGGAATATCTCCTAAACGGCGAAAGAAATCGTCAACATGAGTACCTTATACATCTTTCACATTATGATGTTTCATGTACACAAATAATGCATCTTTCTGTACATAATTTATATCGTTATCGTTTACGTAACCATCTTATGTAAATGTATCTTAAGTATGCATCTTTTGTTACTTTCAATAAAACATTATTCATAATAATGCCTTCTTATATTTTGAAACCACATAACATCATTTAGGAGTGTCCAGGTGTAGATCCAATAGGAGGGGGGAGGCACGAATCCTAGAATTTCTGAAACCCCAGAACAATTGAAAAAATGAAAATCCACAGCCTGCTTCCAGTCTCCGACCGGGTCAGGAATGGAATGAATGAAGCCCCTATCTAACGGCGAGGATATGAACTGTGCCGGCTGCCGAGGCCTGACGCACTCCTCTGGGGCAATGATTAAATGAATGACAGATGAAATGAAATGATAGTGGAGAGTGTTGCTGGAATGAAATTTTGACAGGGAAAACCGGAGTACCCGGAGAAAAACCTGTCTGCCTCCGTTCTGTCCAGCACAGATCTCACATGGAGTGACCGGGATTTGAACCACGGACTCAGCGGTGAGAGGCCGGCGTGCTGCCGCCAGAGCCACGGAGGCTCTCCCAGAACAATTAATATATAATATTTTATTTCAAATAAGGATAAGACTAAATTTCCAAAGAGGGGCCGTGCCCCCTCCCCTCCCCGTTCCCCCTTCTGCATCCGCCCAGATGATTTTTATTCAATAAAACATCATCAAATGATTCATAATATGATCCATTCAAAGGTCTTAATTAACTTTTTAGCCAAATTGGTAAAACGTGGCCCAAATTCATAAATCGACTGCGGCTATACTACTGGGCCTATTTAGACGGACTAAAAACCATTCGACGCAGAATTTAATGTTCTTTAACAACGTTACGAAGAAACGTTTCTGTAGTATGCGTTGTTTAGAAGTTATAAGCAAAACACAGAAAAAAGTGCAAATATTTCGCAGTTTTTTGAATCCCAAAAATTAAGCAGAAGTCAGAACCCGCCGCAAACTCACAGGACTCTTATTTGGGACCCCCGAAAGGTATTAAAACTCATTCCAGCTTTGGTCGATTTTTCGGGAAGCATATGTCTAATTTGCCTGGGCTAAAGTACATACTGTAATGTCATAATTAATTAATGAACAGCCATAATAATAATAATAATAGTAATAAATGGATAATTTAAAATTTTGTGCGAGTTGCACTACTGAAATAAATAAATACAGTTTGTTCAAATAAATATTTTGAATTTAAATAAGTATTAATAATTTGTGTCGCCTCCGTAGCGTAGCGGTCAGCATGATTAACTGCCGCCCCGGAGGTCCTGGGTTCGATTCCCGGCTCTGCCACGAAATTTGAAAAGTGGTACGAGGACTGGAACGGGGTCTACTCAGCCTCGGGTGGCCCAAATGAGTAGAGGGGGTTCGATTCCCGGCTCTGCCACGAAATTTGAAAAGTGGTACGAGGACTGGAACGGGGTCTACTCAGCCTCGGGTGGCCCAAATGAGTAGAGGGGGTTCGATTCCCCCTCAGCCATCCTCGAAGTGGTTTTCCGTGGTTTCCCACTTCGTCTTCGGGAAAATGCCGGGATGGTACTTCCCCCGTAATTGAATTATGTAGAGACCACGGTGGCTATATTTGAAATTATAAGGAGAGTTATGGCTGTCATAGTTATGACGTGGGTAGTCATGACGTAAGCACGGATGACGTAAATATTATGCCAGCAGGCTACTTGAGCTGAGATTCTCAGTGACGTCAGTTTTTAGTCGAGAATGTTCCAAGATTTATGACGCAGTCGCAGGAAACGAGGAATTCGGCTGAGGAAGAAACTATGCTATTGGAGGAGAGGCATGAACCAATCAACGATAGTTTAAAGGAAGACGGAGATTGCTGAAACTATGGTATTTTTATTACTTTTGGAATGCAGAATTGTGGAAATCCATTTGCAGTAAAAGCATTGATTTGGAAATTTGGTGAAATTTATTTTCAGTTTTTGAATTTTGAAAATCCGTCATGTATTAACGAAGTTGGAACTTTTAGCGATGACGCAGTACCACGCTTTGGAAGGGATGGTAACGCCCCTCGAGAAGTTAATAAAAGGGCTTGTGCAGAAGAGAGGAGCCTCTTTCGTTCTCTGATCATTCTGAGATCTCATTCTCAGATCATCGAAGTATAATTGTGAAAGTTCTTTTCTTATACATTCATTATAGTGAGACGTCGAAGTGAACAGCAGTGAAAAGAATCGTCTTTATAACGCGTGGCGAGGCCACTATATTAACGAGATCCAAGTCAAACTAGGTGAAGTTGAAACGGACCTTAGAAAGCTTCTACAAGTTTAGCTTCGAACAGTTAGCGGTCTACGATAAGCTAATTGTATTGTGCAGTGCTACATGCAGTTATAGAGAAAAGCTGAACAATTTCGACCGATTAGTTCGAAAGATATTAGCAGTTTTATACGACTGAGAAAAGTGATTATCTCGCCACAAGAGAAGCACTTTTGTGAAGCCAGAATCAACGCAACGGCTGACGCTGCGAGTGGAATAGAAAGACTTCAGATTGCTTGGTTACAGAACGATACAGTATAATGGAGCAATTGAATACGGCAGTTTGTTCTTCTGACACTACAATCGAAGAGCAGATGGAAGGCTAAGGGCTTATTGCAATTGGGACATACTTCAACGGAGTAAGATAGCGACATGGAACTTCGCTAATTGCTATTCCACACAAGCGAACATGCGGTGAATACCATCTACACCCATGTTTCGTAATTAAAGGCTGAATACCATCGAACAGCCATAGAAACAATTTCATACTCTGAATATGAATAATTTCTTCGGAAATTTCTACAAAACTTCATGGCGATTGTCTACTGGAACTTCAGGGAATTTTTCAAGAGAGGTCAGGGATGTCCCGACTCACAAAGAAGATTATTGCCGGAAGGATGTCTATTCGTCTTCGAGGAGCAGAGCGATTCACGGAGAAGGAAGCAGTTCGATTCTCTGAGGGTGCTATTTCCTATTTCGAGGATGGAGCTCAACTTTAACGTGGTGAAATGGATCCATCAGCAGTCTTCTTTGGGGAATTTTCCTCTGGAACGTCAATCGGCAGATAAGGTAGTCGTGAACGTTTATTGTATTTGAGTTTACTAATGATGTTTGAGCAACCATTTTTCCCATATTTTTATCCTCATGTGTTTTTGCCCTATTTTCTTGTTGAGATTCTTATTCTCAGTACACCTTGATGAGTTTTGCATTTTTCGACGATTTATTAAGACATTGTTTTGTCATGGGCATAGTTAATGATTTTGGATCAGTTGAGACTGATAGTTAGAATTTTCAGTAATTAATATTTTTGTAGTCACGATTTGACTGTAAGTTAATGATTTTTAATGGCAGATTTAAATTCGGACAGCGTGTCATTTTATTAAAGTAATTCTACCCCAGTTTAATTACTTTGACCAATTTTCTGTCATCATCAAGAAGGAAGAACATTTAAATGATTTTAGAGCGTTAAAATCTCTTACGTTGTCGACGATCTTGGAAATACTAGTCGTTATTTGTATTGATTGCAACACAGACATTTATCGTCAGTTATGAATGAACATTGCATCATAGACACTTTTGTGAAGAGTAACTTTAATAATGAATTATTGAATGCATTAAAGTCAAGTACTTTTGTTAGGAGTTTTTCTCAATTAGAGATTTATATAACGATGTTTGCATTCCCCAGTCTAATTGGATTCTATTCGACTACTTTGCATTTTAGTCGCACTTTATTTGATGATAGTATGTTCATACTACATTTCTTTTAAGATGTTAATCTTAAATTTTGATAGACCAGACAGGCGTATATAAGCGTATTCACTATTAAATTTGTTTGTGATTGGCAAGTTTTGACTTCATTTCGGTTCATGAATGAAATCCACGAAGGTTAAATAGAAAAACAGTTTTGAAACAATTAATGATTATAAAAAATTTTAAGTGGAACTATGAATGTATAATCGCTAGTGCAGCGCGTGTTGAAAGTCGCTGAGGGAAGTTTTGTAAGTTATGTGAAAATTGAATGCCATATAGATTAATATATGATGATTTTGGGCATATTTTTAATGCAGTTTGTGCATTAACTTGTTAGCGAAGGATTTTCCGCTGGAGTAAGATTGTCATAGTTCGTTGAAAATAAATCAAGTGATTTACTGTTATAATTAACACGAGTTTTGAAAGAATTTGAGATAAGATTTTGAATGAAGGTTGTCGTCACAAATCATTATTAAAACCTTTATTAAACCAGATTGTGACATTAATATGTATAACTAACCTTCATTGGTCGATTATATTAATCACGATTATGAAAATTATCAACCGAATGAACATGTGGTTAATGTATTTATTAAATTAATAATTTAAACAATTTAAATGTTAATATTGTAAATAAATGCTGTAAATATTTTTGAAAATAATATGGAACGAGAGTGATGTTAAAGGCGTGCTTATAATATTTTTATTGTCTTTGACAAATATTATAAACAATTTCTAATTGTTATAAATAATTTATGTGATTTTGTTATAAACATTTAAGAGCTAATTAAACATTTGGATTGAACTTAACAAATTTAAGGAATTAATATAATGATCCAATAGGATGTGAGCAAAGTACTTGAAAGATTTGCGTAAATATAATGTGAGTTGTCTTGTAGGCATTTAAAAGCTTGAGAGAGCAAGCTATTCTTACGAAACATAGCTCGTGAGAAGGGAATGCATTTGACCAGTATGCAACAGGTTCGAGGGTAGCCCGCAGCTGTGCCAACATCTGGTTAACAGAGTGAGGTCGTCCACACTCCGGCCTTGCGACTATAAATACCATTCTCATGTTTATTAAAAGGAAACCAAATGCTCTATATATGTCACACCCTGACGTCCTTTTCCAATCCCATAGTGTTATGAATATTACGTTATTTGGAGCTCTTGGGAGCTAAAATGTTTTATATCATGTTGTATGATAATTTTTGCAAGTCCTACTGAGGACGTAGTCAGATTGACTTGGGCTACTGATAGCCACGTTTATTTTGTTGTGTTAGTAAAATCATACCCTTTATTAGAAATAAAGCTTTTGTACAGTTCAAAGTTCTCGTCTTCGTTCTTGGTTCATTTTTAAATGTCATGGTGGAGGTTATTGTGTGAACAGACTTTTAGTGATCCTGTTGTCAACTCAAACCCCGAGATAATTAAGAGGTAAGTAACGGTAAATATGAACCCCCGTCTATTTTGGTGTGTTCCACAATGATTTCCTGTGAACTTCTGTGCTCTTATCTCGATAGTATCTGTCAGTGCCATTTTCATTGATGTAGCTGTGCCGGTGCAATTGATAATTGGCAATCCGATTGAGGGGGCGGATATCTGACAGCCTTATATCCAGGTAAACGGGGACAGAAAGATTGGCGCCCAACGTGGGGCTCGATTCAACATAACTGGATTACCAGGTTGAACGCCAGAAAGAGTGGCAAACCTAAAACGTGAGGTTCGATTAGACTCAAATAAAGAGGTTGATTCTTTGTTAGATGTCTAGGCCAATTGTAGTATTTAAGAGTGTGATTATATAGGAATTAAATGTCGTATTGTATTAGGAAAATTACACTCAGAAAAGATCAGATCTTATACAACTTGAGAAAGGTTAAATAGGCTGGAAACTTAGAAAAATCGCCTATAATCTGGAATCTTATTTTATTTGACCGGCTTATGACATTTTAGTCATATTAAAGATAAATTTAAATTATTTGGATTGTAAATGTAAATTATTTGTGTTAGGATATTTTAAAATGAGCCAGAGAAATTTGAACATGTGCTTGAGTTTGTTTCAACATGAAGTATCTTCGAAGGTTAATTATAAGGTAGTTATAAGTTAGATTTAAGACAGAAAATTGATCAAAATTATATATGGTGAAAAGTGTTGCTCAAATGTTGTTATTTTGCTCTTTTGATGTATGTCCCTACAGCAATCCATTTTTGAATAATATTGTAATGGCAGATGAAAGTTTGAAGAAAATGTTAGAGGAGATGTCTGCTAACATGAAGCAGATGATGGAGGAGAATGTTAGTAATTTGTCTGCTAATTTGAATGCAAAGATGGAGGAGAATGCTAGTAATATGTCTGCTAATTTGAAAGCAAGCATGACTAGTAGTGTGAAGCAGATGCTGAATGAAAGCATAAAGGAGATGGAAGTTAGGAATAATAGTAGAATGGAGGAGAATGCTAGTAATATGTCTGCTAATTTGAAGGGTATCCAAACTAGCGCTGCTAATTTAGAGGAGAATATGTCGCGTTTACAGATTAATACCCTAGGAATTGAGAATACTGTAAGTGACATGCGCACAGAGGTGTCTAATGTCCATAAAGATGTGTCTATTGTGCATAAAAGTGTTGATGATGTTAAATCTGATGTGTCTAAGGTACAGAAAGACCTTACAATGTTAAATCTAGATGTAGCTAATGTCCGAGGGGATATTTCTTGTGCTAGAGCCGAAGTTGTAGTTGTCAAAAACGATGTAGCGACTGTCCAAGACAAGGTCGAGGAAGTCCAAAAAGAAATTCAAAAAGCTAGAACTGATGTATCCAATGTTCAGGTAGACATTAATAACATTCATGCGGATATAACTGAGGTGCAAAGTGACATAACTAAGATTCAGGTAGAGGTCAACACAGTTTTCGTAGATATTACTAAAGTCCAAACTGATGTAAATAAAGTCA
Organism: Meconema thalassinum; assembly: GCA_946902985.2. NCBI lineage: Eukaryota > Metazoa > Arthropoda > Insecta > Orthoptera > Tettigoniidae > Meconema > Meconema thalassinum. The sequence goes on along the minus strand of OX336388.2, from coordinate 185,503,791 downwards.
GGGAAGAAATCGAAAACTCAAAAACTCTTTGTACGCGTAATATAACTGCATTAGCGACTAGGTTAGTCGATGAATCAGTTAGAACAACAACGTCTTTAGCAGAGTTGAAGTATGATGTAGAGGTCATGAGAACACAGGTATTAGACCACAATAGAGTATTAAAAGAGGATATCGAAGTAGACATAGCCGAAATGTTAACAGCAAACGTAGCGGTATGGAAAGACGAGTGGAATAAGACAAGTGGGGAACATGTAACCCAAATTCAGGAAAGGATTGAAAGAAAACTTGCCAGTACGCAGATAGAAGTTAACAATGAAGTAGTACAGATTAGGAAAGATTTAAGCGTCAGGATAAATTCGTTATCCGAAAAACAAGTTGACGATAGAACACAACTAGATCAGGATATGCAAACTTTAAAATCTACATTAGAGGATCAAATTCATAAAGTTGTCTCGGATGTAAATGAAACGACGAGTAAACTGAAAAATTTGAAGTTAGGAGAGGCTAGTTTAATGCAGGACTACAAAGAAGAGATTATCAAGAAAGTCTTAACAGAAATCACCGACAAGGATACAGAAGGCTTAGCTTGCGAATTGAATAGGAATTATGCTAGAAGACATAACCTTGAGCCAGAAGAGAGAGACGTGACTCCTGAAGAACGTGTATCCAGATTCAGAGAGGAGGATGACGAGAGGAATATGGAACCTGAGTGGAATTATCGAGATAGTGGGAAAAACTATCCGGATTCATATCCGAGGAACGTGACGGTCATTAGGAATTTCGAAGACAAACCACAAAAATTCAGTAACACTGATAGTTTGACACCTATAGAGTATGTAAGGAATCTCAAAGATTATTTCATCGAAGCTCACATTCCCAGAGAGAGAGAGATGAAGATAGTAGAGAGATATCTGATTGGAGGACCCCTTGAATGGTTTCGCGCATTTAGATACACATTCAGTAACTTTGACGAGTTTGCAGAGGCATTAATCAAACGATTTTGGTCTATAGAAGCGCAGAATTCGTTAAGAGCGGAGGTGTATTCAAGAAAATACTCAGGTACTCTTCCTACGAGGTACGCTGATTTCTTTACGAGTCAGTTGTCCCGCTTGAGGTTTTTTGCAACCCCCATTGTCCACGGAGCAACTAATAGATGCGATTTCTCGTATGCTGCCAGTTGAGGTGAGGAGACTTATAATTTCGTCCAACATCAGGGATTTATCCAGCATGGATGAATTACTAAGAAGGTTAGACTACACAAGTCCAATGCCTAACGTAGTCCAGAAAGGTCAAAGGCAGGAATTTAAAGAAATCAATACGGTATACATGGACCAAGTCCAACAAACTGACAAGCCAGAGCAGGAGAAAACTGACAATGTAGGTCCTCACAGGAATAATCAGTTTAGAAATTACAGATCACAAGGTTACCGACCGTATCAACAGAGAAGAGGTTGGAACTACAACCGAGGAAACTACAATGGAAGAGGCAGATATTACAACAATAATGGGTATAACCGTAACTATAATAGGAATAACCAAAACCAAAATAGAAACCAGAATACTCAAAGTCAGGTTATGACACCCGATCAATATCAGCAAAGAGAAAAGGAAAGCCAGCAATACTTAAAAGAATTAAGGGATAAAGAAGCTGACAATCAAAAGAAAAGGCAGGATGTTGTAATCGATCCTGGGCCTTCTACGAGCCAACAGAATTTTGAGGTCGGTAACACAAAAAAAAACGCCGATTTCTCAACGTCAGTGAGAACCTGTAAATACATTGCCACACCACACCTGATTACGATTAATGAGATATACGAAGTTACCGATGAAGATTTACTAGAAGAGAGGGGTATTGTTAAAGAGGAAAGACCATGTGCATTACCAATTATTGCTGTACGGATAGATGGACAGCAGTACAAAGCCCTGATGGATACTGGTGCTATTATTTCCATCATTTCAGAGGAATGTTATCAAAGTCTGCTAAGAGGAGAGAACATGACAGTTCTACCTGTTTCTACCGTCAAAGTGAGAGGGATATTCCAAGATAAGGCAGTGAAATGCAAGATTCAAGTGTTATTGAACTTTGAGATCAATGGAAGGAATTATGAACAGATCTTCATTGTGGTGAGCAAGATCAATTTTGATATGGTGCTTGGAATCGATTTTATATCGAAGGTCGGAGCTATTATTGACATGAAGAACAGAAGTATTAGCTTTAATGATGGGTACATAATCACAGAAGAGATAGAAGAACAGGACGTGAAAAACAGTCTGGAAATAGACCTTAGGGAAGAAATTTTGAATACAATAATTAATGAAGTGGAAAACTTAGAAGAAATACCCAGTAGAAAAACTGAAGGATTTGAAGAAATTCAGGGGGAATTTGAGGATCTTGATACGTTTCTACATAGCTCGAACTCTGGATTACTCTTCAGTAATATAATTATCTCCGACTTGCCGTTGAAAAAGAAAGAACACTCTCCCGACATCTGTTGACTATATGTTGTACCAGTGTTGACTCAATCTAATACGTCACGCCATCTTGGTAGTGGTGGACGTACTTACTGGTTTGGCTAGCGAGACAAGAGATAGCGCGCGTATCCTTGTGCTCGCAGGCCGGTTATCGACCCATTCGACACTTCAAAAAATCCTGTAACCAATAGCAACGTCTGTTGTGGATTATTGTTTTTCTGCTTGGAACTTGGAAGGTCACGATGTGATTTTAACGCGATCTAATATTTACGGGCCCTAGACGGGCTTCGGCCCGTCTAGAGGTATTTTCCCTAGTCTAAACACCTTCAATTATGTACCTACGTGTAATAAGAATTTAGTTAATTCATACTTGGTTCTAAATTTGTAGAAATGTATCTTGGCAACTCGCCTTAAGGTAGGCTAACGGAAGAAATACTCGAAAGGTTTGTAACATTTATACATCATCGGATACTGGATTATTCTTATAGTTGTTCATTGATATATTGATACGAAGATGTGTTGTTTCCATGGTGTACTTCTTAATTTGGTATGATATATTGCAGTTTATTTCTGTGAAGTGCTAACCTCAAATGGTATCTTTAGGCTGCTTGGTATGTATGTTCAACTATTTAATTTATTTTCCAGTAACCGAATTGGTGTTTTCGAGTTTAAGACTCCTAGGGATTTTATTTAAACGTTTGTATCTGGCCTGCCTTGTCTGTGTGGTCCAGAACGTCATATTTTTCTCCGAGCCCAGATATTTTTATTCTTAACCTAAATTTGTAATTTTTTCTCCATATCTTTGGCTCTTAGTATAGTTCCTTATGAACTCCGTGTCAAGTATCACTTATTATGATACGTATTTTATTTCATATAAAGTCTGGTTTGATAGGTCACGGCTCTCTTTGTTGTTGTTCGTTTTTTTTTCTGGTTAACAATTATCGAGTGAATTTGTTATTAAAAAAGGGTAGACATGTTTGGATTGGAATTAAGGTTGACGTGAAATCCTTCTGCTCTGATTGATTTTTGAAAGATTAAAGACTCGAATGGATAATTAATATTTTATTGAACCTATGTCGTTCAGCTAGGTCCTTATGGACATATAAGGTAATTTATTGGAATTTCTTTAAGGGGTCTTGTTATTTTCCTTCACATAGGTAACCCTAGTTATTTCACCAAGATACTATTTGCACTATTATTAACTTGTTTTTGCTACCCCGTTTTAATTTGAGTTTAGCTTTGAACGATCTCCAATCTAGAACACGTTAGGCATCTCGGAATTCTTCTCCTTTTCTTAACTATTTGTTTTTATACTTGTATTTACCTTGTTTTGATAATATGTGTACCTTTATTCCAGACCCATCACCCCTCATTATATTATTTCATGCGCTACTCATGTCCCCTTTGTTATGTTTTGTTGTTATTAAATTTTATTCTATCTCCATTCGAAAAGTGTAGTCATTGGATGGTAGGTGCTCCATCTAGTTCAGAATGTGTGAAAGAGTTCGATAAGGTCTCTAGGTCCGCGTCCTATAACATCTGCACGCCTCTCAATTGGTAGCAGAGCTCGATCGTAGCGCTTTCACATTTTGAACATTGGGAGATTGATCATGTGATGACTGCATTTTTCGTGTATTGGTTGTGATGACCGTTGTTACCTTAAATTTGTTCCTATTCAGAGATGTCCTAACATTTATCGCATCTTCAGTTTGGCACTTAGTGTTGATTGTTTATCATACGTTAGATAGTTGCAAATGTGAACAACTAACGAGAGCATTGAGAACCTAACTTACAGCCAACCGTAACTGAGAAGTGTAAAAACTTATGAACTTAGACGCGAACATTCTCTACTCGACAATAGATACGACGATTACCATCTGAAACCTTTAACGTCTTTGAAATATGCTTCTATGTACTCCGTCCTACCTTTATTACTATCTCCTTGGCCAAGTATTGCTAATCAGCTGTGACTTGTTATGACGTCTTACCATTGATAACATCCACAATGCTTTGCTCCGTGTCGTATCAAGGCCTGAAACGACACGTGACATATACAATTGACGATCGCCATATCAGCTGATACTTATGTCAGCATAACCTCAGGCATTGACATTCACATGTAATATTGGACTTCGCAAAACTATGTCCAAGATTGGCGGTGGGAGGTTGACCCGTTTCTATTTTAAGTCCGTGATTTTGACGCTATGTCCATCTAGTGGCCACTAGTAGAATGTCTGAGCGATCATTTATCGGCTCGTCTTGTCAAAAAGAAAGTGCCCCATAGCGAATGTCTTCTCGCCTAATGGAACGGATAACAACAATATGCGCCAGAGAGATTTGTTGGATTCGGAGAGATGAAAAATCGAGAATCATGATGGCTGGTTTAATGTCAGTAAGATCCAAAAAGGTTTTAGAAAGAAGTTTAGAAATTATATATAAATATGTGTACCGTACTTCGTTCTCGCTCTCGAGTCTACTCATCATACTTATTCTAATGGAGACCTGGTTGTAACACGAAAATGAATATGTATTTTAAAAGCTGTCGACGAGATCTTCAGACCGTCTCTGGAAAAGATAAGTCCTTAAATATTTTTGAAGTGTCAACATGTATAAATATGTGTAACGTGAAGTTGGTTAGGAATACCTTGTCCACCAACTTTCAGTGTTAACATGTCCCTCTCTAGATTGGAGATCGCGTTTCTTATATTATGTTATCTTGGTTATGTTTACGTTCTTCCCTTGTGTAGATGTACGTATTGAGGAATCGTGTTGGTTTTGGGGTTAGTCGTTTTGGGGTCTCTTGTTGTTATTTGCATTGTATTTTATTTTGTCCCTTTTCCTCTACGCGTGAGTTACGTTTATTTTTGCTGGATAATTAAATGACTAGGAGCATGGGAAGCTGCTTCGGGCGTTACCTGGAGGTGATGATGTAATATGTATTTTGTTTTGTTGATGATGATGAAGCCACGATGGATGTATGCCGTGAGCTAATTTATTGTTGTTGTGTTGTGTTATTTATTTGTGTAATGGGTAAATGATTTAGGGCCTCGACATACTTCTGGTCATTTATTTATAAGCAGTGTCCTAATGTTAAGGGTGGGTTAAGATTAATTGCTTAAGTGGGCTCGACTGAACGCCTAGGGTCATGTCAGTTTGTTCTAGTTTTATTGCGTGGCTTCAGTCGAGAAACAACACGTGAACTCATTACGTTTATTAAATGAGACGTACGGTTACCCTTTCGAAATGATAGAATGTGTGTGCATTGTGCGTACCCGGGACTACAGTGCAACCTCATCTTGTCTTTCGCAAGATAACCGAGTCTCGCACTTCTTCCGGAAAGGGGATTTATTCAGGAAGTAAACGAAGTCATTGATATTTACGTTTCCTTTGTGTGTTATTGTTCGGTTGAACTACTCTGTGGTAAAGCGTTTGTTTTATTATTGTATGTCAAGTGTATCTGTAATCTTTCGTTGGAGTAATGTCAGGTTTGGATTTGATTGCATTGATGTATGCGTTAGGTTTGTGTTTGTTCTTGGGTTGTATTTCTGTAAGTGACATACTTGTTTAAGGGTAAGGTTTCTGTTCTGGGGTTTCGTGACTTCGTAACTTCTTAGAATATCTCTCCTAACTACGATTTGTAGTTAGCCTGTGGTGGGAAGAAAGATACTATTTGCACTATTATTAACTTGTTTTTGCTACCCCGTTTTAATTTGAGTTTAGCTTTGAACGATCTCCAATCTAGAACACGTTAGGCATCTCGGAAATTCTTCTCCTTTTCTTAACTATTTGTTTTTATACTTGTATTTACCTTGTTTTGATAATATGTGTACCTTTATTCCAGACCCATCACCCCTCATTATATTATTTCATGCGCTACTCATGTCCCCTTTGTTATGTTTTGTTGTTATTAAATTTTATTCTATCTCCATTCGAAAAGTGTAGTCATTGGATGGTAGGTGCTCCATCTAGTTCAGAATGTGTGAAAGAGTTCGATAAGGTCTCTAGGTCCGCGTCCTATAACATCTGCACGCCTGCAAATTGGCAAGAATTTTCAAAATAACATAAAATGGCGAACGGAACATACTCTTAGGTTTAAACAAGAACATCAGGGATAATAACATTTAAGAGATTCCTCGCTTTTACAAATTTCCAATACAATTTTATGACAAATTCTCTTTCGAAGGATCACCACCCTTCTTAACATGCGATAAATGAACCCTAAATATCCTCTTTTTCTGAGGGTCGCTGACTAATAATGTGACCGGAGTTAGAAAACTTACAACCCTGCATGGACCACGGAACCTAGTGATCAGCTTACCACTCTCCCTTGATCCAGGCTCCTTAAGAGCGAAGTTCTTAACATACACAATGTCGTCAACCTGAATTGACGTTGGTTTACGTCCATCATTATACCTTCTCTGTAACTTTTCGTGGGCTACCTTCATGTTTCTCTTAGCCTTAGAAGAAATACCCAGTAGAAAAACTGAAGGATTTGAAGAAATTCAGGGGGAATTTGAGGATCTGATAAAGGAATTCCAAGATATTTTCGATGAAAAGCCTGGATTGATTAAGGATTATAAGTACAAGATAAGGCTGACAGATGAAACCCCTTACCAGAAGAGAATATACCCCATTCCTGAGAAATACTATCAAGAAGTACGAGGGTTAATCAGAAAAATGGAAGTAGACGGGATTATTAGAAAACAGGCGTCGTCTTATATAAACCCCATCACAGTAGTGAAGAAAAGTAATGGTAAAATACGTCTTTGTCTCGATGCCAGGACCATCAACTTGAAGATTCTTCCAGAAAATGACAGACCACCCAAGATTAGAGATCTGCTTCGGAAATTCAAAGGGAGAGCTTGTTTCAGCGTTCTTGACTTGACGTCTTCTTTTTATCAAGTTCAATTAGAAGAGGATAGTATGCAGTACACTGGATTCCTATTTGACCAGACGTCATGGGTCTTTGCCAGAATGCCTTTTGGAATGGTTAACAGTGGACCAGCACTTATTCGAGCACTTGATAGTAAGCTCACTGACGAAGTGAAAGAAAATGTAATCTGCTACATTGACGATTTAATCGTATCTTCACCCAGCGCTGCAGAACATTTAGTGCACTTGAGAAAGTTGTTCGAGAATTTAAGGGAGGCCAATATCAAGGTGAACTTTGGAAAATGTCAATTCTTGAAGAAGGAGATAAATTACTTGGGGCATACTATTGATAAAGATGGATATCATCCAAACATGAAAAAAGTAGATGCGATCACGAGATTTCCAAAGCCAACTAAGGTAAAACAAGTCAGAGAATTTGTAGGTGCATGCCAATTTATTAGCAGCCACTGTCCAAGATACTCGGAAATTATGGCTCCTCTGTATGACTTACTCAAGAAGAACAACAGATGGAAATGGAGTACCGCTGCAGACGAGGCTTTTGAGAAAGCAAAAGAGATGCTCAGAAATAATGTGAAACTGGAGTACCCAGACTTTGAGAAGGTGTTCTATATTGAGTCTGATGCATCAAGAATAGGCATTAGTGCAGTCTTATACCAGAAAGACGAGGCAGGCAACAAGCACTACATTGCGTTCACTAGTCGGAAGTTGAAAAAGCACGAGGAAAACTACTTCACGACAGAGCTTGAAGCGTTAGCTTTTGTGACAGCTTTACAAGCCTGGAAGAAAATCCTGCTGGGACATAAGGTCATCATTATTACTGACCATAAAGCACTACAGTTTATGTTGCAAACTGACATGTCAAGTGATAGATTGACACGTTGGGCTTTGTTCACCCAACAGTTTAACGCTACTATTGTCCATCAGCCTGGGAAAGATAACTTACTGGCTGATGCTCTATCACGTAACCCTATTAAAAATGTGCAGATACACCATGTACAATTGGAGCAAGAAGATGAAGAAACCGTTAGGAGGTTAGCCCGAATCGGTGTGTCACAGAAGAGACACGCTCCAATAAGGAAAATGTACAGGTTCCTCAAGGGTTACATGGACAATACAGATGTTGACTATGAAGCTACACGGAGAAATTCACGACACTTTGTCTTGAGTGGAGACATAGTATGCAAGTATGCTGACTCTGCGCATACAAAACTCCGAATAGTCGTGCCACCTAAACTTGTTGTCAATTTAGTGTGGGTAGCTCATCATGCAACTGGACATGCCGGTTTAGATAAGACTCTTAATACACTTAAAGAGAGATTTATCTGGACTAACATGCGTTCCAGCATTGCCAAAGTCATTAGATCCTGTGACAAATGTCAAAGAGCAAAGTATGCTTCTGCTTTACTAAAGGGAAAACCGAAGGCGATGATTCCTTCTAAGCCAAACGAACTCATGGCGACGGATATCTTTGGCCCCTGTCCGAAGGGATACCAGGGTAACCAGTACCTGTTGGTGACCGTGGATGTTTTCTCAAAATTTGTTACAATGAGTCCCATGCAGAAAGCTAACACGAGAAACGTAGTAAGCAGACTGGAAAATGCTGTATTTCCTAAAGCTGGTATACCGGAATATCTACTGTCAGATCATGGAACGCAGTTTACGTCCGTGGAATTTGCAGCGGACATGGAAAGGCTTGGCATTAAGCACTTATTTTCAAGCGTGCGTTACCCTGAATCGAATTCCTCAGAAAGATATATGGCTGAATTTTCGAAATTCTGTCGAATTTTCTGTCCAAATGATCATTCTGGTTGGGTGAGATTTGTACCCCTTATTGAGGAATGTCTGAACTCTACAGTGCAGGAGAGCACAGGAGAAGTGCCAATGCGACTTCATCTAGGAAGAAACCCAGAAAGGCCATGGGATAATCTTTTCAACCACATACCGAGAGATCCCGACATAGGAAGACAGCAGAGGATTGACAAGGCAAAGGAACAACTCCAGAAAGCAGCAGAGAAACGATTGAAGAGAGTAGCTGGAAAACGTTTTGGTACACCCTTTCAAGTTGGAAATCTTGTATTATTACGCAGACCTGTCAAGGCTGATATGTCCAAGAAAATATACCCCAAATTTGGATTAGTGTTCCTGGGGCCGTTTAGGATTACGAACGCTTATGGAAACAACTGTTATGAACTCTACGATGATGAGAATAATGTCGTTTACGGCAAGTTCAATGCTGGAAATTTAAAAAGATACTATCCTAGAGTAAGCCAGTAATAATTCAATTTCGTGTTCAAGAGAGTTGAGATACTTGTAACATTGAGTTTAAAAACAATTTGCAACTGTTTTTAAAACGTGGTGGGAGGAGAATGCCCCCGTAATTGAATTATGTAGAGACCACGGTGGCTATATTTGAAATTATAAGGAGAGTTATGGCTGTCATAGTTATGACGTGGGTAGTCATGACGTAAGCACGGATGACGTAAATATTATGCCAGCAGGCTACTTGAGCTGAGATTCTCAGTGACGTCAGTTTTTAGTCGAGAATGTTCCAAGATTTATGACGCAGTCGCAGGAAACGAGGAATTCGGCTGAGGAAGAAACTATGCTATTGGAGGAGAGGCATGAACCAATCAACGATAGTTTAAAGGAAGACGGAGATTGCTGAAACTATGGTATTTTTATTACTTTTGGAATGCAGAATTGTGGAAATCCATTTGCAGTAAAAGCATTGATTTGGAAATTTGGTGAAATTTATTTTCAGTTTTTGAATTTTGAAAATCCGTCATGTATTAACGAAGTTGGAACTTTTAGCGATGACGCAGTACCACGCTTTGGAAGGGATGGTAACGCCCCTCGAGAAGTTAATAAAAGGGCTTGCGCAGAAGAGAGGAGCCTCTTTCGTTCTCTGATCATTCTGAGATCTCATTCTCAGATCATCGAAGTATAATTGTGAAAGTTCTTTTCTTATACATTCATTATAGTGAGACGTCGAAGTGAACAGCAGTGAAAAGAATCGTCTTTATAACGCGTGGCGAGGCCACTATATTAACGAGATCCAAGTCAAACTAGGTGAAGTTGAAACGGACCTTAGAAAGCTTCTACAAGTTTAGCTTCGAACAGTTAGCGGTCTACGATAAGCTAATTGTATTGTGCAGTGCTACATGCAGTTATAGAGAAAAGCTGAACAATTTCGACCGATTAGTTCGAAAGATATTAGCAGTTTTATACGACTGAGAAAAGTGATTATCTCGCCACAAGAGAAGCACTTTTGTGAAGCCAGAATCAACGCAACGGCTGACGCTGCGAGTGGAATAGAAAGACTTCAGATTGCTTGGTTACAGAACGATACAGTATAATGGAGCAATTGAATACGGCAGTTTGTTCTTCTGACACTACAATCGAAGAGCAGATGGAAGGCTAAGGGCTTATTGCAATTGGGACATACTTCAACGGAGTAAGATAGCGACATGGAACTTCGCTAATTGCTATTCCACACAAGCGAACATGCGGTGAATACCATCTACACCCATGTTTCGTAATTAAAGGCTGAATACCATCGAACAGCCATAGAAACAATTTCATACTCTGAATATGAATAATTTCTTCGGAAATTTCTACAAAACTTCATGGCGATTGTCTACTGGAACTTCAGGGAATTTTTCAAGAGAGGTCAGGGATGTCCCGACTCACAAAGAAGATTATTGCCGGAAGGATGTCTATTCGTCTTCGAGGAGCAGAGCGATTCACGGAGAAGGAAGCAGTTCGATTCTCTGAGGGTGCTATTTCCTATTTCGAGGATGGAGCTCAACTTTAACGTGGTGAAATGGATCCATCAGCAGTCTTCTTTGGGGAATTTTCCTCTGGAACGTCAATCGGCAGATAAGGTAGTCGTGAACGTTTATTGTATTTGAGTTTACTAATGATGTTTGAGCAACCATTTTTCCCATATTTTTATCCTCATGTGTTTTTGCCCTATTCTCTTGTTGAGATTCTTATTCTCAGTACACCTTGATGAGTTTTGCATTTTTCGACGATTTATTAAGACATTGTTTTGTCATGGGCATAGTTAATGATTTTGGATCAGTTGAGACTGATAGTTAGAATTTTCAGTAATTAATATTTTTGTAGTCACGATTTGACTGTAAGTTAATGATTTTTAATGGCAGATTTAAATTCGGACAGCGTGTCATTTTATTAAAGTAATTCTACCCCAGTTTAATTACTTTGACCAATTTTCTGTCATCATCAAGAAGGAAGAACATTTAAATGATTTTAGAGCGTTAAAATCTCTTACGTTGTCGACGATCTTGGAAATACTAGTCGTTATTTGTATTGATTGCAACACAGACATTTATCGTCAGTTATGAATGAACATTGCATCATAGACACTTTTGTGAAGAGTAACTTTAATAATGAATTATTGAATGCATTAAAGTCAAGTACTTTTGTTAGGAGTTTTTCTCAATTAGAGATTTATATAACGATGTTTGCATTCCCCAGTCTAATTGGATTCTATTCGACTACTTTGCATTTTAGTCGCACTTTATTTGATGATAGTATTTTCATACTACATTTCTTTTAAGATGTTAATCTTAAATTTTGATAGACCAGACAGGCGTATATAAGCGTATTCACTATTAAATTTGTTTGTGATTGGCAAGTTTTGACTTCATTTCGGTTCATGAATGAAATCCACGAAGGTTAAATAGAAAAACAGTTTTGAAACAATTAATGATTATAATTTTTTTTAAGTGGAACTATGAATGTATAATCGCTAGTGCAGCGCGTGTTGAAAGTCGCTGAGATATAATGCCCTTGAATATGAAGGAAGTTCCCACAGGAATAAATGTTAAAGAATTATTTGTGGAAGTTTTGTAAGTTATGTGAAAATTGAATGCCATATAGATTAATATATGATGATTTTGGGCATATTTTTAATGCAGTTTGTGCATTAACTTGTTAGCGAAGGATTTTCCGCTGGAGTAAGATTGTCATAGTTCGTTGAAAATAAATCAAGTGATTTACTGTTATAATTAACACGAGTTTTGAAAGAATTTGAGATAAGATTTTGAATGAAGGTTGTCGTCACAAATCATTATTAAAACCTTTATTAAACCAGATTGTGACATTAATATGTATAACTAACCTTCATTGGTCGATTATATTAATCACGATTATGAAAATTATCAACCGAATGAACATGTGGTTAATGTATTTATTAAATTAATAATTTAAACAATTTAAATGTTAATATTGTAAATAAATGCTGTAAATATTTTTGAAAATAATATGGAACGAGAGTGATGTTAAAGGCGTGCTTATAATATTTTTATTGTCTTTGACAAATATTATAAACAATTTCTAATTGTTATAAATAATTTATGTGATTTTGTTATAAACATTTAAGAGCTAATTAAACATTTGGATTGAACTTAACAAATTTAAGGAATTAATATAATGATCCAATAGGATGTGAGCAAAGTACTTGAAAGATTTGCGTAAATATAATGTGAGTTGTCTTGTAGGCATTTAAAAGCTTGAGAGAGCAAGCTATTCTTACGAAACATAGCTCGTGAGAAGGGAATGCATTTGACCAGTATGCAACAGGTTCGAGGGTAGCCCGCAGCTGTGCCAACATCTGGTTAACAGAGTGAGGTCGTCCACACTCCGGCCTTGCGACTATAAATACCATTCTCATGTTTATTAAAAGGAAACCAAATGCTCTATATATGTCACACCCTGACGTCCTTTTCCAATCCCATAGTGTTATGAATATTACGTTATTTGGAGCTCTTGGGAGCTAAAATGTTTTATATCATGTTGTATGATAATTTTTGCAAGTCCTACTGAGGACGTAGTCAGATTGACTTGGGCTACTGATAGCCACGTTTATTTTGTTGTGTTAGTAAAATCATACCCTTTATTAGAAATAAAGCTTTTGTACAGTTCAAAGTTCTCGTCTTCGTTCTTGGTTCATTTTTAAATGTCATGGTGGAGGTTATTGTGTGAACAGACTTTTAGTGATCCTGTTGTCAACTCAAACCCCGAGATAATTAAGAGGTAAGTAACGGTAAGTATGAACCCCCGTCTATTTTGGTGTGTTCCACAATGATTTCCTGTGAACTTCTGTGCTCTTATCTCGATAGTATCTGTCAGTGCCATTTTCATTGATGTAGCTGTGCCGGTGCAATTGATAATTGGCAATCCGATTGAGGGGGCGGATATCTGACAGCCTACTATCCAGGTAAACGGGGACAGTACCTTCTTCAAGGCCGTGGCCGCCTCCTTCCCTCTTCCTTGCCTATCCATCCTGACCATTCATTACCTTCCCTCATGAGGCCCTTGTTCGCTTTGCAGGTGAGGCCGCCTGGGCGAGGTGCCAATCACACCTCACCAGTTGTATCCACTCCGTTTAAATGTTCCCAGCTCTAGGACACTGCCCGTAGAGGCGGTAGTGGTGAGTTCCCTCGCTGAGTCCGTGGGTTCCACCAACCTGGAGCGTAAACGACTAAGAAAGAAAAGATTAATAATTTGTTGATCATGATAATTAGTTATTGCTAATTTGTTGATAATGTTTCTGAATGAGAACAAGCAGAATGATTTTGTATAGTTATGTGAAAATCAAGACAAAGTCAAATATCTATATATTAAAAACACTAAGCTGATTTTTGTTACCGCGAGATTGAGGGAACGGTAGAACCGATTCACTTCGTAGAGCAATCTGTCGAAAGCTGTAGGCCTGTAGATTTGCAGAGTGTATTTAAAATAAACAAATATGCTACCACATTTTTAAATTTATAAACAAAACTGCAAAATTATTGGCTCAAGCGCATGCGCAGAATCACCTTGGTTAATGACAGACATGGTGGATGTCCACCGCGTTTTAATGTAATAGTTATTTATAAGAATTATAATAAAGGAGGGGAATCTTGATTATGTAGTTTCCACGATATAAACAGGAATAGAATATTATAAAAAACGGGAAATGTAGAAGAACTTATACGGACTGTTGAGAGTGAATGTTGTTTAAGTAACTTAATATTGCACTCTTCCACCAGTGATTTGGTAGCTCAGACGGCAGCGTTCAAAACTCTTAATGTATGCATCGCGCAATGGAAACAGTTCGAATCCGGTACAGTAAGGAATTCTCCACGATATACATTGCCATATACTGTTAAATTATTAAATAAAAGACTAGTTGAAACCCGTCAATACATGACGGCCAATAAGCAAATATTTACTGAAGAATTTTATAATATACGTTTTTGGTACAGTTATTTTTTGGCACTATTGAAACTTTAAGGGCGTCAAAAGATTTCACTCTAGACATTGCAGCATACTGCTGGCCATGATTGAAAACTTGATGAGGCAAATTGAGACCTACACGTTCCAGAGTTCTCCCTTGAGCTTTATTGATTGTGATAAAGTATGCCAAGCGAATCGGAAAATGTTGCCTCTTAAAAGAAAATGATTGTTTTATACGGCGGTGTTAAATCAAGTCGAAGGATTAGACCTCTCTGCCTAATTTTAACTGCACTTATTTCCAAATGCAAGGATTTTCATTCATATTTCATATAATTAATATGGAATCAAGTCGAAGGGTTAGATCTCTCCACCTAATTTTAACTGCACGTATTATTTTCAAATTCAAGCAATTTTCGTACATATTTCTTATAATTTTCTAGGCCTAGTAGTCGTTGACGGTGGTGCTTGGCGGCAAAAGTAGGAACTATTTGAAAATTCAAAGTTGCAGTCCCTACTTGAATTTAAAAAAACAGATACACACACTAACACAGTCATCACAATTAACACCGGTTATCAGACAGATTCTACACACACCCAAAGTACACGGGGCTACATGACCGCGTTGTCGCAGCCCCTCAACTAAGGAACCAACCAACCAACTTTCTTATAATTAATATGGTAGCATTTAGATGCCCTTACGAAACTTCAGATTTCTAAGAAGCATATCTATGGGTCAATCGTTTGGAGTATGTGGAAGCAAATCCCTTAATTCCAAGGAATTCAAGAATTCTGAAGAGTCTAATATATACAACTGGCCGCAGGAACCGTCGCTTATAATTTTGGAATATACATTGACAAAGAAATGCGATGATGTGCAATTCCATACATTTTAAAACAATATGGACCGTATGCATGTGGCACAGTAACATTGGCACCAAATGAAACCAAGGACATAGCATTTGTTCTACTGCCGATTATTCTCTCTTAAATTCCTTGAGATATCATTTTCAGTGAAAAATTGTTGCAGTCTGTCAAATAATTTATATTTAGTAAGATTAATTTTGCCATTACAACACCAAAGGTCAAAGTAACCAAGCGTAGATTTCTCGCTACAGAAATACAGTGCAGAACAATGTTTACATTTGTTCGTCAAGGACCATACACTGTACGGCATAATATCTGGAATTGTTTCTGAAATGGCATTTTTATATTAGATTTTAAAAGTGGCTTCGTATTTTTCTACGATTTCCCACTTGTTTGTGGCTAATGTTCTTTTTCGTCAAATGGGTATATTTATTGCAGCATTTCTCTCCAAATTAACGTCATATTCAATAACACTATAGTGGCCTGCATCAACGCAGCCGCCAAATATTAAATGGCAAATAATACTTCCATTGCCAAAATCAACAGCGTGGTTAATTTGCTTGCAAACGCAGCTCAGGATAACGTCCTGCATTTTGGAATAAACAGTACGAAACTGCTCTAAATAAGCAATTTCCATCGCCTGATATAGGTACAATCCTTTGCATTTCCATGACAGTAAATTAAGCAAGGGAGCATACTTCTCCAACTACTGGAATGAGCATAGACTCACTTCGACAGCCACCGTAATGGAGGGAGTTGAAGAGTTAGACTATATGTTCAGTGCTTGTAAAAAATCGTATTAACACAGGGAAGCCCAATCTGAAGGCTACATTCTGAGCTATCGCCCCGGATTCCAGGTTCGATCCCTGGTTTGCCAAGAAATTTACTTCTGGTCTGAGGGCTGGAACGGGGCGCACTCTTGAGGCAAAACTCAGGAGAGTAAGGTTAGATTCCTATCTCAACAATCTGGGATGTGGTTTTCCGTGGTTTGCCACGTCCACTGCAGGTAAATGCCGGGATAGTTCGTAACTTAAAGCCTCGGTCGTCAATTCCCCATTCCCCACTTGAATTACAAATGCACACATCAGTAGTCTGCAGCCATCACAATAACACAGGTTATCAGAGAAAATTTTGCACACACACACACACCAAAGTAGACGAGGCTGAGTGACCACGATGTCGGAGTCCATGAAATGAATTTTATTCGTCAATTGTCACTCATGGCGAAAGCGATTGTGGCCATCTTTTATTTAATAATTTAAAAGTATATGGCAATGTAAATCGTGGAGAATTCCTTACTTTATGGGAATAATAAAAGTAAAATATGTTAAGACAATGAATTACCAATTGCCAGAAAGAATAATTAGGAAATAAAAATACATGTCTGAGGTGAGACTCCTTCGACTATGCAAAATTCATTCCTGGGTACGCAATGTTACCCCTGAGCCACCCAGTCAACAGACTTCTAAACCAATACAGTATTAAGTTACTTAAACAACAAACGAACTCAAACGCCTGTCGAAGTTCTTCAATCGCCTCTTTTTAATTCTCAAAAACAAAGATCACACTACGATACGGTGAATCCTTGATCCGCCATTTCTCTAGAAATGTAATTCTGGTCTGAGGGCTGGAACGGGGCGCACTCTTGAGGCAAAACTAAGTAGGGCAAAGTTCGATTCCCATCTCAACAATCTGGGATGTGGTTTTCCGTGGTTTGCCACTTCTACTGCAGGTAAATACCGGGATAGTTCCTAACTTAAAGCCTCGGTCGCCAATTTCCCATTCCTCACTTTAATTACAAATGCGCACATCAGTACAGCCATCACAATAACACAGGTTATCAGAGAAAATTTGACACACACACACACCAAAGTAGACGGGGCTGAGTGACCACGATGTCTGAGTCCAACAAATGAATTATGTTCGTCAATTGTCTCTCATGGCGAAAGCGATTGTGGCCATCTTTTATTTAATAATTTAAAAGTATATGGGAACGTAAATCGTGGAGAATTCCTTACTTTATGGGAATAATAAAAGTAAAATATGTTAAGCAGTCGCCTCCGTAGCGTAGCGGTCAGCATGGTTAGCTGCCGCCACGGAGGTCCTGGGTTCGATTCCCGGCTCTGCCACGAAATTTGAAAAGTGGTACGAGGACTGGAACGGGGTCTACTCAGCCTCGGGTGGCCCAAATGAGTAGAGGGGGTTCGATTCCCCCTCAGCCATCCTCGAAAAGGCGGTCCGGGTTCGATTCACGGTCAATGCCTGTGAGATTTTCGAAGTGAAATGCCATGTCCTGTGGTTCGGATTCCACGTAAAAAGGAGGTCCCGTGGCTCATGATCTCAAGATTAACGGTCACGTTAAACTACAAGCTTCCTTCCTTTCCTTTCCATCCTCGAAGTGGTTTTCCGTGGTTTCCCACTTCGTCTTCGGGCAAATGCCGGGTTGGTACCTACTGTAAGGCCACGGCCGCCTCCTTCCCTCTTCCTCGCCTATCCATCCCAATCTTCCATCCCTTCCCATCCCTCATGAGGCCCCTGTTCGCTTTGCAGGTGAGGCTGCCTGGGCGAATTGCTGATCACACCTCCCCAGTTGTATCCATTCCGATCAGATGTTCCAAGCTCCAGGACACTGCCCATAGAGGCGGTGGGGGTGAGTTCTCTCGCTGAGTCCGTGGGAACCACCAACCTAGAGGGTAAATTGACTAAATAAAATAAAAAAATATAAAAAATATGTTAAGACAATGTATTACCAATAGGCAGAAAGAATAATTGAGAAATAAAAATATGAGTCGGAGGTGTGATTCGAACTGCTTCCATTGCGCGATGCATAAATTAAGAGTTTTGAACGCTGCCGTCTGAACTACCGAATCACTTGTGGAAGAGTGCAATATTAAGTTACTTAAACAATATTCACTCTCAACAATCCGTATAAGTTCTATAAGTTTAACTATTACATTAAAACGCGGTGGACATCCGCCATGTCTGTCATTAACCAAGGTGATTCTGCGCATGCGCTTAAGCCAATAATTTTGCAGTTTTTTTTATAAATTTAAAAATATGTGGTAACATATTTGTTTATTTTAAAGACACTCTGCAAATCTACAGGCCTACAGCTTTCGACAGATTGCTCTACGAAGTGAATCGGTTCTACCGTTCCCTCAGTCTCGCGGTAACAAAAATCAGCTTAGTGTTTTAAATATATAGATGGCCACAATCGCTTTCGCCATGAGAGACAATTGACGAATAAAATTCATTTCATGGACTCCGACATCGTGGTCACTCAGCCCCGTCTACTTTGTTGTGTGTGTGTGGGTGTAAAATTTTCTCTGTTAACCTGTGTTATTGTGATGGCTTCAGACTACTGATGTGTGCATTTGTAATTCAAGTGGGGAATGGGGAATTGACGACCGAGGCTTTAAGTTACGAACTATCCCGGCATTTACCTGCAGTGGACGTGGCAAACTACGGAAAACCACATCCCAGATTGTTGAGATAGGAATCTAACCTTACTCTCCTGAGTTTTGCCCCAAGAGTGCGCCCCGTTCCAGCCCTCAGACCAGAAGTAAATTTCTTGGCAAACCAGGGATCGAACCTGGAATCCGGGGCGATAGCTCAGAATGTAGCCTTCAGATTGGGCTTCCCTGTGTTAATACGATTTTTTACAAGCACTGAACATATAGTCTAACTCTTCAACTCCCTCCATTACGGTGGCTGTCGAAGTGAGTCTATGCTCATTCCAGTAGTTGGAGAAGTATGCTCCCTTGCTTAATTTACTGTCATGGAAATGCAAAGGATTGTACCTATATCAGGCGATGGAAATTGCTTATTTAGAGCAGTTTCGTACTGTTTATTCCAAAATGCAGGACGTTATCCTGAGCTGCGTTTGCAAGCAAATTAACCACGCTGTTGATTTTGGCAATGGAAGTATTATTTGCCATTTAATATTTGGCGGCTGCGTTGATGCAGGCCACTATAGTGTTATTGAATATGACGTTAATTTGGAGAGAAATGCTGCAATAAATATACCCATTTGACGAAAAAGAACATTAGCCACAAAAAAGTGGGAAATCGTAGAAAAATACGAAGCCACTTTTAAAATCTAATATAAAAATGCCATTTCAGAAACAATTCCAGATATTATGCCGTACAGTGTATGGTCCTTGACGAACAAATGTAAACATTGTTCTGCACTTTATTTCTGTAGCGAGAAATCTACGCTTGGTTACTTTGACCTTTGGTGTTGTAATGGCAAAATTAATCTTACTAAATATAAATTATTTGACAGACTGCAACAATTTTTCACTGTAAATGATATCTCAAGGAATTTAAGAGAGAATAATCGGCAGTAGAACAAATGCTATGTCCTTGGTTTCATTTGGTGCCAATGTTACTGTGCTACATGCATACGGTCCATATTGTTTTAAAATATATGGAATTGCACATCATCGCATTTCTTTGTTAATGTATATTCCAAAATTATAAGCGACGGTTCCTGCGGCCAGTTGTATATATTAGACTCCTCAGAATTCTTGAATTCCTTGGACTTGAGGGATTTGCTTCCACATACTCCAAACGATTGACCCGTAGATATGCTCCTTAGAAATCTGAAGTTTCGTAAGGGCATCTAAATGCTACCATATTAATTATAAGAAATATGTACGAAAATTGCTTGAATTTGAAAATAATACGTGCAGTTAAAATTAGGCGGAGAGATCTAACCCTTCGACTTGATTCTATATTAATTATATGAAATATGAATAAAAATCCTTGCATTTGGAAATAAGTGCAGTTAAAATTAGGCAGAGAGGTCTAATCCTTCGACTTGATTTAACACCACCGGATAAAACAATCATTTTCTTTTAAGAGGCAACATTTCCCGATTCGCTTGGCATACTTTATCACAATCAATAAAGCTCAAGGGGGAACTCTGGAACGTATAGGTCTCAATTTGCCTCATCAAGTTTTCAATCATGGCCAGCAGTATGCTGCAATGTCTAGAGTGCAATCTTTTGACGCCCTTAAAGTTTCAATAGTGCCAAAAAGTAACTGTACAAAGAACGTATATAATAAAATTCTTCAGTAAATATTTTCTTATTGGCCGTCATGTATCGACGGGTTTCAACTAGTTTAAATTTATGATTTAAATGTCAAGTGATCAATGATGATTCAATTAATTGTTTAATTATTGAGATAATTTGATAAACATTTCTTTTTGAATTTATGAAGGATCATATTTGTTGTTCAAGAATAGAGAACAGATGATCAAATAAAATTTTCACGATCAAAGTTCTTCGATTTCAAGCTCAGATGTTATAATTATAAACATTTATTACTGATGCTCTCATGTCCAATTGATATTTACTTTGCTATGACTCAAATGAAGTATGAATTTAACGCACCGACGATATCAGTCAACTTTATGATTTGTTTAAGAAGTGAAAGAATTCAACGAGTGCTATAATTGTTTAAAAATTGAATTTGTTTAAACAAATATTTCTGTGTAAAAGTGAAGAAGGATAATCATGTAAATATTCAGTGAGTGTAAATATTGAAATAGGCATTAGGTTGGACGATTAATTTTGCCCTGAATAGCCTACAATTATAGATATAATGGTAAATTTTGGTCGATGCCAACGGACTATTAATTTTTGCCATTTAATCAACTTCATAGTTTTCTTTTTCAAAGTGTTGATAATTCTGATTTATATGTGACTTGTGTGTGTGAATTCTTGCCATGCAATATAAAGCTTTTTTGCATTTTTAAATTAACTTTTTAAATTATAAATAAAAAGATTTTTTAGAAATTGTGGTATTTTCATATCTCCCTTCTATCCTTATTGCTGCATCGAGCTGAAAATCAGTAAAGCAAGTTAGATCAGTTGGTTTTTTTTTTTTTTTGCTTTGTAAATTCACCCAGGTGGGGCCCTGAGATCTTTCGAATCTCGTGCTAGCTGATTTTCGGTCAAATGCATATGTGGTCGTTGGACTTAGGTCTAAACGGGCACAGTACAGAATTTTTCGAATTGATTGGTTGTTTGTTTGTTGGGGGGAGACGGGGTGCATATGAGGCTTGAAGTACATATATAATGAATTCTCTCAATATTGTTTTGATAAATGGTGGGCGGCATGTTTTAGTTCTCTACCCTATACTGTACCATGATTTTCATTCGAAATGTTTAATGAAGTCTTTTTCTTTGTCCTAACCAGGTTGTTGACGTAATTGCGTTGTTACATGCATTAACTACGTCAGTGAATGGAGTTGTGACCGTGGCAGAAGCAGCTGCTAACGCCTGTAATTTAGGTAGTAGTGCCGCGCAATTAGCTGCTACCCACGCCATGGCGGCAGCTACTGCTGCCATTGAAGCTGCCGGGCCGGATTCAGCATCTGCTGCAGCTGCATCTAGAGCTGCCGGGGCCGCTGCTGCAGCTGCTCAGGCCGCTTCTTTAGCTGACGGGGCCGCTGCAGCAGCTGTCGAGGCCACATCCTCAGCAGCTGCAGCAGTTACTGAAGTTGCAGCAGAACTGGAAGCAAGATTCAACAGCTAGTAGTGGCACAGGTACTACACTACAGACACAATGTATTGCTTTAGTACTACTCCTATTGGTGGGGGGATTCTTACATGTTCGTGTATTCTTGGAGGGCTTAACTGACTGAATGAGTAAGAACATTCAAAAATAGGTTGGAATAATTTTCATGTACTGTAAGAGTTTATTTTTTTAATTGAGCAAAGAATCAAAATTAGGCATTGTTGTGCTGATTAGATGGTATTGGCCAGTTGAATGGGTCAGAGATCTTGACCTAGAACTAGGAGATGTTATGAATTTCGTGTGTGTAAATTTTTTTTGTATGGTCATGCTTTCTGTTGTGCTCGGCCAGCCAGCCCACGAGAATGTAACGTTCCCCCACAGATCGCATGCAGAGGTGTAATGAACCAGGATCAAACACTATCAGATATTATCAGTGCCTTCCTCCCAGGAGAAGGAAATCAAGAGACGAGTTGGACAAGCATGGAAGAAGTTCTGGTCCTTAAAATTTATATTGATGGACAAATCCCAGAAGATAAGTCTAAAGTCAGAAGTGCTAGAAAAGCGTCTAAAACCGGTACTGCTATATGGCTGTCAAACCTGGGCTTTAACAGAGAAACAAAGGCAAACAATCCGGGTATTATATCCTTGAGGGACAAATTACGAAACGAGGAGATACTCTGGAATACTCGGGGAATTTTTAAATGCTGGAAAACTCAGGGGATTATCAGGGTATTTTAATGACACTCAGGGAATTTTAGTTTTAAAAAGTCCAATATTGAATAATTGGAAATTAAGCATTTATATTTTGATGGGGGAAAAGTCTATTATTCTGGTGATGATTGTTGTGGATGTATGTTCGTACTGACGTTAAATCAGGAAGCTCTCATTTTTTGCAAGATAGAGCACACAAATTACATGTGTACACTGTGTATTTTTATATAAATGTGTAATTGTATGATTTTTGAGAGCGTTTCTAAAAGCCGCAGTAGTTAACAGGGACGTCAAACCAATAACATTATTATTGATTTTTGAGAGCATTACTATTTACCTACTTTCAACATTCGATAGTACAATAGTTTTTCTGGATGAAAAATTTAGAAACTTGGCAAAATATAGAATTCTTTTTTCTGTATATTTTTTTAGTTTTTGGCCATACTTCCAACGTCTGATGCCAACATGGTCGACAGTTCCCCGTCTACAGCCAAGCCACAATGCCCCTAAATGACTTTACAAAATTTATGACGACATGGAAGCAAGACCTTTACAAAAACATGTGTGAGACAAGTGATAACTCAAAGCATCAAACTGTTATACGGGCATGTACAAAGAACATGCCGATTATACAGTTTCAGTTGGATAAGAAATTAACGCTAGGTACGGTGTCTTACTGATAAAAAAACGTGAATGAACCTTCGAAGCGGAAAGCAGGCGACCAGAAGGGACAAGTAGCCGTGGAGCAACGGTCTAGGTGCGTAGAAGATAAACGTCGTGTTTGGGAGCTGAGTTCGAATCCCACCACCGCTAAATATTTGTATGCACATTTTTGCTTTGGGAATAATTTACAAGGGCATTCGTGCCACATTTGACTAATATCATGCGGTGTTTATTTAGGGTTTAATGTGTACTGGCTTGACACAGTGTGCAGTCTAGAAGCGCTGGTTATTTCATCGCCAAGTTCTTGTATTTGATCCCCCAGGGGCTCACATCTGATGGGACGTGGGTTGGCGACCACGGGACCTCAGCTGAGTCTGGCATTGCTTCGACTTGCTTGTGCCGGGCTCCTCTCCACCTTCTTTCCTGTCGACCTCCCTTGGTCAACTGTTGTTCTCTTCCGATTCCCACCTCAGCCATCCTCGAAGTGGTTTTCCGTGGTTTCCCACTTCGTCTTCGGGCAAATGCCAGGATGGTAATTTCCGTAAGGCCACGGCCGCCTCCTTCCCACTTCCTTGCTTAACCCTCCCACTCTTCCCATCCCTTCATCGGGCCCCTGTTAGCTTTGCACGTGAGGCCGCCTGGGCGTAGTGCCTGGTCACACACCCCAGTTGTATCCCATTCTCAGAGTCTCAAGCTCCAGGACACTGCCCTCAGTGGCGGTAGAGGTGGGATCCCTCACTTAGTCCGTGGGAAAAGCCAACCCTGGAGTGTAAAACGATAGTGAACGTTTGTAGTTAGATTTAATTATACAGGTAGGTATTTTTAGACTATTTTCATTTATGAATAAAATAGGCTTATGAGATCACCTTTTGTCCGTGTGTTTGTGTGTGTGATTCGTGTGTGTGTGTGTGTGTGTGTGTGTGTGTCCCTAATAAAATCTAAACGGCTGGAGCGATTTCAATGAAACTCGGTAAGTTCATAGCACTATTCCGGACGACCCTAACCGTGCCCTTCAAATTTTATTACGTCTCACTAATCCAGCATATTTCACCAGCATTCAATATCTCCGATTCTATTACTAATATCACCCTGAAATATTGTACGGAGATAAAGGGCACTACTGGAAGTTCATCTATAAGACTTTCAAAAACCGGTTAACTACAAAACGAACATGGTGGCCAAGCGAATTTGAAAGTTTTAAATAGACTTTTCTCAGGATTTAATGATCCAAACGCAATGAAACTTGGTACAGCAAATGTTTATACACATTGTAATGCACTGGTATCTAATTTTGTTCAATTGTTTACATAACCTCAAGATGGCGGCTGTGCGAATTTTAAAATTAAGTTATTTCTTGTGTCGTTATCATGCGAACGAAGTGAAAGTTTGAATAATGAACCTGTGCAATCATCTTCCTTTAATGGAGCATGACTCTATGGCCTATACATATAACAATCCAACATGGCGACCATCCGAAATATTTAGACGGTTCTCAATATCTACGTATCTATTACAGCAATCAAACGGTTTTGTTTTATGTTCATAGGGGCTATGAACGTAAATTCACCCATAGGACTTTCAATAACCTGGTGATAACAAATCCAACATGGCGGTGACGCGAAATACAAATATTCACATGGACGTTTCTCGAAATTTAACCATCCGAGTGCAGTGAAACTTGGTACAGTAAATCCTTATACAAATGTTAATCCACTTGCATCTAATTTATTTCAATTGTTTCCATAACCACAAGATGGCAGCTGTGCGAAATTTTAAAATCTCGTTGTTACTTCTTGTGTCCTAATCATGCGATTTAAGTTTGAATACTACACGTACACAATAATCTTCATGTAACAGTACATAACTCTAAGACCTACATATATAAGAATCCAACATGGCGACCATCCGAAATATTTAGTCGGTTCGCAATATCTACGATTCAATTAAAGCAATCAAACTGAAATTCTTTATGTTAATAGTGGCAATTAACATAAGTAGAATATGTGAAAATAGGCTGTATAGTTCTTCACGGAACTACTTGTTCATTTTTCATTAACACCCAAACCATTAGGGGCCAATAACCTGGATGTTAGGACCCTTGTAAAAACAATTATCATCATCTTATATTTGATCCCTTAAATTTAAAATGTCGCCTCCGTAGCGTAGCCGTCAGCATGGTTAGCTGCCGCCCCGGAGGTCCTGGGTTCGATTCCCGGCTCTGCCACGAAATTTGAAAAGTGGTACGAGGACTGGAACGGGGTCTACTCAGCCTCGGGTGGCCCAAATGAGTAGAGGGGGTTCGATTCCCCCTCTGCCATCCTCGAAGTGGTTTTCCCTGGTTTCCCACTTCGTCTTCGGGAAAATGCCGGGATGGTACCTTCTTCAAGGCCACGGCCGCCTCCTTCCCTCTTCCTTGCCTATCCATCCTAACCATCCCTTACCTTCCCTCATGAGGCCCCTGTTCGCTTTGCAGGTGAGGCCGCCTGGGCGAGGTGCCAATCCCACCTCACCAGTTGTATCCCTTCCGATTCGATGTTCCCCGCTCTAGGATACTGCCCGTAGAGGCGGTAGTGGTGAGTTCCCTCGCTGAGTCCGTGGGTTCCACCAACCTGGAGGGTTAACGACTAAAATAATAATAATAATAATTAAAATGAGCACAAAAATATTCAGCGGTGGTGGAAATCGAACCCACTTCTCATAAACTGGACAGCTACCTTCTACGAACTCATACCATTGCTCCACGGCTACTCGTCCTTTCGCCTTGGTTGAAAGCGTATGAGATCTGGTACTGCTTTCCGCGTTGAAGGTTCATTCACGTTTTTTTTTTATCAGTAAGTCACCGTACCTAGCGTTAATTTATGTATAACTGTATAATCGGCATGTTCTTGGTACATGCCTGTATGACAATTTGATGCTTTGAATTATCACTTGTCGCGCACATGTTTTTGTAAAGGTCTTGCTTCCATGTCATCATAAATCTTGTAAAGTCGTTTAGGGTCATTGTGGCTTGGCTATACACGGGGAACTGTCGACCATATTGAGGGGCGGCTGACTCGTCTGGTATATACATATTCAACTTTGTCATACTACCTTTAATGAAAAAGATGGTATATTGGCTTTCACGACCACTTCAAGCACTTATTTGAAATGCTCTTTTTAAGTCAAACTATGTTTTATATCCATTATGGCTGCTACTGCTACTCAGGGAATTTTCGGATTTATCCTGAAAAAGTCAGGGAATTGTGTAAGTTGGTTTTGGTAGACACCCTGAATGTTCTACGAAACATATCACATGATACTAACAAACCTGCTTCTCTGAACTGAAGAAAATAACAGGCATTTACTTATTTAGTTTTGGCGAGTGTGTTTCGCCGCGAATTTTTACCCTTAGGGTTTTGACGGAAATTTACCAGGAATGCAATAGCGCTATTGGCGCAAGTTGTTTGGTTTAAGTTTGTAGCTCTTAATTTTATGACAACTGGCAGCATGTTGCGGGAGGATAAACGACAAAAGCTATAATTGTGTCAATCGCTTTGTGTAAGAAGTTTTTTTTTTTAATATGCGATCAATTTATACCTCGAGTATGTAAGAACGTGGCCTCAACCTCGTGGGATGTATTCCGGAACGATGTTGACTATATTGAATCTCAAGACGATTTGACAATATCTCAGTTTAAATGAATACCAATTGGTATTGAATAAATGTATGAGGTGCTTGCTGCCCAAAATATCTGAGAATTTGAGTGGACAGATGGAGGAAGCATCCTATTGGTCAGCAACAAACAATGACTATTGTGCTACTGCTTAACGTTTGAGTCACCGCTTGTTAACCAGGAAAGTGAGGCAACTATAGCCCCGTGTACTTTGGGTGTGTAGAATCTGTCTGATAACAGGTGTTAGTTGTGATGGCTGTATTAGTGTGTGTTATCTGTTTGTAATTCAAGTAACAACTGCAGACATTCGATCTTCAAGTAGTTCCAACTTTTGCTACCAAACGCCACCGTCAACGACCAACTAGTTCTGAACTTGGTTACTAGATGCCACCGCAGTCAGCTCCTGGCGACGAATGTTGGTACCTAAGAGCGTTAGTCAAATCTAACCGCCGGCTTTACTTCTCATCCGAAGGAAGGCATACTGAGGGATTTTTAAACTCTTAAAATATCTGACGTCTTCGACATAGAAGTTCAGCATGCTACCTACTACGCCACCGAAGCCGCTCAAATAACACTCTTTTGTGTATAAAAATGTTGTAATCCAATAAATAAATACCCTACGTCATCCAATTAAGTACCCTCTCCCCCATTGTTTCCGTGCACTAAACCATTTGCGTCCAAGTTTCACTTCAATAGAGCGCCACGCTCCAGACAAAGGCTTTCAAATATGACTTTCTAATACCTATTTATATATTCGATGTCAACAGATTCCTTTCATGTGGATACTACAACCCGCCTCGGCTTCGCCCGGTATCTTTGACGGTATACCCAGTATAAGCTTGAAAGGCGCATGGACGGCAGGTCCCGGACGCAATTCAGGAAAGCCGAGGTGAACAGCGAAACTTCAAACACATATAGTCTACTCTTCTGTGTAGTCTTAACTCGACACCACTCGACATTTTGATGCTGGCCGAAGCTGGGGTGATTCGCTCGCTAGCTTGTAAACTCGGTCCGAAACTTGTAATTTAATTTTCCACTGAATGGAGATTGTTGGAAGAAATGAAAACTTAAAAACACTTATAGTGGGCGATGTATTAAAGGTAGATATATGTTGTCCCGGACCTTTTTGTACAACATTTCATGCTGAACAATACTTACACTCGTAGTATATTGCTATTTTTAACGGCTTACCCAGCGTAAGCTTAAAAGGCGCACGAACGGCAGGTTTTTCTTCGACTCGATTCACTGAAATCGTTACTGGTTGGCTTCCTTTGGTCATAAACGAATGTTTTTCTACAAAAACTTTCCTCGAGAAATCCTTTACGGAATGGTGAGAACCGCATCAAAATCCATCCAGTGGTTCTCGAGATTACCCGGAACATCCAAGATCGGGGACTTTGTTTTATACTACAGAGAGATGCTTTCCTTGCCAGACCCAACCTACTTTTTATATCCTCTTTGCCTCGTCCATCACTGATTATTTTGCTTCCTTTGATGAACTGTATAATGGAAAAATACAGTAAAACATGGATAATTTGAAACCGATTTATCTGAAATCACGCTTAATTCAAAGAAATATTCTTTTCCTGAAACTTAAGGTGCATCTTTTCATGTTATTTAATCTATTTAATTTAAAATACAGACAAATCATAATCTGAAGGGTGATGCAGATCCTGTGTATGGAATTCGAAATTTTCAACAAGTTTCTTTAAAATATATATACTGTGCAGCATTTTGAGATGTGGCTCCTTCAATACGCAGATTCCTAGCGATGAAAACATTGATTTTATACCATCGAATAATCAACATTTCATAATAACAATGATAGAGACGCGCACAATGTGCATTGATACAATTACAGACGTACAGAAATTTGATAATGATTCAAGTCTTTCAGGGCAAGTTAGTACATGTTATCTATCACACTTTCTTTCATTACACAACTCAGTCCACACTCGGCATATAAAATGCTTTAGTCGCACACACTTTATGATGAAAGCCGTGGGTTGCCATTCTGGTCACTAGATATCTCAGATCATAATTAGTCAGCTTTCGTCCAGTCTGTTGTGGTCGTGGCTTCAGTGGTATAGAAGTCCTCCCATATTCGAATCTTCTTGGACTTTGGGTAAGTTCTCATTGGAGCTTGTTATATGCAAGGGTAGTCGGTAACATTCTCTCAGTAATTCACAGCATAATCTTGATAAAGTCGTTTTGGATAGGCAGAGCACTTTTTTTCATATACATTGGCTTAACCTTTTAGGTAGATTTCATTAGAAAGCTAACTATTGCAATGGGTACCATGTTTCGACTTCAGGAAAATTTCGACATAGCTTCGCGTTTCACATCCCCTGGGCCCCAAAACCACCGTCAGTTCAAAAGTTTATATATAATTTATGTATGTATATACAGAGTGGTCCACCAGCCCCTTATATTTTTTGGAGGAAGGCAACCCAACTAACGCGTATATCATAGCCATCCTAAAAACATTACTTCCTGCTCCTGTATGGCCTTAATGCAACTTTACCATTGAGTTCATGCTTGCGAATATTGTAGAAATCATTAGCGGTAGTGTTATTTCAATGAACTCAACTTTAATGCATGTTTTAATTGATCACAGCTCCGAATAACACCGCATTACGTTTGGACAGGTGTCTGTGGGGGCTACGAATAGACTCAATACGTACCAGCAATCTGCTATGGCTATTGGTAGCTAAGGTGGCTAAGTCTTGTATTCATGCTGTTGCGTCAGGCAAGCTCCCCGCTAGCAGGTTCGATCCCCGGCTGGTACATATTTCTTCCCTTAATGCCATTTACTGTGGATGTAGGCTACTATTGCCACTTATGTACCTGTTCCAACGAGTGATTTTTATTTGTCCTAAAAAGGTCCGTTTCTATCCGATGGTACGTAGCCAGGTTGGACGACGACATAATGATCTGTAGAACGAAAGCAAGGAACCCTGCATATTCAGGGTAGCAAGTGTTCAAAATGTTGACCATCTTGGTTTAAAGGGAAAATCAGACTCACTCAAGCCACCGCACGTGTCGCGTCAAAACACTCTAACCTCGGGATGTAAACCATTCCTCTTTCTTACGTTCGGCAACTATAAAACAGTACGGTATTAATTCATCCGCTAATGAGGAAAACCGTAGCGTATTGAGTTCATTCGATTGTTAAAATGACTTTTCTTTCTAAAGATATGGTAAGAGAGAAACTGAAATTATCAGAAACGAAAGCAACTAACTGAATGAGCGTCTGCTGAATGGATTTTCAGGTAGAATTATTTTTATACAAACAAAATAAAGTGTGTTGGCATGTATGTGGAATTGATTTTCAAATCTTTATCATCTACTCGAGACCAACCTAAGTCATCCTGGAAGTGTTTTTCCGTGGTATCCCACTTCTACTCTAGATAATATGGTGGTATGGTTCGAAATTTCAGACCACTTCCACCTTCTTAATACTCCTACCTTCAGTTACAAATACACAAACTACTACCATCACCGTAATTAGACAAATTGTTATTAGACAAATTTAAACACACGCAAGAACACAAGAATGTGATGATCACGATGTCCAAGCTCCTAAAGTTTGAAAAGAAACCTCAAATATTCACGCCGCTGAGAACAGCAAAATGAAGTCTCGTGTGTATTGGCTCATAGCTCATGAACGATTAGTCCAACTGACGCGGATATCAAATTAAAGAAAACTTTGAACCTTCTTCTCCACCTTGTAACTGGTTGTTCTTTGAGGCAACTATTTTCCTAAAATTGGCTACGATGGTGAAAATACACTTGCGAAACATTTCACTGGGTAATTTCCAGCCAATGGTAGCTACTTAAAACTCTGATTGAAAGCAGTGGATGAGGGTATATTAATCATACCGTACCAGAGTAAACTCCTCACTGATTAGCCTACAAATGCCAATGATATGACAGTTTGAGTGTTAAGAGTGCTCGTCAGTTGCATCGAGAACAGCCCATAACCGCGAGAACATTACAATATTCCTAATTCTCATAGCTCTATAACGTAATGGTTCCACTACCCACAATGCAGTGGGGACGCACGTGGCTAAGCAAACACCTGCACTTTTGAAAGCCATCACAACAGAACAAAAGAAAAAATGAATCTTATCCTTGAACGTGAACCAACCTCCAGGTTGGTGGAACCCACGGACTCAGCGAGGGAACTCACCACTACCGCCTCTACGGGCAGTGTCCTAGAGCTGGGAACATCGAATCGGAAGGGATACAACTGGTGAGGTGGGATTGGCACCTCGCCCAGGCGGCCTCACCTGCAAAGCGAACAGGGGCCTCATGAGGGAAGGTAAGGGATGGTTAGGATGGATAGGCAAGGAAGAGGGAAGGAGGCGGCCGTGGCCTTGAAGGAGGTACCATCCCGGCATTTGCCCGAAGACGAAATGGGAAACCACGGAAAACCACTTCGAGGATGGCTGAGGGGGAATCGAACCCCCTCTACTCATTTGGGCCACCTGAGGCTGAGAAGACCCCGTTCCAGTCCTCGTACCACTTTTCAAATTTCGTGGCAGAGCCGGGAATCGAACCCAGGCCCTCCGGGGCGGCAGCTAACCATGCTGACCGCTACGCTACGGAGGCGACGGAACGTGAACATAAATACTTATAATGCCCGACGACCAAAATCGTATTCGAACCGGTACGAACGTTTTAGATAAAGAAAGTATAGTGTCCAACCCATAAGTACTCACTATCTTCATACATTAGCAAAATTCAACGTACTCTGCACAGGAATACATCGTAAGTGAATAAATGCGGTAATGTAACTTTGTATGTGTCGCTTGATATTATATCCCCACTAAAATGGAGCACGTGCTGTCGTTCAAAAAAATTTGCCTACGACAGGATTCGAAGCAGTACTCGGCTCAGTCACGCATACCGCGTCAGATCTGACTTTTCCACCTCAGCTAAGGAGACAACGTACATATTGCGCGCTACACGGATACTAGTTAACTAGGCTGTTCCACCTCGAACGTTAGTATGCGTATCAAAGTCTTCAATCATGGTTTATAGTGTTCATTTAACATTCTACTATTGCAAATCACGTGACGTAACTTATTAATTCGATTGTATTACATGTATGTGTGTTCTTCAGAGAGCAATGAATCACCTGTTCGTAGAATGGTCCTTAGTGTTTGGCGCGGAACTGATTAAGGTCGTTTTTCCCGGGATGGTCGAACTCAGCTGATTAGGTTAAACCCAAACAGTCCTGTCAGCTCACGCTAATGGGTTTGGGAAGAGAGTGGGGGTAGGCAACCTCTCCTGAAATGTTTGTGTCATGAGTTGACTGACAGCTACATACACCTGGACCCCCTGGGGTTTCTGTAGATATAATCAGTGCAGCGAACATGTTATCCATGTACAGTCAAAGAGTTGGAGAATTGAGAATTATAGGAAACTATAAATTTCATAAGTGTGAGTTGTCAAAATGAGGCCAACAGTGGAGGTGTCAAGGAATGTTCTGCCCATTTATTTACAAATGGTGGTAACTTTCTGTTATGTGGGTCTCACAATCACGAACCATGTACGACGATTAATCAAGAATTTATTTCGAACAGTGTAAAAAGAAATGAACGTGACAATATATGTGAACGGCCATCGAAGTTGATGAGAAAGGATATACTTGCTGCCCCTAAGCACTTGTCTGATAATTTACTATCAAATGGCATAGAGAGGATTTTAAATAATATTGCGACTGAGAAACTTACCACCTCTGCCTCAAAATAAGCAAGAAGTTCATGATACTCTAGCCATTATGGACAATCGAACTTAGAAGAAAATATAATAATAACCCCTGGCACTACAGCCCGTGAAGGGCCTAGGCTTACCAAGAGACCGCTGCCCTGCCATTTGGCCTGCAGATATTGGGGTGACGCGTGATCAGAGCTTCGGGTCCCCTCGGCCGTTAATATTGGCTGAGTGAACCCCGTTCCAGCCCTAACGTCAGTTTCTAAAATCCCTGACAGAGCCGGGAATCGAACCCGGGGCCTCCGGGTGAGAGGCAGACGCGCTATCCCAACGCCACGGGGCCGACTAAAAGAAAATATGCTTCTGGTAAAAGACAGAGAGAATAACATTATTACGTTTTCTACAGCATCAAATTTGAAATACTTGTGTAAAAGAGAAACTATTTTTATAGACGGAACATTTAAGTATTGTTGTATGTAAATGAAGAGAAACAGGATAAGTTAGAAATAAACACGCCAGATGTTCGTATGAGCCGACTCAGATGGTGGGGTCATGTGAAGAGAAAGGGGGAGCAGAGATTACCTAAGAGGTTAATGAGTTCAGCTGTAGAGGGTAAGAGAAGTAGAGGTAGACCTAGGAAGCGATGGTTAGATTCAGTGTTGAACGGTTTCAATGTAGAGGTGTAGAAGCAGAGGAGGCCGCAGTGCTAACTGCTAATAGGAGATCATGGAGGTGACTTGTTCACAAACAGAGGCTTGCAGACTAGACTGGAGGATTGGGAAAGAGGTGGCCGTGACCTTAAGTTAGGAACCTTCCAGCATTTGCCTGGAGTAGAAGTGGGGAAACCACAGAAAACAACTTCCTGGATGGCTGAGGTGGGAATTGAACCCATCTCTTCTCAGTGTTTCCTCGCGAGGCTGAGTGTACACCGTTCCAACCCATAGACCAGAATTAAATTTCTTGGCAGAGCCGGGAATAAAACATGGACCTCCGTCAAAAAAAATAACGGAGAGCTCTCAGTATTAACGTTGTAACCAGTTTTATAAGCTTTAAAATAATATAGACTATACATTAACATTTTGGTTTTCATTATATTAATCTCAAATTATAACAGCCGCCTTGTCAAACACTTAAAAGACGTTTAATATTTAAATGAATACGTACATGTTTCGGTATACAATGATAATCGTCAGCGTAGATTGAAATAATAAAATAATCTTAAAAACTATGTTAACAAATGCCAAAGTGAAAATGGATATCTTTACAAAGTACACATTAAATTTTAAATAAAATGAAAGGTCACAAAAAACAAGAAAAATACATAAACGAAACAAGACTAAAGTTAATATAAATCTACCTTAATAGATTGTCTACATTATACTTCTACATTATGGTTCAATATAATGAATCGGATCTCCTGTTGATTGCAAAAAGATATTGTTTCCACGTATAAAGAATTGGTGAAATGCGTAACATTCTTTGACTGATAAAGTCCTCTAAACTTGAAAAGCGTTCTAGTTGAACCCAAACTTTCTATATTAGGCCTATATTAGACTATATTTCTTCAATACGGCTCAATAATAATATATTGCTTGCCACGGTGATAGTGGTTATAGTGTCGGATTACTAACCCCAATCTTGCAGGTTCGCTCCTGGCCGGGGTAAGTGATTATTGAAAAGCGGCAAAAATTACGACATGTCTTACGATGTTGGCATGTCAAAGAACCCATTTGAATTCAGTAGGCCATGTTCATAATGACAAAATTAATCTCGGGATTTTCCGCCAACACAAAGTTCCTCATTTCTCTACTAGAAAGCGCTATAGTGTCAAGGAGCTTAGATATCTAACCTCCTTGACTTTCATAGTGCTTCAAGGAACAACAAAATTCGACATGCAAGCTACCCTCTGGGTGTCAAATAACAAAGCTTGCACCCGGCACCCGAGGCCATATGATATTATTATTATTATTATTATTATTATTATTATTATTATTATTATTATTATATATTGAAACGGATGTCGCTAATGGATGCTATGGGATGTTGTTTCCAGCCAGGCATACTGATATGGATCAATGCGTAAAATTTTTGAAGTCATCTTGTAACACTTTTAATGAGTTAACTAAACGTGGTGATGACTATTGTGGTTCAATTAAACAAACATGATATGAATAAATAATATACACTGTGGTGTGACCTTACCTGTGATAGTGTAATATAATAAGTTGTTGAGCGCCAGATTCCTATTTAAGATAGTGAATCGAAATTTATTGATTTAACCTCGGCTATCAGCAGTAGAGTCGAGAACCACTTACCCGGGCCGTAGTGAGACAAAGTCATCTAACCAATCCGTATTTAATCAAGGAGTATGATTGCCTTAAAGTACCAACTACAATGAAAGAAATAGGCATTACGTTGAAGAGAATGAATTTATTAAATGCAAAAACAAAATATTAATAAAACAGAATAGTGATAGTCACACAATTGAATTTAAAATTACTCAATGCGGCAATTAATTATTTAAAAGAAAATGAATATTAAAATGAATTGAAAGTTAAATGAAGTTAAATTATAATAGAGACGATAGTTTTATTGAATTGTCGAAGATTCGTCATATTTAAGAAATGATCGATGATCTCGATGTTACGTCGCTTATGTTTAAAAAAAATGATGTGATATCTCATTTACTATGAAATATCCTCATTAAGTACGTTG
Organism: Meconema thalassinum; assembly: GCA_946902985.2. Taxonomy (NCBI): domain Eukaryota; kingdom Metazoa; phylum Arthropoda; class Insecta; order Orthoptera; family Tettigoniidae; genus Meconema; species Meconema thalassinum. The sequence continues at coordinate 185,468,327 of OX336388.2, read as the reverse complement.
CCATCTGTAGAAAGACTCTTGATCAGGGATATAACCCATTATGTATTGATATAGATGTCGGCAAGACATCGTTCAGTGTCGACTCTCGGTGCTCAGTCCATTAGGACCCAGAAAGCAAGGTTACAACTTCCTTCCTTCATTGATAGCTATAGATCAATGCCATTCTTGTCCGATGTTGCAGGTACAAATACTAATGACTTCCTTGTCACGTGGTGTCACAGCTTCCCTCTCTATTAGCCTTCTCCATTCTTGACTCATAACTTGCAATATATATATTGACGCGTATATACCGTAGAAAATGGCGTGTTGGTTACACCATAGTGGGTTTCTTAACATCTCAGGAAAATGACGCAGTTTGCCGTGGTGAAATTCTTACTACGTCGTTCAGTTTGTGACGCACAGGGTTAGTCCATATCGCCAGTCTTGTTGCAATATATAATACTTCGTCTCTTTACAAGTAATTGTTAATAAAAATCTAATTGAATATAATAATCAAAACCGCTTACAATTATCTGATATAAAAATCATCTCATGGATGTACTAGTTAATAATAATAATAATAACATGATAATAAATGAATAACCCTATAAATATAACCGCTATGGGATCGAATCGTTACAATCGCCCCTGATATAAATAATTTAAAATAAAATGTAACATTATTTGTATCACTACACATCCTACACAAATGAATACAAATGTAAATATTAATACCCCCATAACGACAACATACAAATAATACCCTTCAACAATACATAAAAATATACAAGAACATACTCTTTTCACTTTACATATTTGTACTATCATTTCTCATTCTTCCAAATGTTCATAATGTTCATTCTTCTTTATATATGTTGTAAAAAAAATATACATAAATGTATTCTTCACAAAAAAATCATATTTTAACTTTCATTCATCTCATTCTTCCAAATGTTCATAATGTTCATTTTTTTTATATGCTGTAAAAAAAATACATATAAAATGCCCTTCACTTTTATTTTTGACATATATGTCAACGCTGCACTCGTTTATATTTCGGTGATCGTATGCATGACATACAATTTTGGCTTCATCTCTTTTGAACGTAGTTTTTGTATATCAGTCTGGCGTAGAAGTACATTGTTGTAATACCAGCTGATTAACCCATAATAACTATTATAGCACACGATAATAGGATGCAAACAATACAATATTCCTTTCGTCTTTATAAAGGGATTACTCAAATGCAGTAAAATTTCAATAATTGAAGAAAAAAATAACTTAGCAAGACACCTAAGGCAATTCCTATTTCAGTGCATATGTCATACATGTAAATATTTCCCCAAATACATAATGACATCGAAATACCTCAAAGCAGTTATTAAACAGTTCATTTAAATATCCAAGTTACTACTCACCTGCCTTCGTGGCTTAATTCTTTCTTAGGCCACGGCCGCCTCCTTCCAAATTAATACTTCCTAAGTCTCCATGACTTCTTAACTTCTCATAAAACCATAATTCCTCTTTACTACTTCTCGAAAACAATAACTTGAATTTTCAAAATCACCAATAAACATAAAATCTGACTTCTCGTTCACTTTATAAAATTTAACTTAGCGTCAAGATATAACTTTACCGTAACGTCATTCCTTACTTACCATAACAAAATGATTAAGACTTGGACAAAATACTACTCAATACCTGAATTACGTATATTACTAAACTATTTCACAAAAACACATGACAAACTCCTCGGAATAAATATTTCGTTCCACAAAATATTAATGCTCTTATACTTTGAACTTAGTCTATTCATGATTTGACTTTTTGCTGAATGCCTAAAAACCCCCCTTAGTTTTCTCTCAAAACTCTTAATTAAGTACCGTGTCCTCCAAACACCACTTCCTACTTGTTCTGACCGCCTGGACTATAGCTCACTCTTGCTATACCAGAATCTCTCAAAACTCATCGTGACATCACACGTCACATACAAAAACCTCCCCTATTAACTTCACGTAGTCCCGTAGATACCATAAAAAATCTCATTGCTCAACGGAATATACCTTGCTGACCTACTTCATCCTCCAAAACCTTCTTAAAACTTCATTTGGCATCTTACCAAAACTTCCTCCATTATAACTCCATTTGGCATCTTACCAAAAACTTCCTCAAAAAACAACTTCATTTGGTATCTTACCAAAACTTCCTCCTTAAAAAACTTCATTTGGCATCTTACCAAAAACTTAAAACCACTTTGCTCAACGGCATTACCTTCGTTGGCCTACTTCTTCAAACTCACGTCCATTTACGTGAAAATACACACATACACACACATATCTGTCACCAAGTACCAGATGCCCTAATCATGTTACTACTTCCTCATTTCAACCCGATGTTGGTTAATTCATACAACGCATTACCATTAACAATTCTAAACCACTTATAAATTTCTCAAAATATATCCACTGATAATCTCGCTGTCCTCAAAATGAAACTTCTTTATTAAATCAATACCTAATTCTTCAACTCACTTTTGAATTAAATCTTTATTACCATTATATTCATAATTATGGCTGCCATAATAATTATTACTACTTTCTTTCGATTACTTACCTATGTAATAACCTTCCTACTTTTTTTAAATTTAATCCTCACTTCCTCCAACTTACCTGCAGCTTAAGGACCCACATTCAACTTACCTGAATTGCTCAATAGCACGACAACCTCTGTCTTCCAAATTAAATGATTTTAGACCACCTAAATCAATAAGCGTAGGCACTACGCGCCCCTTACCATCCTAACTTCACGACTGAATTAAAATTACACACAGCAGGTTCCTTATCTACCTCTGTTAAATCCTATTAAACTTCATTACTTAATATTTAAGTCATACGGAACAGTAACTATCGGTAATATAAATTTACATAAATACGTTCACTGGCATTTCACCGTTCTTACCACATTCATCTTCAATTCTATCTTTAACTAGAATTCCACATAATTCCTTCCGTGTTCCATTAGTTTCTACTTCCTCTGTACTACATTCATCCATAGTAACACAGTACTTCGGCTTTCCCCCTCTCACATCCCCAAGTCTGACTAATTCAGTACGCCACTGCACGTCATATGCTTTCTTTCTCTCTCTCATCCTGATTTCTTTCTCCTCTAGCAACTTAATTCTCTTTTCTTTCATTTTACTTCTAAAATATCTACCTTTAGGTTTCATTTTCATTTCTCCGTTACTATCACTTAATGCTCTCTTTAGCCGTGGACTACTGCTTCTGCTCTTATCTATCTCTCTCCTCCTCTTAACCTGTTTACTAATTATGTTCTTCTGACTATGACTTAACGCACGCTTCTCTGCCACTAATAATTTCATATTAACTTCCTCTATCACAGGACTAAATTCTTCCCTAGTTTGCCTATCTAATTTATCTATGATTGCATCTTAATCTCTTGGGTGCTTAGTACTTTCTTTATCTTACCTACTTCTATCCCTATCTTTTCTCTCATCTTCTTCACTTCTTTTTCGCTACATTCTATAGTCTCTTCTACAGCTATCCTGCGTTCATCTAAAATCTCCTTCAACTCTACTATGCTTTCTCCTACTATCTCCTCTGACGCTAATCTATTTTCACCTAAAATCTCGTCTGACTCTAATCTGATTTCACCTAAAATCTCCGCTATTTGCCGTTCCTCACCTAAGATCTCCTCCGATTCCAATCTGCTTTCACCTACAATCTCCAATGACTCTAATCTACTTTCAATTACAGTCTCCACTAATTCCAATTTGCTTTCACCTAAAATCTCGTCTGACTCTAATCTGATTTCACCTAAAATCTCCGCTAATTCCAATTTGCTTTCACCTAAAATCTCGTCTGACTCCATTCTACTTTCAATTATAGTCTCCTTACAGGCTGTCTTTACTGATTCTACTGCAGTTTCCCCTAAAGTCTCTACTACCTGCCTAGTTTCCACTTCTACCAATTTGCTAAAACTTTCACCTTGAGTTGCTATTTTCTCTTCAATCACAGTTACTATTCTTTCCTGAATCCTACTTTCTGCTGCTTCTAATTTCTTATCTACTGTCTTAATAATATCTTTAGCCTTCATCTCTACCTCCTCCTTAATTTCACCTCTGATTTCCTGTTTCACAACCTGAATACTTTGCTGTAGTACCTCATACTTCTTACCCAACCCTTCATTGACTTTAACCACACTGTCTAGTTTTACATTATTCTCTTCCAGCTTCTGATTTATTTTACTCATATCTTGATTTAGCCTACCCATCTCTTCTCTCATCTCCTTACTATTTTTATTCATATCTTTATCTAATTTCTCAAATTTACCATTGAATTCCAAATAATTTCTTTTATTCTCTTCACTATTTTTATTCATATCTTTATCTAATTTCTCAAATTTATCATTGAATTCCTTCCTACTTTCTAAATTATCTTTCTTACTCTCTTCCATATTTTTATTCATATCTTTATCTAATTTCTCAAATTTATCATTGAATTCCTTCCTACTTTCTAAATTATCTTTCTTATTCTCTTCCATATTTTGATTTAGCCTACCAATATCTTCTTTCATCTCCCTACTATTAATTCTCATCTCCCTCATAAACACAGTTAATGGATCTTCAGGAATCTCTATAGACTTTTCTTTCTCTAGACTACCACTAGTCTCAGGATGTACCTCTGTATTCGTCTCGAGATTTTCCTCTGAATTCGTGTCAGGGTTAACCTCAGGATTATTTTCAGGATTACTCTCAAGATTTACCTCCGACATCTTGGTATTATTCTCTACGCTCTCAACATCGCTACCGCTATCAACCTCCTTATAATTAACTTTCTTGACTGCATCCCTACTTCTCAACTGCCTCTGTTCCTCCTCCGACATCTCGAAGTACACCGTATAACAATTGCCCTTCCAAAATTTCACTTCACTTCACTGTCCCCCAAAAGCACTGACAATTTGCACTGAAATTATACACTCCTCTGACTAAATACCGAATGGTTTTCGTGCCCTACTTTGTGGCGCCAAATGTAACACTTTTAATGAGTTAACTAAACGTGGTGATGACTATTGTGGTTCAATTAAACAAACATGATATGAATAAATAATATACACTGTGGTGTGACCTTACCTGTGATAGTGTAATATAATAAGTTGTTGAGCGCCAGATTCCTATTTAAGATAGTGAATCGAAATTTATTGATTTAACCTCGGCTATCAGCAGTAGAGTCGAGAACCACTTACCCGGGCCGTAGTGAGACAAAGTCATCTAACCAATCCGTATTTAATCAAGGAGTATGATTGCCTTAAAGTACCAACTACAATGAAAGAAATAGGCATTACGTTGAAGAGAATGAATTTATTAAATGCAAAAACAAAATATTAATAAAACAGAATAGTGATAGTCACACAATTGAATTTAAAATTACTCAATGCGGCAATTAATTATTTAAAAGAAAATGAATATTAAAATGAATTGAAAGTTAAATGAAGTTAAATTATAATAGAGACGATAGTTTTATTGAATTGTTGGCTCACCCAGTCGAAGATTCGTCATATTTAAGAAATGATCGATGATCTCGATGTTACGTCGCTTATGTTTAAAAAAAATGATGTGATATCTCATTTACTATGAAATATCCTCATTAAGTACGTTGCCATCTGTAGAAAGACTCTTGATCAGGGATATAACCCATTATGTATTGATATAGATGTCGGCAAGACATCGTTCAGTGTCGACTCTCGGTGCTCAGTCCATTAGGACCCAGAAAGCAAGGTTACAACTTCCTTCCTTCATTGATAGCTATAGATCAATGCCATTCTTGTCCGATGTTGCAGGTACAAATACTAATGACTTCCTTGTCACGTGGTGTCACAGCTTCCCTCTCTATTAGCCTTCTCCATTCTTGACTCATAACTTGCAATATATATATTGACGCGTATATACCGTAGAAAATGGCGTGTTGGTTACACCATAGTGGGTTTCTTAACATCTCAGGAAAATGACGCAGTTTGCCGTGGTGAAATTCTTACTACGTCGTTCAGTTTGTGACGCACAGGGTTAGTCCATATCGCCAGTCTTGTTGCAATATATAATACTTCGTCTCTTTACAAGTAATTGTTAATAAAAATCTAATTGAATATAATAATCAAAACCGCTTACAATTATCTGATATAAAAATCATCTCATGGATGTACTAGTTAATAATAATAATAATAACATGATAATAAATGAATAACCCTATAAATATAACCGCTATGGGATCGAATCGTTACAATCTAACCTTATAAAGAGTCCTGTTGAAATATATTTGTGGTTACAATATATTGTTTCCAGATGGTCGAACACCGTAAATATGTTTTATAAATGATAAAACCATCTAACTAACTAACCTCGAATAAAACCAGAGGATCCTACTTCTAGGTTAGCTCTGTAGAACTAGCTGTCCAAACGGGTGATTTATTTCATATCATAATTCAATTTACCAAGTATATTTATAGGTTGAATGAAATACTTGGACATTGAAGGGCCAAAATATATGGATAAGTCGAGAATAAACTCAACTAAGTATCTCCAAGAAACAGTGTGCACCAACAAAAAATATGCAAATGAAATGTAATGCAATGTGACAATAACAAGGTTTCATTTAGGTATATTGCCACTTTGTTTATTTATCTACTAGCTGAAGTACCCGTGCTTCGCTACGTGTCATAAATAAATTAAAATGTGAAGGTGACAGTTAAAACAGGGGATAGGCGAGGTGCTGTGCAGGGGGAGATTAAGGATGGAACATTTTGTCCAACTACACAGCTCGGCGTTGACCGTGTTTTATAGCACAAATTTAGGTTTTACTCGCTAACCGTTGGAGATACCTTTCGGATAGAAAATGTAATTTTAAACCTCGTATATGTCATCAAAAGTTTGCTATTTCTTAGCGTTTTCTTTTTTTTGAAATGGAAATATGAAGGTTTGAAACCAAAGGGTGTAGTGACGTCACTAAAATGGTCGCCATTTTAAATAGTGCAAAGTATTGAAATCAAAAGTAACCTATATGTTAACCAGGTAAATCAGCTACTTCCATGTAAAATTCATGTAAATCGGACCAGTGGTACTTGCGTGATTGAGTATTACACAGACACACACCATCTCATTTTTAGCCTCGCTTCGCTCGCGTCATAGTCGTGTGATATTGTTATTCAATGAAATGCAGGTTTAACCCCGTTAACACCCCTTTAGAACCTGAATATCCAAAAATCCCTCCTTAGTAGACGATTTCGACACACAACAAACATATCCCCAAAATATCATTCTTCTAACTTTAGTAGTTTTGGTTGGTCGATGAGAGTGAATATCCAAAAATCCTTCCTTAGTGGACGTTTTTCTTCCAGAATTTCACCCTCCCCATAGGCCCCTTAAATTGCATTTAAGAAAAAACGGTCGAACACCTATTTATTTTATTTATTTATTTATTTTTAAGCTGATTGATTTCCTCCGAGATTCAAACTCCTCGCCTATGTCCTTTAAGAGATACACGCTCCGTTAGGAATCTTTCAACCCCCACTTTTCATCCCTTTCACCTCATAATATACACTACATCGAAAAACCATTAGACATTTGTCAGCTTATTTTTAATGATTAGTATATATGCCAAGTATCACATCCCCAAATGAAACCACTGGTGAGATATTGTTATTTAATGAAATACACGTTTACCCCCTTAACACCTCTTTAGAACCTGAATATCCAAAACTATTTCCTTAGTGGACGTTTTCGACATACAACGAACATACCCCAAAATTTCATGTTTCTAACTTCAATAATTTTGGCTGGGCTATGATGATTGAGTGAGTCAGTCAGGACATTTTCTTTCATTTATTTTTGATAATTTCACCCCCTCCCCATGAACCCCTTAAATTGGATTTATGAAACAAACGGTCGAACACCCATTTACTTATTTAAAGCTGTTTTCCCCCTGAGTTTGATGAGTGAGTGAGTCAATCAGTTTCTTTCCTGTTTTTTCCCCCAAAATTTCACCACTCTCCAAGGGCCCCCTAAATTGGATTTATGAAAAAAAACGGTCGAACACCTATTTACTTTTATTTTAAGCTGTTTTTCTTCCGCCGAATTTCAAACTTCTCGCCTATGTCGTTTCAGAGATACACGCTCCGTTAAGAATCCCTCAACCCCCAATTTTCACCCCTTTCACCTCATAATATACACCACATCGATAAACAGATATATGTCTGACCACATCGAAAAACCCTTAGACACTTGTCTGCTTATTTTTAATGATTAGTTTATATGCCGAGTATCACATCCACAAATGAATCCACTCGTGAGATATTGTTATTCAATGAAATGCAGGTTTAACCCCCTTAAGACCCCTTTAGAACTTGAATATCCAAAAATCCTCCCTTAGTGTACGATTTTGACATACAACGAACATATCCCCGAAATGCTATGTTTCCAACTTCAATATTTTGACTGGGCGATGATGAGTGAGTGAATGATTCAGGACATTTTCTTTCAATTTTTTTTTCTTCAGAATTTCACCCCTCCCGATGAACCCCTTCAATTTGATTGATCAAAAAAACTGTCGAAAAGCTATTTACTTACTTTAAAGCAGTTTTTCCCCCTGAGTTTGATGAGTGAGTCAGTCAGTCAATCAGTGAGGACACTTTCTATCCTGTTTCTCCCTTCCCCCCAGAATTTCACTCCTCCCCATGGATTGGATTTATGAAAAAAACTGTGAAATACATATTTACTTATTTTTTATGCTGATTTTTTCCGCTGAGTTTCAAACCCCTCGCCTATGTCGTTTAAGATATACACGCTCCGTTAGGAATCTTTCAATCCCCGCTTTTCACGCCTTTCACCTCATAATATACACCACATCGAAAAACCCTCAGACACGTGTCTTCTTACTTTTTAATGATGAGTTTATATGCCGTGTATCACATACCCCAATGAAACCAATCGGGAGATATTGTTATTCAATGAAATGCAGGTTTAACTCCCTTAAGACCCCTTTAGAACCTGAATATCCGAAAATCCTCCCTTAGTAGACGGTTTTGACATACAATGAACATATCCCCAAACTGTCATGTTTCTAACTTCAATAATTTTGGCTGGGCGATGATGAGTGAGTGAGTCAGGACTTTTCCTTTCAATTTTCTTTTTTCAGAGTTTCACCCCTCCCCATGAACCCCTTAAATTTGATTTTTGAAAAAACTGTCGAACAGCTATTTACTTACTTTAAAGCAATTTTTTCCCCCTTGAGTTTGATGAGTGAGTCAGTCGGTCAATCAGTTAAGACACTTTCTTTCCTGTCCCCCCCCCCCCTGAATTTCATCCCTCCCCATGGGCCCCTTAAATTGGATTTATGAAAAAACTGTGAAATACATATTTACATATTTTTATGCTGATTTTTTTCCGCTGAGTTTCAAACCCCTCGCCTATGTCGTTTAAGAGATACACGCTCCGTTAAGAATCTTTCAATCCCCGCTTTTCAATTGTCCATCAAACTGATCGGTTATACAGGCCTGCAAAAAGGAAAACATTGTTTGTGTTAAAACGAAAATAGGTTTGTTAGATTAACTTCGCTGTGCGAATCCGAAGGTGCATTCCTGTTTTTCCCTGCCACATCTGGTCAATTGGCAATAGTGGAAACTGTTATTTTGATTATAACAATAAAATTAGAAGTAACAGAAAGAAAAAATATACGCAAATATCTTGGTCCATTAAGAACTACAGAGTTTTGGAAATTAAGAAATAACGAAGAAATATATCGGAACATTGAAAACATAACGGAGACAATAAAGAAGAGGTGATTGTTATTTTTCGGACATTTATATAGAATGAATGATAGCAAGTTAACCAAACAGATTTTTAAATAATTTTGGAAAAAGAAATAGACAACAGCCTGGTTTCAAGAAGTAAAGAAAGATTTAGAAAAAACAATGTAATAGATTGGTTGGTTGGTTGGTTGGTTCCTCAGTTTAGGGGCTGTGACAATGCGGCCATGTAGCCCCGTGTAGTTTGGGTGTATGTAGAATCTGTCTGATAACCTGTGTTAATTGTGATGACTGTATTAGTGTGTGTTATCTGTTATTTATTTCAAGTAAGGGCGGCAAACTTTGAATTTTTTCAACTAGTTCCTACTTTTGCCGCCAAACGCCACCGTCAACCACTACTAGTCCAGAACTTAGCTACTAGACGCCACCGCTTTCGGCTCGTGGCAACGAACGTAGGAACCTAAGAGCGTAGTTTACATCCTTAACCTATATAATTTAGCTTCACAAAGGTGTAATTAGTGGAAAGTTCTTTAACATGCCATAAATCTATGACATGGGACCGCCAGCTTTACTTCCCTCCGAAGGAAGGCATACTGAGGGATTTTTAACGCTCTTAAAAATTCTGACGACTTCGGCCGGGTTTGAACCCGCGATCTTGGGCATAGAAGCTCAGCATGCTACCAACTACGCCACCGAAGCCGCTAAATGTAAGAGACGAAGATACACTAGAGAGAGAAAGGTATTGGGAATGGACGGACTCCAAGGAAGGCAATGTGAGAAAACAGGCTCAAAATGATCGGAAGAGAGAAAGAACAACAGAGGACTAAACATTGAAATTGGTTCGTGGTCCTCAGAAGACCCTAAGGGAGAAAGAAAGAAGAAAAAGGGAATTGAGACTAAAGAAGATCTGACATCATTTTCAGATCATTAACCTAGAATGGTAACGTTCTGCTTCCTATTGTCCAATCCACACCAGTGTTTGGCAGTCCTAACATACTCAGCAAATTAGCCTAGTTAAAATAAATAAAAAATAAAAAGTTAAAATCTATAAAACACCAAAATGCAATAAAATTTATCAAAATTTGTTAAAAACAGCCCAAAAAGCGAAAGAAAATGAAAAAAATACTTTAAGAAAAATCAAAATTAGTAAAAAAAATCAATAAAACACAAAAAATAAAATGAGTCACAATACAAAAGGGAAACAATCACAATTAGTCAAAATTAGTGAAAACCAGCTCAAAAATTACAAATAATTAAATAAAAAATGAGTCAAAATATTATAATTATTACAGTAGAACCCCTTTTTAACGAATCTCGGAGGGATTTGATATTTCTTCCTTACAAGGGGGTTCGAAGAAAATAGGCTATATATCACAAGAAATAATAATACATTTATGTCTTCAACTAATGTAATGTCAAGAAATAATAAATGAACATGTTAAGAAATACTAAAAAGTCATATTTACACAGAAAATGTTTACGAAACAGTCGAGGTAACGAATTCCTTAGTGGTCCATTGGGAGCACAAGCTGCAGCAAGGAAAGGAGAAATAGGTATTACTGACTTGTAATTGTAACTTGAAGGAACAGAGGCCTAACATGATATTAAGGATATTTGTGAAGTGAAGGTAGACCATGAGAACTATGAGAATAAGCACTTGCCGTTGCTCAGAGGGACAAAACTCAGTCAACATTGTCTTGTAATTCATAGCCTAGGGGAACAAATTTCTCCTCAAATGTCTAAATGTGTTGCTTTAACACATTATGTTTATTCTAATAAATTAAAACTATTATCGTAATGTGATGGTGATCACAACAAGGAAGAAGGAAAGAACCCCAACGGGAATAACAATTGGTGGGGAACAGCTGAAGAAAGTGGAGAGTTTCAAGTATCTGGGAAGCCTGATACAAGATAATGGAAGAAACGATAGAGAAATAAATGAGCGGGGGAGACAGGCAGAAGCAGTCCGGAGGAGTGTGAAAAGCATGTTATGGAGCTAGGATGTCACTCAGAACAGCAAAAAGGTCATATATCGGACGTATTATGTCCCTATCCTGACGTATGCTTCGGAGACCTGGGTTATGAAAGGAAGGGAGAAGAGCAAAATACAGGCCAGTGAGATGAGGTTCTTGAGTAGCAGTATTGGAGCTACGAAGATGGACAGAATAAGAAATGAGAGGACCAGACATCATAATAGCTTCAGAGACGGAAGAGAAACATTTAGCTACCTTACGCCTTGTATTTGATAATCTTCGACAGGCTAATTTCAAGGTGAAGTTCGACAAGTGTCGATTCTTCCAGAGAGAAGTTAAATTCGTGGGACACATAATCAACGGAGACGAACAATTGTAAAAAGAGCTATTCCCTCGGTGTGAACGTAACAATCGATGAAAAACTGGAGGCCTTTCGGGGGCACTGTCGCTTTCGCCAAAGCCAGCCAAGTACGGTATCAAAATCTATGCGATGGTTGATGCTAAGACATTTTACTCTCACAATCTTGAAATATACTGTGGGAAACAACCTCAAGGGCAATATGATGCCAGCAATAAGCCACGATATGTTGTCAAGAGATTAGCGTCACCTATTTATAATACAGGAAGAAATATCACCGCCGATAACTGGTTCACAGACGTTGAATTAGTCAGTGAGTTGAAATCTCTGAGGGTATCATATGTCGGGACTATCAAGAAAAATAAAAGATCAATACCTCAAGAACTTCTGAATGTTAAGGATCGACCTTTGTTTTCGAGCATGTTTGCATTTGGAGAGACATCGACTCTTGTATATTATGTCCAACGAAGAAACAGAAATGTAATTGCCATCTCAAGTCAACACTACGATGACCAGATCGATGAAGACAATGGAGAAGCCTTCAAACCTGACATGATAACTTTTTACAACCAGACAAAATCTGGAGTGGATGTGGTTGACAACCTTAGCGCTACATACAATGTAGCCAGGAACGTTCGTCCGTGGCCCATGGTAGTCTTTTTTGCGATTATAAATATCGCAGGCATAAATGCCCAGGTAATTTACCTAGGTAATGACCAGCCACGAATGCGAAGAAGACTTTTTCTCCGTAATCTAAGCCATCTTCTAGTACTACCTTTCCTACAAAGCAGGAGTCTTCGCACTGTCGGAATGCCACTGTCCCTGCAAGAGGGGCTGAAAAAGTACAGGACTGAAGACGCAGCACGTGCTGCCGAACTTCATGAGACTGATGACATGCTTGAAAAGCGAGTAAGATGGACTATTTGCAAGACTGCAGGAAAGACTCGACTCACAAGAAAAATCTGCAAAGTGTGCAAGGACACTGTCTGCCCAGAACATACTATAGCTATATGCTGTAAGTGCTACCCTTTGATGTGTCGTCGTCCTGAAGTTGAGGAAATGGCCAGTTAGTAGGATCACTAAGGACTTTGATATTGTCTCCTTGCTTACACTCAGTTTGAGTGTGTTCATTTTTATAATTTAACATAATTGATTTCTATTGTATTTCTTAATTCTGCAATGTTGTGACGTCTAAGCAGTTTGGACATGTTTTAGTTAGTATGTTTTTATTTTCGTAAAATAATGTACTTCGTGATCTGATAATTAAAAAATTGAAATGGGAAAGATATTGTTTGTGACATATTGTTCAGTTTCTTCAGTTCTTGAATGTAAATAAGTAAAGTAAATAAATAAACAAATCACAAAATTAACCCAAAACATCATAATAAACTAGAAAACCATTTTAAACTTTGTAACAAAATGATACAATGCGCCCGACCCCGTTATGAAGTTTTTATGTGATTTTGCAGCATTTCAATTTTTTTCTTCTAATTTGTTGATAAATCTTATTTATACAGTATGAACAACAAATAGTGAAGAAAACAATCCACAGAACTATACTATAAACATACATTACAAATAACAATTATATTATAGCTGTGAATATAAGTTAAAGTGAAATGTATCAATTTGATACAATGCGCCACATTTGGCACATAGCTACATTGCGCCCGACGGAGGGTTAAATATAATTTTCTGACGATATGAATGGAGCTGTGTGACCTGAAAAGCTGTTGTTAACTAGAATACGTGAAGTTTCAATTGTAAATTTCTTCTATAAAATATCTTCTACAAATTGTAAAACTTAAATTCAAAAAAGTTGACATCAAACAAGGGGGGTAACAGTTAGAGACTCGATTATTATGGCTGCTGTAACGCATCAATGTAGATTTAACGTTCGTAAGTTTCCAAACAGTTAACTAGTAGGACATTTTCTCCCTGCTATGAAATAAACGAAGTTGCGGCCTCTGCCTACAATGATCTTAAAAAATCACAGACTAAATGTAACACAATTGTCTGGGAACCAGAAGAAACAGCAGTCAAATTTTCAAGTTTTGCTCAACACATACCACCGTTCCAATTTCTATGACGTGTTACGTTAGGCGTGAGCAACAGGAAAGCCAACTGCCCACGAAGAGTAATAGGGAGCAGTTATGTGTAAACAAAGTATCATATATATTATTTCAGTAGTATGCATCCCTCCTGCTGCGGTCACAAGCGACCGATCCTGACAAATGGGCATTCAAATGAAAGAGAATAGACATTACCAGTGACTTATTGCACTCTAATTTCATAAATATCTATAATTTCTTTAAAAAAAATGACTTAAAATGTACGAAGTGTGCGATTTGCAAACACCGTTGATGTAGGAAAAATACGCTCCATAATTGCTGTCGACGGGCCGCTGTGACGCCTGTTTCATGTCATATTAACATTCTGAGGTCTTTCCCTTGTCCTGAAATGTAAATAGTGTTCTATAATCATTTGGTTGAAATAAAAACATAACCTTTCTTCTTAAGTCCCTTATTATGAACCTATTGGGGAAAGTGTGGTTTATGAACACGCGAGATTTCTCGCACGAGTCCGCTAGTTCCCTTTTATTTTCGGTAATTATTGATAATACCAAAGCGTTTAGAAGAGGAAGTGTAGGATCTTCACGAGTTATCGTGGACTGCCGCACAGATGGCACTGGTAACGCCTGTGTGGCGAGTCCCGCGATCAACACCCGTACGGTACTCCAGGTTCGGGCTTTGTTGGAAGATGATTTCAGCAACTGGACACTTTGGAGTATTATCTAGAACAAGATGATTTTGCTGGCTTGGACGTATCTCCTTTGTGCGGAAGTAGAATCGACATTTCAAGTAGTGACTCAACGACTTGTTCGTTTTTTAATGATAATTTTTTGTTTTTCCGTAATTTTTGATAATTTTTATTTTTATTTAATTTTTTGTTTTTGTTTTATTTGGTCTTTTTAAATTTAGGTGTCCACCTCAAAATTTTAAATTCAATTCCAAATTTGTATTCTTTAATCTGTGTTAAGAGGGGCAGATGACCTCGTAGTTCCGCCCCTTAAAACAACAATAACTAACAGTACAAGTTAGCTTAGGTAACATAAACAACACATGATCTCAAGACTTCACTTTAATAGCTTCTAAACTATCTACACACTAAAAAAATACATCCCCCATAAGTTATTAGCACACGATAATTTTTCCTGTACAATCTTTTCCACTCGAAACAACACGTTATAAACACTTTGTGATGCATACCGTACATTAGATATGTTGTTGTTGATTCATGTAGAGGCTTTGCGACATCTTGGTCATGTAGCCCCGGATACTAGTGTGTGTATGGCATTTGTCTGATAACCCTGTTATTGTGACCGACAGCGGTAGCTAAGCTCGTTAAAACACAGTGCTAGACCATGGGGCCAAGCTCTCGGCCCACTTGGTAGACGTGGGTTCGAGCCCCAACGTCGGCCGTTCTTGAAATGGTTTTCCGTGTTTTACCCCATTTTCAACTGGGATGGTACCTTCTGAGGCACGGCCGCTTCTTTCCACATCCTTGCCCAGTTTCATTAATCTTCATTAATTTCATCTGTCATTAACTCCTCTCATAGCTTGCCACGGTGGGTGAGTGGATAGCGTGTCGGTCTACTAACCAAGTTTGCAGGTTCGCTCCTGGCTGTGTTAAGTGATTTTTGAAAGGCGGCAAAAATACGACACGCATGTCATACGATGTTGGCATGTCAAAGAACCCATTTGAATTCAGTAGGCCGTGTTCATAATGGCAAAATTAATCTCGGGAGTTTCCGCCAACACAAAGTTCCTCATTTCTGTACTAGAAAGCGCTCTAGTGTTCAAGGAGCTTAGATATCTAACCTGCTTGACTTTCATAGTGATTCAAGGAACAACGAAATTCGACATGCAAGCTACCCTCTGGGTGTCAAATTACAAAGCTTGCAACCGGCACCCGAGGCCATACGATATTATTATTATTATAACTCCTCTCATGAGGTTGGCATCAGAAAGGGCATCAAGTAGTAAAAACCATCCATGTAGAACGTCATCGCATGTAATCCCCGAC
The DNA here is from genome assembly GCA_946902985.2 of Meconema thalassinum. NCBI lineage: Eukaryota > Metazoa > Arthropoda > Insecta > Orthoptera > Tettigoniidae > Meconema > Meconema thalassinum. Next base: position 185,452,118 of record OX336388.2, on the reverse strand, counting down.
CCCGGCATGCATGCAACTATTATTGTGATTGCTGTATTAGTAGCCTATGTGTAGATGTAATATTGAATGCCTATTTATAGTTGTAATTCAAATGAGGATTGGGAAGGAGGTGGCCGTGGCCTTGTTTAGGAATCATCCCGTCTTTTGCCTGGAGTAGAAGTGGGAAACCACGGAAAACCACTTTCAGGATGGCTGAGTTGGGAATCGAACCCGCCTCCGCTTAATTTTGCCTCACGAGGCTGTGTGTACCCCGTTCCGGCCCTCAGATCGGGATTAAATTTCTTGGCTGAGCCTGGAATCTAACCCGGGCCTTCGCAGTTAGATAGGCCTATGTGCCGCTTTGTGTAGAACCGTAATCTTTAAGAAGTTTTAACAAAGCAGTTGGTTTTCTGTGGGGGAAAGGTGGGCATAGTTAATGCTGCGTCACTTGTGAAATATTTCACACCATTCTTTGCTTAACTGAAGACGATCGATATCCAGATCTACAGCCGGGTACGAAATATGTGGGCATATTGCGCGTGCTGAAACACGCTGTCCCAAGGCAGAATGGGTATGTAGCCATGCAGACGGTAAGACATAACACAACTCACACTACTCACTCATGAACACTTCAATATAAACTGGCGAACAGTGACAATGGAGAGCAATAAAAATTCCGATAACTGGCACAAATGTAACGCGCACTAATGTTGAGTATCGTCTGTTACCTTCTCAATCGCTGCTGCTGCTGCTGCTGTTGGACAGAAAGCAGGAGTGCTTTGTGTAACCACCTTGTAAACCTAACGGGATACCTATCACTTTGAAACCACCACACACTTGCCACTTGTGTTCCTGGTACTTCACTTTACACAACAGCATTTCGAGATTTCCATATGTTTCTCGTATAATAACTGAATGAGTAACAGGAATGGATGCAAGTTTGTTTTCATTGTGAAGGAGGGCGCACTTCAAACTACGCTTGGAGGCGTCAATGAAAAGTCTCCACTCAATAGGGTCATACTGTGGTGCTCCTAGTTCTAAGATAATATCCCGAATGTACTGTAGTTGGAGTAAACCAAGGCTCCCTCTTCAGAAAAGTTGGGTGTAAATTCATGTTCGGGATGTCTGTACCAACAGAACGTCGTCCCTTTCACGAAGTCTAGACCCCAGTAACTCGGCAGATTCCTTTGTAAGGCCAAAAATCTCGAACTAAGTCATTTAATGCACTTTGTTCGAACAGTCTCGGTTCTTTTTCAACACACTCAGCGGAGAAATCACAGTCAGAGTTAGTGCCCACCATTTCTGTGTCGGATTCAAGAGGGACAATCCTGTAAATGTTCTGGATGCTGTGGTACTGGTATATCAGGAACGGGTAAAATTGCAGATGGAATATTGCTCGGATACACAAAGTTACCTTTGTTGCTGCTGTTAAATCCCTTAACATTCACAGAACAGAAGTAGCAGTGAATACTGTGGTCTGGGGGTTTCCGCCACACCATTGGAATACCGAATGGCAACACAGTTCGCTTACCGTTCACCCATTGCCGTAGGCTAACTGATCTATACAGGTTCTATAAAAGGCATCCAATGTTTAGAATGAAGCATTGGTCTTATGGCGCGTTACGACAGGGTTGCCACTCCGTGAGAGGAGGCAGTACAAAGCGCTTCGCGTACACTTTCTGGACATTCAGCGATTGTGCAGTGACGAAGACTTGAATTAAGTACTGTATAATAATACTAAAAGTTGGCCAACATAACACATACAAAGAAATTAAATTAACTATAACGCCATTATAAAATCATTATATTTAACATTCCTGCTATTCTTGCGAAGTGTATTACTTAGCCTCTTTTTGCGTGGCGACAGTACTGGACCCTGTCCACTCTCACTACGTATTTTAAAAACGGTAGTCTTTGATATTCCTGTGGCCAGAGCAGTTTCATTGATTAAATTAACTATACTTTCGTTAGGTTTAAGATTCTTAAATTAACTGAACTTATTAATTACGACCTGTTTTTTCCTCCTTCTGAGCACTTGACCACGCTTTATTTTCACAAAACTTTCCATTGTACGTGAAATACGTAAAATACAACACGTTAAATCTAACAGGACTGCTGCACACACACTCAAGATAGAGACTGCCGAACAACTGAAATACAAGCTCGAAGGGCACAGTAATAAAGCTGTGAGTAGCAAGCTGCACCCCGCTGTCCTTCGAAACTTCATTCATATAATCCGCGGTCAATGAACTGCCCAGCCTGTGTAAACAATTAAACCTACACTCCTGGTAAGCAGGTAGAAAACTTCTTCCAACATTCCTCTACAACTCTCAAACTGATATGACATGGTTATCTTTAAAAATAGAAAAGTTGGCAGATTACGAACTTTTTCAATGCTGCTATTTGGTTATGAGAGAATATTCAGAAGTTTTACCTACATGAAAATTGTAATATTGCCAGTATAAAATATTTCAATAATCCATCATCTAGACGGCACATTTAGCTACACGTGTGTGAAAAATAGGCATCACAAAGTCAATGCAACATGATATAAGATCGATTTTACTAAAAAGGGGACACAGTTTATAATTTAAAAAAATATGGATATCTAATTTTTCTAGCATTTCTATCAAGTTTACGTAGTTCTAATATAGGACAAAAAAGATGGGCAAAACATAGTTCTACCCGAATATGCTGTTTTTTTCGACAAGGAAAAATTTTCGACTGATATGGCAACAGTGGATTGCTAGAAAATGAGAGCGTCATACATGTCTCACGTGCAACAGAAAGAGAGAAGAATATCCCTATCTGAACGTTGGATGCCTTATACAAGCCCACGGCTTGTCTTGGTCTCCTAGAAAATGTGATGTGATGGGTGGAAAATTAACATTGGATCCAGATTCAGGATGCAGAAGTCATCCTACAAAGCAATACAGGATGACGGCAATGAAACCATCACAGGACAGTCTTATAGGTCCTGGGGCAAATGTTAAATGGGGATTTCAGTGTATAAATATGGAGTTTCTCTGTTCATACTAATGTCTTAGTTCTTCAGACATGTCCCACCTGACAAATGAAAGGAAGAAAATAAATAGGGGATAATATTGTTTTTATTGTGTTTTCAGTTCCGTGATCGCAAGCAACCCATCATCGTCGACGAGATGGTGTGCGCTGGTTTGTCCTCATTAGTGCTGCCTTTACAAGCTATAACATTGCTTTTGTTTTCTATTTCATGTTTAATAAAATGTTGTATAATTTATATTCCTTTGAGTAAATGATAGATCTGCACCCTGTTTGCAAATGTTATTAAGAAAAATCACTATTAAAGTTATCCTTGTGTGTATATTTATTCATTCTCAAACCCAATCTATTATATAATCTTATTATATAATATGCCAAGGTGTATGTTTCAAGCTAAACCAGAGGGAGTTAGAAGGTGCGGTTGTACCAAATTCTTCCATATCGTCTCAATAGTACAGGAAAAATATTGAATTTCTTGAAAAGTCACACTGAGTGTGTGAATCTTGCTGGCTTACGAAGAAACCTTGGTTTGAAGATGACACTCAAACTTATATTAGCCGATGACGCGGTGGCTGCTGATCGCGTTATCCGCTTTATAAGTGAGAGTTTGTTAGGGCCATCAATCTAAATTTTCCAGTATAAATTGACTCAACGACTTGTTCGTTTTTGAATGATATTTTTTTGTTTTTCCGTAATTTTTGTTTATTTTTATAATTTTTATTTTTATTTTATTGATTTTTGGTCTTTTTAAAATTAGGTGTCCTCCTCAAAATTTTAAATTCAATTCCAAATTTGTATTCTTTAATCTGTGTTAAGAGGAGCAAATGACCAACAATAACTAACAATAACTAACTAACTTGAAAAGTCAACGGAAATATATTTATTTGTTTATAAAGTGCTTTTATACAAATAAACAAGATGGTAGCCCCTGTCTGAAGTGTGTCGCGCCCAGCGTTTAAACAAATAAACGTATTTATAGAAGCCCGCATAACAGTAAAGCCAGGCGGGGGTGGTTTATACACATGCGAGAGTTCACCCACGGGTCCGCTAGTTTGATTATAATATACTGTTGTTACATTATGTATGCTTCAGTCTTCAAGCCTTAGGGCAGAGTTCACCATAGTTCGTCAAAATGTTAACGAACCATTCAAGTAAAAGACAGCTTTGAAGCCATTTTTCAGTGTTGCCAAAGTTTAATTCCAATTACTGGAATATGTGAAAAAAATAACGTGAAATAAATTACATGTGATTAAGATTTATATAATACTAGCTGAAGTACCTGTGCTTCGCTACGCGTCATAAATAAATTAAAATATGAAGGTGACAGTTAAAACAGGGGATAGGCGAGGTGCTGCGCAGAGGGAGATTAAGGATGGAACATTTTGCCCAACGACACCGCTCGGCGTTGACCGTGTTTTATAGCACAAATTTAGGTTTTACTCGCTAACCGTTGGAGATACCTTTCGGATAGAAAATGTAATTTTAAACCTCGTATATGTCATCAAAAGTTTGCTATTTCTTAGCGTTCTCTTTGTATTTGAAATGGAAATATGAAAGTTTTAAACCAAAGGGTGTAGTGAAGTCACTAAAATGGTCGCCATCTTTAAATAGTACAAAGTATTGAAATCAAAAGTAACCTATATGTTAACCAGGTAAATCAGCTACTTCCATGTAAAATTCATGTAAATCGGACCAGTGGTACTTGCGTGATTGAGTAATACATAGACGCACATCATCTCATTTTTAGCCTCGCTTCGCTCGCGTCATAGTCGTGTCATATTGTTATTCAATGAAATGCAGGTTTAACCCCATTAACACCCCTTTAGAACCTGAATATCCAAAAATCCCTCCTTGGTAGACGTTTTCGACACACAACAAACATATCCCCAAAATATCATTCTTCTAACTTTAATCGTTTGGGTTGGTCGATGAGAGTGAACATCCAAAAATCCTTCCTTAGGGGACGTTTTTCTTCCAGAATTTCACCCCTCCCCATAGGCCCCTTAAATTGGATTTATGGAAAAACGGTCGAACACATATTTATTTTACTTATTTATTTATTCATTTATTTATTTATTTATTTATTTATTTTTAAGCTGATTGATTTCCTCCGAGTTTCAAACTCCTCGCCTATGTCGTTTAAGAGATACACGGTCCGTTAGGAATCTTTCAACCCCCACTTTTCATCCCTTTCAACTCATAATATACACTACATCGAAAAACCATTAGACATGTGTCAGCTTATTTTTAATGATTAGTATATATGCCAAGTATCACATCCCCAAATGAAACCACTCGTGAGATATGGTTATTCAATGAAATGCACGTTTACCATCCTTAACACCTATTTAGAACCTGAATATTCAAAACTCTTTCCTTAGTGGACGTTTTCGACATACAACGAACATATCCCCAAAATGTCATGTTTCTAACTTTAATAATTTTGGCTGGGCTATGATGAGTGAGTGAGTCAGTCAGGACATTTTCTTTCATTTATTTTTGATAACTTCACCCCTCCCCATGAACCCCTTAAATTGTATTGATGAAAAAACGCTTGAACACCTATTAACTTATTTTTAAAGCTGTCTTTTTCCCCTGAGTTTGGTGAGTGAGTGAGTTAGTCAGTTAGGACACTTTCTCTCCTTTTTCCCCCAGAATTTCACCCCACTCCATTGGCCCCTTAAATTAATTTATGAAAAAACGGTCGAACACCGATTTACTTATCTTTTTAGCTGATGTTTTTTCGCTGCGTTTCAAATTTCTCGCCTATGTCGTTTAAGAGATAGGCCTACACGCTCCGTTAGGAATCCTTCAACCCCCACTTTTCACCCCTTTCAACTCATAATAATACACCACATCGAAAAACCCTTAGACACATGTCTGCTTATTTTTAATGATTAGTTTATATGCCGAGTATCACATCCACAAATGAAACCACGCGTGAGGTATTGTTATTCAATGAAATTCAGGTTTAACCCCCTTAAGACCCCTTTAGAGCCTGAATACCCAAAAATCCTCCCTTAGTGTACGGTTTTGACATACAACGAACATATCCCCAAAATGCCATGTTTCCAACTTCAATATTTTTGGCTGGGCGATGATGAGTGAGTGAATGAGTCAGGACATTTTCTTTCATTTTTTTTCCTTCAGAATTTCACCCCTCCCGATGAACCCCTTCAATTTGATTGATAAAAAAACTGTCGAACAGCTATTTACTTACTTTAAAGCAGTTTTTCCCCCCGAGTTTGATGAGTGAGTCAGTCAGTCAATCAGTTAGGACATTTTATTTCCTGTCCCACCCTCCCCCACAGAATTTCACCCCTCCCCAAGGGCCTCTTAAATTGGATTTATGAAAAAAAAACGTCAAACACATATTTACTTATTTTCATGCTGATTTTTTTCCATTGAGTTTCAAACTCCTCGCCTATGTCGTTTAAGACATACACGCTCCGTTAGGAATCTTTCAATCCCTACTTTTCACCCCTTTCACATCATAATATACACCACATCGAAAAACCCTCAGACACGTGTCTTACTTTTTAATGATGGGTTTATATGCCGTTTATCACATCCACAATGAAACCAATCGGGAGATATTGTTATTCAATGAAATGCAGGTTTAACCCCATTAAGACCCCTTTAGAACCTGAATATCCGAAAATCCTCCCTTAGTAGACTGTTTTGAAATACAATGAACATATCCCCAAACTGTCATGTTTCTAACTTCAATCATTTTGGCTGGGCGATGAGTGACTGAGTGAGTGAGTCAGGACATTTTCTTTCAATTTTATTTTTTCAGAATTTCACCCCTCCCCATGAACCCCTTAAATTTGATTTATGAAAAAAAACTGTCGAACAGCTATTTACTTACTTTAAAGCAGTTTCCCCCCTGAGTTTGATGAGTGAGTGAGTCAGTCAATCAGTTAGGACACTTTCTTTCCTGTTTCTCCCCCCCTCCAGAATTTCACCCCTCCCCATGGGCCCCTTAAATTGGATTTATGATAAAACGGTCAAACACATATTTACTTATTTTTATGCTGATTTTTTCCCGCTGAGTTTCAAACTCCTCGCCTATGTCGTTTAAGAGATACACGCTCCGTTAGGAATCTTTCAATCCCCACTTTTCACCCCTTTCACCTCATAATATACACCACATCAAAAAACCCTCCGACTCGTGTCTTCTTATTTTTAATGATGAGTTTATGTGCCGAGTATCACATCCCCCAATGAAACCAATAGGGAGATATTGCTGTTCAATGAAATGCAGGTCTACCCCCTTAACACCCCTTTAGAACCAGAATATTCAAAAATCCTCTATTAGTGGGCATTTGCGGCCCTTGGGGACGCTGCATACCAAATTTCATTCCAATCCGTTTGATGGTTTCTGAGATTTCGTGATGAATGAATGAGTGAGTGAGTGGTATTTGACAAATATATAGTAGAAGATAGTGTCAAGTCTTTGTTATGCTAAACTCGGTTGACAGTGCTGTGTGAGAAGTTGAGTAACTAACGTGATTTCAAGTAAAGATCCTCATTTTCTATACCGGTAGTGCAGAGCGCAAATGGCATCCAGTCGGCCGTGTCTCGACTTGAGCTATGTTGCCATGGAAACTATCCGCCTTGCCATTCCTTCATGAGTATATTTTATGATTTGATTAGCATGTGCTGGAGTGCAAAAGGGTCGAAATCAGAAGAATGAGAAAGACCATCGAAAATTCATGTAGCCAGCGGTTCCTTCTGGGTCCTAAACTATGTGTATGCAAAATTCGGTTGAGATCGGTGTAACGGTGTAGATTTATATACAGAACAGATCCACCCACATACATACCCACATACATACATACAGACTTTCACTTTTATATATAACTAGCAGGTACCCGCGGCTTCGCTCGCGTCATAGTCGTGTCATATTGTTATTCAATGAAATGCAGGTGTACCCCCTTAATACCCCTTTAGAAACTGAATATCCAAAAACCCTTCCTTAGTGGGCGTTTTCGACTTACAACGAACATATTCCCAAAATTTCATGTTTCTAGCTTTAATAGTTTTGGCTGGGCGATGATGAGTCAGTCAGTCAGGACACTTAGTTTTATATAATAGATATAAGATGTTGTTACGGACTATTGAAGAAGCAGAAGAAGAAGAAATATACCACATATACATTTCAGGGCCAGGTTCACCAACGCAGCGTTAACAAGCCGTCAGTAAATGCCTCGTTAATTTTAACGTCGGAATTAAACTCTCTGACGTTTCACCAGCACATTTGCTGATTGGCATTAGCAAACTAATGGTTATGTTTAAAGGCTGTACAAAACTCATTGAAAGATGATGATTGCGGCGACATTTGTATATTCTTTGGAGTAATCAAGCAGGCCGTTTACTGCAAAAACCTTAAAAGTTAAAAGTTAAAAAAGTGACAGTCAGTCTGAAAGACTAGACTTTGTATCATTTTAAATGCTACAAATGCTGAAAAAGGCTAGAAAGGCTAGAGGCTTCTCGCTTCGCTCGAAGCCAAAGACTCTTGACATGTTAGAAAATTATCTGCATAATACTAACTTACTCGCGAATGACAAGTGCAATCCAAGGGCAAAGCAAGGTAAAGCGCGTGGGATACCGTCAAGCTCACCAGAGCGCGCGGGGACGTGTCCCTTCCATCCAGTCTAAAAACACTTATAGTGGGCGATGTATTGAAGATAGAGATATGCTCTCGCGGACTATTTTGTAGAACTTCTCATGCTGACCAATTCTTACGCTCATAGAATATTGATACTTTTAACGGTTTGCCCAGCGTAAGCTTAAGAAGCGCACGGACGCCAAGTTTGTTTTCAACTTTTTCACTGAAATCGTTACTGCTTGGCTTCCTTTGATCATACATAAATTATTTTCTACAGAATCTTTCCTCGAGATATCCTTTACAGAATGGTGAAAACCGCATCAAAATCCATCTAGTGGTTCTCGAGATTACCCGTGACATCCAAGAATCGGGGATTTTTGTCTTATACTAACGAAGTAGAGATTGTCGGGGTACACATGCAGCAAGCGGTACTATGACGTCACACACCTCAGTGCATCTGTCCGTCCGTCACCGTAACGTAACGCCAGACCCCAGCGTAACGACGAAGTCGACAAGATCATTTAAAATGATAAAACAAACATGGCTGATGAGGAAAAGAGGACGAAGAGTCGGGGAATGTGAAATTTCCTTAAAATGAAAGAAACTTACTTACATGGTGGATATGTATGGTGAAATCGTTGAAAATGAGAGGACTGATGCTGTGACGTTTAGGTAGTCTTTTATTAAATTAACTGCATGTGCTATACCGTAAAGGAGCACACCATATTACACGTAAATAAGATAGGAATTCCACGTTAGGTTCTATCATCCAGGGGCGAATCTAGGGGAGAGCGAGGAGGGCGACAGCCCAGGGCACCGCGGCCTGGGGGGCCCCGCACCATGGATTTTTAAAACATAATTAATTAATTATACTTTTCAAACTAATGTATAATTAATATTCCTTTTTCCAGTGCAGCTATGACCTCCCGTGACCGTTTAGCTACCCAGGGCTGTATTTCTAAATAGGCTAAGTAGGCTGCAGCCTATAGCGGCAACTTTTCAGGGGCGGCAGTTTGGCAATTCATTCAAAAGCTAAAATGAAGTATTTCAGACGTTAATAATATGTTCCGTACGAATTTAAGAATAAAGTTTAATGCGCGTGCCATTTTGGATTTGAATGCTACATAAATCGACAGTCAAGTCGTTAATTCTATGTAGACAGTCACTGTGCTGAGTATAAGTCTTGAAGTTTATGAAATCTTGAAGTTATGCGCTGTTGTTTTAACTTCATAATTTAAGCCTTGTTTGTCCGTTACTGTTATACTATTAGTAAGATGCGTGTTTTATTTGCAAGTGTGCAGAATGGAACAGTATAGCCTACTGAGCCAGATCCGAGATATTCTGTAACAGTAATAGATTCCGACGCACTCAATTTTATCCACTAAATCAAATCTTATTCTGGTGATTGATATTAATGCATTTAGACCGCTCCTATTGCTATATCTGGCAGCTATGATACCATAGCGATATGGCCCGCCACAGCAGATTCAGCCATGTTGCGAACTGTCTCGGCCACCTCCCCTGATGTCGGGAATGTGAAACTCCGGTCCCAAAGGTCCTGGTTTCGAATCCCACCTCAGCCATAATTGATGTGGTTTTACGTGCCGTATTTCTAAATAGGCTAAGTAGGCTGCAGCCTATAGCGGCATATTTTCAGGGGCGGCAGTTTGGCAATTCATTCAAAAGCTAAAATGAAGTATTTCAGACGTTAATAATATTTTCCGTACGAATTTAAGAATAGAAATTACTTAAAATTATATTTTAGTCCATATACAGTCTTCCTGCATTAGAAGATTTAAGAACTATCTGCGAACTAGTATTTCTGAAATACGGTTAAACTCACTTTCATTACTTTGTATTGAGGCAAATACAACAAAAACACTTTCATATGAGGACATTATTAACGAGTTAGCCATTAAGAAATCTCGTAAGAAAGCTATGTAAATTTGAACACGAAGATTACGTGGGGTGAGTTGTTTTAGAGAAGTTTGTATATTTTTCAACAAATAAACTAGTAATTAACTACATTTTTTTTTGTAGTTTCATTTCACCATGTAGGACAACTTAATTCAAATTGAACACAGTTCTTCAATTATGCAAAAGATAGTCATTAGCATTAAAACATAATAATATGTGTAAAATAGTGATCACTGATCTCCAAGAACAAATTAATTAAGTTCGAAACCCATTTCATTTTTTAACGAATCTTAAAAGAAGTAAGTAAAAAAAACAAGTAGATAACTAATTTCATTATAATCTTCTGAGGAAACTGGCTGGATCACAATGGGGTAGCCAACCTGACACTATTCGAACATCTGCAATGGCACTGTGTTATTCCGCTGCAGAGTACGCCTGCCTGGTTTGGTATAACTCATGCTAAACAGGTAGACGTAGCTCTCAATGAAACGTGTAGAACTATAACTGGGTGCTTAAGATCAACACCAACAGAATGCCTCTACCAGCTTGCAGGAATAGCACCACCCTCTATTCGACGAGAAGTAGCTGCAAACAAGGAAAGGAAGAAAGTTGTTCAGGAAGCAACCCATCCTCTACATGGGCATGATCTACATGCTCTGAGGCTGAAGTCTAGGAAGAGTTTTCCTAAGAACATCCAAAGAATTGAAGACTACATGTGAAAAAGCCAGGCTAGAATTATGGAAAGCTAAGAAATCTCCTCTCTTGGGCTGGAAAACGATAGCCGAAACTTTACCTCCTGGTCATGATCAAGATTGGGTAACAGGGAAATCCTTGAATAGATTAAGATCAGGACTGGACAGATCTAAGATCAATCTTGCAAAGTGGGGCTACATTAAGGAAGATGACTGTGGAGAAGATCTGACTGTGAAACATATGCTTCAGTGTAGACTGTGCCCGACCTCCTGCACAGAAGATGAACTTTATGAAGCATCAAAGAATGCAGTGGAAGTGGCCAAGTTTTGGTTAAATATTATATAATGTTTGTAGTCATAGTATTTGTATCTGTGTTTATTTGATGTTTTCTGACTCGAGAATAATAATATTATAACATTTATTATGTAAGCCATTAAATTTGTAGTTTTATCTAAACTAAGTGAACTTTATGTTTAAAAAAGATGAAAACGTCAATGAACACTATCCTTTTGTATGTATTAAGCAAATATGAACTATTGAGGGGGCGTCAAATGGACTTGAGCCTATAGGCAGCATACCGGTACTCTTAAATCCGGCCCTGGTGCTACCCCACTTCTACTCCACCGGGTCGATTTCTAACATAAGGCCACGGCCGTCTCCTTCCCAATCCTAGCCGCAATTACAAACAACACAAGAACTCAAGCTATTAGATACATTCATGTGGGCACGCTGGGATGATGACCACGACGCCAAGTCCCAAGAACAACAATCTTGGGCTGACATACAGAAATAAGGTAAATGACCCTAAAATGCTTTTTTCTTTTTAAAATTCTGTTCAGCGGCTTCGGTGGCGTAGTAGGTAGCATGCTGAGCTTCTATGCCCAAGATAGCGGGTTCAAACCCGGCCGAAGCCGTCGGATTTTTAAGAGCGTTAAAATCCCTCAGTATGCCTTCCTTCGGAGGGGAAGTAAAGCCGGCGGTGGTCCCATGTCATAGATTTATGGCATGTTAAAGAACCATCCACTAATTACACCTGTGTGAAGCTAAATTGTATAGGTTAGGAATGTAAACAACGCTCTTAGGTTTCTACGTTCGTTGCTAAGAGCCGACTGTGGTGACGTCTAGTAGCTAAGTTCTGAACTAGGCCTAGTAGTCGTTGACGGTGGCGTTTGGCAGCAAAAGTAGGAACTATTTGAAATATTCAAAGTTGCAGTCGTTACTTGAATTTAAAAAAACAGATACACATACTAATACAGCCATGAAAATTAACACCGGTTATCAGACAGATTCTACACACACCCAAAGTACACGGGGCTACATGACCGCGTTGTCGCAGCCCCTAAACTAAGGAACGGCACCCGTTCGTCCTGGGGAAGTGATGACCCATCTGCTATTACATCGCATTCCTGGATTTCCAGGGCAGAGCGGAGTTAAATGAACACCTAGTCAAATAAGGAATGTGTCGGAAATTCAGTTGAAATATCTCAAAAGCAGAGGGCAACACGAGACAAAGTATCTCTAGGGTCGTTACGGGCTTAAATTTAATAAAAAATGCAAATATAAATGGGCGCCATCAACTGAACTCCTAGCAAACCACATCCTTTCCGGTTAAGCCTTAATTAAGACAAGGAAAGAAAAAGGAAAATCACATCATCATCAGATCACAACTAAGATAAAAACAAATTTATTTCACTTTGATAGTCAGACAGACATTTTAAATATTCATCCTACCTGAGAGCATGGTCGAATGCCAACGTTAAATTGTCATTGTCCAAAAATCGAACCATCTCTTTTCTAATCAAAAGTATTTAATCCACATAGAATAGGAAAAATCTCTAAAGTTCTCTTGGGTTCTCAGGATCACTGTAGCACTATGTCTTTCGTCACTGACATTTGTGATACCTGAGACCTAATTTCTCTTTAACTTAACATCATGAATGTGGATTTTTAAAAAAATATTAATCTGTCTAAACACACATATTATAATCACAAATTTTAAATATCACGTAATTTATGGCTTGCATGGCATAATTCAAATGTTGAATATGTTAGAAAATGCTCCTAAACATCGAATAATTAATTTACACTATTTACATTGTCATTAATAATTGCTTGTTTGTGAATTACAGAAAATCCACTGCTCATTGGTCATACTCATCATCATCATCAAAGTTAAATATTTCTCACATTAAATCTCATCTCAAAATTCAACATTTTCCTGTCAGAATCATTAACTCATCACCATTAAATCATTTAAATGAAAATTATTATCATCACTTCATTATACTTTCTAATTATTCACACACTCTTATTTTATCATCTCCTTCAGATTAAATCTTCTTAAATCATCAATATAAATCGTTTAATTCCTCAACTCAAGTTGCAATTCCTACAAGTCACATCTCAATTAAATTTATTTTAATCCATATAAATTCATTAATCATCAGCTTCTTTAATTAATTATCACCTTCTAATTCAGTTATTCATCATCTATCCAATCATCTATTAATTTATTTAAATCAGTTTATTTATCCAATCTTTAATTCATCCATTTATTTAATTCATTGATTTATTCCAAAATTTAATTTATCAATTTATTTAAATTGTATTCTTCTGGTTATTTAGATTTTTATTATTTCATCTAGTCATTCTGATTTTTATTTCATTGGGTCAGATTATTAATATGCTTAAATTTCAGATTATTATTTCATTAATTATTGTTATCAGAAAATCTTGTATTATCAACTTTATTTATTTGTTTAATTTCCTAACAAATTGTTTAATATGGGTTATAGAACGTTGTCTTACAGTTTTATTACTTCCAAGTTATATCTCGTATTTAATTATCATGCCAAAAAATATTATTGCTTTCGCGACATCACGTTGGATCTGACTATCCACAACGACATTATATATCCTCACTTCTTCAAATATCACATTTGAATACCACAATTATTCCACAAAACTCCATAAATATTCAGCATACAGCCTGAATCTCAAAAATTACGCTAGACTGGGTTCGACGACCTCATGTCTGCCTCAAAATACATTAGCAACATTGCAACTATCACTTGGCAACTTCTACAAAATGCCTATCACAAACTTCACTTAACCATGTTGCATGATCTACAAAAAATATATAACTGGCTTCAAATTATCAACGCACACAATCTCCAATAACTGTAATTACTCTGATCACATCTAGACAACTTCTTAAACAATTAGAAAAAATATTACCTTAGTAATTCAAGATCTGCTTTCAAATAGCATAAATTCTCTTACAATTCTCATAATTCACATCACAGAAAAACACCAATGTGCTATAATCTCTCATATCAAAATATGCAATACTGATCTGCCTTAAAATAAATCTGACCATTAATGATTCATCTTACAAGATTCAATTACACACATCAAAAAAAGTTTTGCATCACCTCGGTTCCAAGAGTTCCGGAACCTTTAAATACAAAGGGAATAGAGATCAACACAAACAACATTTCAGCTCGTTTTATTGCTCATGAGACCCACACATTGCATGTTGTACCATCATACAGCTAGACTTTCAGCATTTGTGGTCCAGATTGCAGTACACACCACTACCTCTAATACCCAGTAGCACGTCCTCTTGCATTGATGCATGCCTGTATTCGTCGTGGCATACTATCCACAAGTTCATCAAGACACTGTTGGTCCAAATTGTCCCACTCCTCAACGACAATTCGGCGTAAATCTCTCAGAGTGGTTGGTGGGTCAAGATGTCCATAAACAGCCCTTTTCAGCATATCCCAGGCATGTTCGATAGGGTTCATGTCTGGCGAACATGCTGGCCACTGTAGTCGAGCGATGTCGTTATCTTGAAGGAACGCATTCACAAGATGTGCACGATGAGGTCGAGAATTGTCGTCCATGAAGACAAATGCCTCTCCAATATTCTGCCGATATGGTTGCACTATGGGTCGGAGGATGTCATTCAGGTATCGTAAAGCCGTTTCGGAGCCTTCCATGACCACCAGTGGCGTACGTCGGCCCCACATAATGCCACCCCAAAACATCAGGGAACCACCACCTTGCTGCACTCGCTGGACAGTGTGTCTAAGACGTTCAGCCTGACCAGGGTGCCTCCAAACACGTCTCCGACGATTGTCTGGTTGAAGGCATATGCGACACTCATCGGTGAAGAGAACGTGATGCCAATTCCGTGGGGTCCATTCAGCATGTTGTTGGGCCCATCTGTACCGCGCTGCATGGTGTCGGGGTTGCAAAGCTGGACCTCGCCATGGACGTCGGGAGTGAAGTTGCGCATCATGCAGCCTATTGCGCACAGTTTGAGTTGAAACACGACGTCCTGTGGCTGAACGAAACGCATTATTCAACATGGTGGCATTGCTGTCAGGGTTCCTCCGAGCGGCAATCCGTAAGTAGCGGTCATCCACTACAGTAGTAGCCCTTGGGCGGCCTGAGCGAGGCCTGTCATCGACAGTTCCTGTATCTCTGTACCTCCTCCATGTCCGAACAACATCGCTTTGGTTCACTCTGAGACGCCTGGAAACTTCCCTTGTTGAGAGCCCTTCTTGACACAAAGTAACAATGCGGACGCGATCGAACTGCGGTATTGACCTTCTAGGCATGGTAGAACTACAGACAACATGAGCAGCGTACCTTCGTCCTGGTGGAATGACTGGAACTGATCGGCTGTCGTACCCCCTCCGTCTAATAGGCCCTGCTCATGCATGGTTGTTTACATCTTTGAGCAGTTTTAGTGACATCTATGAACAGTCAAAGGGACTGTATCTTGGATACAATATACACAGTCAACGTCTATATGCCGGAGATCTGGGAACCGAGGTGATGCAAAACTTTTTTTGATGTGTGTACTTTAAATCCCTCTCAAAGGTATCAAACACAATTATAAAAATCATCAAAAGCATCAGCGGTAACAGCTGTTAAACTAAAAGTACTCTCAAAAGAGTATAGCAACAAAATATTGGATTGGCAAACAAGAATTACAAATGTAACCCTGCTGACATTTATCTTTAATTTATTTAACAAAATTTCGACTGATAAGTGACTAGTAGTTCCTTGTTTGATTCTCTTACAATCTCAAGTACACTCGGATGATAGAAATGAGTCCCTCAATGGCAAGTAAGATGAGTAACCACCGTACAATCGTATAAATACGAAAGACCTCGCCTCGTCGACTAACATGATAGTGCCCTGAACGATGGGTAAGATGAGTAACCACCATACAATCGTATAAATACGAAATACCCCATCTCGAAGACTAAATGAGTGAATGTACCAGATAGGAATCAACAAGTCTCTAGTTGTCATATAAAAGCGATATTCATTCACTAAAGTGAATAACATCTTAATATCTCCCAAACAATCCAATGGAAAAAAATCCCTACTGATGAATAATACACACTCGCTAGTATGCAATGAACTGACGAAGTAATTTAGATAATCAATTGCAGATCACGAGTTCGAAATACTCGTCACACAAAAAAACCTATTCATGAAAACTATCCTTGCTGGAAAAATGTCTAAAAGACCAAACATCTGCTTAATAAAGCCAACCAATGGTGAGAATTTCGTATAATGATGCCTGCCATGTCATATGGTCACGCCATATTCTAGCAAAATTTGAAGCATATAAAGTCAAAGCCATGTCTAAATCATCGTATCACTCCTATTAGAAAAATATACATGTGTGCCTAGTATTCATGAAAATAATCGTATCAGGAAGTTATAACTCTTACAGTACCTTCCCATAATCAGCTGTTATTAAATTTCAAAGATCGTCGATTATCCTTATGTAATGAATTTCTCGAAAGATCGGCGTGAATATCATTCCACCCACGCAATGACGATTGCCTTCAAATCCCAAGTGAATCGGCTGGTGGACCTCCTCCTCTTCAGGAATCGAATCCATCGCTCTGTGGTGCCATCGCGTCTCTGTCTGCGTTTACTCCGACATGATAAACTGCTGGTTATCCATAGCGGATACTGTCCAAATCCTCACGAAAAAGTTCATAGAAACAGCGGACCCCACATTCCTCTTCTACGTTACGCCACTGTTCCATACAATGTTCGGTTTGAGTGTTGAAAGTTCAATCTCCACAGCGGTTTAGTCTCACTTGCAGAAAATAAAATTTATTTATGAGAGTGTATAAGTTTATGAAACACCCTGTAGCTGTGTTCGTACTCGGTAATTTATAACACTTCATAAGAAAGAATTGCATTAATGCACGAGCCAATGTTCATAAGTGCATATGCCTGTAACATTTCGTTTGCCCAAAATCGTTAATGTTACTTGGACCCCATGGTCGCTCTGCGTGTTTCGTTATGGAATGCCTAGTCGTAATGTCATTGAATAACTATGTTCAGTTGAAGTTCACAGTTGCAGTATCTCGTAACTATCTGCCTGTACAATTTGATTACTGAATTTGAGTCCCAACTCAACGTTATAATGAAGTTCAGCTTCTATCATATTACTTGCGTATAAAATTGGAAATAACCCGCTCGTCTCTACTGCAATGTTCTAGAATAATCTCCTCCTATAGCTGGCCTCGCCATGCCGCTCTGCTATGCTCGAAATAAAGTTCTCCAACTACTATTACAGTGCTGTTCTAAACCCCGGCCATCTCATGCTTGCTTGGCCCGTACAGCTGGTTCTGTAACCGGTCTTCACGCTGCCTACTGCGGGTGTCTATCTGGCTCACTGACCTACTTTCCGTTCGCTGCTTGGTGAAGTAAAACCTGTCGCTTTCACTTTCCGTGACAAATGCTGCTCGCTGCGCGACTTTTACCATGCGCTCGGCATGTCCTACTCAGCTCGCTGTCTGACCTCGACTGCCTCGCTCGCTGTACTCCACTCTCTTGCTAACTGTACTTGACTCCTCTGCTTACAGAGCTCGACTGACTGTCTCTAGACTGCATTGACCTGCACCTCCCTGGCGCAGTCACGTGACGTTCTCCCCACCTCTGTGGTCTTGCGTCACAAATATAATCTCGAACCCCGATCATCTTAAGTTATACAATAACTTAAGGGTTATCTGACTTCCTACAAATTATTACCATATATAATGCTTGTTATATCTTCTCTTCTGAGATGTTTAAATACCATGTTCCATATAGATCTTAATAAAGCTTCATATTTCCATCCATAATTCCATCTGCTTGACGGCTGTTAGTGCCTTCTTAATCCCAGACCTTCTACGTCATCTTGACATTCCTCTTGACTCGATTTGAGCGCTATCTTTTCATAACTCTTCCCATAATCTCAACTACGGCTTAATGTCTGCTGGGTAGACGATAGCCTCAACTAGGTATCGGGTACATCTCTCCCGTACATCTCCTTTTTTATCAGGATTGAGAAAAAAATACACTCTCAGGCATACTATACATAACAAATGTACACGATAGCTCTACAATCCTCTTATTCAGCATGATGGTACTTTCTGACTCTCAACAATGATGATTAACTTCCGATGATTAGCATCTTGATTCTGTATTACTTTGACGTCTATTTCTTCCTTCACTACTCGTGCTTATTCGATTGACATCTCTGACTGTCTCCTCGGGTGGTGCACTAGGCTGTCTACATTCTTGCCTCGATCTCTCATATTCACGATTATCTCGTCTTTCATTCGGATCATTTCTTCTGCCATCCTGTCTGTCGTTCCGATTAGACTGTTGACCTTGGCTCCAGTTGTTTCTACCACGATATCTATTGTTGTATCTATTCCTATCTTGGTATCTGGAATTCTGATTATAGTTTCTGTATCGGCTGTCTCTTGCGTCCTGATCATATGGCCTCTCATATGGTCCTCTATATCGATCATTTCCACGAACGTTATGGATGTTTCCTCGATTTCCTTCGTTCCTTCTGTTTCCCCCAGGAATCTCTTCTATCCGTCTGAGCTGCGTTATCAACGACTACCGCATTCACCTCTTGCGTGTTTCGATTGTCGTTTCTTGCATTTCTAGCTGTAGCTTGAGCGCTTGTATAGTCTAATCGCCGTAAAATGTCGTCATAGTGCTCAAGTGTGTTCGCTCCCGACGCTATGAGTGATCGCTGTACCTCAATCGGTAACTGTCTCGCTATAGCTTGCAAAAGCTCTTCTTCTGGCAATGGAGGAATCAAAAACTGTAATTTAGCCAATTGTGAAGTAAAATAATTGGCATAATGCGTCGGATGTGACGTAGAATAAAGCTTCGAATACATTTCTGCTCTTACGTTCAGCTGATCCTCTGCACTCCAAAATCTCCTTAAGAATGCTATTGCAAATTGCTCCATATTCGCAAAATTGCTCCTGAATGATCTAAACCAAGTTAACGCAGGCCCGTCTAAGGCGCGTTCGACTATCCTTAGTTCTCTTTCCTTGGCTACTCTACGTTCCGTCATGTAGTCGCGAATATCTCGCAGAAATTCGACTGGTGTGACTCCTGTGTTTCCCGAAAACTTCCTTGGCTTGTCATCCAGATTTCTGATAATGGTAACTGGACCTGAGTATCGTTCACTTGTACCCAACGTACTCCTATTCGAATTCGGATTATCCTGAGGGGTTGAACTTGCCCTTTCGAATGTCACATTCTGTTGCGTTTGACGGTCTTCTCCCATGCTAACCTCTTGATTACTCATACTGCGGTCTATCGGTGTCTGATTTATCGATATTTCCCCTGATGTAATATTTTGACTTGAGAAACTATTAATCATAGATTCTAGTTTAGTTATCCTATCTTCTGCCAATTTTTCTACGGTCTTGACCTGAGTCTTCAACTCATCTAACGACGTAACATTCTGCGTTTTGTTACTCTCTTCTAAATCGTTTTTCAACTTGTCTATCTTGTCTTCGCATGTATTCTTTACTGACGCGACTTGTTCCTTTAACAGATCAACATCTGTCCTAAATAGAGTTGAATCTATCTTCATCGCTTCCTTGTTCTCCGTAAATCTCGCTTCTAAGTTCGCCATACCTGCGAATAATTTCTCATCTAATCCTGCACGTTTTTCTTTTGCTTCGGCATCGACCTCACTATACCGTTCTTCCACGATTGCACCGACTCTATTTTTGAATAAAGCTAAGTTTTCATTAACCTTTTGTTCTATATCATCATCCATTTTCCTAATATCTTTCTGCAATTGATTCTCTAATGATTTTAAATTAGAATTAACCTCTCCTAAGACTTCCTCTTTAATGGTCCCAATTACTGACTTTAAATCCTTGATCTCATTACCTAGATTCATCTCTAGACCTTTGATTTTAGTTTCGAAAGATACTTCGGTAGACCACTCTTGAATTTTGCCTACATCTGCCACTAAACCATCAATGTCGAATCTCAACTTCGATACGTCCGATTTAATGTCTTTCTGTATAGACATAACGTCTGTTCTTAAAGTAAGAATGTTTTCTTCTCCTCTACTTTCTAATTCAATAATATTCTTTCTTAATATTTGAACATTTTCCTCTCCTTTCATATTTACAGCAATTATATCTAATTGTAAAGTCTTAAGCATTTCATTATTCTTTAAAGTTAATCTATTCTCTAACCTAGTTAACTTGTTTTCCAACTCTGTGTTAGTTTCTTCACTACGAGCTTGTAATTTCTCTTCCAATGATTTCAAACTATCCTTCAAGTTAGCTTCACTAGCTTTCAAATGACTTTCAGTACTAGTCTGTAATCTAGTCTCCAATGACTTTAAATTATCTTCACTATTTGACTGAAATAATTTTAAATTTTCTTCATTACTAGTCTGTAATGCTTGCACATTTTCTTTACATCTAGCTTCTAACCTAGCTTCTGAACTATTTATCTGTTCTTTAACTTCTGTTTCCATTTTAGAAATAGTTTCTGCAATACCAGACATACCACTCTGTAACTCTCCTAACACCTTAGCTAAATCTTCCGGCAACATAATTATATTTTCAATAGACGTTTTATTCAGAGACGTTAGACAACAACACATCACAATGTCTCAATTCCTGCATTCACTTGGGTATAGGAAAAATGACTTACAACTAACATGAGACAATACTAATACGATTAACATGAACACTGGAATGGGCACACAAGTATATTGTCTGACTAAGTTTAATAAATTTTGTAACACAATTAAATGAACTTTGAGATCAATCTCTCAGTAATCTAAATCTGATGTGATTCCATAGAATAAACAAAATCGAAGCCCCACAGGTGGGTAAAGCCAATTCTCCCTCTCTCTCTGCACCCGTTCGTCCTGGGGATGCGATGACCCATCTGCTATTACATCGCATTCCTGGATTTCCAGGGCAGAGCGGAGTTAAATGGACACCTAGTCAAATAAGGAATGTGTCGGAAATTCAGTTGAAATATCTCAAAAGCAGAGGGTAACACGAGACAAAGTATCTCTAGGGTCGTTATGGGCTTAAATTTAATAAAAAATGCAAATATAAATGGGCGCCATCAACTGAACTCCTAGCAAACCACATCCTTTCCGGTTAAGCCTTAATTAAGACAAGGAAAGAAAAAGGAAAATCACATCATCATCAGATCACAACTAAGATAAAAACAAATTTATTTCACTTTGATAGTCAGACAGACATTTTAAATATTCATCCTACCTGAGAGCATGGTCGAATGCCAACGTTAAATTGTCATTGTCCAAAAATCGAACCATCTCTTTTCTAATCAAAAGTATTTAATCCACATAGAATAGGAAAAATCTCTAAAGTTCTCTTGGGTTCTCAGGATCACTGTAGCACTATGTCTTTCGTCACTGACATTTGTGATACCTGAGACCTAATTTCTCTTTAACTTAACATCATGAATGTGGATTTTTAAAAAAATATTAATCTGTCTAAACACACATATTATAATCACAAATATTAAATATCACGTAATTTATGGCTTGCATGGCATAATTCAAATGTTGAATATGTTAGAAAATGCTCCTAAACATCGAATAATTAATTTACACTATTTACATTGTCATTAATAATTGCTTGTTTGTGAATTACAGAAAATCCACTGCTCATTGGTCATACTCATCATCATCATCAAAGTTAAATATTTCTCACATTAAATCTCATCTCAAAATTCAACATATTCCTGTCAGAATCATTAACTTATCACCATTAAATCATTTAAATGAAAATTATTATCATCACTTCATTATACTTTCTAGTTATTCACACACTCTTATTTTATCATCTCCTTCAGATTAAATCATCTTAAATCATCAATATAAATCGTTTAATTTCTCAACTCAAGTTGCAATTCCTACAAGTCACATCTCAATTAAATTTATTTTAATCCATATAAATTCATTAATCATCAGCTTCTTTAATTAATTATCACCTTCTAATTCAGTTATTCATCATCTATCCAATCATCTATTAATTTATTTAAATCAGTTTATTTATCCAATCTTTAATTCATCCATTTATTTAATTCATTGATTTATTCCAAAATTTAATTTATCAATTTATTTAAATTGTATTCTTCTGGTTATTTAGATTTTTATTATTTCATCTAGTCATTCTGATTTTTATTTCATTGGGTCAGATTATTAATATGCTTAAATTTCAGATTATTATTTCATTAATTATTGTTATCAGAAAATCTTGTATTATCAACTTTATTTATTTGTTTAATTTCCTAACAAATTGTTTAATATGGGTTATAGAACGTTGTCTTACAGTTTTATTACTTCCAAGTTATATCTCGTATTTAATTATCATGCCAAAAAATATTATTGCTTTCGCGACATCACGTTGGATCTGACTATCCACAACGACATTATATATCCTCACTTCTTCAAATATCACATTGAATACCACAATTATTCCACAAAACTCCATAAATATTCAGCATACAGCCTGAATCTCAAAAATTACGCTAGACTGGGTTCGACGACCTCATGTCTGCCTCAAAATACATCAGCAACATTGCAACTATCACTTGGCAACTTCTATAAAATGCCTATCACAAACTTCACTTAACCATGTTGCATGTTCTACAAAAAATATATAACTGGCTTCAAATTATCAACGCACACAATCTCCAATAACTGTAATTACTCTGATCACATCTAGACAACTTCTTAAACAATTAGAAAAAATATTACCTTAGTAATTCAAGATCTGCTTTCAAATAGCATAAATTCTCTTACAATTCTCATAATTCACATCACAGAAAAACACCAATGTGCTATAATCTCTCATATCAAAATATGCAATACTGATCTGCCTTAAAATAAATCTGACCATTAATGATTCATCTTACAAGATTCAATTACTTTAAATCCCTCTCAAAGGTATCAAACACAATTATAAAAATCATCAAAAGCATCAGCTGTAACAGCTGTTAAACTGAAAGTACTCTCAAAAGAGTATAGCAACAAAATATTGGATTGGCAAACAAGAATTACAAATGTAACCCTGCTGATATTTATCTTTAATTTATTAAACAAAATTTCGACTGATATGTGACTAGTAGTTCCTTGTTTGATTCTCTTACAATCTCAAGTACACTCGGATGATAGAAATGAGTCCCTCAATGGCAAGTAAGATGAGTAACCACCGTACAATCGTATAAATACGAAAGACCTCGCCTCGTCGACTAACATGATAGTGCCCTGAACGATGGGTAAGATGAGTAACCACCATACAATCGTATAAATACGAAATACCCCATCTCGAAGACTAAATGAGTGAATGTACCAGATAGGAATCAACAAGTCTCTAGTTGTCATATAAAAGCGATATTCATTCACTAAAGTGAATAACATCTTAATATCTCCCAAACAATCCAATGGAAAAAAATCCCTACTGATGAATAATACACACTCGCTAGTATGCAATGAACTGACGAAGTAATTTAGATAATCAATTGCAGATCACGAGTTCGAAATACTCGTCACACAAAAAAAAAACTATTCATGAAAATTATCCTTGCTGGAAAAATGTCTAAAAGACCAAACATCTGCTTAATAAAGCCAACCAATGGTGAGAATTTCGTATAATGATGCCTGCCATGTCATATAGTCACGCCATATTCTAGCAAAATTTGAAGCATATAAAGTCAAAGCGATGTCTAAATCATCGTATCACTCCTATTAGAAAAATATACATGTGTGCCCAGTATTCATGAAAATAATCGTATCAGGAAGTTATAACTCTTACAGTACCTTCTCATAATCAGCTGTTATTAAATTTCAAAGATCGTCGATTATCCTTATGTAATGAATTTCTCGAAAGATCGGCGTGAATATCATTCCACCCACGCAATGACGATTGCCTTCAAATCCCAAGTGAATCAGCTGGTGGACCTCCTCCTCTTCAGGAATCGAATCCATCGCTCTGTGGTGCCATCGCGTCTCTGTCTGCGTTTACTCCGACATGATAAACTGCTGGTTATCCATAGCGGATACTGTCCAAATCCTCACGAAAAAGTTCATAGAAACAGCGGACCCCACATTCCTCTTCTACGTTACGCCACTGTTCTATACAATGTTCGGTTTGAGTGTTGAAAGTTCAATCTCCACAGCGGTTTAGTCTCACTTGCAGAAAATAAAATTTATTTATGAGAGTGTATAAGTTTATGAAACACCCTGTAGCTGTGTTCGTACTCGGTAATTTATAACACTTCATAAGAAAGAATTGCATTAATGCACGAGCCAATGTCCATAAGTGCATATGCCTGTAACATTTCGTTTGCCCAAAATCGTTAATGTTACTTGGACCCCATGGTCGCTCTGCGTGTTTCGTTATGGAATGCCTAGTCGTAATGTCATTGAATAACTATGTTCAGTTGAAGTTCACAGTTGCAGTATCTCGTAACTATCTGCCTGTACAATTTGATTACTGAATTTGAGTCCCAACTCAACGTTATAATGAAGTTCAGCTTCTATCATATTACTTGCGTATAAAATTGGAAATAACCCGCTCGTCTTTACTGCAATGTTCTAGAATAATCTCCTCCTAAAGCTGGCCTCGCCATGCCGCTCTGCTATGCTCGAAATAAAGTTCTCCAACTACTATTACAGTGCTGTTCTAAACCCCGGCCTTCTCATGCTTGCTTGGCCCGTACAGCTGGTTCTGTAACCGGTCTTCACGCTGCCTACTGCGGGTGTCTATCTGGCTCACTGACCTACTTTCCGTTCGCTGCTTGGTGAAGTAAAACCTGTCGCTTTCACTTTCCGTGACAAATGCTGCTCGCTGCGCGACTTTTACCATGCGCTCGGCATGTCCTACTCAGCTCGCTGTCTGACCTCGACTGCCTTGCTCGCTGTACTCCACTCTCTTGCTAACTGTACTTGACTCCTCTGCTTACAGAGCTCGACTGACTGTCTCTAGACTGCATTGACCTGCACCTCCCTGGCGCAGTCACGTGACGTTCTCCCCACCTCTGTGGTCTTGCGTCACAAATATAATCTCGAACCCCGATCATCTCGGCTATTAAGTTATACAATAACTTAAGGGTTATCTGACTTCCTACAAATTATTACCATATATAATGCTTGTTATATCTTCTCTTCTGAGATGTTTAAATACCATGTTCCATATAGATCTTAATAAAGCTTCATATTTCCATCCATAATTCCATCTGCTTGACGGCTGTTAGTGCCTTCTTAATCCCAGACCTTCTACGTCATCTTGACATTCCTCTTGACTCGATTTGAGCGCTATCTTTTCATAACTCTTCCCATAATCTCAACTACGGCTTAATGTCTGCTGGCGTAGCCGATAGCCTCAACTAGGTATCGGGTACAGAACCAACCCACCAAATTTCTGTTCAGAGATGTTTGGAACCTCAATGCGAATATACCCTACTAAACAAATAAATCACATTTACAACCTTCTAAACATACTGTATTCCAGAACTTCACGCTGATGAAATGAAAGTTGTTGCAGTTGATTCATTTACGGGGCTTGGATATCGTCGTCATGTAGCCCCGTGTAGTTGCGTGAGTGTATAAGTTGCCTGTGGTGTCTGTATTTGTAATTGGGGCAGTATGCTTACTCCCGATGTTTCACTAATGGCTGTTGACCAACAGAGGAACTGGACCCTTCATAATGCCGAACGCAGTCTTCGATGAAATGCTGGGAGAAAAGCATCCTGCCTGGACCACGGTCCACCTGTACATAGCTATATAACCTAGGCCTATTAAAGTAAAAATTTATTCCACTCATAAACAGACAAGAATTATAATTATTGCTTCGCATTGCGAACGTGTTTATTTGTTTGTTTGTTTTTTTCGTGTGACCTCCTGAGAGGCCGAGTGCAGGTCTTTCTAGTCGACGCCCGTGGGCGACCTGCGCGTCGGGATGAGAGATGGAATGGATGAAGGCGATTGAAACTGGGCAAGGATGTGTAAGGAAGCGGCCGTGGCCTGTCAGAAGGTACTGTCCCAGCATTTGCCTGGTGTTGAAAATGGGAAATCACGGAAAACCATTTCAAGGACGGCCGACGGTGGGGCTCGAACCCACGCGTCTACCGAGTCAGCAGAGAGCTTGGCCCCATTACCTAACACAGCGCTTTAGCGAACGTAGCCACTGCTGTCGGCATTGAGCACGTAGTAGCAATAGACATAAGTTGCTCGACAGCCTTCGTCGAGCGAGGTCGCGTCTGACTCACGTGCGGTACCGGTACTGTGCTTGGCTATTTCTGTGCGTACAGAATATCTGCTCTCGAACCACTGAATACCGTGTTCTGTGAGCGGTTCATATTCGCATAACTCTCGTCTTGTACTAGTATACGACAATCACCATGGTTACAAAATTTGTGTGCAAGCTCACTTTAAAATGTGTTTTTGAACGCGACAACAGGCCCAGCGCATGGGAGGTGCACAATTGGATCTCCACTTGTTTGAAAATCACTGCTGACCAGATCGAGATGATTCAACTCGACAATTTGGACAACGCCGTATATTTAAAGGTAACTTACAAAATTTTGTCCAAAGCCCTTTTGAACCGTGCCTATCTTCAACGGGATCCGTAGATTGGTGAATACCAAGGTGGGTTCCGGAAAGGCCGAACGTGTACAGAGCAAATTATCAATTTGAAAAACTCAATGTCTTACTTCCGTAAAATGTCAAACAAAAATTATGTCATTACTTTTGTTGACTTTGCAAAGGCTTATGACAGCATTGACCGTGATTCCCTTGTTGCTGTACTCTCAGAATTTGGATTAGATCGCAAGACAACATCAATCATCAAAGATACCCTCTTGAACATACGTTCAAATGTTAAATTTATGGGAGGACTGAGCGCAGAATTTTCAATTGATACAGGGGTGCGTCAAGGAGATGGATTATCTCCATTGTTGTTTAATTGTGTGCTCGAAAAATTTGTCCGAGAATGGAGACGATCTGGTGCACCATCCCATAGACTAGGACCAAAACTCAAAGGGATAACACTAGACTGTTTGGCATTTGCGGATGACATGGCGTTAATTGCTCCAAGCATTTCCGATGCTCAAAAACAACTTGAAGTACTCCAAGAACAAGCAGCAACACTCGGCTTACGGATTTCTTTTGACAAAACAAAATTTATGACGGATATTAAAACTGCTCCGAATACACTCCGCATCGGTAATTGTCAGGTCTCCCGAGTGAAAGACTTCAAGTATTTAAGTGAATGGATCAATGAAACTGGCAACGAAAGAAAAGCTATAGAAGCAAGACTACAGAAAATGGAAATTGCTTTCCATTTGACAAAACAAGTTTATAACAACAACAAAAAATGCCTCTCTTGGAATTGTAAAATTCAACATTATAAAACAGTAGTCTTGGAAGGAAGATTGTAGTTTTACGTGACCGTGAATCTTGTGATTATGAGCCACGGGACCTCCTTTTTACGTGGAATCCGAACCACAGGACATGGCATTTCACATCGAAAAAGTAGTCTTGCCTGCAGCCGAGACAATCTACAACATAAAACACTGAGAAATCAATTGGAGATTAAGGAAAGCAAAATCATGCGAAAAATTCTGGGACCAAGAATTAAAGATGGAATTCACCTTCCGAAACCTAATGCTGACATCTATTTAAAAATTACTAAAATCACAGACACAATCTGTATGAGAAGGATCCAATTCATGGGACATTTGGACAGAATGGACCCAACTAGGTTATCAAACAAAATCTATACTTTTTTGCAGAAAAAGGCAACAAGGTCCAATTGGTACAAACAGGTGGAAAAGGACTTGGCTGAATTAGGTTTTCCCAATCTCAAGGATCGAGAGGAAATTAGGAAAATTACTCATACACGGGGTTTTGAGGCAGAAGAGAGAAGACCTACCAGACACGTCTGGTCGCAGCAACGAAGACTAGTTCAATCGTTGCGCATAAAGAGTTATTGGGCAAACATCAAGGCCAAGAAGTGTTGATTCCACGTGGTCCTAGGAGACCCATTCGCGCAGAAGAAGAAAGGTAACTTCCCAAGTACTGTTTGAAAGGTTGTTAAGTATGCATGCGGGTCAACAGAAAATTACTTTGACAGATGGTCGAATAGGGACGGTGCAAATTACTGCTGCCGATAATGTCATCAAGACAGTTCGTATTCTCAATGTTCCCCCAGAGGTCCCCATCAGTTCAATAATAAGTACTCTTAGCAAATATGGTAAAGTGAATGAGCATCGAAATGAAGAATGGTCTGCGCAATACCCATTTCGGGTGCAGAATGGCATACGCGCAGTGCGCATGGACTTGAAGGAAGCGAACTTGCCTTGCGTGTAATTCAACAAACCATTTACGACCCCAGTGTCCCCTGCGACGAGCACGCGCTTTCTACCAGCGTACGGTAGGACCTGACACTATTGAACCAGAAAATACCGCCCTGCCGGTTAGTGGCGACCCATCAACCTCGAGTCACCGAACCTCAGCATGGGCCCTGGAAGACGTTGTCCCGTCATCAGCTCCGGCACCTAAGCACGCTGTTGATCACTTGGACTTCCCCACACTTGATGAAAGCACACACAAACGTCGGAAGCCGGACAGTGAGGGTACCGATTTAACAGCCCCACTACCACCAGGCACCCATGACGGGAATTCCAGCATGTACACAACAGCTGAAGTAATTGCGCCTGCAAGCTCTGATCTGCTTCAGGATAACCCCTCACCACACGTTCCGGATCCGCCCCCGACGGCCCCACTGCCCAATCTAACTGACACTGCAAACAGCCTGGCCACAGATGACGATATGGAAATTGAGGTTGCTGGGAGTGGAACAGCTAGTACTGCTCACCGCCACGTGACGGCTCCGAACACTGGGAAGACTACGTCCACACCCCCATCAGCTGCTACAACGCACAAAGAAAACACTCATGTGAAACCCACCATGCTTAGTCATCGAGACCCACGATTACCTCCGAGACAGAAGAGTACTGACAAAGCCCTGGGCAATTCTAAACGCTGACCTACAATATTTGCTGCTGTTCCTTTGTTTTTCATCAGTATCATCAGTCTTACGGGCCACTATCGCATATAGAACATGTATTTCTCTCCTTTGTTTCTACATTTCGTGCTCGTTTTCCAGAGCATGGCCAGTATTCTCACGACGTTTGCTACTCTCAATGTCAATGGCGTGAAGAATGTCACAACACCGGCCCTGCTGGGTAGGTTCTTGAAGGAGTATGATATCGTGTATAGAAAAGGTTTCGAAATTACCGATGTCATAATGGACCCCTCAGGTAGAATTTAGTCAGCTTCCTATAATAACATCAGACTGATTAATGTATACGGCCAGTCCGGGACGAACTACAAGCATGACCGGAACGCACTGTTCAGCCATGACATCTTGACACATGTAGCGACGTCAGGTCCGGTGATTTTAGCCAGTGATTTCGATTGCACACTGCATCCTCGTGACCAAACAGGCGCATTCAACTTCTGTCCAGGGCTGCAGAGACTTACACATAGCATGCAGCTGGTGGATGCCTGGCAACGATTGCATGGCTCGTACGTGGAATTTACCTTCTGACGTGGGGATTCCAGATCTAGAATAGATCGCGCTTATATCTCCCAGCTTCAATCACATCTTCTTGATAGCTGTAAAGTAGTTCCCGTAGCCTGCAGTGACCATCACAGTGTCATATTTACTCTTAAAGCGCAACGGGGAGACAGATGCTTCATTGGTCGGGGTTCATAGAAAATGAACAAGAATGCTTTTCAAACCCACGACAATGACCGCCGCTTTGCCGCGGTTTATCAACAATGTACTACAACAAAAGATCGATTCCATAATATTCTAGACTGGTGGATAAAGAAGTTAAAGCCTACCATTAGATCTACAGCCAAAACTTTCACCCATGAACGGTACTACGACCTAAACAGGAAACTCGACTTTCATACCACAGTCATGCATGACCTGCATCGGAAGGAACTGCTAGGAGAAAATGTTTCAACACCCCTCAGTTCCATCAAGAAGACTATTGTAGGGATTAAGGAGCAGAGTCTCCAGGACTTGCTCCCTCACTTTAAAGGAACCTCCATCTTAGCAGATGAACGAATGTCGCTCTTTCATTTAGCCAAAATGCGAAGATCAGCAAACCGACAATTTGTGCATGAATGGATTAATGAATAAAGTATGGTCATCAGAACTCACGAACACATACTCGCCGAAAGTGAGCGCTACTTTCGTGACATGTTGGAAGAAGACAGCGTTAGTGATTTGCAAGTCAATAACATCTTGCGATATGTTGACAAACACCTCGAGGACGATGACATCCATTTCCTTGAGAAGTATATCACCAAGGAAGAATTGAAACATGCTCTTGACCAGACTGCATGTAATAAGACACCCAGCGTTGATGGCATCCCGCACAAGTGGAACTGACACTTTTGGACCATGGTCGGAGATGACCTGACAAGTGTGCTTAATCAAGCATTGACCGGTGACATTCCGAATACCTTCACAGAAGGGGTTATTCTTCTGATTCCGAAACAATCGAAATGTGTCTATATCACTGACTACAGACCCATTACTATCTTAAATACCGATTATAAACTTCTGGCCAAGGTGTTAGCAAACAGAATCCGAAGCATTCTTCCCGCTTTAATTGGCACTGGGCAAACTTGTACCATTCCTGGAAGAAATATCGTGCACAACCTTCTAGCCATTCGTGATATTATCATACACTACTCTGTCGCTGATAACCCCGCAGCTGCACTTGCAAGCATTGACCTTAATAAGGCCTTTGACAGAATAGCCCACAAGTATTTATGGAAGGTATTAGAATGCTTTCATTTTCCCAACACAATCATAGCAACTTTCCAACGACTTTACCAAACGGCTTCTTCTCGTGTAATGGTCAACGGGTTTCTGTCATCGAAAATTTCAGTCAAGAAGTCTGTCAGACAAGGATGCCCCCTATCAATGGCTCTATTCGTCTTGGCGCTGGAACCCATGGTCAGGATGATGAACAACGTACTCACTGGCCTCACGATCAAAGGAGAGCGTTTCACACTGCAAGCCTATGCCGATGACGTAACGATACTACTCAAAAAAGGAAGGCGACGCGATAATCGTCCAACAGACCCTTGAGTCATTTTGTCAGGCCAGTGGAGCACAAGTAAACTATGGAAAGTCATCCTTATTGCTCTTAGGCACAGGTGACAATAGGCACTACCCCAATACTACCGGTAGATAAAAGAATGGTAAGATGGCGGAGAGTGCAAATGTTGTTGAGCTGTATCACTCTGCTGAAAACAAAATAAATTTAATCTGTGAAGTGGTGAAAGGTGACAAACGACTGAACAAGAATTGGCGTCAGGAAGTTCTCTCCTCAATTAGTGACATTAAATGTACCATTGATGTCTTCAAAGAAGAACTAATGAATTTGATGAGTGCATCACAACCTAGTCCCGGTAAGCGGCAGTCTGTTTCCTATAATGATGTAGCGCTAAAAATGACGAAATATCGAAAGATTCCGAACAGACTCTCAAGTTGTTGCAAACTTCGACTAACGCAAAATCATTACAGGTTGGAGTAAACAAGGTTAAGAAAGTGCGTAATAAAAGTGTTGTTTTGGAACTCAGAAATGAAGACGAGTGCCGAAAATTTGTAAATTCTATTGAAACCAACAACCCTCATCTGAAAGCAATTATTCCCAGTGAGAAAAACCCGCAATTGATAATTCATGGCATTGAGGTTAGTTTTCCCGAAGATGAGATCACAGAAGCTATTATCAGAACAAAACCCAAGTATCAAACTAGTAGCAACAGAGGGCTTTGTATTAAGAAGCGCTTCGTGAGGGCGTCTCGAGATGGCAGCACAAAATACGCAGTAGTTGAAGTTAGCCCTGCCATCTTTCGTGCGATGCAGAACTGCGATAAGTTGTACATTGGATATACCAGTTGCAGCTTCAGTGAATACGTTGCAGTCATTCGTTGTTACAACTGTCTTGGCTTTGGTCACTTCTCTACAAATTGTGACAAGAAACAGGCCTGTGCCCAATGTTCAGAGCCTCACAACATCAGCGACTGCCCGAAAACCAAGACTGAATGTGTGAACTGCCAGTTTCAAAACCAAAAGAACATCGCAAGGCGTCAACAGCAAAATCTCAACTCCCAGCATCCTGCCACATCAACAAATTGTCCAATCTACCAGAAAATATTTAATATTATAAAATCTAAAATTAATTATGGCTGAACTATTAATCTACTAACAACATTTACACAAAATCAATTATATCCACGCAGGAACTTCTCCTCAATTTTGACCATGACGAAAACTCAATCATTTGCATACAAGAGCCGAACTTCAGATAAATGGTTTCGAACATGGCTTTAACATCTTTGCACTAAGGGAAACTCCACCCGTGGAAATTATTAGAGCGGTTATTGTCACAAAATCCAAAAATTTTATGTTATTACCACAATACTGTTCTGCAGGCAGGGTTGTCATCTGCACATCATTAAACCGGCAGGAACTTTATGTGTGCAACGTTTACCTTGACTCTAAACGAGACATCACTTGGACCTGAATGTCATTCAGGAAATATGCGACGTTCTGAGAGGGAAACCACTAATTATTACTGGTGATATTAATGGCAAGCATGGCTCCAGGGGTTGCCTTATTGAGGATGCCCGAGGGAAACTCTTCTATGATCTCTGCAGTGCCTGCAATTTAAGTATACTCAATAATGGCAACAAGCCGACATATGCGTAGTAACTCTCAAAGTTTTGTAGATATACTGTAACTGCATGCTACTCCACACTCTTTCCGTTTTTATAAGCAGTTTTTAACTTTTATTCTTGTAATTTTTCAAATTAATCTCATAATTTATAGTGTTTTTTTTTTTTTTAAATTGTAAGAAACTACAACCCTAATGTACTTTGTGTAATAGGGTTCCATTTACTGTAATGGATATTCAATAATAATAATAATAATGGTATTCCTACAGTCACCGCATGCAAAATATTGGGTATAACTATCAGTCGAGATGTTGCGGAGAGCATACAGACCAACTGGGCTGTCCGATTAAATGTTCCGAGTTTCCAACTGAAAGAGGATCTTTCAAGACGGCTCAATATTCTGCAAAAAACCTGGCACATTAATACGTTTGCTCTGTCGAAACTCTGGTATGTGGGCGCAAGTTCTTCCCCCTCCACATATAATCAGCCAGCGCATTGAAATGGCGATTGGATTCTATCTGTGGAAAAGCTATCGCTATAGAATTCGACGGGAACAACTGCAGTTACCAGAACAGTGTGGTGGGCTGCGACTTTTTGCAGTTGAACTGAAATGCTCCTCACTCTTCTTGAAACATATTATCAAGGCGAGACAGTCTGCAGGTGATCCGTTCGTTTGTGCTGCTCTGAAAGTCATTGAAACTACTCCTTTACGACAACCCCATCCGTTCCGAATTTTGTTCAGGAAAGCCCTGACCCTTTTGCTAAAACTTCCCACTGCCCACATCTCCGATGGTTCCTTTAATGAAGCTAAGCACATTTATGCTTTTTTATTGCAACTCCGTAAATTCACGCCCCTGGTGCATTTAAAATACCCCAACAAGGACTGGAAGCATATCTGGGGCAATGTGCGCAACAAATGGCTTCCATTAGAATGGCGACTGTCTGTATATGCCTGCATTAATGAAATCATCCCAACTGGTGAAAAAATGAAGCGGCACGAACAAATAGCTGATGATGCCTGTCCTGTGTGCAACAGGAATGACACCCTCATCCACCGCATCACTACATGTGGGAATGCGAACGGCGTGTGGCGATGGACGATGAATTTTATCCACAGCATAACCGGGCTAACACGCAACAGGGACGAGGAGATCTTGCACTTCGAAATACGGGATGTACTTGGTGAGCCGAAAAAGAATGCCATCTTATGGCTAGTTGCTGCAGCAATCCACTACAGCCTTACTGGTTACCGGACACCGCCGGTGAATACCCTGCCTGGTTTTCTGGATCACCTTCGAAAGGAACGATGGAAACTCGTACAGCGGAAGTGTCTCAACAGTGCTTTTGGTAACCTTTTATATAAATTCTAACGCCATACGTGTGGTCATCATTATGCTACAGTCTTATGATGCTTGGTGTTTTGTTCTTGTGTTTTGTGTGTTTTTATATTTTGTTTTTTCTCAAGGACTACTGTGAACTTAGAACATTACCTTGAGGAGGGAATTGTATTCAGTGATCAGTGTTTGTAGCTGTTTTATTTTTTTGTAAACACAAGAATGAATAAATCAATGTAAAAGAAAATAGACAAAGTCATTTGCTTGGTTTATGAGGATCTGTTTTTCAATCTCTGGATAAAAGTAATGGGCATCTACTCATGGAGTAACTTTGCCCATAAATTTTATTTCTTCGGCATTCGAAACGTGTTTTTGCATGCAAAGTTACTCCGCGAGCATTCAATTCTTTCTCATACTTTACAATTTGCTTTGTGGACAAAATTACTTTGCATGGCTTTAAAATTAGTGATACCAAAACTAAATGAAGATATATGGGCCCCGGTAAACAGTGCAAGTGCAAGTTTTCCATAAACAAACACGACTTTTAAAGGTGCGTATACACTTGCGCGCCGCTCGCGCGCAGCAAGTTCGCTAGATTAGTACGGGGATTCGAAGCTGCGCGCGCGCGGCGCACGACGATCCATCTCCTGTCGGTTTTTTCCACGCGCACTTTGAGTGTTCGCAGTTCAGATTTGGACGGGATTGTGACAAGTTCGTTGTTTCTCACGCGCATCTGATTGCAATATTTGTGCGTTTTGAGTGGTGATAATGGAGTGGTCAGACGAATCTGTGATAAAATTGTCGATGCTTATCGCAAAAAGCCTCTTCTGTGGGATCCTCAACATAAGGATCATTTTAAGAAACCAATAGACTAAAAGCAGATGCCTGGAGGGAAATAGGAGCTGAGATGGATATATCTGCGGACCAATGCAAGAGGAAGGTGATATCTCTGCTGTCTTCCAACCGGCGTGAGAAAAGTAAAATAAATCGCAGGGCGGAAATACGTATCTTCTTTGGAAATGTGGGGTCCAATCTTCTGCAGCAGATTCTCAAAGTCAGAAGGTGACATTCGAGTAAAATTCTTATACTGGCCGCCTATTTCTTGTGACTTCAAGTCCATCATTAGCTCCGCACCATTCCTTTTTTTTTTAAACATGTCAGTGTGCCACCAACGTCGTCGTAGTTTCTTTTTCTTTTTGCACAAACGTGCCATTAAAACAGCCGCACCACTCATCACCGCAATCGCGAGGTTTTCCTCGCGCGGCGGAGACATGATTATATTTACCACACTCCAAACTGACTAGTGAATGTTCGTGGGTTTCCTATGGGTCGCGAGAGGTTCGTTTTAATAATAATTCTGGTCGAGCAACACACGCGTGGCGCATGCACCGCGCGCAAGTGTATACCCACCTTAACGTACTGTAGGCTAATTACTTGAGCACACTATGCTGATATTGTTGCATGTAGGTATAAACGGGCCATAGGACTAGGTTTCTCGGGTCCCCCCGTCTTTGTTCAGCCTAGGATAAAATGAAAGCATGAAGTTCACATTTACATTTTTAAGACACCCCTACGCCTAAAAAAAAATCTCCACGGAATTTTGATTTTTATTCTTGTACGTTTTAGTTACCGGTACCGTATTTATCAATGTAAATTTTATATGTAGTTTTCATTGTATCCACCCCCCAGGGGCTCACATCTTGTGGGACGTGGGTTGGTGACCACGGGACCCCAGCTGAGTCCGGCATTGCTTCCACTTACTTGTGCCGGCTCCTCTCTGTCTTCTATCCTGTCGACCTCCCGTGGTCAACTCTTGTTCTCTTCCGACCCCGACGGTATTAGGGTATCCGAGGCCTAGGGAGTCTTTCACTTTCCCGCCTTAATTGGCCCTTGTCTCATCTTTCCTGATACCCTCCTTCTGTGAGGGGTCAGCCTTCTTTTTCTTTTCCTTTTACCTCCTGCCTTGTGCTCAAGGCCCTTAAGGAGGCAGGGTGTATGTAGCCCCACCACCTCTGGTGCACCGTAGATAATGCTACGCCCTCAGGGGCTCACGGCTGGTGAGTTCGGGAGTTAGCGACCCCGAGGGATTCCTGAGCTGGCTCCGTTTTCCCCTTTTGTCCCTTACCTTTGGGGCGGACTTTCTCCTCTCTCCCCTCTCCTCTCCTCTTTCCATTATATTTACTTTTCTTTTTAAGATTCCCGCACTGTTTTTGTTACTTGGTTCACCGTGTATCTAAATTCCCTTCTAGCGATTTTTAAGGCATTTTTAATCTACGTTGCTTTTTGTATGTTTTTTCGATCTAAATTACATCTCGCGATTGTTTTCAACCTCAATTGCATTTTGGTAAAGATTGACAATCTAAATTGCTTTTTAGTAAGTCTTTCAATATGGCGGAGCGACCTTTGTGAGTATTTTGAATTTCAATTGCATTTTGTAAGTATTTTCAACCAAAACCGCATTTCGCACGAATTTTGAATCTAAATTGCATTTTGATTGGCGCGCATTTTGCACACATTTTGATTCTCAATTGCATTTTGTGGGTATTTTGAATCTAAATTACATTTTGTCAAGTATTTTCAATCTAAATTGCATTTTGTAAGTATTGTCAATCCACATGAGTCGTTTGAATCTACCGTACATTTTGTAAGCATTTTCAATTTCAATTGCATTTTGTAAGTATTTTGAATTCCAATTGCACTTTGTGAGTATTTTGAATCTGAACCGGTTTTTTTTTCAATCTAACTTGCATTGTGTATTTTCAATTTCAATTGCATTTTGTAAGTATTTTGAACCTCAATTGCATTTTGTACGTATTTTCGATCTCATTTGCATTTTGTAAGTATTTTGAATTTCAGTTGCATTTTGTAAGTATTTAGACGCTACATTGCATTTTGTACGTATTTTGAATCTCGCCTACGCCTTGTGGGTCTTTTTTCAATCTATTCTTTTTGTGCAACTTTTCGTTCTAAATTCCCTTTGGTAAGACCATATTGTGAGTTGTTTCCATCTGAGTTCCTTTTTGTACGTATTTTCCGTCTCAGATAATTTTGTTCTGGTTTCCATTTCATTATCATTTTCGCTATCACCCAGATCATTAGGGGCCGATAACCTCGATGTTAGGCCCCTTAAAACAACAATTATCATCATCATCATCATTGCATCCAACTAAAACGTTTACTCTTATCAGAAGAACAAGTCAAATGCTTTTAAAAATTATATGAAGTATAAGTTAGATTTTGCAAACGTTATCTACATTTTTTTTTTCGCCCTATAAAGGCTTGAAAAGTTTGGAAACTTTGCTGTTTCTCTGTCAATGAAGATCCAAACATAATGATTCTCTACGATTTTCATGCCAGCCATGACGTTTCAAATGTGTATGAAAAATAAAGAGTGAATTTGTCTACTTTGAGCCCTTGTACCACTCCGGGCCCCAGGGCTACAGCCCCGTTTACCCCCCCCCCCCCCCCCCCACCCTTCCTCTCGTCAGATTGGTCCCCATCCTCGTGCTTCTACGGTCTTAACCTCTTCAGACCCAAAACAAAATTTGATGTTGAGATTTTCTTTTACCGCCTTTCTTATTAAATAATGGCGCAAATTATATATATTTGAAGACAAAAGGGACACATTCTTAATGAGATATTAAAATTACAGGTCTTAAATATTGGTCGCGGCAATCAAGTCGCAACTCTGCAGACTGGGAAGACAAACGGGTTTGAACGTCGGAGTCGGATGTCAGATAGATGGGGTACATGTTATAGATTTATTAGGGACAACAAAATTAAGGAATATCTTAGTCTTTGTGAAGTTAATACTCAGCATTTTCCCCTCCAATGCGTTTACGGAGAGAGTTTTTTCTGTCATGAATATCGAATGGAGAGATGATAGAAACAGAAACTCCACTAGTTTGATAAAACAAGAATTGTTCACATATTACAATTATGACGAAAATTGCAGTGAATTTTATCAGAAGGTACTTACAAATAAAAAATCCTTGCAAAGGGTCGTTCAAATGAAAAGCATTTGTAAGTTGCTGGTGTCATAGGCCTGTATGATGTGTCAGCAATATCTCGTTTTAATTTTGTGTGTTTGATTATGTAATGCTTATTTAATACAGTACATATGTGTATCATTTATTACAACATTGAACAACCTTGATTTAAAAAAGACAAATGATTTGGAACGTGTGTTCCGTTTTTCCATTCTTGAAATCTGGCAACACTACGTCGAGCGGAGCATCTTGTAGCTTTGAACGCGCCCCCATCCCATTGTTAAACCGCCATTAGGTGAAATTGGACTGTGTGAAACGGACGCCTGTTTTGTTGCTGTTGATCGCAGATAATACGTAATAGTAAGTAAGATGATTTTCTTTTTTCAAGTTGAAATGAATCTTCAAGACCACACGGAAAAAAAAATGATTGTTTATCCATAGTTAGCCTATATCACCGTTGGACGAATTGTCTTGGCATCACTTTAAGACCGGAATATCCGTAGACTATATCTTATAGGAAATTGCTATGTATGGCTTAAAATAGCATGTCCTGAGACAATTAAAAATAAATTTTTCAGTTCTGGTTGAAGAGGAGTCTGATTTAACAACAAACTTGAGCCAAACAGTAATCCAAAGCCTACAGATGATATCTTAGTGTTTAAACTTTTCGTTTCCATGCCTCGCTTCGTTCATAGGTACGGTACCGACTTCGGGTAACAAGGCACTTCCTATAATATTACTCTCCAATTAGGCGAATTCCATGATAAGTTACCAACACAGGTTAACCTACAGATCGGTGCTCTAGTTCTGTTAGTCCCAGTACCTATTGATCAAATTTTAGTGTTTACTCGTATATAGGCTTTTTGTGTTTTTGTTTGAAAAAGGAAAATATAGACGCCGACCGAGAAGAGAGAAATATTATTATGTAGTTCACGCCATCAACTAGTAGCCTATCCTAGGAGTAATAAGGAGGCCCTAACGGCAAGGAAGTGAAGCCAGAAGTTACTTCTTCACATATGCTCAAAACATTGCGATAGTCCCATAAGAAAAGCATGTAATGGTGTGACGTAGGCCTACGTACTTAGAAGTGGTGATATTTCGCTTGTGGGTCGAAATATCAACGTGTGGGGCATATGTTTGCACAAACAGAACTCCCACCTGCCAAAGTAATGTCATTTCACAAGCAAATGCACTTTATTTGCCATTTATTGTGTTAAGTTTTCATCCTTAGAGTAGGCCCCTCTCGGTACTGTTCTAGTATAATTCGTTAAATGTTCAAATAGTCGCATATGTGTCCACCAATATAAGTATTTTGATTGCTAGGAATTAATTACGGATATTTTCCTTCGTTTCTTACTGGAAATATATTCTGCTTGTCCATTAGTGAACGGTATTACCATGGAAGAATAAATACTAGGAAGTGAAGCTCCCATAAGGCCAATGGTTATCACTTTCTATTTTCGATCCTCAGCTGTTACACCATACTGCACTCTGGCGACGGGTGAAACGCACCGCAAAATAGCGCGGCATTTAAATTACTAATGTATGCTACATTTTGAGGTTAGGCAGTTGCTTTTGGAAGTATTTGAGATAAGTTTCCATATTTTATTTTTAAAATTGCCTACGTCACGTGGTTATGTAAATCACATTCTATAATTAATTTGTTTTTCCCGCGGGTGTTTCTTTTTTAATTCTATTTCTCCCGCGAGTGATTTGAAAGTTCCAATATACAAAGCTTAAACAACTTATTTATAAAATAAGATGAATGAGGAAGGTTTGAAGGAAATAAATAAAATGAAGACATATGAATACATTATTTTTTTAGGCTAGCAGGCCTACATTTAATTTACAAATTATACAGTGTACAGTATGGCATTCCATTGCACATATAAAACAAGATATATGAATACATACAATATACAAATTTTACAAGACGCTGCAATATTAATATAGTGCTTCTCTCACTTGTAGGCCTGTCGCTCAAAGCAGTGGAAAGAAAAGGGCTTGATTGTAGTCTCTTACGCAAGTGCATACTATACTAATCATCAGATTGGAGTTATCACTCCACACATCTCATCTTCCTATTCCTCCCTGTGTTTCTGAAATGTCATGCAGTGAGTCAAGACAAGAGACTTGAAAATGTTTTAAACTTCCGTTACAAATTTATTGATGGTAAATATATTTTAAACCATGTAGACTTATATTTGGTTACGCTTTGGAAGTCATGAATCTAGGGTAGCGGTGAACGAAGGTAGAACGCGAGATAAAATTCTCTACACTACAGGAATTAGCCAAAATACCTTATGAAACGCTGGGAAATAAATCAGGGAGCGATGTTTTAGTAGATATTCCCTCCTCCGATGTCTGTGACCCACCCTGCTATACCAAATATGTACATGACTTATATAGCGAAAATTACAGCTGTCGGCGCCATTGTTCTCATCGATCTTTATCAAGACAGTACCATGACAGTACTGCCAACCTTGCGCTTACAGTACTATGAAAAACAAAGACTCGTCCAATTAGGTCGCTAGTGCACATCAATCGTGCGCACCACTCAATTCATAGATAGTGCGCCCAATTGAATTGTTTATTGATCATGGACTGTGGAAATTGCCTTCTAACAATCTGCAATTTCAATCGGCAGTTCTACGATGATCCAAAGAGGTTGCTGCAGCTATTGCAACAACACAATGTAATAGCAAAAACACTAACGTGCCCGAAATGCCAGCGTGAAGTCGAAGTTCGCTGGATAAAACATAACTTTGCTGTAACATGCAACATGAGACTTCCCAGACGTCCCAAAAGGTTTTGCAATTTCAAGAAAAGAGCCACCGAAAGTACTTTTTTTTTCCAAAGCTCAGTTGCCTGTACGCGACATAGTAAATTTCTGTGTTCTGTGGTGCATCTTCCCAAATCCACGACAGCAAACAATGTGTACCGAACTGCAAATATCTGCCAATAGTATAGTAGACTGGTCTTCCTTCCGCCGAGAAGTCTGTGAGCATTGGTTATTCCAAAACAGGTCACCAATTGGAGGCCCCGGAATAATAGTCGAAATTGACGAGGCAAAATTTGGGAAAAGAAAATATAATATGGGACGCGCAATGGAAGGACAGTGGGTTTTTGGTGCCGTGGAACGTGAAAACAAATAGAAGTTTTTTATCGTCCCTGTCGCCCAAAGGAACTCCTCCAAATAATTTGGCAGTGGATATTACCGGGTTCGATAATTTTATTTCGGACTGCTGGGCTGCGTACAATGTACTTGAAAATGATGGTTTTGTACATCTGCGAGTGAACCACAAGTTGGAATTTGTTTCTACCCAGAGAAACGGCCAAGTCTTCCAACAGAAATATCCTCACCATGCAGGCTGCCAACGTTCCACAACTTTCAGTGCACTCTCAAAACATTGAACAGGAGCCAGAGTACATCAGTTCTTTAAAATAACTTCGGAATTATATCCACCCACCCACTAAAAGGAACTTCCGCCATGAAAGTATAAAAGTGGTACTATTTAGCTATTTTTTTTCCACCGCTCTAATTACGCTAGTTTGTGCAAAATGACGCTCTGTAATGATTTTTTCCCACTAAAATGAAGGTTTTTTTTCCTTTCATAATTAAACTTATTTTCCTGTTCCGTGATAAAAGTGTGCAATATTTTTCTTTTCTGTGATAAATACGTTTTTTTCTTTCTTTCGGCTGAAATGAGTGTTTTTTTTACTTTATCTGCTGTGTATTTACTAAGCAATATCTCCGCTGAAATAAATATTGTTTTTTTTTTCGCACAAGTGTGGTTTTCACAATGGTTACAGCCTAATGCGCCCAGATCAATGGTTTTCTGTCAACCGTGCCCCGCTAGCTGCACGCAGTCAGAGGCCCCGCCTACCCCCGACCTTCTAACCTTCGTTTTGTCCAATCCAATGGTTTTTGACAATGGTTACAGCCTAACCCGCCCAGATCAATGGTTTTGAGTCAACCGTGCCCCGCTGCGCACAGCACAGCCTAATGCGCCCAGATCAATTGAGTTTTGACAAAGGTTACAGACTAACACGTCCCGATGAATATTTTTTTTGATCAACAGTGATTTTGTATCTCACATGTTGGCAGCAATGTGTGCTCCTCGCTGCGTCCTGATTTTAGAATAGCAAGAAATAAAACACACAATTACGAATTTGAGCACATATATGAGGTTCAGTAGTGACCAGGGTTCGTAATTTCAATACCAAATATCGCCCAGAAGATGAAACGAGGACACAAGGTTTGTAAAAGCCACATTCATGTCTACTGCAAGTGTCGCGTTCCACTTACATTCACAATTAATGATGTTTTCTACTATGCTGTCTAGCCTATAACCCCACCCCCTTGTTATAACATGCCTTGTACTGTGTGTGTATTGACAAAACATACCTCTAACAAATTGTGAGACACAATGAACCTTCAATATAGAATCCATGTTTGCAGGCAGTTATGCACTCCTACTGTGTAATATACTTTAAGTTCATTTTCCTTTCTGCCTCTACACAGGAAATTCAACCTAACAATAATTTTGTTGGGCTGTATATCCTTGTACGGCAAGAAGACGTGACCAGTCATACGGGAAGGAATAGAAAAGAAGAGCATTGTCAGATACGAAGTGACTGGCTGTTTTACACAGCGGTAATATTCTTGCCTTCTGTGCACAAGGTTGTAGGATCGAAGTGTAGCTGCAATATGTGGCACATTATCATATCAGCTGAAAACCTAGTCGATAGCAGTTCTGTTACAGAAGCACGAAAATCTGGTCCAACTAAAGTCGCTGTCCATGAAGCCACAGCCAGTCTGGGAGGCTGGAGCTACACTGTTTAGTTTTGTGTTCTTAAACAAGTTTCTATCGATCTGCCAATAGCTGACAAGGCTGAGTCTTCCTCTGGACACCTTAAAATGTGATAAATGTTGATAAGATATCCTTTCTCAAGGCAGAAACTGGTATCATGGTAGGCTAGCAAAATCATAAAAACTGACCTGGGCTGTAGCCATTGTCAAACAATCACTGGATTTGACGTGTTAGGCTGTAACCATTGTAATTATTGGTGTGGACAAAACAAAGGTCAGAATAGTCGGGTTTAGGTGAGGCCTTTGCCGTGGGAAGCTAGCGGGGCACTGTTGACGAAACTTTAGGCTGTAACCATTAGATTGGACGTGTTAGGCTGCAACCATTGTAATAATTATTGGTCCAGGGAAATGTGACCTTTACAAAAACAAATTTTATAGCGCACAAAAGAAAAAGCAAAGAAGCCTATACAATTAGTACCGTATGCGTGGGTTTGGCAATGCTGTACTTGTGCATAATTCATGCGGATAATAGCAAACAGCTGAAATTTTACTATATAAGTCGTGATATAATTTAGGAAGGCGGGTGGGTTATAGTCAGCGGAGGAGTGACTACATCATTTCCAGATCAATTTTGAATCATTATAATAGCTATTAAGGGCTAATTTCATTAAGAAATGGTTTACATAGGTTCTCGTGACCTTCACTGGTAGGCCTACCAATAGAAGTACAAAGTCTGTCCTGAAAGTAGTCCGACTGGATTTTTCCCCCGCAGACGGATAGACTGCCCGCGGCTTCTCCACCTGGGGTTGGTGGAGGGGGGTGTTAGGAAGGCTGGGAGTCAGCCACACAGTTGGTTCCCAGTTGCAGTGGATTGTAAATCGCTCGTGTCCATAACCTTTGCAAGTGCTATCGTCACGCTGCATCATAGTTAGTCTGTTGAAACAGCGCACTACGCCATAAAATTTTGTGTTATGCTCGGCAAAACCGGAAAAGAGACTCATGATATGATCTAGACAGCTTACGGTGATAACGCCATGGGCAGAATTGAGTTAAGCTTTCTGCACAAGTACTGCAAGTGTTCAAGGAACGATATGCACATTGTGCGCGTTTCTATTAATAAATTTTACACCTTCTACCAACGGAGCAGTGACTACATCATTTCCAGATCAATTTTGAATAATTATAAAAGCTATTAAGGGCTAATTTCATTAAGAAATGGTTTTCATAGGTTCTCGTGACCTTCACTGGTAGGCCTACCAATAAAAGTACAGAGTCTGTCCTGAAAGTAGTCCGACTGGACTTTTCCCCCGCAGACGGATAGACTGCCCTCGGCTTCACCACCTGGGGTTGGTGGAGGGGGGTGTTAGGAAGGCTGAGAGTCAGCCACACAGTTGGTTCCCAGTTGCAGTGGATTGTAA
This sequence comes from Meconema thalassinum, assembly GCA_946902985.2. NCBI lineage: Eukaryota > Metazoa > Arthropoda > Insecta > Orthoptera > Tettigoniidae > Meconema > Meconema thalassinum. The sequence continues at coordinate 185,407,220 of OX336388.2, read as the reverse complement.
ATCGCTCGTGTCCATAACCTTTGCAAGTGCAATCGTCACGCTGCATCATAGTCTGTTGAAACAGCGCACTACACCATAAAATTTTGTGTTATGCTCGGCAAAACCGGAAAAGAGACTCATGATATGATCAAGACAGCTTGCGGTGTTAACGCCATGGACAGATTGAGTTTTTTGACTGATACAAGCTGTTTCGGGAGGGGAGAGAGGAAGTTGAAGACGGCGCACAATTCAGGACGACCTTCGAGCACCATAACGAATGAGAATGTGGCAAGTGTAAAGAGTTTTTTGGACAATGACCGCAGAGTAAGTTTTTTATGGAGGTTCTTAAACGGCTGAGAATACGCATCGTCCGTGTCTGCCCAGCGATCGCTAACTCCTGGCGGCTCTATCACGACAATTCTCCACGCCACACAGCCTTCCAAGTGCTGGCATACCTGGCCCAACGTAACATCGCAACCCTGCCTCGCAATCCTACAGTCCCGACATTTCCCCAGCAGACTTCATCCTCTTCCCCCACCCCAAAACCACCCTAAAGGGCATCGTCACGGCTCCGTGGAAGTGTTGCAACAACCGTGAGGAGGGAGCTCGACAGCATTCCGGTTGTTCCAGAAAGCGTACGAGGGTTGAAAATTTCGCTGACAGCACTGTGTGGATGCAGAAGGGTCCTACTTTGAAGAAATTGAGCATATGTATCATTTCTGTCAATATATTTTTTTTAATTGACTCAGTCCCACTACTTTCAGGACAAACCCTGTATGAACCAAGCTCAATATTAAGCAACATTGTCACATTAACCAGTATGGTTCACACCCATTCGAACAATACTGCATTAAAATACTGCAAATGAATTTCCTCACAAATGAACACACATGGCAGATAGGTGTCAAGTCAAGAACTATGTAATCAGAAGGGCAAGGCTGACACAATTAAAACAAAAATATGATGCACAGGAAGACACACTCCTCATCGGAGCAGATGACCTCGATGTTATGCCCCTTAAAACAACAATCACCATCGTCACTCACACCCCACATATAAATACACTCACGGACCGAGAAAGGTGCAACTCATTTTCAATTGGTCAAAATTAAGTATTTTATATAGGACAATGTCCACAGAAGTTTAGACTGTCGAGACTCGAGATGATGCAATTCTCCTTTGGTCAATTTTTGTTCTCCGCTGACCCCAATGGTATAAAGCTTCCATCACCTTCGGTGTTCTCAATTCTCATGCCTGAAACATCAGAGGTCCCTGCAACACAAAGTTGTTTTTTTTAGTTGCGCGTTAATGTTATATTTCAATACATAGCACATTATTACATGACAGGACACATTTTAACTTACCTTCAGCAACAATACATAGTAGGAACTGCATCAGAAGTCAGGGAATTTGTATTTAAGTGTATTCTGATGAACCATTTGGCAAAAATAACACAGCATATTCGATGCGTAATCATGTCACACACAGATTTCCCGAACACATCATCCCTTCCACAGAACAACTAGCCTACTAGGCCTACTCCCAGCATCTGCAAAGAAAAATTGCACATATATAGACACGTGCAGGAGCTACAAGATATTAATTGCTAAAATCACATGTCTATAACACACTAGGGACTATATAATTTTCCAAAGAAAAATATGTATTGTCTGTTGAGCCATTATATATTTAAACACAAATTGTGCTAAATGTTCCGGCATAACTCAACAAAATGACAGTGTTTCGCCCCGGTGTGCAATTGGGCTCTTCAGTTGGTTAATGCACACCTCACCAAGACACTGTCTAGTACACACTGGGAAGGCCATTGCAAGACGTATTTGATACATGTGTATCCACGTCACGAGCAAAGCCAGTGCACTATGGGAGTCGAAACTCCACTCCAAAGCAATTATAACCTTACCTTGGCATTGAATATATAATTTTCCAAAGAAAAATATGTATTATCCATTGAGCCATTATATATTTAAACACAAATTGTGCTAAATGTTCCGGCATAACTCAACAAAATGACAGTGTTTCGCCCCGGTGTGCAATTGGGCTCTTCAGTTGGTTAATGCACACCTCACCAAGACACTGTCTAGTACACACTGGGAAGGCCATTGCAAGACGTATTTGATACATGTGTATCCACGTCACGAGCAAAGCCAGTGCACTATGGGAGTCGAAACTCCACTCCAAAGCAATTATAACCTTACCTTGGCATTGAATATATAATTTTCCAAAGAAAAAGGCGAACAAGTCTTCCCCAGCTAAAGGGGGAAAGAAGACTTTGCCGACCAGGGCTGGTCCTTCTTCCAGCCCACCTAATACGAAAAATATAGGGGAGAAGAGGGAGACGGTTCGTCGCCGTCTCTGTCGCCCTCCTGCTGACGGGGTGGCTACTGTCTCTGCTGGCCTTTCCGCTCCCACCACCTCCAGTGGAGCGGTGCCAGCAGGAGCGACCATGTTTTATAAGGAACTGGCGTCAGTTGGGAAGGGACTCCATACTTCCCCAAGTACACGTCAGCGCTGATCACGAAAGAAATCCCTTCGGTACGTGTCGGGTTAGACACCCAGTCTTCGGACCGGGAGAAAGTCCCTCGACACCGCTCTCGCTCTTCCCCAAGAGCGAGACCCGTGAAGTCCGACCAGGACCGCGCGTCATCCAGGGGAGTCCCCGCTCCATTTTCTTCGTCTTCGGAAGGAGATGTGGAGATTGAGGTGTGCTCTCCTGCCCCACCATCTCCAACTAGAGATGGGGAAGGGTGGCAAACGGTCAAGCATAAGTAGAAGAGAAGTCCACATCATGACACTATTACAATGGAACTGTAATAGCTATTCTCTTCATCTCGCTGAGTTACGTCAATTAATATCTTCGTTTTCGGCAACCATTGTCTGTCTTCAGGAATCCAGGTTTCGTCCTGGGCATGAGACAACAATGCGTCACTTCAAACCAGGAAGCACATGATAATATTAATTTTGTTGATAAGGGGTCTAGGATCATGGAGTGGTCGAACGAAGACGTTTTGGCCCTTATCGATGCGTATCAAAATCATGCCGTTTAGTGGGACAGTCGGCATCCCAATCACAAAGACATGAATGCTCGCAAGGATGCCTACTCAGAACTGACCTCCGAGTTTAATTGCACTCAAAATGATATTGAACAAAAAATTGCTAGGAATCCTAATGTTATACCTAGCCTGTCATTAATGGAGATGGCTTGCCGATAATTTGTGTCATTTCTTGCAATTTCAGGCCCAAATACTGTCAACAAGAACCGAAAGTCATGTGGAGACATTCTCAGAAAGTTTTGAAAGCCTGCTGCATCATGAATTAATAGTTCTGACATAAGTGTTCTCTCCAAACTTAATTCTAAACGCCTTTCCAATACTTTTCTTTGCGTCTGCGCTTTTCTCTAATTGAACTCGCTAAAATAATGAAAGCTGCAACTGTAAGTACTTTCTTCTTCCTGACCCTATCCATTATAACATCACAAACAGTATAATTAATGTTGAAGATGTTTGTTAACAAAAGTTTATTTGGTGTGGACATAATGTTGAAGAAGTTTGTAAACAAATGTTTAGTAAACATGTTGAGAAATGTTTTCATTAACATAGTTCATGAACATTGTTCGTTAACTTTGGTGTGGACTAGCCTTTACGTGCATCGTGAAGACGTTCCCAGTTGTCTGCTTTGTCACCTCTAGGTACCGGGAATAGGGGACTGTAGACAAGGGGGTTGCTCAAGTGAAATATCGAGGGCTTTCCTCCTTTCCTAAAGGACATTGTCACTGTCTTCGTCTCGTTTAATTTATTTGCGCACGATGTGCATAAGAGTTTGTCTAACTTTCACAGAAATGTCTCTGCGTTTGCATGTCCTTACGTGGTATCTGTCGCATGGGTCACCACAAAGTTTGCACACTCATAGTTCATCTGGTGGATGGTACATGACCTCGCGCAGGTCTGGTGGTGAAAACCATGGACCGCAAAGCGCGTCAAGATCATAGGAACCTTGCATCCAGTCCAGTCATAACGTCCGTCGTGTAAAATTCATCCCAAATGTCATTTCTCTTTGTGGCCATGACACGTCAAAATATTCGTCTCGCTTAATCTCTGCAGTTCAAACTACGACATTGTCTACGGCGATTTGTAGGTCTTGTTCCTCTGTATAGGTCATGACCATATCGTCAGTGTACATGTAGATTTCGACATTTGGTGGGACTATTGTAATGATATCAACTGTTGCTGAGAGGATCGCCTTGGAGGACCCCGTTCAAATTTTGAAATTAATACCGGTTCTAATATTTTAAAATTTTTCTTTATATCTGATACAAATTAGGGTAGGCTATTTTAGGTCACTTTTGTTTCAATGGTTTCTAGCTCCGTTGTACTCTTTATTGTGGGTAATTTTATGTTGTTTTCTCCCTTTTCTGTACCCTGATTCCTTAAATTTAATAATAATAATTTATTGCAGCCAAACTGCCATTATTAAAAATACACTTGTGCAAAACTGCATTAGTGATAGCGAGTGTTTTTCACAATCCATCACATGGTATCTCCCACATACCCCATCACATAGGAGACATTTGTACTCATCGTTTGGGTCATGAAAACGTTCGTTGTTAGACCTACATACTTTGAAGTTGAAGCCATATATTGCAAATCTGGTCACCAGATGCCTCAAGGTGTAGTTGGTTCCTTTCCAATCCTCCCTGGTCATGGCGTCCATCGTGTAAAAGTCATCCCATATTTTTGCCTTTGTGCTGGAGGTGAAGATCTTCAAGAAGCATGTGTTCTCTGGATAGCATATATAACGAGCCTTAAAGGCGCAAACCTCGATAGACACAGCGCACGCTTTAGGAACTTCGCTTTTACTTTTTCCACGACCTTCAGATTGCTCTTCGTCAGGTATTCTCAAACAATCTGAATCCCATAGGTGAGGATGGGGGTTATCTTAACCTGGAAAAGCTTAATTGTCGTTGCTAAAGATATTTTTTTCACGTGATTGATGTATCTCACGACGAGAATCGCAGCTACTACTCTTTCTCTTATATGAGTCGTGTATATGAACCCCAGTGGTTGTAGTATTATGCCCAGATATTCAAATCTGTTCACAATAAGACAACTTCGGTGGCGTAGTTGGCAGCTTCTATGTCCAAGGTCGCGGGCTCAAACCTGGCCGAAGTCGTCGGATTATTTAAGAGCGTTAAAAATCCCTCAGTATGACTTCCTTCGGAGGGGAAGTAAAGCCGGCGGTTCCATATCATAGATTTATGACATGATAAAGAACCTTCCACTAATAACACTCGTATGAAGCTAAATTATAGGTTATATTTAACTAACGCTCTTAGGTTCCAACGTTCGTCGCATCTAGTAACCAAGTTCAGAACTAGTTGGTCGTTGACGGTGGCGTTTGTTAGCGAAAGTAGGAATTACTTGAAAATTAAATGTCTGAAGTCCTTACTTGAATTAAAAACAGATACACACATTAATACAGCCATCACAATAACACCGGTTATCATACAGATTCTACACACACCCAAAGTACACGGGGCTACATGACCGCGTTGTCGCAGCCCCAAAACTGAGGAACTAATCAACCAATCTCTTCACAATAGTTAGTGGATGGCCGTCCATGCAAATACAGTCAGATGTCGCTTGTTTAGCCCCTTTTTTAAGTTTATCGTCACAGTCTTCGTTTGATAGAGCGTGAGATCGTTGAAATAAGCCCATTCTACGAGGCGAGCAAAAGTATCTTGCAGGGATTTCAGTGACTGGGATGACATAACTATATCACCGGCATAGGCTACAGGTAAATGATCACTTGTTCATTGAATCACGCTATAGTGTTGATCTCTATTCCCTTTGTATTTAAAGGTTCCGGAACTCTTGGAGGTGGGTCCTTTCACCTAATCCGAAATCTCCTACTATATTCCCTTCTCTTCCTTTACCTACCACAGCATTCCAATCTCCCATTACTATAACATATTCATCACCCTTGATATACCTCAGAATTTCATCTATTTCTTCGTAGACCTTTTCAACATCTTCATCATCAGCTAGACTGGTAGGCATATAGACTTGTACCACTGTGGTGCACGTAGGTTTTGTATTGATTTTTGCTACAATAAACCGTTCACTATATTGCTCATAATATTCCACCCGTTGTCTAAGTTTCCTACTCAATATGAGACCAACCCCTGCTAGGCCATTGTTTGATTTAGTGCTAATGACCCTCTAGTCTCCTGACCAAAAGTTCTGAACTTTGTGTTGGCGGAAACTCCCGCGATTAATTTTGCCATTATGAACACGGCCTACTGAATTCAAATGGGTTCTTTGATATGCCAATATCGTATGACATGTGTGTCGTATTTTTGCTGCCTTTCAAAAAAAAAATCACAATCCACGGCCAGGAGCGAACCTGCAATCTTGGGGTTAGTAGACTGACACGCTATCCACTCACCCACCGTGGCAAGCTATGAGTTAGTCATAGCTAACACCTTATTCAATAACCACAATAGAAGAATATACACATGGATGAGATCAGGAGATACAGGGCGTTACCAAATCGACTACATTATGGTCAAGCAGAGGTTTCGAAACCCGATTTTGGATTGTAAAACATATCCCGGTGCTGACATAAACTCTGACCACAATCTGGTTGTTATGAAATGCAGATTAAAGTTGAAGAAACTGAAGAAAAGTCAAAAAGATGGGCTATAGGCAGACTGAAAGACAAGGATATAAACGTAAGATTCAAGAAGATTATAAAGGAAGGACTTATGAAAAACCCTAAACAAACTTCAATTGCAGACGAATGGGCACTATTGAAGAATGAAATAACAAAATCCACAGAAGAAAACATTGGTAGGAAAGAAAGAATAGGTAGAAAACCGTGGATCACTCAGGATATACTAGAATTGATGGATGAAAGGCGGAAACACAACAATGTAAGAGATGAAAAGGGAAAAGCATAATACAGACGTCTGAGAAATGAGGTTAACAAGAAGTGCAAGGAAGCGAAAGAAAAATGGTTGAAAGAGAAATGTGCAGGTATAGAAAATTGTCAGAAATTAGGAAAAGTAGACACAGCTTATCGAAGGATGAACAACATTTTTTGGGAAAAGAAGACTAAGTGCTGTAATACTAAGGACACAGATGGAAAGCCTCTAACAGATAGGAAGAAAAGGTTGAGAGATGGAAAGCTTACATAGAGTGTTTGTATAAGGGAAAGGAGATTGAGAATCGTGTAATGAAAAGGGAAGAGAAAATTGATGAGGATGCAAAAGGGGATTTAATATTGAGATCAGAATTTGACAGAGCATTGGAAGACTTAAGAAGGAACAAAACACCAGGCATAGATGATATACCGATTGAGTTGCTACGCTGCATAGGAGATGAAGGTCTGTTCAGGTTATTTCACTTGGTGTGTAGGATTTATGAGACAGGTGAGGTACCCTCTGATTTCAAGAAGAATGTTATCATCCCTATACCGAAGAAGGTGGGAGCTGACAGATGTGAAGATTACGGTACCGTACAATCAGCTTGATTAGTCATGCTTCAAAGATCCTGTCTAGAATAATGTACAAGAGGATGGAAAGCCAGATAGAAACGGAGTTGGGTGAAGACCAGTTTGATTTCAGGAGAAATGTAGGAACAAGGGGAGCAACAAGTCTTAGGCTGATTTTGGAAGGTAGAATAAGGAAAGATAAGAGAACGTTCATGGCATTTGTAGATTTAGAAAAGGCTTTTGATAACGTTGATTGGACTAAATTGTTTGACATTTTGGAAACGATTTGAATAAAGTTCAGGGATAGGAGGGTGATCTACAATCTATACAGAAACCAGGCAACAGTTATTCGAGCAGAAGGACATGAGAGAGAAGCTAGTATTCTGAAAGGTGTAAGGCAAGGCTGCAACTTATCACCCATACTTTTCAGTCACATTGAACAAGCAATGAAGGAAATTCGAGGAAATTTTTAGGTGGGAGTGAAGATTCAAGGAGAAATAGTTTCAACTCTGAGATTTGCTGATGACATCGTCATCTTAACCGACACGCCTGAGGATTTGAATGAGATTTTGAATGGTATGGACTCTGTCTTGAGGAAAGTATTCATGATGAAAATTAATAAATATAAAACAAAAATATTGGAATTCAGCCGAAATAAATCAGAAACCTCTATGGACATCAAATTGACAGGTAGGAAGTAGGAGACTTCTGTTACTTAGGAAGCAAGATAACCGGTGATGGACAAAGCAAAGAGGACATAAAATGTAGGCAAGGAAAACATTTCTACAAAAAAGGAATCTGTTGACTTCGAATAAGTATGCAGGTATTAGGAAGTCATTTTTGAAAGCCTTTGTCTGGAGCGTGGCACTCTATGGAAGTGAAACTTGGACTATTGGTGCAGCAGAAAAGAGGAGACTTGAAGCGTTTGAAATGTGGTGTTACAGGAGACTGATGCAGATCAGATGGGTAGATAGGGTTACAAACGAAGAGGTATTAAGACGAGTGCGAGATGTTTCTGGCGAATGCTAATGAAGAGAAGAGATAGGTTGGTAGGACACATACTAAGACACCCAGGAATAGCAAGCTTAGTTATGGAAGGAAGGGTCGAGGACAAGAACTGTAGGGGTAGACCAAGGTTAGAATATGTTAAACAGATTGCTCGAATGTAGGGTGTGGTAGCTATGTAGAGATGAAACGATTAGCTCAGTACAGAGGGCATGGAGAACCGCATCAAACCAGTCAAAAGACTGAACAACAGTATGGTAGTGGAGGGGTATGGGAATTACTGCACAAGGTTCACAATTCTTCACGCCTTGTGTCCCACCAAGGTGATTATATTACTACAGGAGGTATTAGACCGTTTCTACAAAGGGGACTACAGACCTCGTGCGAATGAACGTAGCTGAGGGCAAGCCGCTCAAATATTCCGTGGGACTTGTGTGTGAGTGAAGCAACGTTATTAGATTATGTTGCGGAAAGATTTCAAGTTCAAGATGGTAAAAGTTCTACAGAGAGTAGAGCAAATCGTTCTGTGGTGGAATGTATTACACACACAGAAATATCCACCTGGAACGTAATTCTTCGTATTCAGAAACAAAAAACAAGTACATTCGTAGAAGGAACGCCTCCTTAATTGTGGTATATGTAGTCGGCATTTTTATAAATAGGACACCAACAAAAGGTTATGACAGACCCAGGCACAGTTTTATAGGTAAGAGCCCTGCGCGGATAAACAAATTGTTATCCGCATCCGCACGACTGTTATCCGCATCCGTCCCGCATCCGCACGACTGTTATTCGCATCCGCCCCGCATCCGCACGACTGTTATCCGCATCCGTCCCGCATCCGCACGACTGTTATTCGCATCCGTTCCGCACCCGCACGACTGTTATCCGCATCCGTCCCGCATCCGCACGACTGTTATTCGCATCCGCCCCGCAACCGCACGACTGTTATCCAAATCCGCTGATATTTCAATATTATTTTAATTTATTAGATAAAGTATAAAGTGTTAACCAACACATTTAGACATTTGAGGAGAAAGTCGTTCCCCTGTGCCATGTTTAAAATGAATGTTATGCAGCCAGAATAGCAACCCTTTTCAGTTCTAGCATACACTCTATTTTTAAGCGTCCCCCACAAATAAAAGCCACATGGTGATAAGTCTGGGCTTCGCGGGGGCCACTCGTTCCGACTTATAATCCTAGTACCAAAAATAAGACGCAATTCTGTCATGGATGCTTGGCACTGAAACAAGTGGGCTGTGATATTGCAACGGAGGGAGTTTTGACATCAAGTAAGCGAACATGGATGGATCAAGAGACAGAAGGCCAAATGTCAATCCCTTTCTCCAAGCGTAAAGAGAAGTTCACTTAGTGAATGTTACCGCGACCGAGAGTTTGAACATCATTACACCAACATGGATAATATATCTACTAAAATAAATTAAGGCGAATATTCTATAGTGCGTGAATCAAAACTCAAGTCAACGATATGGCATACATTTGGTTACGTTTCCAATGGAAACGAAAAGGTGAACGATATAGTAGGATGTTTTACTTGTAAAAACGTGTATTCATACTCAGGACACAAATCAGGCACATCAAACTTACTGCGGCACGCGTGCATTCCTGGAAAATAATAAACTAGAAGATACTGCACCAAATCGTATATAGCCTACAAAACAAAAAGTTTTAGTTATTAATGTGCGATATGTATATGTATTATGTGTAAATAAAAAGTAGTTTTAGCATCCGAAATTGTTACTAGGGCCCGAATATGTATGACATATCATAATTTTCCGTTATATTTCTTCCATAACAAATGTAAGATGATGGTTTAAGCTAATCTCATTCAAATTAAATCATTAAGCATAATTAACACTCCGAACTATAAATGAGCTTAAAGACTATATTGCAGCTGAAATACAGTCAATCGGTGCTGAGGAACTTCCGAGAGTACATGCCAGTTTCATAAAAAAAAAAGGTGCCAGCGATGTGCAGCAGTGAATGGCGAACATTTTCAGCACCAGCTGTGAACTAGGTAAGTACAAATTCCTATACTCAATGACTCAATGTCGCGCGGGCGCCGCATAACGGCAAAGTGCCTGGCGGGAGACAGGGTCGCGCCGCGGGCGAGCGGGCTAGCGAGGGTCTCCGATACATCCAAGCATAATTAACACTCCGAACTGAAAAGGGTTGCTATTCTGGCTGTATAACATTCATTTTAGACATGGCACAGGGGAACGACTTTCTCCTCAAATGTCTAAATGTGTTGGTTAACACTTTATACTTTATCTAATAAATTAAAAATAATATTGAAATATCAGCGGATTTGGATAAAAGTCATGCGGATGGATTGTGATCCGACACGCCTGAGGATTTGAATGAGTTTTTGAATGGTATGGACTCCGTCTTACGGAAAGACTACATGATGAAAATTAATAAATTTAAAACAAAAATACTGGAATGCAGCCGAAATAAATCAGAAACCTCTATGGACATCAAATTTGCAGGTGAAAAGCTGAAGGAAGTAGGAGACTTCTGTTACTTAGGAAGCAAAATAACCGGTGATGGACGAAGCAAAGAGGATATAAAAAGTAGGTTGGCGCAGGGAAGGATAGCATTTCTACAAAAAAGGAATCTGTTAACATCGAATATAGATTTAGGTATTAGGAAGTCATTTTTGAAAGGACAGTTAATGATTTAATTTGAATGAGATTAGCTTAAACCATCATCTTACATTTGTTATGGAAGAAATATAACGGAAAATTATGATATGTCATACATATCCAAACTAACCTCTCTGTAGTAGGACGTGGGTTGGTGACCACGGGACTCCAGCTGAGCATGACATTACTTCCACTTGTGCTGGGCTACTCTCTGTCATCTTTCATTTCAACCTCTCTTCTCGTACCGGTCGTTAATCTGCTACCCTCCCCTCGTTCAAGCTGATCTGATTAGTTTGGCTTCCTGTAAGCCTTTGTCTGGAGCGTGGCGCTCTATGGAAGTGAAACTTGGACTATTGGTGCAGCAGAAAAGAGGAGAATTGAAGCATTTGAAATGTGGTGTTACAGGAGAATGATGAAGATCAGATGGGTAGATAGGTTTACAAACGAAGAGGTATTAAAACGAGTGGGAGAGGAGAGATGTTTCTGGCGACTGCTAATGAAGAGAAGAGATAGGTTAGTAGGACACATACTAAGACACCCAGGAATAGCAAGCTTAGTGATGGAAGGAAGGGTTGAGGACAAGAACTGTAGGGGTAGACCAGGGTTAGAATATGTTAAACAGATTGTCTCGGATGTTGGGTGTGGTAGCTATGTAGAGATGAAACGATTAGCACAGGACAGGGAGGCATGGACGGCTGCATCAAACCAGTCAAAAGACTGAAGACTCACCTGCGAGTGTGGGGGGAGAGATTGGAAGGACGTAATATAAATTGCGGGATCAAATAGTTGAGGTTGATAGTGAAAGCTATTGGTTATATAAGTTCTGGTTTCTAATATATCGTGTTTAAAATGTGAAATGTGGACATAAACCATAAGTATAGAAGGAGATTTGTTGGAATACAAAAGATTGAGATTTCGGTAATCAGACATGAGTTGTAATTTCGGGGTTAGGGGGTGGTTGCACTGTGACAGAAGTTTGTAGAGATATTTACTGGCAAGAAAAATGCATCGCAGGTTTAACGGGAATTCACCCGTTTCCACTAATAAGGCATTTATGGGAGAGGAAACTTAAGCTCCTGTGACAATGCGAAGTGATTTATATTGTACCGTGTCAAGTATCGTAATGTTGTTTGAGGAGCCAGGCCAAAGAAAAGCTGCCATAATAGAGAACTGAGCGAATGATATTTCTGTAAACACGTAAAAGTACCAGGGGGTCGGAACCCCCAATTACGTCGGGTTATTGTACGTAGAATTAAGAGTTTATGATGGATCTTGTTATGTAAGGCTGTGAAATGAGGTTGTCAGTTTAATTTGACATCGATATAATCCGAGATATTTGACCGAGGTGTGGATGGGAATCGTGTGTGGTCCTATTAGGTAGATTTCATTAGAAAGCTAACTATTGCAAAGGGTACCATGTTTCGACTTCCGGAAAATTTCGACATATCTTCGCGTTTCACATCCCCCAGACCTCAAAACCACCGTCAGTTCAAAAGTTTATATATAATTTATGTATATATATATATATATATATCACTTTCTTGTGTACACGATAACTACCGCAATTTTGTACCAATTACCTTGAATTTCTTGCATGAGATGTATCCCTATAACATCTCGGTCTAGTTCGTTAATGAGCAAAATCGGTCTAAGGGGGTGAAAATGGGGGGCTTTTTCGAAAAAGTGAAATATCGCTATAACTCTCTTAATATGTGAAATATCGAATCCATTCCATACCTGCCAACTTTTACGGTTTATCCGTAAAATTTACGGAAATTGCAGCATTTTACGGTTTTACGGACGAACGGTGTCATTTTACGATTTCGCGGACAAAAATTTGAAACGATAATTTACATTCGATAATACCGCCCACTTCCGTACAATCGATTGTTTGCGTGGGTCGAAGGCAAGTCCACGATAGTCGATAACTCGTTCTTTGATATGATTCGTACTTTTAACCGTGTGATGGTTGTGTCGTCATCGTAATTGAATTTGAAGCCGGGATAACCGTTCTTGCATGTGAATCTTAGGTGTTGACAGGCTCTGCTTCGCATATTCTTTGTTCCGCTCCGTTCGCTCGTTGCGATTTAAACCATAATCTTTGACCACGTTAGTTGTTCATTGTTCGCGAAGTTGGCGTTCCTTGAATGTTTTCGTCTTTTAAGGTTATGGCATATTTTAATGAAGCGTTCGAGTTTTTGGCTATAACTTCGTGCTTCGCAGTTTCCTGTATTCCTTGGACTAATTACATTCGTTCCACGTGTGTGTGTGTTTATTTTTTTCTACCATGTGCATATTCTATCTTCACGAGGTTGGCGTCGTGTTCATTTAATGGTTGGTGTGTTTTGACATGTTTTAATGAAGTGTTGGCTGTCTTAATTGTTTTATGTTATAATTTTATGTGACGTTCAGTGATCCAGGTTCCTTTCGATGTTTTAGTAGATATCGAGAATGAACAAATCCAACAAGAAACAGTACTTCCAGACATTTAAAGAATCATACTCGGTTGATTTTCCGTGCATACTAAAATCAAGAAAGGGAGAAAAATTTGCCTTTTGCACGGTATGTGGGTGTGATATTAATATTGCATATGGTGGAAAAAACGATTTAAGTAATCATGTGAAGTGCGGTAAACACATTAGTTATGTTAAATCGAAGAAGATAGCAAGAAAATCAACACCTTTTTTGCTAAGTCTGGAAACGTTTACAGTGACGTAATTAGGGCCGAGTGTCTGTTTACTTCCTTTTTGGTGGAACACAATGTGCCCTTAAGTGCGGCTGATCATGCTGGAGCTTTATTTAAGAAGATGTTTCCCACATCAGAAGTTGCAAAGAAATATAGTTGTGGTCGCACGAAAACGACATGTATTGTTAATAAAATGGCAAAAAATGCATCATCTGAAGTTGTTAAGTGCCTTCAGAACGGACCGGATACAGATAAATTCCTTTTCTTTTCATCAGTGAGAAACTACTTTTATACTGCCTGTGACTACATCATCAACAAGTTTCCACTCAAGGATGACGTGTTAAAGAATGCTCAAGTTGCTAGGTTAGACAAAATTAAAGATTCACAGTTATCTTCCATTCGTTTTTTCTTGGAAAAGTTTCCTATCATGTTATGCAAGGAAGAGAATGAAACTACAGATGAGGTGGTGAATGAGCTTCAGAGGCAGTTCACAGCTCTTCAGGTAGATGACTCTTTGGCTGCACTTCAAGATGCTGCAAGTGATTCCAGTTGGGCACAAATATCAAGAATTCGTGGAGCCGATGGACTTCTTAAGTATAACCGAATTTTTAGAGTATTGCTCTCTATTCTCACCATACCCCATAGCTATGCAGAATGTGAATGTTTTTTTTAGCTTTGTGAAGAAAAATAGAACACAGTTCAGGTCATCCATGTCCAATGAATCTCTGGAGTCTATTTCTATTTTGAAGACCAGGAGTTCTGGTCCCTGTTATGACAAAACATTTTCTCAAGACTGTTTGCAGGAAGCTAAAAAGGCCACAACCATGACTTAAAAGTCGAACTAGCATGTGATTTGCAGTGTGTATTATATTATTTCTTGCCTGTGTTACGTTAAACAAGTTTTATTGTTTAAAGCCTTTTTCAATTATCGTATATCAGCTTAATCTATCAAGGAAGTCCTGTTATGTCTGCTCCAAACCGATATTCACCACGCCTGCTGCTGATTAACATGGATTTCTTCTTGATTGTTATGTTCATCTACAAATCATGTAAGTAGATATGATTTCATTGAAGTATCCTGTTTAAAGCATGAATTATTGTATTTTGTAGCCCAGAAGTATTATTATTTTCGTCAAGCCGGGGTATGTCGAAAATCGTTAATTTTTTTTGTCGCGCGTGAGTTTTACTGATAGCCCTTTTCAAAAGTTGGCAGGTATGCCATTCAAAGTTCATACTATGTGTCGGATAAGGGCCAAAAAATTATGTTTGAAAAGTTTTTTGATAGCAATAATCATTGACCAATGGGGTGGGAAAAAGTGGGTTTTTCGGGAAACATTAATCATATCTCTCTTAATGGGCACAATATCAAAACCGTACAAAATGGACAATATTCCCCTAACAATTAACTAAAACTTTTTCTGAAAGAATTTTTGATATGACCCACCATTACGCCAAGGGATCAGAAAAATAATTTAGAAATTATAATAAAATGCCAGGAGCCATCAGATGTTGCCATGACAACGTTACTAAATTGATGAGAGATGAGCCATCAGAGGTTGCCATGACAACACCACTGCACGATATCACATTCAGTTTCCATCTGTCCCTGTGGGAAGCGGCTTCGGTGGCGTAGTTGGTAGCATGCTGAATTTTTATGTCCATGTCTATGTCCGAGCGTTAAAAATCCCTCAGTATGCCTTCCTTCGGAGGGGAAGTAAAGCGGCGGGCCCATGTCATAGATATGTGGCATGTAAAAGATCCTTCAACTGACTACAACTGTAGGGGGCGTGGTTGCGCAGTGGTCAAGCTGTTGGCCCCTCACCACGACAGACCGGGTTCGATTCTCGGTCAATGCATGTGATATATTCAAAGTGAAATGCCATGTCCTGTGGTTCGGATTCCACGTAAAAAAGAGGTCCCGTGGCTTATTATCTCGCGAATACCGGTCACATAAAACTACAATCTTCCTTGACTACAACTGTGCGAAGCAACATTTGTAAGTTAGATTTGATTAACGCTCTAAGTCCGAACGTTCGTTCGCCAGTTGCTGGTAGAGGTGGCATCTAGTAGCCAAGTTCACAGCTAGGTGTCGTTGATGGTAGCATTTGGTAGCAAAAGTAGGAACTACTACTTGAAATTGACCGTCTGTATTCCTTACCTGAATTACAGACTAATACAGCCATCACAATTTACACCGGTTATCAGACAGATTCTACACACACAAAGTACACGGGACTACATGACGCGTTGTTGCAGCCCCTAAACTGAGGATCGAACCAACATCTGTGCGGGAGATAACATTTTGCGTGAAGAAATAACACTCCGTTAGATAGTTACAAATCAGTGTCGAAACCTTGCATAAGGACAGTGTGACCACAAGTATAAAAATAGACTCCAAATGACGAGAAGGTTAGCGTCCCCATAATACAATAAAATGTTAAAAATAAGCATAAAAAGACGAAAAACAAACTTTATTAAGCTCCAATTGTAAAATACTTTCTCGCAATGCGGTGCATAAAATGAGATCTGATCCTTCTACGAAAACCTGCATATTTTGCTTATTTCAGCTTGCCCGAGTGCCAACAAATAGCCGAAATAAGAAGAATTTATGTTATATTTCGAAACGGACATAGTCCTATGTTTGATCTGGGTATCAAAATTATATTCATGCAAAATTAGAGCTTAATCGGTTAGGTAGTTTTTGCGTGCAAGAGTACCAGAAAGACACCGCTACAGTTTAGGTAGGATACACAACTGTTCAACTGCGTCAATGCAGGCATAGCAAAGCACCACCAGAACTCGTCAACACTGAAGCCTACAGTACAGACATCATAATCCAATCCAGTCAGTACGCAGTGTAGTAGTTCCATTGAGAAGGAAGTTGAGCCATGAATGAGAGCAACAAGTAACGTCTACCTTCAAGAGGTGTTTCCCAAATAAAATTCATTTTTTACACTGCGAAGGATGCATTCCTCACTCATTCATTACTAAGTTTGCTATTTTTCCATTTCTCTAAAAGCTACCCTGCAATGGTGAAATTTAAAACATAGCCTACATACACAAAAGGGTAGCCATAGAAAGTAATACAATCCCCATGAATTATAAGTGGTTCGGGGATCAGTGATACCATTTAACATTTTATGCTGCCCTAGAACGAATCGTGTCGGAAGTTTTTCAGTGTTGCAGTACGGGTCCAGAGATGCTGGGAATTCAGGGGTAAACTATAAGAATATTTGTCTATTGTTGGCTAGCAAAGCGGGCTACAACACGCCGCCCCTACCTGTGTTCTGGTGTGGTTAGAAATTACATTCACGGGGGGGGGATTAGTGAAAAAATATTTCTTAGGTCCCTTAAAAGAGTTCTCGTGAAATGCCATGTCCTGTGGTTCGGATTCCACGTAAAAAGGAGGTCCCGTGGCTCATGATCTCAAGATTAACGGTCACGTTAAACTACAAGCTTCCTTTTTAAAAGAGTTCTCATCATCATGCATAACTGTAGGCCACAGCTGTTAACTAAATATTACGCCTCTATACATGCGATAGTGTTGGAGAAGAGCATTGAGGTTATCAGTTGCAATAGGTGTTGGTGGTTTCAATTTTTCTTTCACGTACTCCGCTAAGTACAGCGCTAAGTGGCGAAACGTGACACTAAGTTTGCATGTTACCAAATGTATGTACTCATCTCTTTAAAAGGGCCCCACACACGCTACGTTTTGCTTGACGACTTGCTTGCGCAAACCTAAGTCGCAGTGTAAAACTGAGCGTGTGTGGCAGCAAGTCGTACGATTTACCAGGCATGCGCAGTGTTGGGCATGGCATGAGAGAAGTCTGGCGCTGCTAGAAATTTTCCCGCGTGTACAAGCAAAACGTGATGCAAGTTGTAGCGTGTGTGGTGATCGCTCAGTGTTAAGTGCCAACTTGAGTTCAACCGCTTCTTAAAATGAGTGATTTGCGAGTGATTCCACGTTCCTTTCTGTCGGAGTTCATTGAAATCTACAGGCAAAACACTTGCCTGTGGAAAATTAAATCAAAAGAGTACTGTGATAGATATAAGAAAATGCTGCGTACGATTTATTGGTAGAGAAACTCAAGGAGGTTGATCCCGAGGCGAACAAGGACAAAGTAGTTAAAAAATTAACTCGCTGCGAACTTGCTTCAGAAAAGAACTAAAGAAGGTCAAGGATTCCAAAAAGAGAACGGGAACTGCGGCTGATCAAGTGTATCAACCTACCCTATGGTATTATGACGAAATGCTATTTTCGGCAGACCAAGAGACCCCAAGATCAAGTGTCTGTACAATGGAAGAGGATGACATTTTATATAATCAGGTAAAGTATTACATTAAATACGGTATATGTATTTATTATTATTTTCATATAATACAGGTGAAGATCTTCATATAGCTTAAGTGTATGTTCATATTGTTTCCAGAATGAGGACGACAATATTGTCGACAATGATGACGGAATTCATCAAAGTACACCACCATCAGTTCCATCTTCAGTGTCCTCCTCAGCTAGGCGCCCAAAGAAGACCGACCCAACTGATGAGTTACTACATGTTGTGGCAAAAAAAGCTCAAGTCACAGGAGGAGGGCAAATACATGGCTTTTGGCCGGCACATTGCAGAAGAACTTGCAACAATGGACGATGAAATGGCTAAATATTGTAAAAAAAAAGTGATTAATGATGCAATTTTTGAGGGTCAGATGAGTACACTGAATCGAACATCGACTATTGTGACGCAATCCATTTCATCTCGCCCACAGTCATGTGTTTACATTCGAGATGACGACACGCACCATGGAAATTCTCATACTCCCTCAAGCAGTGCCACTGGAGAGTACCTGTCATATTTCCAAGTAAGTGACTACGTAATAAGCCTACATTGAAAAACACAATTGCACCTCTTTATCACACGATCATTTGGTCTTGCCATTCTACCCTGCCTTCATTATTGAAGAATTGCATGAACATATCTCTTACTTCCTTGTCCTGTTGGCCATAATTCCTATTGAATCCTCTTTGTAGTGGAATGAAGATATTATCACCTTGCCCTGTGTGCGCCGCGGTGATTTCCTCTACTTAAGGGTTGTGGGGACCAATAAGATGGAGATCGACGTCGTAAATAGTTATGCAAAACACAACAAGCCAAAACCACAGTTTCAATGCGATCTAACCTTAGGTTGATTTCTGTGTGAAAAATTCTAAATCGTGAAGCCATTATACCGAAAACGTTTTCTACTATTCTCCTTGCTCGTGATAGTCTGTAGTTGAACACTTTTCGTTCTGGATTGAGATCCCTTTGCCCGAAGGGCTTTAAAAAGTCTCTCCGCAAGGCGAATGCTTCGTCGCCCACAAACACATACGGCAGTTCCATTCTGCTGTTATGTGGACATCTTGGCTGCGGCAACTGGAGACGACCATTTACTAATTTCTCGTAAAACCTTGTGTTTTCCAATACACCTCCATCGGAAATTCGGCCATTAGTTCCAATGTCACAGTAAATAAACTCATAATTTGCATTGACAATAGCCATTGAAACTAAACTATTCGATCCCTTATAGTTCCAAAAGAACGGTCCACTTCCTCCAGGAACGATTATTTTTCTGTGTTTCCCGTCAACAGCCCCCAAGCAATGCGGGAATTGCCACTTGTCTTCAAATTCTGCTGCAATTTTCAGCCACTCCTTTTCATTTGATGGAAACTGAAAAATAACATAAAGACGTAAAAATGAATGTTACAAGTTTTTATTTTTGTTTCAGGTACCAGAAAATGGTGAATGAAGAGCTTCGTTCTCGCGCATGTTGTACACGAGAAGTATATTAAATTACCCATGTAAACATATTTTGTTAATTTTGACAACTTTATATTAAGCCTGTACTATTAACCTGAATAAATAATACCATACCTTGCAAAATTCTTCTTTTAGTTCTTCATAAATTGCTCTGCATTTTTCTGGAATAATTACTCCTAGGGCTTGGGAAGAAACTGCAGCAGAAAACTTTAAATCTTCGTAGCTCCTTCCAGTGGCTAAGAAACGAAGTGTTACGGTCAACCTTTCGTGTGGAGTAATTGCCTGTCTTATAACTGTGCCGGACTTTTTAATCCGTGGAGTTAGTCTCTTGAGAAGAGTTAAATATGTTTCTTCATCCATCCGCAAGTAATTAAACCAGTCACCTGGTTCTAACCTCAATTCATTCAGTAAATTTGTATGCGAGAAATCGTTTCGTTTCAGTAACCAGTCCTTCGTCCACTTCTTCCTGGAAACTGTCTTTCTTCCTTTCATTTTTTTTTTACAAATGATGGCAAGAGCTGCGTACATAATAAGATCGTCGGACATGTTTCGACACAGGCTTGTGAACAAAACTGCGCAGAAAGACTGTGTGGTGTGTGGCGGTCTCTTGCGTACCGTCTTGTTTGCGACTTAAGTTTGCGCAAGCAAGTCGTCAAGCAAAACGTAGCGTGTGTGGGGCACTTTTAAAAACCCTGCGGTTGACACAGTCTAGACTACTTCAAATTCGGACAGCCCTCTCCATTTTGGCGCTTTAGGACAAATCTACTTAATTTTACCGAACCGAACCAAATTACCCTGCGGGTAATTCAGTTTACTTGAAATGAGGACAGCCCTGTCTATTTCCTAGATTAAGGGGGGACCAACAACTTTAAGCTCCAAAAATATCACATTCGAATAGAACAACAAATTCTCTTTCATTCAGTGAAAGAATTGGTTTAATATCTCGAATAGAATGGAAGTTATAGTAAAAGTACGATATGACTGGCATCTCCCAGTGAAAATTAAATTTCCTGTCAACGCCCATTTTAATGAGCAATCTCTATTCTTCAAAATTGACCCTTTTAGAATATTCACTTTATCTATCGAATTATGTTGATAGCACTGGCATTATAAATTTTTCACAAAATATAGCTGGAATATTTTGGTATAATAGTTGTTGTTGTTGTTGTTTGAGTTTTCAGTCTTTTGACTGGTTTTATGCAGCCCTCCATGCTTCCTTGTCTTGAGCTAATCGTTTCATCTGTACATAGCTGCCACACCCTACATCCGAGGCAATCTGTTTAACATATGTATTCTAACCTGGTTTACCCCTACAGTTCTTATCCTCATCCCTTCCTTTCATAACGAACTTTGCTATTCCTGGGTGTCCTACCAACCTATCTCTTCTCTTCGTTAGCATTAGCAAAGAAAACTAGTTTTAAAAGAGATAAGAGACTATGACTGTAGGAAGACACTGAGAAATTCGGTGACGAAGGGCCAGTTTATGCGGCAGGGGAATTTTAGAACATCCCAACCATGTGAAACTTTCGTCGCTCAGTTCCCGTAAGTTCATATTTTTCATTCCGTTTCCATAATAACTCATGAACTTACAAAGATATTTCAGTGAAGTTTTGTAGTCACATTTCTACGATAGTTATCAACAAAATGTACTAGAATGGTTGCCCTAACCATTATAGTTTATTAATAATAAATTATTTACTATGAAAATTTTATAGATTTTTAGACCCATTGCTTAAAAAATCTCAAAATAATATTTTTTCTTGAAATATTTCAATCATTCGAGTACATTTTGTTGCCATGACATCTAGGACCACATTAAGAAGACACTTAAGTTAATTATACGCCAAATCAATACTAATAATAACACACTTAAATGTCTACAATTTATAGATTATTTGAAGTGCACATGTTTCGAAACAACAATGGTTTCTTCTTCAGCACAATTGAGAGAGAAAAAATACGGTGTGTAATGCTTTAATGTATACTAACATTTCACGATGTTTATTCAATATTCTAAGGTTTATTGAATAAACACGCTATATTCAACACAATCTTTAGCTTGTTCGTAAATAATGTAAAAGAAGCAATAATACATGTAGTCCATTGGAAGATAGTAGCGCCAAAACGGACAATATGCTATTGTAGTAACGCCTAGACGGACATTGTGAAGACTTGAAGAATGATTCTCTTTTAAGTTTCTTTGCCAGCACGACATCTAAGATAATTTCCATTCATCTTATGTTTTTCATCTTTCAACTCATTAAGGATTTTTAACATTGTAAGACCTATAAATATGTTGGAGTTTAATATTTAATACATTAAATATCCCAAAATAGTTGGCACGCGGAACCGAAGGCATAACGACGTAGATGTTAATCTGGTGTTCTGAATTAAGATATTCGAGGTTAGTAAACACCATTAAACCATAACATGTATCAACAAGGAGGGAGAGGGAATGACATGTGAGGTTTAGGATGGTTTTAAAAATTGTTCTTTCAAGCTCCAACACTATTATACAATTACAATTTTGTTTGAACTTCCTAGATTGAGACGCCACCACGTATTGAAATAGTTGGCATGCGGAACAGAAGGCACATAAGAACTGAATGAACATCGAAAGTTAAACTTGATGCTATTAGTAGGGTCCAAGTTTGTACCATTTCCAGAGATATGACTACGTGTGTTATTTCAACTTCATGATACATTACTTTAAAGCTTTACTAGCTTCTTTTTTAAGATACTGTTTATGTTCAGAGAACCATATTAACTAATACATTTTCAGAAGAGGAATTTTTACAATATTTTTCATATATATTTTTCAGAAGATTAACCATATAATTGCCTAAATTTTCATAGATAATTTTAAGGATTTATAAATGTTTTTCAAAATTATTCTTTTAAGACGTATTGTAAGGATATCCATTTTTAATTTAAGTTTTTCCTTAGAATAAGTTTTTCTCTCTCAATTGTGCTGAAGAAGAAACCATTGTTGTTTCGAAACATGTACACTTCAAATCTATCTATATATATAAAGCACAAAGTTTGTCTGTCTGTCTGTCTGTCTGTCTGTTATGTATACAAATCTACACCGTTTCACCGATCTGAACCAAAATGTGTATACTTACCCTTTGGAACCCTGCGGGTAACCCTGTCAACATTAAATTTCGGACAGACCACCCCATGCCCTGCATTTAGGCCCTTTTGCACAAATCTACACCGTTTCACCGATCTGAACCAAAAGTTGTATATTTATCCTTTGGAACCCTGTGAGTAACACTGTCCACTTGAAATTTCGGACAGACCACCCCATTCCCTGCATTTAGGCCCTTTGGTCCAAATCCACACCGTTTCACCGATCTCAACCAAAATTTGTATATTTACCCTTTGGAACCCTGCGAGTAACACTGACCACTTAAAATTTCGGACAGACCACCCCAGTCCCTGCATTTAGGCCCTTTGGTCCAAATCTACACCGTTTCACCGATCAGAACCAAAATTCGTATTCTTACCCTTTGGTGCCCTGCGAGTAACACTGTCTGCTTGAAATTGCGGACAGACCACTCCATTCCCTGCATTTAGGCCCTTTGGCCCAAATCTACACCGTTTCACCGATCTCAACAAAAATTTGTATATTTACCCTATGGAACACTGCGACTAACACTGTCTGCTTGAAATTTCGGACAGACCACGCCATTCCCTGCATTTAGGCCCTTTTTGCACAAATCTACACCGTTTCACCGATCTGAACCAAAATGTGTATACTTACCCTTTGGAACCCTGCGAGTAACACTGTCTGCTTGAAATTGCGGACAGACCACTCCATTCCCTGCATTTAGGCCCTTTGGCCCAAATCTACACCGTTCCACAGATCTCAACCAAAATTTGTATATTTACCCTTTGGAACACTGCGACTAACACTGTCTGCTTGAAATTGCGGAGAGGCTACTCCATCCCCTGCATTTAGGCCCTTTGGCACAAATCTACACCGTTTCACCGATCTGAACCAAACTTTGTATACTTACCCTTTGGAACCCTGCGAGTAACACTGTCCACTTAAAATTTCGGACAGACCACCCCATTCCCTGCATTTAGGCACTTTGGCACAAATCTACACCGTTTCACCGATCAGAACCAATATTCGGAAACTTACCCTTTGGTACCCAGCGAGTAACACTGTCTGCTTGAAATTGCGGACAGACCACTCCATTCCCTGCATTTAGGCCCTTTGTCCAAAATCTACACCGTTTCACCGATCTCAACCAAAATTTGTATATTTACCCTTTGGAACACTGCGACTAACACTGTCTGCTTGAAATTGCGGCGAGGCCACTCCATCCCTTGCATTTAGGCTGTTTGGCACAAATCTACACCGTTTCACCGAACTGACCCCAATTTTATATACTTACCCGTAGAACCCGACAAGTAACACTGTTCACTTTAAATTTCGGACAGACCACACTATTCCCTGCTTTTTGGCCCTTTGGCAGAAAACTACACCGTTTCACCGATCTCAACCAGATTTTACATAATTACCCTTTGGAACTCGACGAGTAACACTGTCCACTCGAAATTTCGGACAGACCACTCCATTCCACGCATTTAGGCCCTTTGGCACAAATCTACATCGTTCACAGATCGAAAACAAAATGTGTTTACTTACCCTTTGGAACCCGATGAGTAACACTGTCCACTTTAAAATTTGGACAGGCCACTCCATTCCCTGCATTTTGGCCCTTGGCACAAAACTACACCTTTTCACCGATCTCAACCAGATTTTATATAATTACCGTTTGGAACTCCACGAGTAACACTGTCCACTCAAAATTTCGGACAGACCACTCCATTTCCCGCATTAAGGCCCTTTGGTACAAATCTACATCGTTCACCGATCGAAAACAAAGTGTGTATACTTACCCTTTGGAACCCGATGCGTAACACTGTCCACTTGAAATTTCTGACATACCACTCCATTCCCTGCAAGTAGCTCAGGAATTCCTCTGGGTTGCCAGCTTCCTAACTCACCAGTCATGAGCCCTTGAGGGTGTACCAGAAGTGGTGGGTCTACACACACCCTGCCTCTTTGAGGGCCTTGAGCAGAAGACAGGAGATATTATGAAAAGGAAAAGAAGGCAGACCCCTCGAAGAATGAGGGTATCAGGAAAGATGAGACAAAGCCAATTAAGGCGGGTAATTGAAAGACTCCCTAGCCCTCGGATACCCTAATACAGTCTGGGTCGGAAGAGAACAAGAGTTGACCAAGGGAGGCCGACAGGAAAGAGAACTGAAATAAGCCCGGCACCAGGAAGTAGAAGCGATGCCAGACTCAGCTGGGGTTCCGTGGTCGCCAACCCACGTCCCACAAGTTGTGAGACCCTTGGGGGGGGGGTCAGTTGTGAGAATAGCTTGCTGATTCATCGCGAGGTGACTTGAGATTACTTTCCAGAGCCCGCCGTGTTATCTCCTGCTGTCTATGCTGATGCCAGCACAGGGCCGTTGCGAAACAGTGAGTGATTCCCAGTCAATCTGTATAGGACGGGGAACCCCGAACGTGTGTCATCATATTTCGTCATCATCTGCGATCATCTCAGGTTCGTGCAGCTTGGACCTATATTCTTTGTCTTTGCCGAGCAGTACGCTCTTTCACTAGACGCATCCAGTACAGGCCTAAGCCAGAAAATAAGGTTGAGACTTTGGAAGACATCGAAGCTAGACACCTGAATTACCTATATCAGTTTTAAAATTACACCATGTTCGTTTAGTAGTCATTTTTTCATTACCTAATTATTATCATCATAAGTGCAAATGACCTAGATGTTACGCGCATCATACCAATAATCACCGCCGCATAAAGTCTTTCTCGACTGTGATTTTTAAAATATTTATTTTTGGTTGGTTGGTTCTTAAGTTTAGGGGCTGTGACAACGCGGTCATGTAGCCCCGTGTACTTTGGGTGTGTGTAGAATCTGTCTGATAACCGGTGTTAAATGTGATGACTGTATTAGTGTGTGTTATCTGTTTTTTAATTTAAGTAGAAACTGCAACGTAGAATTCTTCAAATAGTTCGTACTTTTGCCGCCAAGTGCCACCGTCAACGACTACTAGGCCAAGTTCGGAACTTAGCTACTAGACGCCACTGCAGTCGGCTCTTGGCAATGGACGTAGACATCTATGAGCGTTGTTTACCTATCCAATTTAGCTTCACACAGGTGTAATTAGTGGAAGGTTACCGGGTGAGTTAGCCGAGGTCGTTGCGGCATGACTGTTGGCAGTTGCTCACATCCGGGAGGCGAGGAGGTTCGAATCCCCCCGCCGGCAACCTTGAAGATGGTCTTCTGTGGTTTCCCATCTTCCTTCCAGGCAAATGCCGGGGTTGGTCCCTAACTGTAGGCCACAGCCGCTACCTTCCAACTCCTCGTCCTTACATTCCAACTGTCCTCCCCAACGGTACTTGTAGCTCACCCATTGGGTGTCCGTCTCGAAGCAGCTACAAAATTGGCGAGCCGAACATGTCCTCGGACACTCCCGGCACTAGAAGCCATACGCTAAAAAAAAAAAGAAAAAAAGTGGAAGGTTCTTTAACATGCCATAAATCTGACATGGGACCACTGGCTTTACTTCCCCTCCGAAAAAAGGCATACTGACGGATTTTTAACGCTCTTAAAATATCCGACGGCATCGGCTGGGTTTGAACCCGCTATCTTGGGCATAGAAGCTCAGCATGCTACCAAATACGCCACCGAAGCTACCATATAGTTATTTTTATTACAGTACATTGTGTAAATTATACGTTGAAGTGTCAATTCAATACCGGTAGTAGTTTCCCTTCTCATCCTGATCATAAGAGCAAATGACCTACAGTAGATGTTACGCCCATTACACCATTAATCACCACACACAATAAGTCTTCCTCGCCTGTGAATTTTGAAATATGTATTTCTATTACGGTAGTTTGTAAGTTTGACGTGTCAATTCAACAGTAGTTTTTATTATCATCCTTATCAAAAGGGCAAATGACCTAGATATTACTCCCTCATTGTCTTTGGGGGCAAATGACTTAGATTTTAAGTCCATTATATTTCTAAGGAGACCTTAAAACATTATCATCATTCCACCGGGCGAAGCCGGGTACTACTGCTAGTGATCTATAAATTGTAGACATTTAAGTGTGTTATTATTAGTATTGATTTGGCGTATAATTAACTTAAGTGTCTTCTTAGTTATTCTGTCAATACGGATCAAAACAATTTGCTATTATGGCAAATATTTTTGCTTATTAGGACCACATTGAAAAACAATAATTAAAATGTAACAATATTTCCGAGAGTTACTAAGGAAACCCCATTCTTGTGTATATTATACAGCCGCCATTTTGTGTGCATATATAATTATCCGTGATGATGCAATTTTCTAAATATTTAATAGTTGGTCTGTGTTAAAATGGTATTGTATGTAGACTGTGTTAAGTGACAACTCCAAACAGTTTATCAGTGCAAAGAAAATAAATGTTAAAAATTCACTATTTTGTTGCTGTCGAAGGTGTTGGTCCCCCCTTAGGCCCTTTGGCACGTAGACGAAATATCGAATTTGTCGTATAAGGGTTAATCTAGACTGTGACAGATAACCTCGCTTTTCCACCCAAACTCAAATAACTAACTAGACTCAAAAACTTCGTTTTAAGACCCTTGAACCAGCTGTGTTGGGAAGTATTGCCCCGAAAACCACGTGTTAAGGCCCTAGAACTAACCGTTTTCGATATATATGATATTCTGTAACCCTCGCAATGTAAAAATGAAAACTCGATAGGCTGCATCCCACATGGAATATAAAGGACATGGTGTAATTAACGCAATAACATAATAAACAACTAAAATCATATCTCCATGAAACATATTACCAATTAGTAAAACGTCACCTCTCCTAATCCTAAGTTCCAAATTAACGGTGTTAATATTTATTTCAATTGCACATGCACATTAAAATGGATCCATAATACACTCTCCATACCTCACTATGTACTCATTGTCAGTATCACATCTTTTCCTAAAGACCCATATGGAAAGCAAAGTTTTAACGCCATGCTTTATCATGTATATAACACATGGACATGCACTAATACAGGGTCTTTCACTCAAAGTGCGGCCGGCAGCGCGGCGCGCAGAGGCAGCTCACTGAGCTAAGGTACGATTTGGATCCTTGCCGCCAAGGCGGCGTGCTGCCGCTTCAAAGGCGGCGCTGCCTGGGCAGTTGTGGTGTTTTCGTTCCTCGCTGCCTAGGCAACGCGGCAGAGGTTCAGTAGGCTGTTTACATTGAGGAAATTTAATAGAGGTACGATCATCATGCGTAGTGCCGCTACCAAAACGGGAATTAGAAGATTATTGGAAGAAGAGGAAGACGATGACAACTTAATTCTAGCCCTATTGGTGAGAAAAAGATTAAGGAAAGCCACGAATTAGATCTACAAACCCCGAGAGAGCGAGGGGTGCTTTAAAATATTGATAGAAATATTGCATCATACAAAACTGGGTATTTGAATACAAACTCCACGAGTTTTTCGTCATCGGCCGCTAAGGACGACATTGTTGATACAAAGGCACGCGGCTGGGAAATGTACGCCACAGGACATCAATTACAATAGAAGTAAGTTAATAGACGCAAGATAAAGCATGACAACAACAATCTACTGCAGCACACCTAGTGGTATGGCGGTCATGTATGAAAATATTGTCTCCCAAACATTTTAAAGTTTTTATTTTTATTTAGGCCAAACCGGGTCATTCCAATCCACACGTAATTTAGCCTAAGGACATATTTCCGTGTCGCCTCCGTAGCGTAGCGGTCAGCATGGTTATCTGCCGCCCCGGGGGTCCTGGGTTCGATTCCCGGCTCTGCCACGAAATTTGAAAAGTGGTATGAGGACTGGAACGGGGTCTACTCAGCCTCGGGTGGCCCAAATGAGTAGAGGGGGTTCGATTCCCACCTCAGCCATCCTCGAAGTGGTTTTCTGTGGTTTCCCACTTCGTCTTCGGGCAAATGCCGGGATGGTACTGTACCCGATCTCAGGATAGTAGGCTGTCAGATATCCGCCCCCTCAATCGGATTGCCAATAATCAATCGCACCGGCACAGCTACATCAATGAAAATGGCACTGACAGATACTATCGAGATTAGAGCACAATAGTTAACAAGAAATTATTGTGGAACACACCAAAATATACGGGGGTTCATACTTACCTTTACTTACCTCTTAAATTTATCTCGGGGACTGGGTTGTCAACTGGATCACTTAAAGTATGCCCTCACAATAACCTCCACCATGATATTTAAAATGAACCAGAACGAAGACGAGAAACTTTAAACTGCACAATAATTTATTTCACATAAAGAATGATTTTAACAAAAATAAAACAACAAAATCCACGTGGCAATCAGAAGCCATCGTCCATATAACCATGTCCTCCTGTAGGACTTGTATACCCTACATACAATGTTTCAGCTTTCTCAAGCTCAAAATAACATAAAATAATAATGCACTTGGAATGGAAACGGGATCTGGAACGAGACACATATATCAATTGTTTTGCGTGTTTATATACTTCACATTTTATTTATAGCCACAAGGCTATTATGGATACGTCCTTGGCCTCTGTCATACAGTTGTCCGGGCCAGCTGCAATGCACCTGCATCGTCAAAGCGGACTCACCCCGTTCGTTCAACCCTAGCATAAGCGAGTTACCTCAGAGCTTGGCTCTCTTTCAAAACACGTAAATGTTCACATCTCAACTGAAATATTATCACGCAAATCTTTTAAATGCTCCATTCAAACACCAGTGGATTACTCCAACAATCCCAAATCATGGCTAATTGTTCAAACCACTTGCTTAATTAGCGTTGTTTAGAGTATAAAAACAAAACTCTTAATGTTAATAACAAAAGTTCATTAATTATTTATAACAATAATAAATTGTTTATAACAATGTCAAACGACAATTGAAAATTTTATACACGCCTCTATTAATCACTATCATTTCAAATTATTATCAAAGATATTTACATAATTATTTACAATATTATATTGTTTATATTATTTATACAAGAAATACATTAAACCACACTTTTATCCGGTTGATAATTACTTAAATCGTGTTGATATAATCGACCAATGAAGGTTAGTTATATTTAAATGTCAAATTCAGGTTTAATAAGGTTTAATAATTATTATTAATATTTGTGACAGTAACCTCCATTCAAAATCTTCATCTCAAATTATTTAACACTCGTGTTAATTTTAACAGTATCTTAAAATGAATAATCTTTCAAAGAACCAGAACAATACATTCAGCGGAAAGATACTTCGCTCAAAATGCACAAAATTGCACAACAATTGGCCCAAAATTCATCATATATCTTCATATATATGGCATAAAAATCTTCCATACTGCATACAAAAACCTCCACTAATAAATTCATCAACTTCATTAACATTACTGTGGGAATCTCTTTCATTTATTCAAGGGCATTATTCATCAGCGACTTTTACATGTCCACTGAACTAACGATTATACATCCATTGTTCCTCTTTAAAAATTCTTATATTCATCAATTGTATTAATGACTGTTATGATTTAACCTTCGTGGGTTTCATTCATGAATCGATATGAAGTAAAAATTTGCCAATCACAAATAAATTTAATAGCAAATACGATTAGACACTCCTCCCTGGTCTATCAAAATTGAGATTAATATCTTCAAAGTATCGCAGTATAAAAATACTATCTTTAATCAAAGTTCATCTAAACTGCATAAATAGTCGAATAGAATACAATTAGACTGTGGAATGCAAACATTATTGTTCCAATCTATAATTGAGAAAAACTCCTATCAAATGTTCATTACTATAGTGTATTCAATAAATCGTAATCAAAGTTCATATTTCATAAAATTGTCTATAATGCAATGATAAATGTCTATGTTGCAATCATGTTCATAAGACGACTAGTATTTCAAAGATCGTCGATATCGTAAGAGATTTTAACGCTCTAAAATCATTTAATCATTCTTCTTTCTTGAGGATGACAGAAAATTGGTCAAAGTAATTTACTGAATAGAATTACTTTAATAAAATGACAAGCTGTCTGAATTCAAATCTGCCATAGCAAATCGTTGAATCGTGACTACAAAAATATGCAAATTACTGAAAGAATCTAAATCATCAGTCTCAACTGATCCAAAATTATTTAACTATGCCAATGACATAACAATGTCTCAACAAATCGTAGAAAAAGGCATAAATCATCGAAGTGTACTGAGTACAGAAATATCAATCAAGAAAATGGGGCACAAAAAAAAATATGGGACAGAAAATATGGGAAAATGGT
This sequence comes from Meconema thalassinum, assembly GCA_946902985.2. NCBI lineage: Eukaryota > Metazoa > Arthropoda > Insecta > Orthoptera > Tettigoniidae > Meconema > Meconema thalassinum. The sequence continues at coordinate 185,376,204 of OX336388.2, read as the reverse complement.
TGCTCAGATATCGCTACAAGACTCAAATAATACAAGAAACGTTCACGACTACCTTATCTGTTGATTGAAGTTCTAGAGGAAAGTTTTCAAAGAAAACTGCTGTTGGTTCCATTTCACCAGCGTAAAGATGTGCTCCGACCTCGAACCTGGAATCAGCGTCCTCGGAGAATCGAACTGCTTCCTTCTCCGGAAATTACACTGCTCCATGTATACGAAAGACATCCTTCTGGCAAAACTCTTCTTTGTGCGCCGGGTCCACGTTGGCCTCTCTTGAAAGTTCCCTGAAGTTCTGGTAGGAATTCGCCATGAAGTTTATTGCAGTTATTTCCGCAGAAATATTCATAATCGTGGAGTATGAAAATATTTCCACTGTCATCTGGTATAATTCAGCGATGGATTCACGATGCATGAGTGTAGTTGGATGTTCACTACATGCTCGCTTTTGTAGAAAGACGATTAACGAAGTTCCATGCTGTTACTTCACTCCAGCGATATATGTCCCAATTGCATTAAAGCCTTAGCCTTCCATCTCAACTACTGTTATAATCATTGAAAGCACTGCAAGATTATAATGTTCCATAGTAGACTGTATCGTTATATTACCAAACGTATTCTCCAATATCACTGTTGCAATCCACGTGTCAGCCGTAGTGTATAATGTGGAATTTTAAAAGTGTTTCTCATGTGGCGAGAAAATCACTTTTGTTTGCAGCCTTAAAGTGCCAATATCTTTCGACGTATAACTGTGAAATTGTTCAAATCTTCTACACACCTCAATGTTGTACTGCCCAATAGAGTTATAATAAAGGCTGAAGTTAACTCTTTATATCTTATCTGGTGGAAACGTTAATGTGAGCGTTTCAACTTCACCTAGTTTCGAGCAGCGTAAAATGGAACTGCTCCGTGTTCGTTCGATGCGCCGGGCTTTAACCACACGCTAAAGACAACTTGCCTCACTTATTCACTCGAAAATGACTCTATGACATCTGAAATATATATGCGGTATCAGCGGTATGATCCGTATGAGAGATCTGAGAGCTCCTCTCTCCTGTGCACGACCTTTTATCAACTTCTTAAGGGGCGTATCCATCCCTTCCATAGCCTGTTCCTGCGTCATCGCTAGAAGTTTTAACTTTGGCTATACTTGACGGATTTTCAAATTTCAAAAACTCAAAATTAATTTCTTCAAAATTCCAAATCAATGCCAAAACTGAAAATAGTTTTCCACAATTCTGCATGCCAAAAGTAATCAAATATCGTAGTTTTAGCAATCTCCGTCTTCCTTCCAAACTATCGTTCATTGGTTCGAGTCTCTCCTCCAATAGCGTAACTTCTTCCTCAGCACAATACCTTGTTTCCTGCGACTGCGTCGTAAATCTCTGATCTTTCTCGAACAAAATCATGACGTCACCAAGAATCTCAGCTCAACCAGCCTACTTGCATGAAATCTGCGTCATCCGTGCCTACGTCATGAATATCCACGTCACAACTATGACATCCATAACTTTATTCATATTTGCCAATACAGCCATCGTGGTCTCAATATAATTCAATTTACGGGGGCAGTACCTACTGTAAGGCCACGGCCGCCTCCTTCCCTCTTCCTAGCCTATCCATCCCAATCTTCCATCCTCTCCCCTCCCTCATGAGGCCCCTGTTCGCTTTGCAGGTGAGGCCGCCTGGGCGAAGTGCTGATCACACCTCCCCAGTTGTATCCATCCTGACCAGATGTTCCAGGCTCCAGGACACTGCCCATAGAGGCGGTAGTGGTGAGTTCCCTCGCTGCGTCCGTGGGAACCACCAACCTGGAGGGTAAATTGACTAAATAAAAAAAAAATACATGTCTGTAAGTCAATGTCGGCTTCCTTAAGATCTTTTAATGTCTGTGTAAACCTCGCTGGTTGAACTTAAAGTTTTAAAATTTTATTAACAATTTGTTTTGTTAGCCTGTCGTTATTCATTCTATTTAAATGCCCAAAAAATGACATTCGTCGTTTGTGCACGGTGTGAATTATGTTCTCCACATGGGTGTATATTTCCTTGTTAGGTCGTGGTCTGTTATAGTCTGTTTCTGTTTTCCTTGGGCCAAGGATGCATCGAACCAATCTTCTTTCCATGAGCATGATTTTGTTTATGTCAGTTTTCCGCATTAACTTTAATGTTTCAGCTCCAAAGAGTGCTTCAGGTCTCACCACAGAATTGTAATGTTTCATTTTAGTGTCTCATGATAATGCCTTCTTCTTGTATACATTTCTGGTGATATGAAATGCTACGTTCATTTTCTTTGCTCGGACCTCTAAGCTATATTTTTCATTGTTATTGATAGTTACCCATTCACCCAAATACTTAAATGAGTTAACTTTGTGTACAGTGGAACTTGGATAATTCGAACCTCAAGGAACCAGTAAAAAGTTCGAATTATCCAAAAATTCTAATTAAGAAAGTTATTTGAAAAGGATAGGGAAAATATTCAAATTTTAAATTTTCATCCAAGAACCTTTATTAAACATAATATTACCCCAAGTTTCAAATGATAAACTAAAACTAAAATATACTGTACTATTCACCTATTTAACGACAGTAGTAATCCTGCAATCTACTTAAGTCTTAGAGAAATCTACTATTTTTCAAAAATGTTTTGAGATTTTTACCTGTTTCCTACAATTAAGTCTCTCGGCCATCACAAAAGACTCTAACAAATTTAAGGAATGGAAAACAGAATCACTTACGACATTTCTAACTTTCGAAAAAACGCCTGAGTTCTGTGATGTGGTTTGTTGCTTGGGCTGCACTCGGAACAGATTTTTTGGGAACTTCCTCCACGAGTTCATCGCCAAACATAAGTCTAATCAAACCACTCAGCACGCACTACCAGACAGGTGTAAGAGATGACATTGTTATGAAATATTAGATGTGGAGCGTTGCAAAACAATGGGGGGGGGGGGGGGGGGTGTAGGTATTGACCTCGGCAGGAGCGTTGCAGGTGTGTTGTTAGTCACATAGGCAAAACAATCGAGTAGGGGTCGCATGCCAATTATACAACGTCTTCTTTTGAGAATTCCTGACCCAACTGTTTGGCTTCCGATCGGCTTTTTACACGTAAAAACTTCGAATTATCCAAAATATAATTCGAATTAACCACGATGTTTTAGCATTGATTGTATATAAAATGCTAGGGACCAAGAGAAAAAATCGAATTAAAGAAGATTTCGAATTATACAAGTTCGAATTATCCAAGTTCCACTGTATTTTGTTTCGGTTTATGATTATTACATCAGGACAATCTTGAACATTCGTTATAAATTCTGTCTTGGGGAAGGAGATTTGTAAACCTTTTTTTCCTGTTTTACGTCCCTTGTAATTACTGTGGCTTTTTTTAGAGATGCCAGGATGTCGGAGTTTGCCCCGAAGGGGATCTTTAACGTGTCAGTAAATCTACTGACACTGCTCCCTCGCATTTGCGAACCCTCAAATTCCAACTGACTACGCCAGGATTCGATCCTGCAACCTTGGACACAGCAGGCGAGAACGTTACCGCTGAGCCACGCAGCCAACCACTTTTAGGATGACTGAAGTGGGAATTGAACCCAACTCTCCTCAGTTCTGCCTCTTCAGGGTGAACAAACCCCGTTCCATCACTCAGATCAGAATTGAAATTCTTGACTTCTGCGGTGACAGACAATATTTCTAGCCACTAGGTGGGCTGTTTCGAATCCAGGAACGATTATAATATTTTAGTTCCATAGATTTTTACGTGTGAAATTTGTTGTTGATTTAGGGGTTTTGCGACATCGTGGTCATGTAGCCCCGTGTTCTTGTATATTAGACAATTTGTAATTCAGAAGAGGATTGGTAAGGAGGTGGCCGTGGCCTTAAATTAAGCACCATCCCAGCATTTGCCTGGAGTAGGAGTGGGGAATGCTATATAGCCTTTTTGACTCAGAGAGTCGCCCATTTTTCCGTATTGACTTGCTATTATAAGTAAAAAGATTTCCTTTGTCCTGCCTTGCCAATACAATTTATTAGAATGTTTGTGATATAATCACATCCCACTTAATATGCATCGGTGATGCCGATAGATCGGCTCGCTGAGCGTATAGGAGTTAATGCTGTTATATAAAATTTACAATACTGAAACTGGAGGATTCGATTCTCGGTCAATGCATGTGAGATTTTCAAAGTGAAATGCCATGTCCTGTGGTTCGGATTCCACATAAAAAGGAGGTCCCGTGGCTTATGATCTCGCGAATACCGGTCACATAGGCTAAAACGACAATCTTCCTTGACTACAACTGTGCGAAGCAAAATTTGTAGGTTAGATTTGATTAATGCTCTAAGTTCGAACGTTCGTTGCCAGTTGCTGGTAGAGGTGGCATCTAGTAGCCAAGATCACAGCTAGGTGTCGTTGATGGTAGCATTTGGTAGCAAAAGTAGGAACTACTACTACTTGAAATTGACCGTCTGTATTCCTTACCTGAATTACAGACTAATACAGCCATCACAATTTACACCGGTTATCAGACAGATTCTACACACACAAAGTACACGGGACTACATGACGCGTTGTTGCAGCCCCTAAACTGAGGATCGAACCAACATCTGTGCGGGAAATAAAATTTTGCGTGAAGAAATAACACACCGTTAGATAGTTACAAATCAGTGTCGAAACCTTGCATAAGGACAGTGTGACCACAAGTATAAATAAATAAAAAATAGACTCCAAATGACGAGAAGGTTAGCGTCCCCATAATACAATAAAATGTTAAAAATAAGCATAAAAAGACGAAAAACACACTTTATTAAGCTCCAATTGTAAAATACTTTCTCACAATGAGGTGTATAAAATGAGGTCTGATCCTTCTACGAAAACCTGCATATTTTGCTTATTTCAGCTTGCCCGAGTGCCAAAAAATAGCGGAAATAAGAAGAATTTATGTTATATTTCGAAACGAACATAGTCTTATGTTTGATCTGGGTATCAAAATTATGTTCATGCAAAATTAGAGCTTAATCGGTTGGGTAGTTTTTGCGTGAAAGAGTACCAGAAAGACACCGCTACATTTTTAAGTAAGATATACAACTGTTCAACTGCGTCAATGCAGGCATAGCAAAGTACCACTTCAACTCGTCAACACTGAAGCCTACAGTACAGACATCATACTCCAATCCAGTCAGTACGCAGTGTAGTAGTTCCATTTAGAAGGAAGTTGAGCCATGAATGAGATGAGCAACAAGTAACGACCACCTTCAAGAGGTGTTTCCCAAATAAAATTCATTTTTTACACTGCGAAGGATGCATTCCTCACTCATTCATTACTAAGTTTCCTATTTTCCATTTCTCTAATAGCTACCCTGCAATGGTAAAATTTAAAACATAACCTATATACACAAAAGGGTAGCCATAGAAAGTAATACAATCCCCATAAATTATAAGTGGCTCGGGGATCAGTGATACCATTTAACATATTATGCTGCCCTAGAACGAATCGTGTCGGAAGTTTTTCAGTGTTGCAGTGCGGGTCCAGAGATGCTGGGAATGATTACTTCTTGCTATGGTTAGAAATTACAGTCACGGGGGGGATATTAGTGAAACAATATTTCTTATGTCCCTTAAAAGAGTTCTCATCATCATGCATAACTGTAGACCACAGCTGTCAACTAAATATTACGCCTCTATACGCGCGATAGTGTTGGAGAAGAGCATTGAGGTTATCAGCTGCAAAAGGTGTTGGTTGTTTCAATTTTTCTTTCACGTACTCCGAACATTATCCTACAACACTAAGTAGCGAAACGTGACACTAAGTTTGCTTGTTACCAAATGTATGTACTAATCTCTTTAAACACCCTGCGGTTGACACAGTCTAGACTACTTCAAATTCGGACAGCCCTCTCCATTTAGGCTCTTTAGGGCAAATCTACTTAATTTTACCGAACCGAACCAAATTACCCTGCGGGTAAATCAGTTTACTTGAAATGAGGACAGCCCTGTTTATTTCCTAGATCCCTTTGGCACGTAGACGAAATATCGAATTTGTCGTATAAGGGCTAATCTAGACTATGACAGATAACCTCGCTTTTCCACCCATTCAAACTCAAATAACTGACTAGAGTCAAAAACTTCGTTTTAAGACCATTGAACCAGCTGTGTTGGGAAGTATTGCCCCGAAAACCACAAGTTAAGGCCCTAGAACTAACCGTTTTCGATATAAATATCATATTCTGTAACCCTCGCAATGTAAAAATCAAAACTCGATAGGCTAGATCCCACATGGAATATAAAGGACATGGTGTAATTAACGCAAAAACATAATGAACAACTAAAATCATATCTCCATGAAACATATTACCAATTAGTAAAACGGCACCTCTCCTAATCCTAAGTTCCAAATTAACGGTGTTAATATTTATTTCAATTGCACATGCACATTAAAATGTATCCATAATACACTCTCCATACCTCACTATGTACTCAGTATAACACCTTTTCCTGAAGAGCCATATGTAAAGCAAAGTTTTAATGCCATATGCGACACAAAGCAGCGCGACAACGGTTATTATAAGAACTACTGTATATGCAATTCTCCTTGGAACATGCCAGCTCCCAAACCTTTGATTATTTTGAAACTCCGTCATATTATCTCTTTGCATAGCCATTGTCATAACGTTATAATCAAATTGTTTGTCTGGAAGGTAAACGTGAACTGTGAGTATCTCAATTTATTTATTTATTTATTTATTTATACACATCAGTACAGTGAAATATAAATGACATTAAATCAGAAAACTGAGTGCCGTACTGCAAAGATAAGTCCATATGACTTAAATATAATGACGAGCCTATGGTGTAGCGTTCACGAAGTCACGGAATTTTCCAACATAGGCTCTCTTGGTGCACTCCTATGCCAAACAGATTGGATTTCAGCTCCACAGTCGCATCTTGGGGATTGTATTTTCCCCCATTTGAAGAGGGCATCAGCACATCTACCATGGCTCGTACGAATGCGATTCAAAGTGGACCAAACCTAGCGTGGTTGATCGAATCCTGGAGGTTTTCTTGTCAAGCATGGTAGAGTTCTGCATTGTGGGAGGGGGGGGGGGGGGGCAACTTTCCAGCCATTGTTGCTTCTATGTGTTGTTCATGTTGAAGCCAGCATCGTGCAGTGCTTTTGCTGTGAGAATGCCTGGTTGTCTGTATCTAAGTCTGTTTCGTTCGATGATCGGAACGTCAGTAAGAACAGGCAGTTGTAGGTCATCAATCTTCCGATATTCCCCAATAAGGGCTCTCTTCCTTCTATCTTGTGGGGGTTGTATAGGTCTATGGCTCAGAACAGCCAGCCAATACGTGGGGGTGGATCGTATTGCTCCAATATTTGAGTCGTTCACCACAATTTTTACACACACGCAAGTACATAAGGACAAATGATGAGCAGGGCACTTCAGGAGTTGTTTATTGCACGAATACTGCGTAGGGGAGCTGGATTTCTAAATGAACAAGCTTGATGCTACTGCATCCCGGACAGAATATTGCTAGGTCAGGACTATCCCACTCTTACGTAGATTGGGTGCCCTTATTCATGTTGTGATTGATGACAGCACGTGCAATGTTAGCTGTGGTGGTGACATCAAGCTCACCTCAGTCTTTTCACTATTTATGGTCGTGATATTTGTTTTTATACGTTTTGGTACTAACCATTGACCAAAGGGGTAGGGGAAAAGATTTTTTTTTGAGAAAAAATCGTACCGGTATCACTCTTAAAAATAGGAACAATATCATGTTTTTTTAGTTTCGATGTAGGATGTTTCTGGTTGGTCCTCAATTTGTTAGCCTATGACATAGCTGTGCTCTTTAAATCATGCATGACCACACGTGCAGCTGCAACAAATCCGGAGATCGTAGGTTCAAATCCCGGTGCTGACAGCGGCTATCCTGAGTATGATATTTCCTAGGGTTCTTCCACACTCCCTTCAGGGGAATGCCGTGATAGGCCTACTGCCTTATTTCAAGATAATGATCGGAGTAAATTTATGTCAACGAAAATTTGAAACCACAAACACTTATTGCTGCTGATAACCTCAATGCTCTTCTCCAACACCATCGCACTTCTGGAGGCCTAATATTTGAATCGGTCATTTCTAACAGGCCCCATGTGCATGGAGACTAGTTTTGATAAAAACACAAAAAATATGTTTTACATTTAAACTATTGATCTGAGACAAACAATTTTTGTACATTACACGTGACTGCCATAATAGCTGTTTTGACAGAAAATTTGTTTGATTTGGTTCATTAGAAACGACAGAGTAAATTTCCAAATTCTGCAAAATAAGGGCCTTTTAGAAATGACTCTCAAGAGTCAATATTTATATGTACTAATTGTTTAATATTCTTGTGGTTATTTTTTTTTATGATCACATGTATTAAACTTGCTAAAAACTTTATTTTGTAATGTTATCATTCTCTAATACACACGTATTTTATACATATAATGGTATTTCATAACACGGAGTAGCATCATGTATTCCTCTTGTGTATGGCTCTAGTTGTCCTCTGTTGCGCATTTCAATAAATCGTCATAATACTCCACCTATTCATGTGGGATGTACGTCATAACTTTCTTGATGTCTTCTATCTTTTTCGGGTTAATAGGAACACGTCCGTCCTTCATAGGGAACTAAATTCGCCAATAATGTTGTACATCCACAAAAGTTCCACACGTATAGCCAACATGAAGCCCCATCTTCTTATAATTCAGAATACATTTTGCTCATCCCTTGGCGTCAGGGTGGGTCATATAAAAATAATTTCAGACAGAAGATTTTAGATGACTATTGACCATTTTAAACAGTTTGGATATTATGCCTATTAAGGGAGGTTTGATTGTTTTTCTCTCAAAACTCCATTTTCTCACCCCTTTGGTTAATGGTTGGTGCTGTCAAAACACTTCTCTGAGACGTTTTTGGCCCTTATTCGAAGAATAGAACGATTGCATCCGTTTCTAGCTTGCTCTGGTTCCTTGCTAAACTGCCCTTCTACCGCAGAAAGGGCCCTTTAGAAATGAATGTAAATAGCACTGCCATCCTGTGACTACACTAAATGGTAGAAAGAGGCCTTTTCAGCATGGAATGGTGTGTTTACCTCTAAAGAACCCCAATCCATATTTAACTCATTTTCACAAAAAAATGTCATAAAGGGCCTTTTAGAAATGACCGATTCATTTAGTTAACAGATGTGGCCTACAATTATGCATGATAATAACTGTCTTAAGGGAACTAAGAAATGTTTTCACTAATTCTCCCCCGTGACTGTAATTTGTAACCACAGCTAGAAGTGACTATTTTCGTCATTCTACACCAAAAGACTGGTAGGGGCGACGTGATGCAGCTGCTTAGCCAGCCAACAATAGGCTTATATATTCTTATTGTTGTACACCTCAATTCCCGGCATCTCTGGACTGTAAATTGTGCACGACTACACGGGCAGCTGCAGAAAATCCGGAGATCGTAGGTTCGAATCCCGGCGCTGACAGCGGCTATCCCGAGTATGTTATTTCCCAGGGTTCTTCCACATTCCCTTTAGGGAAATGCCGTGATGCATTGCACCTACCCCATCCCTGTCCTAATAACAGATAAATAATAATGCAAAACACACCCAACTTCACTGGCCTCATGATCATGATCTCCTCAAGTTCCTAAATTGTAATAACAACATCAATTTGTAGGGACTTCAATACATTCCTACTTTAGGCTATATAATGGATGTTCAGGACAGATTGCGCTGCACAATGAAATGGCGGCTTAATCTGCTACGTCTTGGAGTAGTTATATTAAAGAGCGTTAAAAGTCTCGCAGTATGCCTTCCTTGGGAGGAGAAGTAAAGCCGTAGGTCCCATGTCATAGATTTATGGCATTAAAAGAACCTTCCACTAACTACAATTGTGTGAAGGTAAATTTGTAGATTATAATAATTGATGACGCTGTATTAATTCCAGCCAGCCTCGTGTTGTTGAGGTAGGTCGCCTGCCTCTCACCCAGAGGCCCCGGGTTCCATTCCCGGCTCCGTCAGGGATTTTAGAAACAGACGTGAGGGCTGGAACGAGGTGCACTCAGCCTCGTAAGGACAATTGAGTAGCTGTCTGACAGTGAGGCAGCGGCCAGGGCACGAAAACCAAGATTAATGGCTGAGGGAACCCGATGCTCTGACCATGCGTCACCCCAATGGTGGCGCTACAGAACAGGAGAACAAATGTATGAAAAAAAAATAGGTAATGACATTTGCCAAAGTACCTGTAGTAATGGTATCTGGAGATTTTAAAGTAATAGATGTTGACTCGTCCGCTGCCATAAACCCGCCCAGCCGTCCCAAATATGTACACGACTTATATAGTCGAAATGAAGTCTCTGGGAGCCATCTTTCTCACTAAGTCAGGAATGCCAACCCCACACATTTGGTACTTTCTCACACCGGGTATACAAAGAGTAAACAAAAGAGCGTCGATAAAGTAATGTAATAAAAAATTATCCCTATACCACCCGAGTCCACCTATACCCCCCCCCCCAAACAATTAAAACCCAACCGAACCCAACCCAACCCACAATTTCAAACTTTACGATTCAATAATGTGTGTGTCGTGTGGTGATTTTTTTTATTTATTGATTTCTTTATTCACATAAAAGTTCAATTTCAACAATCAATTCCGAAAAGTTCACTTTCAAACTTTCAATTTCAAACTTTACGTGTGAAGTGGTGAATGGTGTATTTTGTATTGGACATGTTGGTAACGTACTCAGATGTTCGTCTTTCGGGTGTCACATGACGTATGACGTACTGTCCAAGATGGCGTCCTTAGTATATATATATATAATTTTTTTTTTCGTATGGCATGAAGATGCAATATACAATTATTTACATTATGCAGTATTTACAAATATATACAGATTGAGACCTTGATCTACAAGTAGCTTCAGTGCTGTTGGAGCTGGATATCTAATTTCTCTAACCTTTCTAAAGCTTCATCACTAGCTTGATGAATCTCCTTCATTGGACCTTTGAACCTTCGGAGTGGGCAATCCATAGCGATGTGACTGATGGTCTGAAGCACATCTGCACAGTTGCAGAAATGAACACAATGCAAAACGCATTATTTTCGTAAAAAAAAAGCAATTAAAAACAATTATTTCGGTGCAGCAGTGGCAATTGAGAAAGTAACACGACTCCCAACATCTCCGAGATAGGTTTGGTTGGTTCTTAAGTTTAGGGACTGCGACAACGCGGTCATGTAGCCCCGTGTACTTTGGATGTGTGTAGAATCTGTCTGATAACCGGTGTTAATTGTGATGGCTGTATTAGTGTGTGTTATCTGTTTTTTAATTTAAGTTCAGTTCCTACTTTTGCCGCCAAGCGCCACCGTCAACGACTACTAGGCCAAGTTCAGAACTTAGCTACTAGACGCCACCGCAGTTGGCTCTTGGCAACGAACGTAGAAACCTAAGAGCGTTGTTTACATTCTTAACCTATCCAATTTAGCTTCACACAGGTGTAATTAGTGGAAGTTTTTTAACATGCCATAAATCTATGACATGGGACCGCCGGCTTTACTTCCCCTCCGAAGGAAGGCATACTGAGGGATTTTAACGCTCTTAAAAATCCGACGGCTTCGGCCGGGTTTGAACCCGCTATCTTGGGCATAGAAACTCAGCATACTACCGACTACGCCACCGAAGCCGCCCTGAGATAGGTTTGTCAATCATAAATACTATATTTTCAGTAATATACCTCGTTGAAAGTTACCAAGGTTTGTTCTCCTGTTCTGTAGTTTTAATGAAATTGTTTAAAAGCCTATGTTACTAGGAATGATCCCGGCAGTTTCCTGGGGGAAACCAAGCAAAACAACTTGGCCCATGGGATACCTGGGGTGGGAATTGAACCACCCTCCTTTCAGTTTTTTTAAATTTTATTTTTATTGCAGTCAATCGGCCTCTCAAGTCTGAGTGTACGGTGTTCTAACCCTCAGACCCTCTCGTTTACAATATTCCACGGCAACGTTCTTAGGATTGTCCCGTTGGTGCAGGAAAGAAAACTTCAAAATAATCTATCTCGTAATTTTTTTAAAACATTTTGAAACCTAACAAAGGATTACATTGTGAAATCCATGGTTTACATCCACCCTAGTGGATTGAGATTTCTTATTGCAATTAATCTGTTAAATAAATATTTAAAAAAATGGGAAAGAGAAAAGTAAAGTTGTACGTTGATAATACTATTCTAAATTAATACATATGATTAACAGTGCAAAAAGTAAGTCACTGCAACTCAAATTTAACAGCATGAGATGGTTGATTGATGCTAGCTTCTCGCAAACATAAACTGTGTCTTCTCCCAACTTTTATTTCACAATGAGCTTTCTGCCTTTCTTAAGCTGAGAGGCTGTGAAATACAACATATCCCTCCGAATATTCCCTAAACCATGATAAATTTCCATGGATGACGACATTTAACCATTAAATAAGTTATTTTACTGTCCTTCTCGGTTCTCTAGCACGAGCCATCACTCCCCCAGGGGCTCACATATAGTGGGACGTGGGTTGGCGACCACGGGGCTCCAGCTGAGTCCTGTATTGCTTCCACTTACTTGTGCGGGGCTCCTCTCTGTCTTCTTTCCTGTCGACCTGCCTTGGTCAACTCTTGTTCTCTTCCGACCCCGACGGTATTAGGGTATCCGAGGCCTAGGGAGTCTCTTCATTTCCCGCCCTTGTCTCATCTTTTCTGATTCCCTCCTTCTGCGAGGGGTCAGCCTTCTTTTTCTTTTCATGTTATCTCCTGCCTTCTGCTCAAGGACCTCAAGGAGGCCGGGTGTATGTAGCCCCCACCACTTTTGGTGCACCCTAGATAATGCTACACCCTCAGGAGCTCACGGCTGGTGAGTTCGGGAGTTGGCGACCCCGAGGGATTCCTGAGCTGGGTCCGTTTTCTCCTTTTGTCCCTTACCTTTGGGGCGGCCCCCTCCTCTTTCACTTTCCTATCTGCCTTTCATGGCTCTCCTTCCTTCCTAGTCCCTCAATCCGCATTATTCGAGGGTTGAGGGCATTTATATTCCTCCTGTCCTTTATTTGCCTTATTCCCCTTTAATTTTCCATTTCTTCTTCTAGTATGTAGGTTAGTAGTTAGTTTTAGTTTTAAGTTTGCATTTCATTTTCATCTTCACGATCACCCGAACCATCAGGTGCCGATAACCTAGATGTTAGGCCCCTTAAAACAACAATTATCATCATCATCAACGAGCCATCACACACACCATCGCCGTCTATAATTCTCAAGCCGAGGCGAGCTGTTGGTAGAATTGGCAACACTGAGTAGAGTCCTTAAGTTCTATAAACACGTAAGACCACATGCTAAGCTTTATTGATAAATATCGTTTATTTTCATATGACAGCATCTAAAAGCTGTTCATTCTTTATTATTACTCAGTCGTTATAATATGAAGCATAGTGTGCATTTTGCAAACGATTTCGCTTGTAAATCACTAGTGTCCCAGCCTTGTAGAAAAGTCGTTCTCAAGTTTAGCGAGTGTTTGGGAATTTTGTCGCATTGTGTCCTATATCGCAAGTACGGATCGTGACGTCACCATGGAGACTCGCACGGGTTACTCGTTCAGAATCGGAACTGCTCGACTCGATTCTCGCGCACATCACTAATATTTATGTAACGTAGATAACAGGATCGAGAGATTCTCGTTATCATAAGCACCTTGTGTGTCTAAGAGAACAGCAATCGTAGCTTGTTTCCTACTGCGTGTCGGTAAGGAAGAGGGTGAGGGCATCGATAGTGCTTGTCTTTTCGGAAAGCAAATTGATAAGTAGGAAAGAGGAAGTAGTATTCAATGCACCATGTAAGGCGTGTTAGCAGAATTTTTGAAATAGTTTGCGGATACAGGAGCCTAACACGATACCGCGGTAACTGCTAGGTTCAGAGGGGGGTTTTCCCTGGTTTTAAAATAGGGATTAAGTGGAACATATTCCATTTAAGTAGTGGGGGTTCCGGAGAGGATATAATTAAAATAGGTCAGGGCGGTAGTTAGTGCAAGCGGGGGTAGAAGTGACAACATCTGATAAGGGATGACGTCTGGACCCCAGGGAGGAAGATATTTTATGTACAAGAGCTCGTTGTATTTCTGGAAGTTCTATGGGGGACGTGAGGGTAGTAAAACGGGGTCGATCGAAAGTTATGGGAAGAATGATAGAGGGGGGAACGAATTCCGGGGTAAGAGAGGTTAAAAAAGAAAGATAAACGTCGGGGGGACCACGCGTAAATGGGTGGGGCCATGTATTCCGGTTGAGAGAATGTATAGCCTTCCAAATATAAGAAGATGTACTGTGGCGGTGTAGGGAACTTATAAATTCCTTCCATGCTTCTCTTCGTTTTGTATTAAATATTTGTTGCATTTTGGCCGTGATGTTTTTGTATTGAGTGTAAGCGGTGAAAGTATTTAAGCGTCGCAGGTCGCGAAGACAACTCTTTCGACGTGTTATCCAGACGGTGCATTCGTTATCCAGCCAATAGTCTAAGTGTTAGAATGACGAGGACCAGTATAAAGCGGACTTGTGTTGGAATACGGGTGGGTGAACCGTCGTTGATGATAATTATGTAGTTGATGCAAAGACTTAAACTGACGTATGTAGCGACCCTTGTCATTTATGGAATCACTTCCCCATTCGGAATGATGTGCGCTAAAATCACCGCCGAAGAGGTTGAGTGCCATGTATACGTGGGTGGGTGGGTGGGGGTGCAGTAGAAGTTGAGTAGGGTAAGGGATGTGATCTGGATGGCTATTAAAATCGTAGACGGGATGGTAGTGAACTTGTGTAGCCTCTGGTACGGGATGGAGTTTCGGATGAAGGCGGCAATACCTCCGAAACCATCACCATCCTCACGTTCAATTTGATAACCTGTGAAATGAAAATTGTAGTAAGGTTTTAACCATGTTTCTTGTATTAGTAAAATGTCAGGGTGGTAAGCGTTGATTAATGATAATAATTCATGTCGCTTGTTGGTTATTAATACATTCGCAATGAAATTCGAAAAATGGTCCGGCTAGCTCAAAAACAGTTGCCAGCATTTCGCCCCAGTGTACCAATGGACTCTTCAGTTGGTTATGGTACACCCACTGCCATCGTAATGTACAGGCCGTAAGGCTCCTACTGTGACGTCACGCCTAGGGTCGTTATAGCCGCAGCAGCAAGTCAGATAGCTGCCTTCACACGCAGTCTCTTCAAACCTAATATAAATTACGCTCCCGCTTCAAGACGTAGAAAAATAGCTATGCTATTTAGGACTGATTGGCAGTTCCATGCGTTACCACTACATACGCCTAATTATCGCTCCGCTTGTTCGAATCCGGCCAATGTAGCTGGTATTTTGAGAGTGAACAAAATGGTACATTGCCGGTACATTTACTAGGACGTTAAAACACACAAACAGGGCTAAATTGCAGTATTTTGACGTCGAGAATAAGATCTATTCTTGTCCATTTTCTCGTTGTTCACCGCTTTGAAAAGGTTTATAGTAGATGCCTGAGAAAACCTCACATCACTCTTGACTATTCAACAGATCACGTCCTAAACTGCTCGTGGATGACAAAGCACAATGTAACCTATCTCTAACTGTAATCAATGCCCAGGCCACCCTCAAGGTGACTTAAACAGGGCCTATCCTAACAGCACTTATTTTCTATGGCTCAATCTAACTTGTTTCTTGCATCAGGAATTTACAATGGGTTGTAATTTTTTGAAATCAGGTATCAATAACCTACAGTACATACACCAGGTGCTAACAATCACATTAATGTAAATACAGTAGCCTACACAAATGCTGCCACGAAAACATTACCATATTCACTTGAGCTTGATCGAGAGACCATTCTCACAAATAATGTAACTTGGACTGACTTCAGTAGATACTGAATACTGGATATCGCTTCTCTGATTTACATACGGTAAGTAACTTAACCTCAGCATTATCATATTAGATTTATTTCCAGTCCTAGCATAGGCTGAAGTTTGGGAACTTCTTACAATAATTGAAAGCATATTAACTCACAACCTACCATCAAGGCGATTAGCTCTTCTCTCCCGAAGAATGGTATCATACTTTCAGGGAAATGTTAACACACACTCTTGTATTCCCCGTAACGTACAAATAATTTCTAGGAATGTTTTGTATGCATTGCTTTCTTAAATTGTCGTGGTGGGGAATAAGAAGCAAGCCACATTATCATTTCTTCCATAATACCGGTAGTTGCTATAAACAAACTTTTGACGTACCTGCGACCTGGGAAGGAGGTTTACTGAACTAACAACATTTTATTACCACCCAAGAAACCTTGTACGAGTCGAAATAATAAGTGATATAGAGGTCCTAACTAAAACATAACCTTCTGTGTGATGACAAACATGCAACGCAAAATTTGCGTAGATACAATAACCTATCTACAAAATGAACATTTGTTTCAGAAAATAAATAATCCCCATTCTAGATGACGTAAGTAGAAGCGTTCTCAAGTATCACTTTTCACGCGGATACTCATTCATAAAAGACATAAACAACACAGCACAAAGCAAAATGGTCGCCATCTCTACCCCCTATCGATCAGCTGATCAATCGTTAAGAGTCGCTGCATGATGGCCTGTACATTACGATGGCAGTGGTTCACCTCACCAAGACGCATGGCTAGTACATACTGACAAGGCCGCTGCAAGACACAAATGTGGCCACGAGCAGCGCCAATGTACTATGGAAGTCAAAACTTCCTAATCGAAATGGTGTTAGCTTACCTTGCTTGTTGGTTACACTGCGACAGTTCCACTGCAAGATTCGCATTTAATGCAAGGTGATATCTGAGGGGACTTTCGATTCAAAATACTGCAATTTAGCCCTGTTGGTGTGTTTTAACGTCCTAGTAAATGTACCGGCAACTTTCGTTGGTTGGTTGGTTCCTCAGTTTAGGGGCTGCGACAACGCGGTCAGGTAGCCCCGTGTACTTTGGGTGTGTGTAGAATCTGTCTGATAACCGGTGTTAATTGTGATGGCTGTATTAGTGTGTGTATCTGTTTTTTAATTTAAGTACAGACTGCAACTTAGAATTTTTCAAATAGTTCCTACTTTTGCTGCCAAGCGCCACCGTCAACGACTACTAGGCCAAGTTCGGTACTTAGCTACTAGACGCCACCGCAGTCGGCTCTTGGCAACGAACGTAGAAACCTAAGAGCGTTGTTTACATTCTTAACTTATCCAATTTAGCTTCACACAGGTGAAATTAGTGGAAGGTTCTTTAACATGCCATAAATCTATGACATGTGACCGCCGGCTTTACTTCCCCTCCGAAGGAAGGCATACTGAGGGATTTTTAACGCTCTTAAAAAATCCGACGGCTTTGGCCGTGTTTGAACCCGCTATCTTGGGCATAGAAGCTCAGCATGCTACCGACTACGCCACCGAAGCCGCTGGGGTAGCACTTTGTCTCGTAGTTTGCAAAGGGGGCGTGCCCATTGAACATGTAGGTGGGGGATCGGGGTTTGAGTCTGGCCACCGAGAGAGAAGGCCATAGTGGTCCGCTGTGACGTCACGGCCCGTTGATTCATCCCTCACAGTCACCAGAACTCAAAGACCGTCACACCACTTGATTTAGTGTTACTACCGTACTATTCTGTAAAATCTTTTATGTTCGACCCTGACTATTATGTGTCAGAAAACTGTATCATAATGAGGCTTATTATAACACTATTTTTCATTATGAAACAGTTTATCCCACCAATCACTGCTCAAGAAACGGTTGTGTGACCAATTAGATAAGGATACCTACGCGCATGCGCTCAAAATCCAACATGTCTATATAAATTACCGAAAGTGCACCGTCCATATGTTCGCGTAAATAAACTGGTGAATATGAGACAAGAAATAGCACTGTACCTTAATATCCCCAAAACCAATTTCTACACTGCGTGTTGTTTTGAGAAGACTTCGGTGACAGTTTTACTGAATACTGGTGCACAATCTGAACATATGGCATTGAAGCACACAGAGCGCATGCGTCGGTTGGCCAGAGAGCTTGGAAAGCAGAGATATACTACCCAGCGCAGCACCCGATCACAACATTCTAGTGACTGAACATATATTTATGAATATTTATGTTAAAACATATAATAAAGTTATAATTATCGTCGAAAATAAACAGTCGTATGCAACTCGCCTACAATGGTAATTAAGACACTCTTATGGAAATTATAAAACTCGCATACGCTCGTTTTATAAACATACTCGTGTCTTAATTATAGCCATTATAGGCTCGTTACATAATGTTCTATTAACAACTATTGAATGAACGAGTAACTGCACAGCACTTACAATTGTCTGAAACCTTTACGATTATGGATAGCATTCGCTAAGCCTCATCGTAGAGGAATATTTTTGACATGTATTAACTTACGTGCGTCCGAAGAGAATAACATTCTGTAGAACTGGTCTGCCTTTGAAACGCCGCCTTTTATTTATTTCTTAATGAAAGTAATTCGAATATATACTTCGCAGCGTGGTGGTTGGAATATCGGCAGTCGGAGATAAACTTTAAAATGAGAAAGTTGTTAATTTTTTTCGTTTTTGTCCGTGAACAAATTTTAAATCAGTGCGTTCCTTGTGCTATCATCGCTATCCACTATACTATAAAATGTCTGTCCAACAGAAATGACAGTCCTAAGGAAATGTAAAGTTTTGAAGCCATTTTCCAGTGTTGCCTTTACAAACTGACAGTTGTAACTCTTCAGTAGTGTCAATTGGAGAGAGCTGCTGCATTTAGGAAGTTGTGAGCCCCTGCGACCTTGGAATGGAAGGAGTGATGCTAGGAGGGCGTGCTTGGATTCGTTTTTTTCTTCGTCTCGTTGCGCTCTTTACGGGAATGTCGGTGTCGAAAAGGAGACATTCTGGAAACATGTTTTTTGGGGGTAAAACCGTGATTTTAGTCTTTTTGCTCTATCTCGCGAGCCAATCATGCCAGAGGCGTGTACGAGGGGTCCAAGGACTTGGAGTGACGTCCTCTCTCTATGGACCACTCGTTATATTTAAAAAAAAATAGAAACTCGATTTTGGGGTAAACACGTGTTTTTTATGATTTTTGCTGATTTCTCACGAACCAATAACGCTAGAGACTTGTACGAGGTGTCATTTTAAGTCGGACAACACGACAATGTAGGCTATATAATATAAAAATATATAAATAATAAGTAAATAAACAATCTTGAAAAAATCTTGATCTTCTCTCTTGCTATATGCAGGGCTTCCAGCGACTCACGTTTCTCACTATTATTCACTATTTTCAAAGCAGCCTCACTTTTCTCACTATTTGATAAAATTACTCACTATTCTCACTTTTTTTTACAAAACTGGTCACATTCTGCGTTAAAAGAGGTCTCATGCACAATCAGATTGCTAGAAACGACCCAAAATCTACCCATGAATGGGTAGTTCATATTTCTGCCACCGGTGCCTGGGGGCGCTCCCGGCAGCGAGCCAGGCGGCCTGAAAGCATAAAAAGCTACCATAGTGCAACACCACAGCCGGAGCCTTGCAGCGATCGCCGAAAATGTTAACAAAGTGTTTTTTAACAAAAGTTCATATTTATATTTCTGTTTTACGATTTAAATTTCTTGAGTGTTGCATTGATTTTCCTATCCATTATTTCCAAATGTCATCTAACTACATGAAAAATCACAAGCAGTACTCAGAGATATTAACATAGGCGCAATTTGGTTGACATTTTAGAGGGACTAATTTGTTTTTCAGATACACATTCTTAAATTTTTTGTCTATTTCAATACAGTTTTGTCACATTTTTGGGGGGCTATGGTTGGTTTTGGGGAGCTTAGCCACCCAAGCCCCCGCCCCAATTGCGCCTACAGATATCAACAAACGTTAACATTATGAACCAGATATACGGCCATAAATGCGAATAATGCTATGAATTTACTCACTATTTACTCACTTTTTCATTCAAAAACTCACCTTTTTTTCACTTTTTTGAAGAAAAAACACTCAATATTTCACTATTTTTGGGCGAGTGAGTGGATGGAAGCCCTGGCTATATGGCACAGGGTTGAACGAGATGGGAAAATACTTATTCACTCAACTCTTTCTACACTCGGTACTATGAAATAAAACTTGTAGGGGCAGATGACCTCGTAGTTCCGCCCCTTAAAACAACAATAACTAACTGTAGGCCTACATTGCAGTATATCTGTGTTTGTGAATTAATTTTCTAACAACGGTAAAATTGTGTAGATATGATCATATATTCTTCATTGCATCGATATCCTAAATTCAGTGCCAAAAAAACATAGTTAAAATATTTAAAATTAATCATGATGCAGTAATTTTCTTTTGATATGAAGTGATTGGTGATTGTACTCCACTTTTCATAGTACATATATTTTTGAGTTTTATTTGTATTTTTAATAATTAACATTTACCGCTAGAACATGCAGCGGCAGACCAACTTCAGGAATGATACTAAAATCCCCCCCCCTCCCCTTATCAGTGAATAATATTTTGTAGTTGTAGATAACGTGACCGTTAATCGTGCGATCTTGGAGCCAAGGGACCTCCTTTTTACGTGGAATACGAACCACAGGACATGACATTTCACTTTTGAAAATATCACATGCATTCGGCGGGATTCGAAACTGGTCCGCATTGGTGAGAGGCAGACTGCTTTACCGCTGAGCCACCACGCCCTTTTTAAATAATGTATGTATGTCTACCCCTTATTATTCCCGTGATCCAACGGGGTCGGGGATGAGATGCGATGGAAGTATTTGTGGCGATAGTTTTTACGGCCGGATGCCCTTCCTGACGCCAACCTCATGAGAGGAGTTAATGAGAGATGAAATGAATGATGGTGAATGAAACTTGGCAAGGATATGGAAGGAAGCGGCCGTGGCCTGTCAGAAGGTACCGTCCCAGCATTTGCCTGGTGTTGAAAATGGGAAACCACGGAAAACCATTTCAAGGACAGCCGACGGTGGGGCTCGAACCCACGCGTCTACCGAGTCAGCAGAGAGCTTGGCCCCATGACCTAATGCTGCGCTTTAGCCAGCGTAGCCACTACTGTCGGTACGCCCTTTTTAAATAATAATATATTAGATTACGTTATATTATTATATAATATTAATATTATAATATAATGTAATACAATATAATAAAGTATGAGGAGCAGATGACCTTGTAGTTCTACCCCCTTGAAACAACAATAACTAACTGACTTTAATAATAAAGTATAATATAAATCAAAATCACTCTTGAACCCTCGAATACATTTCTGCTGAAGTTCAGATTCCTTTACGAAGTAAAACAGTGCCACTTTCGGTCCATTCCTATAGTTGCTGTTGCAGTTTGGCACATGACAACTACTGTATGTGGTATTATCTCACAACTATTCCACTACACAGAATATTCCACAAGTACTGTAGTATAACGCAAATATCACCACACGAGCAACGTCGAACAAGGAAGACTACACTGCTCCACTACAATGCCTAGCGCAGGGCGAATAAGCCGTCAGCAGAGGGTGAAGGGAGAGGTGCTGCTACGGTTCTACCAAGCCCTCGTCCTGTCCCGGCTAGACTATGGTTCTGCGGCTTACGGTTCAGCAAGGCCGACAACCTTGAAAATGCTGGACAGTATCCACCATAGTGGCGTTAGGCTGGCTACCGGTGCCTTCCGGACCAGCCCGATACCCAGCCTACTCGCCGAATCGGGTGTTCCACCTTTAAATTATAGACGCCAACATATGCTTTTAGCATATGCTGCCAATGAGCGTCAAATGTCGCAACACCCGACCTATCAAGCTCTCTTCGGTACCCAAAACCACCAGGGGTACGCCAACCGGCCTCATGCCACTCGGCCAGTTGGTATTAGACTTGATAGCTCGTGTACTGAAATAGGAGTGGCTGTAGGTCCCTGTATGATCCGGACATCTAGCGAGGTGCCTCCGTGGCGGGTCCCGCGTCCGGAAATTTGGTTAGATCTTCACCAAGGTCCTAAGGTGAACACGTATGCGTCCGTTTACCGGAGGCAGTTCCACAGCATAGTTCACCAATTTCCGGACGCTGGCATTCTATACACGGATGGTTCGAAGGTGGACGAGAAGGTGGGTTGTGCTTACGTTATTGATGGTGCAAATACCAAGATCTCTTTGCCTGAGGCCTGTAGTGTGTTTACTACGAAGCTCGTTGCCATCTATGAAGCTCTGCAGTTTGCACTACAGGATGCACGAATACACTTTCTCGTGTGTACCGACACTTTGAGTTCGTTGCAGTCAATTGCTACATGTTTCTCGCAACACCCCCTAGTGCAGCGAATCCACGACCTACTAGCCGGGCTGTGCCACGCTGACACTCGAATCACCTTTCTGTGGCTTCCAAGCCACATGGGAATTGCGGGAAATGAGTTAGCAGATCAAGCTGCAAAAGAGGCGGTAACACTACCACCTCGTCCAATGGAGGTACCCGCTAGAGATACTCGCTCTCAGTTACGCCTACAAGTTTTGGCTTTTTGGGAGAGTCAGTGGCTAGCTGACCCACTGCCCAGTAAACTGAGAGCGATCAAGGGAACTACTCGCGTTTGGCGGAGCTCCTTCCGGGCCCGGAGAGAGTCCGTCATTTTGTGTAGGCTAAGGATAGGTCATACAAGATCCACCCACTCGTACCTAATGAGAAGGGAAGCCCCCCCACCTTGTACCTGTGGAGCCGTATTTTTGTTTACTTTTATGATTTTGATTTTTATTTAATTTCTTTTTGTTTTTGTTTTATTAATTTTTGGTCTTTTTAAATTTAGATGTCCACCTCAAAATTTTAAATTTAATTTAAAATTTGTATTCTTTAATCTGTATTAAGAGGGGCAGATGACCTCGTAGTTCCGCCCCTTAAAACAACAATAACTAACTAACTAAAATAGCTGGATCCACGCTGCGTGACGTCACAAGCATTTCGTCACTCAGTGAACTGGCCTTCTATCTCGGTGGCCACGGTTGAGTACAGGTTGGGGAGGCGGGGGATGGAAGGCACGAACAGGAAGTGGGCGAGAACCATTTGGTGAAGGTGATGGAGTTGAGTTAAAATGGTAAGTCCGAGGAGGCGATGCGGGGTGGGGTGGCGTTTGCAGAATGTTTAAGTAAGCTGGTCTGTCATACCCCAACGGATTGACAATCGGGGTAAATTTCAGTTTTCGAGGGGAGGGATCGGAGGGTGGTGGATGGGGCGGTGGGAGCTCAGGAAATTGATGCGGGTTAAAAGGATTTGAAGTTTGAGTAGGGTTAGTGACTTCAAAATATGTCTTCTTATAGAGGCACATTTATTTTTTGATTTCCTTTTGTTTAATGTGGATCGCACATCTGGGAGAGCCGGCCGAGTGCTTCTCGCCGCAGTGGACACATTTTCTCAGAACTTGGGTGCAGTCGCTTGTGACATGTGCCAGACAGTTGTCGCTCCCGTGCCCATAGGGCTGACACTTCCTAAAAGCTTGTACGTCTAATTGTACCTTGAAAAGTGCCTCATGTTCGGGGAGGTGTTAGTTTGACTATGCCCATAGGCACATAGTCAGCCTTACCGTCTTTGAATATTTTACGATTCATTCTTCGTGCAGAGGGTCAGGGCCGGATTTAGATTTTATGCGCTCCTAGGCCCGTGGGTTTTTGCCGCCCCCTCTTCATCATATCATCATGAGGGAGGGAGAATTTATACCTCTGAAAGGTCTTTGTGAAGGTAATTTTTATTCTAATGTATCGTGGAGTAAAATCAATTAAATGAATTAAAATAATGAGAGAATTGGTGACAACGCTACAAATGACGATCGATCATGGCACGTCTCGTGGTTGTGAGGGAGGGAGTATAGTAGGCGCCAATTACGGGTGACATCGCGCATGCGCTGTGACTCGACCTAGCCACAGCCAACAAAGACACACTGACAGCCAAGCGTAAGATTCACCCGTCCAGCGTCACCTTTACGAGGCAGACGAACGGGACTTGGATTCGCGGAGAACATGTAGATGTAGATGTGCATTGTACCGTAGTCTAAAACATTTTATGGACATTTTCTGACAAAAGAATTTGCTGATTAATTTTGCGCCCCTCAGCAATGTCCGCCCCTAGTCCGGGGCCTATGGGGCCTGTTGGTAAATCCATCCCTGCAGAGAGTACTGGACAAGGAGATTCAATAAACTCAATAATCTCTTCGGAGGTAAGAGTGGAATCTACTCCTCGAACTAAGCCAACTCGGTGTACGCTCGACGAGGTAATATAAGCATGAAGAGCATGTTCCTGAAGTACAGGGTGGGTACGCATTTTATTGGCTGCCTGTCGAGTATAGAACTGGATTCCCACGCGGTTCCTTCCTTTTCGTTTGATTGAGGAAATGTCAGGGATTTTGTTCTTGTAAAATAGGCGCCCGAGCACCATAGGGTGTGCATTCCCAATTTGTTTGGCATTGGAGGATTTGTCAATAACGAAGTAGGGGCATGACTGCTGGTCCCCACATTTAGGTTGGGGGTAGGTTTTCGGCGGAGTAGTATGGGGGCACCGGTGCCCATTCGTTGGAGACGACTGCCGCGATACCGGGAGATGAATTTACATCGGGATTTTGAATTACTATCATGGGTTCCATTGGAACCGTTTCAGTTAGTATAAGGTCTGTAGGTACCTGTCCATTTTGTTCCCCGAAATCAGAGTGTTTGTCTTTCAGCTCTTCGCTATGTAGCGACATTTCACCAACGGAGGATACAAATGAAACGACCTTACCTTGATAGTGATGGGTTAAACGCTACGATAAGCACTGAATATGACATCACACAAACACTTGTAACTTTTCAACTTAGTGGCTTCGGTGGCGTAGTTGGTAGCGTGCTGAGCTTCTATGGCCAACATCGCCGGTTCAAAACCGGCCGAAGTCGTTGGGTTTTTAAGAGCGTTAAAAATCCCTCAGTATGCCTTCCTTTTGAAGGGAACTAAAGCCGTCGGTCTCATGTCATAGATTTATGGCATGTTAAAAAACTTTCCACTGATTACACCTGTGTGAAGCTAAATTATATATAGGTTAAATATTCGACAAACTGTCTTAGGTTCCGACGTTCGTCGCCGGGAGCCGACTGCGGTGGTATCTGGTAATCAAGTTCTGAACTAGTAGTCGTTGACGGTGGTGTTTGGCGGCAAAAGTAGGAACTACTTGAAAAAATTTAATGTCTGCAGTTCTAACTTGAATTGAAAACAGATAACACACACTAATACAGTCATCACAATTAACACCGGCTATCAGACAGATTCTACACACCCAATGTATACGGGGCTACATGACCGCGTTGTCGCAGCCCCTAAACTGAGGAACCAACCAACCTAACTTTCAACCACACCGATCACAGTTAAGACGAAGCACATCCACTCGATACGATGTACGTACCGCGAATGCCTCCAAATCTGACTATAGAATCACGTAACTCTCTTCTATTATAACCCCCCACCTCCTGGTATTCTAATCAGGTTCCAAATTCTTGTTTGACCCTCTTGCAAATGTGATGAGAAGATAAATGAAAACATACGTAATTGAAAAATGGTTCTTATTTATATTTTGCATTACACAATGTGGAAATACAATTATTGTACATGCAGGCCTATAGCATAAAAAGAACCACTCTATTGTAACTGCATTCTCGTCCAGGTCTGCGTCATGGATCCAGTGGGCAGATGTGTAAGAATACAAACATCAAGCTATAAATACAATAAATGCGGAATATAACTTATAAGACACTAAACTTGGAAGAACGCAGGCCAATCTTCACAAGGAAATATCCTGTAAATGGGCATAGAGGATTTCGGATATTAGGTCGTGGATTTCACAAAGTGTACAAACCATATTGATAGAGAGTTGAAAATTATTATGTCAGACGCATACCCGACACGAACTTGCAACCTCCACCTTAGGCTTCCGTTACTCTACCTCGGAGCGTATATCGAGGGTGCATCTGTGTCATTGGTTTATGCATTAGCATGTCCAACGTATTGGCTCAGTGGCGGGCAACGGCAGTCACAGGTTAGTGTCCCACATTCTTTGTACAATTTTACTTTATCTTCCATCTATTTGGCTTGCAGGCCCACTCTTTGTTCAACACACAACTTAATAGTTGAATTTCCTAACTTGTCAATGGGGTCGGCTTTCACAAAATACCAGACATGATAGTATTTGGGTCTTTATCATATAAAATCAGAGAAATAAACTGAACAAAACAAAACATAACAGAAAATTATAATGCATAAAACATGACTTCAACAACCTCCTGTGCAACAGTATAAACAGCAATAAATTACTGCATGTAGTAAGGAACACAAAACGTGATACACTCTAAAACAGGACTAGTATGGCACAGAATGGTCGACTATATTGAAAGGAAAGTGATTAGTGCCTTGTGCATAGATTTGCATGAGTAAACATTCTTTGGCACGAGTCACCTTCAGTGATCTCAAGAGTAGCCATCATATTGAGACCCATGTCCTAAAGGTCCTGGGTTTGATTGCAAACAAAAAATTCATTCTAGTCTGTTCGGAACATGCAAAACACCACAGCGATCCACTCAAATGATGGTTCCTAAATTAAGGCCATGGCTGCCTTCATCCCAATCCGAGTCTCATCTACAAATGCATATGCAGGTCTGACGATTGTTTTTGGCCGGTGCATGCTTGTTGCGTAGAGGTCTCCGACCAGCCAGGATGCCTTCTTATTGTGAGTATGGGCAGTAACAACTGCATGCACGCACGATCAGAAGGAGCGAAGGAAAGGAGGTTGGACGGTTAGCACAGAGGATGCGCGTATCTCACGGCCACTATAGACAACCTATACATACAGTTACCGGGAAGGTAGCTCTACACTTCCTCATCCCACTCCCCCAGGATATTACCGCAATGCAAAACATTTGTCAATAATCTACCACGTTCTGGTTGGTTCCGATTCTGATAAACTCCGCAATTAATGATATGGCTAATGGCCACAACATTCAAGCAGCAGCAACAACAACAACAGTCCTTGATAACATGGTTTTGCACCAGACACCAATGTCCATCCAAGTGAAAACAGCTCACAGCGATGATTTGTAATGGAACAGTTATTTCAATGCTCCCAATATTATGTAGACTATTTATGTTCTTCTTCTTCTTCTTCCTCCTCTTCTTAACGTCATCAATGCACGCCACTTCCTGCGATCTAATGCTTCCCGCGAGTTCAAGTTTCTTGATCGTAAATCTGCGTCAATATTGTCTAGCCACCCCAATTTTGTCTCCCACGCTTTCTCTGGCCGTCGACCGTTAGATGGTAGGCCGAGCCGATGACTGAACTTTGTGAACGGACAATGTGTCCTATTTATGTTATTCTTTACTAACCTTGTCAGGAATATGCCAGCCATCCTACTTTGGCATCCGGGTGGCAAATCTGCTATATATTTGTCAAATACCACTCACTCACTCACTCACTCACTCATTCATTCATCACGAAATCTCCGAAACCACCGAACGGATTGGAATGAAATTTGGTATGCAGCTTCTTCAAGGGCCGAAGGTGCTCGCTAAGAAAGGTTTTCAAAAAATTCACTCGGGATCATGGTCAAACCGCGAAAACCGCGATTATATGAGGTAATGAGGGCTGCATAACGTCGCCCCTACCAGTGTTCTGGTGCGTTGCAGGCAGTGAGGTTACTGTCATAACATGCACGTCATTGTTGTCTGCGCTCCCGACCTTTACCCACTCTCTCTGGATGGAAGAAAGAGCTATTCTTATCCCATCGAATGACTGCTGATAGTATAAATATCGCCCTCCTTAAGAAGTTGTCAACAACAAAATGGTATACTAATCAGTAGACTCAGTTGTAGAGGTTGAAGATGCAGTTCATTATCCTGTGGCGTTTTTAAACACTCTTAACCCGCCCGGAATACCGCCTCATGTCCTGATCCTCAAGGTTGGTGCTCCTGTCATGTTATTGCGCAACCTAAACTCTGCAATGGAACCTGGCTGCAGGTTAAAGCAAGCATAAATTTGTGATTGAAGCCACCATATTTACAAGTGTTGACCAAGGCGAAACTGTCTTCATACCCCGCATTCCTCTAATCCCATCAGACTACCATTTTCAATTCAAATGTCTGCAGTTTCCTTTGAAAGTCTTCTACTCCATGACAATTAACAAGGCTCAGGGGCAGAGTTTAAAAGTAGCTGGTGTGGAACTGAGAAGTGACTGTTTCGCACATGGTCAACTGTACGTGGCATGCTCCAGAGTCAGTTCTTCTGGTGGCTTAGTCATTCTGCAGCCTGAGAGAAAGACCAGAAATGTAGTTTACCGAGAAGTGCTTATGCGTTAAAAACACTCTCGATAGACATGGCAGTAGGCTAGGGGATCTGCCTTAAATCAAAGCTCCCCGTCGTTTATTGCACCCAATTTTCAATTTCAACGCTCCATGTTGCCGTCATTATCTTCCACTACTGGAAAAATCTACATAACTAATGTTATAACGGGATTCCAAATGTTATTGCGGGCGAAGCCGCGGGTAACAGCTAGTATTTTATATTCTTCTTAGATTTCTACTTCAAATTAATGTTTCAGAAATAACAATAGATCATTTGTGAGAAATTACAGCAATTCGAACCATTATTAGCAATGCTAGGATTGGTTCATTCAGGTGAAATGCCATATGGCATTCTTAGGCGTTTGTACTCAGTGACATTGCCCAATAGATTTTTCTTCCTATATTATTTTAGGAGAGGTTTGTCGCTGGCAGAAGCTCTTGATATTCTAAACAAACAGGATATAAATGGTGATGTTGGCATATTTTTGTTGAACCACCAGAACCAAATATTGACACAGATGAGGATTCAGGAGGTGAAGATGAAGGGGGGTAAGATACATTTAGCTTTACATACCGTAGTTCAGAACAGTGTTTCTTGGACTTATTATTATTATTCCAGTCTGGTTGACAATCTAACATCTCGGCAGTTGCCAGCTAATGCTGAAATAAGACTACCAAATGGAGAAAGACTGGGCGTCAACTACAATGACAGCAGTGACATAACACAACCCATACCGCAACCTGTTATCAGCACAATTCGTCACCCACCAACCTCTGGTCAAGGAAAAAGTGGGTAGCAGAGAGGGAAAAGGAAAAAACAACTTTGAGTCTTCGATGGGTAAAATACGCTGATTTTGACATTGAAACTCCTACATTTCCAAATCCGGATTATTCTAGGTACAAAAATATGTCAGTAGTGGACATTTTTGAACAGTTCATAGGCAGTGAAGTTGTTGAATTCTTAGCTGAGGAAACTAGGCAATATGCATTGTTCTTGAACTACCCAGATCAGAGGATCACTGCGGATGAAATCCGTTGTTTTACTGCAATATTGTTTGTTAGTGGGTGGGTAGGTTATTGGCTGAGGAATAACCTAACCACCAAGGGAAGATGATTAAGAAAAGGAGGTAGGTTTCGGACTGGAGAAAAAGGATAGAAAAATAGGAGGAGAGTCCCACAAAAGTTATAAATTTAACTTTAAATACACTTAAAGGCGGTTGCCACTGCAAATCAGCTCTCCGATACCTAAAGTGAGTAGGGACCTGGTCGAAGCTGACGGGAACCGCAGCTAAGACTTGGGCGGTTTGCCAGAGAAAGGCTTCAGTGTATTTCCTCCCAAGCATGCATAAGACTACTATGGGGAAGGGTGATGGTCTGACAAGACAAATAGTAACAGATTTGTTCTGTATTAACGATGGCATGAACTGAGGAAGAGTTAGGAAAGCCAGGATCTTGCCTAACCGTTGTATTTGCGAAATGATAAATCCAAAAACAAATATTTAATTTATTTAACAAGCCAAAAAAGTTTAATGAATTTAACAAGTATGTAATATCTTTTTGACAAATATAGATCATTTAAACTTTTTAACAAATGGGGTCGCAGACCTCCTAACATTTAGAGATTGCTCCAGGCAAATAACAATCCTTTAGGTTTCAAAACTTTATATGTACTAAAATCTTTATAAGATTTAAAAAAGACAAATGAAGTAATTAAAGTCTAAACATTAAATTGAGTACAAGAAGTGTACTTTAAGAAATTTCTGAGAGAATATTCTAGAGAGAGTGACAACTTCAAAAATAACAATAAGAAAAACATGAAGAATAAGATAGAAGTTCCTAAAACTTCTTATATTTAAGCGGAATTACTTAGGGTCATTATACAAATAAGGGTAGGTCACCTACTGTGAAACCTGAAGAGAAAATCAAAAGGAAGGTTCTCGACCTCCTATGGTTAAGTAGGAATCACAAGCCAAATGGGGCGGTTTCCATTTCGTAAGACCTAGAAATAACTCACTCAAGAGTTGAGAGAATTGTTTTCCCTGATTATAGGGAAGAAACAATGTAAGCATGAACCGTGTATAAAACACGTAGTTATACAGAGATTAATTAATGATAAACAAGCAAAAATGGAAGGGCACTTCGTTATAGTGACACCTTATAGAAAAGTTACAATTTTATTAATATGGTGTGTTAGTAGAAGGTTTAGGGAAGATCAATTGGGATTGAGGAGAAATGTTCATGGCCTTATTTAATGTAAACGGACGATCGCGACGCGGTAGAAAAGTGGAACAAGCACTAGTTATCACTATAGTCTGTTAAATAGATGAAAAGTTCACTGCAGAAACACGAAAGTTTATGAGAAAGAAAATTATTGCAATAATGAAAATAACTGTTTGCACTAGCTAGGCGAGAGTCTATTTCTTGAGAAGGTTGTGGATTACAATTAAATGCGCCATAGAACATTCCATCGGTGGAAGAAAATTCGCTATTGCAGTAATTTATAAGGAAGATTCCTAATTTTAAATATTATTCCCACAAGTGAGTGAAAAATACATGACGGCAGGACTTGTAGATAAAGTACAGGATCTGGAAGGTTCCAGAACGATCTTAATAGAAGAATGGGGTCAAAGATAATCCAGCGGAGGAACTAGCTTGGTGAATTATAGACAGCGGGTATTAGATAATATCCCACGTAGTGAGAAGATTTCCCAATTAAATAGCTTAAGAAAAGCTTCTTTCTATTAAGGTTGGCTTAGCCAGACAAAAGCTCAACATGGCAAATCCCACGAAGAATGATTTTTGCCCCAAATAAGTAATCTCACGCTGTCTATAAAATATCGTTAAAAGCATGTAGAAGTTAAAACCGATGAAGATGAAGTTAAAACTTGAAGTAGGTACTTATCTTTGTTGCATGGCGAAGGTGAAGTTCCCTTTGACGGATACTTAATGTGCCAACATGGCGTAGAACGTAGAGAGTGTCTCTTGGTTTGAGGTGACTGGCTCGAGTTGAGCCTTGACTGACCGAGTCAACTGCCGACTTAGAAGTGAGACCTGCTCAGCGAAGCGCGGAGGGTCCAAGGAAGGAAAAGAGTGGGGGTAGGAGACAAAAGGAATACATATCAGAATGGACAACTTATCAAAAATAAATGTTCTTCTTGATGAATGGTCTTCAAAGAGTTGATAGGAGGCGATACTAGCACAGCATGGTGAGTGAAAAAGTAAACGAAGTTCTCTTGCTCATGGAGATAATAGCTGGCGATGGTAACGAGATCTGGTGGCCAGATGGAAAAGGAAGTCCTCTTGCACCAGGAAGAGTTGAAGAGCTTCAGAGATTCGCTGCTAGATGACGCTAGGTGGGTCATGGAAGATATATATCTAGAACAGACTCACAAAAGATATAAGCGACATGATCATCAAAGAGAAAATAGAAGATCACTGTTGGTGTTTGATGAAGAAGAAGGAATGAACATGCAAAAGCATTAAACTTTATATTCTCTTGTACCGTGTATTCCAAGAATACACCATACTGGGAGGGTAAAACACCAACAGAGAACAAGAAAAACAAGTAAACATTTAAAGGTAATGGGGCGATCAAGGAAAGTTGTCTTGTGATCGGACCATTAGTGGTCAAGACTCTGACCACCCTGCCTCTCCCATCCCTTCCAGGATAACACTCGGTCACTCTACCCGAAATCCATACAAGGGGGGGGGGAGAAACATCCCTAACCAAGACCAAGTCCCCCACTTTAATGTCGGGACTGGAAAGAAACCACTTCTGTCTCCGTTGCAAGGAAGTTAAATATTCCAAGTTCCACCTCTTCCAAAAAGAATTACGGAGGGCTTCAAGTGTACGCCAAACGATATGCAAATTAGAATCCCTGTAAGAATTAGGAAGGGGAGGAGGGGCAGAGAGAGAAGTGCGTGTAAGGAAGTGACCAGGTGTGAGTGGAAGCAGGTCATCAGGGTCATTGGAAAGCGGAGTTAATTGACAAGAATTAACAACACCTTCAATCACAAAATAGCTAGAAGCTGCGAGAAGTATACCTCTAGTAAAGATTGCGATAAGAAGCGAAAGGAGAATTGACAAGTTTAAACAAAGCGTATAGAAACAAGTACATCTATTAAGGATAAGAATACACCAAATAAACAAAGGAACTATGCGAGTAGAAAGCAAGAACGCCATAGGTAACAACAATCTAGTAGCCATAAACAATGACCTTAAGTCATAATAAGTATCAAAGGGGTTAATCAGAAAAATACTTAAGTCAGCGAGAAACGTGACATGACAAGTATAAATACAAAAACACATCGAATGTGACGACGAGAAAAAACAAGTTTGTTCATCAATGAACAACAAGATTGCAAAATATGTAAGCAAAGTGCAATACATAAGCGCGTAAAGGATATGCAACGATGTTATGAAACAAGAATCGAAGCAGTTGTAGGATACGAGTCTGAACAAGTGGGAGGCACAGGCAAGCGCGGCCTTGACCCACATAGTACAGCGAGATAAGGAATATAAATATCTGAAAGAGTCCTTGACCGGAACAAGTTTATTTTGGTGATGAGTTGAGCAGCTTCTGAACTTACGGAAGCGACTCGCAAGACAATGGTTGGCAGTCAGCCAGAGTTGAGATAAGGGAAACTTGCTCTGACCTTTGGCAAGCATACAGGAAATAAACAGCAACTTAGCCTTACTCAAGTTTGTATACAAACAAGTTTGACAAGCAAGCAGTTCGAAATAAACAAACAACACTAGTTGAATCAGCTTTGACTTAAAGCGGAACGAGTAACACGACATGCAGTCATCCGTTGCTTGGACGTGAAAAAACAATTTAGAGACATATGAAATAAAGTAAGAAATCAATTTCGCATAATTTTGAGGATTACGAAATCCGACAATTTTCAACAGAAAAAAGCTTGATTCTTCCGAAATAGGAAGAGAAGCTGGGACATTGAGAAGGAGTGTATGCGTAAGAATAGTTATTCTAGATGCTAGAGAATTCAGATTTTCAAGCGGTTTCAAAAGCGGCTTCCAATTGTGAGGAAGGAGGAAGGAGGAAGGAGCCGGCCGTGGCCGTCCTTCTAAATAGCTAAAGAAGTGAAACATAGCTTACAGTGAAGTGATGGAGACTGATAGCCATGGTTTTACACAAGGGGAAGATAGTTTTCAATAGAGAGTTTAAGCAATTACCTGCTATAGAAAATGGCATGAGAAGGTAAACGAAATAACACAAGGCGAGGCGAACTTGAATTGCCATCTTGTGCGGAAAGAAGGCAAAATCATTTAAATAACTTACAAAGGTGGCGTAGTTGTTTACGATAAGACATCGTTTCGGCAAGTGTTTTTCAAAAGTATCGAGATCAGAAACATGAGCGTTCTCTTTTTCAGAAAGGGGATTTATATCAGCAGTAACAAAATGACATTGCGATTTGGTTTGAAGACTGGGTTGTTGGATTTCACCAGTAATAACCCAACCAAAATCGGTGTCTCTAGCGACCACGGTTGAGGATAACTTGCGAACCTGTTTCCGAAGGCAATTCCAAAAAACATTGGCACTGAAAAGTACATCAATGGGACCTTGAGCATTAAACTGAGGATCAGCTAACCTTAAGTGTGAAGGAATCTTTAAACCGGAAGTATTAATAGAGCTGCTAGGAGTGTCCTTGCCAATACTGGTAAGAATGAGACAGTTTAAGTTAAGATTGGTGTTTCTTTGGCAAACGTCTCTGATTGTCAATTTTGAAGACTGCAAGACTTGAGTTTTCAAATTGTCAATGCCGGATACATTGATGGAAATAGGCGATGAAGAAAGACCTAGTTTTTTAATTAACGATTGCGAAACAAAGTTGTGCGTTGAAGCGGAATCGAGAAGACCGCGGGTTCGAACCCAATTTCCAAATTTATCTTGGATTTCGAATTGTACAGTGGACAAAAGGGCTTGCGCACTGTGATAAGTTTCGGCGTTAGAAATGCAGGAAGAAGCAATAGTTTGTTCGGAGCTGTTCTGCATGGAGTTTGAAGAAGCGGGTACTGATGACCTCGATTTATCATGAACGTGCAATAAAGAATGGTGCGGTTTTTTTTACAATGGAAACAGAGATTGGAAGACGTCCAGTTTGAAGAAGAATGCTTAGGTGACAAGCAGTTGAAGCAATGTTTGCTATTGAAGACAAACTTCCCTCGATCTTCGACAGACAATTCTTTAAAAGATTTACACAAATACAAAATGTGCAACTTTTTGCAGAGCATGCATTTTAAAGATTTGTTGAGCGGCCTGATATGTTCTCTTGGATGGTTGAAAGAAGCGGAACGAGCTTGCTTGTTCTCGACAGATGGGGCCTGATGACCATTTGAAAAAGCAAGGTTTTTCTCAAAAATGTGACACTGATGATTCGTTTCGACATTTTCGCACTGAAATGAGAGTGCTGTAAGGACTTGGCATCGGCTGTTGAGAAACGAGATGAGGTGTTCGAACGAGTATTCCTCCTTGCGAGCGAGTTCGATCTCCCAAGCCTTTAAAGTCGAAAAATCGAATCTGGACGTAGCTAGATGAATGAGTAGGGTGTCCCATGTTTGGACGGGCTGCTTAAGTTGATATAATGCTCTAACATTTAACTGCATAGAGTCTAACAGGTCTCTTAAAGAGGTGACGTCATTAGGTTTGACGGCTGGCAGGTTGAACAGGCAGCGGATATGACGAGCTACACACAAACGTAAATTGCCATATCTCTCTTTAAGGAGATTAAAGGCGATGTGGTAGTTATCTGCCCTTAAAGGCAGTGACTGAACCCAGGCCAAGTCCTCGCCTTCCAAAGACGTACGTAAGAAGTAGAATTTATGAATGTCGGGAATTTCCTTATTGTCATGAACGAGTGAGCAGTCAAGTTCATAAAAAGAATACCATTCACCTTCCTGGCCTGAGAAGTGAGGTAGGCTTATCTTAGGAATAACGGTTTCGGTTTATTCTTGTGAACTGAAGTGGGTGCGAACTGGGCCGGATTAATGACCCTAGTGTCCGGTTCTGGGATACTGCGGATCAGTTGGTGGGCCTTGGCAATCCCTTCAAAGTACAAGGGTTCGACCTCGTCCCGATCCGATTGAAGTTCTGGGCAAGCGGATTCAATCTCGGTTTGAGTTTGATCGTAATAATCATAGGACCGTTCGTACAACTTAAGGCGTTGTGTTAAGATGTCTAAATCACACTCGGCGGGATTTAATTTGTTGATGAAATTTCTGAATCTGGTGAGTTGCCCTTTATAGGAAGAACGTCTAGCAATGAGAGTTTCATCTTTTTCAGTAGGAGCCATGACAAAGAAAATAGATTGAAATATAACTCACGAAACTGTGGAACCCTGGAGATGCTGTCAAGTTGGCAGTAGCGAATAAGTAGAAAGAACGGGACACACCACGGGAGACAGGAGCGGCCTCTTTCCACTTCACAGGCTTTGTATGATGCGGTTATAGCTGAAAGATTCAAAGCAGATATTAATAATTTGCAAGGTATTGTCAAATGACACTTGACAAAGCATAGAAATAGCAAATGGACTCTCCCGGGTTTCTGGTACCAAATTTTTGGGTAGATTATTGGCAGAGGAATAACCTAACCACCAAGGGAAGATGATTAAGAAAAGGAGGTAGGTTTCGGACTGGAGAAAAAGGATAGAAAAATAGGAGGAGAGTCCCACAAAAGTTATAAATTTAACTTTAAATACACTTAAATGCGGTTGCCACTGCAAATCAGCTCTCCGATACCTAAAGTGAGTAGGGAACTGGTCGTAGCTGACGGGAACCGCAGCTAAGACTTGGGCGGTTTGCCAGAGAAAGGCTTCAGTGTATTTCCTCCCAAGCATGCAT
This sequence comes from Meconema thalassinum, assembly GCA_946902985.2. NCBI lineage: Eukaryota > Metazoa > Arthropoda > Insecta > Orthoptera > Tettigoniidae > Meconema > Meconema thalassinum. The sequence continues at coordinate 185,339,933 of OX336388.2, read as the reverse complement.
AAGACTACTATGGGGAAGGGTGATGGTCTGATAAGACAAATAGTAACAGATTTGTTCTGTATTAACGATGACATGAACTGAGGAAGAGTTAGGAAAGCCAGGATCTTGCCTAACCGTTGTATTTGCGAAATGATAAATCCAAAAAAAAATTTCAATTTATTTAACAAGCCAAAGAAGTTTAATGAATTTAACAAGTATGTAATATCTTTTGGACAAATATAGATCATTTAAACTTTTTAACAAATGGGGTCGCAGACCTCCTAACATTTAGAGATTGCTCCAGGCAAATAACAATCCTTTAGGTTTCAAACCTTTATATGTACTAAAATCATTATAAGATTTAAAAAAGACAAATGAAGTAATTAAAGTTTAAACATTAAATTGAGTACAAGAAGTGTACTTTAAAAAATTTCTGAGAGAATATTCTAGAGAGAGTGACAACTTCAAAAATAACAATAAGAAAAACATGAAGAATAAGATAGAAGTTCCTAAAACTTCTTATATTTAAGCGGAATTACTTTGGGTCATTATACAAATAAGGGCAGGTCACCTACTGTGAAACCTGAAGAGAAAATCAAAAGGAAGGTTCCCGACCTCCTATGGTTAAGTAGGAATCACAAGCCAAATGGGGCGGTTTCCATTTCGTGAGACCTAGAAATAACTCACTCAAGAGTTGAGAGAATTGTTTTCCCTGATTATAGGGAAGAAACAATGTAAGCATGAACCGTGTATAAAACACGTAGTTATACAGAGATTAATTAATGATAAACAAGCAAAAATGGAAGGGCACTTCGTTATAGTGACACCTTATAGAAAAGTTACAATTTTATTAATATGGTGTGTTAGTAGAAGGTTTAGGGAAGATCAATTGGGATTGAGGAGAAATGTTCATGGCCTTATTTATGTAAACGGACGATCGCGACGCGGTAGAAAAGTGGAACAAGCACTATACTCTGTGAGCTGCCTGAATAGGATTGACAGTTCTCACCTCGCCATGTGGTCAGTGAACAAGGTTGCCAAACATTTAGAATAACGAGGATCACACTGTACACGCCAGAGATACAGCTGACCAGGCACTGACGCACGTGGGCTGTAATATTGCAACGCAGAGTATTATGACATCAACTATGCGAACATGGATTGGTCAAGATGCAGAGGGGTGATGACTGACGAGGCACTTCCGGCGAAATGACAATCCTATTCAGGCAGCTCACAGAGTATAGTTATCACTATAGTCTGTTAAATAGATGAAAAGTTCACTGTAGAAACACGAAAGTTTATGAGAAAGAAAATTATTGCAATAATGAAAATAACTGGTTGCACTAGGTAGGCGAGAGTCTATTTCTTGAGAAGGTTGTGGATTACAATTAAATGCACCATAGAACATTCCATCGGTGGAAGAAAATTCGCTATTGCAGTAATTTATAAGGAAGATTCCTCATTTTAAATAATATTCCCACAAGTGAGTGAAAAATACATGACGGCAGGACTTGTAGATAAAGTACAGGATCTGGAAGGTTCCAGAACGATCTTAATAGAAGAATGGGGTCAAAGATAATCCAGCGGAGGAACTAGCTTGGTGAATTATAGACAGCGGGTATTAGATAATATCCCACGTAGTGAGAAGATTTCCCAATTAAATAGCTTAAGGAAAGCTACTTTCTATTAAGGTTGGCTTAGCCAGACAAAAGCTCAACATGGCAAATCCCACGAAGAATGATTTTTGCCCCAAATAAGTAATCTCACGCTGTCTATAAAATATCGTTAAAAGCATGTGGAAGTTAAAACCGATGAAGATGAAGTTAAAACTTGAAGTAGGTACTTATCTTTGTTGCATGGCGAAGGTGAAGTTCCCTTTAACGGATACTTAATGTGCCAACATGGCGTAGAACGTAGAGAGTGTCTCTTGGTTTGAGGAGACTGGCTCGAGTTGAGCCTTGACTGACCGAGTCAACTGCCGACTTAGAAGTGAGACCTGCTCAGCGAAGCGCGGAGGGTCCAAGGAAGGGAAAGAGTGGGGGTAGGAGACAAAAGGAATACATATCAGAATAGACAACTTATCAAAAATAAATGTTCTTCTTGATGAATGGTCTTCAAAGAGTTGATAGGAGGCGATACTAGCACAGCATGGTGAGTGAAAAAGTAAACGAAGTTCTCTTGCTCATGGAGATAATAGCTGGCGATGGTAACGAGATCTGGTGGCCAGATGGAAAAGGAAGTCCTCTTGCACCAGGAAGAGTTGAAGAGCTTCAGAGATTCGCTGCTAGATGACGCTAGGTGGGTCATGGAAGATATATATCTAGAACAGACTCACAAAAGATATAAGCGACATGAACATCAAAGAGAAAATAGAAGATCACTGTTGGTGTTTGATGAAGAAGAAGGAATGAACATGCAAAAGCATTAAACTTTACATTCTCTTGTACCGTGTTTTCCAAGAATACACCATACTGGGAGGGGAAAACACCAACAGAGAACAAGAAAAACAAGTAAACATTTGAAGGTAATGGGGCGATCAAGGAAAGTTGTCTTGTGATCGGACCATTAGTGGTCAAGACTCGGACCACCCTGACTCTCCCATCTCTTCCAGGATAACACTCGGTCACTCTACCCGAAATCCATACAAGGGGGGGGGGGGAGAAACATCCCTAACCAAGACCAAGTCCCCCACTTTAATGTCGGGACTGGAAAGAAACCACTTCTGTCTCCGTTGCAAGGAAGTTAAATATTCCAAGTTCCACCTCTTCCAAAAAGAATTACGGAAGGCTTCAAGTTTACGCCAAACGATAGGCAAATTAGAATCCCTGTAAGAATTAGGAAGGGGAGGAGGGGCAGAGAGAGAAGTGCGTGTAAGGAAGTGACCAGGTGTGAGTGGAAGCAGGTCATCAGGGTCATTGGAAAGCGGAGTTAATGGACAAGAATTAACAACACCTTCAATCACAAAATAGCTAGAAGCTGCGAGAAGTATACCTCTAGTAAAGATTGCGATAAGATGCGAAAGGAGAATTGACAAGTTTAAACAAAGCGTATAGAAACAAGTACATCTATTAAGGATAAGAATACACCAAATAAACAAAGGAACTATGCGAGTAGAAAGCAAGAACGCCATAGGTAACAACAATCTAGTAGCCATAAACAATGACCTTAAGTCATAATAAGTATCAAAGGGGTTAATCAGAAATATACTTAAGTCAGCGAGAAACGTGACATGACAAGTATAAATACAAAAACACATCGAATGTGACGACGAGAAAAAACAAGTTTGTTCATCAATGAACAACAAGATTTCAAAATATGTAAGCAAAGTGCTATACATAAGCGCGTAAAGGATATGCAACGATGTTATGAAACAAGAATCGAAGCAGTTGTAGGATACGAGTCTGAACAAGTGGGAGGCACAGGCAAGCGCGGCCTTGACCCACATAGTACAGCGAGATAAGGAATATAAATATCTGAAAGAGTCCTTGACCGGAACAAGTTTATTTTGGTGATGAGTTGAGCAGCTTCTGAACTTACGGAAGCCACTCGCAAGACAATGGTTGGCAGTCAGCCAGAGTTGAGATAAGGGAAACTTGCTCTGACCTTTGGCAAGCATACAGGAAATAAACAGCAACTTAGCCTTACTCAAGTTTGTATACAAACAAGTTTGACAAACAAGCAGTTCGAAATAAACAAACAACACTAGTTGAATCAGCTTTGACTTAAAGCGGAACGAGTAACACGACATGCAGTCATCCGTTGCTTGGACGTGAAAAAACAATTTAGAGACATATGAGATAAAGTAAGAAATCAATTTCGCATAATTTTGAGGATTACGAAATCCGACAATTTTCAACAGAAAAAGCTTGATTCTTCCGAAATAGGAAGAGAAGCTGGGACATTGAGAAGGAGTTTATGCGTAAGAATAGTTATTCTAGATGCTAGAGAATTCAGATTTTCAAGCGGTTTCAAAAGCGGCTTCCAATTGTGAGGAAGGAGGAAGGAGCCGGCCGTGGCCGTCCTTCTAAATAGCGAAAGAAGTGAAACATAGCTTACAGTGAAGTGATGGAGACTGATAGCCATGGTTTTACACAAGGGGAAGATAGTTTTCAATAGAGAGTTTAAGCAATTACCTGCTAAAGAAAATGGCATGAGAAGGTAAACGAAATAACACAAGGCGAGGTGAACTTGAATTGCCATCTTGTGCGGAAAGAAGGCAAAATCATTTAAACAACTTACAAAGGTGGCGTAGTTGTTTACGATAAGACATCGTTTCGGCAAGTGTTTTTCAAAAGTATCGAGATCAGAAACATGAGCGTTCTCTTTTTCAGAAAGGGGATTTATATCAGCAGTAACAAAATGACATTGCGATTTGGTTTGAAGACTGGGTTGTTGGATTTCACCAGTAATAACCCAACCAAAATCGGTGTCTCGAGCGACCACGGTTGAGGATAACTTGCGAACCTGTTTCCGAAGGCAATTCCAAAAAACATTGGCACTGAAAAGTACATCAATGGGACCTTGAGCATTAAACTGAGGATCAGCTAACCTTAAGTGTGAAGGAATCTTTAAACCGGAAGTATTAATAGAGCTGCTAGGAGTGTCCTTGCCAATACTGGTAAGAATGAGACAGTTTAATTTAAGATTGGTGTTTCTTTGGCAAACGTCTCTGATTGTCAATTTTGAAGACTGCAAGACTTGAGTTTTCAAATTGTCAATGCCGGATACATTGATGGAAATAGGCGATGAAGAAAGACCTAGTTTTTTAATTAACGATTGCGAAACAAAGTTGTGCGTTGAAGCGGAATCGAGAAGACCGCGGGTTCGAACCCAATTTCCAAATTTATCTTGGATTTCGAATTGTACAGTGGACAAAAGGGCTTGCGCACTGTGATAAGTTTCGGCGTTAGAAATGCAGGAAGAAGCAATAGTTTGTTCGGAGCTGTTCTGCATGGAGTTTGAAGAAGCGGGTACTGATGACCTCGATTTATCATGAACGTGCAATAAAGAATGGTGCGGTTTTTTACAATGGAAACAGAGATTGGAAGACGTGCAGTTTGAAGAAGAATGCTTAGGTGACAAGCAGTTGAAGCAATGTTTGCTATTGAAGACAAACTTCCTTCGATCTTCGACAGACAATTCTTTAAAAGATTTGCACAAATACAAAATGTGCAACTTTTTGCAGAGCATGCATTTTAAAGATTTGTTGAGCGGCCTGATATGTTCTCTTGGATGGTTGAAAGAAGCGGAACGAGCTTGCTTGTTCTCGACAGATGGGGGCTGATGACCATTTGAAAAAGCAAGGTTTTTCTCAAAAATGTGACACTGATGATTCGTTTCGACATTTTCGCACTGAAATGAGAGTGCTGTAAGGACTTGGCATCGGCTGTTGAGAAACGAGATGAGGTGTTCGAACGAGTATTCCTCCTTGCGAGCGAGTTCGATCTCCCAAGCCTTTAAAGTCGAAAAATCGAATCTGGATGTAGCTAGATGAATGAGTATGGTGTCCCATGTTTGGACGGGCTGCTTAAGTTGATATAATGCTCTAACATTTAACTGCATAGAGTCTAACAGGTCTCTTAAAGAGGTGACGTCATTAGGTTTGACGGCTGGTAGGTTGAACAGGCAGCGGATATGACGAGCTACACACAAACGTAAATTGCCATATCTCTCTTTAAGAAGATTAAAGGCGATGTGGTAATTATCTGCGCTTAAAGGCAGTGACTGAACCAAGGCCAAGGCCTCACCTTCCAAAGACGTACGTAAGAAGTAGAATTTATGAATGTCGGGAATTTCCTTATTGTCATGAACGAGTGAGCAGTAAAGTTCATAAAAAGAATACCATTCACCTTCCTGGCCTGAGAAGTGAGGTAGGCTTATCTTAGGAATAACGGTTTCGGTTTGTTCTTGTGAACTGAAGCGGGTGCGAACTGGGCCGGATTAATGACCCTAGTGTCCGGTTCTGGGATACTGCGGATCAGTTGGTGGGCCTTGGCAATCCCTTCAAAGTACAAGGGTTCGACCTCGTCCCGATCCGATTGAAGTTCTGGGCAAGCGGATTCAATCTCGGTTTGAGTTTGATCGTAATAATCATAGGACCGTTCGTACAACTTAAGGCGTTGTGTTAAGATGTCTAAATCACACTCGGCGGGATTTAATTTGTTGATGACATTTCTGAATCTGGTGAGTTGCCCTTTATAGGAAGAACGTCTAGCAATGAGAGTTTCATCTTTTTCAGTAGGAGCCATGACAAAGAAAATAGATTGAAATATAACTCACGAAACTGTGGAACCCTGGAGATGCTGTCAAGTTGGCAGTAGCGAATAAGTAGAAAGAACGGGACACACCACGGGAGACAGGAGCGGCCTCTTTCCACTTCACAGGCTTTGTATGATGTGGTTATAGCTGAAAGATTCAAAGCAGATATTAATAATTTGCAAGGTATTGTCAAATGACACTTGACAAAGCATAGAAATAGCAAATGGACTCTCCCGGGTTTCTGGTACCAAATTTTTGGGTAGATTATTGGCAGAGGAATAACCTAACCACCAAGGGAAGATGATTAAGAAAAGGAGGTAGGTTTCGGACTGGAGAAAAAGGATAGAAAAATAGGAGGAGAGTCCCACAAAAGTTATAAATTTAACTTTAAATACACTTAAAGGCGGTTGCCACTGCAAATCAGCTCTCCGATACCTAAAGTGAGTAGGGACCTGATCGAAGCTGACGGGAACCGCAGCTAAGACTTGGGCGGTTTGCCAGAGAAAGGCTTCAGTGTATTTCCTCCCAAGCATGCATAAGACTACTATGGGGAAGGGTGATGGTCTGACAAGACAAATAGTAACAGATTTGTTCTGTATTAACGATGGCATGAACTGAGGAAGAGTTAGGAAAGCCAGGATCTTGCCTAACCGTTGTATTTGCGAAATGATAAATCCAAAAACAAATATTCAATTTATTTAACAAGCCAAAGAAGTTTAATGAATTTAACAAGTATGTTATATCTTTTTGACAAATATAGATCATTTAAACTTTTTAACGAATGGGGTCGCAGACCTCCTAACATTTAGAGATTGCTCCAGGCAAATAACAATCCTTTAGGTTTCAAACCTTTATATGTACTAAAATCATTATAAGATTTAAAAAAGACAAATGAAGTAATTAAAGTTTAAACATTAAATTGAGTACAAGAAGTGTACTTTAAGAAATTTCTGAGAGAATATTCTAGAGAGAGTGACAACTTCAAAAATAACAATAAGAAAAACATGAAGAATAAGATAGAAGTTCCTAAAACTTCTTATATTTAAGCGGAATTACTTAGGGTCATTATACAAATAAGGGCAGGTCACCTACTGTGAAACCTGAAGAGAAAATCAAAAGGAAGGTTCTCGACCTCCTATGGTTAAGTAGGGATCACAAGCCAAATGGGGCGGTTTCCATTTCGTGAGACCTAGAAATAACTCACTCAAGAGTTGAGAGAATTGTTTTCCCTGATTATAGGGAAGAAACAATGTAAGCATGAACCGTGTATAAAACACGTAGTTATACAGAGATTAATTAATGATAAACAGGCAAAAATGGAAGGGCACTTCGTTATAGTGACACCTTATAGAAAAGTTACAATTTTATTAATATGGTGTGTTAGTAGAAGGTTTAGGGAAGATCAATTGGGATTGAGGAGAAATGTTCATGGCCTTATTTATGTAAACGGACGATCGCGACGCGGTAGAAAAGTGGAACAAGCACTATACTCTGTGAGCTGCCTGAATAGGATTGACAGTTCTCACCTCGCCATGTGGTCAGTGAACAAGGTTTCCAAACAGTTAGAATAACGAGGATCACACTGTACACGCCAGAGATACAGCTGACCAGGCATTGACGCACGTGGGCTGTAATATTGCAACGCAGAGTATTATGACATCAACTATGCGAACATGGATTGGTCAAGATGCAGAGGGGTGATGACTGACGAGGCACTTCCGGCGAAATGACAATCCTATTCAGGCAGCTCACAGAGTATAGTTATCACTATAGTCTGTTAAATAGATGAAAAGTTCACTGTAGAAACACGAAAGTTTATGAGAAAGAAAATTATTGCAATAATGAAAATAACTGGTTGCACTAGGTAGGCGAGAGTCTATTTCTTGAGAAGTTTGTGGATTACAATTAAATGCACCATAGAACATTCCATCGGTGGAAGAAAATTCGCTATTGCAGTAATTTATAAGGAAGATTCCTCATTTTAAATAGTATTCCCACAAGTGAGTGAAAAATACATGACGGCAGGACTTGTAGATAAAGTACAGGATCTGGAAGGTTCCAGAACGATCTTAATAGAAGAATGGGGTCAAAGATAATCCAGCGGAGGAACTAGCTTGGTGAATTATAGACAGCGGGTATTAGATAATATCCCACGTAGTGAGAAGATTTCCCAATTAAATAGCTTAAGAAAAGCTACTTTCTATTAAGGTTGGCTTAGCCAGACAAAAGCTCAACATGGCAAATCCCACGAAGAATGATTTTTGCCCCAAATAAGTAATCTCACGCTGTCTATAAAATATCGTTAAAAGCATGTGGAAGTTAAAACCGATGAAGATGAAGTTAAAACTTGAAGTAGGTACTTATCTTTGTTGCATGGCGAAGGTGAAGTTCCCTTTGACGGATACTTAATGTGCCAACATGGCGTAGAACGTAGAGAGTGTCTCTTGGTTTGAGGAGACTGGCTCGAGTTGAGCCTTGACTGACCGAGTCAACTGCCGACTTAGAAGTGAGACCTGCTCAGCGAAGCGCGGAGGGTCCAAGGAAGGGAAAGAGTGGGGGTAGGAGACAAAAGGAATACATATCAGAATAGACAACTTATCAAAAATAAATGTTCTTCTTGATGAATGGTCTTCAAAGAGTTGATAGGAGGCGATACTAGCACAGCATGGTGAGTGAAAAAGTAAACGAAGTTCTCTTGCTCATGGAGATAATAGCTGGCGATGGTAACGAGATCTGGTGGCCAGATGGAAAAGGAAGTCCTCTTGCACCAGGAAGAGTTGAAGAGCTTCAGAGATTCGCTGCTAGATGACGCTAGGTGGGTCATGGAAGATATATATCTAGAACAGACTCACAAAAGATATAAGCGACATGAACATCAAAGAGAAAATAGAAGATCACTGTTGGTGTTTGATGAAGAAGAAGGAATGAACATGCAAAAGCATTAAACTTTACATTCTCTTGTACCGTGTGTTCCAAGAATACACCATACTGGGAGGGGCAAACACCAACAGAGAACAAGAAAAACAAGTAAACATTTGAAGGTAATGGGGCGATCAAGGAAAGTTGTCTTGTGATCGGACCATTAGTGGTCAAGACTCTGACCACCCTGACTCTCCCATCTCTTCCAGGATAACACTCGGTCACTCTACCCGAAATCCATACAAGGGGGGGGGGGAGAAACATCCCTAACCAAGACCAAGTCCCCCACTTTAATGTCGGGACTGGAAAGAAACCACTTCTGTCTCCGTTGCAAGGAAGTTAAATATTCCAAGTTCCACCTCTTCCAAAAAGAATTACGGAAGGCTTCAAGTTTACGCCAAACGATAGGCAAATTAGAATCCCTGTAAGAATTAGGAAGGGGAGGAGGGGCAGAGAGAGAAGTGCGTGTAAGGAAGTGACCAGGTGTGAGTGGAAGCAGGTCATCAGGGTCATTGGAAAGCGGAGTTAATGGACAAGAATTAACAACACCTTCAATCACAAAATAGTGTTTTATATCCCTTATTTGGGGGTGGATCTAAAAGGAAGAGTTATTGTACTAATTTGTAAGGTTGTGCCTAAAAAAGGGTAGCTTCCCTTGTCAGGGTAAGCTGACCAGTGTAGAGTGTTGTGGTGTGCTAGGAACTAGGGGGCGTTCCTATAAAGGCTGTAATTTAGGGGATGTAGTTTTAGTACGCGGGTCAACGTGCTGGTTGTCTAGCCGGCTGCTTATTATATAATCACTTTACTCGCGTCAGCGGTGTGGCACGCGCTCCTCTTAGTAGCCTGGCCGCCACGAGAAATACGATGATGTCTGAGTTAGCGCTATTAAGCTACCGTATGTCACGTCTGACTGTGACGGGAATAAGGAAGGGCGTTGGGATGTAAAGAGGCGTATAAACAGTAATGCTAGTGTAGAGTGTGGACCAAGTGTTTATTGGTCTGTAATTCTGAGTATGAGTCCCTTGTAGGGAATGTAGTTTATGTTCACAATGTAAAGTACAAGTTGTGGGTTAGAGGTTACAAGAGTAGGAACTCTGAACACGACTGACTTACCTCTGGTGACACCGGCGTAGCCTTCGGCCGTATCGTTGAAGCACTGATAATGGAGAGATCCTTTGACCTCATTAAGACGCCTTCTTATACCTTTTGGCGCCCTGCTGTCAGCATTGTGATGGCATGCTGCCCCAGTTAATAATATGTTGCTGTGTGTAATGATTGTGCAAGGATTGAGCTGCTTTATGGAGTGGCAAGCTGTCCTTACAGTATTGATGGATGTTGTCCCGGCTTTCCAAGGGTTGCCATTTAGGGGATTTAGCCAGATGCCGGGGGGATGGTCTCCAAGGGGTGCATACCCCTGGGAGGCTGTACAAGCGTCTTCCTTCATTTGTTCGCGTCCTCGGGAACGGAACTGGAGGTTGGGATGTTGACGTAGTGGTCCTTGAAACCCCCTCGTATCTCCTGGTGGTGTCGTATCGAAGTGTGGGTGTGAGGTCAGCCCGTGTTCAGAGGGGAGGGTTATGGGATGTACAGATATATGTATACACTGATATTGGCATTGTGAAAATGGAAATTAACAAAACAAAACAAAATGACATTGCGAAAAATTTGACATCGAGAAAAATTGACATTGGGAAAAAAAATTGACATTTGAGAAAAATTTGACATCACAAGAAATTTGACATGTAAAAAAAAATTGCCCTTGCTATTGCTGGCATATTGCTAGCTTCAAAAAAAACATGTTTTTTTATGGTGATTCGTTACATAGTTGTGCAGGGAGGAAAAACCCAGCTAGACGCGGAATTGTGTCGTCTGGCTTTACCTTGGGGAAAAAATGCTCCCTGCAAATAGAAAGATAGGAGAGAATAGAAAAAAATGGGTGTTCCAGGGTATAATTTAGGGGATATAATCAAAGTGTTTATTTGTGTGGGAAAAAAACGGAACACCCTGACAAATGGGGAAGTTAGAAGAAGGAAAAATGAAAGAAAACAAATCATAAACATTATGTACATTGGTGGTCTTGATAATGGTAACAGATATGACCCGATAATAATAATAATAGTAATCCTTACATTTGTAAAATCCCTGACAAGTTATAATTGAACATAGTGAACATGTAATGAAGATGAACATAAAAAAAATAATGGTTGCCATGTGGGTACCCTGTACATATAAGTAATCTTGCCACTCTTGTGGACCCTTGCAATTGTATGACATGGCGAGAAAATACAAAATAATTTACACTTTATAATTATCCTTATCATATATATATATATAAACCTTATAGAGGTCTGTTACCTGGCCAGTTACTGCATACCTCTTATACTTGGCGCGCACCGTACTATTATGCCTCGCCGACCGTTCTCTAATCGGCCGTTCCTGGTGAGGTTTAGTGGCTAGTCCACTATCCTCTCCCTGTACCTATCACATAACCTCGTGGTTTTCCGTCGTGGGTCGGAATCCCACCTTAGGGTCGAAGGTCCGGCACTTACAAACTCTGTGTCGCCCTTTGAGCCTGAAGTAACGCTTCATTTGCGTATTCTTAAATGTTTTTGCGTTCAGCGATGGTCATCATCCCACGTATGCTGTCCACCGCTGACCGCTGGCGTTGTCACCTTTAAGGGTGCAACTAAAACTGATAAGGAGTGTAATTGTGTGTGACATATATGTGTATTTTGGTAATATATCTACCACAGACATATTCACGTTCTTGGTTACCTGTAATTCAAAACAAAAAAAACAAAAAATGCATCCATATAAAGATGTTTATTTCTTCGTATCTCCGTGGTCTTCCTGTGTGGGTAAAAGTGGGTTAATTATGAATATTACAGTGCAATACATTATGATTCATTACCGGTATATATATGACCTTCTTCGGTAGCGCTTAGTTTGGAAACTAAGTGTAGCGCCACCGAAGTCTAACTTAACCTAGGTTAGCCTATTTTAACCTAGTTTATCCTAAGTATGGTCGGGCTTACCTCGGTAACGGATTTTTAGTCACCGAGTGCCGAGATATTCTATTGTGATCTATATATATATAAAAAAAAATTTGCCCTGAATGTAGGCTTATGCTATCTTAATTATGGTCTAATAATAAAAAAAAATGTTATTTCTAAACCGAAAGGGTTGCCTTAATCTATTGCCGAAATGTGCTGCGCCATACCTGGCAACAGCGGTGAATAAATTTGCTTAATCCTAGGTTGCGTGTCAAATGCAACCGTCTTATAGCTAAATTTGGCCTAGAACGATCGCCTGGGGCAATTTACTTCCCCAGGGCACCACCCGCACGAGTCCTAGAAACACCGGTTGTCTCTAGGATCGCTGGATTCCGTTCCCTTAATTCTAGGTGTCGACGTCTATTACTAGTACTAATCTAATCACAGGCGGCTTACGGTGCCACTAAGCAAACCGTTTCGCCTGCTGTACCTTCCATTTCTTGGATCGTTTCCATTGCGTGTGTAGTCGTAGGTGGGCCGCCCACATAACCCTTATGAGGCGCTCGCAATGCCCCTCTCTTAATGCCCTCTGGCTGCCCGATGCGTCGCCATTTATGTGGGCATTGGACATTGTGGTCCAATGGCATAATATTTTCTTCGCCTTTGTCGGCAATCGTGGTTTGCTTTTCGCAATAATCTTCGCCTGTATCGGCCGCAGTAGTATGCTTGTCGCATTAATCTTCGCCTGTATCGGCAATCGTGGTATGCTTTGCGCATTAGTATTCTTCTCCAACGCACAGGAGTTTTGCTTCCCGCTATGGAAGCCGTGCCTACTTAAATTTAAACTTAACTAGAAGTCTAGTCATAATGGGGTCGTCTCTAGGGATAGTTCCCGAGGCCGGCGCTGAGTGAGCTATTTCTCCCGCCATCCTCAGAAAGTCTCCCTGCAGGTCTTGGCTTCGACGACCGTGGCACAAAGTGGGTGTAGCATCCCTTCCTCCCAGGGGCGGGTTATGCGCACCTAGGATTCCAGAGCTTGCCCGGCCAGGCCGCGAATGCTTTGACCTTACGTGGTTCGTCTGTTTGGTCTAGCCGTCAATTAAGTGAGGTCGCTGCGTTGTCGAGCCAACTGGGGTAAGGGTCCACATCGCCTTTCCCAGCTCTCAAAGTGTGGTTCTCCCGACCTTCGGCTTACACCGTTGTCATCCATCAGATCGTATCAGATTCCTTTGTATAAAAAAAAATGTAGCGTAACCTGTGTAAATGGTTTAATCTCTGTGTAAAATGTAAAATATTTCCAGTGTTGCGGGGTTGTAGATCTTCTAAGTACATAGGCTACTTCTGGTCTACCATCGCTACGTCAGCTTTCCAGCAATAATGCTTTCTTTACCTTAATGGAGGTGTTAGTAGGGTCTGTAATGTCAGGTACCCTGTTATTAGGATCTGGGGGTAGTTATTTGTTGAGAGGGCTTAAAGTATGGTAGGAAGGGGTTGCGCACCTTTGGGTTCCACGTTAGTGGTGGCCTGGAACCGCTGATGCCGCTGGGATGTTCCTATAGTGAGTGGAGTGGGGAGGTAATTCCGGGGATTGCAAAGATACGAAAATTTCATGCAGGTTTGATATCAAAATCCCTGGTAAATGGATGGGATACTCATGCATGTGTCTGGATATGAAGTGTCTGCCTTCATGTACGGATAGGTGTATGGTGGGACATAATACCAATATATTCCTGTCATGCGGGAGTGTTTAAGTACTAAAGAATGGTTAATATATATCTATGGCCTCCTCTCTCATTTGGAGAGGCGCATTATGCTTATTTAATGTTTGCTGACCCGCCCCTAATACTCAGGCGGTAGCATCGTGGCGCAAGGCGTAGCATGCCTGCTCTTTAGACGCATGAAGTCCATCAACCCCTTGTGTGTACTTTGTAATGTAGTGTAGCTGTTTTTGGTCGTGTACATGTGTCTGCGTTGTTTATGTTGGGCGTGAGAAGGTTATGGGAAGGGAGTAAGGTGGTACGCTGGTAGCCTGTTCTCCTGTCATCCTCCCTTGGTCCATGTTGGCTTTCTATCCGCCCCTTGGGATAGTAAAGTGTCACGACCTAATCTGGTCTGCCCTTCGTAGTGTGAATGTGGCCAGTGGTCGTAGTACAATAGGCCATGTCCTAGTCGCCTGGAATGATTTATTTCGGGAATAGAATCGCGAAAAGAAGTTATTAAGGGGAGGTCCTGTTTCCTCAAAGTCCCTATGTTCGCTCCTAATTGGTGAGCGCGTGTGTGTGTGTGTGTGACTATGTTCCGCTACACCACGCGGACGATTGGTCTGTTATAAGGCTAAGTCCTACTGTGTATATTGTGTATGGGCGGGAAGCGCCCGTGGCCTGTCAACGTCTTTGCGAGCGTGCTACTATGGGCCCGAGATAAGTTTTGGTCTGTGACGTCTTGTCCATTGCCAAATGCTTTTGCAGTGTGGAAAAAAATGTATGGTGTTATAATTGTTATGTGTTTGTAATTTCACGGTCACTGGTGCTACGCAATAGCGTCTAGTCATCGCAGTATTGCAGTGTAAATAGTTTGCAAGTCAGCAGTGGGCATGTGTAATGTCAGGCTGGGACGTTATTGTTTGTCATCCGCTGGTATGTGCTTTTCTGCACGTGTGCAAGTGTGGTCGTTGTTTTTAGATTCCTAGCGGCCTAATGTAGCAATTCGTCCTAGTTAGGTAATGACGTTGTGTGGCCATTGTTCCCTAAGACTTGTGTCTTGCGAAATTTTCCTACCTGCGTCTGGGAAATGTATTCGCTATGTCTGGTGTAATTCGAAATTTTATGTCTGGCTTGTGGTGGGAGGAAATGTAGTATTCCCTGTTCATGCATTTGTATGGGCCAATTTCGGTGTGGTTGGGAGCCTGGATAACTGCTTTCCCTTGTGTCTAAATTTTTTTTACTGGAACTCAGACCCGTGACCTTATGTCATTTTCTGTGTTTTATGTTTGCGTTGTGTTTCAGGGCTTGGGGCTTCCCCAGTGTGGTTTTTGCTTGTGTTTCTCGTACCAAAAATACCATTGGATAGTTAGTTTTTGGTACGAGTGTGGTGTGTGGTCGTGGGTTCGAATCCGGTTGTCTGTAAAGATTTGGTGTGATCATTTCCGTGCCGCATATATTATGGCACGTTCCCGTGGATGCGCAATGCGCAAATGAAAGCATGCATACCTGTGTAGAGTTTGTATGTTGTTGATTTCCCCTCGTAGTGTAATTTGGGGATTTTGCGGGGTTCTGAACTTGGCTTGAATGATGCCGTGCGTTCTGCTCCGAGAGCTGTTGTCTGTAAGCTTGCAGGTTATCACTGAGGCCTGCGTTACTGCTGAGTATGGTGGTATCGGATTACAATGTCTTGCGCGCTCGCTTGTTACTTGTCTTGATAACGCTGTGTGTCCGCCACATGTGTTTTTAATCGGCTTACTCTCTGTAACTGTGATTAGTGCTTTTCGCATTGTAAAAGAAAAGAGGGGAACTTGTGGTTTAACGTGACCGTATCTGGAGATCATGAGCCACGGGGTTTCCGTTTTACTTGGAATCCAAACCACAGGCCATGGCATTTCACTTCGGAAATCTCATATGCATTGGCCGTACTGTAGAAGAACCTTCCATTGGCTACATTTGTGTCCCCAGATTTTGTGTTACTGTGACGTGGTTCGAGTATGTCCCTACAATGGTACGAAATGTCATTATGCCCGCGTGTCTCCGGGACAGTTCTGTGGAGTGTTAGGATCGTATCCCGGTGCGGTCAGTGGGCTATTTCTTGGCCCTCTTTTCACGCCTGCCCGTGGGATTACTTCCTTTCCTTTTGGCAGTGTTTCCGCCTTTACGTGTACCTATGTATTAAATATATATATATGTTTAACTTGGCCGCCTTTCTTTCATCGGGCCTAATGCCTGCGTCTTAGAAAAAAATGAGCTATGCCCCGCTCTGGATTAAGAGAGCACTTTGAAAGAAAATAATAGCAGGTGGCGATAGTCTCTAAAAATTATGTCGTGAACACTGTAAAAAATGTTAAGAAAAAATGGTGCTTGGGACCTGAGTGTAGTATTTACCATTTTGGTAACGTGAGTACTACCGTAATCTGGTTACGTCTCAGGGGAATCTACCGACACTGTCTAGTACACATTAGGAAGGCCATTGCAAGACGTAATTGATACACTTGTATCCACGTCACGAGCAAATCCAGTGCACTGTGGGAGTCAAACCTGCCCTTCAAAGTAATTGTAACTCAACAAAATGACAGTGTCTCGTCCCAGTGTGCAATTGGGCTTTTCAGTTGGTTAAAGCACACCTCCCTAAATTTTTGAAATTAGTTTGAGATTCTTAATTCTTGCCACACTTACGGCTTTCGCCCGCAACAAGAGAATCTATCGTTCTGTGGAACCCTAACATAGAACGTTTAGTCATTTCTACTTAGAAAGACTCACTTAAGCTTCATGCTGTGATTTTATGCTTAAGTTGTGTTCAAAATATCTCTTTTTCGGCCTGAAGCCTGCTTGGCTTCCACTTGGCTTAGCATATTAGAGACTCTACGTTATGGCGTTAACCACTTCGCCCAATAACCATTGATGGCCTGAGAGAAAAATGCCATGGTTCCGAAAAAAAAACAAGAAGGATTTAGAATTGTTCGTTCTAATTTGGCTATGTTGCACTGTATATACATAAAATAAGAGAGAAAAAAAATGCACTTTTATGTTTATTATGTACTTGTTGGACTATTTTCTTATCGCCCCCGTGTAAAAGAACTTATGTGGCCTATAATGTTGGTGTTAGCGATGTTAGTTTATTTCTGTGGCCCTGGTGGAAGTCGTTATCCTGTTTCGAGCTTCAGTGCTCAGAAAGGTGAAGGGTTTTGCCCTGTTATTAGATTATAGGCCTCTGAAATCCACTGGGGTGTTCCTTTGCTACTTTCCGGCGGAATTTCTAGCAAAGTAAGCTTTGGCCTACTTCCACCGTAGCGCGTGTCTATAGGTTTGAATGTACCTGTATTCGAGGGCCTAATTGTGCTTGACGCTGCCCTGGCAGATTTTACGGGAGTGTGTATATATTTGACTGCGTGGTTTTGTGGGATGGGTAATAACACTTTTCCTAATCCCCGTGTACTGTGTAGTAGTGCCCGGTCAAAATGTGCGTGCGTGTGTCGTGCATCCTGAGGGACTAATACCGGTGTTCGCCTTCGTTCTGGCAAATTTGCCCTTTGAACTGGCGGTAAAGGTCGCTTAATGGCTTGCGTCTGGCCTAGCAATGTGGTGGCGTGTAGTCTGACCGCTTTTCGGCCTGTGGCCACGGCAGACTCCTGCCATTGCGCTAGCCTATCTGCGTGGGTGTATGTAGGCTTTATGTGTAGTGGGACGGGTTCTATGTCGTCTGCCCATGACGTGGTTACGTCCTGTTGTCTCTCTGTCATGCTATGTGTATTTGAGAGTCCTGGCTTCAACTCCCTCTCGTTCCGTTGTTCCGAGGGGGTTGTTCTAGGCTCTGCCCCTCGGTTTGGCAAAATTGCCTTCCGATCCGGAGCTGAAGGACATGTGTTTATGTAACCTTGTATTTGTAGCCTATTGGAGCCTAACCTGGCCGTCTCCTGGACTGTGGCCATGGTGACCTCCTTCCTATGTGTGGCAGTACATGGCGAGAGGGACATCCTCGCAAATTGTCGAGCTAGCGTATTTACGCTTATGTCCTCTCTCGGCTGGGCTGGTGGCCCTACCATGAACTCAAAAATGGCCTTATTGGCTTGGAGCTCACGGTATTTGTCCCAAATTTGGGTGTACTGCCTTATTGAGGCATATGGCCCGTTTGCAAATTACTGTATTAATGTATTAATGTTTCTGTGCTCTGTATAGTTGTGTGGCCGCCAATTGGAGAAACGCTTGCTCGCGAATTAACTCCCTGTACTGAGCGTGTAAAGTCGTGTAGTGCACCCTCACCCTCTCGAGGGTTGCATTATTTATTACGGGACCCTGTGTGGTGATCAATTGGTCGTGTATTCTGTGTCTTTGTATATGGAACCTATTGAGGTGTTCATGTATATGATTCAAGTGCTTATGTACGCATCTTAATCGCGCTGTCCTACCCTCTGACAGAGTGTACGGTTGTTTGCCCTGTATTGTCCCGACTTTTGTTTGGAGTGCCCGTATTTGTGTTTGCCGGCTTTGTATGTGCTTCTGGCATCTGAACAATAATGCTAATAATATTGGCGTACCCCTATTGCCTCTATGGCTTGCAATCTCTGCATGAGGTGCCATTCTGCCTGAAGTGTATGGGACTAAAATAAGAATAATAAAAAAAAAAATCTGTACGTGTTTGACAGTGTATTCTTATATCTCTCTGATTCTGTATGGGGCTAGGGGGTTGGTTTATTAAGAATTTCCCCTGTTTAGGTAGTGTGAAGCAAAAAAAACTACTTTCTGTCTGGGGAAAAAAATTTCACTATTCGCTTGGCTTTTTGCGGTACGCAAGGGGTCGTTTTGACTACGAGGGCTCGTTGGTTGAGTCCCGTTCTATTGTGCGTAGTCCCGCGCCTCCACCAGTGTTTTAGATCCCTTATTTGGGGGTGGATCTAAAAGGAAGAGTTATTGTACTAATTTGTAAGGTTGTGCCTAAAAAAGGGTAGCTTCCCTTGTCAGGGTAAGCTGACCAGTGTAGAGTGTTGTGGTGTGCTAGGAACTAGGGGGCGTTCCTATAAAGGCTGTAATTTAGGGGATGTAGTTTTAGTACGCGGGTCAACGTGCTGGTTGTCTAGCCGGCTGCTTATTATATAATCACTTTACTCGCGTCAGCGGTGTGGCACGCGCTCCTCTTAGTAGCCTGGCCGCCACGAGAAATACGATGATGTCTGAGTTAGCGCTATTAAGCTACCGTATGTCACGTCTGACTGTGACGGGAATAAGGAAGGGCGTTGGGATGTAAAGAGGCGTATAAACAGTAATGCTAGTGTAGAGTGTGGACCAAGTGTTTATTGGTCTGTAATTCTGAGTATGAGTCCCTTGTAGGGAATGTAGTTTTTGTTCACAATGTAAAGTACAAGTTGTGGGTTAGAGGTTACAAGAGTAGGAACTCTGAACACGACTGACTTACCTCTGGTGACACCGGCGTAGCCTTCGGCCGTATCGTTGAAGCACTGATAATGGAGAGATCCTTTGACCTCATTAAGACGCCTTCTTATACCTTTTGGCGCCCTGCTGTCAGCATTGTGATGGCATGCTGCCCCAGTTAATAATATGTTGCTGTGTGTAATGATTGTGCAAGGATTGAGCTGCTTTATGGAGTGGCAAGCTGTCCTTACAGTATTGATGGATGTTGTCCCGGCTTTCCAAGGGTTGCCATTTAGGGGATTTAGCCAGATGCCGGGGGGATGGTCTCCAAGGGGTGCATACCCCTGGGAGGCTGTACAATAGCTAGAAGCTGCGAGAAGTATACCTCTAGTAAAGATTGCGATAAGAGGCGAAAGGAGAATTGACAAGTTTAAACAAAGCGTATAGAAACAAGTACATCTATTAAGGATAAGAATACACCAAATAAACAAAGGAACTATGTGAGTAAAAAGCAAGAACGCCATAGGTAACAACAATCTAGTAGCCATAAACAATGACCTTAAGTCATAATAAGTATCAAAGGGGTTAATCAGAAATATACGTAAGTCAGCGAGAAACGTGACATGACAAGTATAAATACAAAAACACATCGAATGTGACGACGAGAAAAAACAAGTTTGTTCATCAATGAACAACAAGATTTCAAAATATGTAAGCAAAGTGCTATACATAAGCGCGTAAAGGATATGCAACGATGTTATGAAACAAGAATCGAAGCAGTTGTAGGATACGAGTCTGAACAAGTGGGAGGCACAGGCAAGCGCGGCCTTGACCCACATAGTACAGCGAGATAAGGAATATAAATATCTGAAAGAGTCCTTGACCGGAACAAGTTTATTTTGGTGATGAGTTGAGCAGCTTCTGAACTTACGGAAGCGACTCGCAAGACAATGGTTGGCAGTCAGCCAGAGTTGAGATAAGGGAAACTTGCTCTGACCTTTGGCAAGCATACAGGAAATAAACAGCAACTTAGCCTTACTCAAGTTTGTATACAAACAAGTTTGACAAACAAGCAGTTCGAAATAAACAAACAACACTAGTTGAATCAGCTTTGACTTAAAGCGGAACGAGTAACACGACATGCAGTCATCCGTTGCTTGGACGTGAAAAAACAATTTAGAGACATATGAAATAAAGTAAGAAATCAATTTCGCATAATTTTGAGGATTACGAAATCCGACAATTTTCAACAGAAAAAAGCTTGATTCTTCCGAAATAGGAAGAGAAGCTGGGACATTGAGAAGGAGTTTATGCGTAAGAATAGTTATTCTAGATGCTAGAGAATTCAGATTTTCAAGCGGTTTCAAAAGCGGCTTCCAATTGTGAGGAAGGAGGAAGGAGGAAGGAGCCGGCCGTGGCCGTCCTTCTAAATAGCTAAAGAAGTGAAACATAGCTTACAGTGAAGTGATGGAGACTGATAGCCATGGTTTTACACAAGGGGAAGATAGTTTTCAATAGAGAGTTTAAGCAATTACCTGCTATAGAAAAAGCCATGAGAAGGTAAACGAAATAACACAAGGCGAGGCGAACTTGAATTGCCATCTTGTGCGGAAAGAAGGCAAAATCATTTAAATAACTTACAAAGGTGGCGTAGTTGTTTACGATAAGACATCGTTTCGGCAAGTGTTTTTCAAAAGTATCGAGATCAGAAACATGAGCGTTCTCTTTTTCAGAAAGGGGATTTATATCAGCAGTAACAAAATGACATTGCGATTTGGTTTGAAGACTGGGTTGTTGGATTTCACCAGTAATAACCCAACCAAAATCGGTGTCTCTAGCGACCACGGTTGAGGATAACTTGCGAACCTGTTTCCGAAGGCAATTCCAAAAAACATTGGCACTGAAAAGTACATCAATGGGACCTTGAGCATTAAACTGAGGATCAGCTAACCTTAAGTGTGAAGGAATCTTTAAACCGGAAGTATTAATAGAGCTGCTAGGAGTGTCCTTGCCAATACTGGTAAGAATGAGACAGTTTAAGTTAAGATTGGTGTTTCTTTGGCAAACGTCTCTGATTGTCAATTTTGAAGACTGCAAGACTTGAGTTTTCAAATTGTCAATGCCGGATACATTGATGGAAATAGGCGATGAAGAAAGACCTAGTTTTTTAATTAACGATTGCGAAACAAAGTTGTGCGTTGAAGCGGAATCGAGAAGACCGCGGGTTCGAACCCAATTTCCAAATTTATCTTGGATTTCGAATTGTACAGTGGACAAAAGGGCTTGCGCACTGTGATAAGTTTCGGCGTTAGAAATGCAGGAAGAAGCAATAGTTTGTTCGGAGCTGTTCTGCATGGAGTTTGAAGAAGCGGGTACTGATGACCTCGATTTATCATGAACGTGCAATAAAGAATGGTGCGGTTTTTTACAATGGAAACAGAGATTGGAAGACGTGCAGTTTGAAGAAGAATGCTTAGGTGACAAGCAGTTGAAGCAATGTTTGCTATTGAAGACAAACTTCCTTCGATCTTCGACAGACAATTCTTTAAAAGATTTGCACAAATACAAAATGTGCAACTTTTTGCAGAGCATGCATTTTAAAGATTTGTTGAGCGGCCTGATATGTTCTCTTGGATGGTTGAAAGAAGCGGAACGAGCTTGCTTGTTCTCGACAGATGGGGGCTGATGACCATTTGAAAAAGCAAGGTTTTTCTCAAAAATGTGACACTGATGATTCGTTTCGACATTTTCGCACTGAAATGAGAGTGCTGTAAGGACTTGGCATCGGCTGTTGAGAAACGAGATGAGGTGTTCGAACGAGTATTCCTCCTTGCGAGCGAGTTCGATCTCCCAAGCCTTTAAAGTCGAAAAATCGAATCTGGATGTAGCTAGATGAATGAGTACGGTGTCCCATGTTTGGACGGGCTGCTTAAGTTGATATAATGCTCTAACATTTAACTGCATAGAGTCTAACAGGTCTCTTAAAGAGGTGACGTCATTAGGTTTGACGGCTGGTAGGTTGAACAGGCAGCGGATATGACGAGCTACACACAAACGTAAATTGCCATATCTCTCTTTAAGAAGATTAAAGGCGATGTGGTAATTATCTGCGCTTAAAGGCAGTGACTGAACCAAGGCCAAGGCCTCACCTTCCAAAGACGTACGTAAGAAGTAGAATTTATGAATGTCGGGAATTTCCTTATTGTCATGAACGAGTGAGCAGTAAAGTTCATAAAAAGAATACCATTCACCTTCCTGGCCTGAGAAGTGAGGTAGGCTTATCTTAGGAATAACGGTTTCGGTTTGTTCTTGTGAACTGAAGCGGGTGCGAACTGGGCCGGATTAATGACCCTAGTGTCTGGTTCTGGGATACTGCGGATCAGTTGGTGGGCCTTGGCAATCCCTTCAAAGTACAAGGGTTCGACCTCGTCCCGATCCGATTGAAGTTCTGGGCAAGCGGATTCAATCTCGGTTTGAGTTTGATCGTAATAATCATAGGACCGTTCGTACAACTTAAGGCGTTGTGTTAAGATGTCTAAATCACACTCGGCGGGATTTAATTTGTTGATGACATTTCTGAATCTGGTGAGTTGCCCTTTATAGGAAGAACGTCTAGCAATGAGAGTTTCATCTTTTTCAGTAGGAGCCATGACAAAGAAAATAGATTGAAATATAACTCACGAAACTGTGGAACCCTGGAGATGCTGTCAAGTTGGCAGTAGCGAATAAGTAGAAAGAACGGGACACACCACGGGAGACAGGAGCGGCCTCTTTCCACTTCACAGGCTTTGTATGATGTGGTTATAGCTGAAAGATTCAAAGCAGATATTAATAATTTGCAAGGTATTGTCAAATGACACTTGACAAAGCATAGAAATAGCAAATGGACTCTCCCGGGTTTCTGGTACCAAATTTTTGGGTAGATTATTGGCAGAGGAATAACCTAACCACCATGGGAAGATGATTAAGAAAGGGAGGTAGGTTTCGGACTGGAGAAAAAGGATAGAAAAATAGGAGGAGAGTCCCACAAAAGTTATAAATTTAACTTTAAATACACTTAAAGGCGGTTGCCACTGCAAATCAGCTCTCCGATACCTAAAGTGAGTAGGGACCTGGTCGAAGCTGACGGGAACCGCAGCTAAGACTTGGGCGGTTTGCCAGAGAAAGGCTTCAGTGTATTTCCTCCCAAGCATGCATAAGACTACTATGGGGAAGGGTGATGGTCTGACAAGACAAATAGTAACAGATTTGTTCTGTATTAACGATGGCATGAACTGAGGAAGAGTTAGGAAAGCCAGGATCTTGCCTAACCGTTGTATTTGCGAAATGATAAATCCAAAAACAAATATTTAATTTATTTAACAAGCCAAAGAAGTTTAATGAATTTAACAAGTATGTAATATCTTTTTGACAAATATAGATCATTTAAACTTTTTAACGAATGGGGTCGCAGACCTCCTAACATTTAGAGATTGCTCCAGGCAAATAACAATCCTTTAGGTTTCAAACCTTTATATGTACTAAAATCATTATAAGATTTAAAAAAGACAAATGAAGTAATTAAAGTTTAAACATTAAATTGAGTACAAGAAGTGTACTTTAAGAAATTTCTGAGAGAATATTCTAGAGAGAGTGACAACTTCAAAAATAACAATAAGAAAAACATGAAGAATAAGATAGAAGTTCCTAAAACTTCTTATATTTAAGCGGAATTACTTAGGGTCATTATACAAATAAGGGCAGGTCACCTACTGTGAAACCTGAAGAGAAAATCAAAAGGAAGGTTCTCGACCTCCTATGTTTAAGTAGGGATCACAAGCCAAATGGGGCGGTTTCCATTTCGTGAGACCTAGAAATAACTCACTCAAGAGTTGAGAGAATTGTTTTCCCTGATTATAGGGAAGAAACAATGTAAGCATGAACCGTGTATAAAACACGTAGTTATACAGAGATTAATTAATGATAAACAAGCAAAAATGGAAGGGCACTTCGTTATAGTGACACCTTATAGAAAAGTTACAATTTTATTAATATGGTGTGTTAGTAGAAGGTTTAGGGAAGATCAATTGGGATTGAGGAGAAATGTTCATGGCCTTATTTATGTAAACGGACGATCGCGACGCGGTAGAAAAGTGGAACAAGCACTATACTCTGTGAGCTGCCTGAATAGGATTGACAGTTCTCACCTCGCCATGTGGTCAGTGAACAAGGTTTCCAAACAGTTAGAATAACGAGGATCACACTGTACACGCCAGAGATACAGCTGACCAGGCATTGACGCACGTGGGCTGTAATATTGCAACGCAGAGTATTATGACATCAACTATGCGAACATGGATTGGTCAAGATGCAGAGGGGTGATGACTGACGAGGCACTTCCGGCGAAATGACAATCCTATTCAGGCAGCTCACAGAGTATAGTTATCACTATAGTCTGTTAAATAGATGAAAAGTTCACTGTAGAAACACGAAAGTTTATGAGAAAGAAAATTATTGCAATAATGAAAATAACTGGTTGCACTAGGTAGGCGAGAGTCTATTTCTTGAGAAGTTTGTGGATTACAATTAAATGCACCATAGAACATTCCATCGGTGGAAGAAAATTCGCTATTGCAGTAATTTATAAGGAAGATTCCTCATTTTAAATAGTATTCCCACAAGTGAGTGAAAAATACATGACGGCAGGACTTGTAGATAAAGTACAGGATCTGGAAGGTTCCAGAACGATCTTAATAGAAGAATGGGGTCAAAGATAATCCAGCGGAGGAACTAGCTTGGTGAATTATAGACAGCGGGTATTAGATAATATCCCACGTAGTGAGAAGATTTCCCAATTAAATAGCTTAAGAAAAGCTACTTTCTATTAAGGTTGGCTTAGCCAGACAAAAGCTCAACATGGCAAATCCCACGAAGAATGATTTTTGCCCCAAATAAGTAATCTCACGCTGTCTATAAAATATCGTTAAAAGCATGTGGAAGTTAAAACCGATGAAGATGAAGTTAAAACTTGAAGTAGGTACTTATCTTTGTTGCATGGCGAAGGTGAAGTTCCCTTTGACGGATACTTAAAGTGCCAACATGGCGTAGAACGTAGAGAGTGTCTCTTGGTTTGAGGAGACTGGCTCGAGTTGAGCCTTGACTGACCGAGTCAACTGCCGACTTAGAAGTGAGACCTGCTCAGCGAAGCGCGGAGGGTCCAAGGAAGGGAAAGAGTGGGGGTAGGAGACAAAAGGAATACATATCAGAATAGACAACTTATCAAAAATAAATGTTCTTCTTGATGAATGGTCTTCAAATAGTTGATAGGAGGCGATACTAGCACAGCATGGTGAGTGAAAAAGTAAACGAAGTTCTCTTGCTCATGGAGATAATAGCTGGCGATGGTAACGAGATCTGGTGGCCAGATGGAAAAGGAAGTCCTCTTGCACCAGGAAGAGTTGAAGAGCTTCAGAGATTCGCTGCTAGATGACGCTAGGTGGGTCATGGAAGATATATATCTAGAACAGACTCACTTAAGATATAAGCGACATGATCATCAAAGAGAAAATAGAAGATCACTGTTGGTGTTTGATGAAGAAGAAGGAATGAGCATGAAAAAGCATTAAACTTTATATTCTCTTGTACCGTGTATTCCAAGAATACACCAGTGGGTACAATAATTTGCCATCTAAGCGGCACTATTGGGACTCGAACGATGACGTGAAGAATTTGGACGTGTCTCAGGCTATGAGAAGGGATAGATTTCTACAAATCTGTCGTTTCCTGCATTGTGCAGACAGTACGAAGATCGACCTAAATGACAAGGCATGGAAAGTGAGACCTTTTATGGAGTTGATCAAAAGAAATTGTATCGCAAATTTTGTCCCCGAAAAACATCTGGCTTATGACAAAAATAGGGTGAAGTATTTCGGGCGCCGCGGCTGCAAACAGTTCATCCACGAAAAGCAAGATAGTTTTGGGTAGAGGATGAGGAGCCTGAATACTAAAGATGGTTATCTAGCAAATTAATACAGATTATGAGAAGCCATTCGGTAAGGCGGCTGCCCCATTAGGCTACTTGTGCTACTGAATGAAATTCCAGACGAGAAGAAGTGCTACAGTTATCAATTTTACATGGATAATTTATTTTCTTGCCCTGCGCTGTTCTCCTACCTCACATCTCTTGGACATTCAAGCATTGGCACTATCAGGGAGAATATAATTCCACAAGGATGTCCATCGGTGAACAAAAAAAAATTCTAAGAAGGATCGTGGTTATTTTGAGACAGCTATGGAGATGAATGATGGACATCAGTATGTGAGATGGGTGGACAATGGAGCCGTCACCATGATTTCATCATCCTGCGGCACTAAGAAAGTGACTATAGTAAAGAGATATTCGCAAGGAAAGAAGTGGCATGTCGTGGTTTCCAGGCCTAAACTACTTACGAAATACAACTCATTTATGGGTGGTACTGATCAGATGAATCAGAATGGGAGCTGTTATCGCATTGGAATTCGGGGGGGGGGGGGGGGGGGGAAGTGGTAGTGATCTTTGATTACGTGGATGTTTGATGTGGCCTTGCAGAATAGCTGATTATTGTATAACAAATCTACCGGACAACGAATTCCGCAGCTAGATTTCAAGCGAGAAGTTGCAATTTTTATTATATGAAAAGATACCAGGTAATACCTAAGGCAGCAGGAAGACCTCCTGTATCGCCAACATTGTCCTCAGATAGCCGCATATTGAGATCCATGTGATTTGACCGTACTGATCCCCTCGTGAAACACACGGAAGGACACGAAAGGAGGAAATGTCCTCGTAACAATTGTAAATCCTTTGTAAGAACCCACTGTTCCAAATGTAATGTCGGACTGTGTATCGATTGTTTCGGTGTCGCGAAAAAAGCGACCAGCGAATTTAGCGACCAGCGAACTAAGTGACCATCACGAAATTTTACCTGCGCTTCGAAGGTCAACACTTCTGTGAATTTAGCGACCAGCGAACTAACCGACCACCACGGAATTTTAGTAGTTATTGGGACGTAAAGCCAAAAACGTTATTATTATTATTATTATTATTATTATATTATTTAGGCGTGTTTAAAATCTGCTTTAAAATAGCGCCATCAGTACATTTTTTTAAACACTGATTTCCATCACACTTTATTCAGGCTTTGGACTGGCTAAATGATAGAAAGACATTTCTATTATTTAGGCGTGTTTAAAATCAGCTTTAAAACAGCGTCGTCAGTACTTTTTTTTTTGCCTTTACCTGAGAGGACAATGAATTCTTCCTCCAACACTGATTTCTATTATTTAGCCGTGTTAAAAATCAGCTTTAAAATAGCGTCGTCAGTACATTTTTTGATATGTTTTAAAAAGCAATATTTACAGATATTTAAACATACATTTACAGTGTGTTTTCATGATCGTGAACTTAATCCAACTTTTGAAGGTAGGAGAGGGTTTGGAGACATGCCATTACGTCACCCGTTTCTTCATATTTCTTCATTATTTTTTCAATAGCCGCATCCATTTTTCTGTATTTGAGTTTTCTTCGCTTACCTTCCAGATTCAGTTGTAATTTCATATACATGCATGCTGAGTTTTCAGATTCGGTCTTTAAGCACTGGATCAGTTCTTTGATTCTGGGGTTTGGTCTTTGAAACATACTATTTAGTTTATTGTTCCACCCTTCAACTGCATTTGTGGTCCTATGTCGGCTACTGTGGCAGTTCCATTGCTGTATGTCATTTTGCTCATTTTCAATCCAATTTTCAATGAAATAATCAAAGAACGCAGTTAACTTCTCACTTTCTGGTTTCAGGGAGTAGATCTCCAACCAGCCATCGGAGACATCATCGGGCGTCAGAAATGCAAGCGATGCACACATTTTTATGAGAGTACGAATTTCCTCATTTTCTTTGCAGTCCCGCGTAAAACCCAGGTCTTGAACTCTTCTCCATAGACACTTCTTCATATGGAAGTAACATCCCTTTACTTCTACTGTCGCGAAAACCTCTTTCAAAGCTAATATTGCTGCCACTCCAAAATCTACATTTCCTCGCCTTGGTGCCCAGTTAGGTATAGCTTTACGTATCAGCTGAAAAAGCCTGACGTACGTTTCTTTCTTTTTATTTGGCAAAACACCAAAAGAGAGATTAGATTAGATTAATTCCTATGTCCCCTCTCGGAGCAAAGGGCTGCAACAAAATTCCTCCACTGATTTCTTCTCCCAGCCAGCCTCTGCAGGTCTGCCCAGGATTTGCCAGTCACCTTCCTCTCCTCCTCAACACTTTTTCTCCTGGTATTTCTTGGCCTACCCCTTCCATGGGTGGCCTGGGGGTTCCACCTAAGTGCTTCTTTTTCAATGGCGTCCTGCTTTCTCAGACAATGGCCTATCCAACTCCATTTTCTACGTTTTTTTTCTAGATGTACTGACCTTTCGTTTGTTCTCTTCAGAAGTTCCTCATTTGAAATGGTTTCTGGCCAATAGATGCGTAGTATCCTTCTGAGGCAACGGTTAGTGAAGACTTGGAGACTCCTGGTGATCTGGGTTGTAACTTTCTAAGTTTCACTTCCATACAGGAGAACTGCTTTGACATTACTACGAAAGATTCGTCGTTTCATCCTGGTCGAGATGTCGCGAGCTTTCCAAACCGGATATAATTGAACAAATTCAAAGTTTGCTTTTTTGATGCGGCTCTTAGCATCTGCGCTAGCACCACCGTCCTCTGCAATGATGCTACCAAGATATGGAAACTCTCTCACAGTTTCAATTTCTTCTCAATTTATTTTGCACTTGTGGTTCGTATTTATTTAAGCGTTTACTCGCATTTCCTTGGTCTTGTTGCAATTTATCTTCATTCCTGCTCTTGCTGCCTCTTCTGTGATGCGCCTTGACTTCATTTCCATATCCGTAAAGTTCTGAGAGATTGTACAAACATCGTCAGCAAAATCCAACTCTTCTAGATGTTGCATCAACTTCCATTGCAATCCAGTTCTTGTTCCAATCATTACCTTTCTCATATCCTGGTCCATGACAATAAGGAAGATGGTAGGAGATAGGATACATCCATGTTTAACTCCTGAATTGACATGTATTGGTTCAGTAAGCTTCCCATCCTGGACCACCTGGCATCGATAATTGCTATAAAAGCTCTTTACAAGGCTGATGATCTTCTCAGGTATTCCATATCTGGCCAACGCTTTCCACGTGAATTCTCTCCTCAGGGAATCAAAAGCTATGCAGAAATCCACAAACATAAGGTAAAGTGTAGTATTCCATTCCACACACTGTTCCACTAGAATCCTCAACGTGTTTATCTGGTCAGTGCATGATCTGTTTTTCCTGAATCCAGCTTGTTCTCTTCTCAGTTTCTGATCCACAATATTTATAATTCGATCTAACAGAATCCTTGTGAACACCTTACTTGGTATTGAAAGTAAGGTGATACCTCGCCAGTTGTCACTTAGTGTCCTATCCCCTTTCTTCGGCAATTTCTCCAGTAAACCTCTTTCCCAGTCTTCTGGAATCTTCTCCTGTTCCCATATCTTTATAAATAGGGGATGGATTAGTTCAGCTGATAGTTCTATGTATTCCTTCAGGATATCAGGATGGATATTATCACCCCCAGGTGCTTTCCCACGTTTTGTCTTTTTGATAGCTGTAATAATTTGTTACTTAGTTGGTGTATCAATTTGTATTCTTTCATCTGGCATTATTTCTTCCTGCATTTCCACTTCAGTCCCATCATCTTCCATATTTAACACCTCTGAAAAATGTTCCTTCCATCGTTCCAGTTGTTCCTTTTCAGCAGTAATCATCTCATCATTTTTGCTTTTCACAGGTCCTCCTCTCTGAGTCTTCCTTTTAGATAGATATTTCGTTACCTCGTAGAGGGTTTGAAGGTCTCCAGTTCCTGCAGCTTTTTCCGCTTTTAAAGCTTGTTCTTCTATCCACTGTCGCTTGTCCTTCCTTGCATTCCTTTTTACCTCCCTGTCTTTTTCATTATATTTTTCTGTGCAGTGAGCTTTTGTTGTCTTGTTTTGCTTCTGATGATTTCCTGTTTGATATTCTTCCTATCTTCAATCTTCTGCCATGTGTCATATGTAATCCATTCTTTTACCCCTTTCATTCTGAAGCCAAGCACTTCTTCACTGGTTTCCACAAAGACATCCTTAACTTTTTTCCATTCCTCATCGATTGTGTCTCCATCTGTCCTATCTAGGACTTCAAAACGGTTTCTCAATTTTATCCTGAACTGATATTTATGCTGTTCATTATCTTTTAACTTCTGTACATCATATCTTTTCCATTGCGATTCTACAGCTGGTTTATTTACTTTGATCTTAATATGTAAGTGAGCTATCACAAGATGGTGTCGCTTCCTGCATCAGCTCCTCTCTTGCTTCTCACATCAAGTAATGATCTTCTCCACTTCCGGGAGATGGCCACGTAATATCTGGTTTTATGTCGAGCCATCGGGAGATATCCATGTTACTTTGTGGCAGTTTTAGTGTGGAAAGATGGTTCCTCCTATCATCATATCTCGTTCTGCACAAAAGTCCACAAATCGTTCTCCGTTATTGTTTTACTCGCCCAATCCGTGCGTTCCCATGATGTGTTCAAGTCCCTCATTTTCATCACCAACCTTTGCGTTTAGGTCACCCATTAGGATTACTATCTCTCTTGTTTTTATTTCCTTCATGGTTGCATTTAACTCTGAGTAAAAGTTGTCCTTTTCTTCGTTTGTCGCCGATTCATTTGGAGCGTAGCATTGCACTATGCTGACATTTCTAACTTTTGTCTTAAATCTTGCCAACATAATTTTTCCTGAAATGGGTTTCCATGCGATAAGTAGTAGCATTCCCTCACCCTCTACATGGTCTCTTCCCTCTTCATTTCCAGAGTAGAGAAGGGTAAATCCTTCAGTTGTTCGTTGTTCTCCAAAGTCCTTCCAACGTATTTCACTCAATCCTAGAATGTCTAACTTGTAATTTCTCATTTCTGCGCAGACCTTCTTTAGTCTGCCTGTTTGGCGTAAAGTTCTTATATTCCAGCATCCAATTTTCGTAATTATTTTCATGCCAAAAATCGTCAACTGTTTATCAGTCCGGTTATTTTCTGTTGCAGTTTCAGTAATCGAATAAGTTCAGATGTGTGAGTGATTGGCCCACAGCACCCTATCATGGTGGAGGGGCTGCCTCCTCACTATGACCATGCTCACAGATGTGGAGTTAGATGTTCACCTCTTCTCTAGGTTGGTTTTCCAGAGTGGGACGAGATATCCACTCCAACCCTCCTCCTTTTTCAGCCGGGCTTGGGACCTCCTTGGCGGAGTTAAAGAGCCAAAGCCACAGGATATATATTTGTTTCCTCGGTCGAGCTTCCATAGTCAGCAAATTGTTTACTGGAGCTTTTGAAGGTTCCATCCATAAAAAGAAGTCTTCACATGACGCCAACCCCTCTTTTCCCAAAGTTCCACTAAAAATTAGAATTATTTCACCTGATTTGTTGTCCGCCAGGGGGAAAATGCTACCTTCTTTCATCTTTAGAATTTTTCGTCAAGAAGCACATCATCCGGCTTCTCTGGCTCTGCTTGATTTCCTTGAGATGTGCACCTTTGTATAGAACTCTCTTTGTCGTAAGTTCAGCTGGCATCTCTGTCACGAATTCGTACCCTTTGTTGTGCAGTTCGCCTAATTCCTGATTGTAGATTTTCGAAACAGCCGTATGTTCTTCCCTGGCCCGCTTCTTCGTCTGTTGAAGAGTTTTCCTGACCTCCAACCGTTCTTCATCTGGAGCGCCACACTGATGTTCACTCGCACTCAAGATCTCGCCATTTTTACTCTTCATGATACTTCGACACCTTTTTGACCTCTCCTTTGAACATCGCCAGAATATCGTTCCTTCTACATTTTGTCGCTTGAAGTTAAAAGAGTAACCGTCATAGAGCACGCACTGTTTACCTTTGTTAGTTGTAGTAAGTTCCATAATAGCAAACTGATAGCACAAACCAACAAAACACTGACACAACTAATTAACTAAATCACACGATCTTCAGGTTACGACGGTTAGAACAGTTATGGTGAGAGTGATACAATGTCAGAATTAAGGGCAGGTCTAGCTATAAACCGGTTGAATGACTTCGGGCGATGTGATGGGCATGAGTCAGGGTAGCTTGGCCGGTTAGTTCGCATATTCCGTGCTGGTCGTTTAATTCGATGGTCACTTTGTTCAGGTATTCCATGAGTCAGGGTAGCTTGGCCGGTTAGTTCGCATATTCCGTGCTGGTCGTTTAATTCGATGGTCTCTTTGTTCAGGTATTCCATGAGTCAGGGTAGCTTGGCCGGTTAGTTCGCATATTCCGTACTGGTCGTTTAATTCGATGGTCGCTTTGTTCAGGTATTCCATGAGTCAGGGTAGCTTGGCCGGTTAGTTCGCATATTCCGTGCTGGTCGTTTAATTCGATGGTCGCTTTGTTCAGGTATTCCATGAGTCAGGGTAGCTTGGCCGGTTAGTTCGCATATTCCGTGCTGGTCGTTTAATTCGATGGTCGCTTTGTTCAGGTATTCCATGAGTCAGGGTAGCTTGGCCGGTTAGTTCGCATATTCCGTGCTGGTCGTTTAATTCGATGGTCGCTTTGTTCAGGTATTCCATGAGTCAGGGTAGCTTGGCCGGTTAGTTCGCATATTCCGTGCTGGTCGTTTAATTCGATGGTCGCTTTGTTCAGGTAT
Source organism: Meconema thalassinum (assembly GCA_946902985.2). NCBI lineage: Eukaryota > Metazoa > Arthropoda > Insecta > Orthoptera > Tettigoniidae > Meconema > Meconema thalassinum. Next base: position 185,306,986 of record OX336388.2, on the reverse strand, counting down.
TCCATGAGTCAGGGTAGCTTGGCCGGTTAGTTCGCATATTCCGTGCTGGTCGTTTAATTCGATGGTCGCTTTGTTCAGGTATTCCATGAGTCAGGGTAGCTTGGCCGCTTAGTTCGCATATTCCGTGCTGGTCGTTTAATTCGATGGTCTCTTTGATCAGGTATTCCATGAGTCAGGGTAGCTTGGCCGGTTAGTTCGCATATTCCGTGCTGGTCGTTTAATTCGATGGTCGCTTTGTTCAGGTATTCCATGAGTCAGGGTAGCTTGGCCGCTTAGTTCGCATATTCCGTACTGGTCGTTTAATTCGATGGTCGCTTTGTTCAGGTATTCCATGAGTCAGGGTAGCTTGGCCGGTTAGTTCGCATATTCCGTGCTGGTCGTTTAATTCGATGGTCGCTTTGTTCAGGTATTCCATGAGTCAGGGTAGCTTGGCCGCTTAGTTCGCATATTCCGTGCTGGTCGTTTAATTCGATGGTCTCTTTGTTCAGGTATTCCATGAGTCAGGGTAGCTTGGCCGCTTAGTTCGCATATTCCGTGCTGGTCGTTTAATTCGATGGTCGCTTTGTTCAGGTATTCCATGAGTCAGGGTAGCTTGGCCGGTTAGTTCGCATATTCCGTGCTGGTCGTTTAATTCGATGGTCGCTTTGTTCAGGTATTCCATGAGTCAGGGTAGCTTGGCCGGTTAGTTCGCATATTCCGTGCTGGTCGTTTAATTCGCTGGTCGCTTTGTTCAGGTATTCCATGAGTCAGGGTAGCTTGGCCGGTTAGTTCGCATATTCCGTGCTGGTCGTTTAATTCGATGGTCGCTTTGTTCAGGTATTCCATGAGTCAGGGTAGCTTGGCCGGTTAGTTCGCATATTCCGTGCTGGTCGTTTAATTCGATGGTCGCTTTGTTCAGGTATTCCATGAGTCAGGGTAGCTTGGCCGCTTAGTTCGCATATTCCGTGCTGGTCGTTTAATTCGATGGTCGCTTTGTTCAGGTATTCCATGAGTCAGGGTAGCTTGGCCGGTTAGTTCGCATATTCCGTGCTGGTCGTTTAATTCGATGGTCGCTTTGTTCAGGTATTCCATGAGTCAGGGTAGCTTGGCCGGTTAGTTCGCATATTCCGTGCTGGTCGTTTAATTCGATGGTCGCTTTGTTCAGGTATTCCATGAGACAGGGTAGCTTGGCCGCTTAGTTCGCATATTCCGTGCTGGTCGTTTAATTCGACGGTCGCTTTGTTCAGGTATTCCATGAGTCAAGGTAGCTTGGCCGGTTAGTTCGCATATTCCGTGCTGGTCGTTTAATTCGATGGTCGCTTTGTTCAGGTATTCCATGAGTCAGGGTAGCTTGGCCGGTTAGTTCGCATATTCCGTGCTGGTCGTTTAATTCGATGGTCGCTTTGTTCAGGTATTCCATGAGACAGGGTAGCTTGGCCGCTTAGTTCGCATATTCCGTGCTGGTCGTTTAATTCGACGGTCGCTTTGTTCAGGTATTCCATGAGTCAGGGTAGCTTGGCCGGTTAGTTCGCATATTCCGTGCTGGTCGTTTAATTCGATGGTCGCTTTGTTCAGGTATTCCACGAGTCAGGGTAGCTTGGCCGGTTAGTTCGCATATTCCGTGCTGGTCGTTTAATTCGATGGTCGCTTTGTTCAGGTATTCCATGAGTCAGCGTAGCTTGGCCGCTTAGTTCGCATATTCCGTGCTGGTCGTTTAATTCGATGGTCGCTTTGTTCAGGTATTCCATGAGTCAGGGTAGCTTGGCCGCTTAGTTCGCATATTCCGTACTGGTCGTTTAATTCGATGGTCGCTTTGTTCAGGTATTCCATGAGTCAGGGTAGCTTGGCCGGTTAGTTCGCATATTCCGTGCTGGTCGTTTAATTCGATGGTCGCTTTGTTCAGGTATTCCATGAGTGAGGGTAGCTTGGCCGGTTAGTTCGCATATTCCGTACTGGTCGTTTAATTCGCTGGTCGCTTTGTTCAGGTATTCCATGAGACAGGGTAGCTTGGCCGCTTAGTTCGCATATTCCGTACTGGTCGTTTAATTCGATGGTCGCTTTGTTCAGGTATTCCATGAGTCAGGGTAGCTTGGCCGCTTAGTTCGCATATTCCGTACTGGTCGTTTAATTCGATGGTCGCTTTGTTCAGGTATTCCATGAGTCAGGGTAGCTTGGCCGGTTAGTTCGCATATTCCGTGCTGGTCGTTTAATTCGATGGTCGCTTTGTTCAGGTATTCCATGAGTCAGGGTAGCTTGGCCGCTTAGTTCGCATATTCCGTACTGGTCGTTTAATTCGATGGTCGCTTTGTTCAGGTATTCCATGAGTCAGGGTAGCTTGGCCGGTTAGTTCGCATATTCCGTGCTGGTCGTTTAATTCGCTGGTCGCTTTGTTCAGGTATTCCATGAGACAGGGTAGCTTGGCCGCTTAGTTCGCATATTCCGTGCTGGTCGTTTAATTCGATGGTCGCTTTGTTCAGGTATTCCATGAGTCAGGGTAGCTTGGCCGCTTAGTTCGCATATTCCGTGCTGGTCGTTTAATTCGATGGTCGCTTTGTTCAGGTATTCCATGAGTCAGGGTAGCTTGGCCGGTTAGTTCGCATATTCCGTGCTGGTCGTTTAATTCGATGGTCGCTTTGTTCAGGTATTCCATGAGTCAGCGTAGCTTGGCCGCTTAGTTCGCATATTCCGTGCTGGTCGTTTAATTCGATGGTCGCTTTGTTCAGGTATTCCATGAGTCAGGGTAGCTTGGCCGGTTAGTTCGCATATTCCGTGCTGGTCGTTTAATTCGATGGTCACTTTGTTCAGGTATTCCATGAGTCAGGGTAGCTTGGCCGGTTAGTTCGCATATTCCGTGCTGGTCGTTTAATTCGATGGTCGCTTTGTTCAGGTATTCCATGAGTCAGGGTAGCTTGGCCGGTTAGTTCGCATATTCCGTGCTGGTCGTTTAATTCGATGGTCGCTTTGTTCAGGTATTCCATGAGTCAGGGTAGCTTGGCCGGTTAGTTCGCATATTCCGTGCTGGTCGTTTAATTCGATGGTCGCTTTGTTCAGGTATTCCATGAGTCAGGGTAGCTTGGCCGGTTAGTTCGCATATTCCGTGCTGGTCGTTTAATTCGATGGTCGCTTTGTTCAGGTATTCCATGAGTCAGGGTAGCTTGGCCGGTTAGTTCGCATATTCCGTGCTGGTCGTTTAATTCGATGGTCGCTTTGTTCAGGTATTCCATGAGTCAGGGTAGCTTGGCCGCTTAGTTCGCATATTCCGTGCTGGTCGTTTAATTCGATGGTCTCTTTGATCAGGTATTCCATGAGTCAGGGTAGCTTGGCCGGTTAGTTCGCATATTCCGTTCTGGTCGTTTAATTCGATGGTCGCTTTGTTCAGGTATTCCATGAGTCAGGGTAGCTTGGCCGCTTAGTTCGCATATTCCGTACTGGTCGTTTAATTCGATGGTCGCTTTGTTCAGGTATTCCATGAGTCAGGGTAGCTTGGCCGGTTAGTTCGCATATTCCGTGCTGGTCGTTTAATTCGATGGTCGCTTTGTTCAGGTATTCCATGAGTCAGGGTAGCTTGGCCGGTTAGTTCGCATATTCCGTGCTGGTCGTTTAATTCGATGGTCGCTTTGTTCAGGTATTCCATGAGTCAGGGTAGCTTGGCCGGTTAGTTCGCATATTCCGTGCTGGTCGTTTAATTCGATGGTCGCTTTGTTCAGGTATTCCATGAGTCAGGGTAGCTTGGCCGCTTAGTTCGCATATTCCGTGCTGGTCGTTTAATTCGATGGTCGCTTTGTTCAGGTATTCCATGAGTCAGGGTAGCTTGGCCGGTTAGTTCGCATATTCCGTGCTGGTCGTTTAATTCGATGGTCGCTTTGTTCAGGTATTCCATGAGTCAGGGTAGCTTGGCCGGTTAGTTCGCATATTCCGTGCTGGTCGTTTAATTCGATGGTCGCTTTGTTCAGGTATTCCATGAGACAGGGTAGCTTGGCCGCTTAGTTCGCATATTCCGTGCTGGTCGTTTAATTCGACGGTCGCTTTGTTCAGGTATTCCATGAGTCAGGGTAGCTTGGCCGGTTAGTTCGCATATTCCGTGCTGGTCGTTTAATTCGATGGTCGCTTTGTTCAGGTATTCCATGAGTCAGGGTAGCTTGGCCGGTTAGTTCGCATATTCCGTGCTGGTCGTTTAATTCGATGGTCGCTTTGTTCAGGTATTCCATGAGACAGGGTAGCTTGGCCGCTTAGTTCGCATATTCCGTGCTGGTCGTTTAATTCGACGGTCGCTTTGTTCAGGTATTCCATGAGTCAGGGTAGCTTGGCCGGTTAGTTCGCATATTCCGTGCTGGTCGTTTAATTCGATGGTCGCTTTGTTCAGGTATTCCACGAGTCAGGGTAGCTTGGCCGGTTAGTTCGCATATTCCGTGCTGGTCGTTTAATTCGATGGTCGCTTTGTTCAGGTATTCCATGAGTCAGCGTAGCTTGGCCGCTTAGTTCGCATATTCCGTGCTGGTCGTTTAATTCGATGGTCGCTTTGTTCAGGTATTCCATGAGTCAGGGTAGCTTGGCCGCTTAGTTCGCATATTCCGTACTGGTCGTTTAATTCGATGGTCGCTTTGTTCAGGTATTCCATGAGTCAGGGTAGCTTGGCCGGTTAGTTCGCATATTCCGTGCTGGTCGTTTAATTCGATGGTCGCTTTGTTCAGGTATTCCATGAGTCAGGGTAGCTTGGCCGGTTAGTTCGCATATTCCGTACTGGTCGTTTAATTCGCTGGTCGCTTTGTTCAGGTATTCCATGAGACAGGGTAGCTTGGCCGCTTAGTTCGCATATTCCGTACTGGTCGTTTAATTCGATGGTCGCTTTGTTCAGGTATTCCATGAGTCAGGGTAGCTTGGCCGCTTAGTTCGCATATTCCGTACTGGTCGTTTAATTCGATGGTCGCTTTGTTCAGGTATTCCATGAGTCAGGGTAGCTTGGCCGGTTAGTTCGCATATTCCGTGCTGGTCGTTTAATTCGATGGTCGCTTTGTTCAGGTATTCCATGAGTCAGGGTAGCTTGGCCGCTTAGTTCGCATATTCCGTACTGGTCGTTTAATTCGATGGTCGCTTTGTTCAGGTATTCCATGAGTCAGGGTAGCTTGGCCGGTTAGTTCGCATATTCCGTGCTGGTCGTTTAATTCGCTGGTCGCTTTTTTCAGGTATTCCATGAGACAGGGTAGCTTGGCCGCTTAGTTCGCATATTCCGTGCTGGTCGTTTAACTCGATGGTCGCTTTGTTCAGGTATTCCATGAGTCAGGGTAGCTTGGCCGCTTAGTTCGCATATTCCGTGCTGGTCGTTTAATTCGATGGTCGCTTTGTTCAGGTATTCCATGAGTCAGGGTAGCTTGGCCGGTTAGTTCGCATATTCCGTGCTGGTCGTTTAATTCGATGGTCGCTTTGTTCAGGTATTCCATGAGTCAGCGTAGCTTGGCCGCTTAGTTCGCATATTCCGTGCTGGTCGTTTAATTCGCTGGTCGCTTTGTTCAGGTATTCCATGAGTCAGGGTAGCTTGGCCGGTTAGTTCGCATATTCCGTGCTGGTCGTTTAATTCGATGGTCACTTTGTTCAGGTATTCCATGAGTCAGGGTAGCTTGGCCGGTTAGTTCGCATATTCCGTGCTGGTCGTTTAATTCGATGGTCGCTTTGTTCAGGTATTCCATGAGTCAGGGTAGCTTGGCCGGTTAGTTCGCATATTCCGTACTGGTCGTTTAATTCGATGGTCGCTTTGTTTAGGTATTCCATGAGTCAGGGTAGCTTGGCCGCTTAGTTCGCATATTCCGTACTGGTCGTTTAATTCGATGGTCGCTTTGTTCAGGTATTCCATGAGTCAGGGTAGCTTGGCCGGTTAGTTCGCATATTCCGTGCTGGTCGTTTAATTCGATGGTCGCTTTGTTCAGGTATTCCATGAGTCAGGGTAGCTTGGCCGCTTAGTTCGCATATTCCGTGCTGGTCGTTTAATTCGATGGTCGCTTTGTTCAGGTATTCCATGAGTCAGGGTAGCTTGGCCGGTTAGTTCGCATATTCCGTACTGGTCGTTTAATTCGATGGTCGCTTTGTTCAGGTATTCCATGAGTCAGGGTAGCTTGGCCGGTTAGTTCGCATATTCCGTACTGGTCGTTTAATTCGATGGTCGCTTTGTTCAGGTATTCCATGAGTCAGGGTAGCTTGGCCGGTTAGTTCGCATATTCCGTGCTGGTCGTTTAATTCGATGGTCGCTTTGTTCAGGTATTCCATGAGACAGGGTAGCTTGGCCGCTTAGTTCGCATATTCCGTGCTGGTCGTTTAATTCGACGGTCGCTTTGTTCAGGTATTCCATGAGTCAGGGTAGCTTGGCCGGTTAGTTCGCATATTCCGTGCTGGTCGTTTAATTCGATGGTCGCTTTGTTCAGGTATTCCACGAGTCAGGGTAGCTTGGCCGGTTAGTTCGCATATTCCGTGCTGGTCGTTTAATTCGATGGTCGCTTTGTTCAGGTATTCCATGAGTCAGCGTAGCTTGGCCGCTTAGTTCGCATATTCCGTGCTGGTCGTTTAATTCGATGGTCGCTTTGTTCAGGTATTCCATGAGTCAGGGTAGCTTGGCCGCTTAGTTCGCATATTCCGTACTGGTCGTTTAATTCGATGGTCGCTTTGTTCAGGTATTCCATGAGTCAGGGTAGCTTGGCCGGTTAGTTCGCATATTCCGTGCTGGTCGTTTAATTCGATGGTCGCTTTGTTCAGGTATTCCATGAGTCAGGGTAGCTTGGCCGGTTAGTTCGCATATTCCGTACTGGTCGTTTAATTCGCTGGTCGCTTTGTTCAGGTATTCCATGAGACAGGGTAGCTTGGCCGCTTAGTTCGCATATTCCGTACTGGTCGTTTAATTCGATGGTCGCTTTGTTCAGGTATTCCATGAGTCAGGGTAGCTTGGCCGCTTAGTTCGCATATTCCGTACTGGTCGTTTAATTCGATGGTCGCTTTGTTCAGGTATTCCATGAGTCAGGGTAGCTTGGCCGGTTAGTTCGCATATTCCGTGCTGGTCGTTTAATTCGATGGTCGCTTTGTTCAGGTATTCCATGAGTCAGGGTAGCTTGGCCGCTTAGTTCGCATATTCCGTACTGGTCGTTTAATTCGATGGTCGCTTTGTTCAGGTATTCCATGAGTCAGGGTAGCTTGGCCGGTTAGTTCGCATATTCCGTGCTGGTCGTTTAATTCGCTGGTCGCTTTTTTCAGGTATTCCATGAGACAGGGTAGCTTGGCCGCTTAGTTCGCATATTCCGTGCTGGTCGTTTAACTCGATGGTCGCTTTGTTCAGGTATTCCATGAGTCAGGGTAGCTTGGCCGCTTAGTTCGCATATTCCGTGCTGGTCGTTTAATTCGATGGTCGCTTTGTTCAGGTATTCCATGAGTCAGGGTAGCTTGGCCGGTTAGTTCGCATATTCCGTGCTGGTCGTTTAATTCGATGGTCGCTTTGTTCAGGTATTCCATGAGTCAGCGTAGCTTGGCCGCTTAGTTCGCATATTCCGTGCTGGTCGTTTAATTCGATGGTCGCTTTGTTCAGGTATTCCATGAGTCAGGGTAGCTTGGCCGGTTAGTTCGCATATTCCGTGCTGGTCGTTTAATTCGATGGTCACTTTGTTCAGGTATTCCATGAGTCAGGGTAGCTTGGCCGGTTAGTTCGCATATTCCGTGCTGGTCGTTTAATTCGATGGTCGCTTTGTTCAGGTATTCCATGAGTCAGGGTAGCTTGGCCGGTTAGTTCGCATATTCCGTACTGGTCGTTTAATTCGATGGTCGCTTTGTTCAGGTATTCCATGAGTCAGGGTAGCTTGGCCGCTTAGTTCGCATATTCCGTACTGGTCGTTTAATTCGATGGTCGCTTTGTTCAGGTATTCCATGAGTCAGGGTAGCTTGGCCGGTTAGTTCGCATATTCCGTGCTGGTCGTTTAATTCGATGGTCGCTTTGTTCAGGTATTCCATGAGTCAGGGTAGCTTGGCCGCTTAGTTCGCATATTTCGTGCTGGTCGTTTAATTCGATGGTCGCTTTGTTCAGGTATTCCATGAGTCAGGGTAGCTTGGCCGGTTAGTTCGCATATTCCGTACTGGTCGTTTAATTCGATGGTCGCTTTGTTCAGGTATTCCATGAGTCAGGGTAGCTTGGCCGGTTAGTTCGCATATTCCGTACTGGTCGTTTAATTCGATGGTCGCTTTGTTCAGGTATTCATTGTTTCATCCCATTCCATACTCGCTAGTGTTTTTGATACATTTTAACATTATTTCATGTAAGAGTATATTAATACACTTGTAAACTGATGATTTTATTTAATTTAATCGTGTCAGAAACATAAGTTATAACTTACAAGATATAACTTCAAACCTGGTACTATAAGCATTAATCATTTTTTATGGCAGGTAGCAATGCGATTAAGCTCTACACAAGTACAAATTTAATCAAATGTGGCTTGACCAATATGCAGCTAGTTCACATGCTTCTTTAGTAGCGTCAATCACGTTCTGGGGAGAGCATGTAGTTGGACACAAGTTGCATACAAGGAGATGGTTCATTGTCTGTTCTTCACCGCATTCGCATAGTGTAGATTCGCAGACAAATCCCCACTTTCTCATGTTGGTCTTCGTTCTTCCAACTCCTGAGCGCAACCTGTTGAGTGTCTTCCATGTTGACCAACTTTCCTCGTGGCCTGAAGGAAGGCTTTCGGAAGGCATCATCCATCCTGCAAGGTGGCTGGATCTTGAACGCCATGAATTCATTCTAAAGTTCGATGGTGGTTCAGTGAGGCTTTCTGTTGCATGAAGAAAGCTTCTTCTTGACTTTAGCCTTTGGGTTGCTGGTTGATACCCATATAAAGTATGGGTCCTCAGGTTCAGTGCTTTAGATTTCTCCAGTCTGGATGCACACTCACGGCGAATATCTGGGGGTGGGATACCTGCTAGACAATAAACTTTATCAAGTGGTGTAGATCTCAAACATCCTGTAATGAGTCAAACTGATGATACCGCAGAGTCTATGATCATTTATGGATTAGTTTTGTTACCTGGTCAGTATTTTCAGAGTTTTACAAATACAGGTCTCCCAAACGCCTAGGGTTAACCGCAAATATTTCAAAAACTGGAAGTCAAAATATCAAAAAATCGACATTAATCTTTTCATTAGGTCTAATAGAAATGTAGTAAAATAAAAAGTAAAAACAACTATTAATTAATGGGCACGAGCACGAGTGTACCCATTGTGCCAGTGAATCAGCCATCCAAAGTAGTTTTCTGTGGTTTGCCACTTCTACTACAGGCAAATGCACGAGCACTATCTTTCACGAGTGTACCCATTGTGCCAGTGAATCAGCCATCTAAAGAGGTTTTCTGTGGTTTCCCACTTCTACTACAGGCAAATGCACAAGCACTATCGTTCACGAGTGTACCCATTGTGCCAGTGAATCAGCCATCCAAAGTGGTTTTCTGTGGTTTCCCACTTCTACTACAGGCAAATGCACGAGCACTATCGTTCACGAGTGTACCCATTGTGCCAGTGAATCAGCCATCCAAAGTGGTTTTCTGTGGTTTCCCACTTCTACTAATGGCAAATGCCAGGATTGTTCCTAAATGAGGCCACGGCCGCCTCCTTCCCAATCCTCATCTGAATTACAACTACACACACTAATACAGCCATCACAATAACACGGGTTGTATGTATGTCTACCCCTTATTATTCCCGGGGTCGGGGATGGGATGCGATGAAATTCTGTGTGGCGGAAGGGTTTTACGGCCGGATGCCCAACCTCATGAGAGGAGTTAATGATAGATGAAATTAGAGAAGATTAATGAAACTGGGCAAGGATGTGGAAGAAAGCGGCCGTGGCCTGTCAGAAGGTACCGTCCCAGCATTTGCCTGGAGTTGAAAATGGGGGGAAACCACCTCGGAAACCATTTCAAGGACGGCCAACGGCGGAACTCGAACCCACATCTACCGAGTCCACAGAGAGCTTGGCCCTATGGCCTAGCGCTGTGCTTTAGCGAGTGTAACTACCGCTGTCGGTCACAATAACACAGGTTATCAGACATTCCATACATACCCAAGTATACGGGGGGCTACATGAACACGCTGTCGCAAAGCCCCTACATGAATCAACTACAACATATCTAACGTACGGTATGCATCAGAAAGTGTTTATAACACGTTGTTTCGAGTGGAAAAGGTTGTACAGGAAAAATCGTCATGTGCTAATAGTTTATGTGAATGTACTTTTTGAGTGTTTAGATTCCGCGCTCGGGGAGCACTGGGCAGTCAGACTAGCGCTCCTTCCCCTACCACCACTACACTGTGGCGGCCGAAGCGCTGTCTGGATGGCCCTGGTTGGTTTAGATGGTTTAGAATCTATTAAAGTGAAGTCGTTAGATCATTATGTTGTTTATGTTACCTAAGCTAACTTGTACTGTATTCCACTACTTGAAATGTCGAATCTACTTCCGCACGAAAGAGATACTTACGTCCAAGTCGGCAAAATAATCTAGAAAATACACCAAAGTGTCCAGTTGCTGAAGTCATCTTTGAACGTGAGTTGTATGTTTCGGTTTCTTATGTAGCCGGAACCAATAGTGCTGTAGCCTGTGTTGATCGCAGGGCACGGCGACACGAGCTTGCGGCACAAGCGTTACCAGTGCCATCTGTACGGCGGTCCACGACAACTCGTGAAGATCCTACACTTCCTCTTCTATACGCTGTGGTATAACTTTGTTAACCCGGAACCTATTTTTAACGGGAAGAAATGTGGGCCTGTTTGATTACGTTGAAGGCAGCGTTACTGTATTTTTCATATTTCTTGTGCTATTTGGCTGCTGGCTCGGTTTGGTAATGATGTTGTTGTTGTGTTGCAGAATGGCTGACCATGGAGATGGCTCCGGGGACCCTCCCCCCCAGGTAACTAGACCAAGTTCTAATGATTCCTTACAAAGCTTAACAGTACATAAAGGAGGGCATTTGGAATACTTTTCAATTTTGATTCAACTAATAAAATATGTTATTTGCATGGGTGCCTGAGGAAATGTTATGTGTATGGGTGCCTAAGTTGCCTCTTGCCTTTCAACTTAATATTTACTGGTTGTCTGGAAAACAGAATACCGTACTCGTATGTGTTTTAAAAAGTATGAGTACTTTGCAATCATCCTCAAAAGTTTTGAAAGTAAAAGTAAAATCAGTATAAAAACATTTGTTTTCCTTTATATTCCTTCGAAATATGAAACAGATCCCTTTGAATTTCAATACAATTTACGAAGATTTGTATTGGTGCGCGGGCGACCGGCTAAGTAAATTTATGTATTCTTACAGAGCTTCATTCTTGTCTAATTTTCTCCTCTCCGCCGTTCAGTAATCGAAATACTACGTGTTATTTACAAACTAAGGTCTTTGTTGAACGAAACGCGGATAGGTATATTGTTGTCTTGATAATGCTTTCGGTACAGGAAGTGAGGTTTTATAACACTCAGTTACCGCGTGTATTACCGGGTGAGTTTTCCGTGGTCGTTACGGCATGACTGCTGGCAGTCGCTCACATCCGGGAGGCGAGGAGGTTCGAATCCCCCCGCCGGCAACCTTTAAGATGGTCTTCTGTGGTTTCCCATCTTTCTTCCAGGCAAATGCCGGGGTTGGTCCCTAACTATAGGGCACAGCCGCTACCTTCCAACTCCTCGTCCTTACATTCCAACTTTCCTCCCCAACGGTACTTGTAGCTCACCCATTGGGTGTCCGTCTCGAAGCAGCCACAAAACTGGCGAGTCGAACATATCCTCTGACTCTCCAGGCACTATAAGCCATACGCTACAAAAAAAAAACGTGTATTGTCAAGTGTTAGCATGGCGCACGCGTAACTGACAGTGCGATAATCAGTTCAGACGAGTCTGTTGACGATAATAATACGAGTGGAATTGACAATGATAGGAGTGAAAGTAGTGTCGATGAGGTTGATGGATGGACAAGTAAGTAAAATTACACGTATTTATGTTTCATCTTACTTCTCATCCTAGGTGTACTTCAGTTGCCCGGTCCGTAGTAAGGAATAGAGTAGCGCCCGGGAAACAATGTGTTAAGATTCCGTGATATTTAATTTAGTGACTCGTTCTAAATTAGCATCATACATATATCATTGATGTAAGGCTGGCTGCGTGGCTCTGCGGTAACGTTCTCGCCTGCTGTGCTCAAGGTTGCAGGATCGAATCCTGGCGCAGTCAGCTGGTATTTGAGGGTGCGCAAACGCAAGGGAACCGTGTCAGTAGATTTACAGGCATGTCAAAAGATACCCTTCAGGGCTAAATTCGGGCACCCTGGTGTCTCGAAAAGATGCAGATGTTAAAAGGGACATAAAACAAGTACCATTATTTCTTTGATGTAAGAACACCAGCAAAATCCAAGAATTGTTTTAATTCTTTTTCCATTAAATTTTGCTGATGACTACGAGGGCAGATCAAAAAATAAGTTGCACTTCCTAGTTATGGCCATTTATTACACCACCTATACAACAGAAACACTCCTATAACGACATACAATGTAACGTCACTCTTCCACATAGTTTCCAAGAGACTCCAAACATTTCTGCGAACGCACAACCAACTTGTCGATGCCGGATGCATAGAAAGTTCCTCCAGCGTTCTGCAACCACACGGAGACAGCGGCCTTAACCTCCTCATCGGTCTGGAAACGTCGACCACCGAGCTCCGTTTTGAGTTTACCGAACAGATGAAAGTCACATGGCGCTAGGTCGGGAATGTAGGGTGGATGTTGCCAGACCTCCCGCTCGAAACGCTGAAGCAGTTCGCTCGTTTGGCGGGCCTTGTGAGGTGTTGCGTTATCGTGAAACAAAATCACACCGGCGCTTCTCTTTAATTGCTTTAAGCAACCGGTGCAACGTTTGACAATACGACGCCGCGTTGATTGTCGTTCCTTTCGGCATGAATTCGATGTGCAGCAAACCCTCATGTCAAAGAACACTGTCGCCATAACCTTACCGGCTGAAGGTTGAACCTTGGCCTTCTTTCGTTGTGGTAATGAGGGGTGCACCCTTTCCATTGATGTTCTCTTCGTTTCGGGGGTGAAGTGGTCGACCCACGTTTCATCGCATATGACGATTCGCCGCAGAAACCCGTTGCCGTCTGCGACATAACGTTGAAAAAATGCCAGGGAGGATTGGAAACGTTGTCCCTTGTGATCATCGGTAAGAAGATGTGGGGCCCATCTTTGAGACAGCTTAAGATATCCAAGGTCCTCGTGAACCATGGAGAACACACTGCCATACGACATGTTCAGCCGCGTCGCGATTTATCTCAGTTGAATGCGCCGGTTCTGACTAATGATCGCGTTCACACTGTTGACATTTCCACGGGTCCTGGACGTTTCAGGCCTGCCTTCGCGATATTTGTCCGTGATATCCGTGCGTCCGGCTTCGAATTATGACACCACTTTACGATCCCTTGCCGGGAAATGGCCCGCTCCCCATACACAGCACTAATTTCACGATGAATGTCCGTGCAATTCTTCCTTTTGGCCCATAGGAATCGGATTGTCGCACGCACCTCATATTTGGAGTGAACGTCCAGTCGACGCGCCTTGCATTTGGCCGCTATTCACACCATACAAGACGAGACACCACAGCGATCTGCCTAACAGACGTGTGGGCTGTCTGTCCCTCTCTCCGCTGTACCCACGTTTGCGACACACAGCGCGCTGCTGCAGCGCGTTAGTGCAACTAACATTTGATCCACCTTCGTACTTGAGTGTGAAATGTATAACAATGCAATATCTGACCCTAGTTGTTGCATATGGCGCATGTAACAAAGGAGTGAATAGCACGTGTTAGGTAAACAAGAAGTGCAAAAGAAGAATGGTTGAAAGAGAAATGTGCAAGTATAGAAAATTGTCTGAAAGTAGGAAACGAACTAAGGATTAAGAGTACTTTGGGGAAAGAAAGATTTAAGTGCTGTAAACCAGTCAAAACATCTTGGTGGTCCTGGTTCGATACATAACCGGGCATCATTGTAAAGCAAATACACATACATTGGCCAAACCAAGACCGACTACAATATCTCAGACCGTAACATCAAAACCAAGATGGCGGAAATCGTAGGGGAACAGCTGTAGCAACTGGCGGGCATGGCGCCATCGAAATAGCGGCAAATTCGAAGACAAACATTCGCATATTTGATTAAATTCCGCCAGAAATTACAGGTTTTTATGTAATAAGGCACAAATTCAATATGAAACCCTGACGTATTTCGCTACAAGCAACGAGAACAGACAGTAGCTAAAAATACAGACATAAATAAAGCAGAGGTAAGACATTATGTTAAAAAATGCAAATATTTCTAAATGGAACTACAAGAATAGTCAACCAACAACAAAGTCAACCCCTGACACTATACAGCCCATGAAGGGCATAGGCAAATATAAAATGCAAATATAAATGGTTGTTGCTTATATTAGGGGCTACGACATCGTGGTCTTGTAGCCCCATGTATTTGTGTGTGGAATTTGTGTGATAACCTGTGTTATTGTTATGGCTGAACTAGTGTGTTTGTAAATTGGGTATTGTAGTGGGAAGGAAGCGGCCATGGCCTTAAGTTAGGAACCATCCTGGCATTCGCCTGGATTAGAAGTGGGGAAACCATGGAAAACCACTTCCAGAAAGACTGAGGTGGGAATTGAACCCTCCTCTACTAAGTTGCTTCATGAGGCTGAGTGCACCCCATCCCAGCCCTCACATGAGAATTAAATTTCTTGGCAGAGCCGGAGAATCAAACCCGGACCTCCGGGACGACAGCCAAGAATGCTAGGCACTACACAACGAGGTGGTCTAAAACAGAATGGTACCACTGAACGAAAGTAGAACGAGCGATAATATTCTCCATAGTACATTAATTAGCCAAAATACCTTATCAAACAACGAGAAATAAATCAGGGAATGATGTTTTAAAAGATGCTTCCTCCTCCGCTGTATGTGACCCACCCAGCCATCCCAAATAGCATTGTGACTCACAATTTGGCTTTAGGAGAGAAAGATGCACAATCCAGGCAATTCGAAGTCTTCAAACTGAGATTGCGTCTACCCTGTCGGTACCGAAGGGAAAGTTACAATCCATATTCATTGACTTCTCTAAAGCTTTTGACTCGATTAGCAGGAAGAAAATATTGGAAAAACTAGACAGACTATTGAGAGGTAACAGCTACACTAAACATCTTGTCAAAAGTATTTTAGGCTCTAACAATATAGTCATTAACGATGGCATTACAACATCAAGCCCAATTGAGCAGACTACAGGCATGCTGCTACAAGGAGACCCATTAAGCCCTCGTGTTATTTATCACTGCTATGGCAGATAATATCACAGATATATTATCAGAGCGGGTAATCTCATTTATATACGCAGATGACATGGTGCTCGCTTCAAGTTCACAGGTCGAATTGCAATCTGCTCTCGACCCCTTTGAATTATGGGTATTACACAATGACCTTAGGTTAAACAGAAACAAGACTAAATCTATGACCTTTAGGAAAGGGGGAAAGCCAGCAATTTTCCACATTGCAGGAAAACCGCTTGAGGGTGTACCACATTACAAGTAGTCCTACTTAGGTCCTACATTAGTCAACTGACAATGTTTTCACACTGCAAATCAAGGATAGACCCAGCGTCACTACCAAAGCCTTCAACGACATAAAACATTTGACTAAGCTATCTATAAAAACAGCCTTAAAACTTTTGCGGTTAAATGTTACCCGTATTGTGACTTATGGACTGGAGAGCATTTGGACACATTTAAATATGAAGTATTTGGAACAATATGTAGAAAATGAAGGCGACTTACATAAAGAAGGCCTTGGGTTTATCAAAGTATACACCTTCAAGACCGGTGTAAGAGGTGACTCGCGAGGTTTATAATGTAGAAGAACTCAGACTTCAAATGCTGCTACCTTCTACTCCAGGATATGTAAAACTCATGGACACACTAGAGCCAAAGAACATTGGTAGGATTTTTGCGCCACGGACACTATGATTTTTGACGATTGGAAGAGTGTGGGGGGGGGGGGGGGTGCGAGCTGAGACCATTGAACTGTCGGTACTATTGGAACAACTCCTCCCATGGTAACCCTCGCTGAAAACTGCTTCCTGGTGCACTGCCAGGCGTAACTAGTCGCACCAAAAACTGTCATACCATTTAACTCTAGGTTGCATGTCAGCTGATATGTCGTGATTCTTTTCATATATTTGAACGTACGTACCTCTGTGCAACGTTATATGTATGGTATTTTCCAATAATACGGTAGGTTTACGGTCTACTTTATTTCGAAGTAGCCTATTCTGCGTTTATGGATATGTCTTACATCAAATTTTGACATAGGCCTAAATAGCACGTATGACAAATACACGTAGGCCCTATTGTAGGTTATAAGTTATTAAGTTAGTCACAGAATTATAACCTACGTCTAGCTTATATTACAGATTTCCATGGAAACGCCCAGATGTAGGCCTATTAAAGAAATGGGTTATAGCTGTGAAAACTTTTATAAACATGCTACTTGTTTCATTCAAATAGAAACAAACCACTGCTTAAAGATGATGCGGTACCTGCAAATTGCAATTTCCCACAGCATCGGCTTCAGCCACCCAAGAAAAGACCGAGAGTTATTGAACGACATGTAGCCTAATATTTACTGTTACTTTCTTCATCAGCATAGGCATAAAATTTCACATTTTCCAGTATACTTTTATGATGTCAGTCTTGGAGACGATAAAAATAATTCGGCTTAAGGGATCTTCCCTGCAGGACCTGTTCGTTTGCTGTATGACTTATGTGAGGTCGAAGTTTCGACCTGCTTTGAAGAAAAAGAAGCTTGTAGTTTTTACGTGACCGTTAATCTTGTGATCATGAGCCAAGGGACCTCCATTTTACGTGGAATCCGAACCACAGGACATGGCATTTCACTTCCAAAATCTCACTTGCAATGACCGTGAATCAAACCTGGTCCACCTTGGTGAGAGGTGAATAGCTTGACCACTGCGCCACCATGCCCCATTGCTTTGAAGAATTTTGAACATGTGGTTGTTTTGTATAAATAAAGCAGGCTATGTATTTTTGTTCACCAAGCATCTATTTAATTGTTTAGTTATAGGCTTATGCATATTCACACACATATGAATGTTGAATACCAATTAACATACTTTTTCTTCTTTATTGTTAGTCATTACCAGCCTAACCTTATTTTTATTTTATTTTAATGTAATTACGACTTGTATTTTTTGCCAGTAGGCCTATAACTTAGTTATTGTGTATGCTGCCTTTGATCGAAGGATAAAATGATGAACAATCAGGCTGCAATATAATATTTAATGTTGGCATATATTCCTAGCCATTTTAAGTATCAAATTACTATGATATTTTGAAATATGTATTTCGGCGTAAGTTCAGTTTAGTTTACCATTCGCCTAAATGTTCAAAAGTACCTCTTTTACTTGTATCTCGTCGTACATATGTACGTCATCCTTTTGTTCGTATACGTCAAACGTGAGATCACGGTGACGTCACTGATCTCCCTAAATATTCCCCAGATACCGGTGTATCGGAAGGTATAGTTCAACCGAAGATACCATGCCATATTCTGCACATTAAGACATGAATCTTTGATATTCCTAGGGAATAACAATTAGTTTACTGTATGATTTTAGATTTTATTCATTATATGCATGGGCATTGGCTGCAATAAACCCCTTATTATTATAGGCTATAGGTGAATTTCCAGCTGTGGATGCCATTATTCACATCAACCATCGTCAGAACAGTACTGCCAACCTCACCATTACGGTACTAGCCGCACCAACACTCGACCATTCTAACCTACGTTTTGTCCAATCCAATGGTTACAGCCTAACACGTCCAGATCAATGGTTTTGTATCAATCTGCCCCGATAGCTGCGCACAATCAAAGCCGCATCCTTCGATTTGTCCAATCCAATGGTTTTTTACAATGGTTACAGCTTAACGCATCCAGAACAATGGTTTTTGACAATGGTTATAGCCTAACGCGTTCCGATGACTGCCTTTTTTTTAACAACAGTGATCTGCTAATAGATGTAGTCTCCTCCGCTGTCTATAACCCACCCACCATCCCAATTTATAACACGACTTAGGGCTATATAGTGAAATTTCAGTTGTGTCGGCCAGTGGGCGTGGCTTATTTGACAAATAAGATATTGCCAACCCTATGTATAGGTAAACACGGCCGTAGGTTGTTTGTTTTGAGCGTAGAGAGCTGTGAGATCGCACTCGCTTCTATCTGTATCGGGACATCCTGAACCAACTCCAACAGATGGCGCATAAGTACTCTCATTAGTACTTTATTTCAAATAGCATTTGCCAATAACACACAATTGATGTTACAAACTCTTTAAAATGAAAATTTACTGTATTATGAACTTGTCATTCTTCAAATTCGATGTGTATAGAATTCCAACGGACATACATTCTATCTTATTAATGTTTTTAATACAAAAACAAACCTAACCAGCAACTAACGCCCCAGTCCCCCTTGCTTGTGGTAGCCTACTAACAGTAATTTTCGGCCAGGCAGTAGGCCTACCTAACCTAGTAACAGACATAAATGTATATACAAAAACAAACCTAATTTGGGGATAACTCCCCAGGCCCCCTAGCTTATGATACTAACAGGAGCATAATTCTATTTACATACCTGTTGCATTTAAAATCACTGCTTCCATCAGATTACAGTACCCACTTGAATTTTTTCCACAAGCACACAAAGATTATTGATTCATGATTCTTATAGAATATATTTACACTTAAAGAACTTGACACTTTAGAAGACACTGACACTGCTGGTATGTCATTAAAACTACCATCATCTACTTTAACAAACAGGAGTTGTGTAGGACGGTTGATTTGGGAAAATTGTCGAAATGGTATCAGGGGTTAGTATGGCAATTTTCATAACCACAAATTTAGGTTCGAAATGTTTAAGTTAACAAATACAACTGTTTTAACTTCGAAAATGATCCCGGTGAATATTTCTCATCCACTTCTCTTTCAAAGATTTGTCTTTAGGAAATTTAAAAGTTGAAGTATCTTCAGCAGTATTAAATTTACAGGCAGGTACACAGTAATGACAATAAACAGCCAATGCTTCTCACATTACGTATCTTCGGCATTTATAATTATTCACAGTGCACTTCACTACTTAAGGTACACTATTACAATATATAACAGCTCGAAATCACTTGAAATATGCGACATTTGAACGAAATTCTCGCAGCAGACCCACTTAAATGTTGGTTGACCAAATGTAAACAATCCCCTACGATTACCGCCATTTTCTACGATTTCGATAGTGGCATTATGGTCTGATTTATTGTAGTCGGTCTTGGCCAAACCTCCCAGATGCGGTGTTGCAGGACCGCCTGGACGGCGAATTGAAATAAATCGTCGAAAGTAACACACACACTTGGCCACATTGGAAATCGAAGCATCTCAACACATGAAGTCAACTTGAATACCTGGACCAACACTGAAATGCATCAAAATTGCCTACTTGTCGAATGCGCCCCTGAACTTGAAATTTATTTGAAAAACTAGGCACTGATGCCCGCGATGAAAAAAAAACTTAATACACCACGAATCTAAATACACCTCATTACTGGTCCTCAACATCCTGGAAAGATTAAGAGTCTCAGCGACCAACCCTGATAACTGCTTCACCATGAATCCAAATACTCATCGGGAATCAAACCCGTATGTAACCAAACAAATGAAGTTAACATCTGCTAACCTGCGACTTGTTGATGACCGCCGCCCTACATTTGATACTCGGTCACAACTACACTTGACTTATAAGCAGCTCTCTAGCACAAGCGTTGCATCACTAATATTTAGGGCTAAATGTCCTGCTTTTTAGTTTGTAATTCTGACACCACGTAGCAGCACCAAAGTGAGACAATTTATTTTTTCAGTTTTCTCTTGAACGAAAGCTCGTATTTGCGATCTGAAAACCACTATGCTGACAAGACTGCAATTGAATAGGGATGTAGCCTGAGAAAGTTCGCGCCAGATAGCGCCCGTGTAGTACTGGGTAAGCGCAAGGCGATCGTCCTATATTTCCCCCAGTCAGCTGCGAGGAATGTATTGACGTCAGAAAAGTTGGATGGCGCAGCCACGCGGCAGAATGTTGAAGCTGTAACATTGTGATTGGTGAGATTTATTTAGATGGTGAAGCATTGACGTCGTGATGGAAACAGAAAGAAATTTGTCAAATTCGAGGAGGTACTGCTCTGTATAAGGTTGCAAAACGTCTAAAACGGCTACGAAATATCTTCACTACTTTCCTGTACAAAAAGTTCAGAGAGAAAGATGGGCTTCGGCGCTGTCAATTGGAAAACGTGTTACATGTTACATGACAGTGTGCAGCCTGCATTTTTGTGAAGACGACTTCTTTCCACCGGTACTGTTGATTATTGATAGTTATTGTCTCTAATTTGTATTCACATGGATTTAGCTACATCAAAAATACTGATAAACTTACAGCCTATTACTTCTGTGCCGTACAAAGAATGTAATCCGCTCTTCGTAAACTTATTTAAGGGGTTCTTCCGATTGACAATAGCCGAATGGTTAGAAAACTTAAGAAAAATGCTGTTCCTAGCCTTAATTTGCCAGAGAATTTATATTCTTGCCTTTGAACAGCAAGTATGTAGGTCATTGAAGTATGATTTGGCTTAAATTGTGTTTTTCGCTATGATCTCCCTACTGTTGAATTTAGTTAATTAAAATGTAAAATCTTAGTTTTAAGTACCGGTTTGGTGACCCATCGTCCCAGGCAGGCCGGTAACACCTATACTACTCAGGCAGATAGGTCACTTAGTCGTAATTTTAAAGTTATAGTGATGTTAAGTATAGGCTACATATGCGGTAATGTAGTGGGAGACCGGATCGGCCTAGGCTATTCTAACTTTAATTAGTTCTCATTTCAGGGTTTTACAGTTTTGAGTGCGAATAGTTGGTTTGAAAGTTGTACAACAGTAAGGAGAGTATGTTTTGTATAGGTTTTAATTGGTATTATGGTTTATGTCGAGCTGAGGAGTGAATTTGGTTTGGCTTTTAGTGTAGTTTTTGATCTGTTCCGTTTGCTTATGACAAGTTCAAATGAAGACTCCAGCTTTGTTAAATATCTGTATTTTAAATATTTAATTAAATATATTGATAAAGAGGATGCCTCCATTTTAACTTGCCTGTGGCAAGAGATTAATAAATTAACATTCTTGCCTTTGAACAGCAAGTATGTAGGTCAATATTTGCAATATTGAAGTATGATTTGAGCATCCCAAGTAACGCTTCTTTGAACCCAAAACATTCATGCAAATTCAGGGTTGCTTGATTCAATTTATTATCAGGGAGTCATCCATTGTGTTATGTGAGATATATATATATATATATATATATATATTGTGAAATTAATAAAAAAAAACATCGATACCGCTAGGCTCCCAAGTACAGGCTTCATATATGTAACAGCAGACAGTAAATTAACTATCTACATTTGGGTAATATTTTTAACTGGTAGTAATTAGGCACTGCATTTAAATTGATTATAAAAATATTTCTATCAATGAAAGGAAATATGTAGTATTTTGCCATCATAAATTAGAAGCCATAACAAACGCACACCCAATTACTTCACGTCACCATATCGCCGCCATATTGCAAACAGCTGACCGTAAGCTCCTCCCCCGTTTCGGACGTCAATAGATTGTGACCGAGTTTTCTAAGCTAAAGTAAATTATATCTTCTCTAATATTACTCCAAGACTATATTAATTAATTGTATAGGTATATCCTCTAATATATTATGGACAATTTTCAGCGTTCAAGCGTTATTAAACAGCTGCAAAATGAGCTACGGACTAGAGGTGCTAAAACTAGCGGGAGGAAGGAAGAATTAATAGGCTACAACGGTAATAACAAAATTCTAACACGCTTTATTATTCAAATAATGAATAGGAGTCAGAATTCTTGCGTATTGTAGGCCTATATTGATAAATATATCCCCATAAGACTTAAATAATTAATAGAGATTTAAATATGCACTTGCTCCCCTTGCGTATAGACTAAGATTCATGTCTTTTTTTTGGTTGATAGCTTACATGAAACTGTTATGTTTTAAGGTGTAAACATTATCAAAGAAAGTTAATACCGGTATTGTATACCTCAAAATCCATCGCAACGTTTGGTTCTTATGTAATTTTGTCAATTTCTCAATAAGAATCGTTCCCGTACCCCTTCGTAACGACTTAGGGGTACAATATTTGAAAAGTTTGAGAATCCCTGCTTTAGGGCCACGAACTGTTTCCATTCATCTGACTAACTTATGACTCAAGAATATAGAAGTCAGTCACTACCGGTACCACATTCTCCGTCTGGCAGATGGAAGTTGACGATTAATTCTGATTTCAAGAAACCAACCATAATACGTTTGTGACTGTTAATGTTGTAAAATGTATTCTGGAAGTATTTGTCCGAGTATTGATGCCTTTGAAAATGGGAGTTACAAAATATGTTACATTCACTTCTTCCTGTATATTGACGATTTCTTCCTGTGCCGTACTTCAATGGATATAATTTCTGCAGATATCGATATTGTAGGCTTATCGTGGTAATCCGGCAATTTTCTTGTGTGTGGCCTCTTCCTTATTTTTGTTGTGTTCGTGGTCCACGGAAAAAGCGATGGAACAGCGCCCGGTTTTAATCTTGCTCTCTTACCTTCAAATACAAACGCATAAATTCAGTGGTTGTTATCGAAATGTCTAATCAGTTTATAGTTAGGAATTATTTCCCTTTGTAAATCACACTTGCCCAACCCAGTTTTCGTAAAGTCATCGAGTTGAAAATGATGGGAATAGCCTACACTTTAATATTTTCAGTCAGATTTTCTTCACCGAAATGTTTCCTTCTAATAGCATGCAACCATTTCTTCCTCATTTCTTTATTGTGTTAAAATTGGTGAAACGATAACGGGCTTCCTTGATTTTTGCAAAGAGGAACACTGCAATAGCTCGGCATAGTCACGAAAATGGCAATTTAAACGACTTGAATTCGTGGATATTAGCGGCATGAGAACACAGGAGACAAATGAAGAGCGCCTTGCGCTTACCCAGTACAACAGCAGTGCGCTCTATCGGTGCTAGTTCTATACATCCCTATTGCTATTAATTCGATGCATTTTCCAAAATGTGAAAAACAAAAAAGTTACTAACAGTTTTTTATATCCCTGCTTAAAATATGAAAGAAACCTGGTAATACGAAAATGGAGATTTATTTCCTGTTTCCAATGCATTTTTCAGAATTAAAATCGGGTGAATGGAATCGAGAGCATTAGTTCGGGAATTGTTTTGAAAAGAGTGGTGGGCGGCGCGGCTCCACAAGATCTCTTGCGCAAGGAAAATGATGAACACGCTGACAGGGCGGAGGGAGAAGGGAACAATTTGACGACAGGAAGGAGTTGTCTTCCTCTTGTCACAAATATTAGTCTATAGTTACGTGTACAAGTGCCTAGGCGTGGAAAATATCTGAGCAATAAAATTATACTGTAGTAGTGTCACCATATGTAACGTTGACACAATGCGTTCGTACAGATGCCTTTCTTACTTCCTCTAACATTCTTGTTGATAATAATGCATTGTAGGGGCTTGGGACATCTTGGTCATCAGTACCTTTGGCTGGCTGCGTGGCTCAGCGATAACGTTCTCACTTGCTGTGCCCAAGGTTGCAGGATCGAATCCTGGTGCAGCCAGTTGGCATTTGAGGGTGCGCGAATGCGACGGAACCGTGTCATTAGATTTACTGGCACGTTAAAGATCCCCTTCGGGGCAAAATTCCGGCACCCCAGCGTCTCTAAAAGCCGCAGTAGTTAAAAAGGACGTAAATCCAATAACGTTATTATTATTATTATTATTATTATCATCATCATCATCATCATCATCAGTCCCGTGTAGTTGATAATGTGTGTAACTGTATTAGAGTCAGGGATGGGACAGGTGCCCTGAAACTTCACGTACGGTACTATCTCGGTATTTACCTGGAGAGATTGTGGAAAAAACGTTTAAAACACACTCAGGATAGATGCTGACAGCTTTGGATTCCCTTCTAGGTAACTGTTTTAGAGTTCTTTGAGGATAAACTCCCGAACAAAAAAAATATTGTTCCGACATGAGTAATACTTTGTAGGGCATAATTCTTACCGCACAGATCAGCGACTGGTTTCACTCGATGCTAAATTGAATAATGTATAGATAGATATGACTGGTTTGTAGTTGGGAATATCTATTTTAAAACCATCCGATGCGGACGTCCAACTCTAGGTATCGTCTTCTAGACATAACAAACAAGACCACAAACCGTGACATATTCTAATCAATGGAGATTTACTAGCACGTTAAAGATCTATCTCTATAGCCTATACAGGGTTATTCACCTAAGATGTTACTCGCCAATATCTTCTAAACCGTTAAAAATATCAACATTCTGTTTTCACTTTTGGAAATTGTGCTAAGGGGCTCATACATTAACGTATACTGTTTTTTCCTTTCTTTGTGAATAGCTGAGATATTGGTACCAACTTCGTTTTTCTTAATGGAACTATACTAATTTTTGCATACAGGGTAGATGATTTCACTGAGACATATTCAACGGTGTTATTATTTCCCAAATCAGACGAGTACTTTTTGAGAAATCGATGATATGAAAATTGGGCTAGGCCACGCCTTCTTTCGGTGACGCGTTGTGTGAGAGCGAATGGCTAGTACATAGCTTGTTGGTGAGCTTAAATAGCGTCACAGGTGTAGTCTGTTTCAAAACAAAATGAATGTCATGTAATCAGAATCGTAGTCGTTATTATCGAAGTTTGGTATGTTGGGAAATGTAAATCAGTGATGAAAAGAAATAGAAAAATGAAGTTTCATTTGTTGCCTAATAAATTCTTCCGTCACTTAATGTTTGGAATAATGGGACGAGTTAACAGATGGTTGCGTACATTTCTATTCATTTCTTATTTATGTCCACCCCTTATTATTCCCGTTTTCTATTCATTTCCTATAACATGTTGAATAAATAGGGTAATTCACCTAAGATGTTACACGGAAATAACGTCTAAACCATTAAAGGAAGGAAGGAAGATTGTAGTTGTACGTGACCGTGAATCTTGTGATTATGAGCCACGGGACCTCCCTTTTATGTGGAATCCGAACCACAGGACATGGCATTTCACTTCGAAAATCTCACATGCATTGACCGGGAATTGAACCCAGTCCAGCTTGGTGAGAGCCCAACAGCTTGACCGCTTGATCGTGGCAGAGCCGGGAATCGAACCTCGGACTTCCGGGGTGGCAGCTAAGCACGCAACCACTACACCACGGAGGTGACCTCTCCAGACGTACGTGACTAAAACACTGGAAGGGGTACAGAGAATCGCTGTTGTTATTTCATTTCCGGAGCTTGGACATCGTGGTCATGTAGCCCCATGTGCTTGGGGGTGTGTGTGTGTACTGTATTTGTGTTAGAAAGTATCTGATAACCTGTGTTATTTTGGTGTCTGTAGTGGTGTACTCTATTCCTAATTTAGGTGAAGAATGGGGACGGAGGCGGCCCTTGTCGTCAGTAGGGAACCCTCCTGACATTTGCCTGGAGTAGCCGTGGGAAACCACGGAAACACTTCCAGGATAGCTGAGATGGGTATCGAACCCACCTCTTCTCAGTTTGCCTAACGAGGTGGGGTTCCAGCCATCCGACCAGAATTAAATTGCTTATCAGAGCCGGGAATTGAACCCGGACCACCACAGCGACAGCTAAGAATCCAAGCCGCTACACGTGATTAAGAACGTCGACGGGGTATGGAGAAGAATGACTGTTTATTACAGAATTTCATTTCCGGGGCTTTGATAGCGTGGTCAGGCAGCCCCGTTTGCTTGGGTGTATGTGGTGAGTTCGCCAGTCATACAATAACGTTGCACACCCAGGGTATGTTACGGTACATCACATTATGTGTACGATAGTTTACAGTACATGCCTGGTATCCGTCCTGTGGCTGGAATCACACCCACGAACCTGTTTGCCCGACAGCACGCTGTGATGCGGCATGCACAACAGCGTATGTTGTTGTTGTTGATATCTCAAAAAGTAACTGTCCGATTTTGAAAATACTTACATACTTAAACTTGTACGCAGTTGAACCTTTAGACCAGCCGTATGGATTCTGGCCGTTCCATTCAAAATATGGAGATAGTATCAACATCTCGGTTATTTCTTACCCCATTAGAACAAGTAGCACATTATTTTCCATCCCCTGGATATCATTTACGCATATGAAAACACAATACCGATATCTTTAATGGTTTAGACGTTATTTTCGTGTAACATCTTAGGTGAATTACCCTATTTATTCAACATGTTATAGGAAATGAATAGAAAACGGGAATAATAAGGGGTAGACATACATAAGAAATGAATAGAAATGTACGCAACCATCTGTTAACTCGTCCCATTATTCCAAACATTAAGTGACGGAAGAATTTATTACGCAACAAATGAAACTTCATTTTTCTATTTCTTTTCATCACTGATTTACATTTCCCAAAATACCAAACTTCGAAAATAACGACTACGATTCTGATTACAGGACATTCATTTTGTTTTGAAACAGACTACACCTGTGACGCTATTTAAGCTCACCAACAAGCTATGTACTAGCCATTCGCTCGCACACAACGCGTCACCGAAAGAAGGCGAGGCCTAGCCGAATTTTCATATCATCGATTTCTCAAAAAGTACTCGTCTGATTTGGGAAGTAATAACACCGTTGAATATGTCTCAGTGAAATCATTTACCCTGTATGCAAAAATTAGTATAGTTCCATTAAGAAAAACGAAGTTGGTATCAATATCTCAGCTATTAACGAAGAAAGGAAAAAGCAGTATAAGTTAATGTATGAGCCCCTTAGCACCATTTCCAAAAGTGAAAACAGAATGTTGATATCTTGAACGATTTAGAAGATATTGGCGAGTAACATCTTAGGTGAATAACCCTGTATATAAAAATGAAAGTTTGTCTATTTTTTTCTGAATTTCTACGGAATTTGCGTTATTTACGCGTTTCAGACTGTTTTATGACGGATGCGCGCGAAAATAATTTTTTTGTCTGTCTGTCTGTTTGTCTGTCTGTGGACAAAGTGGTTGTTCCCTTATAACTCGAGAACGGCTGGGTGGATCAACGTAAAATTTGGTACAGATATCCTTCAGAGGCACGACACTAATCATTGATGTAACTCTTCTCTGTACCTCTCATAAAAGGGGGCCTACCCCTTAAAATACTTGCTGAAATAGGCGTAGAAGGGCGAGACGAAGCTCATTTTCAGCCCCTCAATGTGAGAAACGAGACTTGAGGGCCCCCGAAAACCACATTTTAAGGCCCTAAAACCAACAGTTTTTGAGATATTTCCAGAAAACTAATGTCATTTAATATAATAACGAAATAATGCAAGCCGGTAACCATGGCAACAGAATCTCATAGGTCCATCTATTGCTGTAAGACGCAATACAATTTCATTTATTACATCACTGAGAAGATTGCAAACGGCTATAAGGGGGTCAAGGGGTACTCTAGATTTTTTCACGCGATTTACACGTGCGGGTGTGGTACTGTACCTGAAATACCTACCGTCAGCTTGTTGATATCCCTCGATGGTAGCTGGATTGCAGAATCTGAAAACCCCGACTAAAAAAAAACCAGATTCCACTCAACAAGAGACGGGGATAATGGGGCACAAGGATCACCTAACTGAGGGAACGTTAAGAAAAACCATAGCAACAAAAGAAAAATCTAGCTCGATAGAACACAAGAACGAGAAAAAACATAATCTCCAAAGCGTGGAATAACACTGAAATGCCTGCAATGGTTTCCTTAACGTGACCTCCTATCGCAGCTAAAAAGTATCACTCTAAAAGAATTAAAATAGAATTCTCCAAAATTTATTCACATAGGCATTCTAGCAGAAATTGCTATAACAATATTACAAGAGAAGAAAAGCAACTGCAGCTTCAACCGGAAGCTCAAATCACAGTGACTTGAATACAACTTCTAGTCATTACTAGACACACTGTATTCTCCATAAAAAAAATGTTGAACACTCTTTAAGATAATACCCTACTATGGCACAAGCAATGCCTCAAAAGCATTATTGAAAATTAATTCCGCATTTGGGTAGGTAATTACTAATCCTACAGCTAGCAATATCATTTATGTACAAAATCTACATTGAAATATATATATATTGAATGGCACTCTCCAAGTGTGTTTTTTTTTTCTTATCATTTCGCAAGCCTCAGTTTAACATTCTTCCATTAGAATAAGATCATTAGTTTCCTTTAACTAATTCGAAAATGTTTAAATTGGTCCTCTCCAACCAGGTGACAAAGCTTAATAGAGGTAATCTATCACTTTAAAAATTATTGCACTCACCAAAATAACTGATCAGGATAACTGGAAAACCCTCGTCAGCATGGTGATTAAATCCAGAATATTAAGGTTGACATCATTTAATACATGTTTTAATATTTTACTTTGTTGTTTGCATGCTTCTAAGCAACAACAAAATGCTTGTAGTAAAACGCTGAATTAGACTTGAAAATAAGTCAACTTATATTTGACTACTCAATCACAATTATCATGGGTTAAATTCCATGAAATATTGTAATGTTTATTTCATTCTTTTAATGCCTTCACGCGGCTCTACTCTTATACATATGTACTCCCCTGAGTACACGATTCAAAATTAATTTGTTATAATCATACATATTTTAACGTAACTGGATCACCCGCATTGGTGAATGACGAATTTCATTCTCAGCCGATTATTGTTGTCACTACATCGTTGCTTGAATTTATACATAGTTTACATTAGTTTTCAATGATGTTGATTGGATTTTCTCAATAACAAAATATCCTTTTAGAATTAATACCTATGCTATGAGAGATTGCAATAGCATCGACTTTCCTTAATCAGAATGTATTGATGCATTTATTAAATTTGGGATATACGCTGGTTAAAAAAGTGAATGATGTTTCAGAGATATCTTCTTCTTCTTTTGCTTTAGCGTTTGTCCCACCTCGTGGCAGGGTCCGCTATTTGAGTCCGCTGTCTCCACTTTACTCGGTCATGGGCCATGTCCGGATGAAGGTGTACGCCTTTCAAATCCCTGTGCAGTGTATCGGCCCAACGTTGTCTCGGGCGCCCCTTTGGTCTTTTCCCGGCGACCTCCAGTGTGTAGCCCTGTTTTGCAATGGTGTCCGCTCCTGACCGTAGCACATGCCCAAACCATCGCAGACGACCCTCACGCATTTTGTTACTGATTGCTGCGATACCAAATCGTTCCTTTATTCTTTGATTGGGGATGTGATCCACCCTAGTAATGCCTGCTGTCCATCTAAGCATCTTGGTCTCCATGGTACTTAGCCGACGTTCTGCTTCCTTCGTGGTCGGCCAACATTCGGTACTATAAAGCGCTACGGGATGAATGACAGTGCGGTAAATCTTCGATTTTAGGTGGTCTTTCATCTGGCGATCGCACATGACGCCTGTCGTTGTTCGCCACGTCATCCACGCAGCATTAATTCTTATGTTGACCTCCTCGGTGAGACGACCTTCAACAGTTATCGTAGAGCCAAGATACTTAAATTTTGTCCTTCGAGGCAGATCATCGCCGTCGACTTGGATTGTTCCAATTTCTCCAGCATCCGTTGTCATATATTCTGTTTTAGCTTTGTTAAGCCGCAGGCCATATTGACTTAAACGATCACTCCATTCCTGGACTTGATGTTGGAGATCCAGCTTGTTTTGAGCGGCCAACATGATGTTTCAGAGATATTTTATAGTCAAATGACTACAATTTAAAACAATGATAAATTCCATCGACCATGGATCTCAACTGTGCCTTCACGCGAGAGGCTAACGTGAATCCAAAAAGCAAGTTAAATAAAAATGAAGAGAAAGTTTATTGAGCCAACGTTCGGTACACCCCTGCACGGATGAATTCGAGAACAAAGTAATGTCTCTACACCACCGGACATGGTAATCATAACAATTAGCACAATTGTCTGGTTAGAAAACATTACCAGCCTCTGTCCTTCAACAACACAAAGAATGGTTCCTAACAAAAGCGAGAGATCGAACACTCCTCTCTCTCTCTCTCTCTCTCTCTCTCTCTCTCTCTCTATATATATATATATATATATATATATATATATATATATAAAACTTCAAAAAACTCATAACTTGCTATCAAAATCAGTCTTCTATTCATAAACCAATCACTCGGATGTATAATGTTCGAAGATGCAGTAGGAAAATGTAGCCCAACAAAAACAGTCTAACGATGCGAAGAATGTCACAAATTGACATAATAAAGAGCTCACCACGTTGATAAACTACACTGAATCACAAAATGCCTATCAATGTCCTCTTCACTACCCTAAGAAAGCTTCATGAAATATTACTGAATTTATGATGAAATCTACTTAAACATACTTAAATACAAGCTGAAAATGGGTTGCACTTCTTATGGAAGTCTAAAACCTGTCGATTATGAAATCAGTCATGATTAAAACGTCATGCCTAAATTCCACAGTCCGACATACTACTCAAAAATTAATATGCTAAAAATAATGGCGTAAATTAACATTGAAATATCTACACTTAGCTACGAGAGACGAAGTTGTGTAAGCTGTACCTTGTAGATAGATGAATTTCCAAGAGCGAGTATTGATACGCCCTGCATATCACACCTTTTCCATATGTAGCTGTAACTAGCACTCCCCAGGTCGTCGGGAATCGAACCAGGGAACACCTCCAATCCGCACGTTCTTCCCGGTTCAGAAGGCTATTACCCATCCTGGGTAAATAGTTAGGAATCGCTACTTCACGTATCCAACATCTTCCAGTACACAGTTCGTTTCTCAGTGTATCGCGTTATTCATATCGGGCCGAAATATTAATGAACGAAAGACGAATGACTGCCCGTGCGAATAGCATTCAGGATTATTAATGAGGTAGACACAAGTGGTCACACAATCAGAATCAGTCATCACTGGGGCCATGGCGATAGTTCATTGAAATGTTCGATACAATGCCGGTCTAGTAGCGTTCATGCTGCTGCGTTTTTAGCCTGCCATTATAGAAGAAAAGTACAGCACTAAAATTATTCCTCTTGACATCTTGATTAAGAATATGTCTGTTCGCGATGAGGAATAGTGTTTAGAGTTCAATAACATTGCTGCGCACTCGATGTCAATGCAATGGAAACAGATACTGCTTTTCAAAACGAAAGTTCACTATGGTGACTGGCAGCTTGCTGTATTGAGATTAAAGTTTCTAATACTGCTTACCCTTGCAGCGGTATAGATTGCATCTCGTGAAAACGAACAGAGTCCTTCGACACTGGCTCTGTATGCACTTTAAAGTGTTTGATATATACACCGCGTCACATCGCAATAACGAAACGCGTTCTCAAGTTTCAAAAAGAGATATGTTCTCAAGCGCTCCGTAAAGTTATCTGGTCACAGCTGCCTGTGTGTCCATCCACCTCGCTTCAAGCTACCCCCACTCAGACGTGACAGTAATCGAACTGATCTCTCATTGGTGGATGTAAATCATAATTTATAATGTCTCCGACAGATACTAAACATGTATAGATAACAAAATACACATTATGCTCTGTTCCAGGGTCTCGTATAATGTTACAAATCTTGCATGTTATTCTCTTTTCTTCTTATTGCTGATAAATGTAATCCTGGTGACCGATCAATAAACTGCGTCAATAGTCGCCATGTTGTAATCATCTCCGCTTGACTTCGTGCGTGAACGTCGGTACTCGGAAAATACCGTAATCGAGCAGCTGGACCCTGCTTCGGTTTGCAACTTGTGGATCGCGCCGATCTACAACATATACTTCAAACTGCACTATACATCATAACAATATGAGTATAATGGTACAGTACGGAAAGTCTATTATATCCCTATCCCTATATTGTTATGTTATTATTATCATTATTATTATTATACTACGGCCTACAACGACGAGACAAAGCTTATTTTCAGGCCCTTGGTGTCAGAAACAAAACTCGGTGCCCCTAAATAGCCGTAAAGGGTCCCCGAAAGCTACATTTTAAGGCTCTAAAACCAACAGTTTCTGAGATATTACCAGAAAACTAATTTCATTTAATAAACTGATGAAGGAATGCAAGCCAGTAACCATGACAACAGTATCTCAAAAGGTGACATCCAACTTTCCATCTAGTTTTGCAAGAAGTAAAGCCACTCCATTTATTAAATTTCTGTGAATGTTTGCAAATGGCTATAAGGTTATTACGGAATCAACGAAAACTGTAAAATTCATCAATACGTTTAAGGGGGTCAAGAGGTACCCTAGATTTTTTCACACGACTTAAATGTGCGTTATGTTGTACAGAAGTTCTATTATATCTCCAAACAGAAACATTCTTTTTTCCAAAAATTCCTGAATTGAAATAGTTCTTTTTTTTCTTGCTTTTAGGAATTTGGGCCATTGGAGGCTAAAAACCTAAATTTTTATGCACCACAAGCCTTTATAATTTATTAAAGGGGTCTTCCTCTGGATGGGGACTTGACACAACAGTGAAGGTCAGTTTTATTTGACGTGTATTGCGTTTCGTCTACGAGGTTAATAATTTTATTTTCACGTCAGGAAGTACACGTTAGGTAAATTTAGTTTCAGAGCATATTTTAACTAATCATTTTTCTTTGTTGACAAGCAGGTTCCATTGCAACAGTAGCTCAATTGATTACGTCTGGTTATTAATACCGAAGACCGTTCGAAGAACGGGTACTTCTGCTAGTCGATTTATAAGAGGCCAAATGCGCACGCACATATACATTTATTTTGGTGATTCGTATGGTTCTTTGGTTCTTTTGACTCTAATTCCCTTTTTTTTCGTGAGATCTGAAACGACTCCGAGTGGCCAATCACTATAACTTACTTCAAGTTTATTTATGTAGGACATTTTATTACAATAAACAAATTATGAAAATGCATAACAAGAGCAAAATTATTATGTACATAATAGAATTAAAGTTCCTAAGATATTCTCATCTGCCTAATGTTAGCACAGGCACTAGTACTGCGTACTATAAACAAACAAAAATATTATACCTAATTATTTCCTGTTCTTGATATCAATGCTTCAATTTTTTCCATATCAAAGATAGCGTTTCATGTTTTTCACACACTCAGTATTTTATTTCACCTCAGGTTCTCTTATATCTATTGATCTGGTCATCCTGGTAGTTCAAACGTACTGTTTGCAGTCTTTATGGATCCCAATCCAATCCAGTATTTCCGGAAACCAATTTTCCATTTTCACATTCGCTACGCCTTTATTTTTCCACACAACGCATTGTTTTCATTTGAAGTCGAACTTGCTTCTCTGAAAAAAGTTGACACTGAATAGTTCGTGATTTTGTACTCCTACACTTATGTATTATAAGTAAAAAAACAAACTACACCCTTGGCGTGACAGCCCATGAAGGGCCTAGGCCTACCAAGCAACCACTGCGCTGTTCAGCCATGTAGCCTGCAGATTTCGGGGTGACGTTTAGTCATCCAACTTGTAGGCTACAGGTAAAATATAAGTGAAATCATAACTGCTCAGAGCATCACAGATTCTCTTATGCAAGCGTAAAGAATTATATAATTTCAAATATAAACAAGGAAAAAGACACTTATGGGTGTGAAGAGGTGTTTTTAGTGGAACGCCCTTGAATCGGATTTGGTGGTGGCTCCATTTTTCAACAAAAACGAAAAAATAACTCCACTTGATGACCGTAATGCTCTCCACCAGCCGTAGCCTAGCGTAGCGGTCAGCATGGTTCACTGCCGCCCTGTAGTTCCTGAGTTCGATTCCCGGCTCTGCCACGAAAATTCAAAAGTGGTATGAGGACTGGAACGGGGTCTACTCAGCCTTGGGTAGTACAAATGAGTAGAGGGGGTTGATTCCCACCTCAGCCATCCTCGAATTGGTTTTCCGTGGTTTCCCACTTCGTCTTCGGGCAAATGCCGGGATGGTACTGCCCCCGTAAATTGAATTATATTGAGACCACGATGGCTGTATTGGCATATATGAATAAAGTTATGGCTGTCATAGTTGTGACGTGTATATTCATGACGTAGGCACGGATGACG
Source organism: Meconema thalassinum (assembly GCA_946902985.2). NCBI lineage: Eukaryota > Metazoa > Arthropoda > Insecta > Orthoptera > Tettigoniidae > Meconema > Meconema thalassinum. Next base: position 185,272,688 of record OX336388.2, on the reverse strand, counting down.
TAGACTTCATGCAAGTAGGCTGGTTGAGCTGAGATTCTTGGTGACGTCATGATTTTGTTCGAGAAAGATCTGAGATTTACGACGCAGTCGCAGGAAACAAGGTATTGTGCTAAGGAAGAAGTTACGCTATTGGAGGAAAGGCTCGAACCAATGAACGATAGTTTGGAAGGAAGACGGAGATTGCTGAAACTACCATATTTAATTACTTTTGGCATGCAGAATTGTGGAAAACTATTTTCAGTTATGGCATTGATTTGGAATTTTGAAGAAATTAATTTTGAGTTTTTGAAATTTGAAAATCCGTCAAGTATAGCCAAAGTTAAAACTTCTAGCAATGACGAAGCAACATGCTATGGAAGGGATGGATACGCCCCTTAAGAAGTTGATAAAAGGTCGTGCACAGGATAGAGGAGCTCTCATATCTCATACCGCTCATACCGCATATATATTTCTGATGTCATATAGTCATTTTCGAGTGAATAAGTGAAGCAAGTCGTCTTTAGCGTGTGGTTAAAGCCCGGCGCATCGAACGAACACGGAGCAGTTCCATTTTACAGTGTTTGAAACTAGGCGAAGTTGAAACGTACACATTAACGTTTCTACCAGAGAATATATCGAGAGTTAACTTCTGCCTTTATTATAATTCAATTGGGCAGCACCATTGAGGTGTGTAGAAGATTTGAACAATTTCACAGTTATACTTTGAAAGATATTGGCATTTTAAGACTGCAGACAAAAGTGATTTTCTCGCCACCTGAGAAGCACTTTTAAAATACCACATTATACACTACGGCTGACACGTGTATCGCAACCGTGATATTGAAGAATACGTTTGGTGATACAACGATACATTCTACTATGGAACATTATAATCTGGCAGTGCTTTCAATGATTATAACAGAAGTTGAGATGGAAGGCTAAGGCTTTAATGCAATTGGGACATATATCGATGGAGTGAAGTAACAGCATGGAACTTCGTTAATCGTCATCCTATAAAAGCGAGCATGTAGTGAACATCCATCTACACTCATGCATCGTGAATCCATCGCTGAATTATATCAAATGACAGTGGAAATATCATCATACTCCACAATTATGAATATTTCTGCGGAAATAACTGCAATAAACTTCATGGCGAATTACGACCAGAACTTCAGGGAACTTTCAAGAGAGGCCAGGGTGGACCCGGCTCACAAAGAAGAGTTTTGCCAGAAGGATGTCTTTCGTATTCACGGAGCAGTGCAATTTCTGGAGGAGGAAGCAGTTCGATTCTCCGAGGGCGCTGATTCCAGGTTCGAGGTCGGAGCACATCTCCACGCTGGTGAAATGGAACCAACAGCAGTTTTCTTTGAAAACTTTCCTCTAGAACTTCAATCAACAGAAAAGGTAGTCGTGAACGTTTCTTGTATTATTTGAGTTATTTAGCGATATCTGAGCAACCATTTTTCCCATATTTTCTGTCCTATATTTTGCCCCATTTTCTTGCTTGATATTTCTGTACTCAGTACACTTCGATGATTTATGCCTTTTTCTTCGATTTATTGAGACATTGTTATGTCATTGGCATAGTTAAATAATTTTGGATCAGTTGAGACTGATAATTAATATTCTTTCAGTAATTTGCATATTTTTGTAGTCACGATTTGACTGTAAAGTTAACGATTTTCTATGGCAGAGTTGAATTCAGACAGCGTGTCAATTTTATTAAAGTAATTATATTCAGTAAATTACTTTGACCAATTTTCTGTCATCCTCAAGAAAGAAGAATGATTAAATGATTTTAGAGCGTTAAAATCTAATACGTTATCGACGATCTTTGAAATACTAGTCGTCTTATGAACATGAGTGCATTATAGACAATTTTATGAAATATGAACTTTGATTACGATTTATTGAATACACTATAGTAATGAACATTTGATAGGAGTTTTTCTCAATTCTAGATTGGAACAATAATGTTTGCATTCCACAGTCTAATTGTATTCTATTCGACTATTTATGCAGTTTAGATGAACTTTGATTGAAGATAGTATTTTTATACTGCGTTACTTTGATGATATTAATCTCAATTTTGATAGACCAGGGAGGAGTGTCTAATTGTATTTGCTATTAAATGTATTTGTGATTGGCAAATTTTTACTTCATATCGATTCATGAATGGAACCCACGAAGGTTAAATAATAACAGTCATTAATACAATTGATGAATATAAGAATTTTTAAAGAGGAACAATGGATGTATAATCGTTAGTTCAGTGGACGTGTAAAAGTCGCTGATGAATAATGCCCTTGAATAGTGAAGGAGGTTCCCACAGTAAGATGGATGATGTTGTTGAATTTATAAGTGGAGGTTTTTTGTATGTAGTGTGGAAGATTTTGATGCCATATATATGAAGATATATGATGAATTCTGGGCCAATTGTTGTGCAATTTTGTGCGTTTTGAGCGAAGTATTTTTCCGCTGAATGTATTGTCCTGGTTCTTTGAAAGATTATTCATGTGAAGATACTGTTAAAGTTAACAAGAGTGTTAAATAATTTGAGATGAAGATTTTGAATGGAAGTTACCGTCACAAATAATAATAATGTTACGACTGTGAGTTCGTTTCATCGCTCGCCGCATGAGTCAAAACTGCCCCAGGGCTGGACTGCTCTCCCTCAGTGTATTGCATGCGCGTTACGCAACGGACTGCGAAGTGAAAGGGATGGTCCAGAATCTTCGTGACACCACGAGCGAAGGAAATATCGAGAAGCCGTGTGTCCTGGACGATTCTAGAATTTATTGAGTCACCAGCCTGCTATATAAGCGGCTTCAACAGTGAGGGGACCGAGTTTTCTGTGGGTGTGTGTTTTTGAGCGAGTGCGACAAAGTGTGGTGACGAAGTGCTGTGCGAGTTACGAAATCCTGTGACATTGTTTCTCCAGCTTGTGGACTGCGAAATAGCCTGCAGCAAGTGATCGTAAGTAATTGTGGTCGGTGAACATAAGAGAGAGGGGCAGGTAGTTTCTGTCAAGGCCACCGTACTCATTAGGACGGATTAACTTCTGTGGTCTGTTGACAAGTGGAAGGGCCAAGAGCACTCAAGGAAGAGACTTGTGGAAACTGGAATAAGGCTCTTAATTGCTTGTATTTGCTGACTAGTGTAATTTTCTGGCCACAATAAAGTTAATTATTTCTTTAAGCAGTAACTGGTGTTGTGCTTTGTACCCCCCACCGTAATCCAGTTAACAAAAGTGCCACTAGGGGGTGGCACGCAACAACTGGTGTCAGAAGCCGGATTACGAACTCAAGCACAACACCTGACGGTCCTGGTTTCAAAACCCCGAGCAGGTCATTTTCTCTAATTTTCCTGTGAGTGCATGCCCTTTAAAGACAAACAACTAAAATGGAGGAGAAATTGGCAGCATTGCTAGAAAAGTTAAATGGCATGGAAACCAAGATGGAGGACGGCCAGAAGAATTTAACCAAGGAGCTAACTGCCAAATTAGAAGACGGCCAGAAGAAGCTAGAGGACGGCCAGAAGAAGATGGAGGACGGCCAGAAGAAGTTAGCCGAGGACCTAACTGCCAAACTAGAAGACGGCCAGAAGAAGTTAGCCGAGGACCTAACTGCCAAACTAGAAGACGGCCAGAAGAAGATGGAAGACGGTCAAAATAAGCTAGCGGAGGACCTGAAGAAATTAGAACTGGGTCTGCGTGAGGAAGTCACGGCAGTGGAAAAGAAGTTCGACGCCTTACAAGTGGAAGTTGCCGAGCTGCGCCAACGCCCGCTGATGGGGGTGGAGGAGAAATTCAACGCCTTACAAGTGGAAGTTGCCGAGCTGTGCCAACGCCCGCTGATGGGGGTGGAGGAGAAATTCAACGCCTTACAAAAGGAAGTTGCCGAGCTGCGCCAACGCCCACTGACGGGGGTGAAAGAGGAATTCAACGCTCTACGAAAGGAAGTTGCCGAGCTGCGCCAACGCCCGCCCACCGTTACACCGGGAATATCAGGAACGGGACATAGCAGAGTGACGCCCCCAACCTTCGACGGAAAAGTCCCGTGGAGCACCTATTTACGTCAGTTCGAGGCAGCCTGTTCCATAAACAACTGGAACAGCACGGAAAAGGCTACAGCTCTCATTGTAGCGCTGAGAGGGGACGCCCTTAACGTCCTTCAGGCCATCCCGACTGGATCCCAGGACTACGCTTCACTGATCGCCCATATGGAGTCCCGATATGGGGATAGCCATCTTCAGCAGGCCTACCAGATGCAGCTCCGGACCCGGGTACAAAAGAACGCGGAAACGCTGCAGGAGTTCGAGATGGACATCGCACGCCTCGTAAGGCTAGCCTACCCAACAGCGCCGGCCGACTTTCTGGAGCAGATTGCGACGCAAACCTTCACCGACGGACTACGGGACTCAGACACTCAACAGGCGCTGCGACTCGCGCGCAATAAGACCCTGACAGATGCGCTGAGCCACGCACTTGAGTTTGAGACGGCGAAACAGGCATCTAGAATGTACGCGCGGGTGCGTCAAGTGAACGTCGACGAACCAGCAAAAACCAACGAGACCAAGCCCCTGGCCGACGAATTGATGGAGGCGCTAAGCCGTTTCTTCGATAGTCGCGGCACTACCAGCAACGACACAGCCGGAAGACAACCGGAGAGGCGGCCCGGAAGAGGACTACCGACCTGCTGGACCTGCGGTAAGAAAGGCCACCTGAGCAAGGACTGCGGTGATCGCCGCCGCCGAGGGTATCCGACGGGAAGTCAGTCGTCGGAAAAACCGCGCGGCCCAGGGAAACGAGTATTAGCCAGCCTTGGGGGGCAAAGGTTGGCTTGTGACAGTCGTCAAGCCCCGGCAGTCCAAGTCCGTGTGACGAAGTTACGGAGGGACAATAGCAGCCTGATGGTCGACGGAGTTATCAACGGAGTGAGCTGGCCCATGCTAATCGACACGGGAGCATCGAGGACCATCGTCAGCCCCACCGTGATCCCGAAGTGGAGAGTGCAACCCACACAAAGGAACCTCCAGCTAATAACCGCGACCGGAGAGACCGCACCGGTACATGGCGAAGCATCACTGGAGTTCGTCATTGGTCGACGGGCGATAAAGCATCCAGTACTTGTGGCTGACGTATCAAATGAAGTGATCATCGGACTGGACTTCCTGGACCAGAACAACATCATCTTGGATCTGAGTACCAACACTCTGCACTTCGGAAGTGAGGAACTTGCTTTGCAACCAGCACACGAGGCCGTCGCCGCACGACGAGTAAGGCTGAGAGAGGACGTCATCGTTCCCGCCAGGACGGAAGTCAGCGCCGCCGTAATTGTCGACGGAACTGCTGAGGGAGTGGCGGCTGTCATCGAGCCAAAATATGAGGACATCCAGACAAAAGGCTTGCTAGTTGCCAAGACCCTCATCAACACGACGTCTCGGCCGTACGTCCGCCTGTCCAACCTGAACGACTACGACATTACGGTTCACCGGGACACCAACCTAGGAGTCTGCGAGCCCGTTACCTGGATTGCCCGCATCACCGACACGACGGACGGAAACCTGCAGACGGACAACCGAAGAAGACGCACACTGCCAGAAGAACTACATAAGCTGTACCAAGGATCCCAGGACCATTTAGACGAGGAACAATCACGCCAACTTCAGGACCTGCTACGCGAATTCCAGGATGTCTTCTCCGTGGGGAGCAAAGACTTCGGCAGGACACGCTTGGTCCAGCACAGAATCGACGTTGGGGACAGCGCACCGATTAGGGCCCCATTCCGACGTGTCCCGCTCGCCAAGCAAGCCGAAGTCGACCGGATGGTAGAAGAGATGAAGGAGCAAGGGGTGATCGAGCCATCACATAGTCCTTGGAGTTCTCCGGTCGTGCTTGTGAAGAAGAAGGACGGTTCCACCAGGTTCTGCGTGGACTACAGGCGGGTGAACGACGTCACGAAGAAGGACAGCTACCCTCTACCCCGGATCGACGACACGCTGGACACCATATCAGGGTCAAGATGGTTCTCCACCTTGGATTTGAAGAGTGGCTACTGGCAGGTGGAGGTCCACCCTAGGGACCGCGAGAAAACGGCGTTCTCTGTAGGCAGCGGGCTCTGGCAGTTCACCGTCATGCCATTCGGTCTGTGCAACGCCCCCGCGACCTTCGAAAGGCTAATGGAGTCCATTCTGAGGGGACTACACTGGAAGACCTGCCTGGTCTACCTAGACGACGTCATCGTTCTGGGGAGGAGCTTCGAGGAGCACTACAGCAACCTGAAGGAGATCTTGTTGAAGCTACGGGCTGCCCAGCTGAAGTTGAGCCCCAAGAAGTGTCAGCTCTTCCAGAAGCGGGTCCAATACCTTGGGCATATCGTCTCCGAGGAAGGGGTGCGCACCGACCCAGAGAAGACCGCAGCTGTGAGGGAGTGGCCAGTCCCGAAGGACAAGTCCCAACTACGAAGCTTCCTGGGACTCTGCACTTATTACCGTCGCTTCGTGAGAGGATTCGCAGACATCGCCAAACCTTTACATCGACTGACTGAGAAGGACCAACTCTTCACGTGGACAGCAGAATGCCACAGTGCCTTCGAACAACTCAAGCAAGCTCTGTGCACCGCGCCTATTCTGGCCTACCCCAGACCGGGAACAAGGTTCATCGTCGATACCGATGCCAGTGACTTTGGCATAGGGGGAATCCTGTCGCAAGTAGTGGACGGCGAGGAGAGAGTAGTGGCCTACTTCAGCAAGGCCTTGTCAAAGCCAGAAAGGAACTACTGCGTCACCAGGAAGGAGCTGCTCGCCATCGTGAAGACCATTGAACACTTCCACAAGTACCTGTACGGGCAAGAATTTCTCATCAGGACCGACCATGCATCCCTGCGGTGGCTCCTGAACTTCAAGCAGCCCGAGGGTCAACTCGCGCGGTGGTTAGAGAGGCTTCAACAGTACAACTTTGAGATTCAGCACAGGAAAGGCCAACTGCATTCTAACGCCGACGCCCTGTCACGAAGACCGTGCCCCGAAGACTGCACCTTCTGTGCCCGAAGGGAGGAGAACACCGGGATACAGTGCCGAAGGACTACCGTGGAACTACAAGGGAGCTGGAGCCGCGAATCTTTCACGCGGGCGCAAGCAGAAGATGATGACCTGGGACTGATAGCCGAATGGAAGAGGGCCTGTGTCCCCAGACCCGGGTGGAACATTGTGAGTGACTGCAGCCCAAAGTTTAAGTCCTACTGGGCGCAGTGGGACTCGCTGATTGTAAGGGATGGCCTCATCTGCCGTTCCTGGGAGAGCACCGACGGGAAGACATCTCGGGAACAAGTCGTCGTTCCAAAGGCTATGACAGAGGAAGTCCTGAAGGAAGTTCATGGAGGATCATCTGGTGGACACCTAGGGATAAAGAAGACCCTGGAGAAGCTGAGAGAGCGGTTCTACTGGATCGGATGCCGAACAGACGTGGAGAACCACTGCGCGAGGTGCCACGATTGCGCAGCCAGCAAGGGCCCAGGACGAAGACGACGGGGTCCACTGAAGACCTACAACGTGGGCGGCCCCATGGAGAGAGTGGCCATCGATGTTGCTGGGCCATTCCCGTTAAGCGAGGCAGGGAACCGCTACATATTAGTCGTCAGCGACTACTTTACCAAATGGCCGGAGGCGTATGCGCTCCCTAACCAAGAAGCCGCGACGATTGCAGAGACCCTGGTGAAGGAATTCGTCAGCCGGTACGGAGTACCCCTGGAGCTGCACTCCGACCAAGGGAGGAACTTCGAGTCGCAGGTGTTCCAGAACCTATGCCAGCTGCTGGGAATCCGGAAGACAAGGACAACGCCACTACACCCTCAGTCCGACGGGATGGTAGAGCGATTCAATCGCACCATCGAGAACCATCTTCGAATAGTCGTCAGCGAGCACCAGAGGGATTGGGACAAACATCTTCCACTATTTCTCCTGGCCTACCGCGCCGCCGTGCATGAAGCCACCGGGTGCACACCAGCTCGGGCCATGTTTGGGAGGGAGCTCCGTCTACCTGTCGATCTTGCCTTTGGCCGACCTGGGAATGATCCGATCCCGGTAAGCCAGTATTGTCAAGAACTGGTCGACCAACTGGAGGACGTGCACGCGTTCGCGAGGAGGAAACTGCGGATCGAGACCGACAGAATGAAGACCCGATACGACCAGCAGACGGATGCCGGCGGATTCCACGAGGACGACCTGGTCTGGTTCTTCAACCCATTACGGAAGAAAGGCCTGTCACCCAAACTGCAGAAGTCCTGGGAGGGCCCGTACCGAGTCGTGAAACGGATCAACGATGTCGTCTACAGGATCCAGCGGAGCCCGAGGGCGAAGATGAAGATCGTGCATCGAGATCGCCTGGCAGCCTACGGAGGGACACAGACGGACCAATGATTGATCGGGACGATCAGCCTTTTAGGAAGGGGGTGGTGTTACGACTGTGAGTTCGTTTCATCGCTCGCCGCATGAGTCAAAACTGCCCCAGGGCTGGACTGCTCTCCCTCAGTGTATTGCATGCGCGTTACGCAACGGACTGCGAAGTGAAAGGGATGGTCCAGAATCTTCGTGACACCACCAGCGAAGGAAATATCGAGAAGCCGTGTGTCCTGGACGATTCTAGAATTTATTGAGTCACCAGCCTGCTATATAAGCGGCTTCAACAGTGAGGGGACCGAGTTTTCTGTGGGTGTGTGTTTTTGAGCGAGTGCGACAAAGTGTGGTGACGAAGTGCTGTGCGAGTTACGAAATCCTGTGACATTGTTTCTCCAGCTTGTGGACTGCGAAATAGCCTGCAGCAAGTGATCGTAAGTAATTGTGGTCGGTGAACATAAGAGAGAGGGGCAGGTAGTTTCTGTCAAGGCCACCGTACTCATTAGGACGGATTAACTTCTGTGGTCTGTTGACAAGTGGAAGGGCCAAGAGCACTCAAGGAAGAGACTTGTGGAAACTGGAATAAGGCTCTTAATTGCTTGTATTTGCTGACTAGTGTAATTTTCTGGCCACAATAAAGTTAATTATTTCTTTAAGCAGTAACTGGTGTTGTGCTTTGTACCCCCCACCGTAATCCAGTTAACAAAAGTGCCACTAGGGGGTGGCACGCAACAATAATAATAATTAAACCTTATTAAACCTGAATCTAACATTTAAATATAACTAACCTTCATTGGTTGATTATATCAACACGATTTAAGTAATTATCAACCGGATAAACGTGTGGTTTAATGTATTTCTTGTATAAATAATATAAACAATATAAATATTGTAAATAATTATGTAAATATCTTTGATAATAATTTGAAATGAAAGGGATTAATAGAGGCGTGTATAAAATTTTTCAATTGTCGTTTGACATTGTTATAAACAATTTAGTATTGTTATAAATAATTAATGAACTTTTGTTATTAACATTAAGAGTTTTGTTATTATACTCTAAACAACGCTAATTAAACAAGTGGTTTGAACAATTAAACATGATTTGGGATTATTAGAGTATTCCATTGGTGTTTGAATGGAGCATTTAAAAGATTTGCGTGATAATATTTCAGTTGAGAAGTGGACATTTAACGTGTTTTGAAAGAGAGCTAGGCTCTGATGTGACTGGCATATGCTGGGGTTGAATGGACGGGTGAGTCCATTAAACGATGCAAACATGTTGCAGGCTGTCTTGCACCTGGCCGGACAACTGTATGATAGAGGCCAAGGACGTTTACATAATAGCCTTGTGGCTATAAATAAAAATGTGATGTGTATAAACACGTAAAACAATTGATATATGTCTCGTCCCAAATCCCGTTTCCATTCCAAGTGCATTATTATTTTTACGTTACTTTGAGCTTGAGAAAGCTGAAACATTGTATGTAGAGTATACAAGTCCTACAGGAGGACATGGTTAAGTGGACAATGGCTTCTGATTGCCACGTTTATTTTGTTGTTTTATTTTGTTAAATCATTCTTTATGTGAAATAAATTATTGTGCTGTTTAATGTTTCTTGTCTTCGTTTTGGTTCATTTTAAATATCATGGTGGAGGTTATTGTGAGGGCATACTTAAAGTGATCCAGTTGACAACCCAGTCCCCGAGATTAATTTAAAAGGTAAGTAAAAGGTAAGTATGAACCCCCGTATATTTTGGTGTGTTCCACAATAATTTCTTGTTAACTACTGTGCTCTGATCTCGATAGTATCTGTCAGTGCCATTTTCATTGATGTAGCTGTGCCGGTGCGTTTGATTATTGGCAATCCGATTGAGGGGGCGGATATCTGACAGCCTACTATCCGGATATCGGGGACAGTACCTACTGTAAGGCCACGGCCGCCTCCTTCCCTCTTCCTTGCATATCCATCCCAATCTTCCTTTCCCATCCTATCCCTCATGAGGCCCCTGTTCACTCTGCAGGTGAGACCGCCTGGGTGAAGTGCTGATCACATCTCCCTAGCTGTATCCAATCCGTCCAAGGGTTCCCAGCTCTAGGACACTGCCTGGAAAGGCGGTAATGGTGAGTTCCCTCGCTGAGTCCTTGGGAACCACCAACCTGGAGGCTAAAATTGACTAGAAAAACATCTCACTCAGAAAGATCCAGACCTTGACAATAATTCAGAACTAACCAGCACAGTCAATCGCAATATTGGACAAGATGCTCGGGAATTCCATACCGTCTGGCAAGGTTGTCGCTCTCTCAAATCACTCTAGCTCCACTCCCCTCCCCCCAAACCTTCACCAACCCGCTCTCCATGACCTTGTTCTACTGTCGCACGTTGTTGCAAATACAGTAACACTTTTATTCACAAACTTCCCAAAGTGATCCCGACGGTTCTATTCAACCGATTTAGGTTTTCGATGCGGCTTCGGAATCAGCGAGTAAAACTCAACTTTCGTATTACCCGTTTTCTTTCGAATTTTAATCAGATATTTGAAAAACAAACAGCAACTTTTCTTTGAAATTAAAAAGTAAGCAATGAATTAATATCAATTCTGCTACTTGACAGAGTGCATAGCAGTTTTCAGATCGCAGATCGGAGCTCCCCTTCGATACAAAATTAAAAAAAAAAAACAGCTTCGCTTGTGCTGCCATCTGTTGAAATATATTCTTACCAAAGTGTCGGGACATTTAGCCTTAACGGCCCGGTATTTATACCGCACTTTCCTTGACGGTCTCTTAGGAATGATAGCAGGACTGTTACAGGTCAGGGAAGTCGGGGAAAAGTCAGGGAAAAAATTCCGGTCATGGAAGTCAGGGAAATGTCAGGGAAATTTTCTGCCAGGTCAGGGAACTTTTTATTTTTTAAAATAAACGCGTGAATCTGTCTATTTGCATGTAGCGCGAAGCTCCTTCGCTTTGTCGGGTTAGGGCTGCAAAATGCTAAAATTGTAAAATAGAGAAGAGAGAGCAAGAAAGGAACACATTGCGGTAGCCCTGCTGCTCTCGATACTTCGTCTCGTCGTTTGTCCCCACTACACTCTTTCCTCCACTTTCCCTTCCCCAAATCGGTCGCATTTCGTCGGGGCCAAAGCCTCTACTCCACATTCACCATCGCCCTCGCGTCCCCTTTCATCTCGTCCGTGTTCGGTTCGCCGAAGTTTCGCTTCGTGTACCTTCAGCATAGCACCTATGCTTGATCTACTAATACAGAGATGATAGTCGAAAATCAGCTCGAAGTTCTCTCATAGGCCTACGACAAGTGTACGATGGTGTTCAATCCGAGGGTCTGTCTGTTAGGTAGTCAGCCCGAAGGCTGGTTGGATCCTCAAAAAGTACCGCCGTTACGTTATGTGAGTAGATACCCACAAAAACCCAAGGCAGCACTATTTTCAGGAATTCTAGGCAAGAAGAGGAGTGAGGTAGTTTGCCATTGCTTTCCTCACTGAGTCAGAACAGTAGTCCTAACCCTATGAACCTTTCACAGCATTCACAGGCACTGACTGTGCCTCGAATGCCATTACTAAGCCCCACCCATACCTCAGTAGCTTCCATATAATCACAGCCATGAGTGAGACTGAGACATCGGTGAAAAGCCACCTTTTACTCTAGCCTGTGCCAACTGACAAATGCAAAAGTACTGTATTCATCAAGAGATGGCGAACAGGCCGAGGGAGAGTTAGGTAAAGTGACTGTCACTAAAGAAATACTCGTTAAAGCGAGGCATGCTCGTTCAGAATATGAAAATGTGCCTAAGGTGAGGGCCGCTGAAAAGAAAGGAAAACGAGGCCAAAGAAAAACAGAAGAGAGCAATTGTAGACGAGGTAAAAGAGTTGAAAACCAAAAGAGTCAAATTGATGTTAGAAAAAGTAGCCGAACTAAATGATACTGAAGAACGTTTAAAAGTGCTAAACAGCGGGTACTTGTAGAGAGTTATTCAAATACGAGGCACGTCCAGAAAGTAAGTTACGTTTAGTAATAACATTAAATTGTGTACAGATACAGAAAAAGTATTAATTGCACAACATTTTACACCTCTTAAACTACTTTTCCACATAACTGCCGAACTTTTGCAGGCATTTGTCGTAGCGTGGCACAAGTTTTTGGATACCTTCTTCATAGAAGTTTGCCGCCTGTGTCTTCAACCAGTTGGAAACATCTTCTTTCAGCTCGTCGTCATTGTTGAAGTGTTGACTGCCAAGGAAAGACTTGAGATGTGTGAACAGATGAAAGTCGCTAGGAGCGAGGTCAGGGCTGTACGGAGGGTGGTCAAACACGTCCCAGCCAAATCCCTGTAGGAGGTTTTTCGTCACATTTGCAATGTGGGGTCGTGCGTTGTCGTGAAGAAAAACAACACCTTTTGACAGCAACCCTCGGCGCTTATTCTGTATTGCGCGGCGCAATTTCCTAAGTGTCTCGCAGTAAGCATCTGCGTTGATTGTTTGACCACGCGGTAAGAAATCAAGGCATCTTGCCTTTCCAGTCCCAGAACACTGTGCACATCATTTTCCGAGGTGTCAAGATTTGTTTCGGCTTAACCTTTGCTGGGGATGAAGTGTGCCTCCATTCCATTGATTGCCCCTTACTTTCAGGGGTGTCGTAAGAAACCCAAGTTTCATCTCCTGTGACTATCTGTGTCAGAAATTCTTCGCCGCCTTCATTGTAACGGGTCAAAAACTGAAGTGCACTACCCATCCGTTTTGTTTTGTGTTGCTCCGTAAGAATCTTTGGTACCCAACGTCGGTAAAGTTTACGAAAATTCAGTTTTTCGGTAACAATTTCATGAATTAGTGATCGTGAGATTTGGGGAAATTCCATAGCGAGAGCACTAATTGTAAACCTGCGGTTTTCCCGGATCTTGTCATCAATCGCGTGAACCAGTTCTTCTGTAACCAAAGATGGACGCCCACTTCGTTCTTCATCGTGCACTTCACTACGTCCTTCATTGAACTGTCGGACCCATCTTCTCACCATTGAATCACTCATCGCATTTTGTCCATACACTTCGCAAATTTACCGATAAGTTTCAATTGGTTTCACTTTCCTAGCATACAGAAAACGAACCACAGATCTGATTTCACAAGCGGCGGGATTTTCAATCAACACCGACATTGTACGAGTAAACATGCACAACAACGCGTACGTGGCTGACAGCGCTCTCCAAATGGCGCACGTTTCTTCTTGATACAGAGCGTCTACCGCGCATATGCGAAACTGCGCTGCAGCAGAACGTACAACTAGTTGAAGACACAGGCGGCACACGTCTATGAAGAAGGTATACAAAAACTCGAGCCACGCTACGACAAATGCCTTCAACATTTCGGCAGTTATGTGGAAAAGTAGTTTAAGGGTTGTAGAATTGTGTGCAATAAATATTTTTTCTGTATCTGTACACAATTTAATGTTCTTACCAAACGGAACTTACTTTCTGGACGTACTTCGTATATGTATGCAACTAGTGTGTTAGCTTTTCAAAATGTGATCGTACTTACTTTCGCTAAGAATGTAGCAAAAAGATGTATACTCCGAGCTAAATGCGTGGATTTCCTGTTTTAGTCCATCGATTTCTTTACCAGTATCAGTCACTAAATTTTGTGTTTTCGATGTCTATATTTTTCTCAGTATTGTTTATGCATTTTAAGTGTTAGTAATTAAAGCAATAAGATCTTACGGGCACAAGACATGTGTCACGAAGTATGGTCTTTCTAGTGTACGTCAGGCGTCCGTTAAAGCTTTTAAGTTTCAAACCATTCTCTTATTCTTCAATTTTGATCAGTATAGGATAAGGTATCAACGAATCCGTGCCATACCAGACTTAGTGTCACCTAGATCGCGTATGGATTTTGTAATCCATTGATGTCAGTCATGGCGCAGTCGTAAGACGTAAAAGATTACAAAGTGATAAATGTCTTTCTGCGTTGTCTGTGGGTCCATGAAATACTTGTTTGCTTCCTAGACAATGAAAAGGGCTATTGCAGTCAATCGATGTAAATAAGTCCGATAGTTTTTGAGTCCAATTAAATGGTTTCGTTGTGCCATTTTTGATTAACTATTTTTAATTTCTTTCTTACCTTAGCAATAATTTTGAAAGAATCCGTGCATGTACGTTACTTACCCATTGTATTATTTGACTATTAGGCCATAGTTTTTAAGTCATTAGTTATAACAATTGCAATAACTTTTTGAATGCAAGAAGTTTCATTGTGAACGGAGTGTACTGACAAAGAAAGAAGTTAAAATTTATGTTCCTTGAATCTATTTTTTAAATGTATTTGTCGTGTTATTATTTTTTAGCATAACCGATTAATTTATTTTAAAAAAGTCCTCTCGGCACGCCGGAAGGCGGAGGTAGATTTCACCGGACAAACTTGAGGATAGGCGAAAATAGGCAGAATACAGGGTCTTTCATATAAAGTAAGAACGGAGAGCGGCGGTTTTGCCATTCGCTGCTGAAGCCGGCTTGGCCGGGCTTGTGATGCACCACGGCCCCCTGCCGTAGTATTGAAAGCGCGCGCATAGTACAAACTTGACCTTGCAATAAGCGTGCAGGTGTTGTCAGTCGCCAGTCTGAACCACAGCTGCTAACATGTTGAGACAGTTATCATTGCAACATCGTATTTTTGTATGTAAAATTTATTTTAATTACGATTCGGCTCGGCGGGTACGTGATGCATTTGTTCAACAATTTCTTGATGAAGTGCCACCTTCACTAGCACAGATTCACGTAATTGTAAATAACTTTGACACCACTAGTTCAGTGCTCAATAAAAAAACACAAACTAAAAAATCAGAAAAAATACAGTGGCATGACTCACTCGCGTCAGCCAAAATGTGGTTACCAGATACAATGCCTGTATAACCCAGGAAGGACGACACTTCCAGCAACTTTTATAAGGTAATATTTCATAGAGGATTGTACACACGCTTAGAGCAGGGGGCCACGGCTCGCCACAAGCTCGGTCAAGGCCACCACACTAGCGGATAACAAACCCGCCGCTTGGCGTTCTTACTTTATATGAAAGACCCTGTATGCAGGTTTTCGTAGAAGGATCAGACCTCATTTATTGCGAGAAGGTATTTTATAATTGGAGCTTAATTAACTTTGTTTTTCGTCATTTTATGCTTATTTTAAACATTGTATTGTCTTATGGGAACGGTAACCTTCTTGTCATTTGGGGTCCATTTTTATACTTGTGGTCACACTGTCCTTATGCAAGGGTTCGACACTTATGTGTAACTATGTAACGGTCTGTTACTTCTTCACGCAAAATTATATCTCCCGCAGAGATTTTGGTTGGTTCCTCAGTTTAGGGGCTGCGACAACGCGGTCATGTAACCCCGTGTACTTAGGGATGGCTGTATTAGTCTGTAATTCAGGTAAGGACTGCAGACGGTCAATTTCAAGCAGTAGTTCCTAATGTTGCTACCAGGTACTACCGTCAACGACACCTACATGTGAACTTGGCTACTAGATGCCACCGCAGCCAGCAACTCGCAACGAACGTTGGAATTTCCCCTCCAAAGGGAAGCATACTGAGGGATTTTTACCGCTCTTAGAAAATCCGACGACTTCGGCCGGCTTTGAACTCGCGACCTTGGGCATAGACATTCAGCATGCTTGCTACCAGTTACGTCACCGAAGCCGCTTCACACTTAGTCAGATGGAATTCTGAATATGATCCCGTGCAAGTGCGTTATCTTGGCAACGTCTGATGGCTCATCCCTCATCAATTTAGTAGAGTTGCCATGGCAAGCACTGATAGCTCTTGGCATTTTCTTATAATTCCGAAATAATTTTTCTCATCCCTTGGCATAATGGTGGGTCATATCAAAAATTCTTTAAGACAAAATTTTAGGTAATTATTAGGGGAATATTGTCCATTTTGTACGGTTTTGAGATTGTGCCTATTAAGAGAGATATGATTAATGTTCCCCGAAAAACCCACTTTTTCCCACCCCTTTGGTCAATAGTTGGTGCTATAAAAAACTCTTCAAACATAAATTTTTGGGTTTTATCCGACACATAGTATGAACGTTGAACGGATTCGATATTTCACATATTAAGCGAGTTATAGCAATATTCCACTTTTTGGAAAAATGCCCCCCATTTTCATCCCCTTCGACCGATTTAGCCCATTAACGAACTCGACCGAGATTTTATAAGTATACATATTCGGTAAAATATTCAAAGTGATTGGTGCAAAATTACGGCAGTTATCGTGTCCACAAGAAACTGATATGCATATATATACACATATACATACATAAATTATATATAAACTTTTGAACTGACGGTGGTTTTGGGGTCTGGGGGATGTGAAAAGCGAAGATATGTCGAAATTTTCCGGAAGTCGAAACATGGTACCCATTGCAATAGTTAGCTTTCTAATGAAATCTACCTCTGGTTGGTTCCTCAGTTTAGGGGCTGCGACAACGCGGTCATCTAACACCGTGTACTTTGGGTGAGTGTAGAATCTGTCTGATAAACGGTGTGAATTGTAATGGCTGTAGTAGTCTTAATTCAGGTAAGGACTGCAGACGGTCAATTTCAAGCAGTAGTTCCTAATGTTGCTACCAGGTACTACCGTCGACACCTAGCTGTGAACTTGGCTACTAGATGCCACCCTAACCAGCAACTCGCAACGAACGTTGGAACTTCCCCTCCAAAGGAAAGCATACTGAGGGATTTTAGCTCTCTTAGAAAATCCGATTAACTTCGGCCGGCTTTGAAACCGCGACCTTGGGCATAGACATTCTGCATGCTACTAGTTACGTCACCGAAGCCGCTTCCCACTTAGATGAAAATACTGAATCTGATCTCGTGCAAGTGCGTTGTCATGGCAACGTCTGATGGCTCATCCCTCATCAATTTAGTAGTGTTGCCATGGCAACCTCTGATAGCTCTTGGCATTTTCTTATAATTCCGAAATCATTTTTCTCATCCCTTGGCATAATGGTGGGTCATATCAAAAATTCTTTCAGACAAAAGTTTTAGGTAATTATTAGGGGAATATTGTCCATTTCGTACGGTTTTGATATTGTGCCTATTAAGAGAGATATGATTAATGTTTCCCGAAAAACCCACTTTTTCCCACCCCTTTGGTCAATGGTTGGTGATATAAAAAAACTCTTCAAACATAAATGTTTTGGCTTTATCCGACACATATTATGAACGTTGAACGGATTCGATATTTCATATATTAAGAGAGTTATAGCAATATTTCACTTTTTCGAAAAAGCCCCCCATTTTCACCCCCTTCTACCGGTTTAGCCCAGTAACGAACTCGACCGAGATTTTATAGGTATACATATTCGGTAAAAAGTGATTGGTGAAAAATTACGGCAGTTATCGTGTCCACAAGAAACTGATATATATATACTTTTGAACTGTCGGTGGGTTTGGAGTCTGGGGGATGTGAAACGCGAAGATATGTCGAAATTTTCCGGAAGTCGAAACATGGTAGCCTACCCATTGCAATAGTTAGCTTTCTAATGAAATCTACCTCTGGTTGGTTCCTCAGTTTAGGGGCTGCGACAACGTGGTCATCTAACCCCGTGTACTTTGGGTGAGTGTAGAATCTGTCTGATAAACGGTGTGAATTGTAATGGATGTATTAGTCTGTAATTCAGGTAAGGACTGCAGACGGTCAATTTCAAGCAGTAGTTCCTAATGTTGCTACCAGGTACTACCGTCAATGACACCTAGCTGTGAACTTGGCTACTAGATGCCACCCCAACCAGCAACTCGTAAAGAACGTTGGAACTTCCCCTCCAAAGGAAAGCATACTGAGGGATTTTAGCGCTCTTAGAAAATCCGACGACTTCGGCCGGCTTTGAAACCGCGACCTTGGGCATAGACATTCTGCATGCTACCAGTTACATCACCGAAGCCGCTTCCCACTTAGTCAGATGTCAAAGTCAACCCCTGGCACCATCCAGCCCATGACGGGCTAAGGCCGACCAAGCGACCGCTGCCCAGCCATTTGGCCTGCAGATATTGGGGTGACGCGTGATCAGCGCGTCGGGTCCCCTCGGCCGTTAATATTGGTATTCGTGATCGGGGTGCTGTCTCACTGTCAGACAGCTACTCAAATGTCCTCACGAGGCTGAGTGCACCCCGTTCCAACCCTCACGTCAGTTTTAAAATCCCTGACGGAGCCGGGGATCGAACCCGGGGACTCCGGGTGAGAGGCGGGCGCGCTACCCCCAACACCACGGGGCCGGCTTAGTCAGATGGAAATACTGAATCTGATCTCGTGCAAGTGCGTTGTCATGGCAACGGCTCATCCCTCATCAATTTAGTAGTGTTGCCATGGCAACCTCTGATAGCTCTTGGCATTTTCTTATAATTCCGAAATCATTTTTCTCATCCCTTGGCGTAATGGTGGGTCATATCAAAAATTCTTTCAGACAAACGTTTTAGGTAATTATTAGGGGAATATTGTCCATTTTGTACGGTTTTGATATTGTGCCTATTAAGAGAGATATGATTAATGTTTCCCAAAAAAAAAAACACTTTTTTCCACCCCTTTGGTCAATGGTTGGTGCTATCAAAAAACTTATTTGACATAAATTGTTGGCACTTATCCGACACATATTATGAACTTTGAATGGATTCGATATTTCACGTATTAAGAGAGTTATAGTGAAATTTCAATTTTTCGAAAAAAGCCCCCCATTTTCACCCCCTTCGACCGATTTTTCCCATTAACGAACTCGACCGAGATTTTATAGGGATACATATTATGTAAAACATTCAAAGTGATTGGTGCAAAATTACGGCAGTTATCGTGTCCACAAGAAACTGATATACATATATATAAATTATATATAAACTTTTGAACTGACGGTGGTTTTGGGGTCTGGGGATGTGAAACGCGAAGATATGTCGAAATTTTCCGGAAGTCGAAACATGGGACCAATTGCAATAGTTAGCTTTCTAATGAAATCTACCTAAAAAGTCAGATGAGGCCAGTTTTTTCCATGCTTTCTGAAGTGCTCACGGCATCTAAAACTGGGCTAATTCTTAAAATTAGCTTTTTGTTAAAATTCATTCTTTAAGCCTTTTCTTTACAATCTCTGAAAAGACACTCTTTTTCTGTATGAGATAGCTTGCATATCTCGTGTAATACAGTAGATGAAAAAAAAGTTAGCATGCACGTGTATTTAAAGAAAAATAAAAAAAATGAATAACCATATGTCGTGCGATTCGAAGATGTAAATCAATTCAACGTGTTTTATTTTTAAACTATATTCATACGGTGATCAGAATAAAGTATTGGTGGTCAGGGAAAATGGGATCTTAAGTCAGGGAAAAGTCAGGGAAAATGCAAATCTTGATCTTGTAACAACCCTGAATAGTCACCTCCTGAAGTCAACCCGTGCATCACTTTGTTTGCCCTGCTACCGAATATACTGGCTGTTGTTGTTTGAGTCTTCAGTCTCTCGACTGGTTTGATGCAGCACTCCATGGTTCCCTGTCCTGAGCTAATCGTTTCATCTCTACATATCTACCACACCCTACATCTGAGGCAATCTGTTTATCATATTCTAACCTTGGGCTACCCCTTCAGTTCTTATCCTCGACCATTCCTTGTATGACTGTTTGCTATTCCTGGGAGTCTTAGTATGTGTCCTACCAACCTATTTCTTCTCTTCATTAGCAGTAGCCAGAAATATCTCTCATCTCCCACTCGTCTTTATACCTCTTCATTCGAAGCCCTGTCGGGACTATTATAGATCGCGATACATTTCTATCAGGCAGTGCGTCAGCTACTTTAGGACGAAACATTTCCATTGCAAGATTAGTTTGTTCAAGATATACTTAATACCTATTCTAACATATGGACTGGAGGCAGCAACCCTTACTGGACCAACAAACAGTCGTCTCCAGGCAGTAGAAATGAAGTTCCTCCGTTCTTGCCTTCAAAAGACGAAAATGGACAAAATAAGGAATGTGGGTATCCGACAACAACTGGGATTGGAAAGGAGCCTGCTGGAGACACTCGAACTCTGTATGGTCACATGAAGAGGATGGCTCCCCACAGGATACCTCGAGTGTACTTTGGCCTGAGTGTCCCCGGGAAGAGACCTCGCGATGTTTGAGAGAAGCACATTTATAAGGACCTTGAAGCTAGAGATAAGAACTGGCATCAAATACAAGAACAACAGTTATGGATGGACAGGACAAATTGGAGACGGCTCATTTATAACCGCACCCGGCTTGCTGAAGCGAAAAAACGAGGATGATGATGATGATGATGATGATGATGATACATTTGTGTATAAAATTCCCGCAAAAATAAAATGGTGGCGTTGATGAAGTTATCGACCACATCACAAAATACTCCTCTAGCAACTTACGGGCAAAGCCTGGGGAATAGGGGGTTTTGGGTGGAGAAAACATACACCGAAATTAGCATTTACAATAAACCTACGAAACGAAATGTGTATTGCGTCTTTAATTAACCTGTTTACGTGAATTGAATATCGCGATACACGAAATTTTCGCATTTCAGCCTCTAATTATAAAACTATTTATCGCGATCTTTAACCTCTCAGGCTGGTTCTACGTACGGGTCGGATCTGTTAGAAGATAATCAATTGTTCTGTACAACTAAATTTTTTAATTTTAGTTCATAAGTATGTTGGTAATGCTTGTTTTGCACTATGTTTTATTTACAGTGACTTTATGATGAGAAAGCTGTGACTTCCTGTATGTCGAAATGTGCCAAAATACATCTAGTATTCATGTATCAATCCGTGTGCCTTTTAATTAACTAACAGGTTATGGGCCCAGCCCGGACTAATAGTGCGTGTTTGAAACTAATATTCAACGTCGCTCAGTGAATACTTAGAAACGGTGTAGCCTATTTACACATTATGGCAACAGCGAGTGAGTCAAATGCCTCAACCACGTTTCCCGCATCGACTTCTGTTATCTCTGGGATTACTGTTTCATCATCAGTGCCTAATATAGAGAAACTGTCTGTTAGGTAGTCAGCCCGAAGGCAGGTTGGATCCTCAAAAGCACCGCCGTTACGTTATGTGAGTAGATACCCACAAAAACCCAAGGCAGTGCTATATTGAGGCGTTCTAGGCAAGAAGAGGAGTGAGGTAGTTTGCCATTGCTTTCCTCACTGAGTCAGAACAGTAGTCCTAACCCTATGAGTAGAACCTTTCACAGCATTCACAGGCACTGACTGTGCCCTGAATGCCATTACTAAGCACCACCCATACCTCAGTAGCTTCCATATAATCACAGCCATGAGTGATACTGAGACATCGGTGAAAAGCCACCTTTTACTCGAGCCTGTGCCAACTGACAAATGCAAATGTACTGTATTCATCAAGAGATGGCAAACAGGCCAATAGAGAAACTAGGACAGCCAAATTATGGAAGCTGGAAGTTCGCAATGAGAATGTGTCTTATGTTTGAGGGATTGTTTGGTTATGTCGATGGAACAATTCCCGTTACTTCACATGTGGACACAATTCGTGACCAGAGTGCGCTGGCAAAAATATGCCTGGCTGTTAAACCTTCTTGCTATATTCATGTGCATAACGCTACCAACTCGAAGAATGCCTGGAATAAACTCAAAAAGGCCTTCGAGGTATGTAGTATGGCCACAAAGTTCGAGCTGACCCAGAAATGTTTCAACATGAGGCAAGAAAGCAGCACAATGGAAGAGTTCGTCAACAACATCATGATGACCGTGCAGAAACTCGCCGATATAGGTGATATATTGAAGATAAATGGGTCTCATTCGTTATGAGAAATGGTGTCTCAAACTAATATGAACATTTCGTGGCGGCGCTGAACCAGCAGCTGAAGGAATATTTCACTTCAGAAGATGTAAAGTTTGTTCTTCTGGGTGAAAGCGAGAGGAGAAGAGTGAAGGGAGAATGTGAATCATCTGCCATTGCTTTGTTCTCCAATGAACGCAAGAAGAAAAATTATAACAAGAGAAAGTCAGGTGATCCAGGATTTAAATGTTACGAGTGTGGCAGTCCTGAACATGGTCGACCCAATTGTCCGAAGTTGAAGCAAAGCAAGAAAAATCAAGCGAACCGTGCATCAACTGCTGACCGAACATCAAGCGGGCAGAAGACTCTCCTCACCAAGGCGTTGACTACCAAGGTGGCTTCCTCGGCATGGGTCATCGACTCAGGTGCAACGTCCCACATGACCAAGGAAAGGGCATCACTGCAAGATGTTGACTCAAGTGTTCGTACTCAGCGTTGCAGACGATTCTGAGATATTGTCTGAAGGTGTCGGTATGGTTGTGCTAAATCTTGGTAATGATAATATTAAAACAGTGACTGATGTACTTTATGTTCCAAATTTATCTGCAAACTTGCTCTCAGTACATATAATGACAGAAAAAGGGTACAATCTTGTCTTTGACAATGAGTCCTGTGAAGTCTTTTATGGATCAAATTTTTCTGTTGATGGAAATTTAGAGTTTAAGTGTGTAAAACAAGATGGTTTATACTCAATAGCTGAGTGTTCACAGGAACCAGCGAGGACATTATCCGCTGAAGGTATCTCTGATGGGGAACTGTGGCACAAGAGGCTGGGTCATTTAAATCGTAAAGGTATGAAAGAACTACTACATGGTCACTGGCATGAAGTTTAATCAAATCAATCAAAATACTTGTGTTACCTGCCTGCAAGGTAAGCAAACAGTAAAGTTATTTCCTAAAAGGGTGAGCAAAGCTAAATCTGTTCTAGATGTTAATCATAGTGTTGTGCAAGGTCCCATTGAGGTGCAATCGTGGGGCGGAACCAGATACTGTTTGATTTTTGTCGATGACTTTACTAGGAAAGTCTTTGGATATATGATTGCTTCTAAATCTGAAGTTTTTTCTAAATTCCGCCTCTTCAAGGAGATAGTAGAGAACCAGCTCAATAAACGCATTACGTGTCTAAGAACCGACAATGGTGGAGAATATACTAGTAAGGAATTTGAGTTGTATTTACAGGAGAACGGAATTATTCATCAAACCAGTATTCCATATAGTCCTCAGCAAAATGGTATTGCTGAAAGGACTAACAGGACCTTGGCAGAGAAAGCTCGCTGCATGCTGTTTGAGTCAGGCCTAGAAAAGAGATTCTGGGCAGAGGCTATGAACACTGCCATCTATCTCAAGAACGATCACCCACAGCTGCAGTGAGGGATCTCGTACCAGAGGAGGCATGGTTTGGAGTAAAAGTTGATATTTCCCACCTTAAAATGTTTGGCTGTAAAGCACAGGTTCATGCCCCTGATGTTAAAAGGCAGAAGATTGACATGAGATGATATTTGTAGGTGATTGTGAAACACAAAAAGGATACCGCCTTATAAGAAAAAGTGACCCAAAGCGTATTGTTGTAGCTAGGAGTGTTGTTTTTCTTGAAGGTCCATCATTCCAAGTGAATGCAAATAATCCAGTAATTAATGCTGTAAATGACATGTCAATATTGTCGGTGCCTGTAATTAATACTTTTGTTGATCACCACAATGTTGATGTAGATGTTGATGTTATGAGTGATGAAACTGAAAGGGTTGTGACTGTGTCCAATGACACTACACCAGCTGAATCATCTGATAGTGATAGCAGTTTTGACATTTCTAACCTCTATATTGGTAGTGATGATAGCTCAATTGAGGATATAGTTAGTCGTGAGCCTGGTCCCCAGCATGACCGTCCTGATACAATGGGGGGCAGATATCCCAAGCGTACCAGAAAGGCCAAGAGGGATGAGGATTATGAATACTCATTTCTGACTATTGGGCTACAAGATCCTAAAAATTATTCAGAAGTATGTTCGAGGTCAGATCAGAAGCTGTGGTGAAATGCCATGCGAGAGGAAATGTTGTCGTTAACTAACAATCAGCTTGCCACAGTGGGTGAGTGGATATCGTGTCGGTCTACTAACCCCAAGATTGCCGGTTCGCTCCTGGCCGTGGTAAGTGATTTTTGAAAGGCGGCAAAAATATCACACGCATGTCATACGATGTTGGCATGTCAACGAACCCATTTGAATTCAGTAGGCCGAGTTCATAATGGCAAAATTAATCTCGGGAGTTTCCGCCAACACAAAGTTCCTCATTTCTCTACTAGAAAGCGCTATAGGGTTCAAGGAGCTTAGATATCTAACATCTAACTTCCTTGACTTTCATAGCCAAGGAACAACGAAATTCGACTTGCAAGCTACCCTCTGGATGTCAAATAACAAAGCTTGCACCCGGCAACCGAGGCCGTACGATATTATTATTATTATTATTATTATTACTAACAATCAAACTTGGAGATTGGTCGATAGGCCATCAAATCACAATGTTATTCAGTGTAAGTGGGTCTACAAACTTAAGAACGGACTGGATGGTTCCAAGCGCTACAAAGCAAGACTTGTGGCGAAAGGATTCACTCAGGTTCCAGGTAGAGACTACTGTATGATCAGACTTTTGCACCTGTTGTCAGGCTCTCATCGTTTAGAGTCCTATTTGCCCTCGCTGCCGAGTCAGACTGGGAAATAGACCATGTGGACGTAAAAACTGCTTTTATAAATGGTGATTTGTCTGAAACAATTTACATGGAGCAGCCGGAAGGTTTTCTGGAAAAGGGCAATGAAGGTAAAGTGTGCAGATTGCAAAGAGCTTTATATGGTCTCAAGCAAGCTGCCAAATCCTGGAATGATAAAATTCATGATTTTCTTATTCAACATAAGTTCCAGAATTCAGAGTATGATGCATATGTCTACACTAAGAACGAAGGTAAAACATGTGTAGCGATTGGCTTGCATGTTGATGACTTCTATATTTTCTCAAACTGTAAGCAGGAAACTAAGAAACTTAAGGAAACTATGTCTAAATGTTTTAAAATAAGGGACTTGGGTCCTGTAAGTGAATGTCTAGGTATGACAGTGACAAGAGACCGGAAATCTCATTCAGTTAAGTTGGATCAAGAGAGCTATGCTCTCGACATTGTCAAAAACTATGGCATGGAGGAGTGTAAACCAGTGAACACGCCCCTAGCTTGTCAGGCCAATGAATTCTACAAATCATCCACTGTATCAAAAATTGATAGGTGCCCTTATGTATCTGGCGGTAGGCACCAGACCTGACATATGTTATGCTGTTAGTTATTTAAGCCAGAACAACAGTTGCAATGATGATGGACATTTCAATGCTGCCCTGAGAGTGGTTAGATACCTGAAGGGTGCAATGGGCTTAGGGCTAAAATATTGTAAAGGAGGTTGTAGTTTAACTGGTTATGCAGATGCTGATTTTGCTGCTTGTGCTGTTGATAGAAAATTTGTTACTGGCTATGTGTTCAAGCTAGCAGGTGGAGCCATTAGTTGGCAGGCAAGAAAATAAAGATCTGAAACTATTGCAGATAGCACAACTTTTGCAGAGTATGTTTCTACTAGTGAATGTGGTAAGGTTCCATCAAATAAAGCATTGGGTGAAATGTGGTGTTGTCAGTGTCCAATTCTTGTCAACTGAACAGATGATTGCTGATGTGCTAACCAAAGCACTTTCAAGAGCAAAATATGATTTTTGCATTGCATCCATGGGGATGGCAGATTAATTCATGTGTTGTGTGTACAAACAATCGATTAAGTGAGGGTGTTAGAATGTCTTATTATCATGAAGATAATCAATTGTTCTGTACAACTTTATTTAATTTTAGTTCATAAGTATGTTGGTAATGCTTGTTTTGCACAATGTTTTATTTACAATGACTTTATGATGAGAAGGCTGTGACTTGCTTCCTGTATTCTTTGGTCAACATGTATGTACTCGCTAGTAGTGGTTTTTGGACAGTTCTACATCCTCCTCCTCCTCACAAGATGGCGGCGGCGCGATATCTCTCGAACGCATGGTCGGATTTTGACGAATGAGGTGTCATTGATCCCGGGCTGATACCCCCTTTCCAATGGACAACATATTTCTACCCCTAATAGGGGGTGAAATTGTAATTTTGTAGAAAATCTCGCTTTTCAAGTGCAACATGTGGGAGTTTGAATGTTAATATGAAATTAAACGTTGTTCCACACAAGAGTCATGTGTACGGTGGAAAGCCACTATGAATTAACATGCTTGTTTTTGTTTTTTACGCATGCCCACTCATGGCTTTTGTAAGAGGGTAGGCTTTTTAAATATAGCGGCTGTAGTGTAACCTAACCTAACCCCACTCACAAGGGATGATCAAAAAGTATTTTAAGCAGCGCTTGTCGATAGGCAAACTGATAATCAAATAGGGTCTTGTCAGGCCTTGAGGCGAGAGCCCCTCTTATTGTTGACGAGCCCCTGTTGTCGGGTCCCTGTTGATGGGTTATTGTTGACGGGTCATTGTTGACGAGTCCCTGCGGACGGGTTATTGTTGACTGGTCATTGTTGACGGGTCCTTGATGACGAGTCCCTGTGGACGGGTCCTTTTTGACGGGTCATTGTTGACGAGTCCTTGTTGGCAGGTCCTTGTGGACGAGTCCCTTTTGACTAATCCCTTTGGACCGGCCCCTTTGGACCGGCCCCTTTGGACTGGTCCCTATGGACTGGCCCATGGTCCCTAATGCTATGATGAAATTATACGTTGTTCCACATGAAACGCATGTGAAGAGCCGATTGCTACTATGAATTAACATGTTTGTTTTTTGTTTTTACGCATGCGCACTTGGGGTTTTTGTAAGCGGGCGGGCTTTTTGAATAATGATTTATAGATGAGTTTTTTTAATTACCAAAAGATCCAAAACTAATAGGTCATTAGCTTTTTAATATCTCATGAACCAATAAGGCTAGGGACTTGTATGAGAGGTCGTTGGACTTGAGGTGACATTCTGTTTTTGAATGTATTATTTATTTTTGTCAAAAGGGTCTAACTGCACTTTTGTTAATATCTCGCTAACTAATAATCAGAGAGGGTCAAGTGAGGTGTCATGGGACTCAGGATGGTCAACCATTTTCCATGACCAACAAATTTATCCGAAATATCTAAAACAGCAAGGTCATTGACCTATGATTTTATAATTTAATAATCGGAGAGGGTCAAGTGAGGTGTCATAGGACTTAGAATGGTTAACCCTTTCCCATGACCAATGAATTTACCCAAAAATCCAAAAACAGCTAGGTCATTGACCTATGATTTTATAAACTAATAATCGAATATCAACATGCGAGGTGTCATAGGACTTAGAATGGTCAACCCTTTCCCATGGCCAATGAATTTACCCAAAATACCCAATACATCAAGCTCATCGAATTGAGATTTTATAAACTAATAATCGGATACGAACATGTGAGATGTTTACCATGTGTGATGAAACATAGCTAGGTAGAGAAAGAATTAGTGTAGGCTACATGTATGGTGACTGACAAGTCTTTTACCATCGAAACTTGTTTTCAGATCAAACTGTAGTATAGAGAGAGTATAGGTTGCAGGTATGGGTTAATAAATAACAAACGGTGTACACAAGCTCTGTTTTATCGATTCAAGAATTAAGAGTAGACTATCTTTAATTGATTGGTTAAAGCGAATAGCTAAAACACAAAAATGCTCAGTGGTTACCGGGACAAGATGGTCGCTACACACAACAAGCTTTAAATACTTGAGGATAATAATCTATACACACACACTCGCTTGTTCTAAACTAAACTGTGTTGCTGTCCGTGCTCAGAGAGTAGGCTGATGACAAAATGCATTGCTAACAAAAATATAATCATTTCCGGTTGTCTAATGTTACCAGCTATCCATTTTGTGTTGCAGTGGTAAGCACTTTTAGCTCTTGTACTGGTGGTCTTAACTCGATTTCCAGGTCTGAGGCCTAGAACAAGTCAAACTAAGAAACAAGGGCATGGTGGTGCAGTGGTTAAGCTGTTAGCCTTTTCACCAGGGTTCGATTTCAGGTTAATATGCATGTCATAAACATATTAAACAAAACAAAACAGAGATAACGTTTAAAACTGATTACATTTGTGTCTTTTCAAATTATTACTTGGATTACAAATACAAAGGTGAACTGGGTTTGATATACAGTTAATGCTGTCTATCACACACTAGACTGTAAGAAAGCCAAAAGAGCAAAAGGCGTAGGTAGAGCAGTGGTAAGATTGCTATATGTAGAGAACTACCTAGCGGTTTTATGAACTGGCAAAGCTATATCGCATAAACAGTGCAGGATACAATCCAGCAATCAAATTTGTATCTTGTGGAACAGAGAAAATGCACTTTTACCTTGATGGATAGAAAATGAGTGCAGATGAATGACCTATGCATTAGCCTACCATAGGGTTATAACCACGAGGTGGAGGTGTGATTTCTATATTTTATTGTTTAGAGACAGGGCTTTTTTGTAACCAGTAGGTTTAGTAGATTTAGTGTTTTGTAAATATTCAGTTTTGTAATTGTAAATAGCGGAAACATTTTTTTTGTAATAGTAAATGTTAAATGCATAACTGAAAGTTATTTGGGATAAGTGTGCATGTCAAGGATAAATAGCGTGGTAGTATTTGTTTTTCAAAGACAGGTATGGTTGTGTGAATGTATGACTGTAGATAGAATGATAGAGAGAGAGAGAGAGAGTGCGCTTGTGTGTGTGTGTGTGTGTGTGTGTGTGTGTGTGTGTGTGTGTGTGTGTGTGTGTGTGTGTGTGTGTGTGGGTAGCATTGATTGTTCAACCAAAGCAAACACAGCAAGGTAGGATGGTGGGGTAATTAATGTATATAGCAAATGGTAAATAGTATACTGTAGTTTTTTAACACTTGTGTTTTTTAAATGCAGCGGTAGATAGGTGTTATTTTGTAAAACAGTCTTACCTACAGGAGTAGTAGTAGTAGTAGTAGGCCTATACGTTTTTGGAAACAAACAGAAAGAGAATGCACTAGTGCCATGGCCAAGCACTTCCATTAAGACGATTTCAAGAAAATTTAAATCAGCAAATGTGTGTTTTACAAAACTAAACTTTCAACATGGACTAAATCATAAACGTATCGTTTGTGATATGGAAAAATAGGAAATCCATGTTTCCATATCAACACAATTTAAAAACTTAAAACTGACATTTAAAAAATGTTAATGGGAAATTGACAAATGTGTAAACAACAAAATGGAAAATTCTTGTTTCCATATCATGAAATCCAAAAACTTTAAACTGACATTTTCAAATCGTGTACAAGGAAAATTGACAAATGGCAATGTGTGAAATGTGAAAATGAAAAAAATGAACAAATGGCTATCATTATTTTAAAAAAATATATAAAACCGTCGTTTTCTATCGTTAAAGTGTGAATCGAACCACATCTACTTATTTGGATCACCCAAGACTGAGTAGACCTGTTTGAGTCCTAATATACTTTTAAAATTTTATGTTAAAGCTCGAATTGAACTCAAAAGCTTTAGAGTGCCAGCTAACTATGCTAACCATTACGTCACAAAGACAACTTTACACTACTCTTAATGAACAATAATAAGAAAAAGAATAATAAATGTTGAATTATTTTAAAGGATGAACATGGTGACACTGTTTCTGTTGCACAGTCTGCTAGCCACTAGCCACCAGCTGGGGTCTTAGAAAACGATACAGTTGACATTTTGTAATGAGATGTAACATGTTTCAAAGTACAGTATTATGGGTTGCTGTTGAGTAAAAACTAATCCTGTACAAGGAAGCAAGGGTTCGAACCCCTTACCTAACATTACTATTGCCTGAACGTGGCTTGACGACACTGTATTATTATGATACTCGGTACACAAACCATAGATAGAGTGTATTGTTTAAGATCACTTTCTTTCTGAACATAGGTGGAGACTGTTGATGGTTAACAATGGCAATAATATAGTAGGATGTGGGTATAGCAATTAAGAAAAAACAGACAATACCCATACAATAATTTTATTTATTTAATATAACTACTTGTACAATTGTTACATTCAAAATACATTTCTTTTTTCTCTATTACTATTAAGTCCTTTTTGATTCTCTTGCATATGAAGGGCAGATAACCTTGTAGTTCAGCCCCTTAAAACAACAACAACACAACCTTTTGCATAGTCTGTGATGTTGATGACTCTTGAGATGTGGAAGATGGATTAAACATAATTTTTACAGCAGGGGTTAAATGTTGCTCAATAAACACTGCACTATTTTGAGTAGCAACATTTTTTTCTTGTACTAGCTTTTTAGCATTGTCATGATTATTTGTTGACAACAACAGTGTTTCATCTGGTACACCACATTGATGATCACTCACACTTAAAACCTTACCATTTCTACTTTTAAGATTGCCTCGACATCTTTTTGACCTCTCTTTTGAGCATCGCCAAAATATTATTCCTTTTACATTTTGACGATTATAGTTATAAGAGTAGCCTTTATAGAGTACACGTTGTTTACCTTTGTTAGTTGTAGTTGTAGTAAGTTCCATAGTAGCAACTAACCTGTTAGTATGATTTGCTCACTACAAAGGTTATAACTGTTCTGATAATAGAATCATTTAGCGTTGCCTTTTATATTTAATATGTACAGTTTGAAGTGATAGCAAAAGTGAGAGCAAAATGGTAGCAGAGTGGTAGAATATATTACATGTATTGTTAATAAATAGTTTAAGCGTTTATGTGGATCCATTACATAATAATTTTGGCTCGACGAAGCTCATTTTCTATATCCAATAGTTCTTCCTCATATTCAGTATAACCAGCCTGTTTATAGACATGCAGTTGCTGAAGCCGCCGGATTAGCTTACTTGGATTGTTCCAGTAGACAAATTCAACAAATGATTTTTTTGGTGTAAAATAAGCATTACCATTATCACTATTATTATCATCATCATCATAACCATTATCATTATCATCATCATCATCATTATAATCCTCATCACTATTACTATATAGTCCTTTTTGATCCTTTTGCAATACCACATTGCCTAGAATAACATTTTATAATTTTCCTACATATCCACGCAATAGGGCCGAAGGTCTGAAATGCAAGGCCACAGGCCTTGCCGCCAACGAAGTTGTTTGAGATTATTACCCTTCTTGCTCGCCACTATGTTGCGCCACCGTCTCATCCAAAGCAGGTCGTGCGGCGTGGACTCCTACTTGTTAATGTCGGTCTGTATTCCGCTTTCATCGGTCTGGACATTTTTCAAATCAATTCTAATATTAGTGTCATCACTTTGTATATTAGTAACATCTCCCTGTGCAGTGTCTACTTTAGTCTGGTCATTTGTAACATCCCCTTGGACCTTACCTACGTCCACTCGAATCTCCTCCACCTTATTCCTTACTTCAGTAGAGCTGGTCTGTAAACGCGACATGTTATCTTTCACATTTATGGCACTTGCTTGCAGTCCATCCAAGGAAGATTGCGCTCCCTGAATTTCTTCCTTGAGACTGTCTTTAACACTCTCTGTAACCCCGTCGGTAATGTTTTCTACAACATTCTCGACAACCTTGACAACTACTGTGTCAATGTCCTCTTTCCTATCTTTCTTCACTTCTTCCAGGTCCCGCTTCGCCTCCTGAAAACCCTGCTCAAAAACTTTATGCTCTCCTGTAAAACTCCTTGAGACGATCTTTCAAATGTCTTCTACATTCTCTCCGCCAAACTCTCCTCCTTCTGATCCAGCATCCTCTGGACATCCTCCGCTGAAATAGCCATTGCTATAATACAATACACAAACTGCTATAGGGATATATCACACAAAGTATGGTGACGACATTTAGAGCTACACATTCTACCATGAAATTGGGTATCTTATTGTCTAGCTAATATCTTAATATTAATTATATTAGGTTTCTATTAATAACCCTTTCGTTCTTACGCGACCTAAATTGACTATGTTCCTAACAATGCTTACATTTATTCACGTCGAAAAACAAGTTAACTTTACCTTAAATATGGCTAACATAGGCCATAAGCCAGTCTGAAATGAACTAAATTCAGATCGTAGGTTATCTTCTTGTATTTCTAACCCACAGCAACATTACTAATTAACTCAAAATACCTATATTATTACACTCAAAATCGACCTATAATGGCTGTACGATACTTTTACGAACCTCCTTCGTAGGCACACGTTCGGGAAAACATTTTTCTTAGCTGTACCCGAATAAATCAAGGAGCCTCTTGCTGGAAATCCTCAGATGGACAGGATCGTAGAATTTAGAGGATTCCCGGCTGTAAAAACCCTCTATGGCCTACCAGCAAGTTTACCTTGACTACTCACAGCTGTAATGATTGTGTTATAGCATAACAACACTGGGCGGTAAACATGAGAATCTTAACAAATTTCTCGGGGATTAAGGGTTGGAAGGAATTCCTTACCTGTTCGGGGTACCTATAACACAATCTCTCGACCATAGTTGAAATAAGGCACGCTACGATAATGTAGAAAGGAACGAAACAAAAGTTTATTAACAAAAACCTACAACTAAATAACAATAAATAACGATAATATATACACGGAGGCTCGAACTCCTCCCTTCTAAACACACTCACATCTCAGTCTTTACGACTTTACATCACGTATACAATTACATTTATACATCTGAAAGATTTATGAAACTCCCAATAATCAAAAATAAAATAATAACTTCTCCTCCTACGGTTTATACAAGGAAGTTAAATTTACGCGTCCTTCATAGACAGGCGTTTGTTTACTCTGCTGGTTCATTCACCCTGGCCATTTGCACTCAGGTATATAATACTGGCTGGCAAGAATGCGCAACCCTTCAAAACTGGCTTCATTTTCACGCAGCTGTGTGGCCGCTTGGTACACAAAATTGGCTGGAGTGCTGTCTCAATCAACATCACTTTAGACTGCGTTACAATCCTTATACATTAACAAAATAAAACATTTAAAATACACACATACTTGTAACTAGTTCACGTCATTCGCGACTAACGGAACTTTATACACTCTCTCTCTCTACATTCAGACAAACTGTACACATTTATACTGGTATACCCTGATGCCGACAATACATTTAAATTATTATTATTAATTGGCTAATTAAATAATTAGTCATGAAATGTTTATAATATAAACACTAAAATTATCACGTCAGTTTAATTGTTTAAAACAATATCTTAACTGTCATTTAGACTTTCACGGCCCGTGTTATTATTCATAATGTTGAATTTTGGGCTTATGCCGTGTTTTATTATACTAATATTCGACGCGTTTCGAAAGAAACCATGTCTTTCATCGTCAGGAATAATCTGGAATACGACAATGTTGCTAAGAGAAAGCAACGAAGAACATATAGAAGGTGCCCAAAGATGGACGCCATTATAGCCCCATGTTAGGGACAACGGAAAGCAGCAGTGAATTACTTTCTC
The DNA here is from genome assembly GCA_946902985.2 of Meconema thalassinum. NCBI lineage: Eukaryota > Metazoa > Arthropoda > Insecta > Orthoptera > Tettigoniidae > Meconema > Meconema thalassinum. Next base: position 185,238,939 of record OX336388.2, on the reverse strand, counting down.
AGGGTTCTGATAATAGGTAGCCAGGATTCACTGAGATTGTAGCCGGTGTCGCGGTTGAAATTATCTGGGTGTTTACGTATTTCAACCGCCTCCCTGATGATTCTGGGACGATATTGCTTTATACGGGCAAGAACATCCACTCCTTGGAACATGACATCATGGCCAGGTGTTAAAGCATGATCGGCAACAGCTGATTTATCAGGTTGAATGAGCCTGATACATCTATTATGTTCCTTAATGCGAGTGCATATTGTTCTCGAAGTCTGCCCGATGTAAACCTTGCCACAAGTACAGGGAACTCTGTAGATACCCGGTTGTTGCAATTTAGGCAAACTGTCCTTAGTTGGTCGCAGGAGTTGCCTAATCTTAACAGAAGTTCCAAATACAGTCCGTATGTTGTACCGACGTAGGATTTTAGCAATACGATCCGTTGTGTTATGTATGTACGGAAGGTAAGCAGTTCCTCTTACATCTCTTTTCTCAACTGACGTCCTATTATTAATTGTTGGTTTCAGAACCGTAGAAATCAAAGCCTTGCTATAAACGTTGCTCTCAAAGGTGGTTCGCAGGGTGTTAATTTCTTCTTGTAAAGAAGACACTTCACAAATCACTTCACTGCATGACCTCCTCCTACTTTCTATGGAATGGGAATTTTTATGAGCAGACTGACGGTGTGGCCATGGGTAGTCCTCTCTCTCCTGTTGTGGCTAATTTCTTCATGGAGAACTTTGAAGAGAAAGCTTTGTCGTCGGCTCCTTTCAAACCGAAGATCTGGTGGCGTTATGTGGATGACACGTTCGTTGTTTGGACGGAAGGTGAGGAAAATCTTAGCCATTTCCTGGATCACCTTAATCTCCAGCACCCTTCTATTTGTTTCACCATGGAAAAGGAATCTGACGGCAAAATACCTTTTTTAGATGTTCTCGTCACCAAGAAAGAGGATGGATCTTTAGGACACAGCGTTTTTCGTAAGCCAACACACACCAATAGATATCTCCATGCAAGTTCTCACCATCACCCTGCCCAGAAACATGGTATCCTTACAACTCTAACTACCAGGGCTAGGAGGATTTGTGAAGTGTCTTCTTTACAAGAAGAAATTAATACCCTGCGAACCACCTTTGAGAGCAACGGTTATAGCAAGGCTTTGATTTCTACGGTTCTGAAACCAACAATTAATAATAGGACGTCAGTTGAGAAAAGAGATGTAAGAGGAACTGCTTACCTTCCGTACATACATAACACAACGGATCGTATTGCTAAAATCCTACGTCGGTACAACATACGGACTGTATTTGGAACTTCTGTTAAGATTAGGCAACTCCTGCGACCAACTAAGGACAGTTTGCCTAAATTGCAACAACCGGGTATCTACAGAGTTCCCTGTACTTGTGGCAAGGTTTACATCGGGCAGACTTCGAGAACAATATGCACTCGCATTAAGGAACATAATAGATGTATCAGGCTCATTCAACCTGATAAATCAGCTGTTGCCGATCATGCTTTAACACCTGGCCATGATGTCATGTTCCAAGGAGTGGATGTTCTTGCCCGTATAAAGCAATATCGTCCCAGAATCATCAGGGAGGCGGTTGAAATACGTAAACACCCAGATAATTTCAACCGCGACACCGGCTACAATCTCAGTGAATCCTGGCTACCTATTATCAGAACCCTGAGAAAGTAATTCACTGCTGCTTTCCGTTGTCCCTAACATGGGGCTATAATGGCGTCCATCTTTGGGCACCTTCTATATGTTCTTCGTTGCTTTCTCTTAGCAACATTGTCGTATTCCAGATTATTCCTGACGATGAAAGACATGGTTTCTTTCGAAACGCGTCGAATATTAGTATAATAAAACACGGCATAAGCCCAAAATTCAACATTATGAATAATATCTTAACTTGTAATTTTTAATATTTACAATGTTTATAATTTAAGTTTACTATATACAATAGTATTAATCCTTCCTCTAGCTTTGTTAAAATCTATCTCAGTTTAAATTATCTCCTGTGAGATTACTACCTTTCTCTAAGATCTCCTTATTTAAGATAACTAAGCCTTGGCCATTCTCTGGTAAAATGCCATTAATAAGTCTGCAATGACCGATCAATTAAGATTAGGCACTTGATTATTACAATTCCGGGTTAACAAAAGTTTACTGATATTCTGCAATACTTATACTCTCGACATATGAAGTTTCAACTGGAAAGACCAGAGATGGTTTACTTGGTAATGATACTCTGTTATAGTAACCTCTGGTTCTAAACATGTAATAAAAATACTATATACCGTCTTTCCAAACTAATATTCTTCAATAAAGTGTTGCAAAGTTACGTTCACAAATTACATAACGTTACAAACTGTAATATAACATTAGATGTTATGGCAGTATCGAATTAAGATCAATTCCGACTGGAATAAGGATTACCCTATAATATCCTAAGTCAATTGAAATCATGTCTTCTAAGAAGATTTCCTCATTCTAAAAAGTTACATTCATGAAAGATCAAAGCTTTCTTCCAAATTAAATGGTTAGTCATAATCGTGAAATAAATTCCTTGTAAGAATATCATTGCATATATTAATGTTCGTTGCTTATATATGGCGAATAGTTCTTGCCAGATCGTCGAAACTAATGTCTTACTATCAGTGGTGGCCGGTGGTATGCCAAGCAGGGTGTTCACCAAAATTTCTGATGTCGCAATTTTATATGGGAAGTTTACACATGTAACAAAAATGAATTAACGTTAGATAAACTACAGTTTTATAGAAACTGAAATACATGGGTTTTTCAAAATAACTGTACGTTCGTCAAATAGACAAATTTTAATGGCTCTTTTGGGCTTCTTCCTATAGGAATTCATAAAAAAATCAGATATGTGTTTAAGCCCTATGCCTGAGTTAATGGGAAGAATTTTAAACACATCAGGTTGTATAAGGTTGGGTCTCAATCTCCGGGATAATAAACATTCTCAACAAAAAAACATGGCAACCGAAAAGTTTGTACGTTAACGAAAAATGTTATTGCTAACAAAGACGGGCACATATTCTGCATAAGGATAGGATTTTTATCATTTTAAATTATCTTGTCGACTTCGTAGTTACGCTGGGGTCTGGCGTTACGTTACGGTGACGGGACGAAATGTACCGAGAATGCACTGAGGTACGTGACGTCATAGTACTGCTTGAGCTTCCTCCTTTCCCCGCGCGCCCCCGTGAGCGTGACGTCATCTAGCCAGCTACCTCCTTTGACCTTGGTTTGCACTTGCTAACGGACTTTGAGTTCACGCAGCATTTGTAGCATTTAAAATGATATAAAGTCTAGTATTTCAGACTGACTCAGTCTTTTTTTTTACTATAGCTTGAACCCCATCAGAGGAACCAGCCATGAAGTGCGCTCTGTCATACGTCTGCGAAATTCATTTTTGCGGAGTTACATTCAAATTCTGCTTCTTTAATTCATCCAGTAAACACGCTGCTAATGTGTGTGCATCATGTTTTGTTTCCCTCTTACTACGTATCGGTACACACAGCCATCTGAAATGTGTTTGAAATATCACTAGTTTCATCTGCTATAATGGCTAAATTTTAGGATTCCTTTATTTGCTTTGATACTTCTTCTTGGTAAACCTCCAACATAATCTGTAAAATTTAATTTTGAGTTGTTTTGGACGTTCCTTTGAAAACAGTTGCCCTTACCAAATGACCTTTAACACAGCATCCAACTCAGCGCTAAAATTAATTATTTCTCTCAAAACACCTGGATTTGTTGATGTTACACTTTCATCATGATCACGCAAGGCCAGTCCGAAAGAGCCACAGAAACGAATACAGTTTATTACAATATTTAACACATACCTATTGTGCCTAACTTCTTCGTTATATTCCGCAATGTACCTTCTGTAGGCACTGTCCAATTGTGCAGCTTCGTTAACAGTTCCAAAAAGTGTCAATTTTAAACAGCTGAAGATTGGTTGGTTCCTCAGTTTAGGAGCTGCGACAACGCAGTCATGTAGCCCCCTGTACTTTGGGTGTGTGGAGAATCTGCCTGATAAGCGGTGTTAATTGTGATGGCTGTATTAGTGAGTGTTATCTCTTTTTAATTCAAGTGAGGACTGCAGACATTGAATTTCAAGCAGTTCCTATTTTTGCCGCCAAAGGCCACCGTAAACGACTACTAGTTCAGAACTTGGTTATTAGACGCCACCGCAGTCGACTCCTGGCGACGAACGTTGGAACCTAAGAGCGTTGTTCAAATGTTTAACCTATAATTTAGCTTCACACAGGTGTAATAAGTGGAAGGTTCTTTAACACGCCATAAATCTATGACATGGGACCGCCGGCTTTACTTCCTCTCCGAAGGAATGCATACTGAGGGATTTTTAACGCTCTTAAAAATTCCGACGACTTCGGCCGGGTTTGAACCCGCAATCTTGGACATAGAGGCTCAGCATGCTACCAACTACGGCACCGAAGCCGCTCAGCTGAAGATCCATGTTTCTTTATTTTAGGGATTAATTTCCGTAACTCCTATTTTGGTCCACGCGGATTCTCCACCAACAAACATGGAAAATAGAATAAAGCGTTTTTAATATCGCATTCACATAACCAATTATTATTGCCTTAAATATCTCCTTTAAACGCCCTCGTATACTTACATTTTGGACAATACTTATCCGGTAATGGTCTACCGAGTGTAAGTTTATCGTCATCAGGGAGCTGGGAAAACTGTCTAACTAGGAAATTACTTACGCTATTAATTTTCACTCACACTCCACAATACAATTAATGTTTCAAACTAAACATTCCGTTAAAATAAAATACTTACTTACAAGATGCACAGATGATAAATATGGGTGCTATATCGGAAAGTGGCGCGAAAGGCAAACTAACAAAACACTGAATTTTGCTAGCCTAGAAATTTCGTAGTGAATGCATAGGTCTACTCACAATCAAACAAACAATAATAATAATAATACTAATTATAATAATAATGCACAGTTAAGTATCTGCCTGGAACCAATATACTCACATCAACTAAATACAGAACTAATCGCAACTCAAATCCCGCGAGAAAAAGAGTGGTAAAGGCAAACATAAACCGCTACAGTAACACCAACAATACGTCGCAAAATAGTTCAGTCACTTATCTACTGTACTTATAGCAATGGGGGCGTTCTTAGGCTCGCTTCACAGGACAATTGGCAAATATATTAAATGAAGTTATGATGAGAAAACATCTAAAATAATTGTGTGTGAACCAACTAATGTCTCCCTATAAAATTCCGATATTTGTAATGTTGTGGGTGGTGTAGCATTCCCTAGTGGTGTGGGAAAGAAGCTACCCTTCAGGGGCAGATGACCTCGTAGTTCCTCCCCTTAAAACAACAATTACTAACTAAATAAACTACCCTTCGCGGGGTAAGAGAAATCTAGGGTGTTGTCATTTCCAAAGAGTGGTGTAGTCTAACGGTGCCATTTGGAACTGAGTGTTGCTCGTCTGCAACTCCCTACTACCCATGCTGGCCAGCAAGCTATGTACAAGCTTGGCCTCGTCCCTGCCGGCTTCGCTGTCTACTTGGGAGTCGCCACAACAGAGCTAACCCCCTGGAGTTTGATTTGAAGGCGGCAGCTTTTATATGTACAGTGTGAAGCATCTGTCTGTTAGGTAGTCAGCCCGAAGGCTGGCTGGATCCTCAAAAGCACCGCCGTTACGTTCTGTGAGTAGATACCCACAAAAACCCAAGGCAGTGCTATATTGAAGCGTTCTAGGCAAGAAGAGGAGTGAGGTAGTTTGCCATTGCTTTCCTCACTGAGTCAGAACAGTAGTCCTAACCCTATGAGTAGAACCTTTCACAGCATTCACAGGCACTGACTGTGCCCCGAATGCCATTACTAAGCACCACCCATACCTCAGTAGCTTCCATATAATCACAGCCATGAGTGAGACTGAGACATCGGTGAAAAGCCACCTTTTACTCTAGCCTGTGCCAACTGACAAATGCAAATGTACTGTATTCATCAAGAGATGTGTGAAGCATTAGGATAAATAATATCAAAATATCGATGATTTTAACACATTTTTGAGTGCATTAGATCTATAAAACTAAAACAGTAAAGGAAAAGAAACGACGAATTAGGTGTAACATTGTTGGGAGTTGTGCAACGCTGCTACAATGTCACCAGCCGCCACTGCTTACTATAATATCATACGCATGGCGCATATGTCTCTTCTTCCTAGTAAAGTTGCTTCTTACAAATAAGATACCCAAGTCATTTAATCCAAAATGAAATTAATGGGCATCTAAGACTCAAAAACTGTCTGAAAATGTCCATGTAATGGAAAGGGAGGAGGAAATTGATGAGGATGCAAAAGGATATTTAATATTGAGATAAGAATTTGACAGAGCATTGGAGGACTTAAGCAGGAACAATGCACCAGGCATAGATGATATACCGATTGAGTTGGTACGCTGCATAGGAGATGATGGTCTGATCAGGTTATTTCACTTGGTGTGTAGGATTTATGAGACAGGTGAGGTACCCTCTGATTTCAAGAAGAATGTTACCATCCCTATACCGAAGAAAGTAGGAGCTCACAGATGTGAATATTACCGTACAATCAGCTTGATTACTCATGCTTCAAAGATCCTGTCAATAATTTACAAGAGGATGGAAAACCAGATAGAATCGGAGTTGGGTTAAGACCAGTTTGGTTTCAGGAGAAATGTAGGAAAAAGGGAAGCTGTACTAAGTCTTAGGCTGATTTAGGAAGGTAGAATAAGGAAAGATAAGAGAACGTTCATGGCATTTGTAGACTTAGAAAAGGCTTTTGATAACGTTGATTGGACTAAATTGTTTGACATTTTGAAATCTATTGGAATAAAGTACAGGGATAGGAGGGTAATCTACAATCTATACAGAAACCAGACAGCAGTCATTCGAGGTGAAGGACATGAGAGAGAAGCTGGTATTCAGAAAGGTGTTAGGCAAGGCTGCAACTTATCACCCATACTTTTCAATCTTTTCATTGAACAAGCAATGAAGGAAATCAGAGAAAAATTTAAACTGGGAGTGAAGATTCAAGGAGAAATAATTTCAACTCTGAGATTTGCTGATGACATCGTCATCTTGGCCGACAAGCCTGAGGATTTGAATGAGTATTTGAATGGTATGGACTCCGTCTTACGGAAAGAATACATGATGAATGTAAAACAAAAATACTGAAATGCAGCCGAAATAAATCAGAAACCTCTATGGAGATCAAATTGGCAGGTGAAAAGCTGAAGGAAGTAGGAGACTTCTGTTACTTAGGAAGCAGAATAACCAGTGATGGACGGAGCAAAGAGGATATAAAAAGTAGGTTGGCTCAGGCAAAGAAAGCATTCCTTCAAAAAAGGAATCTGTTGACATCGAATATAGATTTAGGTATTAGGAAGTCATTTCTGAAAGCCTTTGTCTGGAGCGTGGCGCTCTATGGAAGTGAAAGTTGGACTATTGGTGCAGCAGAAAAGAGGAGAATTGAGGCATTTGAAATGTGGTGTTACAGGAGAATGATGAAGATCAGATGGGTAGATAGGGTTTCAAACGAAGAGGTATTAAGACGAATGGGAGAGGAGAGATGTTTCTGGCGACTGCTAATGAAGAGAAGAGATAGGTTAGTAGGACATATACTAAGACACCCAGGTATAGCAAGCTTAGTTATGGAGGGAAGGGTCGAGGACAACAACTGTAGGGGTAGACCAAGGTTAGAATATGTTAAACAGATTGCCTCGGATGTAGGGTGTGGTAACTATGTAGAGATGAAACGATTAGCTCAGGACAGGGAAGCATGGAGATCTGCATCAAACCAGTCTTTTACCCCTAAATTTGACGACTTTATTGCATACGCCGACGGTTCCACTGGTAGATATCCTAAGGACGTTTTTCCGTGACATTCATGTCATTTTATAACTTTCTCCCCTTTTCGTGGTCCGGTGTGAAGTTTAGTACCTTTGTATCCCCTGTGCTTTCCTGTATTTTTTGTAGTTATTTCCCGTCATATTATGTCAGTAGTAAGTGTTTGTTAGACTCTAAATATTGCATCATCATGACCAGAAATTGCGTAATCCTGATGACGTCATGGGATGACGTCATGGGTCCTTAGAGCGAGCACGTGGTCCAGGAGCGAGCATGTGCAGTGCACGTGTTAGCGTGGGAAGAGGTTGACCCTTTGGCTTGTTTGTGCGATGGTGATAAAAAGTTAATGGGTGTTGACGTCATGGAGGATGTTTATTAGGATGCTAACTGTCATCTGACACCCATGCGAGTGTGAGCACCAAAACAAAAGGTTATTCGCGGGTAGTGGGGTAGTGTATGTTCTCTTGCAAGTCGCGTGTGTGCTTGAATACGTATGGCTATGTTGGGAAATGTTTGGTGGCGGGCGAGGACTAGGGTTGAGTGAGGGTTCGTTTAAATGCTATTTTTCCCGCTCTATTTGATGGTGAGGTAATTTTTTAAAATGGGTGGAATTTGGAAACGCAATTTGAGGTAAACGTGCTTTTTTGACAATTTGGCGAATTTAATGAGCTTGTAAGGCTAGAACGATGCATATAGGGTGTCGTAGGACTTGTGGTGAACCACCCCTTGCTATGGACGGGAGTATATCCACCCCAAAATAAATCTACCCTTACCCGGAGGTTAAGTAGTGGTTATTTTTGTATGCATGCGCACTTGAGGGCTTTTGTAAGAGAGCGGAATTTTTAAAAGATTCTTTATAGATGAGGCTTTTTAAAAAATTTATTAAAAAAACAAAAAACTAATAGGTCATTCGATTTTTAGTATCTCGCTAACCAATAATGCGATGTAAACATATGGGGTGTCATAGGACTCGTAGTGAATTCTCCTTTTGTATGAATGAGGTATGTCAACCCCCAAAATAAAAACTACCCTTACCTGGGGTGAAAGAGCAATTTTTGTATGTATGCACACCGGTGGCTTTTGTCAAAAGGGTCTAACTACACATTTGTTAATATTTTCTGAACCCAGGATGGGATTTTCCCATAGGCAGTATCCTAGCACTTGGGGTGACACCTCGTTTTTGAAAGTATCATTCATTTATTTTCTTGTCAAAAGGGCCTAACTACACTTTTGTTAATATCTCGTGAACCAATCATGCTAGGGACTTGTATGAGGGGTCCTAGCACTTGGGGCGACGTCCCCCTTTATGGGGTGAAACTACCCCCCCAAAATTGAAAACTCAATATCTTGGAAACTATGAACCCTAAAATTAGGCGTTATAGCTTTAAAAATAGGTGATGACATAGGCTTTTACCTGGATTGGTCATTTCACCCCTAAAACAGTAAATAGTCATGTTATGGGGAAAAAACGTGTTAAACACCTAAAAATGATAAATGAAACTAAGATCTTTTGTTTTTGATGAAAAATAGCAGGGGGGGTGAAAACTACCCCCAAATTGAAAAATCGATACCTTGGAAACTAAGAACCGTAAAATTATGTGTAATAGCTTAAAAAATTCGTTGTGACATAGGCTTTTACCCGGATAGATGATGTCACCCCTAAAACAGTAAATAGTGATTTTACAGTGGGGAAAAAGGTCTTAAACGGGTAAAAATGATAATTGAACCTAAGATCTTTTGTTTTTGATGAAAAATAGCAGGGGGGTGAAAACTACCCCCAAATTGAAAAATCGATACCTTGGAAACTAAGAACCGTAAAATTATGTGTAATAGCTTAAAAAATTCGTTGTGACATAGGCTTTTACCCGGATAGATGATGTCACCCCTAAAACAGTAAATAGTGATTTTACAGTGGGGAAAAAGGTTTTAAACGGGTAAAAATGATAATTGAACCTAAGATCTTTTGTTTTTGATGAAAAATAGCAGGGGGGTGAAAACTACCCCCAAATTGAAAAATCGATACCTTGGAAACTAAGAACCGTAAAATTATGTGTAATAGCTTAAAAAATTCGTTGTGACATAGGCTTTTACCCGGATAGATGATGTCACCCCTAAAACAGTAAATAGTGATTTTACAGTGGGGAAAAAGGTTTTAAACGGGTAAAAATGATAATTGAACCTAAGATCTTTTGTTTTTGATGAAAAATAGCAGGGGGGTGAAAACTACCCCAAAATTGAAAAATCGATACCTTGGAAACTAAGAACCGTAAAATTATGTGTAATAGCTTAAAAAATTCGTTGTGACATAGGCTTTTACCCGGATAGATGATGTCACCCCTAAAACAGTAAATAGTGATTTTACAGTGGGGAAAAAGGTTTTAAACGGGTAAAAATGATAATTGAACCTAAGATCTTTTGTTTTTGATGAAAAATAGCAGGGGGGTGAAAACTACCCCAAAATTGAAAAATCGATACCTTGGAAACTAAGAACCGTAAAATTATGTGTAATAGCTTAAAAAATTCGTTGTGACATATGCTTTTACCCGGATAGATGATGTCACCCCTAAAACAGTAAATAGTGATTTTACAGTGGGGAAAAAGGTTTTAAACGGGTAAAAATGATAATTGAACCTAAGATCTTTTGTTTTTGATGAAAAATAGCAGGGGGGTGAAAACTACCCCAAAATTGAAAAATCGATACCTTGGAAACTAAGAACCGTAAAATTATGTGTAATAGCTTAAAAAATTCGTTGTGACATAGGCTTTTACCCGGATAGATGATGTCACCCCTAAAACAGTAAATAGTGATTTTACAGTGGGGAAAAAGGTCTTAAACGGGTAAAAATGATAATTGAACCTAAGATCTTTTGTTTTTGATGAAAAATAGCAGGGGGGTGAAAACTACCCCGTATATGAAAGGAGTGTAGACTTATTGATGTTGCAGATTGGAAACAGTGAAAGTTATCACTTTTGTTTAATTAGAAATCTTGCTCGCCTTGTGCGTTCAAGCATCACTAGCACTCAGAGAAGGATTTATATATGTAGACGTTGTTTGTCATATTATCTTCTTGAGGATGAGTTAAATGTTCACTTTGCAGACTGTAAACAGTTTCCTGTTGCAAAAAGCATAATGCCGACTGATGAACAAAGATTTGTTAATTTTACAGAATTCCGAGTTAAAGATACAGTTCCATTTATAATATATGCAGACACTGAATGCGTTTTGTCTCCAATTTCCTCCTGTTTTCCAAATAGTGACATTCATAACTCTACTTTAACACATAAACATATTCCTTACAGCATTTCTTTATACCTTCATTGTAATTTCGATAGTGAATTGTGCAGTTTCAAGCTCTTTAGGGGAAATAATTGCATTGAATTGTTTGTAAAGGAACTTTATAGTATTGTGGATAAACTTCAAACATATTACTTATCGGTTAAGCCAATGTTAAAGATGACCGAAAATGAAGAAAGATTATTTTTGTCAAGTAAAATGTGTCACATTTGCGAGAAACCGATTGCAGTTAATGAACTCAAAGTACGCGATCATTGTCACTTAACTGGAAAATATAGAGGAAGCGCACACAATAGTTGTAATTTAAATTACAAAGTAACAAAGGTTTTGCCTATAGCATTTCATAATCTAACCGCCTATGATGGACATTTTATAATTAAAGAAATTTGCGAGAAACGTGATGGAGAGGTGTTACATAATCCTGGTCATATAAAATTGTTAGCGATGAATATGGAACGTTACAAAGGGTTTACAAAGTATGTACGGGCTAAGAATGGATTCATTCAGTTAAGATTTTTCGATACATATAATTTCTTGTCCTGTTCACTAGATCAATGTTCATCTTCGTTAAGCGAAGATTCAAAGCAAATAACACAACGTTATTTTAATGATGATGCACAGTTTCGACTTACTGCGAGAAAAGGTGTGTTTCCCTATGAATACGTCACGAGTATGGATGTTCTTAACGAAACTAAATTACCTGAAATATCCAAGTTTTATAGCAGCCTTAATGATCAAACAATATCGAATGAAGAGTATGAGTTTGCTCAATCGGTGTGGGAAACGTTTTCCTGTCAAACATTAGGAGAATACGCAGATTTGTATTTAAAAGTTGACACACTTCTTTTGGCGGATGTCTTTGAAAATTTTAGATCGAATGGCATGGAAACTTATGGCATTGATGCAGCTCATTTTTACACTGCTCCATCTATGTCTTGGTGTGCTATGAAAAAGATAACCAACGTTCAACTTGAATTGCTTCAAGATATTGATATGTTACACTTTTTTGAACGATCTATTCGAGGAGGAAATGTTCAGTGTATAACACGACATGCGATTGCTAATAATAAGTATATGAAAACTTATGATGAGAAAAAGCAAGAGTCCTACATAATGTACTTTGACGTTAATAATTTGTATGGATATGCGATGATGGAATATCTTCCAACGGGTGGCTTTAAATGGATTGCAAATGTTGAAGGCTTTGATGTTTTAACTATTGATGATACTTCAGAAATTGGATATATTTTGGAAGTAGATTTGACTTATCCTCAAGAGTTACATGACAAACATTCAGATTACCCTCTATGTCCAGAAAAGTTGACAAAGCTAATGGCTACCCTAGATAATAAAGAACGTTATGTTTTGCATTATAGATTGTTAAAGCAATGTATTCAACTAGGAATGAAATTAGATCGTATTCACAGAATAATTGAATTCAATCAGAGCCAATGGCTAAAACCATATATTGATGTGAACACAGAGAAACGAAAACAAGCCAAAAATGATTTTGAAAAGAATTTTTATAAATTGATGAATAATGCAATTTTTGGTCGTTCACTGATGAATGTGAGGAAGTTAAGGGACATCAAATGGGTCACCAAATGGCATGGAGCTCGTGGTGGTAGGTCTTTAATAGCTAAGGCTAATTTTAAACATAGAATTATATTCGATGAACAATGTATGGTCATCGAGATGAGTAGACTAAAGATTTTTCACAATCAACCAGTATATGTTGGTGCATCTATATTAGATTTGTCTAAATGTAAAATGAATGACTTTCATTACAATGTTATTTTAGCAAATCCTGAATCAAATGTGAGGTTGTTATACACAGACACCGATAGTTTTATGTATATATTCTATTATGATATTTATGAGTTCATGAAACAACATTCAAATTTGTTTGATACTGGAAACTATGAAACAAACAATCCTTTTGGCATTGTGAGACAAAATAAAGGTGAAATTGGTTTAATGAAAGATGAAAATGCTGGAAGGATTGTTGAAGAATTTGTGGGGTTACGACCCAAAATGTATGCAATAAAATTGTGTGATGAAATGAATAGCTTGTGTAAGGCTAAAGGCATTAAGAAGAGTGTGAGTAAAAGTAAGAATATTGATGAGTATCGAAAGTGTCTTTATAACAGAGAAAAAGTCAACAAAGTTCAAGTTTGTATAATTTCAAAATCTCATTCTGTATTTACTGTTCGGCAAAATAAGTTGGCAATTTCATCAAACGAAGATAAAAGACACATAACTGAAAACGGAATTGATACTTTACCGTTTGGTCATTTTTCTCTGAAAAATGATTAGAAACAAATTGAGATTAAAGCAGTTCATCTCACTTACTTTATTTCTTTCACACACACACTTTTATGCTGGTAATAATACTAATTTTTGTGTGTTCCTTTGCTTATGAAATCCTAGACTAGGAGTTCCACATTCGACATGATAGCGGAGTTTCATCTCCCATAAACTCGTCTCTGAGGTGGGTGCCAGAAAAGGCATCCAGCTGTAAAAACCACACCCTCACATAGACTTTCATAACTTCTTACGTTGAGGTTCATAACACTACGTTGATTGATTTATCGGTTTCCTTTTCACAATTCCTGTCTATACATTCCTCTTGAAGGTTGCAAGATGCTTGCAAGGTTCCTAAAATGCAATTAAATTTAATAAATACCTTAAGATGGTTTGATTTGTTTAATGATATGGTGTTAATAGTATTTTTAGGTTTTGACTGGCTTTGCATTAAGAATTGACTAACCAAACATGAGTTACCTATCAGGGAAACATTTTGGCCACTATGTTGGCTATTGACCAGTGAGTTTAGCTGTTTATCATTTTTTTAAATCATAAACAACAGAGGGTTAAACGTATAGATAAACCGTGTGACCATGTTTGTTAAACAAGACATTATACCAGAGACAATTAGAATACTTATGTAGAGTTTACCAAAAATAATGTTGTGTAACAGTAAATGCTAGTCAACAGTTATACACTTCTAAAAAAAATCATCATACAATACCTGAGAGCTCTTCTAAAATTATTGATGTGTAACATGATTCCACTAACTTGCTATGTATTTTTTGGCTTGGGGGTGATTTTCAAGAAATGCAAATGGAACTGAAATGCAATACAAACAATGAGCATGCCTGGTGGCTGAGATTGATACCACGACGTACTGTCGGTTATGTAGCTATGTGGAATGTATATCAAATATGGTTTACTTCAAGGTCTGGAGATCCCTACAATTCCTACAATAAATGATCTTGAAATGGTCATCCTATGGTGTGAAAATATTTATTAGGTATATATATATTTACTGAAAACAATTATGATTTATTAAATGTTTATATGTTTACAGTATTGTTATTTAATGTAAGCACTTGAGGCACTACCGACCAATGGGAAGCAAAAAGTGGGAGCATATATGGGATGAAATGTGGGAGCAAAGCAAATATAAAAAGTGGGAGCAAATATGCTAACTTGAATTGTGTATATACTTTACTTTCAACTATCTTGAATTGTGTATATACTTTTGCCGGCATATTTGTTGACATATTTTAACTTGAATTGTGTATATACTTTACTTTCAACTATCTTGAATTGTGTATATACTTTTGCCGGCATATTTGTTGACATATTTGTTAGCATATTTGCTCCCACTTTTTATATTTGCTTTGCTCCCACATTTCATCCCATATATGCTCCCACTTTTTGCTTCCCATTGGTCGGTAGTGCCTCAAGTGCTTACATTAAATAACAATACTGTAAACATATAAACATTTAATAAATCATAATTGTTTTCAGTAAATATATATATACCTAATAAATATTTTCACACCATAGGATGACCATTTCAAGATCATTTATTGTAGGAATTGTAGGGATCTCCAGACCTTGAAGTAAACCATATTTGATATACATTCCACATAGCTACATAACCGACAGTACGTCGTGGTATCAATCTCAGCCACCAGGCATGCTCATTGTTTGTATTGCATTTCAGTTCCATTTGCATTTCTTGAAAATCACCCCCAAGCCAAAAAATACATAGCAAGTTAGTGGAATCATGTTACACATCAATAATTTTAGAAGAGCTCTCAGGTATTGTATGATGATTTTTTTTAGAAGTGTATAACTGTTGACTAGCATTTACTGTTACACAACATTATTTTTGGTAAACTCTACATAAGTATTCTAATTGTCTCTGGTATAATGTCTTGTTTAACAAACATGGTCACACGGTTTATCTATACGTTTAACCCTCTGTTGTTTATGATTTAAAAAAATGATAAACAGCTAAACTCACTGGTCAATAGCCAACATAGTGGCCAAAATGTTTCCCTGATAGGTAACTCATGTTTGGTTAGTCAATTCTTAATGCAAAGCCAGTCAAAACCTAAAAATACTATTAACACCATATCATTAAACAAATCAAACCATCTTAAGGTATTTATTAAATTTAATTGCATTTTAGGAACCTTGCAAGCATCTTGCAACCTTCAAGAGGAATGTATAGACAGGAATTGTGAAAAGGAAACCGATAAATCAATCAACGTAGTGTTATGAACCTCAACGTAAGAAGTTATGAAAGTCTATGTGAGGGTGTGGTTTTTACAGCTGGATGCCTTTTCTGGCACCCACCTCAGAGACGAGTTTATGGGAGATGAAACTCCGCTATCATGTCGAATGTGGAACTCCTAGTCTAGGATTTCATAAGCAAAGGAACACACAAAAATTAGTATTATTACCAGCATAAAAGTGTGTGTGTGAAAGAAATAAAGTAAGTGAGATGAACTGCTTTAATCTCAATTTGTTTCTAATCATTTTTCAGAGAAAAATGACCAAACGGTAAAGTATCAATTCCGTTTTCAGTTATGTGTCTTTTATCTTCGTTTGATGAAATTGCCAACTTATTTTGCCGAACAGTAAATACAGAATGAGATTTTGAAATTATACAAACTTGAACTTTGTTGACTTTTTCTCTGTTATAAAGACACTTTCGATACTCATCAATATTCTTACTTTTACTCACACTCTTCTTAATGCCTTTAGCCTTACACAAGCTATTCATTTCATCACACAATTTTATTGCATACATTTTGGGTCGTAACCCCACAAATTCTTCAACAATCCTTCCAGCATTTTCATCTTTCATTAAACCAATTTCACCTTTATTTTGTCTCACAATGCCAAAAGGATTGTTTGTTTCATAGTTTCCAGTATCAAACAAATTTGAATGTTGTTTCATGAACTCATAAATATCATAATAGAATATATACATAAAACTATCGGTGTCTGTGTATAACAACCTCACATTTGATTCAGGATTTGCTAAAATAACATTGTAATGAAAGTCATTCATTTTACATTTAGACAAATCTAATATAGATGCACCAACATATACTGGTTGATTGTGAAAAATCTTTAGTCTACTCATCTCGATGACCATACATTGTTCATCGAATATAATTCTATGTTTAAAATTAGCCTTAGCTATTAAAGACCTACCACCACGAGCTCCATGCCATTTGGTGACCCATTTGATGTCCCTTAACTTCCTCACATTCATCAGTGAACGACCAAAAATTGCATTATTCATCAATTTATAAAAATTCTTTTCAAAATCATTTTTGGCTTGTTTTCGTTTCTCTGTGTTCACATCAATATATGGTTTTAGCCATTGGCTCTGATTGAATTCAATTATTCTGTGAATACGATCTAATTTCATTCCTAGTTGAATACATTGCTTTAACAATCTATAATGCAAAACATAACGTTCTTTATTATCTAGGGTAGCCATTAGCTTTGTCAACTTTTCTGGACATAGAGGGTAATCTGAATGTTTGTCATGTAACTCTTGAGGATAAGTCAAATCTACTTCCAAAATATATCCAATTTCTGAAGTATCATCAATAGTTAAAACATCAAAGCCTTCAACATTTGCAATCCATTTAAAGCCACCCGTTGGAAGATATTCCATCATCGCATATCCATACAAATTATTAACGTCAAAGTACATTATGTAGGACTCTTGCTTTTTCTCATCATAAGTTTTCATATACTTATTATTAGCAATCGCATGTCGTGTTATACACTGAACATTTCCTCCTCGAATAGATCGTTCAAAAAAGTGTAACATATCAATATCTTGAAGCAATTCAAGTTGAACGTTGGTTATCTTTTTCATAGCACACCAAGACATAGATGGAGCAGTGTAAAAATGAGCTGCATCAATGCCATAAGTTTCCATGCCATTCGATCTAAAATTTTCAAAGACATCCGCCAAAAGAAGTGTGTCAACTTTTAAATACAAATCTGCGTATTCTCCTAATGTTTGACAGGAAAACGTTTCCCACACCGATTGAGCAAACTCATACTCTTCATTCGATATTGTTTGATCATTAAGGCTGCTATAAAACTTGGATATTTCAGGTAATTTAGTTTCGTTAAGAACATCCATACTCGTGACGTATTCATAGGGAAACACACCTTTTCTCGCAGTAAGTCGAAACTGTGCATCATCATTAAAATAACGTTGTGTTATTTGCTTTGAATCTTCGCTTAACGAAGATGAACATTGATCTAGTGAACAGGACAAGAAATTATATGTATCGAAAAATCTTAACTGAATGAATCCATTCTTAGCCCGTACATACTTTGTAAACCCTTTGTAACGTTCCATATTCATCGCTAACAATTTTATATGACCAGGATTATGTAACACCTCTCCATCACGTTTCTCGCAAATTTCTTTAATTATAAAATGTCCATCATAGGCGGTTAGATTATGAAATGCTATAGGCAAAACCTTTGTTACTTTGTAATTTAAATTACAACTATTGTGTGCGCTTCCTCTATATTTTCCAGTTAAGTGACAATGATCGCGTACTTTGAGTTCATTAACTGCAATCGGTTTCTCGCAAATGTGACACATTTTACTTGACAAAAATAATCTTTCTTCATTTTCGGTCATCTTTAACATTGGCTTAACCGATAAGTAATATGTTTGAAGTTTATCCACAATACTATAAAGTTCCTTTACAAACAATTCAATGCAATTATTTCCCCTAAAGAGCTTGAAACTGCACAATTCACTATCGAAATTACAATGAAGGTATAAAGAAATGCTGTAAGGAATATGTTTATGTGTTAAAGTAGAGTTATGAATGTCACTATTTGGAAAACAGGAGGAAATTGGAGACAAAACGCATTCAGTGTCTGCATATATTATAAATGGAACTGTATCTTTAACTCGGAATTCTGTAAAATTAACAAATCTTTGTTCATCAGTCGGCATTATGCTTTTTGCAACAGGAAACTGTTTACAGTCTGCAAAGTGAACATTTAACTCATCCTCAAGAAGATAATATGACAAACAACGTCTACATATATAAATCCTTCTCTGAGTGCTAGTGATGCTTGAACGCACAAGGCGAGCAAGATTTCTAATTAAACAAAAGTGATAACTTTCACTGTTTCCAATCTGCAACATCAATAAGTCTACACTCCTTTCATATACGGGGTAGTTTTCACCCCCCTGCTATTTTTCATCAAAAACAAAAGATCTTAGGTTCAATTATCATTTTTACCCGTTTAAGACCTTTTTCCCCACTGTAAAATCACTATTTACTGTTTTAGGGGTGACATCATCTATCCGGGTAAAAGCCTATGTCACAACGAATTTTTTAAGCTATTACACATAATTTTACGGTTCTTAGTTTCCAAGGTATCGATTTTTCAATTTTGGGGTAGTTTTCACCCCCTGCTATTTTTCATCA
Source organism: Meconema thalassinum (assembly GCA_946902985.2). Classification (NCBI taxonomy): domain Eukaryota; kingdom Metazoa; phylum Arthropoda; class Insecta; order Orthoptera; family Tettigoniidae; genus Meconema; species Meconema thalassinum. The sequence goes on along the minus strand of OX336388.2, from coordinate 185,219,952 downwards.
AAAACAAAAGATCTTAGGTTCAATTATCATTTTTACCCGTTTAAAACCTTTTTCCCCACTGTAAAATCACTATTTACTGTTTTAGGGGTGACATCATCTATCCGGGTAAAAGCATATGTCACAACGAATTTTTTAAGCTATTACACATAATTTTACGGTTCTTAGTTTCCAAGGTATCGATTTTTCAATTTTGGGGTAGTTTTCACCCCCCTGCTATTTTTCATCAAAAACAAAAGATCTTAGGTTCAATTATCATTTTTACCCGTTTAAAACCTTTTTCCCCACTGTAAAATCACTATTTACTGTTTTAGGGGTGACATCATCTATCCGGGTAAAAGCCTATGTCACAACGAATTTTTTAAGCTATTACACATAATTTTACGGTTCTTAGTTTCCAAGGTATCGATTTTTCAATTTTGGGGTAGTTTTCACCCCCCTGCTATTTTTCATCAAAAACAAAAGATCTTAGGTTCAATTATCATTTTTACCCGTTTAAAACCTTTTTCCCCACTGTAAAATCACTATTTACTGTTTTAGGGGTGACATCATCTATCCGGGTAAAAGCCTATGTCACAACGAATTTTTTAAGCTATTACACATAATTTTACGGTTCTTAGTTTCCAAGGTATCGATTTTTCAATTTGGGGGTAGTTTTCACCCCCCTGCTATTTTTCATCAAAAACAAAAGATCTTAGGTTCAATTATCATTTTTACCCGTTTAAAACCTTTTTCCCCACTGTAAAATCACTATTTACTGTTTTAGGGGTGACATCATCTATCCGGGTAAAAGCCTATGTCACAACGAATTTTTTAAGCTATTACACATAATTTTACGGTTCTTAGTTTCCAAGGTATCGATTTTTCAATTTGGGGGTAGTTTTCACCCCCCTGCTATTTTTCATCAAAAACAAAAGATCTTAGGTTCAATTATCATTTTTACCCGTTTAAGACCTTTTTCCCCACTGTAAAATCACTATTTACTGTTTTAGGGGTGACATCATCTATCCGGGTAAAAGCCTATGTCACAACGAATTTTTTAAGCTATTACACATAATTTTACGGTTCTTAGTTTCCAAGGTATCGATTTTTCAATTTGGGGGTAGTTTTCACCCCCCCTGCTATTTTTCATCAAAAACAAAAGATCTTAGTTTCATTTATCATTTTTAGGTGTTTAACACGTTTTTTCCCCATAACATGACTATTTACTGTTTTAGGGGTGAAATGACCAATCCAGGTAAAAGCCTATGTCATCACCTATTTTTAAAGCTATAACGCCTAATTTTAGGGTTCATAGTTTCCAAGATATTGAGTTTTCAATTTTGGGGGGGTAGTTTCACCCCATAAAGGGGGACGTCGCCCCAAGTGCTAGGACCCCTCATACAAGTCCCTAGCATGATTGGTTCACGAGATATTAACAAAAGTGTAGTTAGGCCCTTTTGACAAGAAAATAAATGAATGATACTTTCAAAAACGAGGTGTCACCCCAAGTGCTAGGATACTGCCTATGGGAAAATCCCATCCTGGGTTCAGAAAATATTAACAAATGTGTAGTTAGACCCTTTTGACAAAAGCCACCGGTGTGCATACATACAAAAATTGCTCTTTCACCCCAGGTAAGGGTAGTTTTTATTTTGGGGGTTGACATACCTCATTCATACAAAAGGAGAATTCACTACGAGTCCTATGACACCCCATATGTTTACATCGCATTATTGGTTAGCGAGATACTAAAAATCGAATGACCTATTAGTTTTTTGTTTTTTTAATAAATTTTTTAAAAAGCCTCATCTATAAAGAATCTTTTAAAAATTCCGCTCTCTTACAAAAGCCCTCAAGTGCGCATGCATACAAAAATAACCACTACTTAACCTCCGGGTAAGGGTAGATTTATTTTGGGGTGGATATACTCCCGTCCATAGCAAGGGGTGGTTCACCACAAGTCCTACGACACCCTATATGCATCGTTCTAGCCTTACAAGCTCATTAAATTCGCCAAATTGTCAAAAAAGCACGTTTACCTCAAATTGCGTTTCCAAATTCCACCCATTTTAAAAAATTACCTCACCATCAAATAGAGCGGGAAAAATAGCATTTAAACGAACCCTCACTCAACCCTAGTCCTCGCCCGCCACCAAACATTTCCCAACATAGCCATACGTATTCAAGCACACACGCGACTTGCAAGAGAACATACACTACCCCACTACCCGCGAATAACCTTTTGTTTTGGTGCTCACACTCGCATGGGTGTCAGATGACAGTTAGCATCCTAATAAACATCCTCCATGACGTCAACACCCATTAACTTTTTATCACCATCGCACAAACAAGCCAAAGGGTCAACCTCTTCCCACGCTAACACGTGCACTGCACATGCTCGCTCCTGGACCACGTGCTCGCTCTAAGGACCCATGACGTCATCCCATGACGTCATCAGGATTACGCAATTTCTGGTCATGATGATGCAATATTTAGAGTCTAACAAACACTTACTACTTATGTCACTTTGTGTTTTCCCCTCTATAATGTCTCGCTACCCAATTGACGTCTGTCTAATTGTTTGTGGTGTTTCACTGCCCAACACACGAGCAGTAGGGCATACCCGTCTAGCCATTGGGCGGAGCTTACGTGTGCCCAGTGACATAATAATAATAATAAAACAGTATTGTCTCTAGTTAGTTATTGAGGTTTCAAGGAGCGGAACTATGATGTCATCTGTCCCTAGTCTAGTCTCTATGTCTACGGCTATGAACACGCAACATGAACAGCCAGCATCATCACTTAGCACATTCGTATTACATTGCTGGTCTGTTGCACATAATAACGCGAGCTTATAACCTGGTGTGGCCTTGTCATAAGAAATTAGTCTCTACTCTGTGTCTACGGCTATGAACACGCTACGTGGACAGCCTCTTCTCTGTACCTGTGGCCAATTTATTTATTTTTCTGGTACTGTTTTCTCTCTTGATATTCTACATATATAGTCAGGTGAAAATTGAAAAATTAAATTTTTGGAATTAAATTAATCTGAATACAACTCATATTATCTTCAATATCTGTGTTGTAATAAAATAAATAATAGTTTTAAAACACACACAGCAAGAACACACATGTATTCAGTCTCATGAATAATAAGCAACTAAATAAACTTCATCATTCCATATTAGTACTGTGCCCTTTTTCCAATAGTCCATATTTTGGGTCCAATCCACATGTTTAAAGCGCAGGCAATATTTCAATCCCGCGCAGACTTCCTTCGAGAAGCCGATAGAAGGTTACTGCAGGTCTGGTGATACATGCTACGTCATACTGGGAGTCAATTTTCAATTAATTACTTCCCGATGTTTTTCGAACTTGGGAGTTATACCATATTTCTGGCACAAGAAATAGAAGAAGTATGCACTATATCGCAAGGAAATCGGTCCACTGGAAGCCGATATATCGGCAAGTATTTGTTTGATATTTTCTACCGCTGTGACGTCAATAGATCTTGCTGGAAGTGCTGAGCGAGTATAAATTTAGGTCCCGATCACTTCACGTTTTACGCTACGCTACAGTCAGTGGCGGTTTCTGGGTATTCGCCCGGGAGCCAGTGCACACCCATTCTTGCAATATTAGCCTAGCTTTAAATTTTAGTTTTATAAACAGGAATATGTAAATAACATGATTTTATGGTATTATAACGCGTCAACAAATATCCTGTACACCGTGTTTGCTACTCCTCGCTGTATGTTGGCTCGGGTATCGCCCAGTGATCGCCGTTCGCCAGTTGCAGCTTTGTAGCCAGACCGAGCCACACTTTAGGCTATACAGCTGCAGTGGGGTGAGAAGGGGAGTGTTTTAACAATAACAGCAGCGGAGCCACATCCTTGCCTGGCGAAAAGAATTGCGCATGCTCAGTTTAATTTCCAATCTCCTTCACAACTAATGACTAGTGACAGACGAAGTCTTGACCATTACTCAGACACGAGCTTCAATAACAACTACCGCACTATCTGTTGGAGAACTAGTGTACCAAGTAGCAATTCACGCGCAGTTTGGAAGATTGTGACTTTTCGCTGCTGCTTGTATCGCCCTTGTCTTCCAAGCTTGCCGAGCCTATCCTCTTGTTGACAGATCCAAATTGAGAACAGAATTAGGGGCGTGGTGGCTCAGCGGTCTAGCTGTATGCCTCTCACCAAGGCGGTCCGGGTTCGATTCCCGGTCAATGCATGTGAGATTTTCGAAGTGAAATGCCATGTCCTGTGGTTCGGATTCCACGTAAAAAAAAAGGAGGTCCCGTGGCTCATAATCACAAGATTCACGGTCACGTAAAACTACAATCTTCCTTTCTTTTTGAGAACAGAATTAGAAGTTATGTACATGCGTGAGAACTTCCGGAAGGAGAGAAGAATGAATCACAGAAAAGTGATTCAAACGTAATTTAAGGTTTTACATTGTGTATTCATTGTTGCTTTAAGCCATATGAGCTACTTAATAATTAATCTGTGCATTTCACATGTTTTTTTTTTTTTTTTTTTTTTTTAATAGACTCAAAGTGCCACTAGTGAACTTGGGGAAAATAATGTGAGTGACTTCGTCAGAGTAAATATCAGAAGATTTCAGACTGTCCACCCAGCATTGGATTCATGTCTGTAATAGGAAGTATTGGCACGGTAAATTATACATTTTGTACATTTCTGTATCAGTTATAATTGTTTAACGTTCAATTACCGGGTGAGTTAGCCGTGGTGGTTACGGCATGACTGATGGCAGTTGCTCACATCCGGGAGGCGAGGAGGTTCGAATCCCCCCGCCGGCAACCTTGAAGATGGTCTTCTGTGGTTTCCCATCTTCCTTCCAGGCAAATGCCGGGGTTGGTCCCTAACTATAGGCCACAGCCGCTACCTTCCAACTCCTCGTCCTTACCTTCCAACTTCCCTCCTTCCCTCCCCAACGGTACTTGTAGCTCACCCATTGGGTGTCCGTCTCGAAGCAGCTACAAAACTGGCGAGCCGAACATGTCCTCGGACACTCCCGGCATAAAAGCCATACGCTAAAAAAAAAAAAAAAAAAAAAACGTTCAATTCTTGAACACCTACTGTAAATACAATAATGCTAAAGTAACATTTTGCATTGACCAGTTTTCAAAGTAAAACATTTCGTTTATAAATATTTAATACATTGTTCATAAGCAATAAGTTATTAAAATCGTGACATCGTAATGAAGCTGTTATTTTGTATGGTTAGGTAAGCATGCATTTATATCAAATTTAGATAATGTTTTAAAACAGGGCACACCCATAATTTCAACAACAAGCCGCCACTGGCTACAGGGCATGGTCACTCTACGCAACGTTACTATCTTCGTTAATATAGTGAAACTTACAAACTGTTATAATCGCCGGCCCAAAGTTATGGTCAAATTTACAAGTGATAGTTTATTTTCACGAAGTGTGGACTTGGATTATCTTGAAGCAACTTCAGGTAATAAGCTTCAGGTGCAGTTGACACTTAGTCAGCTTTTCATTGCATTGGACATATGATAGACTTTGTCTACAAATCCACTGTTCATTTTTGTGGAACAATTTGTGTTTCCAAATATCAGTGACGAGATATTTATTCTCGATAGTTTGAAATATCAGCCCCCCGTGTGGGTGCGGGATAGAATACACCCACGGTATGCCCTGCCTGTCGTAGGAGGCGACTAATAGGGCCGACATGGCCGAATAACTTGCCAGTTTTTGATTTTTTCAGACCCCCTGTAGATGGGGAGGGCAGAATTCATCCACGGTATCCCCTGCCTGTCGTAAAAGGCGACTTAGAGGGGGCCTTATAAAGGTCGATTTTGGTTTTCTGGTCCCAGCTCTGGTTTGACCAATAGAAATAAACATGCATGCTGTTAGAGGAAGGGCCACCAGCTTGGCCATCTGGCCAGAAAGCCTAGACGGTATGCCCCCATCCCGTCAGGTGGGTGCGCCATGTACCCTACAGTAGTATCCGCCTTACAACGAAGGTCCCTGCATGGCCGAATACTGGAGCTGCATAAATCCTGTGCATGCCGAGGGGGAAGTGCCTGTTCGAGGCACTGGGACCCCGGGCAATATCTGCTATGCCAGGTAGGTAATGCCATGGCTGGGTGGTGCCCACAGTGATAGCCCCCGTTCGGAGTGGGCAGTATTCGGGGAGGATTTCGTCCGGGATGCCATCAAAGCGATCACGGACACCTGTACAGGGTGGCACCCTTAAAATGCCGTCTCTGGAGTGTCGAGCTAATCCCAAGGTGTATACGCCTTGGGATGAAGCCTTTAACAAACGATTTGCGACAGATAGATCACCTCGCTACCTGGTAGCTACCAGGACAGACGGGGATGATTTCAAGCTCGTAAAATCGATCATTTTCGCTGAGGAAATCGAGGGGAAATTTGGTGATCTTAACGGGATTTCCAAGCTCCGGAACGGGCAGCTCTTGCTGCATACCGTTAGCCGGCCGCAAACCGAAGCGTTGTTGGAATGCACGCAATTCGGCGAAATCCCCGTTAAGATCACAAAGCTCGAAACGCTGAATGAGGTCCGTGGAGTTATTTTCCATCGTGACCTCATTTTGAATAGCGATGCTGAACTGTTGCGGGATCTGGGGAAGAGAGGCGTCACAAAGATTAGGCGCATCACCCGAAAGATTGGGGAAAGGAGCGTCGATACCGGCGCTTTTATTCTCCATTTTGAGGGTGATGTTGTACCTAAGCAGGTGAAGGTCACATCGTACCACTGCGATGTGCGACCGTACATCCCTCCACCTATGCGCTGCTACCAGTGCCAGAGATTCGGGCATGTTTCCGCCAGGTGTACTGCGAAGGCCGTATGTAGAGAGTGTGGCAAGGGGACACATGAGGGTGACGAGAGGTGTACGCCTCCCCCGATATGTCCCAACTGCCACGGAGGTCACTCTCCACGGTCAAAACAGTGCCCTGAATTCATTATGGAAGCCAAGATCTAGGAAATCAGGACTCTTGACAGGCTTTCATATCACGACGCTCGCAAGAGGTACCGTGATATGAATGCCCCCGAATTTCGGGTATCGTTTGCAGCTGCAGCGACGCCTCAATCAACCCTGCCGTTAAAGTTTACAGCGCAGTACCCTCGATGTCCTCTTTTAGTACGAGTTTGAAATCTCCCCTCGCTGTACCAGCAAGCACTGTCAGCCCGAAGGAGGTCCCAAAACCTTCTTCGGCACGGTTAAGAAGGCGCCGGTTTTAACACCTAAACCGGCGAATTCGGTCGGCGAACAAGTCTTCCCCAGCTAAAGGGGGAAAGAAGATTTTGCCGACCAGGGCTGGTCCTTCTTCCAGCCCACCAAATACGAAAAATATAGGGGAGAAGAGGGAGACGGTTCGTCGCCGTCTCTCTCGCCCTCCTGCTGACGGGGTGGCCTCTGCTGGCCTTTCCGCTCCCACGACCACCAAGGGAGCGAAGCCTGCTGAAGCCAAGCCCGTCCGTATAGAGGAACTCCCCTATAGAAAAGAAAATAGATCGGCGGAGGAGAGGGGAACGGTTCAGTACCGTTTATCTTCCTCTCCTAAAGGCAGGGCTGCTCACATATCTGCTGGCCATCCCGCTCCCACCACTACCAGTGGAGCGGTGCCAGCAGGAGCGACCTTGTTTTATAAGGACCCGGCGTCTGTGGGGAAGGGACCATCTACTTCCCCAAACACACGTCGGCGCCGATCCAGTAAGAAATCTCTTCGAGCGTGTCGGGGACAGACACCCAGTCTTCGGACCGGGAGAAAGTCCCTCGACACCGCTCTCGCTCTTCCCCAAGAGCGAGACTCGTGAGGTCCGACGACGACCGCGCGCAACCCAAGAGACCGCCCGCTCCATTTTCTTCGTCTTCGGAAGGAGATGTGGAGATTGAGGTGTGCTCTCCTGCCCCATCAACTCCAACTAGAGATGGGGAAGGGTGGCAAACGGTCAAGCATAAGTAGAAGACCCACTTCTACTTAAGTCCACAGCATGGCACTATTACAATGGAACAGTAATAGCTATTCTGTTCATCTCGCTGAGTTACGACAATTAATATCTTCTTTTTCGGCAACCATTGTCTGTCTTCAGGAATCCAGGTTTCGTCCTGGACATGAGACAACAATGCGTCACTTCAAACTCTTCTCTAAAGACAGGGTGGACGGAGCTGTGGCCGCTGGTGGCGTCTGCACTCTCGTCCACTCTTGCCTCTTTAGTGAAGAGGTGCCGTTGCTTACTCAGCTAGAGGCAGTTGCAGTTCGTACTTCGTTGCCAGTAATGGCAACAGTATGTAACGTGTACATCCCGCCTGATTATCAGCCGGATTACGACCAGCTGGTGGATCTAGTCTCTCAGCTCCCCCCTCCTTTTCTCCTTCTGGGAGATGTTAATGCCCACAACACCATCTGGGGCTCCGCTACCACTAGCGGTAAAGGGAGAGACTTTGAGAGGCTGATCAGGCGGATGGACCTGTGTCTGTTGAACACAGGGGAGCCTACGCACTTCTCTATTGCACACGGTACTTATTCAAGTATCGATATTACCCTGTGCAGTCGTGCGTTGGTTCCCCTGATACAGTGGGGTGTACACGATGACCTTTGTAATAGTGACCATTTTCCAGTTATCGTTACTCTTCCGAACCAGAGCCATCGAGTTCTCCGTCGGGTTGATTGGCCAACTTTCACGGCACGTGCAGTGTTTGCCGAAGATACCTTTGAGAGTGTCGACGATCATACCATTCACATAACGAATGGTATTTTGGCTGCTGCTGAGGAAACAATACCTTCCTCATCCGGCAACTCACGTCGGAAGCTTGTCCTTTGGTGGACAGCCGAGATTGCAGCAGCCATTAAAGATCGTCGACGTGCTTTCAAATGCTATCGGAGCCAAACACTATGGCCAACCTTATCACCTTCAGAAGGATGCGTGCTAGAGCCCAATATCTGATTCGGGAGAGTAAGAAAACGACGTGGGAAAAGTATGTGTCGTCTATGACGGCGCATACTCCATCTCAAGTGTGGACTAAGCTTCGTCGGATCTCCGGACTCCCGACATCACTGTCGATACCCGGAGTGTCCATCAATGGAGTCATCATCACGGACCATCTCGCCATTGCCAACAGCATTGGCTCGCACTTATCCTATGTATCCTGCTCCGGGAGTTACGATCCTACATTTCTGACTCTGAAGCGGGAGGCAGAGACTCACCCCTTGTCTTTTGCCACTGCTGCTTCGGAGTCCTATAATGTACCATTCTCTGAATGGGAACTGCGCAGTGGGCTTGCATTGTGCAGGGATACGGCTCCTGGACCGGATAACATACATAATCAAATGTTAAAACATCTGTGCGAATCCAGTATTAAAAAAACTGTTGATCCTCTTCAATCGTATATGGATTGAAGGGGAGTTTCCATCTCAATGGCGAGAGGGGATCGTGATACCGATTCCTAAGGCTGGAAAGGATCTCAAGTTTGTAAGCAGCTATAGGCCCATTTGTTTGACAAATGGCCTATGTAAGCTGCTCGAAAAGATGGTGAACCGTCGACTGGTGTGGTTCTTGGAGGAGAAAGGTCTCCTGTCTGAGTACCAATGTGGATTTCGCTCTCATAGGTCCACCACTGACCATCTGGTGCGACTTGAGAGCGCCATACAGGAGGCTTTTTTTTTTCCGATAGCAGCACCTAGTCACGGTTTTCTTTGACCTCGAGAAAGCCTACAACACAACACGGCGCTACGGGATCCTTTCCACCCTTCACAAGTGGGGACTCCGTGGTAACTTACCGACTTTCATTGCGAATTTCATGCCTGTCCGACTCTTCCGTGTAAGGGTCGGTAGGACTTTATCTCAATACTATACCCAAGAAAATGGAGTTCCTCAAGGTTCAGTGCTGAGTGCCACCTTGTTCGCGATTGCCATTAATGGCATTGTTGCCGCCGCCGGGTCCGCGGTAGTTCCATCGCTGTATGTAGACGATTTAGCTCTGCATTACAGCTCTGGAAGTATGGCAGTCGTGGAACGGCAATTGCAGCTAGCTATCAACCGGGTCGAGAGGTGGGCTCACGACCGAGGTTTTCGATTTTCAGCAGCGAAAACCTCCGTCGTCCATTTTTGTCGGCTACGGAGGCTACACTTTCACCCTGAACTACATCTCAGGGATGCTGCGTTGCCGTTGGTTGACACTTATCGCTTCCTGGGGCTCCATTTTGACAGCAAGTTAACGTGGCAGCCCCATATACGGCAATTGAAAATGACATGTCTCAGGAAACTGAACATGCTCAGGTTTCTTAGTGGCACTACGTGGGGGGGGGGGCTGACCGTGCGGTGCTGCTACGGTTCTACCAAGCCCTCGTCCTGTCCCGGCTAGACTATGGTTTGCGGCATACGGTTCAGCAAGGCCGGCAACCTAGAAAATGCTGGACAGTATCCACCATAGTGGCGTTAGGCTGGCTACCGGTGCCTTCCGGACAGCCCGATACCCAGCCTACTCGCCGAATCGGGTGTTCCACCTTTAAATTATAGACGCCAACATATGCTTTTAACTTATGCTGCCAATGTGCGTCAAATGCCGCAACACCCGACCTATCAAGCTCTCTTCGGTACCCAAAACCACCAGGGGTACGCCAACCGGCCTCGTGCCACTCGGCCGGTTGGTATTAGACTTGATAGCTCGTGTACTGAAATAGGAGTGGCTGTAGGTCCCTGTATGATCCGGACATCTAGCGTGGTGCCTCCGTGGCAAATCCCGCGTCCGGAAAATCGGTTAGATCTTTACCAAGGTCCTAAGGTGAACACGGATGCGTCCGTTTACCGGGGGCAGTTCCACAGCATAGTTCACCAATTTCCGGACGCTGGCATTCTCTACACGGATGTTTCGAAGGTGGACGAGAAAGTGGGTTGTGCTTGCGTTATTGATGGTACAAATACCAAGATCTCTTTGCCTGAGGCCTGTATTGTGTTTACTGCGGAGCTCGTTGCCATCTATGAAGCTCTGCTTTTTGCACTACAGGGTGCACGAATCCACTTTCTCGTGTGTACCGACTCTTTGAGTTCGTTGCAGTCAATTGCTACATGTTTCCCGCAACACCCCTAGTGCAGCGAATCCACGACCTACTAGCCGGGCTGTGCCACGCTGACACTCCAATCACCTTTCTGTGGCTTCCAAGCCACATGGGAATTGCGGGAAATGAGTTAGCTGACCAAGCTGCAAAAGAGGCGGTATCACTACCACCTCGACCAATGGAGGTACCCGCTAGAGTTATTCGCTCTCAGTTACGCCTACAAGTTCTGGCTTTTTGGGAGAGTTAGTGGCTAGCTGACCCACTGCCCAGTAAAATGAGAGCTATCAAGGGAACTACTCGCGTGTGGCGGAGCTCCTTCAGGGCCCGGAGAGAGTCCGTCATTTTGTGTAGGCTAAGGATAGGTCATACAAGATCCACCCACTCGTACCTAATGAGAAGGGAAGACCCCCCACTTTGTATCTGTGGAGCCGTTTTCACCGTGGCCCACATTTTCACCGAGTGTGTGGATCTTGCTGACTTACGAAGAAACCTTGGTTTGCACACGACACTCAAACTTATATTAGCCGATGACGCGGTGGCTGCTGATCGCGTTATCCGCTTTATACGTGAGAGTGGGTTAGTGCCCGCATTCTAAATTTTCCAGTGAACATTGACTCAACGACTTGTTCGTTTTTGAATGTTAATGTTTTTGTTTAATTTTTTGTTTTTGTTTTATTAATTTCTTGGTATTTTTAAAATTTAGATGTCCACCTCAAAATGTTAAATTCAATTCAAAACTTGTATTCTTTAATCTGTGTTAAGAGGGGCAGATGACCTCGTAGTTCCGCCCCTTAAAACAACAATAAGTAACTAACTAACTGAGATATCAGCCCAGACTACATTACAATGTCAGTAAGATAGCAGTTTTGCAATGGTCAGAACAGTTAGCCTATGAGGGACCTGTTGTGTCTAACGCAGTCTGGAAGGTGCATAACCTTATCCATAGGAATATTTATAATAGGAACTTCGGAATCTGAACCATCTGCGTATAAGATTGTAAGAGTATCGAAACCAGATATCATGACTCGCAGCTGCATCGCAACTACAACTGACTTAATATCATGGATCCAATGGATCACATTATCATTCATCGTACTTTGAATACGAACAGTCTAGTTCGACGAGTGTATTTCACGCCAGCTACAGAAATGACAGTCATGAGCTGTTAAACTAACTGCGGGTAGTAATGGAGGCCGATACAAGGATTTACTGACGATTTTAATAAGACTGACGAATGGATACATTCTGGGAAAAGGAGATATTATGGAGCCGACCAGAAGATCAACGTCTACTAGAACTTCGTCGATGTAAGCTACATTTGGAATATGTGTTATAGTTATCATGGTATTTGGAACTTTTCGTTTACAAGAAACTATTTTCGATTTGCGGATGCAATTCGAGCAATCTAGGATATTGTTAGAATGTTTTCAGTGTTCAGAAACACTAATTTCAAAATATGAGTCGATGGACAGCACGGTCATCAGCCGATGACGCTTCAGAATTCAAGTATTTATTTCGAAGAATGGATATTATTTTTTATCCGAGTATACGAGCTTGAATGTTTTTAGTTTTGCCCATAATTCCAGTTTGGAAAATGACAGAAATAATTATAAATAATAATAATAATTTTTCGTGAGAATAATAATAATATATATATATATATATTTGGATTGATTGATAATAATAATCTCTTACACACAATAAGAATAAAGTTTTCTAACAGTTGGGATGTTAATTCAGGAAGTTTAGTACAGCCTAACTTACATTAAAATTTGTTTATCCAATGGTTAGTGATTTTACGCACGGCCACATGATAGACTAAGACATCATGATTTTTCAATCATTTTACGATTGCATTAAAGGGATGGATATATTTTGAGACGCGGAAGGCCATCAGAGGATTAAAGAAACCTGTATAAAATAGGGTTCATTTGAGATTATATAAATAATGGTTAGATGGTGACGTCACATTTTGACACTTTGTGAACAGGGTAGACACGTTTTAGGAATAATGCAGATTACTGTGAGGGTGAATTTATTGTAAAGTTTATGGGAGGAGCACCAGAGCTTCCTGTTGAAAACAAGCTGCGGCTTGTCAAAAACAAGTGATGAAAATAATAATTGAAAAATATTATGTGATGTTAAGAGTGAATTTTGGTCATTCAGTGGTGAAAATATGATCAAGTGAATGAATAATGATGTTATATGCAGCGTCAACCACAGGATTGGTTAGACAGCTTATGTATAAATAAAAGTAAAAAATATGTTGTTGAAGGGGAAAAAAGGTATAATTACCAATAATTACAATCTTGTTGAGGGAAGATACCCAATGGTTATGAAATTAAATCACAGTAAAAATGTCAGTTAAGATTTTCTCGTGTCGTACCGAAATTACCCTTGAATTTGTCAAACCGATGTTGTGATTAACAAGTTTTTAGATTTTACGATGCCTTACCGTTCCGTCAGAAACAATAAAATTGTAATCCAGAAGCAGTCGAACGCACAAATATAACAGGGCAAGTGCTTAAGTAGCTCAGGCAAATTAGACCAAAAAAAGGCCGTGCTTCCCGAAAAATCGTCCAAAACTGGAATGTGTTTTAATACCTTTTGGGGGGTCCCAAATAAGAGTCCCGAGAGTTTGCGACGGATTCTGACTTCTGCTTGATTTTTGGGAGTCAAAAAACCGCGAATTTTCGCACTTTTTCAAGCTTTTTGCTTATAACGTCTAAACGACGCATTCTACAGCAAAGATTCTTCGTAACGTTTTTAAAGAACATTAAATCCTGCGTCGAATGGTTTTTAGTACGTCTAAATCAGCCCAGTTGTTTAGTCGTAATCGATTTCTGAATGTGGGCCATTTTTACCAGCTTGGTTAAAAAGTTGATTCTTTGTTTAGGTTCTCGCTTAAAACTCATAAACAACGCATCCTATAGAAAATTATATTCAAAACTTTTTAAGCGCATTAAATTCTGCGTCGAATGGTTTTTAGTTTGTCAAAATCGGCCTAGCCGTTTAGCCGCAATCGTTTTTTAGTTGGTCCATTTATACCATCTCTCATGTCTCATGTAATTTTCTTTTCCAATCGTGCAGTTTTCGAAGTGGCAAAGGAGCAAATCCGGGTTGGCCCGATTCCCCCAGTCCCTATCAGTACGGACATGATTTTCAGCCGCATTCCATTTCACACGAAATCCCAGCTTCTGCTTGAATCGTACTTTGAATTCGAATTGGCTCTGTACGCACTCTCACTGTTTGATGATGATTGCATGATGCGGAAGAGTAGAAAATCAGAAATGTACAAGCTATTCACTCCAATCAAAGTAGATCTCACTGTAAATGCAGACTACGTAGTGGATGGTGGTTTCCTCCTGCACAGAGTTGTGTGGAACAGCGGAGAACAGTTTTCCAATATCATTCAGAAGCACGTAAATTACGTGAAATCCAACTACAAGTCTGACAATATCACCATAGTTTTCGATGGGTACCCAGAGGATGTGGCCGAGAAGAGTATAAATAAAGTCAGCTGAAAGAGCGCGAAGAGCCCGTGTTATGTCATATTCGTCGGTTATATTCCAGGAAAATACCAAGGCCACAATGCCCAAAGATCGTTTCTTGTTGAATGATCACAACAAGAAACGTCTCTTATCGATGCTGACAAGCAAACTGATGGACGAGGGCATTCACGTGAAACAAGCCGTTGAAGATGCAGATTCTCTATTGTGAGCACAGCAATGGAAAGGTCTAAGGAAGGAGGCAATGTTTTCATAGTGGGAGAGGACACCGATCTGTTGGTCATGCTCACTTTTCATGTTGCTCTCTTTGAAGAGCCCATCTCCAACGTGTTCCTCATCAAACCCGGAAAACAGAACCAGAAAACTGTCGTTTACAGTCCGAGCAATTGGCAGCAGCCTGAAGACATGAGGAAGCATGCCCTGTTTCTCCATGCCTTCACGGGATGCGACATCACATCCTCATTTTTCCTCCAGGGGAAAATAAAATTTATCAAGAAATTCATGGCAGACCAATACCTCTTTCATCAGGCCTCTCTTTTTCTTGACCCGATCTCAACCCCTGACCAACTTGAAAATGCAGGTGTTCACATCATAAAAAACCTGTGCACGGGTGGCAGCAGTATGTCCCTCAATCAAGTGAGGTTTGACCTCTTCCAGAGGTCGCTTTCAAAAAGAATTTCAACCTGGCGTCCTTGCCTCCTACAGAAGAGGCTGCTCGCCAGCACTCCTTCAGAGCTTATTTGCTGGTGCAGGTATGGAGGAGTAATGTACTAGATTCAGAGAGATGGGGATGGAAAATAACCACCAATGGCTTAACTTCCATCATAACGACTACTCCACCGGCTCCACATAAACTTCTCAACTCCATGTCGTGCACATGTAAAAGAGGGTGCAAAGCAGCTTGTTCCTGTAGGAAGGCAGAGGTAAAATGCACCACCATCTACATGACCTTCCAAGGGCAAACATGCCTCAATTCCATCTCTGAAGACAAGGATGTTATACTGGATCCCATCCAGTTTGACGAGGAGATTGATATCATCGAAGAAGAGCAAGAAATGGATCCTCATTCTCAAGATTCCAAGGATGAGGAGCTAGATGACGTGATCGGCGAAGAGCCACCGTTATCTCCTAAACGGCGAAAGAAATCGTCAACATGAGTATCTTGTACATCTTTCACATTATGATGTTTCATGTACACAACTAATACATCTTTCTCTACAAAATGTATATCGTTATCGTTTACGTAACCATCTTATGTAAATGTATCTTATGTATACATCTTTTGTTACTTTCAATAAAACATTATTCATAATAATGCCTTCTTATATTTTGAAACCACATAACATCATTTAGGAGTGTCCAGGTGCAGATCCAATAGGAGGGGGGAGGCTCGAATCCTAGAATTTCTGAAACCCCAGAACAATTAATATATAATATTTTATTACAAATAACGATAAGACTTGAAATTCCAAAGAGGGGCCTGACCCCCCCCCCCCCTCCCCTCCCCTCCCCGTTCACCCATTCTGCATCCGCCCAGATGATTTTCATTCAATAAAACATCATCAAATGATTCATAATATGATCATTCAAAGGTCTTAATTAACTTTTTAGCCAAATTGGTAAAACGTGGCCCAAATTCATAAATCGACTGCGGCTAAACTACTGGGCCGACTTAGACGGAATAAAAACCATTCGACGCAGAATTTAATGTTCTTTAATAAAGTTACGAAAACACTTTTCTGTAGTATGCGTCGTTTAGAAGTTATAAGCAAAACACTTAAAAAAGTGCAAATATTTCGTGGTTTTTATACTCCCAAAAATTAAATAGAAGTCAGAACCCGTCGCAAACTCACAGGACTCTTATTTGGGACCCCCAAAAGGTATTAAAACACATTCCAGCTTTGGACGATTTTTCGGGAAGCATATGTCTAATTTGCCTGGGCTAAAGTAAATACTGTATTGTCATAATTAATTAATGAACAGCCATAATAATAATAATAAATGGATAATTTAAAATTTTGTGCGAGTTCCACTACTGAAATAAATACAGTTTGTTCAAATAAATATTTTGAATTTAAATAAGTATTAATAATTTGTTGATAATGATAATTAGTTATTGCTAATTTGTTGATAATGTTTCTGAATGAGAACAAGCAGAATGATTTTGTATAGTTATGTGAAAATCAAGACAAAGTCAAATATTTAAATTTATGGTTTAAATGTCAAGTGGTTAATTGTTTAATTATTGAGATAATTTGATAAACATTTCTTTTTGAATTTATGAAGGATCATATTTGTTGTTCAAGAATAGAGAACAGATGATCAAATAAAATTTTCACGATCAAAGTTCTTCGATTTCAAGCTCAGATGTTATAATTATAAACATTTATTACTGATGCTCTCATGTCCAATTGATATTTACTTTGCTATGACTCAAATGAAGTATACATTTAACGCACCGACGATATCAGTCAACTTTATGATTTGTTTAAGAAGTGAAAGAATTCAATGAGTGCTATAATTGTTTAAAAATTGAATTTTTTTAAACAAATACTTCTGTGTAAAAGTGAAGAAGGATAATAATGTAAATATTCAGTGAGTGTAAATATTGAAATAGGCATCAGGTTGGACGATTAATTTTGAACTGAATAGCCTACCATTATAGATATAATGGTAAATTTTGGTCGATGCCAACGGACTATTAATTTTTGCCATTTAATCAACTTCATAGTTTTCTTTTTTAAAGTGTTGATAATTCTGATTTATATGTGACTTGTGTGTGTGAATTCTTGCCATGCAATATAATGCTTTTTTGCATTTTTAAATTAACTTTTTAAATTATAAATAAAAAGAGATTTTTAGAAATTGTGGTATTTTCATATCTCCCTTCTATCCTTATTGCTGCATCGAGCTGAAAATCAGTAAAGCAAGTTAGACCAGTTTTTTTTTTGCTTTGTAAATTCACCGAGGTGGCGCCCTGGGATCTTTCGAATCTCGTGCTAGCTGATTTTCGGTAAAATGCATATGTTGTCGTTGGACTTAGGTCTAAACGGGCACAGTACAGAATTTTTTGAGTTGATTGGTTGTTTGTTTGTTGGGGGGAGACGGGGTGCATATGAGGCTTGAAGTACATATACTGTATAATGAATTCTCTCAATATTGTTTTGATAAATGGTGGGAGGCATGTTTAAGTTCTCTACCCTATACTGTACCATGATTTTCATTCGAAATGTTTAATGAAGTCTTTTCTTTGTCCTAACCAGGTTGTGGCTGTGGTGTCAATTGGGGAATCATTAGTTACCGCGGCGAATTCAGCTGTGTTGGCGGCAGTAGCAGCTACTAACGCATGTAATGTAGCTAGTAGTGCCGCGCAAACAGCTGCTGTCTGTGCTATGGCAGCATCTGTTGCTGCTGCTAATGAAGCTGACGGGCCGGCTTCAGCAACTGCTGCAGCAGCAATTAGAGCTGCCGAGGCCTCTACTGCAGCTACTGAGGCAGTTTCTGAAGTTGCCGGGGCCGCTGTGGCAGCTGCTGAGGCAGCATCTACTCTTGCTTCGGCAGTTACTGAATTTGAATCTGCACTGGAGGAACGTTATAGCAGCTAGACAGGTACTACACTACAGACACAATGTATTGCTTTAGTGCTACTCCTATTGGTGGGGGCATTCTTACATGTTCGTGTATTCTTGGAGGGCTTAACTGACTGAATGAGTAAGAACATTCAAAAATAGGTTGGAATAATTTTCTTGTACCGTAAGAGTTTATTTTTTAATTGAGCAAAGAATCAAAATTAGGCATTTTTGTGCTGTTTAGATGGTATTGGCCAGTTGAATGGGTCAGAGATCTTGACCTAGAACTAGGAGATGTTATGAATTTCGTGTGTGCACATTTTTTTTGTATGGTCATGCTTTCTGTTGTGCTCGGCCAGCCAGCCCACGAGTATGTAACGTTCCCCCACATATCGCATGCAGAGGTGTAATGAACCAGGATCAAACACTATCAGATATTATCAGTGCCTTCCTCCCAGGAGAAGGAAATCAAGATACGAGAAGTTCTGGTCCTTAAAATTTATATTGATGGACAAATCCCAGAAGATAAGTCTAAAGTCAGAAGTGCTAGAAAAGCGTCTAAAACCGGTACTGCTATACAGCTGTCAAACCTAGGCTTTAACAGAGAAGCGAAGGCAAACAATCCGGGTATTATGTCCTTGAGGGACAGATTACGAAACGAGGAGATACTCTGGAATACTCGGGGAATTTTTAAATGCTGGAAAACTCAAGGGATTATCAGGGTATTTAAATGACACTCAGGGAATTTTAGTTTTACCAAGTCCAATATTGAATAATTGGAAATTATGAATTTACATTTTGATTGGGGGGGGGGGGGAGTATATTATTCTGGTGATGATTGTTGTGGATGTATGTTCATACTGACGTTAAATCAGGAAGCTCTCATTTTTTGCAAGATAGAGCTCACAAATTACATGTGTACACTGTGTATTTGTATATAAATGTGTAATTGTATGATTTTTGAGAGCGTTTCTAAAAGCCGCAGTAGTTGACAAGGACGTAAAACCAATAACATTATTATTGATTTTTGAGAGCATTACTATTTACCTACTTTCAACATTCGATAGTACAATAGTTTTTCTGGATGAAAAATATAGAAACTTGGCAAAATATAGAATTCTTTTTTCTGTATATACAAGGTGAGTCAACCGCCCCTTATTTTTTAGTTTTTGGCCATACTTCCAACGTCTGATGCCAACATGGTCGACAGTTCCCCGTCTACAGCCAAGCCACAATGCCCCTAAATGACTTTACAAAATTTTTGACGACATGGAAGCAAGACCTTTACAAAAGCATGTGTGCGACAAGCGATAACTCAAAGCATCAAACTGTCATAGGGCATGTACAAAGAACATGCCGATTATACAGTTTCAGTTGGATAAGAAATTAACGCTAGGTACGGTGTCTTACTGATAAAAAACGTGAATGAACCTTCGAAGCGGAAAGCAGTACCACATATCATACGCTTTCAGGGTAGCTGAAGGGACAAGTAGCCGTGGAGCAACGGTCTAGGTGCGTAGAAGATAATCGTCCTATTTGGGAGCTGAGTTCGAATCCCACCACCGCTAAATATTTGTATGCACATTTTTGCTTTGGGAATAATATACAAGTGCATTCGTGCCACATTTGACTAATATCATGCGGTGTTTATTTAGGGTTTAATGTGTACTGGCTTGTCACAGTGTGCAGCCTAGAAGCGCTGGTTATTTCATCGCCAAGTTCTTGTATTTGATCCCCCAGGGGCTCACATCTGATGGGACGTGGGTTGGCGACCTCGGGACCTCAGCTGAGTCCGGCATTGCTTCGACTTGCTTGTGCCGGGCTCCTCTCCATCTTCTTTCCTGTCGACCTCCCTTGGTCAACTCTTGTTCTCTTCCGATTCCCACCTCAGCCATCCTCGAAGTGGTTTTCCGTGGTTTCCCACTTCGTCTTCGGGCAAATGCCAGGATGGTAATTTCCGTAAGGCCACGGCCGCCTCCTTCCCACTTCCTTGCTTAACCCTCCCACTCTTCCCATCCCTTCATCGGGCCCCTGTTAGCTTTACAGGTGAGGCCGCCTGGGCGTAGTGCCTGGTCACACACCCTAGTTGTACTCCACTCTCAGAGTCTCTAGCTCCAGGACACTGCCCTCAGTGGCGGTAGAGGTGGGATCCCTCACTTACTGTCGACCAAAGTATTATGTGTACTCGAGTTTGAAGGTTGTTTGTGAAGTAACCAATAGACCTACATAAAATCCAATACCATCATCATTTTCGTCGTTCTATTTTACGTTAGCTCATGTAGGGTTGGAATTTTTAATTTGTATTTTAATATTTTTTGTCGCAGTTGGAACACAAAAAGTGCACGTTTTTAAGCGTGTTTCAACCATGCGTCACATTTAAGAATTATTATCTCAAAGACCCGTCATCAGATCGAATCCAAATTTTAACACAATATACATTGGAATGTTGTATAACTATTTTATTAATTTCAAAATTTTGCGTGTCCAAGAAAAAAAGTTGTTATCATTTTTGTAAGGTAACTTTTTCTCGGCTCGGGGTGGTTAGAAAATGTAGTTCTTGGACGTGATGTAATCCTTATACATCAAAACGTTATGCTGTATGACTGTGAAATATGTAAATTAACTCACTTATTTAATATCGGTTTGTATTTGTAGGCAGAAATAACACATCGTTCACCTGCTACCCGCTCCAAGAAAAGCTGTACAGCGTTGCTGTGATGGAGCCCATCACTTCCGAGCGAGGCACGCCATGATGCATGATGGGCTCCATTTCGGCAACGCTGTACAGCTTTACCTGGAGCGGGTTGCAAGTGAACGATGTGTTATTTCCGCCTACAAATACAAACCGATATTAAATAAGTGAGTTAATTTACATATTTCACAGTCATACAGCATAACTTTTTGATATATAAGGATTACATCGCGACCAAGAAATACATTATCCAACCACCCCGAGCCGAGAAAAAGTTACCTTACAAAAATGATAACAACTTTTTTTCTTGGACACAACAAAAAATTTGAAATTAATAAACCAGTTATACAACATTCCAACGTATATTGTGTTAAAATTTGGATTGGATCTGATGACGGGTTTTTGAGATAATAATTCTTAAATGTGACGCATGGTTGAAACACGCTTAAAAACGTGCACTTTTTGTGCTCCAACTGCGACAAAAAATATTAAAATATAAATTACAAATTCCAAACCTACATGAGCTAACGTACAATAGAACGACGAAAATGATGATGTTATTGGATTTTATGTAGGTCTATTGGTTACTTCAAAAACAACCTTCAAACTCGAGTGCACATAATACTTTGGTCGACAGTAGTCCGTGGGAAAAGCCAACCCTGGAGTGTAAAACGATAGTGAACGTTTGTAGTTAGATTTAATTATACGGGTAGGTATTTTTAGCCTATTTTCATTTATGAAAAAAACAAAGGTTATGAGATCACCTTTTGTCCGTGTGTCTGTGTGTGTGTGTGATTCGCGCGCGCGCGCGTGTGTGTGTGTGTGTGTGTGTGTGTGTGTGTGTCTAATAAAATCTAAACGGCTGGAGCGATTTCAATGAAACTCGGTAAGTTCATAGCACTATTCCGGACGACCCTAACCGTGCCCTTCAAATTTTATTACGTCTCACTAATCCAGCATGGCGGCTGTGCGAAATATTTCACCAGCATTCAATATCTCCGATTCTATTACCAATATCACCCTGGAATTTCGTACGGTGATAAAGGACACTATTAGAAGTTCACCTATGTGACTTTTGAAACTCTGGTAACTACAAAACCAACATGGCGGCCAACCAAAGTTGTGACATTTAAATAGATGTCTCTCGCGATTTAACCAACCAAACACAATGAAACTTGGTACACTATATGCTTATTCAAATTGTAATGCACCGACATCTAACTTCGTTCAATTGTTTACATAACCTCAAGATGGCGGCTGTGCTAATTATTTCACCGGCATTCTATATCTCTGAAACTATTACCGGTATCACCCTGAAATTTTGTACGGAACATGGTGGCCAAGCGAATTTGAAAGTTTTAAATAGACTTTTCTCGGGATTTAATGATCCAAACGCTATGAAACTTGGTACAGCAAATGTTTATACACATTGTAATGCACTGGTATCTAATTTAGTTAAATTGTTTACATAACCTCAAGATGGCGGCTGTGCGAATTTTAAAATGAAGTTATTTCTTGTGTCGTTATCATGCGATCGAAGTGAAAGTTTGAATAATGAACCTGTGCAATCATCTTCCTTTAATGGAACATGACTCTATGGCCTATACATATAACAATCCAACATGGTGACCATCCGAAATATTTAGACGGTTCTCAATATCTACGTATCTATTACAGCAATCAAACGGTTTTGTTTTATGTTCATAGGGGCTGAAACTGAAACTGTATAATCGGCATGTTCTTGGTACATGCCTGTATGACAATTTGATGCTTTGAATTATCACTTATCGCGCACATGTTTTTGTAAAGGTCTTGCTTCCATGTCATCATAAATCTTGTAAAGTCGTTTAGGGTCATTGTGGCTTGGCTGTAGAGGGGGAACTGTCGACCATATTGAGGAGCGGCTGACTCGCCTGGTATATACATATTCAACTTAGTCATACTACCCTTTATTAAAAAGATGGTATATTGGCTTTCACGACCACTTCAAGCACTTATTTGAAATGCTCTTTTTAAGTCAAACTATGTTCTATTATGGCTGCTACTGCTACTCAGGGAATTTACGGATTTATCCTGAAAAAGTCAGGGAATTGTGTAAGTTGGTTTTGGTAGACACCCTGAATGTTCTACGAAACATATCACATGATACTAACAAACCTGCTTCTCTGAACTGAAGAAAATAACAGGCATTTACTTATTTAGTTTTGGCGAGTGTGTTTCGCCGCGAATTTTTACCCTTAGGGTTTTGACGGAAATTTACCAGGAATGCAATAGCGCTATTGGCGCAAGTTGTTTGGTTTAAGTTTGTAGCTCTCAATTTTGTGATAACTGGCAGCATGTTGCGGGAGGACAAACGAGTGGTGCTGTTTCCAAATCTACCGCTATAATTGTGTCAATCGCTTTGTGTAAGAAGTTTTTTTTAAATATGCGAACAATTTATACCTCGTGTATGTAACAACGTGGCCCCAACCTCGTGGGATGTATTCCGGAACGATGATGACTATATTGAATCTGAAGACGATTTGACTATATCTCAGTTTAAACGAATACCAATTGGTATTTGATAAATGTATGAGGTGCTTGCTGCCCTAAATATCTGAGAATTTGAGTGGACAGATGGAGGAAGCATCCTATTGGTCAGCAACAAACAATGACTATTGTGCTACTGCTTAACGTTTGAGTCACCGCTCGTTAACCAGGAAAGTGAGCCAACTATAGCCCCGTGTACTTTGGGTGTGTAGAATCTGTCTGATAACCGGTGTTAATTGTGATGGCTGTATTAGTGTGTGCTATCTGTTTTTAATTCAAGTAACAACTGCAGACATTCGATCTTCAAGTAGTTCCAAATTTTGCTACCAAACGCCACCCTCAACGACCAACTAGTTCTGACCTTGATTACTAGATGCCACTGCAGTCGGCTCCTGGCGACGAATGTTGGTACCTAAGAGCGTTAGTCAAATCTAACCGCCGGCTTTACTTCTCATCCGAAGGAAGGCATACTGAGGTATTTTTAAACTCTTAAAAAATCTGACGTCTTCGGCATAGAAGTTCAGCATGCTACCTACTGTACTACGCCACCGAAGCCGCTCAAATAACACTCTTTTATGTATAAAAATGCTGTAATCCAATAAATAAATAAATACCCTACGTCATCCAATTAAGTACCCCCTCCCCCATTTTTTCCGTGCACTAAACCATTTGCGTCCAAGTTTCACTTCAATAGAGCGCCACGCTCCAGTCAAAGGCTTTCAAATATGATTTTCTAATACCTAAATATATATTCGATGTCAACAGATTCCTTTCATGTGGATACTACAACCCGCCTCGGCTTCGCCCGGTATCTCTGACGGTATACCCAGTATAAGCTTGAAAGGCGCATGGACGGCAGGTCCCGGACGCAATTCAGGAAAGCCGAGGTGAACAGCGAAACTTCAAACACATATAGTCTACTCTTCTCTGTAGTCTTAACTCGACACGACTCGACATTTTGATGCTGGCCGAAGCTGGGATGATTCGCTCGCTAGCTTGTAAACTCGGTCCGAAACTTGTAATTTAAATTTCCACTGAATGGAGATTGTTGGAAGAAATGAAAACTTAAAAACACTTATAGTGGGCGATGTATTAAAGGTAGATATATGTTGTCCCGGACCTTTTTGTACAAATAGTGGAAACTGTTATTTTGATTATAACAATAAAATTAGAAGTAACAGAAAAAAATATACGCAAATATCTTGGTCCATTAAGAACTACAGAGTTTTGGCAATTAAGAAATAACGAAGAAATATATCGGAACATTGAAAACATAACGGAGACAATAAAGAAGAGGCGATTGTTATTTTTCGGACATGTATATAGAATGAATGATAGCAAGTTAACCAAACAGATTTTTAAATATCTTTCGAAAAAGAAATAGACAACAGCCTGGTTTCAAGAAGTAAAGGCCGATAACCTAGATGTTAGGCCCCTTAAAACAACAATTATCATCATCATCAAGAAGTAAAGAAAGATTTTGAAAAAGCAACGTAAGAGATTGGTTGCTTGGTTCCTCAGTTTAGGGGCTGCGACAACGCGGTCATGTAGCCCCGTGTAGTTTGGGTGTGTGTAGAATCTGTCTGATAATCTGTGTTAAGAGGCGGCCGTAGTGAGATCCTATTTCACATTTCATTTCAAAACGTTGCCACTAGTTTCGTTGTAGTCGCTCTCCCCTAGTAGTTGCATGGCCCGTACATAGGTATCAGCACGGATTACCCCCTACTGTGAGGGGTGGTTCAAGGTCGCGCGTGCGAGAAAGTTCAAACTGCCCCGGGGTCCGACACGGAGAAATGCAATCTCGTGGCAATGTGCCTCACGAATATCGAGACCAGGAAGTTCGAAGTGATAGTCTGTATAGGCTACGGTACTTCCAATTGAATGGCCGAAATATTTTGCTATAGATAAGCTAATAGTTAAACTACGGATTACGGAATTCACAAGTGACTGAAATATCCTTGGCGTTCCTCGTGATGTAGCGGCTAGTATTCTTGGCTGTCGCCCCGGAGGTTCGGGTTCGATTCCCGGCGCCGACAAGAAATTCGATTCATTCTTGTCTGATGGCTGGAATGGGGCATTCCAGTGGCAAAATTGAAAAGATGTGGTTTCGATTCCCATCTCAGCCATCTTGGAAGTGGTTTTCCGTGGTTTCTCACTTGTACTCTGGCTGCGTGGCTCAGTGGTAACGTTCTTGCTTGCTGTTCCCAAGATTGCAGGATCGAATCCTGGCGCAGCCAGCTGGCATTTGAGGGTGCGCAAATACGAGGGAGCCGTGTCAGTGAATTTACTGGCAGGTCAAAGATCCTCTTTGGGGCAAACTTCCGACACCCCGGCGTCTCCTAAAGCCGCAGATGTTTAAAGGGACGTAAAACAATAACATTATTTTTATTATTATTATCACTTCTACTCCAGGCAAATGCAGCCGACTCCTTCACAATCCTCATCTGAATGACAAATATACTGTACACACTAATAGAGCCATCACAATAAGACGGGTAATTAGACAAATTCCAAACACACGCCAAGTACACGGGGCTAGATGACCACGATGCCGCAACAATTACTTTGAAATGCGCTAATGAGTTTCAAAAAATACGGGAACTAGTCCTCGCACGGGGAAACGTGTTTTACAGGTGTTATAAGGATGCGCAGTGACCGACCGCAGTAGTTACACTTGCTAAGGTACAGCACAAAATCATGGGTGCCAAGCTATCTTCAAACTCGATAAACAAGTGCGTTCGAACCCATGGGCCGTTGTTTCAATGTTTAACTGCATTATTATGCATATTTTATATTATCTTGGTAAGTCTTTATTATTATTATTATTATTATTATTATTATCATCATCATCGGGATCTTGCCCGGTGTGGACCCGTCTGTCCAGCCCTCTAACACCGGCGGTTCTTCTTCTTATTATTATTATTATTATTAACTGGCCTCGGTGGCCGAGAGCGCTAACGCACTACCTCGTGCCACGCTGATATCGAGAGAGCGTGGGTTTGAATCCCACCTCGGCCGTCTTATTATTATTATTATTATTAATAATAAAAATATTTTCCGGATCTTGCATGGGGAGGGGGGGGGGGGGGAGGAACGCCTGTTCAACCCCCTACCATCGGCGGCTTCTCTTACTAATGCTATTATTATTACTAATAATAATAATAATATTTCTAAAATTATTATCAGTTTCTGCAAATTTAGGAGGATTATAAATTAATATTACATAATTTGGCAATAGAGGTGGGGGAGGGCAGGATTCTCCAGCCCCAGGACCCATCACCACTCTCTAAGGCCTTGCATCCGGGGGTGACACACAAGAACGCTTCACCACGAGATGGTCTTTAAAACAGTATGTTATACTTAATGTGATAACGGAGAAAGAAATTAAAATGTTATTCTTAAAGCTCTACCATTTCCTTACAGATCTCACTTACACAAAACTGCCTATGTTGCGAAGTTCGAAACCGAACCACAATAAGGTTTCACGCCGGCGTTGTTGTTGCTCATGCTCCATTTGATTGTGCATATTCAATCATTTACTTTCATAAACATCTTCATACTGACATTATGGGGTTTGAAGCCATTTTTCAGTGTTTCCTTAGTAAACAAAAGTTTGGTGCTTTTCGGTCGGTCAACACGAATGTACCCAAAAGAGTTGGGTTATACCCTCATCCTGAAAAAAATTACAACTCTTTTGGGTACATTCGTGTTGACCGACTGAAAAGCACCAAACTTTTGTTTTATCTTCATAATAACCTTAATTGTGATAAAGAATCGTTCAGACTAAACTAATTCCTGAAAAAAGTTGAAAAGTAAATTTTCAAACACTTTTGTTTGAATATTTCAGTTTACGATAACATCGAAAAGATACGTAAGGAAGCCTACACCCTAGTATACCTGTAACTTAGTAGTATGGTGAAAAACTGCTGTTTATTTCCTAGAATTATACGTATTTTCGTGTTTTTGTAAGTAACCATGACAAGTTATTTTTTTCTTTTATTCTTAACAAAGGAGATATTTAAAGAAATGTAGAATACATTTTTTGAAATTACATTTCTCATCACACAGGATTCAACGATAAGCTATAGCATATTATTATCAGGACAGAGTGACTTCAGCTCATCCTTTCGCATTGCCTTTTCCTCATCAACAACCAAGAAATTTCCAGAAACTACAAATTCAGTTGCTCTAGGGAAAGAAAACTAAGATCCGTTTCCCACGATTATCACATCACCATTCATGAACAAATATGGTGCAATTAAATGGGGCAATTGTGATAAATAACTAATACATGTAACTTTTTCTATGAGTGTATTTACATATTTATATCTTGTACCCCGCCCATCATTGGGCACAATCGTGTTGACCGACTGAAAAGCTACGAAAGACAATATTATAGCCTATATAAAAAATCAGTAGTAGTGGTGAAAGATTTCAGTCTATTCCTGTAACAACTTAGACCAGGAACTCATCCTAGCATCAACTCTTACCGCAGATTCATTATAAACACAAATACGGTACTTTTGATTGCCTGTAGCAGCCTTCCCTGGATACCATAATACTGTACTTCAGAATCCTCAGTTTCTTTTCTCTTGGTACTCTTCCGTACGCCTTCTCTAGATCTACAAAATACAAAAGTCTATTCCTCTCGTAGTATTCCTCAATCACTTGGCACATACTAAAAAAAATATATCCTCACATCCTCGTTGTGGTCTAAAGCCACTCTGGGTTTCCTCCATCTTACTCTCGGCCAATGATTATGCCTGAGTATACTTCAACCTGACCGCGTTGCCTACAAAAGTAAAGAACCTCAAGTCCATAACATTTGTGAGATGAAGTGTGCATTTGGGTCATACACATTTTATCCCCCAATAAATGGTTTGAATAATGAAGAACTATTTACATACCTCAAGATCAACAAGGGATATACAGTAGATACCCGATTAGAGTTCCTGGCTGTATCAAGGGACAACTAACAGGCGTCCTGAGCCACAGCGACTGGCTGCGTGGCTCAGCGGTAATGTTCTCGCCTGCTATGCCCAAGATAGCGGGATCGAATCCCCGGACAGTCAGTTGGCATTTGAGGGTGCGCAAATGCGAAGGAGCCGTGTCAGTAGATTTACTGGCACGTTAAAGATCCCCTTCGGGGCAAAATCCTGGCACCCCGGCGTCTCTAAAAGCCACAGTTGTTAAAAGGGACGTAAAACCAATATTATAAATATGAGCCACAACATCCGGCAGACTCCCGCTTAGCATCACGTGGCTGGGAGACCCCACACCAGACCATACCAAGACTTAAATTCTTGGCAGAGCCGGGAATCAAGCCCGGGACCTCTGAGGTAGCCGACAACATTGCTGGCCACTGCGCCACGAGGTGTTTTATACATAGCACAGTATGTATTAAAAGGGCATATCAATAAACAGTATGGCTGTAAAAATTATGCTATACGCGTGTAGTCTCCACCCCCGCCCCACCAATTACGTAGACATGAAAAATGAATGAAGCTTGTAGTTTTACGTGACCGTTAATCTCGCGATCAGAGCTATGGGACCTTCATTTTTACGTGGAATCTGAACCACAGGACGTGATATTTCACTTCGAAAATCTCACTTGCCAGGAATCGAACCTTGGTGAGAGCCAAGCAGCTTGACCACTACACCATTACGTCCCCCAAAAAGTGAAGGAACGTGGGAATCATATAATCCCCGACTACTGTCGACCAAAATATTATGTGCACTCGAGCTTGAAGGTGGTTTGTGAAGTAACCAATGGACCTACATAAAATCCTATAACATCATCATTTTCGTCGTTCAGTTTACGTTAGTTCATTTAGGCTTGGAATGTTTAATTTATATTTTAATATTTTTTATCGCAGTTGGAACACAAAAAGTGCTCGTTTTAAAGTATGTTTCAACCATGCGTCACATTTACGAACTATTATCTCACAAACCCGTCATCAGATCGAGTCCAAATTTTAACACTATGTGCATTGGAATGTTGTATAACTGGTTTATTAAAATATAAATTAAAAATTCCAAACCTACATAAACTAACGTAAAATAGAACGACGAAAATGATGATGTTACTGGATTTTATGTAGGTCTATTGGTTACTTCACAAATAACCTTCAAACTCGAGTGCACATAATATTTTGGTCGACAGTAGATACGTAGACGTCAAGAACAGATGATGAATTAGAATAAACCAGGCTTAAAAATAATGCCGGGATAGATCGTTGGTTTCTTAATATACGTATTTGGGCCATAATATATTTTGAAATATATATTTAAAAATCTGAACTCAAGTCCTAACGATTTCAAAATGCTATACCACACAGAAGTGAGGAATGGATTTCGGGAGTGAATCCACACTGCGAAATAATTGACGTTCATCTTTTTACAGCATATAAACACATCACTCCTCGGCGCCTGGAACATTACCAGTACTCAGTAAAATAGAGGGTACATAATAATGTAAACAGAGTTTCATATTGGCATATATCATCTACTCTGTTTTGAGTCTCTAATCTCCGGAAGGACGAAATGTTTGTAAAACCGGTCAAGTAACGGGAAAAAATACTCTCCCAAAAGTCTATCATATCTCTGTATGAGTTCCGTTGTAGGCTAATCCTTTTTGTCTTCTTGTAGTATGAAGCTGCCCTTGAGTCTGGTAGTGAAAATTGTGTTTGATGTCGAAGTTTCCTATTTCCTTTTCTCCCACTTTAATTGTAATAGTAATACTACTAATAATAATATTGGTTTTACGTCACTTTTAACTACAGTGGCTTTTATAGACGCCAGGGTGCCGGAATTTTGCTAGTAAATCTACTGACACGGCTCCCTCGCATTTGCGCACCCTCAAATGTCAGCTGACCGCGCCAGACTTTAATAATTGTATAGCCTCTTCCGGGATAAAATTGTTCGTGTAGGATGGGCATTTGATTTAAAAACACAGTATTCACCAATAAGTCAATCCGTGCTCATTACAAAGCCTTACTATTTTTTTTAAAGTCATTGTACTAATAAAAATTGTTGCACGGTAAAAGGTATAACGTGCACTTTAAAGTTCTATTGCAGCTTTTAAGACAATAGCAATACCGTAGTGGAATGAGCTTGTCCGCTGCTCATTGTATGTGAAAGGGAGGCATGTGCTGATCTCCCCACTCCCCTGCATGGGGAAAAGCCTGAGCTGGCCTAGGCCAAATGTCTCAACTAATCTCTGTCTCTGTCTTGACCTGTTTCAAGGACAGGACTTTGCGACGTGACATCTGACGGAAACTGTCTGAACTACCAGCACCTCGACACGGCTAGCATTAGCAACTCAATATGCTTACATTTTCTAAAATCACGATTAAACATATACAGAGTTCTTAATTTGAAAATATGATTCAGTAGCACAATAGAGAAAACTATAAGCTGTCTTGCAGTGGAGTTTGTTTCTGTTTTCAACATCATCTGAAGGCATTGAAGAGGTTTGGAAAATTGCAGTTCAGAACTCTATTTTATATGGAGAATTGTGATTTTAACTACACTTTTTATAACTATCTTTGTATTCCTGTTCGATATGCTTTTGCACCGATGAAAAGTGTATAAAATATTACAGCGGGCTATAGGAACAAAATAATTTTACCTTGTCCCGTTTCTTTATAAAACGTTTAACAAACTTTTCACCCATGTTACAACAAGTGCTGGGCTGGCGGTCGGCCGTTCCCACTCCGGCCGGCTCTTAATTGTAATGACTGTATTAGTGTGTGTTATCTGTTATTTATTTCAAGTAAGGGCGGCAAACTTTGAATTTTTTCAAATAGTTCCTACTTTTGCCGCCAAACGCCACCGTCAACCACTACTAGTCCAGAACTTAGCTACTAGACGCCACCGCTTTCGGCTCGTGGCAACGAACGTAGGGACCTAAGAGCATTGTTTACATTCTTAACCTATATAATTTAGCTTCACAAAGGTGTAATTAGTGGAAGGTTCTTTAACATGCCATAAATCTATGACATGTGACCGCCAGCTTTACTTCCCTCCGAAGGAAGGCATACTGAGGAATTTTTAACGCTCTTAAAAAATCTGACGACTTCGGCCGGGTTTGAACCCGCGATCTTGGGCATAGAAGCTCAGCATGCTACCAACTACGCCACCGAAGCCGCTAAATATAAGAGACGAAGATACACTAGCGAGAGAAAGGTATTGGGAATGGACGGACTCCAAGGAAGGCAATATGAGAAAACAGGCTCAAAATGATCGGAAGAGAGAAAGAACAACAGAGGACTAAACATTGAAATTGGTTCGTGGTCCTCAGAAGACCCTAAGGGAGAAAGAAAGAAGAAAAAGGGAATTGAGACTAAAGAAGATCTGACATCATTTTCGGATCATTAACCTAGAATGGTAGCTTTCTGCTTCCTATTGTCCAATCCACACCAGTGTTTGGCAGTCCTAACATACTCAGCAAATTAGCCTAGTTAAAATAAATAAAAAATAAAAAGTTAAAATCTATAAAACCCCAAAATGCAATAAAATTTATCAAAATTTGTTAAAAAACAGCCCAAAAAGCGAAAAAAATGAAAAAAATACTTTAAGAAAAATCAAAATTAGTAAAAAAAATCAATAAAACACAAAAAATAAAATGAGTCACAATACAAAAGGGAAACAATCACAATTAGTCAAAATTAGTGAAAACCAGCTCAAAAATTCCAAATAATTAAATAAAAAATGAGTCAATATATTATAATTATTACAGTAGAACCCCTTTTTAACGAATCTCGGAGGGATTTGATATTTCTTCCTTAAAAGGGGGTTCGAAGAAAATAGGCTATATATCACAAGAAATAATAATACATTTATGTCTTCAACTAATGCAATGTCAAGAAATAATAAATGAACATGTTAAGAAATACTAAAAAGTCATATTTACACAGAAAATGTTTACGAAACAGCCGAGTTAACGAATTCCTTAGTGGTCCATTGGGAGCACAAGCTGCAGCAAGGAAAGGAGAAATAGGTATTACTGACTTGTAATTGTAACTTGAAGGAACAGAGGCCTAACATGATATTAAGGATATTTGTGAAGTGAAGGTAGACCAAGAGAACTATGAGAATAAGCACTTGCCGTTGCTCAGAGGGACAAAACTCAGTCAACATTGTCTTGTGATTCATAGCCTAGGGGAACTAATTTCTCCTCAAATGTCTAAATGTGTTGCTTTAACACATTATGTTTATTCTAATAAATTAAAACTATTATCGTAATGTGATGGTGATCACAACAAGGAAGAAGGAAAGAACCACAACGGGAATAACAATTGGTGGGGAAAAGCTGAAGAAAGTGGCGAGTTTCAAGTATCTGGGAAGCCTGATACAAGATAATGGAAGAAACGATAGAGAAATAAATGAGCGGGGGAGACAGGCAGAAGCAGTCCGGAGGAGTGTGAGAAGCATGTTATGGAGCAAGGATGTCACTCAGAACAGCAAAAAGGTCATAAATCGGACGTATTATGTCCCTATCCTGACGTATGCTTCGGAGACCTGGGTTATGAAAGGAAGGGAGAAGAGCAAAATACAGGCCAGTGAGATGAGGTTCTTGAGTAGCAGTATTGGAGCTACGAAGATGGACAGAATAAGAAATGAGAGGACCAGACATCATAATAGCTTCAGAGACGGAAGAGGAACATTTAGCTACCTTACGCCCTGTATTTGAAAATCTTCGACAGGCTAATTTCAAGGTGAAGTTCGACAAGTGTCGATTCTTCGAGAGAGAAGTTAAATTCGTGGGACACATAATCAACGGAGATGAACAATTGTAAAAAGAGCTATTCCCTCGGTGTGAACGTAACAATCTATGAAAAACTGGAGGCCTTTCGGGGGCGCTGTCACTTTCGCCAATTTATTCCGTCAAAGCCAGCCAAGTACGGTATCAAAATCAATGCGATGGTTGATTCTAAAACATTTTACTTTCACAATCTTGAAATATACTGTGGGAAACAACCTCAAGGGCAATATGATGCCAACAATAAGCCACGATATGTTGTCAAGAGATTAGCGTCACCTATTTATAATACAGGAAGAAATATCACCGCCGATAACTGGTTCACAGACGTTGAATTAGTCAGTGAGTTGAAATCTCAATTGTCATCTCAAGTCAACACTACGATGACCAGATCGATGAAGACAGTGTGGAAGCCTTCAAACCTGACATGATAACTTTTTACAACCAGACAAAATCTGGAGTGGATGTGGTTGACAACCTTAGCGCTGCATACAATGTAGCCAGGAACGTTCGTCCGTGGCCCATGGTAGTCTTTTTTGCGATGATAAATATCGCAGGCATAAATGCCCAGGTAATTTACCTAGGTAATGACCAGCCACGAATGCGAAGAAGACTTTTTCTCCGTAATCTAAGCCATCTTCTAGTACTACCTTTCCTACAAAGCAGGAGTCTTCGCACTGTCGGAATGCCACTGTCCCTGCAAGAGGGGCTGAAAAAGTACAGGACTGAAGACGCAGCACGTGCTGCCGAACTCCATGAGACTGATGATATGCTTGAAAAGCGAGTAAGATGTACTATTTGCAAGACTGCAGGAAAGACTCGACTCACAAGAAAAATCTGCAAAGTGTGCAAGGACACTGTCTGCCCAGAACATACTATAGCTATATGCTGTAAATGCTACCCTTTGATGTGTCGTCGTCCTGAAGTTGAGGAAATGGCCAGTTAGTAGGATCACTAAGGACTTTGATATTGTCTCCTTGCTTACACTCAGTTTGAGTGTGTTCATTTTTATAATTTAACATAATTGATTTCTATTGTATTTCTTGGCGGCTTCGGTGGCGTAGTCGGTAGCATGCTGAGCTTCTATGCCCAAGATAGCGGGTTCAAACCCGGCCGAAGCCGTCGGATTTTTTAAGAGCGTTAAAAAATCCCTCAGTATGCCTTCCTTCGGAGGGGAAGTAAAGCCGGCGGTCCCATGTCATAGATTTATGGCATGTTAAAGATCCTTCCACTAATTGCACCTGTGTGAAGCTAAATTGGATAGGTTAAGAACGTAAACAACGCTCTTAGGTTTCTATGTTCGTTGCCAAGAGCCGACTGCGGCGGCGTCTAGTAGCTCAGTTCTGAACTTGGCCTAGTAGTCGTTGACGGTGGCGCTTGGCGGCAAAAGTAGGAACTATTTGAAAAATTCTTAGTTGCAGTACTTAAATTAACAAACAAATAACACACACTAATACAGTCATCACAATTAACACTGGTTATCAGACAGATTCTACACACACCCAAAGTACACGGGGCTACATGACCGCGTTGTCGCAGCCCCTAAACTTAAGAACCAACCAACCAACCAACCATTGTATTTCTTAATTCTGCAATGTTGTGACGTCTAAGCAGTTTGGACATGTTTTAGTTAGTATGTTTTTATTTTCATAAAATAATGTACTTCGTGATCTGATAATTAAAAAATTGAAATGGGAAAGATATTGTTTGTGACATATTGTTAACTTTTCTTCAGTTCTTGAATGTAAATAAGTAAAGTAAATAAATAAACAAATCACAAAATTAACCCAAAACAACATTATAAACAAGAAAACCATTTTAAACTTTGTAACAAAATGATACAATGCGCCCGACCCCGTTATGAAGTTTTTATGTGATTTTGCAGCATTTCAATTTTTTTCTTCTAATTTGTTGATAAATCTTATTTATACAGTATGAACAACAAATAGTGAAGAAAACAATCCACAGAACTATACTATAAACATACATTACAAATAACAATTATATTATAGCTGTGAATATAAGTTAAAGTGAAATGTATCAATTTGATACAATGCGCCACATTTGGCACATAGTTACATTGCGCCCGACGGAGGGTTAAATATAATTTTCTGACGATATGAATGGAGCTGTGTGACCTGAAAAGCTGTTGTTAACTAGAATACGTGAAGTTTCAATTGTAAATTTCTTCTATAAAATATCTTCTACAAATGGTGGTACTTATCAAATTGTAAAACTTAAATTCAAAAAAGTTGACATCAAATAGTTAGAGACTCGATTATTATGGCTGCTGTAACGCATCAATGTAGATTTAACGTTCGTAAGTTTCCAAACAGTTAACTAGTAGGACATTTTCTCCCTGCTATGAAATAAACGAAGTTGCGGCCTCTGCCTACAATGATCTTAAAAAATCACAGACTAAATGTAACACAATTGTCTGGGAACCAGAAGAAACAGCAGTCAAATTTTCAAGTTTTGCTCAACACATACCACCGTTCCAATTTCTATGACGTGTTACGTTAGGCGTGAGCAACAGGAAAGCCAACTGCCCACGAAGAGTAATAGGGAGCAGTTATGTGTAAACAAAGTATCATATATATTATTTCAGTAGTATGCATCCCTCCTGCTGCGGTCACAAGCGACCGATCCTGACAAATGGGCATTCAAATGAAAGATAATAGACATTAGCAGTGACTTATTGCACTATAATTTCATAAATATCTATAATTTCTTTAAAAAATGACTTAAAAATGTACGAAGTGTGTGATTTGCAAACACCGTTGATGTAGGAAAATACGCTCCATAATTGCTGTCGACGGGCCGCTGTGACGCCTGGTTCATGTCATATTAACATTCTGAGGTCTTTCCCTTATCCTGAAATGTAAATAGTGTTCTATAATCATTTGGTTGAAATAAAAACATAACCTTTCTTCTTAAGTCCCTTATTATAAACCTATTGGGGAAAGTGTGGTTTATGAACACGCGAGATTTCTCGCGCGGGTCCGCTAGTTCCCTTTTATTTTCGGTAATTATTGATAATGCCAAAGCGTTTAGAAGAGGAAGTGTAGGATCTTCACGAGTTATCGTGGACTGCCGCACAGATGGCACTGGTAACGCCTGTGTGGCGAGTCCAGCGATCAACAGAGGTACGTACGATACTCCAGGTTCTAGCTCTCAGATCAGGATTAAATTTCTTGGCAGAGCCTGGAATCTAACCCGGGCCTTCGCAGTTAGATATGTGCCGCTTTCTGTAGAACCGTAATCTTTAAGAAGTTTTAACAAAGCAGTTGGTTTTCAGTGGGGGAAGGTGGGCATAGTTAATGCTGCGTCACTTGTGAAATATTTCACACCATTCTTTGCCTACCTGAAGACGATCGATATCCAGATCGACAGCCGGGTACGAAATATGTGGGCATATTGCGCGTGCTGAAACATGCTGTCTCGAGGCAGAATGGGTATGTAGCCATGCAGACGGTAAGACATAACACAACTCACACTACTCACTCATGAACACTTCAATATAAACTGCCGAAGAGTGACAATGGAGAGCAATAAAAAATCCGATAACTTGGCACAAATGTAACGCGCACTAATGTTGAGTATCGTCTGTTTCCGTCTCAATCGCTGCTGCTGCTGCTGCTGCTGCTGCTGGTGAGAAGACAGAAAGCAGGAGTGCTTTGTGTAACCACCTTGTAAACCTAACTGGATACCTATCACTTTGAAACCACCACACACTTGCCACTTGTGTTCCTGGTACTTCACTTTACACAACAGCATTTCGAGATTTCCATATGTTTCTCGTATAATAACTGAATGAGTAACAGGAATGGATGCAAGTTTGTTTTCATTGTGAAGGAGGACGCACTTCAAACTACGCTTGGAGGCGTCAATGAAAAGTCTCCACTCAATAGGGTCATACTGTGGTGCTCCTAGTTCTAAGATAATATCCCGAATGTACTGTAGTTGGAGTAAACCAAGGCTCCCTCTTCAGAAAAATAGGGTGTAAATTCATGTTCGCGATGTCTGTACCAACAGAACGTCGTCCCTTTCACGAAGTCTAGACCCCAGTAACTCGGCAGATTCCTTTGTAAGGCCAAAAATCTCGAACTAAGTCATTTAATGCACTTTGTCCGAACAGTCTCGGTTCTTTTTCAACACACTCAGCGGAGAAATCACAGTCAGAGTTAGTGCCCACCATTTCTGTGTCGGATTCATGAGGGACAATCCTGTAAATGTTCTGGATGCTGTGGTACTGGTATATCAGGAACGGGTAAAATTTCAGATGGAATATTGCTCGGATACACAAAGTTACCTTTGTTGTTTCTGTTAAATCCCTTAACATTCACAGAACAGAAGTAGCAGTGAATACTGTGGTCTGGGGGTTTCCGCCACACCATTGGAATACCGAATGGCAACACAGTTCGCTTACCGTTCACCCATTGCCGTAGGCTAACTGATCTATACAGGTTCTATAAAAGGCATCCAATGTTTAGAATGAAGCATTGGTCTTATGGCGCGTTACGACAGTGTTGCCACTCCGTGAGAGGAGGCAGTACAAAGTGCTTCGCGTACACTTTCTGCACATTCAGCGATTGTGCAGTGACGAAGACTTGAATTAAGTACTGTATAATAATACTAAAAGTTGGCCAACATAACACATACAAAGAAATTAAATTAAATTAACTATAACGCCATTATAAAATCATTATATTTAACATTCCTGCTATTCTTGCGAAGTGTATTACTTAGCCTCTTTTTGCGTGGCGACAGTACTGGACCCTGTCCACTCTCACTACGTATTTTAAAAACGGTAGTCTTTGATATTCCTGTGGCCAGAGCAGTTTCATTGATTAAATTAACTATACTTTCGTTAGGTTTAAGATTCTTAAATTAACTGAACTCATTAATTACGACCTGTTTTTTCCTCCTTCTGAGCACTTGACCACGCTTTATTTTCACAAAACTATCCATTGTACGTGAAATACGTAAAATACAACACGTTAAATCTAACAGAACTGCTGCACACACACTCAAGATAGAGACTGCCGAACAACTGAAATACAAGCTCGAAGGGCACAGTAATAAAGCTGTGAGTAGCAAGCTGCACCCCGCTGTCCTTCGAAACTTCATTCATATAATCCGCGGTCAATGAACAGCCCGGCCTGTGTAAACAATAATTAAACCTATACTCCTGGTAAGCAGGTAGAAAACTTCTTCCAACATTCCTCCACAACTCTCAAACTGATATGACATGGTTATCTTTAAAAATAGAAAAGTTGGCAGCATACGAACTTTTTCAATGCTGCTATTTGGTTATGAGAGAATATTCAGAAGTTTTACCTACATGAAAATTGTAATATTGCCAGTATAAAATATTTCAATAATCCATCATCTAGACGGCACATTTAGCTACACGTGTGCGAAAAATAGGCATCACAAAGTCAATGCAACATGATATAAGATCGATTTTACTAAAAAGGGGACACAGTTTATCATTTAAAAAAATATGGATATCTAATTTTTCTAGCATTTCTATCAAGTTTACGTAGTTCTAATATAGGACAAAAAAGATGTGCAAAACATAGTTCTACCCGAATATGCTGTTTTTTTTTTCGACAAGGAAAAATTTTCGACTGATATGGCAACAGTGGATTGCTAGAAAATGAGAGCGTCAAACATGTCTCACGTGCAACAGAAAGAGAGAAGAATATCCCTATCTAACCAGTGCTTCATTCTAAACGTTGGATGCCTTATACAAGCCCACGGCTTGTCTTGGTCTCCTAGAAAATGTGATGTGATGGGTGGAAAATTAACATTGGATCCAGATTCAGGATGCAGAAGTCATCCTACAAAGCAATACAGGATGACGGCAATGAAACCATCACAGGACAGTCTTATAGGTCCTGGGGCAAATGTTAAACGGGGATTTCAGTGTATAAATATGGAGTTTCTCTGTTCATACTAATGTCTTAGTTCTTCAGACATGTCCCACCTGACAAATGAAAGGAAGAAAATAAATAGGGGATAATATTGTTTTTATTGTGTTTGCAGTTCCGTGATCGCAAGCAACGACGACATGGTGTGCGTGCTGCCTTTACAAGCTTTTGTTTTCTGTTTCATGTTTCATCAATTTTTTATAATTTATATTCCTTTGAGTAAATGATAGATCTGCACCCTATTTGCAAATGTTATTAATAAAAATCACTATTAAAGTTATCCTTGTGTGTATATTTATTCATTCTCAAACCCAATCTATTATATAATCTTATTACGGTATATAATATGCTAAGGTGTATGTTTCAAGGTAAACCAGAGGGAGTTAGAAGGTGGGGTTTGTACCAAATTCTTTCAAATCGTCCCATTGGTACAGGAAAAATATTGCATTTCTTGAAAAGTCACACTGAGTGTGTGAATCTTGCTGACTTACGAAGAAACCTTGGTTTGAAGATGACACTCAAACTTATATTAGCCGATGACGCGGTGGCTGCTGATCGCGTTATCTGCTTTATAAGTGAGAGTTGGTTAGGGCCAGCAATCTAAATTTTCCAGTGAACATTGACTCAACGACTTGTTCGTTTTTGAATGTTATTTTTTTGTTTTTCCGTAATTTTTGTTTATTTTTATAATTTTTATTTTTATTTTATTAATTTTTGGTCTTTTTAAAATTAGGTGTCCTCCTCAAAATTTTAAATTCAATTCCATATTTGTATTCTTTAATCTGTGTTAAGAGGAGCAAATGACCTCGTAGTTCCGCCCCTTAAAACAACAATAACTAACTTGAAAAGTCAACGGAAATATATTTATTTGTTTATAAAGTGCTTTTATACAAATAAACAAGATGGTAGCCCCTGTCTGAAGTGTGTCGCGCCCAGCGTTTAAACAAATAAACGTATTTATAGAAGCCCGCATAACAGTAAAGCCAGGCGGGGGTGGTTTATACACATGCGAGAGTTCACCCACGGGTCCGCTAGTTTGATTATAATATACTGTGTTACATTATGTATGCTTCAGTCTTCAAGCCTTAGGGCAGAGTTCACCATAGTTCGTCAAAATGTTAACGAACCATTCAAGTAAAAGACAGCTTTGAAGCCATTTTTCAGTGTTGCCAAATTTTAATTCCAATTACTGGAATATGTGAAAAAAATAACATGAAATAAATTACATGTGATTAAGATTTATATAATACTAGCAGTAGTATAGGCGGCGGTATGGGACAGACAATTAAGTGTGGTCCAAAAGTGACCATTAAAATTCTATTAAAATTAATGGATAAAGTGACCATTAAAAATCTATTAAATATTAATGGATAAAAAGTGACCATTAAAATTCTATTAAAATTAATGGATAAAGTGACCATTAAAATTCTATTAAAAATTAATGGATAAAAAGTGACCATTAAAATTCTATTAAAAATTAATGGATAAAGTGACCATTAAAATTCTATTAAAAATTAATGGACAAAGTGACCTTAAACATCATTTAAAAATTATTGATCAAACATATGGTTATCTTAACCATTACAAATCTTCCAAACAATTATGGTTACAAGTAACCATAAAATTCAATCTATATTATGGTTGAAATTAACCATAAAAGGTAAACATTATTTTGTATTATTTTATGGCAGAACGTAACCAT
Source organism: Meconema thalassinum (assembly GCA_946902985.2). Lineage (NCBI taxonomy): Eukaryota > Metazoa > Arthropoda > Insecta > Orthoptera > Tettigoniidae > Meconema > Meconema thalassinum. The sequence continues at coordinate 185,179,198 of OX336388.2, read as the reverse complement.
AAAAACAATTAAAATTATGGTTAAAAATAACCTTTAAATTGCCAGAATTTCTTCTAAATTCTGGTTGAAAGTAACCATTAAACTTAACAAAAAATTAACCAAGATAATTATGGTCAAAGGTAACCATAAAACACAATTAAAGAATTGCCAGAATTTTTTTCTAAATTCTGGTTAAAAGTAACCATTAAACTTAACAAAAAATTAACCAAGATAATTATGGTTAAAGGTAACCATCAAACAAAATCAAAAGTTATGGTTATTCTATCTATAAAAATCAGCCGTAAAAAGTTATGGTTAACGTATCCATAAAATTACCAATGTTATTTTTAATAAAATATGGTTAAAAGTAACCATAAAAATGACTCTAAAATGTAAATGACAAAATTATGGTTACCTTCACCTATAAAACGTAACACAAATTGATCCTACATACACCTAAAATAATGGCTAAAATTAACCATTGAAAACTCTAACGATGTTTTTTTTTTTTTTTTTTTTCAAAATAATGGTTAAAACAAGGGTAAAATTACCAGTAACTTTTTAAAAGATTATGGATAAAACAAGGGCTAAAGTTAAGGCTAAAATTTCTAATAACTTTTTTAAAAGAATTAAGGATAGAATAATGGCTAAAATTACCAATAACTTTTTAAAGAATTATGGATAGCATAATGGTTAAAACAAGGCTAAAATTATCAGTGATTTTTTTAGAAATTATGGCTAAAAATTATGGTTAAAATAATGACTAAAAATTACCAATAACTTTTTAGAAATTAGGGAAAAATAATGGTTAAAACAAGGGTGTAAATTCTAGTGACATGTCTCTTCTTGGGGCAGAAGAACCAGTGACTTTTTAAAGAATTATGGATAAAATTATAGTTAACAAAATTTTTGCAAAACTCCGACATTTCGGAGAAACCCCCAGCGGTGTTTCTAAGCCAGCGCTGGTTTTTAATTTCTCTTCGTCGACACCCCTAGGGATTTTTTTTCTCCTTTTTCAGCTTCTCCTTCCAACTTCTCTTTTTCTCGCTTTTTGAGTGGCCACTCTTTTTTACTTTGCATCTCTCAGAATGCCTCTAACAGACCCTGGAGAGCATTTGCTCCTTACTCCTATTTTCTCTCTCTCCATTAATGACTCAGTTATTTTTTTTGAAAGGATTGAGTGGGATTCGAACCATAGAAGCAGGGCGCCTCCGCTTCTAAGCGAACAAATCTCAACAAACCAGACACTTATCCTCCTGAGCTACGAGGAAAGCGATTAAAAAGCGTGTATGCGGCCTTATGTGGTGCAATTTCTTACGAGAAGTGCACTACGAAGAGCTTTTATTGTTTGCTAATAGATTGCGCTACACATACATACTACGTAGTTTCTTGCTTTGCTACTGGTACTTCCGGTGTAACAAGACTAACAGCTGGGTTCTAAGTAATATTTAATTTAGCACATCACTTCCATGCGATCGAGCGGCCGCTACTGAGAGAGTGATAGCAAGGTTATCTTATCGACTAAGAGTGTATCAAGGCTAACGGAGTTTCCTGGTCAAGTTCACTGATAACTTATTATTAACTTCTTCCTTCTTCTTCTTTCGCACTGTGCTCAGCCGAAACTATTAGTTTCTCTACTTGCTCTTCTAATTCCATTAATGCCTCACCAATTTCTACACAGTCACTTTCATCACTAACGCGTGCTAAGATCGTTAGTTGCAAATTTTGCAGCTTGAGATAGTAATCGAAGACTATTTTCTTAATACACTCAGGCACATTATTTACTTTGGTGGGTGTATTTGAAACACAACCCCCTTTTAAAATATTTGTCAGGCTGCAAGGCATTATATTATATTCGGGTTCCATATTTATTAACTGTTTTTTATCTTTAAATAAGAAAATATTGCAAACTTAATTGCCCTTTCAAATTCAACAAATTTAAACTAACTTTTTCCTTTTTCTTCCGCACTGTGCTCAGCCGAAACTATTAGTTTCTCTACTTGCTCTTCTAATTCCATTAATGCCTCACCAATTTCTACACAGTCACTTTCATCACTAACGCGTGCTAAGATCGTTAGTTGCAAATTTTGCAGCTTGAGATAGTAATCGAAGACTATTTTCTTAATACACTCAGGCACATTATTTACGTCGACGCAACGGACGATAACGGCGTATTCAGGTTCCATATTTATTAACTGTTTTTTATATCTATAAATAACAAAATTTTGCAGACTTAATTGCCTTTTCACCTAAAATATCATTTTCTTAATTCTTAGTTTTTAAGTTCAATTAAACTTAAAAACTAAACTCTTACTAATTAAATAATAACAATAGTTATTTAAAATTTTCAGTACGGTAACTATTCCAAGCTTAGCGTCATAGGTTAAATTCTTTTTACCGTACATAATTATATAAGCAAGCGTATTTTCAGGTATATTGGCATTAAATGTTGCTACCAATTTCATACTGGTTTTCTGAGGTGTCACTACATTTCTACGCCGACTTATATTGATAACATAAATAGGATAAGAAGCAATGAACTCTGTGGGGGTTATAACAACATCATACTTCAGCTCAGTTAGATAAGTATTAGGAGGATTGATATTCCACATTTCTTCCGGAAACATTTCGTTTCTTCCGTTTTTTCATGTAAATATTTTGAAGCTGAACATGATCAAATTTGGAACTATTCATATCTTGGTTACATTTTCTATTAGTTTGAAACACAACAAAAATAAAATATGGCAGATCAAACTCCATTGAATTGTAGTAAATAGTAATATCTATTTCAAAATTCCTTTTCCCACTTAGGCCTGAAATTTCTTGAGTTTGAAGGTCAAAGAATGATATAGGTATTCGTGGTTCTTGCAGTATTTTTTCTCTCAGTTCAAGCTCATAATTTGGTTCGTATTTAACAACAGGAATTTTTATCTCCATTGACTTTACGGTAACGTTTCCTTCCTCCGGGAGAGTTCCAGGTGCATTGCCCCCATCGGGATTCGTAGTCCACCATCTATACAAAGCATCGTTCGCATTTTGACTCCATGTAAATGTAACAGTTAAATCTCCTTCCCACATAATCTCTTTAAAATCCTTAAAAATGCCACCAAGAAGACTTAAAGGGTACCTTAACTCATTTGATTTTTTCTGCAATTTACCATTATTAAGAAAATTACCTGAATATATCATTTTATCACTATAAGAGGCTGTTAAATTAAACAGAACCGTTGAAGATATATTTGGATGGTCAATTCGATAGATAGTGTGTCCTCGTTTTTTCACGGTTACAGTGCTCCAAAATTGAGTGGGGTAATTGTCAATTAGCTTTACATTTGACTTTCCTTCATAGTGAGTGTAATCAGTTCCATTAGCATGAGTTACATCGAAAGTAATATACAGGTGCGCATTATTATCAATCCAACCATCACCAACTTTAATATCTATTTCCACGTCCTTGTTTGGCAAATTTAAATTGTTTTTAGTCTTTTCATTTACAGGAAAAGACTGCCACTGGTAACTTTCTACTTTGTTCATTTTCTTCTTCTTCTTCTTCTTCTTCTGCTTTTACGGCCTCATTGGACCACTTCAGTCAATCATTTCTTGGTCCTCTTCTTCAGTAAGTTTCCTTTCCGAGTCGCCCAGTAGCTCTTCATTCGCTCTGATCTTCTCAGGCGTTCCTCATCTGTAAATACCCTTTTTACTGTATTACGTTTGTCTATTTTAGCCTGAAATCTTATTTTTATATCTCTCAGTTATTTAAATTTTGTTGTTTTGTTTTGCAAGTCATCCAAGGTTATTTCCAATTCTTTCATATCTTCTCTAATTTCCTTAATCCATCCTACTTGTTGTTTCATATTCCAAAGTTTCACTACAATTTTTCTAGATAACCTGGTTTCTGGTGTCCTCATGATGTGACCAAAGAAAGAAAGCCGTTTCTTCCGAATAGTATCAGTGATGGGCTCCAGTTCTCTGTATACCACTTAATTTGGTACTATCCGCCACTGTCCATCTTTCTGATATTTTTTATTTATGCATGTTCTAGCTATTCTTCTTTCTACTTTTAAAATTTTGTCGATTCTGTTTTTCTGAGTAACTTTAAAAAGAGTTTCACTTCCATAGGTCACCTCTGGTTGAACCACCGTCTTGTAATGTTTTAATTTTGTTGCGATTGATAGACATTTTCTTTTATATGTAGACCATGTTAATTTTTGGGCTTTTATCATTTTATTAGTTCTTTCTTGCCATGCAGGTTTCTCATCCAAGTTGTAAGTTATAATTTCTCCTAAGTATTTAAATTGCTTCACTATTTTAACTTTCTTGTTATTTACTGTTATGTGATTGATTACAAGTGGATTTGCTACCATTATCTCTGTCTTTTCAAATGATATCTGAAGTCCAATTTTTTGTGCTATATTTTGTAGGCTTATTATTTGATTTTTGGCTTCTTGAATATTATTAGCCAGTAACGCTAAGTCATCTGCGAATCCCAAGCAATTTAAGTCTATTTGATCTTTCTTGGTTCCAATTCTTATGTTCCTAGGATTTTCCCTGTACCATTCCCTCATTACATATTCCAAAGCACAATTGAAAAGTAGAGGCGATAAACCATCTCCTTGCCTTAATCCTGTTTTAATCGTAAACGGTTCAGATATTTCTCCTCTGAATTTTACTTTAGATTTGGTGTTTGTTAGAGTTAGTTTTATATGTTTTATTAATTTGGGATGAAGTCCGAAATTCCTAAGTATTTTGTTCATTTATTATAATAAAAATAATAGAAAATTAAATGAAGAGGAAATAATTAACTCATCTCTAAAATTACAGTAACTGTTGCGCCGTTGAAATCTATTACTTCGTCATTTTCATTGGTCACAGTAATTTTTAAATTCTGAATTTTATTGAAAACTGGGCAAAATACAGGATAATTTGGCTCATAAATTTTTGGAGCACTAAATTCTAGGGCTGGTTTAAATGATGCAAAAATATTCGTTTCACGGTGAAAATGCTCAGAGTCTTTTACAAACATTCCATCCGCTAAATTGAAATGAACGCGGATATTTTCGAACGGAATTATTTTAGGTAAGTTCCGAGCAAGTGTTTTGGTTTTTGGTTCTACAATTTGATTATTAAAACCTAAAACTGAACCAATACTTTCTTCTTGGTCAAAATATATTTTATAATCACTAATTATTTCCAATCTGTTTAGAATTTTATTTTGTTCAATACTAATCTTAGGTTCTTGACTTTGAATAGCTTTTTGTAAATTTTCTACATTATATTGACCTGGTGGAATAAACATTTCAGTTATCGTACCTGATACTTTTTCATAGTGTACTTTATTGTTTTTTGTTGTAATATTTGGTGTTAGGAAGGTTGAGTAAAACCCTATTAATCCAACTTTTCTAAATTCATCTCGCAATGGAACATTTAACCTTTTCTCTAAAACCGAAGTTTTACCACTTAGTTCAAAAATTCTCTTCATTTATTAATTCATTCATTAATTAATAATATAAACGAAATGTTGTAGATTGGGACCCACAAGTAAGACTTGTAGAAAAGCAAGTAAAGAACAAACATGGCAAATTATTACCGAATTCCATTCGTTGTGCTATAATAGGCCCCAGTAATTGTGGTAAAACAACCTTAATGATAGACAATTATATTTTGGCACCTGGATGGTTAAACTGGGAAAAAATAAACAACCTTTACATCTTCTCTAAAAGTTTAGATCAATCTAAGTATCAACAGTTTATGGAAAAATGTAATAAAATCGAAGAAAAGTTAGGAAAGTCCATTGCACAATTTATTCATGACGATGAAAGCATAATGCCCCTGGATAAATGTGAAGATAGGTCAGTTGTAATTTTCGACGATTTCATACTGGAAAACCAAGACATAGTTCGAGAATATTTTACACGAGGAAGACATAAAGGGATTGACTGTTTTTACTTAGCTCAATCGTATTCAAAAATACCAAAACAATTAGTTCGTGATAACTTAAATTTCTTTAACATATTTAGGCAAGATAATACCAATTTAAATCATATTTATCAAGAATTTGTTGGTGGCGATATGAAATTTGAGGACTTTAAGAATATTTGCAGCAAATGTTGGAATGAGGAGTTTGGTTTTATTACTATTGATATGAATCGCAAAGCTAACGATGGTAAATATAGGAATAAAATTAAAACGTTTCTAAATGTTGGGTAACTACTCCAGGGGTATTGGCAGGTTTTGGGGTTGAGTATTCTAACACCAACATCGTTAGCGTACAACGTCAGCGTTAACGTTCAGCGTTAACGTCAGCGTACAGCGTACAACGTACAGCGTCAATGTCAGCGTCAAACGTCAATGTTAGCATCAAACGTCATTTTTTAAAATTTCTCCTATAATAAAGATGTTTGCGAAATACGATCATAAGGTAGTTCAACAAGCAAGAAGGAATAGGAAGAAATTTGAAGAATTAAAAGACGAATTTCGAATATGGAAGAAGCAGCCTATAACGGAATACGAGAAGTATAAAAAAGAAGATCAACCTGTTATCGATGCTGTTAATGTTTTAGGCAACAAGTTAAATGACATCGGTGAAAATGTTATTAAAGCTATAGAAGAAAATAGAGAAGTGGAGAAGCAATTAATTCCTTACAAAATTGACTATAAAGAAGACTTTCCTTCAGATTCCGAAGGTTCCTATTTCTTGGATGAACATGATGTTACTGATGAGCAAAAAGAAGCTTTAAAATCGGCAAGAAAGGTCAGAAAGAATTTAGAGTCGCAACTTCAGAAAGAAAAGGGGAGGAGCTTATTTCAAGAGGCCGATGAAGAGTATGATAAAAGTGAAGAAAATGTTAAGAGGAAAGGCATAACTGATTATTCTACGGTCCACTTAGGGGTAATAATTTCAAAATATTTACCTAGAATTAGTGACCCTAAATTTGGAATAAGGTATGATAAGAACTATCAGGATTATTATATAGGTGACTCAAAAGTTGAATTCAGTAATGACGATATTATAATTAAGGGTAAGAATTTTAAAGCTACAAAGGGTTTAATGCTATTTTTAACCTTAAATGATATACCTAACGATGATGAGTATACAGACGAAGACCGCAGCACATATAAGACTATTTTAAAAATTACAAATGCTATGTATCAAAACAATGACCCAAATAGCACTAAACCTAAAAGCAGTGTTGGCAAAAAATATAATACGTTGATAAAGGATATATGGCTTTCAGAAAAAGTTAGTTGAAAAGAAAGAGCTGCATCTCTAACCACTCCTCCTAAATCAGGATTTGGTTTTGTAAAAAAATATTCAAAAGCACCGATTGAATATGTGTGGCTGGATGATGTAAGGGAATTAATAGACAGATTAATGGTAATTCATGGCGAAGAAAATGCTGGAAACAACGTCTATCACAATGAAAAGGTCGGAATAACGAAGATGCTTACGAGTAAGTTTAATGACTTCATTGTTAATAATCCTAAAGGTATTCCATATCTAATTAGGTTTTTAAATAACATTCCCCATACATTCTGGGAATCTGAAAAACATGGAAAAGGATTAGTTAATTGGATGATTAATAAAATAGGTGAAAATAATATTGACTTAACACTCCCGGGATATAAATTTTGTGGCCCTGGTAATCCATTAGACAAGCAACTAGCCGAAGGTGTTCAGGGTTCCAACCCATTAGACGAAACATGTAAATTACATGATATAGCATACCGCGACCATACAAAATTAGAGCACAGACATCAAGCAGATAAAGAATTACAAAAGGCTGCAAAAGAGAGAATATTCAGTAAAGATGCTAACTTGAGTGAGAGACTAGCAGCTACAGCCGTTACTGGAATAATGTATGGAAAAAGAAAAATGGGGATTGGGTCAGATGAAAATGGTTGGGGCGTCTGAGTATAAATTTGTAAAATTTTTGTTTATAATTTTTTCATTAAATAAATGAAAGGATTTAGTATTGATTACAACGTTTCCCAAAAAGGGAAACTAAAACCCAAAGCTATTAAAATAAAACTCTCCAACGAAGATCTGAAAAAGCATGACTATCTAGATGAGTACTTGACAGATACACAAAAGAAGCAGAAAGCAAGAAAAATTCAAAAAGGTGGTAGCTTACTTATAAGTTTGTCCATTCCAATTGTAAAGAAAATATTCGAATATATCAGTAGGAAGAAAGAAGGTTCTGGAATTAATGAACACCAAGGAGGATTTTTGCCATTAATATTAGCTGCATTGGGTGCCATTGGTGTTCGCTGGCAGGTGGCGCTGCAGCCATTACAAGCGCTGTTCATAAAAAGCAAAAAGAAGATGCGGAATTGGCTGAACAAATTAGACATAATCTGGTGATCGAAAAAAAGACTGGACAAGGTTGTTTGGGAATAACTAAAATTAAAAAAAGAGAAATTTCATCGATAGAGTGATATACTTTCCAACTATAAGCACCCTTTAAGTAATTTCGATATTCTTAAAATAATACACGAAATGAACATAAAGCATTTTCGAAATGTTTTTATGATTGATGAACTGCATACAAAACCTAATGATTGTGAATCAGGAATTGTAAACTTGGATACGTCGGATCATGCAGGTACTCATTGGATTTGTTACTTTAAAAAGGGTAATCAAAAATTCGTCTTTGACTCATTTGGTGGAGATGTTCCCGAAAAACTAGTAAATTATTTGGGAGGTAGCAACCTATTTTATAACGCTGAAAGAATTCAAATGTTTGATGTATATATATGTGGTCATTTATGTGTCCTTGTTTTAAAGTTGTTTTCGAATTTGGGTTCCCCTAATCCCGCTAATTTTAACGAAATTATAGATTTAATAAATGGACATATTTGGAAATAAAATTATAAACGGAGAGAGTAGTTCATTAAATATTAAAGCTATCACAAAGGATGATTTAGAAAAACGATTTTCAAGGCTAGTTACGGCTCTAAATAAACGCCTTAGTGAGCTTTTTTTTGTTTCAAAAACATGGATTGATTTTCAGGGAAAGAGGATAGCGAATATTGAAGATCCAATCAACAATAAAGATGTCGTTAATAAGCAATATCTCTTAGAAAAGCTCAAACCACTTACTACTGAAGGGGATTTTCCTAAAGATAACTACTTCACGAAAGAAGAAATAGAAAAATTGTTCTCGGAATATGCCACTACTTGTCTTGCACCAGTAGCAACATTAACAGAAAAGGTTGACAACTTAGAAAGAAAGGTGTTTGATAGGATAATATTACAAAAAGACCTTTTTGCAGAGAAAGATAAAATTAAGCATATTTTTACATACAACGCAACGATTAGGAAAATATTTGTTCGTATCGTATACCCAGATAAAGTATTTACTTCATATACAGATGACGCTATTAAAACAGTATTAGACGTTTATATTGCACGCTCCAAAGAAGAAAAATTATGGTAGATACTAGTAAGCCCTTCAACGTTAAATCTGGTGATACTTTATGCTTCAAAAATAAAATGGACAGCGTAATTTTAAAACTTCCAATAAATGTTAGTCTGACGATGTTTGGTGAAGTAATACTTGATGCATATGAACCTCATCCTGATGAATCGGTCGAATAACACTAATGTTAAAATGTTTTAGTTTTTAATGGAGAAAATATCCATTAAAAACATTCTAATGTAACAGGTTTTTATACAACATCTCTATTGTTCCTTTAATAAGATCAGGAGTAAATGGAATGTTGAAATGGTTTCCCGAATAGCTAATTTTTATTTGTTCTTTCATAAGCACATACAACCTTACGCTATTAGGATCATTATATTTTTCATAAACTATCTCACAATCGGGGTGCCGCCTGCATATTTTTTTGATTGCTTGATTCACCTGTTGTCTCTGCGCCCTTATTGCATAGTACCTGTACTTTTCGTTTGGTTCATGCTTATCTATAATAAGCAGACAATTATTCTTACTAGTTTTAAGTGCAAGAGGTGTGGCTAATGGGGTAAGAGATTCGTTTTCTGCCTCCTTTATTTGAAGTTTCTGCATTAACCCAACTAGTTGGTTCTTATATTCTTCTTTAATTTTGTATTCTCCGTACTTTCGAATTGATGGAAGGACTTCTTTCGTTACCCATTTCTTAAATTTTTAGCTTCCTCTTTTTTAGATGATAAAATAAGCGAATACAACTTAGATTCATTAATAAATATGGTTTGAGGATGTGTATTTTTTAACCCCGCCGAAACGTCGGGGTTATTTAAGGTATCGAATGTACCTTTGTCTTCAATTGCAACGTGTTTTCGAATTGCTTTATCTGTATCTCTATACTCCAATATTAAAGCAATATCTTTACCTTTAAACCATGAATCGTTATTTTCATCAATAGCAATAACCACTTGTTTGCTATTATATACAAGTTTGCTGTTCAGAATATCGGTAATTGATTCCATTTATTATACATAAAATATAAATATAAAAAAGTTAATTTCCTCAACAAAGGGTAGATCCTTGTTTCTTGTAAGTTAGTTTGCGTTCTTCAATGTTGGGTGTCTGAGTAAACCAATGCTTATTTTATAATTAATTTTAATTAATTAATTAGTTAATAAATGAATAATCACATTTGGTGTTTAAAGTGCAAAACGTTTACTCAAACACTGCATCCTCACACCCTTTCGACAAAAAATGGTCGAACTAGAATCGAAGGTTTATGTTCCGAGTGTAGGAGTAAGAAAAGCCGGTTTAAAAAAAGTTAATGAGAGTGTAGAAATAGGGGGTTCTACCCAAATTAGAGAGCCACCCGTTAGCATTCGGGAGGAAATTAGAAACGAAATTCATAAGCCCATGAGGAAGAATTTTCCGAGAAGGAGGGTTACAACTCACGGCATTGATGACATTTGGCAAGCGGATTTGGTAGAAATGGACTCTGGAAAAATAAAGGGGATATCGAAGCTTAATAAAGGCTACAAGTATTTGTTAACAGTCATTGATGTATTTTCAAAGTATGCCTGGGGTGTACCAGTCAAAGATAAAACGGGTAAAAGTGTTGCTAAAGCGTTTGATGGTATTTTAAAAAACAGAAAACCCAAAAATCTTCAAACAGACAACGGTAAAGAATTTTACAATAAAGAATTTTCAAAATTGATGAAAACATTTAATATCAATCATTATTCGACTTTTACTGAAGTAAAAGCTTCAGTTGTAGAACGATTCAATAGGACCTTAAAAGAGAAAATGTGGAAGTAGTTTGATATTCAAGGAAACTACTGCTGGGTTGGCATTTTACCAAAGTTAATTAATGGCTACAATAATACGACGCACACAACTATAAATATGAAGCCAAAAAACGTAAACAAAGCTAATGAAGAACATTTGTTGAAATCTGTTTACAAGGTAAGCGTAGGAGCGGAAGAAAAAGCGAAATTTAAAGTTGGCGATCAAGTCAGAATTAGTAAACTAAAAGGTATATTCGAAAAAGGATACACAGGAAATTGGTCGATTGAAATATTTGAAATAAAATATATCGTTTATTCCGACCCTATTACGTACAAATTGAAAGATGTAAATGCGGAAGAAATAAAGGGGAACTTTTATGAGCAAGAATTACAGAAAACAAAGTATCCAGAGGCATATATTGTTGAAAAAGTTTTAAGAAAGAAAGGAAATCGGGTATATGTGAAATGGTTGGGTTTTGGTAATTCTCACAATAGCTGGGTTAATAAAGAAAATGTTATTTTATAATATTTCTGTATATATAAATGGACGCCCGAGTAAAGCGAATAACTCTTTCTTTCTTCCTGTTTTTACTACATCCTACAGAAGATGTAGAAGTATTTATAAATCAGTTGTCTGAGGATAGTATAGATTATCTTTTTGAACTTAATGGTGATGACATAGGTAGCTGTTACAATTTTCATAAAGCTACGAAGGAATCCTTAATTTTACTTTAATTTTGGTATTTGATTTTAATGGTTACTAACCATTAAAACCATAAATTTTAAGTAGAAAATGTATCGGGGTGTGGGCCTTTTAAAGAAAATTCAAGATTGTGCGCTTTGTTACAACCATTAACTTCTTTTGTGCCGTGGTATACCATTTTCAACCCTATCATTTTCTGTATTCCATCTTCCCAATTTAGTACCTTCGCATATCTATCGGGTAATATAACCTTCAATTTACTATCAAGTTCTAGAAAAGTTTTATTTCCATATTTTGTGTTTATACCTTCTACATCCGTTATAAGATAATCGTTTCCTATTTCTAACTCACTGAGATTCTTAAACGGTTTTTGTTCGTTGATGCTATTGAGCTTCTCGAGAAATTGTTTCTTTTCCATTTATTATATACAAAAAATTATTTTAATTTTTTAAATATCTAATATAATTATTTTATTTCCTCTAGTTGAGCTACAGTATTTTTCAAACTCTTTATTACTTCCATAAACGAAGATGACCTTTTTGGACAGTCTATGCCAATCATTGAAAGATCAAATTTTTGAGCTTTAACCAAAGAATTCGTGAATTCATTGTATTGATATACTTGTCTACCTTTAAAAAAATACAGCATTCCGTTAATATATCTTAAGGCTGAATCCATTGCAGGCGGTAAACCAGGAAAACGTCTTGATAATATGCCATGTTGCTTGGGTTTAAAGCTGCATTCGTCTATTTCCGAAAAGAAAGCGTCATTGTAAAAAATATAAGTGTGGCCTGAGTAAGTGTTTAACAAAGCATGAATTATTGTATCTGGTCTAATGTTCCACATGGACATGGCTTTTGGATAACCATTTACCAATATTAAGCTCGGATAATCCATCATGTAGATTTTGTTGGCAATAATCATAACAATCTCACCAGAGGGTCTATGATAAACGGCTGCAATAGTTTTAAAATCTTGGGGTAAGAAGGTTAACCAATCTGTAATAAACTGGGGTCGTTTGTTTTTTAAGGCTGTTGAGTTATCAAGATCTAAAAGCCAAAACCATTTTTCATAAAAGACATACATTAATTGATTAACAATTAAAATAGTGTTAACATTCAAATCACATAAATTGGGCTCTGGCTTTGGTGTATCTGGAGTTGGTGTTTTATCTGGTACGTTAGGCTCTGTGGCTTTACCATATAAACTTTGAATAGCTAAAATGTCATCTTGATGTAGCTCTATTTGATTGTTAGCGTATGCATACATAATAACATCTGGATTGTTTGAATGAGAAATACCTAAGGCATGGCCTATTTTATGTATCATAACAGAAAGTAAATTTGTTTGATATTGAGGAGTATTAGCATCGGTATTTAAATACCAAGATTCATCTTGATCGATATGAATTTCAATAGGTGAATTAATGCTATTTGGGTAATTTGCATGAGCCAAAACTCCACCTTTTCCATCAAATCCACTGAAACATTGCCCACTTATTTTGTGATTTCTATGAGGGCTACCACGTTTATTTGATATAATTATATCTGGATTCCTCAAATCGTTCTCAAATGAGAGATCTGTATGTTTTTTCCAAACATCGAAAGCGGCTCAGGCTACATTTTGCATTGCTTGATTAGCTAAAGCATAATGCCATTTTATATTTTTATTATTCCATTTATACCGCCGAGTAGTAAAATTTATATCGTCATCGGTGATACCGCATCGCGATGTATTCATTAATTGTAAAGTACATTCATCTAAATCACCGGTGATATCGAGATTGTAGTACTCTTGGAACAATTTTAAAGCAGATTGGAAAGTTGTTTCATTTACTTCTGAAATTTCTTGTTCGTCTATAGTCAAGTATCCAAAATTACGCAGATAGTTGATAGCAAATTGATTCTGATTTTCATGAGATAATATTTCTAATTGAACCTTTGTTAGGGTAACAATTATAATGCAAAATGTAATTATTATGTTCATTTATTTATATAAATATTTTACTATCATTTCTCTCGAGCCCAAAAGAGTAATGTCTTATAATTATTTTTATTTAAAAAAATGAAATTTTTAATTAAGAAAAGTTATATAATAAATGGATTTAAAACAAAATATTAAGCGCCAAACAGGTGCAACTGTAAAGGAACTAAGGGTTCTGGCAACGGAACTCAAACTAAAAGGAGTATACAAGATGAAGAAGGCTGCTCTTCTTGAAGCTGTAAGCAGTGCTTGGAGTAATGCCGGAGATAGTGCTTTGTTTACGTATCAAGAATCAGAGCTGCCTAAGAAGAGCGTTCGTGAACTAAAACAAGTCGCCAGAGAAAACAAAATTAAGGGCTACTCAGTAATTCATTCAAAGAAAGGGTTGCTAAATTTGATAGCGGAAGAAAAGGAACGTTTAGACAAAATCAGGCATTTTGGATTTGATCAAGACCTCTTTGAAATTAAGAAGGAACCAAAACCTGTTCAATCTAAGGACTTAAAAATTGTGAAGCAAAAATTGGGCCAAATTTTTCCTTTTAAGAAAAAAATATTTAATGAAACAGTAGCTAAAAAGTCACCTTTCGAAATTCATCAAGGTAATCGTACTGTGCTGCACAAAAAGTTTAACGTATGGCAGACAGCTTATACTATACACATAAAAGATTTGCAAGGAAAACCAATAGAACAAATGAAAGCGGTCAGAAAAGGTGTGCATGCAGCCATAAAAGAAGTAAGAAAACTAACTGATTTTAAGCCAGGTGATCAGATGAAAGTAGTTGCAGAAAATAATAATTTTAACCATATGATTTCATCAAAAAGAAAAAGAAAAGTTAATGCTTCACATCTACTTGACCAGATTGAAAGAATAATAACATCTAATGAAAATGTAGATATAAATAATACCACTTTTCACTTTGAAGTCTACAAAATTCCCAGAGGCAAAGGAGCAAAGCGTAAGAAAATAGTCAATATTGCTAAAGATGTTATGGCTAAAAGAAGCATAAACAAAATAACCAACACCGATAAACTGTGCGGGCCAAGAGCAATAATCACAGCCCTAACCTATGAAACTAAAAATATATTGGACAGAGAATTAACGGATAATGAAATTTCCTATATTAGGAAAGGACGGAGTTTGCAAGAAAAATTAGCAAAAGAGTTATGCACAAGACTCGGAAAGAACTGTGAAAGTGGGTTCAGTTTAGACGATATTAAAGATGCTGAAGACCACTTGAATATTAAGATTAAGGTTGTTTCAGCTGCCCATTTTAACAAGGTAATCCATTCCTCAGGTGTAGAAAAAGAGATAACGATTTATTTGTACTTACATAACGACCATTATGATTCCATTAATAATATACGAGGATTTTATGGAAGTTCATATTACTGCAAGAAATGTGACATACCTTACGATCATCAGGACAAGCGCTCGTGTAAAATAGATACAAAAAATGTGTGTAATTTGTGCTTATGCCCAAAACATGATTACCCAGAAAGTATGCGCCCACGAGTATACTGTAAAAAGTGCAATAGATACTGTTTTGGTAAAGATTGCGTTAAAAACCATGAGAGAGTGTGTGAGGTAGCTTACAAGTGCAAAAAGTGTAATAAGATATGTAACAGAAGTGATAAGCACAATTGTGGGTACTCTAAGTGTTGGAATTGTAATGATATCGTGAAAAGAGACGAGCACCAATGTTATATGCAAGGAAAGAAAAACCGTGGGGGATACTGTATGGAAGATTGTATTTGCAATGGAAAGGCTGATAAGCGATATAAATGGTGCACTTACACGGAAAACTACTACTTTTTCGATTACGAAGCTGAACAAGATACCGGAGTACACGTCCCAAACTTTGTATCCGTTTATGACTTTAATGGTGTTAGGAGGGCTTTCCTAAAAAATGACGAATTTTGTCAGTGGCTAATATCAGACAACCACAAAGGTTTTACGTGTATAGCACACAATGCAAAAGGTTATGATGAGCATTTTATTTTACAATATTGCGTCAATAATGTCATTAAGCCTAAAACTATTTATCAAGGGTCTAAGATTATGGAGCTCAAAATACCCACCCTAAGGCTTAGAATAATTGACAGCATAAACTTTATCCAAGGAAGCCTCGCATCCTTTCCCAAAACATTTAACCTACAAGAACTAAAAAAGGGGTATTTTCCACACTTTTTCAACAAGAAAGAAAATCAAAATTACGTAGGGTCCATTCTAGCTACTAAATACTATGGTGTTGATACAATGAAACCTGATGCTAGAAAAGTATTCTTAGAATGGCACGCTGAGAAAGTGAAAGAAAACTACGTGTTTGACTTTAAGAAAGAATTAGCCGAGTATTGCCATTCTGATGTCGATATATTACGGCGAGGTTGCCTTGCCTTTAGACAGTCATTTTTAGAAATAGCAAATATAGACCCTTTCCAATACATAACTATTGCCAGTGTTTGTATGGCCATTTACAGGTCAAAATTCCTTGAAAAAGACACAATTGCAGTAGTTAAGGAGCAGAAAAAAGAGATGTTCAGTAAGGAGTCTATTGACGTCCGAAACGGGGGAGGAGCTTACGGTCAGCTGTTTGCAATATGGCGGCGATATAGTGACGTGAAGTAATTGGGTGTGCGCTTGTTATGGCTTCTAATTTATGATGGCAAGATACTACATATTTCCTTTCATTGATAGAAATATTTTTATAATCAATTTAAATGCAGTGCCTAATTACTACCAATTAAAAATATTACCCACATATAGATAGTTAATTTACTGTCTGCTGTTACATATATGAAGCCTGTACTTGGGTGCCTAGCGGTATCGATGTTTTTATTAATTTCACAATATATATATATATATATATCTCACATAACACAAAGGACGACTCCCTGATAATAAATTGAATCAAGCAACCCTGAATTTGCATGAATGTTTTGGGTTCAAAGAAGCGTTACTTGGGATGCTCAAATCATACTTCAATATTGCAAATATTGACCTACATACTTGCTGTTCAAAGGCAAGAATATTAATTTATTAATCTCTTGCCACAGGCAAGTTAAAATAGAGACATCCTCTTTATCAATATATTTCATTAAATATTTAAAATACAGATATTTAACAAAGCTGGAGTCTCCATTTGAACTTGTCATAAGCAAACGGAACAGATCAAAAACTACACTTTAAGCCAAACCAAATTCACTCCTCAGCTCGACATAAACCATAATACCAATTAAAACCTATACAAAACATACTCTCCTTACTGTTGTGCAACTTTCAAACCAACTATTCTCACTCAAAACTGAAAAACCCTGAAATGGGAACTAATTAAAGTTAGAATAGCCTAGGCCGATCCGGTCTCCTGCTACATTACCGCATATGTATATTTAACATCACTATAACTTCAAAATTACGGCTAAGTGACCTATCTGCCTGAGTAGTATAGGTGTTACCGGCCTGCCTGGGATGATGGATCATCAAACCGGTACTTAAAAACTAAGATTTTACATTTTAATTAACTAAATTCAACAGTAGGGAGATCATAGCCAAAAACACAATTTAAGCCAAATCATACTTCAGTGACCTACATACTTGCTGTTCAAAGGCAAGAATATAAATTTTCTGGCAAATTAAGGCTAGGAACAGCATTTTTCTTAAGTTTTCTAACCATTCGGCTATTGTCAATCGGAAGAACCCCTAAAATAAGTTTATGAAGAGCGGATTACATTCTTTGTACGGCACAGAAGTATAGGCTATAAATTTATCAGTATTTTTGACGTAGCTAAATCCATGTGAATACAAATTAGAGACAATAACTATCAATAATCAACAGTACCGGTGGAAAGAAGTCGTCTTCACAAAAATGCAGACTGCACGCTGTCATGTAACATGTAACACGTTTTCCAATTGACAGCGCCGAAGCCCATCTTTCTCTCTGAACTTTTTGTACAGGAAAGTAGTGAAGATATTTCGTACCCGTTTTATACGATTTGCAACCGTATACAGAGCAGTACCTCCTCGAATTTGACAAATTTCTTTCTGTTTCCATCACGATGTCAATGCTTCACTATCTAAATAAACCTCACCAGTCACAATGTTACAGCTTCAACATTCTACCGCGTGGCTGCGCCATCCAACTTTTCTGACGTCAATAGCATGGTTAAGTTCGTGCCCTAATGTTCGACACGCATTAAATGGTGGGGAAGTTACCATTTGTAGAGCCAAAGTCGATGGGTACGACTACAAGACTAAAACCGTGTATCAGTATCACGGTTGTTTCTGGCATGGTTGTCCCGAATGCTACTCAGGCGATACTATCAACAATGTAAACAATGAAACTATGGATGACTTGCTTACAAAAACTATAGAGCGAACACAAGCTCTTAAAAATGCCGGGTACAAGGTTGTTGAAATGTGGAGCTGTAAATGGAAAAATTCTAAAGCTTATAAGGAAAGCCTAAACAAAACAAAAGATGTTGTAGAACCTCTAAACCCCAGGGACGCATTCTTCGGTGGTAGGACAAACGCCTCAAAGTTAAAAGTTTCTGGAAAAAAGCTGAGATATATAGATATATGCAGTTTATACCCAACAGTCATGTTTTATGACCGGTACCCTGTGGGACATCCCACTAAAATATTTATGCCAGAAATATACAATAAAGACTGGTTTTGTTTAGTTAAATGTAAAGTTCTTCCTCCAAGAGGTCTTTATCATCCAGTCCTTCCTGTGAAGCTAGATAAGTTAATGTTTACCCTGTGCGCAAAGTGTGCAGAAGAAAAGGTCGGCCGCTGTAACCATAGTGATGAAGAGAGGGCACTTTTTGGAACTTGGACTACAATCGAACTTAATAAAGCTCTAGAGAAAGGCTACAAAATACTAGAAGTTTATGAAGTATGGAATTTTAAAGAGAAAAGTAATGAGCTTTTCAGGGACTACATTAAAACCTTTATGAAAATTAAGCTAGAAACTAGTCCTTGGGATGGTGATTACAAATCAAAAGAAAAATATGCAAGGGTTATAAAAGAAAAGCAAGGCATAAAGCTTGATATTGACAAAATTGAACCCAATGCTGGGAAGCGAGCTGTTGCTAAAATATGCTTAAATTCTCTTTGGGGAAAGTTCGGTCAGAGGCAAAACTTGTCACAAACAGAGTTCACTGATGACCCTAAGAGGTAGTACAAATTGTTATTAGATGATGAGATAGAAATTACTAATGTAATGTACATCAATGAGGAAGTAATTGAGGTAACATACCACTACAATGATTTCTATGTAGAAAATAGCACAAATACGAACATATTTGTGGCAGCTTTCACCACTTCCAATGCTAGAATAAGATTATACGATATGCTTGATAGATTAGGAAAGGCAGTAGTTTATTATGACACTGATAGTGTTGTTTACATAGATTATGGAACAAACACCGTAAAGACCGGTTGTATGCTCGGCGAATGGACTGACGAATTCGGAAAAGATGATTACGGGTTTGATTGGATAAGCACAGGTCCTAAGAGTTATGCGTACGAAACATATAAAGGCAAACAGGTTACCAAGATCAAAGGATTTACTCTCAACCACGAAAATGCCAAAAAACTTAACATGAAGATAATGACCGAGTTAATACAAGATTCTAATAATAAGGTTGTTATAAGCAATAACATGATAACAAGAGATAAGAAAACAAAAAACCTTGTAAATAAAAATATTGCCAAAGAATTTAAAGTCGACTACGACAAGCGTATGATCCAAAAAGAAGAAGACTACATAATTGATACACTTCCTTGGGGATACTAAATATAATAGTGTACACTTCATTTTTATAGCTTTAATCTTAAACAAGATTAAAAATTTAATTAACCTTTCTGTTTCCCAGAATGCTTAAGTACTTAAGTTCTTCTGTTCTATTTTCGGATAACCCCGTTACTACCACCACTTGTATAAATAGAATAAATATAGTAATCTTCGCTTTTAATAAAATTACCACGTTTTTTCTAAAAAAAAAGTCGTGTGAATTTACAGCCTTGTTTTAACCATAATTTTTAGCCATAATTTCTAAAAACAATCACTAGTAATTTTAGTCTTGTTCTAACCATTATTTTATCCATAATTCTTTAAAAAGTCACCAGTAATTTTAGCCTTAGCTTTAGCCATTTTTTTTCCATAATTCTTTAAAAAGTTTCCTTAGCTGTAGCCATTGATTTTTGATGTCTGCATGGTTAATTTTGATTACTTTTATGGTTAATTTTAACCATAATTTTAGAATTACTTTTCAAAATTACTTTTTAGAGTCAGTTTTATAGCACGTTTTAACCATAATTTTTGAAAATATAATTTGTAATCTTATGGATACGTTAACCATAACTTTTTATTATTTTTTATCATTAATTTTTATGGATAATGTTAACTACAAATTTAATAGTGTTTTATGGTAAGTTATAACCATTATTACTATCGATAATTTTTAATTACGTTTTGTGGTTAGTAGTAACCATACTTCTTTAGAAAGTTGGTGGACATTTAATGGTTAATTTTAAGCATAGATTTGCTAGTGTTTTATGGTTACCTTTTGCCATAATTTTATATGAAAGTTTAATTACTTTTTATGGTTAATTTCAACCATAATATTGATTGAATTGTATGGTTACTTGTAACCATAATTGTTTGGAAGATTTGTAATTGTTAAGATAACCATATGTTTGATCAATAATTTTTAAATGATGTTTAAGGTCACTTTGTCCATTAATTTTTAATAGAATTTTAATGGTCACTTTATCCATTAATTTTTAATAGAATTTTAATGGTCACTTTTTATTCATTAATTTTTAATAGAATTTTAATGGTCACTTTATCCATTAATTTTAATAGAATTTTAATGGTCACTTTTTATCCATTAATTTTTAATAGATTTTTAATGGTCACTTTATCCATTAATTTTAATAGAATTTTAATGGTCACTTTTGGACCACACTTAATTGTCTGTCCCATACCGCCGCCTATACTACTACTAGCTGAAGTATCCGTGCTTCGCTACGCGTCATAAATAAATTAAAATATGAAGGTGACAGTTAAAACAGGGGATAGGCGAGGTGCTGCGCAGAGGGAGATTAAGGATGGAACATTTTGTCCAACGACACCGCTCGGCGTTGACCGTGTTTTATAGCACAAATTTAGGTTTTACTCGCTAACGGTTGGAGATACCTTTCGGATAGAAAATGTAATTTTTAACCTCGTATATACCATAAAAAGTTTGCTATTACTTAGCGTTCTCTTTGTATTTGAAATGGAAATATGAAAGTTTTAAACCAAAGGGTGTAGTGAAGTCACTAAAATGGTCGCCATCTTTAAATAGTACAAAGTATTGAAATCAAAAGTAACCTATATGTTAACCAGGTAAATCAGCTACTTCCATGTAAAATTCATGTAAATCGGACCAGTGGTACTTGCGTGATTGAGTAATACATAGACGCACATCATCTCATTTTTAGCCTCGCTTCGCTCGCGTCATAGTCGTGTCATATTGTTATTCAATGAAATGCAGGTTTAACCCCATTAACACCCCTTTAGAACCTGAATATCCAAAAATCCCTCCTTGGTAGACGTTTTCGACACACAACAAACATATCCCCAAAATATCATTCTTCTAACTTTAATCGTTTGGGTTGGTCGATGAGAGTGAACATCCAAAAATCCTTCCTTAGGGGACGTTTTTCTTCCAGAATTTCACCCCTCCCCATAGGCCCCTTAAATTGGATTTATGGAAAAACGGTCAAACACATATTTATTTTACTTATTTATTTATTCATTTATTTATTTATTTATTTTTAAGCTGATTGATTTCCTCCGAGTTTCAAACTCCTCGCCTATGTCGTTTAAGAGATACACGGTCCGTTAGGAATCTTTCAACCCCCACTTTTCATCCCTTTCAACTCATAATATACACTACATCGAAAAACCATTAGACATGTGTCAGCTTATTTTTAATGATTAGTATATATGCCAAGTATCAGATAAATAGATAAATAAAATCACATCCCCAAATGAATCCACTCGTGAGATATGGTTATTCAATGAAATGCACGTTTACCCCCCTTAACACCTATTTAGAACCTGAATATTCAAAACTCTTTCCTTAGTGGACGTTTTCGACATACAACGAACATATCCCCAAAATGTCATGTTTCTAACTTTAATAATTTTGGCTGGGCTATGATGAGTGAGTGAGTCAGTCAGGACATTTCCATTCATTTATTTTTGATAATTTCACCCCTCCCCATGAACCCCTTAAATTGGAATTTTGAAACAAACGGTCGAACACCTATTTACTTATTTAAAGCTGTTTTCCCCCTGAGTTTGATGAGTGAGTAAGTGAGTCAATCAGTTAGGACACTTTCTTTCCTGTTTTTTTTTTCTTTCCAGAATTTCACCTCTCTCCAAGGGCCCCTTAAATTGGATTTATGAAAAAAAAAACAGTCGAACACCTATTTACTTGTATTTTAAGCTGTTCTTTTCCCGCCGAATTTCAAACTTCTCGCCTATGTCCTTTAAGAGATACACGCTCCGTCAAGAATCCCTCAACCCCCAATTTTCACCCCTATCACCTCATAATATACACCACATCGATAAACCCTCAGACATATGTCTGATTATTTTTAATGATTAGTTTATATACCGAATATCACATCCCCTAAGAAACAACTCATGATATATCGTTATTCAATGAAATGCACGTTTACCCCCTTAACATCTCTTTAAAACCCGAATAAACAAAAATCATTCCTTACTTGACGTTTTCGACATACAGCGAACATATTCCCAAAATTTCATTTTTCCAACTTTAATAGTTTTCGCTGGGCGTGATGAGTGAGTGAGTCAGACAGGACATTCTCTTTCAATTATTTTTACCAGAATTTCACCCCTCCCCATGGGCCCCTTAAATTGTATTGATGAAGAAACGCTTGAACACCTATTAACTTATTTTTAGAGCTGTCTTTTTCCCCTGAGTTTGGTGAGTGAGTGAGTTAGTCAGTTAGGACACTTTCTCTCCTTTTTTCCCCCAGAATTTCACCCCACTCTATTGACCCCTTAAATTAATTTATGAAAAAACGGTCGAACACCGATTTACTTATCGTTTTAGCTGGTGTTTTTTCGCTGCGTTTCAAATTTCTCGCCTATGTCGTTTAAGAGATAGGCCTACACGCTCCGTTAGGAATCCTTCAACCCCCACTTTTCACCCCTTTCTCCTCATAATAATATACCACATCGAAAAACCCTTAGACACATGTCTGCTTATTTTTAATGATTAGTTTATATGCCGAGTATCACATCCACAAATGAAACCACTCGTGAGATATTGTTATTCAATGAAATTCAGGTTTAACCCCCTTAAGACCCCTTTAGAGCCTGAATACCCAAAAATCTTCCCTTAGTGTACGGTTTTGACATACAACGAACATATCCCCAAAATGCCATGTTTCCAACTTCAATATTTTTGGCTGGGCGATGATGAGTGAGTGAATGAGTCAGTTCATTTTTTTTCCTTCAGAATTTCACCCCTCCCGATGAACCCCTTCAATTTGATTGATTAAAAAACTGTCGAACAGCTATTTACTTACTTTAAAGCAGTTTTTCCCCCTGAGTTTGATGAGTGAGTCAGTCAGTCAATCAGTTAGGACATTTTCTTTCCTGTCCCCCCCCCCCTCCCCCACAGAATTTCACCCCTCCCCATGGGCCTCTTAAATTGGATTTATGAAAAAAAAACGGTCAAACACATATTTACTTATTTTTATGCTGATTTTTTTCCATTGAGTTTCAAACTCCTCGCCTATGTCGTTTAAGACATACACGCTGCATTAGGAATCTTTCAATCCCTACTTTTCACCCCTTTCACCTCATAATATACACCACATCGAAAAACCCTCAGACACGTTTCTTACTTTTTAATGATGAGTTTATATGCCGTTTATCACATCCCCCAATGAAACCAATCGGGAGATATTGTTATTCAATGAAATGCAGGTTTAACCCCATTAAGACCCCTTTAGAACCTGAATATCCGAAAATCCTCCCTTAGTAGACTGTTTTGAAATACAATGAACATATCCCCAAACTGTCATGTTTCTAACTTCAATCATTTTGGCTGGGCGATGATGAGTGAGTGAGTCAGGACATTTTCTTTCAATTTTCTTTTTTCAGAATTTCACCCCTCCCCATGAACCCCTTAAATTTGATTTATGAAAAAAACTGTCGAACAGCTATTTACATACTTTAAAGCAGTTTTTCCCCCTGATTTTGATGAGTGAGTGAGTCAGTCAATCAGTTAGGACACTTTCTTTCCTGTTTCTCCCCCCCCCCCCTCCAGAATTTCACCCCTCCCCATGGGCCCCTTAAATTGGATTTATGATAAAACGGTCAAACACATATTTACTTATTTTTATGCTGATTTTTCCCCGCTGAGTTTCAAACTCCTCGCCTATGTCGTTTAAGAGATACACGCTCCGTTAGGAATCTTTCAATCCCCACTTTTCACCCCTTTCACCTCATTATTATTACTATTAATAATCTTGATTGGTCACATTGGACCACTTTAGTCGTTCCACAATCACTTCTTCTTTGAAGGTAGTACTGCTTGGTTCTTGCGCTCTTTCCAGTACTTTTTCATTCTTTCAGATCGGGATTTTCTCAACTCATCTGAAATCTCCATAGGCTTTCTGTGATCATTTCTGCAGAAAATTTGTGAGTTTTAAGAATGGTGTTAATTTTATTTTTCTCCTCGGCATCTGTTATCTTGAGTCCAACTGCTTTGAGATCTTGTTGGATTTCTTGGATCCATTTTCCTCCAGTTTTCTTTCCTAGATTTCTCATCACCAGTTGGCGTACAATTCTGTTTTCTGGAAGCCGTAAGATGTGAAAAAAATATGAAATTCTTTTCTTCTTCATTGTGCTGGTGATTGGATCAATCTCACGATAGACAGTTTCATTTGGGAGAATCCTCCAGACTCCCTCAACCTGATACTTTTTATTTATGCACGTTCTAATGATTCTTCTTTCCGTTTTGAGGAGCTGATCAGTTCTTTGTTCATTTTTAATTTGGAACAGTGTTTCACAAGCATAAGTGGCTTCAGGGAGAGTTACAGTTTTATAATGTTGGATCTTAGTAGCTATTGATAGGCATTTTTTTATTATATGTTGACCAGGTTAGAGATTGTGCCTTTTTCATTTTATTTTTTCTATTTATCCAAGTTACTTTTTCGTTAAAGTTATGTGTTATAATTTCTCCAAGATACTTAAATTGAGGAACTAGGTTAATTTTATGATCATTTATATAGACTTCATTTATATCTAAGGGTTTCATAGGTATGATCTCAGTTTTTTCAAAGGATATCTGTAATCCTATCCCTTGAGCAATTTCTTGGAGACTAGTGATCTGAATACAAACCTCTTCCTTGTCTAGTGCTAAGAGCCAAGTCATCTGCAAATCCTAAGCAGTTTATTTTTATTGATGGTTTTGTTCCAATTTTGATCTTAGGAGGGTTTTCCTTTTGCCAAACCTTCATGATATAATCAAGAGCCACATTGAAAAGCAGAGGGGATAATCCATCACCTTGTCTGAGACCACTTTTTACTGTGAAAGCTGTTGATATTTCTCCCCTAAATTTAACTTTCGAATTTGTGTTTGTTAATGTTAATTGAATGATTTTTATCAATTTAGGATGGAGACCGTATGATCTGAGGATTTTTAGCAGTGTCAGTCTATGAATACTATCATAGGCTTTCTTGAAATCTATAAAAGAGATAAAGAGTTGCTTATTTCTGTTTTTGTAATATTCCATTATTAATTTCAGGCTAAGGATTTGGTCTGGACAACTTCTGTAAGGGCGAAATCCTCCTTGATATTCTCCAAGTTGTGGTTCCAGAATGTTTTTGATCCTGTTGTAAATTATACGAGAGAAAATTTTATATGTGCAGTCCAGAAGGGTAATTCCTCTGTAGTTATCTGGGTTCGTTTTGTCTCCTTTCTTAAATAATGGATGGATTATTCCTGTGGTCCAGTGTGCAGGAATTTCTTCAGTAATCCACATTTTAACTAGATGTTGATGAAGATTTATAATCGCAGGTTTACCAGCATTTTTCCAGATTTCAGCAAAGACTAAGTCTTCGCCACAAGTTTTGTAATTTTTTTGTTCTTTAATTGCGAGTTCTACTTCATTAATGTTTGGAGGATTTATTAAATCAGGTGAAGTTAAAATAGGTGTATCAGTGTTTACTTGCAGGGTTTCCAGTGGATCATCACAATTTAACAGTTTCTCGAATGCTTCTGCAAGGATCTCTGTATTTTCTTGGTTAGAATGTGCTAACTTTCCTGTTTAATTTTTCAACATTAATGTTGGAGCTTCAATTTTTTTTAGATATTTACCAAATGTTTTGTAATAATCTCGAGATTGCTTTTTCTTGAAATCGTCTTCTATCTTTTCCAGTGTATTTTTAATATGATTACGTTTCGTTTGTCTGATGATTTTATGGGTTAATTTTCTTTGTATAGTTAGTTCTAAATTTGATTCTTCTGACTTTAGAGCTTGATGTTTTATCCATGCTTGTTGTCTTTTCTCTATTGCTTGATCACAATCTACATTCCACCATTCATGTTTTTTCCTTGGATTTATTGGTGCTAACTCCTCTGCTATTGATTTTAATTTAGTGATTAATTTGTCCAATGTTTTAGTGTTGAGAGATTCTTCTCCTGTTCTTTCACAGTACTCTATATTTTTATTAAGGTAGATGGATCAAATTTCCTCCTATTGTTATTATTAGTTTTTTTCTTGGCCATTGGAGTTAATTTTATTTTTATCTTTACCACATAGTGGTCTGATCCTGAGTCAACTCCCCTTAGAACCTTGACATTGTGAATTTCGCGATGGTGAAATTTATCCATGCAGACATGATCCAACTGCCATTCACCCCTTCTGAAGTCAGGATGTTTCCAAGTTTTCAATTTATGGGGCTGTCTTTTACAACATGTTGATTTAGAGATTAGTTTGTGGTTTCTACAAATTTCGACTAATCTTTGACCATTTTTATTGGTTCGTTTATGTGCTGTCCATTTTCCAATTATATCTCTATATCTTCTTTCTTGTCCAAGGCCCGAGGTTGCAGGTTCGTATCCTGGCGCAGTCAGCTGGCATTTGAGGGTGCGCAAATGCGAGGGAGCCGTGTCCGTAGATTTACTGGCACGTTAAAGATCCCCTTCGGGGCAAAATTCCGGCACCCCGGCGTCTCTAAAAGCCAGTGTAGTTAAAAGGGACGTAAAACCAATAACATTATATTCTTGTCCAAGTTGCGCATTGAAATCACCAAAGAGAATTTTGATGTTTGATGAAGGGATGTTTATTAAAGTTTGATCCAAAAGATCCCAGAATTTTTGTACTTCTTCTCTGTCCTTAATGGTGTTGTTTTTTTGATTAGTAGGAGCATGTGCATTAATAATTGTATATGTTTTATTTGCCGATTTCAAAGTTAGGGTCGTAAGTCTGGAGGATTGAGATTTAAATTCTGTTATCGAGTCAATGATTCTGAGATCTATTAAGAATCCGTTACCAAATTGTGAACTCGTTTTCCTGGAATTCCTTTATATAATCTATATCCTTGTGATTCCAGATGGCCTTGATCACTATTTCTAATTTCCTGAAGGGCCATAATTAGAATTTTATGACTTCTCATGATATCCGTGATGATCTTCAATTTTCCAGTTTGAACCAGAGAGTTAACATTATGTGTAGAAAAGAATGAGACTTGTTTAGGTTTGATTTTCCGTAGTATTTGTTTGTTTGCTACTTGATGAGTTTTCAGACGCTCCGATTCGTCATTATCTTCCGCATGACAGCCCACCGTATCCGAATGCTGTCTTTTCTGTAATCTATCATTACAGACGGCGGAATTATTCTTCAAATGACTTTTCATGGTCGACTATCGAAGGTTTCACCTTGAGGGGAGGTTAAATCCTCGAATTACAATCCTGAATGTTATTCAGAAAGGTGAAAGAACTGAGAAAAGAATTCTCAGTCCCCCCCCAACACTAGTCTGTTCACTGACCCAGTTTCCCGCTGGGATTGATTACCCAACCTTCCACTGGGTTGCTCAGCTTAGCAGGGGACACCACGTGCAGGTCAGTGTTGGGAGTTGGAGTGGAGAGGTTATGAGGATTCTCTTCTGCTGAATTCTTGTATTACTGATTTTGTTGGTTAGTATCATCACATCACACTCCCTTTGTCCAGGTCTACATATTTATAGACCTCCCCAGGTTGATTCCTAGGGCCCCTCATAATATACACCACATCGAAAAACCCTCCGACTCGTGTCTTCTTATTTTTAATGATGAGTTTATGTGCCGAGTACCACATCCCCCAATGAAACCAATCGGGAGATATTGCTGTTCAATGAAATGCAGGTCTACCCCCTTAACACCACTTTAGAACCAGAATATCCAAAAATCCTCTATTAGTGGGCATTTGCGGCCCTTGGGGAAGCTGCATACCAAATTTCATTCCAATCCGTTTGATGGTTTCTGAGATTTCGTGATGAATGAATGAGTGAGTGAGTGGTATTTGACAAATATATAGTAGAAGATAGTGTCAAGTCTTTGTTATGCTAAACTCGGTTGACAGTGCTGTGTGAGAAGTTGAGTAACTAACGTGATTTCAAGTAAAGATCCTCATTTTCTATACCGGTAGTGCAGAGCGCAAATGGCATCCAGTCGGCCGTGTCTCGACTTGAGCTATGTTGCCATGGAAACTATCCGCCTTGCCATTCCTTCATGAGTATATTTTATGATTTGATTAGCATGTGCTGGAGTGCAAAAGGGTCGAAATCAGAAGAATGAGAAAGACTATCGAAAATTCATGTAGCCAGCGGTTCCTTCTGGGTCCTAAACTATGTGTATGCAAAATTCGGTTGAGATCGGTGTAACGGTGTAGATTTGTATACGGAACAGACCCACCCACATACATACATACAGACTTTCACTTTTATATATAAGGTGTTGTTACGGACTATTGAAGAAGCAGAAGAAGAAGAAATATACCACATATAAATTTCAGGGCCAGGTTCACCAACGCAGCGTTAACAAGCCGTCAGTAAATGCCTCGTTAATTTTAACGTCGGAATTAAACTCTCTGACGTTTCACCAGCACATTTGCTGATTGGCATTAGCAAACTAATCGTTATGTTTAAGGGCTGTACAAAACTCATTGAAAGATGATGATTGAGGCGACATTTGTATATTCTTTGGAGTAATCAAGCAGGCCGTTTACTGCAAAAACCTTAAAAGTTAAAAAAGTGACAGTCAGTCTGAAAGACTAGACTTTGTATCATTTTAAATGCTACAAATGCTGAAAAATGCTAGAAAGGTTAGAGGCTTCTCGCTTCGCTCGAAGCCAAAGACTCTTGACATGTTAGAAAATTATCTGCATAATACTAACTTTCTCGCGAATGGCAAGTGCAATCCAAGGGCAAAGCAAGGTAAAGCGCGCGGGATACCGTCAAGCTCACCAGAGCGCGCGGGGACGTGTCCCTTCCATCCAGTCTAAAACACTTATAGTGGGCTTTTTTGTAGAACTTCTCATGCTGACCAATTCTTACGCTCATAGGATATTGATACTTTTAACGGTTTGCCCAGCGTAAGCTTAAGAAGCGCACGGACGCCAAGTTTGTTTTCGACTTTTTCACTGAAATCGTTACTGCTTGGCTTCCTTTGATCATACATAAATTATTTTCTACAGAATCTTTCCTCGAGATATCCTTTACTGAATGGTGAAAACCGCATCAAAATCCATCCAGTGGTTCTCGAGATTACCCGTGACATCCACGAATCGGAGATTCTTGTCTTATACTAACGAAGTAGAGATTGTCGGGGTACACATGCACCGAGCGGTACTATGACGTCCCACACCTCAGTGCATCTGTCCGTCCGTTAACTTCATAATTTAAGCCTTGTTTGTCCGTTACTGTTATACTATTAGTAAGATGCGTGTTTTATTTGCAAGTGTGCAGAATGGAACAGTATAGCCTACTGAGCCAGATCCGAGATATTCTATAACAGTAATAGATTCCGACGCTCTCAATTTTATCCACTAAATCAAATCTTGTTCTGGTGATTGATATTAATGCCTTGAGACCTCTCCTAGATAACGCTCCTATTGCTATATCTGGTTACTAGGATACTGTTACGTGCCACCCCCTAGTGGCACTTTAGTTGACTGGATTACGGTCGGTAGAAAGCACAATACCAATTACTGCTTTAAAGAGAAGTTAGCTTTATTGCTTGCAGGAAAGATACACCACTCAACAGCAAATACAAGCAATTAGAACCTTACTCCAGTTTCCTCAAGTCTCTTCCTTGAGCGCTCTTGCCCCTTTCACTTCTCAACAAACCACAGAAGTAAAACCGTCTTAATGAGTCCGGTGGCCTTGACAGAAGCTACCTGCACCTCTTCCTCAGGTACACCAACTACAGTTACTTACGATATTCCGCTACACGCTATTTCGCAGTCCACAAGCTGGGGAAAACAATGTCACGGGATTTCGTAACTCGCACGGCACTTCGTCACCACACTTCTGTCGCTCAGGAAAGACGCTCGCACTAGCTCGTAAAACACACACCCACAGAAAACTCGGTCCCCTCACTGTTGAAGCCACTTATATAGCAGGCTGGTGACTCAATGAATTCTAGAATCGTCCAGGACACACGGCTTCTCGACATTTCTTTCACTGGCTGGGTCACGAATATTCTGGACCATCCCTTTCACTTTGCAGCCCGTTGCGTAACGCGCACGTAATACACTGAGGCAGACCACACACAACCCGGGGGAGCTGTGACTCATGCGGCGAGCGACAAAACAAACTCACAGCCGTAACACCACCCACTTCCTAAAAGGCTGATCGTCCCGATCAATCATTGGTCCGTCTGTGTCCCTCCGTAGGCTGCCAGGCGATCTCGATGCACGATCTTCATCTTCGCCCTCGGGCTCCGCTGGATCCTGTAGACGACATCGTTGATCCGTTTCACGACTCGGTACGGGCCCTCCCAGGACTTCTGCAGTTTGGGTGACAGGCTTTTCTTCCGTAATGGGTTGAAGAGCCAGACCAGGTCAGTAGGGGGGTAAGGCGGTTTCCAACCAGTGTCATGGCCGCCACGTGAGTCCAAGCCAATATCTCGCAAACCGATGGTCGGATTTTAATAAACGAGGTGTCGTTGGACTCGGGTTGACGCCCTCTTTCCAATGGACCACTCATTTCAACCCCTAAATAAAACCTACCCCTACTAGGGGGTGAAATTGTAATTTTTTAGTGAAAGTCTCTTTCCAAATGGGACATGTGTAAGCTGCGCTGCTAAAATGAACTTAAACGTGGTTGCTCATATAGTGCATGCGTTTTACGAGATGCCGCTATGGATGAACATTCTTGTTTTTGTTTTTTACGCATGCGCACTGGGGATTTTTGTAAGAGGGCGAGCTCTTTGAAAAAAATGATTGATAAGAAGAGGTTTTGGTGGTGAGGAGAGAATCAGATAGTCGCCTACTTTCCTACGACGTTTGTCGATATCTCTCAAACGCAAGGTCGGATTTGGACGTGTGACGTGTCAAATCGCTTGTCTCGAAGCCCTATACATGTTATTAATAGGTTAGAGTTTTGAGAATGAGGGAAACAGGCTTTTTTGGGGTAAAACCATGATTTTAGACTTTTTCTGATATTTCACGAATGCATGGTCGGATTTGGTCCTATGACGTGTCAAATGGCTTGTCTCGAAACCCTGTGTATTTTGGTAATAGGTTAAAGTTTTTGAGAATGAGGGAAACAGAATTTTTTGTTGTAAAACCGTGATTTTAGACTTTCTGTTATATCTCACAAACCAATAACGCCAGAGACGTATACGAGGGGTCGTAGGACTCGGGGTGACGCCCCTTTCCTCTCCCCTTTTGAATATAATATTTATGTTTAAAAAATGCGAAAGGGTCTAACGACACTTTTGTTGAAAACATTTTAGTTTTTAAAACTTTTTCTTTTAATCTTTCTAAAATGTTCATGAAGAGTGGTTGCAGATAGAGACGATACCACTGGACACGTGTTTCAACGAAGCTATTACTGGCCACGGTGGTGATATACCAATACAGTATTCGCTATTTCGATGAGACGGCGGGTCGAGGGTTCGTTTTCCGATTTTTCCTATGATGGAATACCTAATACCTAAACCCCCTGAAGGGGGTCTTTAACATGTAAACGATTATGAGTGACATGGCAAATGATAATTCCTTGATCCGATGAAGTTAGCTTTAGATAGAACAAACAGAACTTGGTTATATGGTGCTTGAAGTGAGTATAGAAAACAAACTTGCTGGGGCAGACTGACAGGATGTGGATGTTATTTGAGCTTATTGGAATGCATTGACTTGACAACAGGGCAATGAAAAAAGCACAGAGATGCTGAGGACACTTGAAGGTCAAACGATATGGCAACCATGGTGGGAGGGGGAAGCTAGGATGATGTCGCCGATCATGTTCAATGTTCAATGAATGAATTTAAATTTTGCGAAGCATTGTTTGGAGAGGGTCATGGGACGACTTGTTTTAAGGATATTTATTTTTTCGATCTTTCTTATGGTGGTCTCATTGATTGAAATCATCCAAAACTGCTAGGGCATGGCCTTGAGATTTTATAAACTGATAATGGGATTTTGACATACAAGGTCCACTCAGAACTTGACATGATGTCATTCTTTTTATGGCTTATGAATTTCCCCAAAAAAGACCCAAAACAACAAGATCATAGACTTTTGCTTTTCTTAATATATTGCAAACCCATAATGTTAGATGTTTACTGTGAGTGACGAAACCTAGCTAGGTAAAGAAAGAATTATTGTAGGATATATGTATGGTGACTGACACGTCTTTGAACATTGGAACTTGTTTTCAGATCTGAGTGTAGTACATAGGGAGTATAGGTTGTAGGCATGGCTTGACAAACGGTGCACACAAAATTCAATTTATCGATTCAAGAATTATGAGTAGACTATCATTAATTAATTGGTTAAAGAGTGTAGCTAAAAATAAAAAAGTGACTACATTAAACTAAACTGAACCAAGTCGAATCAAACCCAACTGAACCAAACCAAGCCTAAAGCAAACCAAACCTAATCAAGAACAAGCCAAGGGCTTAAGTGTAAAACTTGTGGGGGAATGCAGTCATTGGCAATGTCCAAAGAAAGGGATAACGCTCTACCTTTAGAGGGTGAGGTAAAGCTAGCGCATGGTGCTAATGCATATTCCCAAGTACATGAACCACACACACACACAACTATCCTATGCTGTTTTTATGAGTTGACTGTTAAAACTTACTCAGTGGTTACTGAGCAAGATGGTCGCTACACACAACAAGCTTTAAATACTTGAGGCTAATAATCTATACACACACACGCACTCGCTTGTTCTAAACTAAACTGTCTCGCTGGCAGTGCTCACACAGTAGGCAAATGACAAATGCTTGGCTAACCGAAATACAATCATTTTCGGTTGTCTAATGATACCAGCTAGCCATTACATGCTATAGTGGTGAGCACATGTGCCTCTTGCACTGGAGATCGTAACTCGATTTCTAGCTCTAAGGCCTAGAACGAATCAAACTAAGAAAGAATGGTATGGTGACGCAGTAGTTAAACTGTTAGCCTTTCAATAAGGTAGACTAGGGTTTGATTTTGGGTTAATATACATGTCATAAACAAACAAACAAACAAAAAAAGCGGAGATAATGTTTAAAACTGATTACACTTGTCTCTTTTCAAATTATTACTTAGATTACAAATACAAAGGTGGACTGGGTTTGATATACAGTTAATGCTGCCTATCGCATACTAGCCTGTAAGAAAGCCAAACAAGCAAAAGGCGTAGGTAGAGCAGTGGTAAAATCACTATGTGTAGAGAACTACCTAACGGTTTTATGAACTGGCAATGCTATGTCGCATAAACAGTGCAGGATACAATCCGGCAACCATAATTTTTATCTTGTGGAACAGAGAAAATGCAATTTTACCTTGATGGATAGCAAATGAGTGCAGATGAATGACCTATGCATTAGCCTACCATAGGGTTATAACCACGAGGTGGAGGTGTGACTTTTATATTTTATTGTTTAGAGACATGGCTTTTTTGTAACCAGTAGATTTAGTATTTTGTAAATATTCATTTTTGTAATTGTAAATAGTGGAAACATTTTTTTTGTAATAGTAAATGTTAAATGTATAACTAAAAGTTATTTGGGATAAGTGTGCATGTCAAGGATAAATAGCGTGGTTGTATTTGTTTTCAAAGACAGGTATGGTTGTGTGAATGTATGACTATAGATAGAATGATAGAGAGAGAGAGAGAAAGCTTGTGTGTGTGTGTGTGTGTGTGTGTGTGGGTAGCATTGATTTTTCAACCAAAGCAAACACGGCAAGGTAGGATGGTGGGGTAATTAATGTATATAGCAAATGGTAAATAGTATACTATATTTTTTAACACTTGTGTTTTTTTAATGCAGCAGTAGATAGGTGTTATTTTGTAAAACAGTCTTACCTACAGTAGTAGTAGTAGTAGTAGTAGTAGTAGTAGTCCTATATGTTTTTGGAAACAAACAGAAAGAGAATGCACTATTGCCATGGCCAAGCACTTCCATTAAAGTGATTTCAAGAACATTTAAATCAGCAAATGTGTGTTTTACAAAACTAAACATTCAGCATGGACTAAATCATAAACGTGTCTTCTGTGATATGGAAAAAATAGGAAATCCATGTTTCCATATCATCACAATTTAAAAACTTAAAACTGACATTTAAAAAATGTAAATGGGAAATTGGCAAATGTGTAAACAACAAAATGGAAAATTCTTGTTTCCATATCATGAAATCCAAAAACTTTAAACTGACATTTTCAAATCGTGTACATGGAAAATTGACAAATGGCAATGTGTGAAATGTGGAAATGAAAAAATATGAACAAATGGCTATCATTATTTAAAAAAAAATAAAAAACCGTCGTGTTCTATCGTTAAAGTGTGAATCAAACCACATCTACTTATTTGGATCACCCGAGACTGAGTAGACCTGTTTTAGTCCTAATATACTTTTAAAATTTTATGTTAAAGCTCAATTTGAACTCAAGAGCTTTAGAGTGCCAGCTAACTATTATAACCGTTACGTCACAAAGACAACTTTACACTACTCTTAATAAACAATAATAAGAAAAAGAATAATAAATGTTGATTTTTTTTTAAGGATGAACATGGTGACACCGTTTCTGTTGCACAGTCTGCTAGCTACTAGCCAGCAGCTGGGGTCTTAGAAAACGATACAGTTGACATTTTGTAATGAGATGTGACATGTTTCAAAGTACAGTATTATGGGTTGCTGCTGAGTAAAAACTAATCCTGTACAAGGAAGCAAGGGTTCGAACCCCTTACCTAACATTACTATTGCCTGAACATGGCTTGACGACACTGTATTATTATGATACTCGGTACACAAACCATAGATAGAGTGTATTGTTTAAGATCACTTTCTTTCTGAACATAGGTGGAGACTGTTGATGGTTAACAATGGCATTAATATAGTAGGACGTGGGTATAGCAATTAAGAAAAAAACAGACAATACCCATACAATATTTTTATTTATTTAATATAAGTACTTGTACAATAGTTACATTCAAAATACATTTCTTTTTTCTCTATTACTATTTAGTCCTTTTTGATTCTCTTGCATATGAAGGGTAGATAACCTTGTAGTTCAGCCCCTTAAAACAACAACAACACAACCTTTTGCATAGTCTGTGATGTTGACGACTCTTGAGATGTGGAAGATGGATTAAACATAACTTTTACAGCAGGGGTTAAATGTTGCTCAATAAACACTGCACTATTTTGAGTAGCAAAATTTTTTTCTTGTACTAGCTTTTTAGCATTGTCATGATTATTTGTTGACACCAACAGTGTTTCATCTGGTACACCACATTGATGATCACTCACACTTAAAACCTTACCATTTCTACTTTTTAGATTGCCTCGACATCTTTTTGACCTCTCTTTTGAGCATCGCCAAAATATTATTCCTTTTACATTTTGACGATTATAGTTATAAGAGTAGCCTTTATAGAGTACACGTTGTTTACCTTTGTTAGTTGTAGTAAGTTCCATAGTAGCAACTAACCTGTTAGTATGATTTGCTCACTACAAAGGTTATAACTGTTCTGATAATAAAATCATTTAGCGTTGGCTTTTATATTTAATATGTATAGTTTGAAGTGATAGCAAAAGTGAGAGCAAAATGGTAGCAGAGTGGTAGAAAATATAACATGTATTGTTAAGAAATAGTTTAAGCTGTTATGTGGATCCATTACATAATAATTTTAGCACGACGAAGCTCATTTTCTATATCCAATAGTTCTTCCTCATATTCAGTATAACCAGCCTGTTTATAGACATGCAGTTGCTGAAGCCGCCAGATTAGCTTACTTGGATTGTTCCAGTAGACAAATTTAACAAATGATTTTTTAGTTGTAAACAAAGCATTACCATTATCATTATTATCTTCATCATCAACATCATCATCATCATAACCATTATCATTATCATCATCATCATTATCATCATCATCATGATCATTATAATCCTCATCACTATTACTATATAGTCCTTTTTGATCCTTTTGCAATACCACATTTTGCACAGTCTGTGTTGCTCTTGATAATGTTGGGAGTTTTTCAGACATTGACAACTGTCCTAACACGACTTTCTGAGGAGATGATACATGCTTCTTAACAAACAATGCACTATCTTGAGCTGCAATATCTTTTTCTGGGACAAGTATTTTAGCATTTTGAAGAGTTTTTTTAAACAGCAACGATGTTTTATCTGGTACACTACATTGATGATCACTCATACTTAAGACATTGCTATTTTTACTTTTCAGCTCACCTCGACACTGTTTTGAACGATGTTTTGAACAACGCCAAATAACAGTTCCATTTTTATTGGTTCGTTTTACAATATATTTATATCCTTTATAGAATGCGTATGGCATACCATTGCTATTTGTTGATACTTCCATGTCAATTGTCAAGCATGAACTAATCTCTAGCAAAGTTCACTCGATAATATAAATAATTTCTAAACCCCAGTAGTGAATAGTCAGTTGTTTTTGATCTATGCAAGCGTAAACATGTCACATACACTGGTGATGGATACTCAAGGCTTTAAGGTCAATGAAAACAAGTACAGTATATATTTAAATAGGTGGCTATCATTGATTGCACAACACGCGGGTCACCATATCTTTTTTTTCTTTCGGACTAGTGTTTTAACATTTGAAGAGTGTTTTAAACAGCAACGATGTCTTATCAGTCACACTACATTGATGATCACTCACACTTAAGACCTCGCTATTTTTACTTTTTAACTCACTTTGACACTGTTTTGAACGATGTTTTGAACAACGCCAAATAACAGTTCCATTTTTATTGGTTCGTTTTACAATATACGTATAACCTTTATAGTATGCATATGGCTTACCATAACTATTCGTTGATACTTTCATATCAATTTTCAAGCATGAAATAATCTCCAATAAATTTCGCTCGATAATAGAAATAATAGTTTAAAGTGGGTGCGAAGGTGGGTGCAAAAGTGGGTGCAAAAGTGAGTGTAAAAGTGAGTGTAAAAGTGGGTGAAAAAGTGGGTGCAAAAGTGAGTGCAAAAGTGGGTGCGAAAGTGGGTGCGAAAGTGGGTGCAGTTTATAGTAGGCACTATTTTTACTAGAATGTGATTTGAGTAAATGTAATTTCTAAACCCAAGTAGTGAATAGTCAGTTGGTTTTGATTTATGCAAGCGTAAACATGTCTCATACACTGATGATGGATACTCAAGGCTTCTTGGTCAACAAAAACAAGTATATAGTTAAAGAGGTAGCTATTATTGATTGCACAACACTGAATCTATTTTTGAAATTTTGACAAAGGGTCTAAGTGCACTTTTGTTAATATCTCGCGAACCAATAAGACTACGGCATTGTATGAGGTATTGTTGGACTTTTTGCCGAAGACTGCTGGTAAACACTTATGTTCCCACGACCTTTTTAAAGATGGCGGCTGACCCACGAGGGGTGATTAAAACGTATTCCAAGCGACGCTTGTCGATAAGCAAACCAATAATCAAAGGGGGGTGTGACAGAGCTTGAGGCGATAACCCCTTTTGATTGATCCCTGTTGATTTGCCCCTTTGGACTGGTCCCCGTTGACCAGTCCCTCTGAACGGGTCCTTTTTGAAGGGAGTCATTTATGACGGGCCCCTGCTGACGGGTCACTGTGGACGGATCCCTGTGGACAGGTCCCTGTTGACAGGTCCATAGGGATTAGTCAAAAGGACCTGTCAACAGGGACCTGTCCACAGGGATCCGTCCACAGTGACCCGTCAGCAGGGGCCCGTCATAAATGACTCCCTTCAAAAAGGACCCGTTCAGAGGGACTGGTCAACGGGGACCAGTCCAAAGGGGCAAATCAACAGGGATCAATCAAAAGGGGTTATCGCCTCAAGCTCTGTCACACCCCCCTTTGATTATTGGTTTGCTTATCGACAAGCGTCGCTTGGAATACGTTTTAATCACCCCTCGTGGGTCAGCCGCCATCTTTAAAAAGGTCGTGGGAACATAAGTGTTTACCAGCAGTCTTCAGCAAAAAGTCCAACAATACCTCATACAATGCCGTAGTCTTATTGGTTCGCGAGATATTAACAAAAGTGCACTTAGACCCTTTGTCAAAATTTCAAAAATAGATTCAGTGTTGTGCAATCAATAATAGCTACCTCTTTAACTATATACTTGTTTTTGTTGACCAAGAAGCCTTGAGTATCCATCATCAGTGTATGAGACATGTTTACGCTTGCATAAATCAAAACCAACTGACTATTCACTACTTGGGTTTAGAAATTACATTTACTCAAATCACATTCTAGTAAAAATAGTGCCTACTATAAACTGCACCCACTTTCGCACCCACTTTCGCACCCACTTTTGCACTCACTTTTGCACCCACTTTTTCACCCACTTTTACACTCACTTTTACACTCACTTTTGCACCCACTTTTGCACCCACCTTCGCACCCACTTTAAACTATTATTTCTATTATCGAGCGAAATTTATTGGAGATTATTTCATGCTTGAAAATTGATATGAAAGTATCAACGAATAGTTATGGTAAGCCATATGCATACTATAAAGGTTATACGTATATTGTAAAACGAACCAATAAAAATGGAACTGTTATTTGGCGTTGTTCAAAACATCGTTCAAAACAGTGTCAAAGTGAGTTAAAAAGTAAAAATAGCGAGGTCTTAAGTGTGAGTGATCATCAATGTAGTGTGACTGATAAGACATCGTTGCTGTTTAAAACACTCTTCAAATGTTAAAACACTAGTCCGAAAGAAAAAAAAGATATGGTGACCCGCGTGTTGTGCAATCAATGATAGCCACCTATTTAAATATATACTGTACTTGTTTTCATTGACCTTAAAGCCTTGAGTATCCATCACCAGTGTATGTGACATGTTTACGCTTGCATAGATCAAAAACAACTGACTATTCACTACTGGGGTTTAGAAATTATTTATATTATCGAGTGAACTTTGCTAGAGATTAGTTCATGCTTGACAATTGACATGGAAGTATCAACAAATAGCAATGGTATGCCATACGCATTCTATAAAGGATATAAATATATTGTAAAACGAACCAATAAAAATGGAACTGTTATTTGGCGTTGTTCAAAACATCGTTCAAAACAGTGTCGAGGTGAGCTGAAAAGTAAAAATAGCAATGTCTTAAGTATGAGTGATCATCAATGTAGTGTACCAGATAAAACATCGTTGCTGTTTAAAAAAACTCTTCAAAATGCTAAAATACTTGTCCCAGAAAAAGATATTGCAGCTCAAGATAGTGCATTGTTTGTTAAGAAGCATGTATCATCTCCTCAGAAAGTCGTGTTAGGACAGTTGTCAATGTCTGAAAAACTCCCAACATTATCAAGAGCAACACAGACTGTGCAAAATGTGGTATTGCAAAAGGATCAAAAAGGACTATATAGTAATAGTGATGAGGATTATAATGATCATGATGATGATGATAATGATGATGATGATAATGATAATGGTTATGATGATGATGATGTTGATGATGAAGATAATAATGATAATGGTAATGCTTTGTTTACAACTAAAAAATCATTTGTTAAATTTGTCTACTGGAACAATCCAAGTAAGCTAATCTGGCGGCTTCAGCAACTGCATGTCTATAAACAGGCTGGTTATACTGAATATGAGGAAGAACTATTGGATATAGAAAATGAGCTTCGTCGTGCTAAAATTATTATGTAATGGATCCACATAACAGCTTAAACTATTTCTTAACAATACATGTTATATTTTCTACCACTCTGCTACCATTTTGCTCTCACTTTTGCTATCACTTCAAACTATACATATTAAATATAAAAGCCAACGCTAAATGATTTTATTATCAGAACAGTTATAACCTTTGTAGTGAGCAAATCATACTAACAGGTTAGTTGCTACTATGGAACTTACTACAACTAACAAAGGTAAACAACGTGTACTCTATAAAGGCTACTCTTATAACTATAATCGTCAAAATGTAAAAGGAATAATATTTTGGCGATGCTCAAAAGAGAGGTCAAAAAGATGTCGAGGCAATCTAAAAAGTAGAAATGGTAAGGTTTTAAGTGTGAGTGATCATCAATGTGGTGTACCAGATGAAACACTGTTGGTGTCAACAAATAATCATGACAATGCTAAAAAGCTAGTACAAGAAAAAAATTTTGCTACTCAAAATAGTGCAGTGTTTATTGAGCAACATTTAACCCCTGCTGTAAAAGTTATGTTTAATCCATCTTCCACATCTCAAGAGTCGTCAACATCACAGACTATGCAAAAGGTTGTGTTGTTGTTGTTTTAAGGGGCTGAACTACAAGGTTATCTACCCTTCATATGCAAGAGAATCAAAAAGGACTAAATAGTAATAGAGAAAAAAGAAATGTATTTTGAATGTAACTATTGTACAAGTACTTATATTAAATAAATAAAAATATTGTATGGGTATTGTCTGTTTTTTTCTTAATTGCTATACCCACGTCCTACTATATTAATGCCATTGTTAACCATCAACAGTCTCCACCTATGTTCAGAAAGAAAGTGATCTTAAACAATACACTCTATCTATGGTTTGTGTACCGAGTATCATAATAATACAGTGTCGTCAAGCCATGTTCAGGCAATAGTAATGTTAGGTAAGGGGTTCGAACCCTTGCTTCCTTGTACAGGATTAGTTTTTACTCAGCAGCAACCCATAATACTGTACTTTGAAACATGTCACATCTCATTACAAAATGTCAACTGTATCGTTTTCTAAGACCCCAGCTGCTGGCTAGTAGCTAGCAGACTGTGCAACAGAAACGGTGTCACCATGTTCATCCTTAAAAAAAAATCAACATTTATTATTCTTTTTCTTATTATTGTTTATTAAGAGTAGTGTAAAGTTGTCTTTGTGACGTAACGGTTATAATAGTTAGCTGGCACTCTAAAGCTCTTGAGTTCAAATTGAGCTTTAACATAAAATTTTAAAAGTATATTAGGACTAAAACAGGTCTACTCAGTCTCGGGTGATCCAAATAAGTAGATGTGGTTTGATTCACACTTTAACGATAGAACACGACGGTTTTTTATTTTTTTTTAAATAATGATAGCCATTTGTTCATATTTTTTCATTTCCACATTTCACACATTGCCATTTGTCAATTTTCCATGTACACGATTTGAAAATGTCAGTTTAAAGTTTTTGGATTTCATGATATGGAAACAAGAATTTTCCATTTTGTTGTTTACACATTTGCCAATTTCCCATTTACATTTTTTAAATGTCAGTTTTAAGTTTTTAAATTGTGATGATATGGAAACATGGATTTCCTATTTTTTCCATATCACAGAAGACACGTTTATGATTTAGTCCATGCTGAATGTTTAGTTTTGTAAAACACACATTTGCTGATTTAAATGTTCTTGAAATCACTTTAATGGAAGTGCTTGGCCATGGCAATAGTGCATTCTCTTTCTGTTTGTTTCCAAAAACATATAGGACTACTACTACTACTACTACTACTACTACTACTGTAGGTAAGACTGTTTTACAAAATAACACCTATCTACTGCTGCATTAAAAAAACACAAGTGTTAAAAAATATAGTATACTATTTACCATTTGCTATATACATTAATTACCCCACCATCCTACCTTGCCGTGTTTGCTTTGGTTGAAAAATCAATGCTACCCACACACACACACACACACACACACACAAGCTTTCTCTCTCTCTCTCTATCATTCTATCTATAGTCATACATTCACACAACCATACCTGTCTTTGAAAACAAATACAACCACGCTATTTATCCTTGACATGCACACTTATCCCAAATAACTTTTAGTTATACATTTAACATTTACTATTACAAAAAAAATGTTTCCACTATTTACAATTACAAAAATGAATATTTACAAAATACTAAATCTACTGGTTACAAAAAAGCCATGTCTCTAAACAATAAAATATAAAAGTCACACCTCCACCTCGTGGTTATAACCCTATGGTAGGCTAATGCATAGGTCATTCATCTGCACTCATTTGCTATCCATCAAGGTAAAATTGCATTTTCTCTGTTCCACAAGATAAAAATTATGGTTGCCGGATTGTATCCTGCACTGTTTATGCGACATAGCATTGCCAGTTCATAAAACCGTTAGGTAGTTCTCTACACATAGTGATTTTACCACTGCTCTACCTACGCCTTTTGCTTGTTTGGCTTTCTTACAGGCTAGTATGCGATAGGCAGCATTAACTGTATATCAAACCCAGTCCACCTTTGTATTTGTAATCTAAGTAATAATTTGAAAAGAGACAAGTGTAATCAGTTTTAAACATTATCTCCGCTTTTTTTGTTTGTTTGTTTGTTTATGACATGTATATTAACCCAAAATCAAACCCTAGTCTACCTTATTGAAAGGCTAACAGTTTAACTACTGCGTCACCATACCATTCTTTCTTAGTTTGATTCGTTCTAGGCCTTAGAGCTAGAAATCGAGTTACGATCTCCAGTGCAAGAGGCACATGTGCTCACCACTATAGCATGTAATGGCTAGCTGGTATCATTAGACAACCGAAAATGATTGTATTTCGGTTAGCCAAGCATTTGTCATTTGCCTACTGTGTGAGCACTGCCAGCGAGACAGTTTAGTTTAGAACAAGCGAGTGCGTGTGTGTGTATAGATTATTAGCCTCAAGTATTTAAAGCTTGTTGTGTGTAGCGACCATCTTGCTCAGTAACCACTGAGTAAGTTTTAACAGTCAACTCATAAAAACAGCATAGGATAGTTGTGTGTGTGTGTGGTTCATGTACTTGGGAATATGCATTAGCACCATGCGCTAGCTTTACCTCACCCTCTAAAGGTAGAGCGTTATCCCTTTCTTTGGACATTGCCAATGACTGCATTCCCCCACAAGTTTTACACTTAAGCCCTTGGCTTGTTCTTGATTAGGTTTGGTTTGCTTTAGGCTTGGTTTGGTTCAGTTGGGTTTGATTCGACTTGGTTCAGTTTAGTTTAATGTAGTCACTTTTTTATTTTTAGCTACACTCTTTAACCAATTAATTAATGATAGTCTACTCATAATTCTTGAATCGATAAATTGAATTTTGTGTGCACCGTTTGTCAAGCCATGCCTACAACCTATACTCCCTATGTACTACACTCAGATCTGAAAACAAGTTCCAATGTTCAAAGACGTGTCAGTCACCATACATATATCCTACAATAATTCTTTCTTTACCTAGCTAGGTTTCGTCACTCACAGTAAACATCTAACATTATGGGTTTGCAATATATTAAGAAAAGCAAAAGTCTATGATCTTGTTGTTTTGGGTCTTTTTTGGGGAAATTCATAAGCCATAAAAAGAATGACATCATGTCAAGTTCTGAGTGGACCTTGTATGTCAAAATCCCATTATCAGTTTATAAAATCTCAAGGCCATGCCCTAGCAGTTTTGGATGATTTCAATCAATGAGACCACCATAAGAAAGATCGAAAAAATAAATATCCTTAAAACAAGTCGTCCCATGACCCTCTCCAAACAATGCTTCGCAAAATTTAAATTCATTCATTGAACATTGAACATGATCGGCGACATCATCCTAGCTTCCCCCTCCCACCATGGTTGCCATATCGTTTGACCTTCAAGTGTCCTCAGCATCTCTGTGCTTTTTTCATTGCCCTGTTGTCAAGTCAATGCATTCCAATAAGCTCAAATAACATCCACATCCTGTCAGTCTGCCCCAGCAAGTTTGTTTTCTATACTCACTTCAAGCACCATATAACCAAGTTCTGTTTGTTCTATCTAAAGCTAACTTCATCGGATCAAGGAATTATCATTTGCCATGTCACTCATAATCGTTTACATGTTAAAGACCCCCTTCAGGGGGTTTAGGTATTAGGTATTCCATCATAGGAAAAATCGGAAAACGAACCCTCGACCCGCCGTCTCATCGAAATAGCGAATACTGTATTGGTATATCACCACCGTGGCCAGTAATAGCTTCGTTGAAACACGTGTCCAGTGGTATCGTCTCTATCTGCAACCACTCTTCATGAACATTTTAGAAAGATTAAAAGAAAAAGTTTTAAAAACTAAAATGTTTTCAACAAAAGTGTCGTTAGACCCTTTCGCATTTTTTAAACATAAATATTATATTCAAAAGGGGAGAGGAAAGGGGCGTCACCCCGAGTCCTACGACCCCTCGTATACGTCTCTGGCGTTATTGGTTTGTGAGATATAACAGAAAGTCTAAAATCACGGTTTTACAACAAAAAATTCTGTTTCCCTCATTCTCAAAAACTTTAACCTATTACCAAAATACACAGGGTTTCGAGACAAGCCATTTGACACGTCATAGGACCAAATCCGAC
The DNA here is from genome assembly GCA_946902985.2 of Meconema thalassinum. NCBI lineage: Eukaryota > Metazoa > Arthropoda > Insecta > Orthoptera > Tettigoniidae > Meconema > Meconema thalassinum. The sequence goes on along the minus strand of OX336388.2, from coordinate 185,134,249 downwards.
CATGCATTCGTGAAATATCAGAAAAAGTCTAAAATCATGGTTTTACCCCAAAAAAGCCTGTTTCCCTCATTCTCAAAACTCTAACCTATTAATAACATGTATAGGGCTTCGAGACAAGCGATTTGACACGTCACACGTCCAAATCCGACCTTGCGTTTGAGAGATATCGACAAACGTCGTAGGAAAGTAGGCGACTATCTGATTCTCTCCTCACCACCAAAACCTCTTCTTATCAATCATTTTTTTCAAAGAGCTCGCCCTCTTACAAAAATCCCCAGTGCGCATGCGTAAAAAACAAAAACAAGAATGTTCATCCATAGCGGCATCTCGTAAAACGCATGCACTATATGAGCAACCACGTTTAAGTTCATTTTAGCAGCGCAGCTTACACATGTCCCATTTGGAAAGAGACTTTCACTAAAAAATTACAATTTCACCCCCTAGTAGGGGTAGGTTTTATTTAGGGGTTGAAATGAGTGGTCCATTGGAAAGAGGGCGTCAACCCGAGTCCAACGACACCTCGTTTATTAAAATCCGACCATCGGTTTGCGAGATATTGGCTTGGACTCACGTGGCGGCCATGACACTGGTTGGAAACCGCCTTACCCCCCTACTCAGGTCGTCCTCGTGGAATCCGCCGGCATCCGTCTGTTGGTCGTATCGGGTCTTCATTCGGTCGGTCTCGATCCACAGTTTCCTCCTCGCGAACGCGTGCACGTCCTACAGTTGGTCGATCAGTTCTTGACAATACTGGCTTACCGGGACCGGATCATTCCCAGGTCGGCCGAAACAAGATCGACAGGTAGACGGAGCTCCCTCCCAAACATGGCCCGGGCTGGTGTGCACCAGGTGGCTTCATGCACGGCGGCGCGGTAGGCCAGGAGAAATAGTGGAAGATGTTTGTCCCAATCCCTCTGGTGCTCGCTGACGACTATTCGGAGATGATTCTCGATGGTGCGATTGGATCGCTCTACCATCCCTTCGGACTGAGGGTGTAGCGGCGTTGTCCTTGTCTTCCGGATTCCCAGCAGCTGGCATAGGTTCTGGAACACCTGCGACTCGAAGTTCCTCCCTTGGTCGAAGTGCAGCTCCAGGGGTACTCTGTACCGGCTGACGAATTCCTTCTCCAGGGTCTCTGCAATCGTCCCGGCTTCTTGGTTAGGGAGCGCATACGCCTCCGGCCATTTGGTAAAATAGTCGCTGACGACCAATATGTAGCGGTTCCCTGCCTCGCTTAACGGGAATGGCCCAGCAACATCGATGGCCACTCTCTCCATGGGGCCGCCCACGTTGTAGGTCTTCAGTGGACCCCGTCGTCTTCGTCCCGGGCCCTTGCTGGCTGCGCAATTGTGGCACCTCGCGCAGTGGTTCTCTACGTCAGTTCGGCATCCGATCCAGTAGAACCGCTATCTCAGCTTCTCCAGGTCTTCTTTATCCCTAGGTGTTCACCAGATGATCCTCCATGGACTTCCTTCAGGACTTCCTCCGTCATAGCCTTTGGAACGACGACTTGTTCCCGAGATGACTTCCCGTCGGTGCTCTCCCAGGTACGGCATATGAGGCCATCCCTCACAACCAGCGAGTCCCACTGCGCCCAGTAGGACTTAAACTTTGGGCTGCAGTCACTCACAATGTTCCGGGTCTGGGGACACAGGCCCTCTTCCATTCGGCTATCAGTCCCAGGTCATCATCTTCTGCTTGTGCCCGCGTGAAAGATTCGCGGCTCCAGTTCCCTTGAAGTTCCATAGTAGTCCGTCGGCACTGTATCCCGGTGTTCTCCTCCCTCCTAGTACAGAAGGTGCAGTCTTCGGGGCACTGTCTTCGTGACAGGGCGTCGGCATTAGAATGCAGTTGGCCTTTCCTGTGCTGGATCTCGAAGTTGTACTGTTGAAGCCTCTCTAACCACCGCGCGAGTTGACCCTCGGGCTGTTTGAAGTTCAGGAGCCACCGCAGGGATGCATGGTCGGTCCTGATGAGAAATTCTTGCCCGTACAGGTACTTGTGGAAGTGTTCGATGGTCTTCACGATAGCGAGCAGTTCCTTCCTGGTGACGCAGTAGTTCCTCTCTGGCTATGACAAGGCTTTGCTGAAGTAGGCCACTACTCTCTCCTCGCCGTCCACTATTTGCGACAGGATTCCTCCTACACCAAAGTCACTGGAATCGGTATCGAAGAGGAACCTTGTTCCAGGTCTGGGGTAGGCCAGAATAGGCGCGGTGCACAGAGCCTGCTTGAGTTGTTCGAAGGCACTGTGGCATTCTGCTGTCCATGTGAAGAGTTGGTCCTTCACATTCAGTCGATGCAGTGGTTTGGCGATGTCGGCGAATCCTCTCACGAAGCGACGGTAATAAGTGCAGAGTCCCAGGAAGCTCCGTAGTTGGGACTTGTCCTTCGGAACTGGCCACTCCCTCACAGCTGCGGCCTTTTCTGGGTCGGTGCGCACCCCTTCCTCGGAGACAATATGCCCAAGGTTCTGGACCTGCTTCTGGAAGAGCTGACACTTCCTGGGGCTCAACTTCAGCTGGGCAGCCCGTAGCTTCACCAAGATCTCCTTCAGGTTGCTGTAGAGCTCCTCGAAGCTTTTTCCCAGAACGATGACGTCGTCTAGGTAGACCAGGCAGGTCTTCCAGTGTAGTCCCCTCATAATGGACTCCATTAGCCTTTCGAAAGTCGCAGGGGCGTTGCACAGACCGAATGGCATGACGGTGAACTGCCAGAGCCCGCATCCCACAGAGAACGCCGTTTTCTCACGGTCCTTAGGGTGGACCTCCACCTGCCAGTAGCCACTCTTCAAATCCAAGGTGGAGAACCATCTTGATCCTGATATGGTGTCCAGCGTGTCGTCGATCCGGGGAAGAGGGTAGCTGTCCTTATTCGTGACGTCGTTCACCCGTCTGTAGTCCACGCAGAACCTGGTGGAACCGTCCTTCTTCTTCACTAGCACGACCGGAGAACTCCAAGGACTATGTGATGGCTCGATCACCCCTTGCTCCTTCATCTCTTCTACCATCTGGTCGACTTCGGCTTGCTTGGCGAGCGGGACACGTCGGAATGGGGCCCTAATCGGTGCGCTGTCCCCAACGTCGATTCTGTGCTGGACCAAGCTTGTCCTACCGAAGTCTTTGCTCCCCACGGAGAAGACATCCTGGAATTCGCGTAGCAGGTCCTGAAGTTGGCCTGATTGCTCCTCGTCCAAATGGTCCTGGGATCTTTGGTACAGCCTCTGTAGTTCTTCTGGCAGGGCGCGTCTTCTTCGGTTGTCCGTCTGCAGGTGTCCGTCCGTCGTGTCTGTGATGCGGGCAATCCAAGTAACGGGCTCGCAGACTCCTAGGTTGGTGTCTCGGTGAACCGTAATATCGTAGTCGTTCAGGTTGGACAGGCGGACGTACGGCCGAGGCGTCGTGTTGATGAGGGTCTTGGCAACTAGCAATCCTTTCGTCTGGAGGTCCTCATATTTTGGCTCGATGACAGCCGCCACTCCCTCAGCTGTTCCGTCGACAATTACGGCAGCGCTGACTTCCGTCCTGGCGGGAACGATGACGTCCTCTCTCGCCTTACTCGTCGTGCGGTGATGGCCTCGTGTGCTGGTTGCAAAGCAAGTTCCTCGCATCCGAAGTGCAGAGTGTTGGTACTCAGATCCAAGATGATGTTGTTCTGGTCCAGGAAGTCCAGTCCGATGATCACTTCATTTGATACGTCAGCCACAAGCACTGGATGCTTTATCGCCCGTCGACCAATGACGAACTCCAGTGATGCTTCGCCATGTACCGGTGCGGTCTCTCCGGTCGCGGTTATTAGCTGTAGGTTCCTCTGTGTGGGTTGCACTCTCCACTTCGGGATCACGGTGGGATTGACGATGGTCCTCGATGCTCCCGTGTCGATTAGCAAGGGCCAGCTCTCTCCGTTGACGACTCCGTCGACCATCAGGCTGCTATTGTCCCTCCGTAACTTCGTCACACGAACTTGGACTGCCGGGGCTTGACGACTGTCACAAGCCAACCTTTGCCCCCCAAGGCTGGCTAATACTCGTTTCCCTGGGCCGCGCGGTTTTCAGACGACTGATTTCCCGTCGGATAACCTCGGCGGCGGCGAACGCTGCAGTCCTTGCTCAGGTGGCCTTTCTTACCGCAGGTCCAGCAGGTCGGTAGTCCTCTTCCGGGCCGCCTCTCCGGTTGTCTTCCGGCTGTGTCGTTGCTGGTGGTGCCGCGACTGTCGAAGAGACGGCTTAGCGCCTCCATCAATTCGTCGGCCAGGGGCTTGGTCTCGTTGGTTTTTGCTGGTTCGTCGACGTCCACTTGACGCACCCGCGCGTGCATTCTAGATGCCTGTTTTGCCGTCTCGAATTCAAGTGCGTGGCTCAGCGCATCTGCCAGGGTCTTATTGCGCGCGAGTCGCAGCGCCTGTTGAGTGTCCGAGTCCCGTAGCCCGTCGGTGAAGGTCTGCGTCGCAATCTGTTCCAGAAAGTCGGCCGGCGCTGTTGGATAGGCGAGCCATACGAGGCGTGCGATGTCCATCTCGAACTCCTGCAGGGTTTCCGCGTTCTTCTGTACCCGGGTCCGGAGCTGCATCTGGTAGGCCTGCTGAAGATGGCTATCTCCATATCGGGACTCCATATGGGCGATCAGTGAAGCGTAGTCCTGGGATCCAGTCGGGATGGCCTGAAGGATGTTAAGGGCGTCCCTTCTCAGCCCTACAATGAGAGCTGTAGCCTTTTCTGTGTTGTTCCAGTTATTTATGGAACAGGCCGCCTCGAACTGACGTAAGTAGGTGCTCCACGGGACCTTTCCGTCGAAGGTTGAGGGCGTCACTCTGCTATGTCCCGTTCCTGATATTCCCGGTGTAACGGTGGGCGGGCGTTGGCGTAGCTCGGCAACTTCCTCTCGTAGAGCGTTGAATTTCTCTTCCACCCACGTCAGTGGGCGTTGGCTCTGCTCGGCAACTTCCTTTTGTAAGGCGTTGAATTTCTCCTCCACCTCCATCAGCGGGCGTTGGCACAGCTCGGCAACTTCCACTTGTAAGGCGTTGAATTTCTCCTCCACCCCCATCAGCGGGCGTTGGCGTAGCTCGGCAACTTCCACTTGTAAGGCGTCGAACTTCTTTTCCACTGCTGCGACTTCCTCACGTAGGCCCTGTTCTAATTTCCTTTGGCTCTCCTCTAATTTCGTCAGCAGACACTCTTCCAGATTTTTCTGGCCATCCAGAAATTTGGCGGTTAGGTCCTCTGCTAACTTATTCTGGCCGTCCTTCAGGTCCTCTGCTAACTTCTTGTGGCCATCCTCCATCTTCTTCTGGCCATCCTCCATCTTCTTCTGGCCATCCTCCATCTTCTTCTGGCCGTCTTCCATCTTGGCTTCCATGCCACTTAACTTTTCTAGCAATGCTGCCAATTGCGCCTCCATTTTAGTTGTTTGTCTTGTAAGGGGTATGCACTCACAGGAAAATTAGAGAAAATGACCTGCTCGGGTTTTGAAACCAGGACCGCCAGGTGTTGTGCTTGTGCTTGAGATCGTAATCCGGCTTCTGACACCAGTTGTTACGTGCCACCCCTTTTGTTGACTGGATTACGGTGGGTAGAAAGCACAACACCAATTACTGATTTAAAGAGAAGTTAGCTTTATTGCTTGCAGGAAAGATACACCACTCAACAGCAAATACAAGCAATTAGAACCTTACTCCAGTTTCCTCAAGTCTCTTCCTTGAGCGCTCTTGCCCCTTTCACTTCTCAACAAACCACAGAAGTAAAACCGTCTTAATGAGTCCGGTGGCCTTGACAGAAGCTACCTGCACCTCTTCCTCAAGTACACCAACTACAGTTACTTACGATATTCCGCTACACGCTATTTCGCTGTCCACAAGCTGGGGGAAACAATGTCACGGGATTTCGTAACTCGCACGGCACTTCGTCACCACACTTCTGTCGCTCAGGAAAGACGCTCGCACTAGCTCGTAAAACACACACCCACAGAAAACTCGGTCCCCTCACTGTTGAATCCGCATATATAGCAGGCTGGTGACTCAATGAATTCTAGAATCGTCCAGGACACACGGCTCTCGACATTTCCTTCACTGGCTGGGTCACGAATATTCTGGACCATCCCTTTCACTTCGCAGTCCGTTGCGTAACGCGCACGTTATACACTGAGCCAGAGCACACACAGCCCAGGGGAGCTGTGACTCATGCGGCGAGCGACAAAACAAACTCACTGCCGTAACACCACCCTCTTCCAAAAAGGCTGATCGTCCCGATCAATCATTGGTCCGTCTGTGTCCCTCCGTAGGCTGCCAGGTGATCTCGGTGCACGATCTTCATCTTCGCCCTCAGGCTCCGCTGGATCCTGTAGACGACATCGTTGATCCGTTTCACGACTCGGTACGGGCCCTCCCAGGACTTCTGCAGTTTGGGTGACAGGCCTTTCTTCCGTAATGGGTTGAAGAGCCAGACCAGGTCGTCCTCGTGGAATCCGCCGGCATCCGTCTGTTGGTCGTATCGGGTCTTCATTCGGTCGGTCTCGATCCGCAGTTTCCTCCTCGCAAACGCGTGCACGTCCTCCAGTTGGTCGATCAGTTCTTGACAATACTGGCTTACCGGGACCGGATCATTCCCAGGTCGGCCGAAACAAGATCGACAGGTAGACGGAGCTCCCTCCCAAACATGGTCCGGGCTGGTGTGCACCAGGTGGCTTCATGCACGGCGGCGCGGTAGGCCAGGAGAAATAGTGGAAGATGTTTGTCCCAATCCCTCTGGTGCTCGCTGACGACTATTCGGAGATGATTCTCGATGGTGCGATTGAATCGCTCTACCATCCCGTCGGACTGAGGGTGTAGTGGCGTTGTCCTTGTCTTCCGGATTCCCAGCAGCTGGCATAGGTTCTGGAACACCTGCGACTCGAAGTTCCTCCCTTGGTCGAAGTGCAGCTCCAGGGGTACTCCGTACCGGCTGACGAATTCCTTCTCCAGGGTCTCTGCAATCGTCGCGGCTTCTTGGTTAGGGAGCGCATACGCCTCCGGCCATTTGGTAAAATAGTCGCTGACGACCAATATGTAGCGGTTCCCTGCCTCGCTTAACGGGAATGGCCCAGCAACATCGATGGCCACTCTCTCCATGGGGCCGCCCACGTTGTAGGTCTTCAGTGGACCCCGTCGTCTTCGTCCTGGGCCCTTGCTGGCTGCGCAATCGTGGCACCTCGCGCAGTGGTTCTCTACGTCAGTTCGGCATCCGATCCAGTAGAACCGCTATCTCAGCTTCTCCAGGGTCTTCTTTATCCCTAGGTGTCCACCAGATGATCCTCCATGGACTTCCTTCAGGACTTCCTCCGTCATAGCCTTTGGAACGACGACTTGTTCCCGAGATGTCTTCCCGTCGGTGCTCTCCCAGGTACGGCATATGAGGCCATCCCTCACAACCAGCGAGTCCCACTGCGCCCAGTAGGACTTAAACTTTGGGCTGCAGTCACTCACAATGTTCCACCCGGGTCTGGGGACACAGGCCCTCTTCCATTCGGCTATCAGTCCCAGGTCATCATCTTCTGCTTGTGCCCGCGTGAAAGATTCGCGGCTCCAGTTCCCTTGAAGTTCCATAGTAGTCCGTCGGCACTGTATCCCGGTGTTCTCCTCCCTCCTAGTACAGAAGGTGCAGTCTTCGGGGCACGGTCTTCGTGACAGGGCGTCGGCATTAGAATGCAGTTGGCCTTTCTGTGCTGGATCTCGAAGTTGTACTGTTGAAGCCTCTCTAACCACCGCGCGAGTTGATCCTCGGGCTGTTTGAAGTTCAGGAGCCACCGCAGGGATGCATGGTCGGTCCTGGAGAAATTCTTGCCCGTACAGGTACTTGTGGAAGTGTTCGATGGTCTTCACGATGGCGAGCAGTTCCTTCCTGGTGACGCAGTAGTTCTTCTCTGGCTTTGACAAGGCTTTGCTTGTTCCAGGTCTGGGGTAGGCCAGAATAGGCGCGGTGCACAGAGGTCCTCTGCTAACTTATTCTGGCCGTCCTTCAGGTCCTCTGCTAAATTCTTCTGGCCATCCTCCATCTTCTTCTGGCCGTCCTCCATCTTCTTCTGGCCGTCCTCCATCTTCTTCTGGCCGTCTTCCATCTTGGCTTCCATGCCACTTAACTTTTCTAGCAATGCTGCCAATTGCGCCTCCATTTTAGTTGTTTGTCTTGTAAGGGGTATGCACTCACAGGAAAATTAGAGAAAATGACCTGCTCGGGTTTTGAAACCAGGACCGCCAGGTGTTGTGCTTGTGCTTGTGCTTGAGTTCGTAATCCGGCTTCTGACACCAGTTGTTACGTGCCACCCCTTTTGTTGACTGGATTACGGTGGGTAGAAAGCACAACACCAATTACTGCTTTAAAGAGAAGTTAGCTTTATTGCTTGCAGGAAAGACACACCACTCAACAGCAAATACAAGCAATTAGGACCTTACTCCAGTTTCCTCAAGTCTCTTCCTTGAGCGCTCTTGCCCCTTTCATTTCTCAACAAACTACAGAAGTAAAACCGTCTTAATGAGTCCGGTGGCCTTGACAGAAGCTTCCTGCACCTCTTCCTCATGTACATCAACTACAGTTACTTACGATATTCCGCTACACGTTATTTCGCTGTCCACAAGCTGGGGGAAACAATGTCACTGGATTTCGTAACTCGCACGGCACTTCGTCACCACACTTCTGTCGCTCAGGAAAGACGCTCGCACTAGCTCGTAAAACACACACCCACAGAAAACTCGGTCCCCTCACTGTTGACGCCGCTTATATAGCAAGCTGGTGACTCAATGAATTCTAGAATCGTCCAGGACACACGGCTTCGCGACATTTACTTCACTGGCTGGGTCACGAATATTCTGGACCATCCCTTTCACTTCGCAGTCCGTTGCGTAACGCGCACGTAATACACTGAGGCAGAGCACACACAGCCCGGGGGAGCTGTGACCCATGCGGCGAGCGACAAAACAAACTCACAGCCGTAACAATACTATAGCGATATGGCCCGCCACAGCAGATTCAGCCGTGTTGCGAACTGTCTAGGCCACCTCCTCTGATGTCGGGAATGTGAAAGTCCGGTCCCAAAGGTCCTGGTTTCGAATCCCACCTCAGCCATAATTGATGTGGTTTTACGTGCTACCAAGGGCCGTATTTCTAAATAGGCTAAGTAGGCTGCAGCCTAGAGCGGCAACTTTTCAGGGGCGGCAGTTTGGCAATTCATTCAAAAGTTAAAATTAAGTATTTCAGACGTTAATAATATTTTCCGTACGAATTTAAGAATAGAAATTACTTAAAATTATATTTTAGTCCATATACAGTCTTCCTGGATTAGAAGAGTTAAGAACTATCTGCGAACTAGTATTTCTGAAATACGGTTAAACTCACTTTCATTACTTTGTATTGAGGCAAATACAACAAAAACACTTTCATATGAGGACATTATTAACGAGTTAGCCATTAATAAATCTCGTAAGAAGCTATGTAAATTTGAACACGAAGATTACGTGGGGTGAGTTGTTTTAGAGAAGTTTGTATATTTTTCGACAAATAAACTAGTAATTAACTACATTTTGTGTACCGGTAATTTAATTTCACCATGGAGGACAACTTAATTCAAATTAAACACAGTTCTTCAATTACGCAAAAGGTAGTCATTAACATTAAAATATAAAAATATGTGAAAATAGTGATCACTGATCTCCAAGAACAAATTAATTAAGTTCGAAACCCATTTCATTTTTAACGAATCTTAAAAGAAGTAAGTAAAAAACAAGTAGATAACTAATTTCATTATAACATTTATTTTATTTTTTATTTAGTCAATTTACCCTCTAGGTTGGTGGTTCCCACGGACTCAGCGAGGGAACTCACCACTACCGCCTCTATGGGCAGTGTCCTGGAGCCTGGAACATCTGGTCGGGATGGATACAACTGGGGAGGTGTTATCAGCACTTCGCCCAGGCGGCCTCACCTGCAAAGCGAACATGGGCCTCATGAGGGATGGGAAGGGATGGAAGATTGGGATGGATAGGCGAGGAAGAGGGAAGGAGGCGGCCGTGGCCTTACAGTAGGTACCATCCCGGCATTTGCCCGAAGACGAAGTGGGAAACCACGGAAAACCACTTCGAGGATGGCTGAGGTGGGAATCGAACCCCCTCTACTCATTTGGACCACCCGAGGCTGAGTAGACCCCGTTCCAGTCCTCATACCACTTTTCAAATTTCGTGGCAGAGCCGGAAATCGAACCCAGGACCTCCATGCTAACCATGCTGACCGCTACGGAGGCGACACATTTATTATGTAAGCCATTAAATGTGTAGTTTTATCTAAACTAAATGAACTTTATGTTTTATTTGATGTTTTCTGACTCGAGAATAATAATAATAACATTTATTATGTAAGCCATTAAATGTGTAGTTTTATCTAAACTAAATGAACTTTATGTTTTATTTGATGTTTTCTGACTCGAGAACAATAATAATAACATTTATTATGTAAGCCATTAAATTTGTAGTTTTATCTAAACTAAATGAACTTTAAGTTTTATTTGATGTTTTCTGACTCGAGAATAATAATAATAACATGTATTATGTAAGCCATTAAATGTGTAGTTTTATCTAAACTAAATGAACTTTATGTTTTATTTGATGTTTTCTGACTCGAGAATAATAATAATAACATGTATTATGTAAGCCATTAAATTTGTAGTTTTATCTAAACTAAATGAACTTTATGTTTTATTTGATGTTTTCTGACTCGAGAATAATAATAATAACATGTATTATGTAAGCCATTAAATTTGTAGTTTTATCTAAACTAAATGAACTTTATGTTTTATTTGATGTTTTCTGACTCGAGAATAATAATAATAACATGTATTATGTAAGCCATTAAATTTGTAGTTTTATCTAAACTAAATGAACTTTATGTTTTATTTGATGTTTTCTGACTCGAGAATAATAATAATAACATTTATTATGTAAGCCATTAAATGTGTAGTTTTATCTAAACTAAATGAACTTTATGTTTTATTTGATGTTTTCTGACTCGAGAATAATAATAATAACATGTATTATGTAAGCCATTAAATTTGTAGTTTTATCTAAACTAAATGAACTTTATGTTTTATTTGATGTTTTCTGACTCGAGAATAATAATAATAACATGTATTATGTAAGCCATTAAATGTGTAGTTTTATCTAAACTAAATGAACTTTATGTTTTATTTGATGTTTTCTGACTCGAGAATAATAATAATAACATGTATTATGTAAGCCATTAAATTTGTAGTTTTATCTAAACTAAATGACCTTTATGTTTTATTTGATGTTTTCTGACTCGAGAATAATAATAATAACATGTATTATGTAAGCCATTAAATTTGTAGTTTTATCTAAACTAAATAGCCTCCGTGGCTTAGGCGGCAGCACGCCGACCTCTCACCGCTGGGTCCGTGGTTCAAATCCCGGTCACTCCATGTGAGATTTGTGCTGGACAAAGCGGAGGCAGACAGGTTTTTCTCCGGGTACTCCGGTTTTCCCTGTCACAATTTCATTCCAGCAACACTCTCCACTATCATTTCATTTCATCTGTCATTCATTTAATCATTGCCCCTGGGGAGTGCGACAGGCTTCGGCAGCCGGCACAGTTCATATCCTCGCCGCTAGATTGGGGCTTCATTCATTCCATTCTCTGACCCGGTCGGAGACTGGAAGCAGGCTGTGGATTTTTCATCTAAACTAAATGAACTTTATGTTTTATTTGATGTTTTCTGACTCGAGAATAATAATAATAACATGTATTATGTAAGCCATTAAATGTGTAGTTTTATCTAAACTAAATGAACTTTATGTTTTATTTGATGTTTTCTGACTCGAGAATAATAATAATAACATGTATTATGTAAGCCATTAAATTTGTAGTTTTATCTAAACTAAATGAACTTTATGTTTTATTTGATGTTTTCTGACTCGAGAATAATAATAACATGTATTATGTAAGCCATTAAATTTGTAGTTTTATCTAAACTAAATGAACTTTATGTTTTATTTGATGTTTTCTGACTCGAGAATAATAATAATAACATGTATTATGTAAGCCATTAAATTTGTAGTTTTATCTAAACTAAATGAACTTTATGTTTTATTTGATGTTTTCTGACTCGAGAATAATAATAATAACATTTATTATGTAAGCCATTAAATTTGTAGTTTTATCTAAACTAAATGAACTTTATGTTTTATTTGATGTTTTCTGACTCGAGAATAATAATAATAACATGTATTATGTAAGCCATTAAATTTGTAGTTTTATCTAAACTAAATGAACTTTATGTTTTATTTGATGTTTTCTGACTCGAGAATAATAATAATAACATGTATTATGTAAGCCATTAAATTTGTAGTTTTATCTAAACTAAATGAACTTTATGTTTTATTTGATGTTTTCTGACTCGAGAATAATAATAATAACATTTATTATGTAAGCCATTAAATTTGTAGTTTTATCTAAACTAAATGAACTTTATGTTTTATTTGATGTTTTCTGACTCGAGAATAATAATAATAACATGTATTATGTAAGCCATTAAATTTGTAGTTTTATCTAAACTAAATGAACTTTATGTTTTATTTGATGTTTTCTGACTCAAGAATAATAATAATAACATGTATTATGTAAGCCATTAAATTTGTAGTTTTATCTAAACTAAATGAACTTTATGTTTTATTTGATGTTTTCTGACTCGAGAATAATAATAATAACATGTATTATGTAAGCCATTAAATTTGTAGTTTTATCTAAACTAAATGAACTTTATGTTTTATTTGATGTTTTCTGACTCGAGAATAATAATAATAACATTTATTATGTAAGCCATTAAATTTGTAGTTTTATCTAAACTAAATGAACTTTATGTTTTATTTGATGTTTTCTGACTCGAGAATAATAATAATAACATGTATTATGTAAGCCATTAAATTTGTAGTTTTATCTAAACTAAATGAACTTTATGTTTTATTCGATGTTTTCTGACTCGAGAATAATAATAATAACATTTATTATGTAAGCCATTAAACTTGTAGTTTTATCTAAACTAAATGAACTTTATATTTTATTTGATGTTTTCTGACTCGAGAATAATAATAATAACATTTATTATGTAAGCCATTAAATTTGTAGTTTTATCTAAACTAAATGAACTTTATGTTTTATTTGATGTTTTCTGACTCGAGAATAATAATAATAACATTTATTATGTAAGCCATTAAATTTGTAGTTTTATCTAAACTAAATGAACTTTATGTTTTATTTGATGTTTTCTGACTCGAGAATAATAATAATAACATGTATTATGTAAGCCATTAAATTTGTAGTTTTATCTAAACTAAATGAACTTTATGTTTTATTCGATGTTTTCTGACTCGAGAATAATAATAATAACATTTATTATGTAAGCCATTAAATTTGTAGTTTTATCTAAACTAAATGAACTTTATGTTTTATTTGATGTTTTCTGACTCGAGAATAATAATAATAACATGTATTATGTAAGCCATTAAATTTGTAGTTTTATCTAAACTAAATGAACTTTATGTTTTATTTGATGTTTTCTGACTCGAGAATAATAATAATAACATGTATTATGTAAGCCATTAAATTTGTAGTTTTATCTAAACTAAATGAACTTTATGTTTTATTTGATGTTTTCTGACTCGAGAATAATAATAATAACATGTATTATGTAAGCCATTAAATTTGTAGTTTTATCTAAACTAAATGAACTTTATGTTTTATTTGATGTTTTCTGACTCGAGAATAATAATAATAACATTTATTATGTAAGCCATTAAATTTGTAGTTTTATCTAAACTAAATGAACCTTATGTTTTATTTGATGTTTTCTGACTCGAGAATAATAATAATAACATGTATTATGTAAGCCATTAAATTTGTAGTTTTATCTAAACTAAATGAACTTTATGTTTTATTCGATGTTTTCTGACTCGAGAATAATAATAATAACATTTATTATGTAAGCCATTAAATTTGTAGTTTTATCTAAACTAAATGAACTTTATGTTTTATTTGATGTTTTCTGACTCGAGAATAATAATAATAACATTTATTATGTAAGCCATTAAATTTGTAGTTTTATCTAAACTAAATGAACTTTATGTTTTATTTGATGTTTTCTGACTCGAGAATAATAATAATAACATGTATTATGTAAGCCATTAAATTTGTAGTTTTATCTAAACTAAATGAACTTTATGTTTTATTTGATGTTTTCTGACTCGAGAATAATAATAATAACATGTATTATGTAAGCCATTAAATTTGTAGTTTTATCTAAACTAAATGAACTTTATGTTTTATTTGATGTTTTCTGACTCGAGAATAATAATAATAACATGTATTATGTAAGCCATTAAATTTGTAGTTTTATCTAAACTAAATGAACTTTATGTTTTATTTGATGTTTTCTGACTCGAGAATAATAATAATAACATGTATTATGTAAGCCATTAAATTTGTAGTTTTATCTAAACTAAATGAACTTTATGTTTTATTTGATGTTTTCTGACTCGAGAATAATAATAATAACATGTATTATGTAAGCCATTAAATTTGTAGTTTTATCTAAACTAAATGAACTTTATGTTTTATTTGATGTTTTCTGACTCGAGAATAATAATAATAACATGTATTATGTAAGCCATTAAATTTGTAGTTTTATCTAAACTAAATGAACTTTATGTTTTATTTGATGTTTTCTGACTCGAGAATAATAATAATAACATGTATTATGTAAGCCATTAAATTTGTAGTTTTATCTAAACTAAATGAACTTTATGTTTTATTTGATGTTTTCTGACTCGAGAATAATAATAATAACATGTATTATGTAAGCCATTAAATTTGTAGTTTTATCTAAACTAAATGAACTTTATGTTTTATTTGATGTTTTCTGACTCGAGAATAATAATAATAACATGTATTATGTAAGCCATTAAATTTGTAGTTTTATCTAAACTAAATGAACTTTATGTTTTATTTGATGTTTTCTGACTCGAGAATAATAATAATAATAACATGTATTATGTAAGCCATTAAATTTGTAGTTTTATCTAAACTAAATGAACTTTATGTTTTATTTGATGTTTTCTGACTCGAGAATAATAATAATAACATGTATTATGTAAGCCATTAAATTTGTAGTTTTATCTAAACTAAATGAACTTTATGTTTTATTTGATGTTTTCTGACTCGAGAATAATAATAATAACATTTATTATGTAAGCCATTAAATTTGTAGTTTTATCTAAACTAAATGAACTTTATGTTTTATTTGATGTTTTCTGACTCGAGAATAATAATAATAACATGTATTATGTAAGCCATTAAATTTGTAGTTTTATCTAAACTAAATGAACTTTATGTTTTATTTGATGTTTTCTGACTCGAGAATAATAATAATAACATTTATTATGTAAGCCATTAAATTTGTAGTTTTATCTAAACTAAATGAACTTTATGTTTTATTTGATGTTTTCTGACTCGAGAATAATAATAATAACATTTATTATGTAAGCCATTAAATTTGTAGTTTTATCTAAACTAAATGAACTTTATGTTTTATTTGATGTTTTCTGACTCGAGAATAATAATAATAACATGTATTATGTAAGCCATTAAATTTGTAGTTTTATCTAAACTAAATGAACTTTATGTTTTATTTGATGTTTTCTGACTCGAGAATAATAATAATAACATGTATTATGTAAGCCATTAAATTTGTAGTTTTATCTAAACTAAATGAACTTTATGTTTTATTTGATGTTTTCTGACTCGAGAATAATAATAATAACATTTATTATGTAAGCCATTAAATTTGTAGTTTTATCTAAACTAAATGAACTTTATGTTTTATTTGATGTTTTCTGACTCGAGAATAATAATAATAACATTTATTATGTAAGCCATTAAATTTGTAGTTTTATCTAAACTAAATGAACTTTATGTTTTATTTGATGTTTTCTGACTCGAGAATAATAATAATAACATGTATTATGTAAGCCATTAAATTTGTAGTTTTATCTAAACTAAATGAACTTTATGTTTTATTTGATGTTTTCTGACTCGAGAATAATAATAATAACATGTATTATGTAAGCCATTAAATTTGTAGTTTTATCTAAACTAAATGAACTTTATGTTTTATTTGATGTTTTCTGACTCGAGAATAATAATAATAACATTTATATGTAAGCCATTAAATTTGTAGTTTTATCTAAACTAAATGAACTTTATGTTTTATTTGATGTTTTCTGACTCGAGAATAATAATAATAACATGTATTATGTAAGCCATTAAATTTGTAGTTTTATCTAAACTAAATGAACTTTATGTTTTATTTGATGTTTTCTGACTCGAGAATAATAATAATAACATTTATTATGTAAGCCATTAAATTTGTAGTTTTATCTAAACTAAATGAACTTTATGTTTTATTTGATGTTTTCTGACTCGAGAATAATAATAATAACATGTATTATGTAAGCCATTAAATTTGTAGTTTTATCTAAACTAAATGAACTTTATGTTTTATTTGATGTTTTCTGACTCGAGAATAATAATAATAACATGTATTATGTAAGCCATTAAATTTGTAGTTTTATCTAAACTAAATGAACTTTATGTTTTATTCGATGTTTTCTGACTCGAGAATAATAATAATAACATGTATTATGTAAGCCATTAAATTTGTAGTTTTATCTAAACTAAATGAACTTTATGTTTTATTTGATGTTTTCTGACTCGAGAATAATAATAATAACATGTATTATGTAAGCCATTAAATTTGTAGTTTTATCTAAACTAAGTGAACTTTATGTTTAAAAAAGATGAAAACGTCAATGAACACTATCCTTTTGTATGTATTAAGCAAATATGAACTATTGAGGGGGCGTCAAATGGACTTGAGCCTATAGGCAGCATACTCTTAAATCCGGCCCTGGTGCTACCCCACTTCTACTCCACCGGGTCGATTTCTAACATAAGGCCACGGCCGTCTCTTTCCCAATCCTAGCCGCAATTACAAACAACACAAGAACTCAAGCTATTAGATACATGCATGAGGGCACGCTGGGATGATGACCACGACGCCAAGTCCCAAGAACAACAATCTTGGGCTGACATACAGAAATAAGCTAAATGACCCTGAAATGCTTTTTCCTTTTTAAATGTCTGTTCAGCGGCTTCGGTGGCGTAGTAGGTAGCATGCTGAGCTTCTATGCCCAAGATAGCGGGTTCAAACCTGGCCGAAGCCGTCGGATCTTTAAGCGTTAAAAATCCCTCAGTATGCCTTCCTTCGGAGGGGAAGTAAAGCCGGCGGCGGTCCCATGTCATAGATTTATGGCATGTTCAAGAACCTTCCACTAATTACACCTGTGTGAAGCTAAATTGTATAGGTTAGGAATGTAAACAACGCTCTTAGGTTTCTACGTTCGTTGCTAAGAGCCGACTGTGGTGGCGTCTAGTAGCTAAGTTCTGAACTAGGCCTAGTAGTCGTTGACGGTGGCGTTTGGCGGCAAAAGTAGGAACTATTTGAAAAATTCAAAGTTGCAGTCCTTACTTGAATTTAAAAAAAAACAGATACACACACTAATACAGCCATGACAATTAACACCGGTTATCAGACAGATTCTACACACACCCAAAGTACACGGGGCTGTATGACCGCGTTGTCGCAGCCCCTAAACTAAGGAACCAACCAACCAAATTTCTGTTCAGAGATGTTTGGACCCTCAATGCGAATATACCCTACTAAACAAATAAATCACATTTACAACCTTCTAAAGTCTAAACATACTGTATTCCAGAACTTCACGCTGATGAAATGAAAGTTGTTGCAGTTGATTCATTTACGGGGCGAGCTCATGTGCTGAGTCGGCAACTTGGCCGCTGCTGTCTGACTGCTACTCGGGTACAATGGAGTTCCTGACGGTGCAATTCCTGGCATTCACGGTCAGGGGCAATTAGGACTGAGGGCAGGCTGGGTGTGAGGATGTAAAGCTAAATGAAATAAGTATAAGATGTGTGTTTAATGATCAAGTGTTCATTTGGTCAGTTATGGTAATCTGCTGTCCCTTTTAGTAGTGGACAGGTGTAAGACAATGTGTACAAGTATAAATGTGGGTTTGGGTGACAAAGTACAAATGTTTAAGTTACAAGGATATCTGAACACACTCTATGCTCACCTGGTGGTGCAGTGATGTAGTCGGAGCTGGAGCTGGAGAGACTGAGCCATCGGCCGCGAATAGACATTGGTCTTTCCTGGGCCCTACCTTTTAAGGTCTCCCGCGCTGCTGACTTGGCGTTTCGTCATTGTTGCTGTTCCAGATTCCGGCGATGTGTATTTGTTTATAGGTGATGTAAGCTTGGCTGACAGCTAGATCGCTGCGCCTGGCTGTGTTAAGGAAGTGTATGAGGCTTACAGCCTGTAAGGGGTAGTTTATAGATGAAAGATGAAAAATATCGTCGTCATGTAGCCCCGTGTAGTTGCGTAAGTGTATAAGTTGCCTGTGGTGTCTGTATTTGTAATTGAGGCAGTATGCTTACTCCCGATGTTTCACTAATGACTGTTGACCAACAGAGGAAGTGGACCCTTCATAATGCCGAACGCAGTCTTCGATGAAATGCTGGGAGAAAAGCATTCTGCCTGGACCACGGTCTACCTGTACATAGCTATATAACCTAGGCCTATTAAAGTAAACATTTATTCCACTCATTAACAGACAAGAATTATAATTATTTCTTCGCATTGCGCACGTGTTTGTTTGTTTGTTTGTTTGTTTGTTTGTTTTCGTGTGACCTCCTGAGAGGCCGAGTGCAGGTCTTTCTAGTCGACGCCCGTGGGCGACCTGCGCGTCGGGATGAGAGATGGAATGGATGAAGGCGAATGAAACTGGGCAAGGATGTGTAAGAAAGCGGCCGTGGCCTGTCAGAAGGTACTGTCCCAGCATTTGCCTGGTGTTGAAAATGGGAAACCACGGAAACCCATTTCAAGGACGGGGCTCGAACGCGTCTACCGAGTCAGCAGAGAGCTTGGCCCCATTACCTAACACCGCGCTTTAGCGAACGTAGCCACTGCTGTCGGCATTGAGCACGTAGTAGCAATAGACATAAGTTGCTCGACAGTCTTCGTCGAGTGAGATCGCGTCTGACTCACGTGCGGTACCGGTACTGTGCGTACAGTATACCTGCTCTCGAACCACTGAATACCGTGTTCTGTGAGCGGTTCATATTCGCATAACTGTCGTCTTGTACTAGTAAACGACAATCACCATGGTTACAAAATTTGTGCGCAAGCTCACTTTAAAATGCGTTTTTGAACGCGACAACAGGCCCAGCGCATGGGAGGTGCACAATTGGATCTCCACTTGTTTGAAAATCACTGCTGACCAGATCGAGATGATTCAACTCGACAATTTGGACAACGCCGTATATTTAAAGGTAACTTACAAA
This sequence comes from Meconema thalassinum, assembly GCA_946902985.2. NCBI lineage: Eukaryota > Metazoa > Arthropoda > Insecta > Orthoptera > Tettigoniidae > Meconema > Meconema thalassinum. The sequence continues at coordinate 185,114,743 of OX336388.2, read as the reverse complement.
ATGTTGTCCAAAGCCCTTTTGAACCGTGCCTATCTTCAACTGGATCCGCAGATTGGTGAATACCAAGGTGGGTTCCGGAAAGGCCGATCGTGTACAGAGCAAATTATCAATTTGAAAAACTCAATGTCTTACTTCCGTAAAATGTCAAACAAAAATTATGTCATTACTTTTGTTGACTTTGCAAAGGCTTATGACAGCATTGACCGTGATTCCCTTGTTGCTGTACTCTCAGAATTTGGATTAGATCGCAAGACAACATCAATCATCAAAGATACCCTCTTGAACACAAGTTCAAACGTTAAATTTATGGGAGGACTGAGCGCAGAAATTTCAATTGATACAGGGGTGCGTCAAGGAGATGGATTATCTCCATTGTTGTTTAATTGTGCGCTCGAAAAAGTTGTCCGAGAATAGAGACGATCTGGTGCACCATCCCATAGACTAGGACCAAAACTCAAAGGGATAACACTAGACTGTTTGGCATTTGCGGATGAAATGGCGTTAATTGCTCCAAGGATTTCCGATGCCCAAAAACAACTTGAATTACTCCAAGAAAAAGCAGCAAAACTCGGCTTACGGATTTCTTTTGACAAAACAAAATTTATGACGGATATTAAAACTGCTCCGAATACACTCCGCATCGGTAATTGTCATGTCTCCCGAGTGAAAGACTTCAAGTATTTAGGTGAATGGATCAATGAAACTGGCAACGAAAGAAAAGCTATAGAAGCAAGACTACAGAAAATGGAAACTGCTTTCCATTTGACAAAACAAGTTTATGACAAAAAAATGCCTCTCTTGGAATTGTAAAATTCAACATTATAAAACAGTAGTCTTGCCTGCAGCCCTGTATGCAGCCGAGACACTTAATCTACAACATAAAACACTGAGAAATCAATTGGAGATTAAGGAACGCAAAATCATGCGAAAAATTTTGGGACCAAGAATTAATGATTGAATTCACCTTCCCAAACCTAATGCTGACATCTATTTAAACATTACTAAAATCACAGACACAATCCGTATGAGAAGGATCCAATTCATGGGACATTTGGACAGAATGGGCCCAACTAGGTTAACAAATAAAATCTATACTTTTTTGCAGAAAAAGGCAATAAGGTCCAATTGGTACAAACAGGCGGAAAAGGACTTGGCTGAATTAGGTCTTCCCAATCTCAAGGATCGAGAGGAAATTAGGAAAATTGCTCATACACGGGGTTTTGAGGCAGAAGAGAGAAGACCTACCAGACACGTCTGGTCGCAGCAACGAAGACTAGTTCAATCGTTGCGAATGAAGAGTTATTGGGCAAACATCAAGGCCTGGTCCTAGGAGACTCATTCGCGCAGAAGAAGAAAGGTAACTTCCCAAGTACTGTTTGAAAGGTTGTTAAGTATACATGCGGGTCAACGGAAAATTACTTTGACAGATGGTCGAATAGGGACGGTGCAAATTACTGCTGCCGATAATGTCATCAAGACAGTTCGTATTCTCAATGTTCCTCCAGAGGTCCCCATCAGTTCAATATGGTTCTTAGCAAATATGGTAAAGTCAATGAGCATCGAAATGAAGAATGGTCTGCGCAATACCCATTTCGGGTGCAGAATGGCATACGCGCAGTGTGCATGGACTTGAAGGAACCCCTCCCCCCGTGTGGGTCCGGGTTAGAATACACCCACGGTATGCCCTGCTTTCGTAGGAGGCGACTAATAGAGCCAACATGGCCGAATAACTTGCCAGTTTTTGATTTGTTCAGACCCCCTGTGGATGGGGAGGGCAGAATTCATCCACGGTATCCCCTGCCTGTCGTAAAAGGCGACTTAGAGGGGGCCTTATAAAGGTCGATTTTGGTTTTCTCGTCCCAGCTCTGGTTTGACCAATAGAAACAAACATGCATGCTGTTAGGGGAAGGGCCACCAGCTTGGCCATCTGGCCAGAAAGCCTAGACGGTATGCCCCATCCCGTCGGGTGGGTGCGGGATGTACCCTACAGTAGTATCCGCCTTACAACGAAGGTCCCTGCATGGCCGAATACTGGAGCTGCATAAAGCCTGTGCATGCCGAGGGGGAAGTGCCTGTTCGAGGCACTGGGACCCCGGGCAATATCTGCTATGCCAGGTAGGTATTGCCTTGGCTGGGTGGCTCCCACAGTGATAGCCCCCGTTCGGAGTGGGCAGTATTCGGGGAGGATTTCGTCCGGGATGCCATCAAAGCGATCACGGACACCTGTACAGGGTGGTACCCTTAAAAAGCCGTCTCTTGAGTGTCGAGCTAATCCCAAGGTGTATACGCCTTGGGATGAAGCCTTTAATATAAGATTCCCCGCTGATAAGTCTCCTCGCTACCTGGTAGCTACGAGGACTGACGGGGGTGATTTTAAACTAGTAAAATCAATAATTTTTTCTGAGGAAATCGAGGGGAAATTTGGGGACCTAAGCGGGATTTCCAAGCTCCGGAACGATCAGCTGCTGCTGCACACCGTTGATCGGAAGCAAACCGAAGCATTGCTGGAATGCACGCAATTCGGCGAAATTCCCGTTAAGGTCTCAAAACACGAAACGCTGAATGAGGTCCGAGGAGTTATTTTCCATCGTGACCTCATTTTAAATAGCGATGCGGAATTGTTGCGGGATCTGGGGAAGAGAGGCGTCACCAAGATTAGGCGCATCACCAGAAAGATTGGGGAGAACAGCGTCGATACCGGCGCTTGTATTCTCCATTTTTGAGGGTGATGTAGTACCTAAGCAGGTGAAGGTCACATCGTACCACTGCGATGGTCGACCGTACATCCCTCCACCTATGCGCTGCTATCAATGACAGAAATTCGGGCATGTTTCCGCCAGGTGCACTGCCAAGGCCGTGTGTAGAGAGTGTGGCAAGGGGACACATGAGGGTGAGAGGTGTACGCCTCCCCCGATTTGTCCTAACTGCCAAGGAAGCCACTCTCCACGATCGAAGCAGTGCCCTGAGTTCTGTAAGGAAGCAAAAATTCAAGAAATAAGAACTCTTGATAGGCTTTCATATCACGACGCTCGCAAGAGGTACCGTGATATGAATGCCCCGAATTTCGGGTATCGTTTGCAGCTGCAACGACGCCCTCATTCACCCCTGCCGCATCTTTACCGAGTGTAGTACCCTCGACGCCCGTATTGTCAGCAGTATTAAAATCACCCCTCGCTGTACCAGCGAAAAATGTCAGCCCGAAGGAGGTACAACAACCTTCTTCGGCCCAGCAAAAGAAGGCGCCGGTTATACCATCTAAACCGGCGCAATCGGAGAAGAAGTCATCTTCTTCTCCGAAACGGTCGGCGAATGTCTTCCCCAGTTAAAGGGGGAAAGAAGACTCTGCCGACAAGGGCTGGTGCTTCTTCCAGCCCACCTAATACGAAAAAGATAGGGGAGAAGAGGGAGACGGTTCGTCGCCGTCTCTCTCGCCCTCCTGCTGACGGGGTGGCTACTGTCTCTGCTGGCCTTTCCGCTCCCACTACCACCAAGGGAGCAAAGCCTGCTGAAGCCAAGCCCGTCCGTATGGAGGAACTCCCCTATAGAAAAGAAAATAGATCGGCGGAGGAGAGGGGAACGGTTCAGCGCCGTTTCTCTTCCTCTCCTAAAGGCAAGGCTGCTCACGTATCTGCTGGCCATCCCGCTCCCACCACTACCAGTGGATGTGCCAGCAGGAGCGACCTTGTTTTATAAGGACCCGGCATCTGTGGGGAAGGGACCATCTACTTCCCCAAACACACGTCGGCGCCGATCCAAGAAGAAATCTCTTCGGGACGTGTCGGGGACAGACATCCAGTCTTCGGACCGGGAGAAAGTCCCTCGACACCCCTCTCGTTCTTCCCCAAGAGCGAGACTCGTGAGGTCCGACGACGACCGCGCGCAACCCAAGAGAGCGCCCGCTCCATTTTCGTCGTCTTCGGACGGAGATGTGGAGATTGAGGTGTGCTCTCCTGCCCCATCATCTCAAACTAGAGATGGGGAAGGGTGGCAAACGGTCAAGCAAAAGTAGAAGACACACTTCTACTTAAGTCCACACCATGGCACTATTACAATGGAACTGTAATAGCTATTCTGTTCATCTCGCTGAGTTACGACAATTAATATCTTCGTTTTTGGCAACCATTGTCTGTCTTCAGGAATCCAGGTTTTGTCCTGGACATGAGACAACAATGCGTCACTTCAAACTCTTCTCTAAAGACCGGGTGGACGGAGCTGTGGCCGCTGGTGGCGTCTGCACTCTCGTCCACTCTAGCCTCTTTAGTGAAGAGGTGCCGTTGCGTACTCAGCTAGAGGCAGTTGCAATTCGTACTTCGTTGCCAGTAATGGCAACAGTATGTAACGTGTACATCCCGCCTGATTCTCAGCCGGATTACGACCAGCTGGTGGATCTAGTCTCTCAGCTCCCCCCTCCTTTCCTCCTTCTGGGAGATGTTAATGCCCACAACACCGTCTGGGGCTCCGCTACCACTAGCGGTAAAGGGAGAGATTTTGAGAGGCTGATCAGGCGGCTGGACCTGTGTCTGTTGAACACAGGGGAGCCTACGCACTTCTCTATTGCACACGGTACTTATTCAAGTATCGATATTACCCTGTGCAGTCGTGCGCTGGTTCCCCTGCTACAGTGGGGTGTACACGATGACCTTTGTAATAGTGACCATTTTCCAATTATCGTTACTCTTCCGAACCAGAGAGCCATCGAGTTACCAAGTCGATGGCTTCTCCGTCGGGCTGATTGGCCAACATTCACGGCACGTGCGGTGTTTGCCGAAGATACCTTTGAGAGTGTCGAGGATCATACCATTCACATAACGAATGGTATTTTGGCTGCTGCTGAGGAAACAATACCTTCCTCATCCGGCAACTCACGCCGGAAGCTTGTCCCTTGGTGGACAGCCGAGATTGCAGCAGCCATTAAAGATCGTCGATGTGCTTTCAAACGCTATCGGAGGCAAAACACTATGGCCAACCTTATCACCTTCAGAAGGATGCGTGCTAGAGCCTGATATCTGATTCGGGAGAGTAAGAAAACGACGTGGGAAAAGTATGTGTCGTCCATGACGGCGCATACTCCTTCATCTCAAGTGTGGACTAAGCTTCGTCGGATCTCCGGACTCCCGACATCACTGTCGATACCCGGAGTGTCCATCAATGGAGACATCATCACGGACCATCTCGCCATTGCCAACAGCATTGGCTCGCATTTCTCCGATGTATCCTGCTCCGGGAGTTACGATCCTACATTTCTGACTCTGAAGCGGGAGGCAGAGACTCACCCCTTGTCCTTTGCCACTGCTGCTTCGGAGTCCTATAATGTACCATTCTCTGAATGGGAACTGCGCAGTGCGCTTGCAATGTGCAGGGATACGGCTCCTGGACCGGATAACATACATAATCAAATGTTAAAACATCTGTGCGAATCCAGTATTAAAAAACTGTTGATCCTCTTCAATCGTATATGGATTGAACGGGAGTTTCCATCTCAATGGCGAGAGGGGATCGTGATACCTATTCCTAAGGCTGGAAAGGATCCCAAGTTTGTAAGCAGCTATAGGCCCATTTGTTTGACAAATGGCCTATGTAAGCTGCTCGAAAAGATGGTGAACCGTTGACTGGTGTGGTTCTTGGAGGATAAAGGTCTCCTGTCTGAACACCAGTGTGGATTTCGCTCTCATAGGTCCACCACTCACCATCTGGTGCGACTTGAGAGCGCCATACAGGGGGCTTTTTTCCGAAAGCAGCACCTAGTCACGGTTTTCTTTGACCTCGAGAAAGCCTACGACACCACATGGCGCTACGGGATCCTTTCCACCCTTCACAAGTGGGGACTCCGTGGTAACTTACCGACTTTCATTGCGAATTTCATGTCCGTCCGACTCTTCCGTGTAAGGGTCGGTAGGACATTATCGCAATACTATACCCAAGAAAATGGAGTTCCTCAGGGTTCAGTGCTGAGTGTCACCTTGTTCGCGATTGCCATTAATGGCATTGTTGCCGCCGCCGGGTCCGCGGTAGTTCCATCGCTGTATGTAGACGATTTAGCTCTGAATTACAGCTCTGGAAGTATGGCAGTCGTGGAACGGCAATTGCAGCTAGCTATCAACCGGGTCGACAGGTGGGCTCACGACCGGGGTTTTCGATTTTCAGCAGCGAAAACCTCCGTCGTTCATTTTTGTCGGCTACGGAGGCTACATTTACACCCTGAACTACATCTCAGGGATGCTGCGTTGCCGTTGGTTGACACTTATCGCTTCCTGGGGCTCCATTTTGACAGCAAGTTAACGTGGCAGCACCATATACGGCAATTGAAAATGACATGTCTCAGGAAACTGAACATGCTCAGGTTTCTTAGTGGCACTACGTGGGGGGCTGACCGTGCGGTGCTGCTTCTGTTCCACCAAGCCCTCGTCCTGTCCCGGCTAGACTATGGTTCTGCGGCATACGGTTCAGCAAGGCCGGCAACCTTGAAAATGCTGGACAGTATCCACCATAGTGGCGTTAGGCTGGCTACCGGTGCCTTCCGGACCAGCCCGATACCCAGCCTACTCGCCGAATCGGATGTTCCACCTTTAAATTATAGACGCCAACATATGCTTTTAGCATATGCTGCCAATGTGCGTCAAATGGCGCAACACACGACCTATCAAACTCTCTTCGGTACCCAAAACCACCAGGGGTACGCCAACCGGTCTCGTGCCACTCGGCCGGTTGGTATTAGACTTGATAGATCGTGTACTGAAATATGAGTAGCTGTAGGTCCCTGTATGATCCGGACATCTAGCGAGGTGCCTCCGTGGCAAGTCCCGCGTCCGGAAATTCGGTTAGATCTTCACCAAGGTCCTAAGGTGAACACGGATGCGTCCGTTTACCGGAGGCAGTTCCACAGCATAGTTCACCAATTTCCGGACGCTGGTATTCTATACACGGATGGTTCGAAGGTGGACGAGAAAGTGGGTTGTGCTTACGTTACAGATGGTGCAAATACCAAGATCTCTTTGCCTGAGGCCTGTAGTGTGTTTACTGCGGAGCTCGTTGCCATCTATGAAGCTCTGCAGTTTGCACTACAGGATGCACGAATCCACTTTCTCGTGTGTACCGACTCTTTGAGTTCGTTGCAGTCAATTTCCCGCAACACCCCTAGTGCAGCGAATCCACGACCTACTAGCCGGGCTGTGCCACGCTGACACTCGAATCACCTTTCTGTGGCTTCCAAGCCACATGGGAATTGCGGGAAATGAGTTAGCAGATCAAGCTGCAAAAGAGGCGGTATCACTACTACCTCGACCAATGGAGGTACCCGCTAGAGATATTCGCTCTCAGTTACGCCTACAAGTTCTGGCTTTTTGGGAGAGTCAGTTGCTAGCTGACCCACTGCCCAGTAAACTGAGAGCGATCAAGGGAACTACTCGCGTATGGCGGAGCTCCTTCCGGGCCCGGAGAGAGTCCGTCATTTTGTGTAGGCTAAGGATAGGTCATACAAGATCCACCCACTCGTACCTAATGAGAAGGGAAGACCCCCACTTTGTACCTGTGGAGCCGTATTCCCCGTGGCCCACATTTTCACCGAGTGTGTGGATCTTGCTGACTTACGAAGAAACCTTGGTTTGCAGACGACATTCAAACTTATTTTAGCCGATGACACGGTGGCTGCTGATCGCGTTATCCGCTTTATAAGTGAGAGTGGGTTAGGGCCAGCAATCTAAATTTTCCAGTAAACATTGACTCAACGACTTGTTCGTTTTTGAATGATAATGTTTTGTTTTTTCCTCAATTTTTGTTCATTTTTATAATTTTTATTTTTTATTTAATTGTTTGTTTTTGTTTTATTAATTTTTGGTCTTTTAAAATTTAGATGTCCACCTCAAAATTTTAAATTGAATTCAAAATTTGTATTCTTTAATCTGTGTTAAGAGGGGCAGATGACCTCGTAGTTCCGCCCCTTAAAACAACAATAACTAACTAACTAACTAACTAACGAAGTCACCCCCTCGTTCATTTCCATTGAAGGCTATCGTGCACAGATTGTTTATGATGGTCAAATGCGAACTTGCCTTGCGTGTAATTCAACAAACCATTTACGACCCCAGTGTCCCCTGCGACGATCACGCGCTTTCGAGCAGCGTACGGTAGGACCTGACACTATTGAATCAGAAAATACCGCCCTGCCGGTTAGTGGCGACCCATCAACCTCGAGTCACCCAACCCCAGAATGGGCCCTGGAACACGTTGTCCCGCCATCAGCTCCGGCACCTAAGCACGCTGTTGATCACTTGGACTTCCCCACACTTGATGAAAGCACACACAAACGTCGGAAGCCGGACAGTGAGGGTACCGATTTAACAGCCCCACTACCACCAGGCACCCATGACGGGATTTCCAGCATGTACACAACAGCTGAAGTAATTGCGCCTGCAAGCTCTGATCTGCTTCAGGATAACCCCTCACCACACGTTCCGGATCCGGCCCCGACGGCCCCACTTCCCAATCTAACTGACACTGCAAACAGCCTGGCCACAGATGACGATATGGAAATTGAGGTTGCTGGGAGTGGAACAGCTAGTACTGCTCACCGCCACGTGACGGCTCCGAACACTGGGAAGACTACGTCCATACCCCCATCAGCTGCTACAACGCACAAAGAAAACACTCATGTGAAACCCACCATGCTTAGTCATCGAGACCCACGATTACCTCCGAGACAGAAGAGTACTGACAAAGCCCTGGGCAATTCTAAACGCTGACCTACAATATTTGCTGCTGTTCCTTTGTTTTTCATCAATATCGTCAGTCTTACGGGCCACTATCGCATATAGAACATGTATTTCTCTCCTTTGTTTCTACATTTAGTGCTCGATTTCCAGAGCATGGCCAGTATTCTCACGACGTTTGCTACTCTCAATGTCAATGGCGTGATGAATGTCACAACACCGGCCCTGCTGGGTAGGTTCTTGAAGGAGTATGATATCGTGTATAGAAAAGGTTTCGAAATTACCGATGTCATCATGGACCCCTCAGGTAGAATTTTGTCAGCTTCCTATAATAACATCAGACTGATTAATGTATACGGCCAGTCCGGGACGAACTACAAGCATGACCGGAACGCACTGTTCAGTCATGACATCTTGACACATGTAGCGACGTCAGGTCCGGTGATTTTAGCCAGTGATTTTAATTGCACACTGCATCCTCGTGACCAAACAGGCGCATTCAACTTCTGTCCAGGGCTGCAGACACTTACCCATAGCATGCAGCTGGTGGATGCCTGGCAACGATTGCATGGCTCGTACGTGGAATTTACCTTCTGTCGTGGAAATTCCAGATCTAAAATAGATCGCGCTTATATCTCCCAGCCCCAAGCACATCTTCTTGATACCTGTAAAGTAGTTCCCGTAGCCTGCAGTGACCACCACAGTGTCATATTTACTAATTAAAGCGCAACGGAGAGACAGATGCTTCATTGGTCGTGGTTCATGGAAAATGAACAAGAATGCTTTTCAAACCCACGACAACGACCGCCGCTTTGCCACCGTTTATCAACAATGTACCACAACAAAAGATCGATACCATAGACTGGTGGATAAAGAAGTTAAAGCCTACCATTAGATCTACAGCCAAAACTTTCACCTATGAACGGTACCACGACCTAAACAGGAAACTCGACTTTTATACCACAGTCATGCATGACCTGCATCGGAAGGAACGGCTAGGAGAAAATGTTTCAACACCCCTCAGTTCCATCAAGAAGACTATTGTAGGGATTAAGGAGCAGAGTCTCCAGGACTTGCTCCCTCACTTTAAAGGAACCTCCATCTTAGCAGATGAACGAATGTCGCTCTTTCATTTAGCCAAAATGCGAAGATCAGCAAACCGACTTTGTGCATGAATGGATTAATGAACAAGGTATGGTCATCAGAACTCACGAACACATACTCGCCGAAAGTGAGCGCCATCTTCGTGACATGTTGGAAGAAGACAGCGTTAGTGATTTGCAAGTCAATAACATCTTGCGATATGTTGACAAACACCTCGAGGACGATGACATCCATTTCCTTGAGACGTCTATCACCAAGGAAGAGGTGAAACATGTTCTTGACCAGACTGCATGTAATATGACACCCGGCGTTGATGGCATCCCGTACGAGTGGTACCGACACTTTTGGACCATGGTCGGAGATGACCTGACAAGTGTGCTTAATCAAGCATTGACCGGTGACATTCCGAATACCTTCACAGAAGGGGTTATTCTTCTGATTCCGAAACAATCGAACTGTGTCGATATCACTGACTACAGACCCATTACTATCTTAAATACCGATTATAAACTTCTGGCCAAGGGGTTAGCAAACAGAATCCGAAGCATTCTTCCCGCTTTAATTGGCACTGGGCAAACTTGTACCATTCCTGGAAGAAATATCGTGCACAAACTTCTAGCCATTCGTGATATTATCATACACTACTCTGTCGCTGATAACCCCGCAGCTGCACTTGCAAGCATTGACCTTAATAAGGCCTTTGACAGAATAGCCCACAAGTATTTATGGAAGGTAATAGAATGCTTTCATTTTCCCAACACAATCATAGCAACTTTCCAACGACTTCTTCTCGTGTAATGGTCAACGGGTTTCTGTCATCGAAAATTCCAGTCAAGAAGTCTGTCAGACAAGGATGCCCCATATCAATGGCTCTATTCGTCTTGGCGCTGGAACCCATGGTCAGGATGGTGAACAACGTACTCACTGGCCTCACGATGAACGGTGAGCGTTTCACACTGCGAGCCTATGCCGATGACGTAACGATACTACTCACAAATGAAGGCGACGCGATACTCGTCCAACAGACCCTTGAGTCATTTTGTCAGGCCAGTGGAGCACAAGTAAACTATGGAAAGTCATCCTTATTGCTCTTAGGCCCAGGTGACAATAGGCACTATTCTAATACTAGCGGTATTCCTACAGTCACCGCATGCAAAATATTGGGTATAACTTTCAGTCGAGATATTGCGGAGATCATACAGACCAACTGGGCTGCCCGATTAAATGTTCCGAGGTTCCAACTGAAAGAGGAACTTGCAAGACGGCTCAATATTCTGCAAAAAAAACCTGGTACATTAATACGTTTGCTCTGTCGAAACTCTGGTATGTGGCGCAAGTTCTTCCCCCTCCACATATAATCAGCCAACGCATTGGAATGGCGATTGGGTTCTATCTTTGGAAAGGCTATCGCTATAGAATTTACGGGAACAACTGCAGTTACCAGAACTGTGTGGTGGGCTGCGACTTTTTGCAGTTGAACTGAAATGCTCCTCACTCTTCTTGAAACATATTATCAAGGCGAGACAGTCTGCAGGTGATCCGTTCGTTTGTGCTGCTCTGAAAGTCATTGAAACTACTCCTTTTCGACAACCCCATCCGTTCCGAACTTTGTTCAGGAAAGCCCTGACCCTTTTGCTAAAACTTCCCACTGCCCACATCTCCGATGGTTCCTTTAATGAAGCTAAACACATTTATGCTTTCTATTGCATTCACATCCCTGGTGCATTTGAAATACCCCAACAAGGACTGGAAGCATATCTGGGGCAATGTGCGCAACAAATGGCTTCCCTTAGAATGGCGACTGTCTGTATATGCTGCATTAATGAAATCATGGTGCTGACATAAACTCTGACCACAATCTGGTTGTAATGAAATGCAGATTAAAGTTGAAGAAACTGAAGAAAAGTCAAAAGCCAAAAAGGTGGGCAATAGACAGATTGAAAGTAAAGGATGTAAACGAAAGATTCAAGAAGAGTATAAAGGAAGGACTAATCAAAACCCCTAAACAAACTTCAATTGCGGACTCAGGATATACTAGAATTGATGGATGGAAGGCGGAAACACAAGAATCTAAGAGATGAAGAGGGGAAAGCAGAATACAGACGTCTGAGAAATGAGGTTAACAAGAAGTGCAAGGAAGCGAAAGAAGAATGGTTGAAAGAGAAATGTGCAGGTATAGAAAAGTGTCTGAAATTAGGAAAAGTAGACACAGCTTATCGAAGGATTAAGAATACTTTTGGGGAAAAGAAGACTAAGTGCTGTAATATTAGGGACACAAATGGAAAGCCTCTAACAGATAGGGAAGAAAAGCTTGAGAGATGGAAAGCTTACATAGAGTGCTTGTATAAGGGAAAGGAGATTGAGAATCATGTAATGGAAAGGGAGGAGGAAATTGATGAGGAAGCAAAAGGAGATTTAATATTGAGATCAGAATTTGACAGAGCATTAGATGACTTAGGCAGGAACAAAGCACCAGGCATAGATGATATACCGATTGAGTTGCTACGCTGCATAGGAGATGAAGGTCTGATCAGGTTATTTCACTTGGTGTGTAGGATTTATGAGACAGGTGAGGTACCCCCTGATTTCAAGAAGAATGTTATCATCCCTATACCAAAGAAAGTGGGAGCTGACAGATGTGAAGACTACCGTACAATCAGCTTGATTACTCATGCTTCAATGATCCTGTCTAGAATAATTTACAAGAGGATTGAAAGCCAGATCGAAACGGAGTTGGGTGAAGACCAGTTTGGTTTCAGGAGAAATGTAGGAACAAGGGAAGCTGTACTAAGTCTTAGGCTGATTTTGGAAGGTAGAATAAGGAAAGATAAGAGAACGTTCATGGCATTTGTAGACTTAGAAAAGGCTTTTGATAACGTTGATTGGACTAAATTGTTTGACATTTTGAAATCAATTGGAATAAAGTACAGGGATAGGAGGGTGATATACAATCTATACAGAAACCAGACAGCAGTCATTCGAGCTGAAGGATATGAGAGAGAAGCTGGTATTCAGAAAGGTGTAAGGCAAGGCTGCAACTTATCACCCATACTTTTCAACCTTTACCTTGAACAAGCAATGAAGGAAATTGGAGAAAAATTTAAAGTGGGAGTGAAGATTCAAGGAGAAATAATTTCAACTCTGAGATTTGCTGATGACATCGTCATCTTGGCCGACAAGCCTGAGGATTTGAATGAGTTTTTGAATGGTATGGATTCCGTCTTACGGAAGGACTTCATGATGAAAATTAATAAATGTAAAACAAAAATACTGGAATGCAGCCGAAATAAATCAGAAACCTCTATGGAGATCAAATTGGCAGGTGAAAAGCTGAAGGAAGTAGGAGACTTCTGTTACTTAGGAAGCAGAATAACCAGTGATGGACGAAGCAAAGAGGATATAAAAAGTAGGTTGGCTCAGGCAAGGAAAGCCTTTCTACAAAAAAGGAATCTGTTGACATCGAATATAGATTTAGGTATTAGGAAGTCATTTTTGAAAGCCTTTGTCTGGAGCGTGGCGCTCTATGGAAGTGAAACTTGGACTATTGGTGCAGCAGAAAAGAGGAGAATTGAGGCATTTGAAATGTGGTGTTACAGGAGAATGATGAAGATCAGATGGGTAGATAGGGTTACAAACGAAGAGGTATTAAGGCGAGGGTGATACCGAGCTCCGCTAATGAGTTCTCTCCACGGGGGTCAATTAGGAAAATCCTAATAGGGGAAGTTGCCTGAGGAGTGTTTTACTGCCCCCCACTCCAAACTGGACGTGAAGGTAGTAATATTAACGGAATACCGGGTGAGTTAGCCGTGGTGGTTACGGCATGACTGATGGCAGTCGCTCACATCCGGGAGGCGAGGAGGTTCGAATCCCCCCGCCGGCAACCTTGAAGATGGTCTTCTGTGGTTTCCCATCTTCCTTCCAGGCAAATGCCGGGGTTGGTCCCTAACTATGGGCCACAGCCGCTACCTTCCAACTCCTCGTCCTTACATTCCAACTTCCCTCCTTCCCTCCCCAACGGTACTTGTAGCTCACCCATTGGGTGTCCGTCTCGAAGCAGCTACAAAACTGGCGAGCCGAACATGTCCTCGGACACTCCCGGCACTAAAAGCCATACGCTAAAAATAAAAAATAAAAAAAATAAAATAATAAAAAATTAACGGAATGTGTCAACCTGCGATGATCTTCACTATATACTCTTGTTATCTCAAACACGTAGTCCATACCACTCATTAGAAATTCTAGGCGTACTATACAAATCAATATGCACATTTTAATTTGTATGTTGTAGCTTTGTAAAAATGTTATCATATGAAAGTTATAACCAGCAGTATGAGCATTACAACGATATTCTGCTACAAGGCGCAAAACTGCAGACAAAAGCTTTACTTCCATTGAAAGTTCGTGGAGTTAACGTTAAAACTTTGACGGTATGAAATAATTCATCTTCTTAGTATTTTCATTCAATCAAGACGAAGTACTGGTATAAGAAAAAAATTGAATGTAGAAATTTTATGACACATCGTTTAAGTCCTAAGAGAATAAAAATAGTTGTTGTTGTTGTTTTAAGGGGCCTAACATCTAGGTTATCGGCCAGAATAAAAATAACCTTTACCACAAGGTGATTTCTTAAAGTCTGCAAATGTGTAAATTGGGGGATCAGAGTTAGCGATCATGGTGGGGGGGAAATTGTGTTTAAATGTACCTCCTGTATTAGTCCAATAACTAACCAAAATACTTATTCTACTAATATTTCATATAACAACCGCTATTTATTTTTTTATTTTTTGGTGGGGTGTGAAATTTGTCACCGCACTGGTAGCCCCACTAAACTACATTTAGCGACTTCGGTGGCGTAGTCGGTAGCATGCTGAACTGCTATTCCCAAGATAGCGGGTTCAAACCCGGCCGAAGTCGTCGGATTTTTTAAGAGCGTTAAAAATCCTTCAGTATGCCTTCCTTCGGAGGGGAAGTAAAGCCGGCGGTCCCATGTCATAGATTTATGGCACGTAAAAGATCCTTTCACAGACTAAACTTGTGTAAAGCAAAATTGTTAGGTTAGATTTCGTCAGAACACTCTATCAAAGTTCCAACGTTCACCACTAGGTATCATTGATATCTGGTGGCGAAAGTTGGAACTACTTGAAATTGAACGGAACTTGTAGCTCACCCTTTAGGGTGTCCGCTGGAAGCAGCTACAGACTCAGGCGAGCCGAACATGTCCTCGGACACTCCCGGCACTAAAAGCCACACGATAAATCTTATATATAAAAGTGAAAGTCTGTATGTATGTATGTATGTATGAGGGTGGGTCTGTTCCGTATACAAATCTACACCGTTCCACCAATCTCAACCAAATTTTGCACACACATAGTTTAGGACCCAGAAGGAACCGCTGGCTACATGAATTTTCGATAGTCTTTCTCATTCTTCTGATTTCGGCCCTTTTCACTCAAGCACAGGCTAATCAAATTATAAAATATACTCATGAAGGAATGGCAAGGCAGATAGTTTCCATGGCAACATAGCTCAAGTCGAGACACGGCCGACTGGATTCGAGTTGTGCTCTGCACTACCGGTATAGAAAATGAGGATCTTTACTTGAAATCCCGTTAGTTACTCAACTGCTCACACAGCACTGTCAACCGAGTTTAGCATAACAAAGACTTGACACTATCTATCTACTAAATATTTGTCTAATACCACTCACTCACTCACGTCTGGCTGCGTGGCTCAGGGGTAACGTTCTCGCTTGCTGAGCCCAAGGTTGCAGGTTCGAAACCTGGCGCAGTCAGCTGGCATTTGAGGGTGCGCAAATGCGAGGGAGTCGTGTCAGTACATTTACTGGCACGTTAAAGATCCCCTTTGGGGCAAAATTCCGGCACCCCGGCGTCTCTAAAAGCCAGGGTAGTTCAAAGGGACGTAAAACCAATAACATTATTATTATTTCACTCACTCATTCATTCATTCATCACGAAATCTCAAAAAACCACCGAACGGATTGGAATGAAATTTGGTATGCAGCTTCCTCAAGGGACTCAAATGCCCACTAAGAGAGGATTTGCGGATATTCAGATTCTGAAGGGGTGTTAAGGGGGTAGAACTGCATTTCATTGAATAGCAATATCTCCCGATTGGTTTCATTGGCGGATGTGATACTCGGCATATCAACTCATCTTTTAAAAATAACAAGACACGTGTCTGAGGGTTTTTCGATGTGGTGTATATTATGAGGTGAAAGGGGTGAAAAGTGGGGATTGAAAGAATCCTAACGCAGTGTGTATCTCTTAATCGACATAGGCGAGGTGTTTGAAACTCAGCGGAAAAAATCAGCATAAAAACTATGTAAATATGTATTTCACAGTTTTTTCATAAATCCAATTTAAGGAGCCCATGGGGAGGGGTGAAATTCGGGGGGGGGGGGGGGCGACAGGAAAGAAAGTGTCCTAACTGATTGACTGACTGACTGACTCACTCATCAAACTCAAGGGGGAATAATTGCTTTAAAGTAAGTAAATAGCTGTTCGACAGTTTTTTCAAAAATCAAATTTAAGGGGTTCATGGGGAGGGGTGAAATTCTGAAAAAAGAAAATTGAAAGAGTAAGTCCTGACTCACTCACTCACTCATCATCGCCCAGCCAAAATTATTGAAGTTAGAAACATGACAGTTTGGGGATATGTTCATTTTATGTCAAAACCGTCTACTAAGGGAGGATTTTCGGATATTCAGGTTCTAAAGGGGTCTTAAGGGGGTTAAACCGGCATTTCATTGAATAAAAATATCTCCCGATTGGTTTCATTGGCGGATGTGATACACGGCATATAAACTCATCATTAAAAAGTAAGAAGACACGTGTATGAGGGTTTTTCGATGTGGTGTATATTATGAGGTGAAAGGGGTGAAAAGCGGGGATTGAAAGATTCTTAACGGAGCGTGTATCTCTTAAACGACATAGGCGAGGGGTTTGAAACTCAGCGGAAAAAAATCAGCATAAAAATATGTAAATATGTATTTCACAGTTTTTTCATAAATCCAATTTAAGGGGCCCATGGGGAGGGATGAAATTCGGGGGGGGGACAGGAAAGAAAGTGTCCTAACTGATTGACCGACTGACTCACTCATCAAACTCAAGGGGGAAAAAATTGCTTTAAAGTAAGTAAATAGCTGTTCGACAGTTTTTTTGATCAATCAAATTTAAGGGGTTCATGGGGAGGGGTGAAATTCTGAAAAAAGAAAATTGAAAGGAAAAGTCCTGACTCACTCACTCATCATCGCTCAGCCAAAATTATTGAAGTTAGAAACATGACAGTTTGGGGATATGTTCATTGTATGTCAAAACCGTCTACTAAGGGAGGATTTTCGGATATTCAGGTTCTAAAGGGGCCTTAAGGGAGTTAAACCTGCATTTCATTGAATAACAATATCTCCCGATTGGTTTCATTGGGGTATGTGATACACGGCATATAAACTCATCATTAAAAAGTAAGAAGACACGTGTCTGAGGGTTTTTCGATGTGGTGTATATTATGAGGTGAAAGGCGTGAAAAGCGGGGATTGAAAGATTCCTAACGGAGCGTGTATATCTTAAACGACATAGGCGAGGGGTTTGAAACTCAGCGGAAAAAATCAGCATAAAAAATAAGTAAATATGTATTTCACAGTTTTTTTTTCATAAATCCAATCCATGGGGAGGAGTGAAATTCTGGGGGGAAGGGAGAAACAGGATAGAAAGTGTCCTCACTGATTGACTGACTGACTCACTCATCAAACTCAGGGGGAAAAACTGCTTTAAAGTAAGTAAATAGCTTTTCGACAGTTTTTTTGATCAATCAAATTGAAGGGGTTCATCGGGAGGGGTGAAATTCTGAAGAAAAAAAAATTGAAAGAAAATGTCCTGAATCATTCACTCACTCATCATCGCCCAGTCAAAATATTGAAGTTGGAAACATAGCATTTCGGGGATATGTTCGTTGTATGTCAAAACCGTACACTAAGGGAGGATTTTTGGATATTCAAGTTCTAAAGGGGTCTTAAGGGGGTTAAACCTGCATTTCATTGAATAACAATATCTCACGAGTGGATTCATTTGTGGATGTGATACTCGGCATATAAACTAATCATTAAAAATAAGCAGACAAGTGTCTAAGGGTTTTTCGATGTGGTGTATTATTATGAGGTGAAAGGGGTGAAAAGTGGGGGTAGAAGGATTCCTAACGGAGCGTGTAGGCCTATCTCTTAAACGACATAAGCGAGAAATTTGAAACTCAGCGAAAAAATAATCAGCTTAAAAAGTAAGTAAATCGGTGTTCGACCGTTTCTTATAAAATAATTTAAGGGGCCAATGGGGTGGGGTGAAATTCTGGGGGGAAAAGGAGAGAAAGTGTCCTAACTGACTGACTAACTCATTCACTCATCAAACTCAGGGGAAAAAGACAGCTTAAAAAATAAATTAATAGGTGTTCAAGCGTTTTTTCATCAATCCAATTCAAGGGGCCCATGGGGAGGGGTAAAATTCTGGTGAAAATAATTGAAAGAAAATGTCCCGTCTGACTCACTCACTCATCAAGCCCAGTGAAAACTATTAAATTTGGAAACATGAAATTTTGGGAATATGTTCACTGCATGCCAAAAACGTCAACTAAGGAATGATTTTTGTTTATTCGGGTTTTAAAGAGGTGTTAAGGGGGTAAACGTGCATTTCATTGAATAACGATATCTCATGAGTTGTTTCTTTGGGGATGTGATATTCGGCATATAAACTTATCATTAAAAATAATCAGACATATATCTGTTTATCGATGTGGTGTATATTATGAGGTGAAAGGGGTGAAAATTGGGGGTTGAGGGATTCTTAACGGAGCGTGTATCTCTGAAACGACATAGGCGAGAAGTTTGAAATTCGGCGGAAAAAAAACAGCTTAAAATAAAAGTAAATAGGTGTTCGACCGTTTTTTCATAAATCCAATTTAGGGGGCCCTTGGAGAGTGGTGAAATTTTGGGGGAAAAAAACAGGAAAGAAACTGATTGACTCACTCACTCATCAAACTCAGGGGGGAAAACAGCTTTAAATAAGTAAATGGGTGTTCGACCGTTTGTTTCATAAATCCAATTTAAGGGGTTCATGGGGAGGGGGTGAAATTATCAAAAATAAATGAAAGAAAATGTCCTGACTGACTCACTCAATCATCATAGCCCAGCCAAAATTATTGAAGTTAGAAACATGAAATTTTGGGGTATGTTCGTTGTATGTCGAAAACGTCCACTAAGGAAATAGTTTTGGATATTCAGGTTCTAAAGAGGTGTTAAGGGGGTAAACGTGTATTTCATTAAATAACAATATCTCACCAGTGGTTTCATTTGGGGATGTGATACTTGGCATATATACTAATCATTAAAAATAAGCTGACAAATGTCTAATGGTTTTTCGATGTAGTGTATATTATGAGGTGAAAGGGATGAAAAGTGGGGGTTGAAAGATTCCTAACGGAGCGTGTATCTCTTAAAGGACATAGGCGAGGAGTTTGAATCTCGGAGGAAATCAATCAGCTTAAAAATAAATAAATAAATAAAATAAATAGGTGTTCGACCGTTTTTTCTTAAATGCAATTTAAGGGGCCTATGGGGAGGGTGAAATTCTGGAAGAAAAACGTCCACTAAGGAAGGATTTTTGGATATTCACTCTCATCGACCAACCAAAACTACTAAAGTTAGAAGAATGATATTTTGGGGATATGTTTGTTGTGTGTCGAAATCGTCTACTAAGGAGGGATTTTTGGATATTCAGGTTCTAAAGGGGTGTTAACGGGGTTAAACCTGCATTTCATTGAATAACAATATCACACGACTATGACGCGAGCGAAGCGAGGCTAAAAATGAGATGGTGTGTGTCTGTGTAATACTCAATCACGCAAGTACCACTGGTCCGATTTACATGAATTTTACATGGAAGTAGCTGATTTACCTGGTTAACATATAGGTTACTTTTGATTTCAATACTTTGCACTATTTAAAATGGCGACCATTTTAGTGACGTCACTACACCCTTTGGTTTCAAACTTTCATATTTCCATTTCAAATAAAAAGAAAACGCTAAGAAATAGCAAACTTTTGATGACATATACGAGGTTTAAAATTACATTTTCTATCCGAAAGGTATCTCCAACGGTTAGCGAGTAAAACCTAAATTTGTGCTATAAAACACGGTCAACGCCGAGCTGTGTAGTTGGACAAAATGTTCCATCCTTAATCTCCCCCTGCACAGCACCTCGCCTATCCCCTGTTTTAACTGTCACCTTCACATTTTAATTTATTTATGACACGTAGCGAAGCACGGGTACTTCAGCTAGTAGATAAATAAATAAAGTGGCAATATACCTAAATGAAACCTTGTTATTGTCACATTGCATTACATTTCATTTGCATATTTCTTGTTGGTGCACACTGTTTCTTGGAGATACTTAGTTGAGTTTATTCTCGACTTATCCATATATTTTGGCCCTTCAATGTCCAAGTATTTCATTCAACCTATAAATATACTTGGTAAATTGAATTATGATATGAAATAAATCACCCGTTTGGACAGCTAGTTCTACAGAGCTAACCTAGAAGTAGGATCCTCTGGTTTTATTCGAGGTTAGTTAGTTAGATGGTTTTATCATTTATAAAACATATTTACGGTGTTCGACCATCTGGAAACAATATATTGTAACCACAAATATATTTCAACAGGACTCTTTATAAGGTTAGATGACTTCAAAAATTTTACGCATTGATCCATATCAGTATGCCTGGCTGGAAACAACATCCCATAGCATCCATCAGCGACATCCGTTTCAATATATAATAATAATAATAATAATATCATATGGCCTCGGGTGCCGGGTGCAAGCTTTGTTATTTGACACCCAGAGGGTAGCTTGCATGTCGAATTTTGTTGTTCCTTGAAGCACTATGAAAGTCAAGGAGGTTAGATATCTAAGCTCCTTGACACTATAGCGCTTTCTAGTAGAGAAATGAGGAACTTTGTGTTGGCGGAAAATCCCGAGATTAATTTTGTCATTATGAACATGGCCTACTGAATTCAAATGGGTTCTTTGACATGCCAACATCGTAAGACATGTCGTAATTTTTGCCGCTTTTCAATAATCACTTACCCCGGCCAGGAGCGAACCTGCAAGATTGGGGTTAGTAATCCGACACTATAACTAAAGCCCTGCGCGGATGCGGATATCCGCGGATAAACCCGCGGATATCCGCAGCATTTTTCGCCACGCGGATATAGTTTGCATGGCTGTGCGGATAGCGGATACGCTGCGGATAATGTTTAGAGTAAATTTGCGGATAGTTTTTAGAATACGATGTGGAACTTTCGATAATATTACATATTTGATATGCCAATCTACAGCTTCATGCTTAAAAGAGGAATACTCCTATAGCCTATTGCGTACGAAATATTCGGGTACGTTTTGCAGTTATACACGAGAAGATTATTTTACTCATATGGTTTCAACTACATTTTATTAAGTACCGTACCGTATGTTTGTACAGTAGTCGAAGGTCTTGACATATCATCATCATCAATTTCTCACTGCCATTACCCACGAAATATAATGCTGTCAATAAGTTTGTTAGTTCATCGTGGTGACATCATTAACATTTCTCAAGTCAGCTACTTCGCTATCTAAGCTATCCTGGAAGATCTGGTTCCAGGTTTATCTGTAGATTTATTTCCATCTTGGCACTGAAACGCGTGGGCTGTGATATTGCAACGGAGACAGTTATGCCATCAACTATGCTAACATTGATGTGTCAAGAGGCAGAAGTATGATGACTGACTTGGAAGTTCCGGCCAAATGTCAATCCCTTTCTCCAAGCTTGAAGAGAAGTTCACTTAGTAAATGTTACCGCGACCGGGAGTATGGACATCATTTAACCAACATTGATAAAATATCTATTAAAACAAAACAAGGTGAATATTCAATAGTGCGTGAAACAAAGCTCAAGTCGAGGATAAGGCAGATATTTGGTTACGTTTTCAATGGAACCAAAGAGATGAACGATATAGTAGGATGTTTTACCTGTAAATATGTGTATTCATACTCAGGACACAAATCAGGCACATCAAACCTACTGCGGCACAAGTGCGAAAGTAGCCAAAGAAGTATAGTCAGTTTTTTTTGTCTAAAGCGGAGGTCAGGAAACCAGAATTGAAATATCAGCGGATTTTTATACAAGTCTTGCGGATGCGGGGCGGATGCGGATAACAGTTATGCGGATGCGGATAACAGTCGTGCGGATGCGGGGCGGATGCGGATAACAGTCGTGCGGATGCGGGGCGGATGCGGATAAGGTTTTGTTTATCCGCGCAGGGCTCTAACTATAACCACTATCACCGTGGCAAGCAATATATTATTATTGAGCCGTATTGAAGAAATATAGTCTAATATAGGCCTAATATAGAAAGTTTGGGTTCAACTAGAACGCTTTTCAAGTTTAGAGGACTTTATCAGTCAAAGATTGTTACGCATTTCACCAATTCTTTATACGTGGAAACAACATCTTTTTGCAATCAACAGGAGATCCGATTCATTATATTGAACCATAATGTAGAAGTATAATGTAGACAATCTATTAAGGTAGATTTATATTAACTTTAGTCTTGTTTCGTTTATGTATTTTTCTTGTTTTTTGTGACCTTTCATTTTATTTAAAATGTAATGTGTACTTTGTAAAGATATCCATTTTCACTTTGGCATTTGTTAACATAGTTTTTAAGATTATTTTATTATTTCAATCTACGCTGACGATTATCATTGTATACCGAAACATGTACGTATTCATTTAAATATTAAACGTCTTTTAAGTGTTTGACAAGGCGGCTGTTATAATTTAAGATTAATATAATGAAAACCAAAATGTTAAAGTATAGTCTATATTATTTTAAAGCTTATAAAACAGGTTACAACGTTAATACTGAGAGCTCTCCGTTATTTTTTTTTGACGGAGGTCCATGTTTTATTCCCGGCTCTGCCAAGAAATTTAATTCTGGTCTATGGGTTGGAACGGTGTACACTCAGCCTCGCGAGGAAACACTGAGAAGAGATGGGTTCAATTCCCACCTCAGCCATCCAGGAAGTTGTTTTCTGTGGTTTCCCCACTTCTACTCCAGGCAAATGCTGGAAGGTTCCTAACTTAAGGTCACGGCCACCTCTTTCCCAATCCTCCAGTCTAGTCTGCAAGCCTCTGTTTGTGAACAAGTCACCTCCATGATCTCCTATTAGCAGTTAGCACTGCGGCCTCCTCTGCTTCTACACCTCTACATTGAAATCGTTCAACACTGAATCTAACCATCGCATCCTAGGTCTACCTCTACTTCTCCTACCCTCTACAGCTGAACTCATTAGCCTCTTAGGTAATCTCTGCTCCCCCTTTCTCTTCACATGACCCCACCATCTGAGTCGGCTCATGCGAACATCTGGCGTGTTTATTTCTAACTTATCCTGTTTCTCTTCATTTACATACAACAATACTTAAATGTTCCGTCTATAAAAATAGTTTCTCTTTTACACAAGTATTTCAAATTTGATGCTGTAGAAAACGTAATAATGTTATTCTCTCTGTCTTTTACCAGAAGCATATTTTCTTTTAGTCGGCCCCATGGTGTTGGGATAGCGCGTCTGCCTCTCACCCGGAGGCCCCGGGTTCGATTCCCGGCTCTGTCAGGGATTTTAGAAACTAACGTTAGGGCTGGAACGGGGTTCACTCAGCCAATATTAACGGCCGAGGGGACCCAATGCGCTGATCACGCGTCACCCCAATATCTGCAGGCTAAATGGCAGGGCAGCGGTCTCTTGGTAAGCCTAGGCCCTTCACGGGCTGTAGTCCAGGGGTTATTATTATATTTTCTTCTAAGTTCGATTGTCCATAATGGCTAGAGTATCATGAACTTCTTGCTTATTTTGAGGCAGAGGTGGTAAGTTTCTCAGTCGCAATATTATTTAAAATCCTCTCTATGCCATTTGATAGTAAATTATCAGACAAGTGCTTAGGGGCAGCAAGTATATCCTTTCTCATCAACTTCGATGGCCGTTCACATATATTGTCACGTACATTTCTTTTTACACTGTTCGAAATAAATTCTTGATTAATCGTCGTACATGGTTCGTGATGGTGAGACCCACATAACAGAAAGTTACCACCATTTGTAAATAAATTGGCAGAACATTCCTTGACACCTCCACTGTTGGCCCCATTTTGACAACTCACACTTATGAAATTTATAGTTTCCTATAATTCTCAATTCTCCAACTCTTTGACTGTACATGGATAACATGTTCGCTGCACTGATTATATCTACAGAAACCCCAGGGGGTCCAGGTGTATGTAGCTGTCAGTCAACTCATGACACAAACATTTCAGGAGAGGTTGCCTACCCCCACTCTCTTCCCAAACCCATTAGCGTGAGCTGACAGGACTGTTTGGGTTTAACCTAATCAGCGGAGTTCGACCATCCCGTAAGGCGAGTGGGAGAGGAGAGATGTTTCTGGCGACTGCTAATGAAGAGAAGAGATAGGTTGGTAGGACACATACTAAGACACCCAGGAATAGCAAGCTTAGTTATGGAAGGAAGGGTCGAGGACAAGAACTGTAGGGGTAGACCAAGGTTAGAATATGTTAAACAGATTGCCTCGGATGTAGGGTGTGGTAGCTATGTAGAGATGAAACGATTAGCTCAGGACAGGGACGCATGGAGAGCTGCATCAAACCAGTCAAAAGACTGAAGACTCAAACAACAACAATGAAATCATCCCCACTGGTGAAAAAATGAAGCGGCACAAACAAGTGGCTGATGATGCCTGTCCTGTGTGCAACAGGACTGACACCCTCATCCACCGCATCACTACATGTTGAAGTGCGAACGGCGTGTGGCGCTGGACGATGAATGCTATCCACAGCATAACCGGGCTAACACGCAACAGGGACGAGGAGATCTTGCACTTCGAAATACGGGATGTACTTGGTGAGCCGAAAAAGAATGCCATCTTATGGCTAGCTGCTGCAGCAATGCTTTCCAACTTACTGGTTACCGGACACCCCCGGTGAATACCCTGCCTGGTTTTCTGGATCACCTTCGAAAGGAACGATGGAAACTCGTACAGCGGAAGTGTCTCAACAGTGCTTTTGGTAACCTTTTATATAAATTCTAACACCATACGTATGGTCATCATTGTGCTACAGTCTTATGATGCTTGGTGTTTTGTTCTTGTGCTCTGTGTGTTTTTATACTTTGTTTTTTTCTCAAAGACTACTGTGAACTTAGAACATTACCTTGAGGAGGTAATTGTATTCAGTGATCAGGGTTTGTATCTGTTTTTTTTTTTTTTTTTGTAAACACAAGAATGAATAAATCAATGTGAAAAAAAAAATAGACAAAGTCATTTGCTTGGTTTATGAGGATCTGTTCTTCAATCTCTGGATAAAAGTAATGGGCATCTACTCATGGAGTTACTTTGCCCATAAATTGTATTTCTTCGGCATTCGAAACGTGTTTTTGCATGCAAAGTTACTCCGCGGGCATTCAATTCTTTCTCATACTTAACAATTTGCTTTGTGGACAAAATTACTTTCCATGGCTTTAAAATTAGTGATACCGAAACAAAATGAAGATATATGGACCCCGGTAAACAGTGCAAGTGCAAGTTTTCCACAAACAAACATGACTTTTAACGTACTGTAGGCTAATTACTTGAGCACACTATGCTGATATTGAACTGTGGTATTGTTGCATGTAGGTATAAACGGGCCATAGGACTAGGTTTCTCGGGTCCCCCCGTCTTCGTTCGGCCTAGGATAAAATGAAAGCATGAAGTTCACATTTACATTTTTAAGTTACCCCTACGCCTAAAAAAAAATATCCACGGAATTTAGATTTTTATTCTTGTACGTATTAGTTACCGGTACCGTATTTATCAATGTAAATTTTATATGTAGTTTTCATTGTATCTAACTAAAACGTTTACTCGCATCAGAAGAACAAGTCAAATGCTTTTAAAAATTATATGAAGTATAAGTTAGATTTTGCAAACGTTATCTACAATTTTATTTCGCCCTATAAAGGCTTGAAAAGTTTGGAAACTTTGCTGTTTCTCTGTCAATGAAGATTCAAACATAATGGTTCTCTACGATTTTCATGCCAGCCATAACATTTCAATTCTGTATGAAAAATAAAGAGTGAATTTGTCTACTTTGAGCCCTTGTACCACTCCGGGCCCCAGGGCTACAGCCCCGTTTGCCCCCCCCCCCCCCTTCCTCTCGTCAGATTGGTCCCCATCCTCGAGCTTCTACGGCCTTAACCTCTTCAGACCCAAAACAAAATTTGATGTTGAGATTTTCTTTTACCGTCTTTCTTATTAAATAATGGCGCAAATTATATATATTGTTACGTGCCACCCCCCTAGTGGCACTCTTGTTAACTGGATTACGGTGGGTAGGAAGCACAACACCAATTACTGCTTAAAGAAATAATTAACTTTATTGCGGCCGGAAAATTACACTACTCATCAGCAAATACAAGCAATAGGAACCTTACTCCAGTTTCCTCAATTCTCTTGCTTGTGGAGAGCTCTTGCCCTTTCACTTGTCAACAAACCACAGAAGTTAATCCTCCCGCTAATGAGCCTAGTGGCCTTGACAGAACTACATGCAACTTCTTCCTAATGTGCGCCTACTACAGTTACTTACGAGCACTTGCTGCACGCTGTTCACAAGCTGGGAGAAACAATGTCACTGGATTTCGTAACCACAATATCTCAGACACTCAGTGAAAGCACACACACTCAGAACACAGGCAGTCCCCTGTATGTTTCTCACTTCCCCGCTTCACTACGGGTTTCGCAAGTCACCACACTTCTGTCGCTCAGGATAAACGCTCACACTAGCTCGTAAAACACAACAACGAACCCCTGCTTGACAGGTCGCACTTATATAGCAGGCCGGTGACTCAATAAATGCTTCTAGATCCATCCAGGGTTCACGGCTTCTCGAGGTTTCTATCGCTGGTCCAGTCACGAATATTCTGGACTATCCCTTTGTCCTAGTAGCCCTATTGCATAAGGCGCACGCAATACAGGAGGCAGGGCACAGCCCAGCCCTGGGGCAGTTGTGACTCATGCGGCGAGCGATGACACAAACTCACAGCCGTAACAATATTTTAAGACAAAAGGGACACATTCTTAATGAAATATTAAAATTACAGGTCTTAAATATTGGTCGCGGCAATCAAGTCGCAACTCTGCAGACTGGGAAGACAAACGGGTTTGAACGTCGGAGTCGGATGTCAGATAGATGGGTACATGTTATCGATTTATTAGGGGCAACAAAAATAAAGAATACCGTACTCCTCTTTACTTGTAATTTCAATCTCTTGTATTCCACATGTAATCTTCCTATTGTAATATCATATCTCGGATATTTCTTTTGCTTTTCCTTATCCATTTCTTTCTTTACCCTGTTCCTTTCCTTTATTTCTTCTTTTATTTTGTCTGTCCACCACTGTTGCTTTTGTTTTCCCACATATCTCAATTGCTGCTTCCACAAAAGTCTGTCTCAAATTTTTCCACTCTTCTTCTCCACTTCGAATTTCTTTGTTAGGCAACTTCCTTTTTATCCTATCTTGGAATACTATTCTTTTATCCTCCTCCTCCAATTCCCAAATCTTGATCTTTGGTTTCTTCTTCAATACAATTTTAGGACGTTTTACTTGTTTTAATTCCACAATTAACAGTCTGTGGTCACCTTCCGTACTTTCACTGGGGATTATCTTGGTACTGATGATGTATCTTACCCATTCTCGGTCTGTTATTATGAAATCAATGTGTGTTCCATACTGTCCATCCCAACTATATCGGCTGATCGGCTATATCGGCTACTATTGTTATAGCCCAGTCAAATGGTAGTCTTGGCAAAAAAAAATAGGGTAGAAGGTTTCTCGACGGATTCTTATGTTTCTCGGTGTGCTGAATCCGAATCTGAAGTTTGCCAACAAAAGAAATGACGGCTTCACAGTGAAAATAGCAAAAAAACTAAAAATTTCGGACTATTTTCGCAAAATCGTTTGTAAGTTGAAAAATATGATACCTAGTGAATTTCTCATTATTTACAAAATTAAAGTAGACAAAATTTCTGTTAAAATGCATTGGGCACTTTAGTTTTTGAGTGCAGGGTACCGCCGCTAGAGTGCACTGAAAAAGAGCGACGTTCTGGCACTTAGCAAAAACGAGAGAAACTCAGCCCTTACTAGCCCCCGACACTTTCTAATTGTGATTCCTCCATGAATACGTGTTTTATTCATGTTCTATGGTGGTACAGTAGAGTCTCGCAAACTCGGCACTCGGTAACCCGGCACTCCGGATTTATCGGCCACCCTGACAGGAGAAAAAAGTCATGATTTTTGTTTGTTTTTGTGTTTTCGCACAGAGCGTTATTATCTTCTCTTTCGTCTTCCCCGTCAATGGAATTATCGACAGTTAAATACGACGCGAAATAAATGGACCTTCAGTTAATACTAAGACGAGTAACGACGACCTGATAAATACAGGTACTGTACTGTACTGTAAATGCACAAACTGTTGGCAGTAAGAAGTAAACACACGGTTCTCGCGCAGAGCGTTGTATTTATTTGATTGCGCATTCTCCGCAATTCTGTTTCTTCGCCGTCTTCGTGACGGGGCTTCAAGAAACAGGTTTCAAAGCGAAAAGCAAAAGAACATTACTTACTTTTTTTTACGAAAAAGTAAATGGTAATTTTCATTAAGTGAAAAAACGATTTGCCTACGGGAATCGTTTTGTACATATGCAAGTACTGTACTTGTAGTGGCTTAATCATTTTTAAACTTGTGTTTCTGTTAAAAACAAATAAATGTACTGCATTGCATTACTTTTAAACGAAAACAAACAGCTTATTTCGTCTTTTTAACACATTTCCCGATAAACCGGCAATATCGCGAACTCGGCCACCCTTCGGTCCACATTAGGCCGAGTTTACTAGACTCTACTGTAGCATTATTGAAAGTTCGTTGTAAAAAAAATTGATAAATTAATATATTCAAGTTAAGGTCTAGATCTCCTCTCTTCTTGCTCAAGACCACTGTGTCAGTGAAAAGACGGAGAGTATCTGGAATGAGATTCTCATGGCCATCCAGGAAACTTGCCGATGGGGGGTAATGACTTATATCATTTACTTGTGATCGTATATCTTCAACAATTATGGTAGCTGCTGCTTGAACAATACGAAGCCTTTCTTCTCTTTCCGGTAATTTCTGCATCTCTCGAAACCAAAGCTCGTTGATTGCTCGGTGGCCAGTGGCTTTGAAACACACGATAGAAGGTTTGGTAGTTGTGATTAGTATGTCATCACCATACTTAGCAAGGAGACGACTTCTTACTGTTGCTGGCTGTGGGCGAAAGTCACCTAATACTGACTCAAGTAATTCTTCAATGGTAAATTGACATTTCTCGTCGCTCTTTTCAAGGAAAGTGAATATTGAGTTCATGGCTGCATCAACGTTATCATCGAGAACTCTGCCTGGTGCGTGTTGCTTCGTTTCGGGCTTGTGTAACATTTGCATGCATCGCAAATGGTACTGAGCATCAGCAGCTACCAAGTCATTCACTCGTTCAACACGACGTACAATAGCATTTCCAAATTCATCCTTACGATTTTTTGCGTGTTTTAGCACTGATTCCCTCCCAACGTTCTCACAGGGTACACTGGAATGCGTTTTGAGGGAGCCTTCTTCACTTGCTTTTGAGCATGTTATAGTGACACAAGTTCTCCACACAGAAAACAGTGAGTTTGGAATGAAAAGGGCGGTGAACACGAACGAACGCGATGATCTTCTGGTGCTGACTCTTGAGATTTCTTCAAGTAAGCCGCAATCATTCTTTCATTCACGTACTGTTTCCTACATTTATCGTGACCTTCAACTTCTGTGTTCCTTTTGAATAAAACAACCTTACCATCCTGTCGTTTTTTACTTGCTTCAATGAACGAGTTCAGTCCCCTCTCTTTCACAGCAGCAGTTCGAGTCTGATCATCCAGAGGCTCCTCACAAATTGCACATTCACGACGCGACATTTTCGTCCCTCACATATTCACTAATAACAACATTAGTTCACTTGAAAACACTGAACGAACGGCAGAAACCCGAAGAAGAATGCTTAGCTGTCCCACGAGGAGGAGAAAGCAAACTAAACTAAACTCGAATGGCAGAGGAGTTGGCCGGAGGCTTGGAGGGGAACCTGTCAAGGACAGATGTGTCGGCAAAAAAGGGACCCTTCCTATTGAGGGCTTGAGGGTGAACATTTCACACAAAGGGGAAACGACTCCGGTTTCACACTATCAATATATTAAATATATCTCTTTAGGAATGTGTGAGATATGTGTGACATGGTCAGATGTTGAGTGAAAAATCACAAGAACTGTTTTACATTACTCACCTCATTACTTTCACACTTTACCATTAGATGGATAAGTACAGATGGACATACTCCATCTTAACTTGAATATATTAATTTATCAAAATTTTTTCCAACGAACTTTCAATCATGTTACCACCATAGAACATGAATAAAACACGTATTCATGGAGGAAACGCGATTAGAAAGTGTTTGGGGCTAGTTAGGGCTGAGTTTCTCTCGTTTTTTGCCCAAGTGCCAAAACGTCGCTCTTTTTCAGCGCGCTCTAGCGGCGGTACCCTGCACTCAAAAATTAAAAGTGCCCAGTGCATTTTAACAGCAATTTTGTCTACTTTAATTTTGTAAATAATGTCGAGAAATTCACTAGGTTGCATATTTTTCAACTTATAAGCGATTTGGTAAAAAAAAGTCTGCAATTTTTTATTTTTTATTTTTTGTTATTTTCACTGTGAAGCCGTCATTTTTTTTTGTTGGCAAACTTCAGATTCGGATTCAGCACACCGAAAAACATAAGAATCCGTCGAGAAACCTTCTAACCTATTTTCTTTTTTTTAACAGGCACTTCTGAGCACCAAATGACTGGGCTATTAATAAATGTTTCAAGTTTGGATTCTTTCCAAACATGCTTAAAATTTCTAAAGTTATTCCAATCTTTAAAAGTGGCGACAAACATGTTTCCCAGAACTTCCGTGCAGTTTCAATCGTTCCCATGTTATTTAAAATAATTGAATCTGATATTTAAACCAACTTAGCAATTACTTTGAAACTTATGCCCTGCTATCCAGCAGTTAGTTTGGATTTAGACGAGGTGAAAACACAACTTCTGCTTTTGAAAGTAAGAACATGGTTGCATTAATCATGAGATTCTGTTGGAAAAACTTCAGATTTATGGTGTAAATAACCCCACACTGGATGTAATGAAGTCATACCTAAGTAACAGAAGTCAATTTGTAGCAATTATAAATAGACACTCTACATAAAAAGAAGTCGTAAACGGTGTACCACAGGGTTCGGTCCTCGGTCCTTTTCTTTTTAACGTTTCAGTTAATGATTGACCAAAACATGTTATATCACAATCAGTTGTGTCTTACGCAGACAACACAACATTAATTAATGTGCATCAGAACATTACGTCTGAATGAGATGTCGCAAGAAGCCCTTAGAACTGCAGTAAATTGGTTTTAATCCAATAAATTACTATGCCATGTGGATAAATCTCAACACCTTCTGTTAGGGTTGTCTAGTAATATAGAAATTCAGTCAGTTAAGCTCTTAGGCATTTATATAGATTCCAAATTAAACTGGGAAGTTCGCGTCAACCATGTCTGTAAAAGAGTATCACGGGTTTCTTACCACCTGTGGAAATTGAGGGAATTAGTGACAACAGACTATCTGAGAATGGCATTGTGACAGACAGTTGGCAACAGTTTTTTTTTTTTTTTTGTGAGAAAAGAAGGACAAGGAACACTGCATTCAAGATGGAGTCTTTTGAGTGTTATTTGTAATGTGTGTGTATTTTCTTGTAAATAAATATCTTTCATTTTCCCAAATAAGTACGAAGTGACGTTTCTGTTCGTAACATCTGGCGACCGTGACAGGATATAGAAAGGAAAATAAGCGATATTCGAAGTTTGATCAGAAAACGTGGTGTATACCGTGCATCTTTCACGAAAATTGTAGCTTCACTTCAAGTTTTGTTGGAGAAAGAAATAAAGGACATAGTCGCTATCCGAGGAGATTACGCCTTAGTGGAAGAGAAGGCTAACCTCATAAGTAATCTGGACCAGGAGATCTTCCAACACCTCATGGAAGATGCGGTGTCAGAAGAAGACCTGATCACAGAAGTAGATGGAGTAGATGACTATAAACGCAAGTTTCATATGTTAGCAGCGGCTGTTTCCGATGCTCTTGCAATGGAGAGAAAACGTGAAGACGAAGACCAGTCAACAGTAAGCACCAGTAACACTCATAACGTAAAAAGTAAATATCGCCTTCCAAAGATCAAATTCCGAAAATTTGGTGCAAATCTACGAGATTGGTTAGGTTTCTGAAATCAATTTCAAAAGATTGATGAAGATGAAGAGTTAGATAATGCCGATAAATACGAATATCTTATCCAAGCAACATTGCCAAACTCCGAAGCTCGCGACATCGTTGACAGTTTTCCAGCCACAAGTGGAAATTACCCTAAAGCTATACAGAAACTTAAATCACGTTTTGGCAATGATTCTTTGTTGGTGGAAGTCTGCACTAGAGAACTATTGACAATGATGAATTCTTGTAGTAGTCTTGACATCTCATCATTATATGACAGACTCGAAACTCAACTTGGTGCTTTGGAGAGCCTAGGTGTAACTTCCGAGAAATATGCAGCAATGTTATTTCCTATGATTGAATCATGCTTGTCTATAGATGTGTTACGTGCCTGGCAGAGGAGTGGCGGTGGGAAGGAATGTGAACCTAGTGAACGTCTTAAAGGTTTGATAAAATTCCTGGAAAATGAAGTAGAGAGTGAGGAAAGGATCAAACTGGCCATCCCAAGTAAAGGTAACATCAATGTGAATCCTGACAAGTCAAAAGGTACGAAGAAAATTGACGTTTACAGTGAATCGCCACCTACCGCAGCTGCACTTGTGGATTGTAATCTTAAACTAAACTGTATATTTTGTGATAGGTCCCATGCTAGTTCAAACTGCTCCGTGGCAAAGCAGATGGCTTTAAAGGAGAGAGTCTCAATTGTGAAGAATAAGAGAGCATGCTTTCTCTGTCTGAAGAAAGGACATGTTTCAAAGATGTGCAGAAGTCAGTTAAAATGTGATTCCTGTAGCAAAAAACATAACAGCCTAATATGTCTAGGCCCAACACATTCCTCTGAAGCTACCAATGAGAAACTTCAGTCTCATTCTTTGATTTCAAATGAAGAACGTAGTGGTATGCAAGGTGTTATTTTGCAAACATTAAAGGTGAAGGTCATTGGAGAATCCTCTGCAATGGAGGTAAGGGCTCTACTGGATACTGGCAGTCAGAGATCTTATATGCTTGAATCAGTTGCGCAGAAGTTAGGTTACACTAGTCATCGCACAGAAATGCTACGCCATTCACTATTTTGTGGGGTAGTCACAGAAGAGAGCCAGCATATGTGCTATAGGATCTACATAGAGAGTTTAGGAAAGCCTTATGCCTGCAATTTTGAAGTCTTAGGGCAACAAGTAATTACAGGGTACAATACTATGTTAAAGGGCCCATGGTTGCAAGAACTAAGAGCAAAAGGGATACAGATTTATGATACTGAAGGTCCCATTGAACTATTAATAGGCGCTGATGTGGCTGGAAAATTAATGACTGGACAAACATGTACACTAAGCAATGGTCTTGTATGTATTGAGACACTGCTGGGGTGGACTGTGATGGGTAAAGTAGTTTCTGGAGATCAATCAAGCATGACCAACCTTGTCACTTCTCTCTTTATCAGAGATGCTTCAGTTGAAAATCTGTGGGAACTGGACGTGCTGGGTATCAGCGATCCTGCCGTAAGGAAAACTAAAACTGATGAAAACTTTGTAACAATGGAGCACTTTCAGAAAACAGTGTCTATTAATGGAGAATTTAGGTATGAAGTCCATTTACCCTGGAAAGAAAACAAATCATTTCTTGTATCTAATAGGGTCATGGCTGAGAAGAGGTTAGTCAACACAAGGAAGAAAGTGGAAAATTTTGGACTAGGCGAGACGTATGAAAATATATTCACCGAGTGGGAAAGGAGTGGTGTTATTGAACCGGTTCAGGAGGATGAAAACTTCAGACACTATCTACCGCATCAAGCTGTTGTGAAGGAAAGTAGCTCAACGACACCTGTTCGTCCTGTATTTGACGCCTCAGCGAAGGAAGTGGGAACCCCTGCTTTGAACGATTGTTCGTATGATGGCCCCAACCTGATTGAGCTAATCCCTGCTATTCTTCTTAGATTCCGAGAGGGGAAAGTAGGAATTATTGCAGGCATTGAGAAGGCCTTCCTTCAGATAAGCATACGGAAAGAAGATCGAAACTATATCTGCTTCCTGATGTGGCAGGACGTTCGGAATAATTACAAGACCTTCAAGCATGCCAGGCTGGTTTTCGGCTTAACTTGTAGTCCGTTTCTCCTGGTGGCTGTCTTGGAGTATCACGTGAAGAAGTACTTGGAAAACCCGCAATGCAATCCCCTATTCATCAAGAGACTTCTACAGAGCTTCTACGTGGACAACGTTGTCACTAGCCTTGACAGGGAATCGGAGGAGTTTATCAATCAAGCTAGTAGGGTATTTTCAGAAGGCAGTTTTAATTTGAGGGGATGGCAGTTCTCTCAGGATGATGACCAGTCTGCTACCCTTTCATCTGTTTTGGGACTGTTATGGGATCGGCAGGAGGATACACTTACTTTAAATGTGCATTGGTTGAATAGTATTCAGGTGGGAGAAATGACGAAAAGGACAATTCTGTCACTCGCACATCGAATTTTTGATCCAGTTGGTATGACATGTCCTGTCACCCTTTGTGTCAAACTGTTGATTCAAAGGACCTGGAAGACT
This sequence comes from Meconema thalassinum, assembly GCA_946902985.2. Classification (NCBI taxonomy): domain Eukaryota; kingdom Metazoa; phylum Arthropoda; class Insecta; order Orthoptera; family Tettigoniidae; genus Meconema; species Meconema thalassinum. The sequence goes on along the minus strand of OX336388.2, from coordinate 185,079,893 downwards.
CATATAAGATGGGATAGTGCAGTTGATGAGAAGTCCAGAGACGAATTTCTGGCCTGGGTAAAGGATCTACCTCACCTGGTAGAAATCAAGATTCCTCGATGGTTTGGAAGAAGTGACCATGTGCAAATTCATGTCTTCTGTGATCCCAGCCAACTTGCATACGCAGCAGTAGTCTTCATAAGATGCGATTCCAACAATCAAGTGAGTGTACAGTTATGTGATGCAAGATCTCGTGTGGCCCCCCTCAAGGAAGTGACAATCCCCAGATTGGAATTGCTGGCTGCTACAATTGGTGCACGGTTGCTTAAATGTGTGTTGGAATCCATTTCACTGGAAGTTCATGAGTTTTTTCTCTGGTCTGACTCGTCCACAGTTCTAGCATGGATCTGCAGGACTGAGAACTGGTCGGTGTTTGTCCGCAATCGTGTGAATGAGATCAGGAACTTGACCAATTTAAACTGCTGGCGACATGTTCCAGGTTCATTGAATCCAGCTGATTTACCGTCACGTGGCTGTTCTGCTTTGCAATTAGTAGCCTCTCGATGGTGGGAGGGACCTGCCTGGTTGTACGAATCTCCAGATTGTTGGCCTCAAACAGAAGTGGTGTATGACGAAGAGAGTATCGCAAAGGAAATTAAGAAAACCCCTGTGAATTCTATGACTGTAACCAATGTAGATCCCCTCTGGTATGCCAGATATTTTTCCAGCTATCACAGAATAGTTTATTTAATCGCATGGATTCTTCGTTTCTGTAAGAATTGTCTTAGACGTGAGAGGATCTCGCAAGAAAATCTGCAAGTTGAAGAGTTAGAAAGGGCTGAAATTAGACTCATTTCTATAATTCAACGAGAAAGCTTCCACGGATTAGTTGATAAACGTCTATCTTCACTACATCCATTCCTGGAAGATGGTGTTCTCAGGGTTAAAACGAGACTACTACTGCGAGAAGATTTGAAGCAATTCAGGTTCCCAATGATTCTCCCGGCGAACCATGTCATCACCTCTCGCTTGATTATGGATGAGCACGTGAAAGAAAATCACATTGGAGTACAACTTCTTCTTAATCATCTGAGACAACGCTTCTGGATCATCGGTGGAAGGAGGATAGTTAGAAAAATTATAAGAAAATGTGTCAAGTGCCGGAGGCATGATGGACAACATACCGAAATCGCTCAGGCCCCTCTGCCCCTGGACCGCATACGGGAAGCCTGTGTATTTGAAGTGATAGGAGTGGACTTGGCAGGTCCGGTGTTCCTGAGGGATGAAAGTAAAGCTTGGATTGTAGTTTTCACATGTGCGGTGTATTGAGCTGTTCATCTCGAAATGGTTACTTCTCTCTCCACAGAGGCGTTTGTGCAAGCGTTCCTACGGTTTGTAGTAAGAAGAGGACGCCCCTCTGTGATTTACTCAGACAATGGTACACATTTCACGGGTACAGATAACGCGTTTCAAAGTGTTGACTGGGAGAATATTTCCAAACACTATTCGGTTGAACGTATTACTTGGAGATTTAATCCCCCTAGTGCTCCTTGGTGGGGAGGCTTCTGGGAAAGGTTAATACGTCTAATTAAACAGCTTCTGAAACGAGTTTTGGGTAAATCCTGTCTAACTTACCAAGAAATGCTTATCCTTCTCTGCAGTGTAGAAGCCACCATAAATGCAAGACCGCTAACATATCTGACCGATGGATGTGAAGATATAAGTCCACTCACCCCTGCCTGCTTTCTACAAGAAATTAAGACAACTGGAGTTCCAGAATGTGATGCATTGGATGCTATAACCCTGAATCAACGAAATCGTCATCTCCTGAACCTAAGAATGGCATTGAAGAAAAGATTCCAGCAGGAATATCTGGGACTTTTGGCACTCGGTAAACAGAGTTGTAAACCAACTCTTTTGTTCAAGAGAGGTGATATTGTCCTAGTTGGATCAGATGGCACTAAGAGTATAGATTGGCCCCTTGGAAAAAATGTGGACTTGTTCCCTGGAACTGGTGGTAATACAAGACTTGCTAGGGTTGTTACATCTAAAGGAGAACTCTTGAGACCGATACAGTGACTCTACCCACTAGAAGTACCTGATGAAGACAGCACACCTTTGAGGACTGGCTTGAATAAGAAAACAGCTACTGCTTTAGGAGAGCCGACTGGAACTGGTGTTCAACCCCCAAAGACCACACGTTCGGGTAGAACTGTCAATGTTCCTGCAAGATATGTGGAGTAGTTGAGGATGTCTTTCCTCAACGGTGGGAGGATGTGACAGACAGTTGGCAACAGTTATTTTTGTTTTTTGTGAGATAAGAAGGACAAGGAACACTGCATCCAAGATGGAGTCTTTTGAGTGTTATTTGTAATGTGTGTGTATTTTCTTATAAATAAATATATTTCATTTTCCCAAATAAGTACGAAGTGACGTTTCTGTTCGTAACAGGCATATTTTGGACTCTTTCAGTCCCACATTTCTTATGGGCTGCTACTATGGGGTCACTCATCGTAAGTCCATTATGTGTTGCTGATACAAAAGAAGGTTGTTCGTGTAATGTGTAAAGCTGATCCTAGGGAGCACTGTCGTCCCCTTTTTATTGTTGTTGTTGTGTTGTTGAGTCTTCAGTCTTTTGACTGGTTTGATGCAGCCCTCCATGCCTCCCTGACCTGAGCTAATCGTTTCATCTCTACATAGCTGCCACACCCTACATCCGAGGCAATCTGTTTAACATATTCTAACCTTGGTCTACCCCTACAGTTCTTGTCCTCGACCCTTCCTTCCATAACTAAGCTTGCTATTCCTGGGTGTCTTAGTATGTGTCCTACCAACCTATCTCTTCTCTTCATTAGCAGTCGCCAGAAACATCTCTCCTCTCCCACTCGTCTTAATACCTCTTTGTTTGTAACCCTATCTACCCATATAATCTTCATCATTCTCCTGTAACACCACATTTCAAATGCTTCAATTCTCCTCTTTTCTGCTGCACCAATAGTCCAAGTTTCACTTCCATAGAGCGCCACGCTCCAGACAAAGGCTTTCAAAAATGACTTCCTAATACCTAAATCTATATTCGATGTCAGCAAATTCCTTTTTTGTAGAAATGCTTTTCTTGCCTGAGCCAACCTACTTTTTATATCCTCTTTGCTTCGTCCATCACTGGTTATTCTGCTTCCTAAGTAACAGAAGTCTCCTACTTCCTTCAGCTTTTCACCTGCCAATTTGATCTCCATAGAGGTTTCTGATTTATTTCGGCTGCATTCCAGTATTTTTGTTTTACATTTATTAATTTTCATCATGAATTCTTTCCGTAAGACGGAGTCCATACCATTCAAAAACTCATTCAAATCCTCTGGCGTGTCGGCCAAGATGACGATGTCATCAGCAAATCTCAGAGTTGAAATTATTTCTCCTTGAATCTTCACTCCCACTTTAAATTTTTCTCTTCATTCCTCCTTATTTGTTCAATGTAAAGATTGAAAAGTATGGGTGATAAGTTGCAGCCTTGCCTTACGCCTTTCTGAATACCAGCTTCTCTCTCATGTCCTTCAACTCGAATGACTGCTGTCTGGTTTCTATATAGATTGTATATCACCCTCCTATCCCTGTACTTTATTCCAATCGATTTCAAAATGTCAAACAATTTAGTCCAATCAACGTTATCAAAAGCCTTTTCTAAGTCTACAAAAGCCACGAACGTTCTCTTATCTTTCCTTATTCTACCTTCCAAAATCAGCCTAAGACTTAGTACAGCTTCCCTTGTTCCTACATTTCTCCTGAAACCAAACTGGTCTTCACCCAACTCCGTTTCTATCTGGCTCTCAATCCTCTTGTAAATTATTCTAGACAGGATCTTTGAAGCATGAGTAATCAAGCTGATTGTACGGTAATCTTCACATCTGTCAGCTCCCACTTTCTTTGGTATAGGGATGATTACATTCTTCTTGAAATCAGGGGGTACATCACCTGTTTCATAAATCCTACACACCAAGTGAAATAACCTGATCAGACCATCCTCTCCTATGCAGCGTAGCAACTCAATCGGTATATCATCTATGCCTGGTGCTTTGTTCCTGCTTAAGTCTTCCAAAGCTCTATCAAATTCTGATCTCAATATTAAATCTCCTTTCGCATCCTCATCAATTTCCTCCTCCCTTTCCATTACATGATTCTCAATCTCCTTTCCCTTATACAAACTCTCTATGTAAGCTTTCCATCTCTCAACCTTTTCTTCCCTATCTGTTAGAGGCTTTCCATTTGTGTCCTTAATATTACAGCACTTAGTCTTTTTTTTTTCCCAAAAGTATTCTTAATCCTTCGATAAGCTGTGTCTACTTTTCCTAATTTCAGACAATTTTCTATACCAGCACATTTCTCTTTCAACCATTCTTCTTTCGCTTCCTTGCACTTCTTGTTAACCTCATTTCTCAGACGTCTGTATTCTGCTTTCCCCTTTTCATCTCTTACATTCTTGTGTTTCCGCCTTTCATCCATCAATTCGAGTATATCCTGAGTGATCCACGGTTTTCTACCTATTCTCTCTTTCCTACCGATGTTTTCTTCTGCGGATTTTGTTATTTCATTCCTCAAAAGTGCCCATTCGTCTGCAATTGAAGTTTGTTTAGGGTTTTTCATTAGTCCTTCCTTTATACTCTTCTTGAATCTTTCGTTTACACCCTTCTCTTTCAGTCTGTCTATTGCCCACCTTTTTGGCTTTTGACTTTTCTTCAGTTTCTTCAACTTTAATCTACATTTCATTACAACCAGATTGTGGTCAGAGTTTATGTCAGCACCAGGATATGTTTTACAATCCAAAATCTGGTTTCGAAACCTCTGCTTGACCATAATGAAGTCGATTTGGTAACGCCCTGTATCTCCTGGTCTCATCCATGTGTATATTCTTCTATTGTGGTTATTGAATAAGGTGTTAGCTATGACCAACTCATGCTCAGTGCAGAATTCTACCAGCCTGCTTCCTCGATCATTCCTTTCACCTAATCCGAAATCTCCTACTATCTTCCCTTCTCTCCCTTTTCCTACCACAGCATTCCAATCTCCCATTACTATAACATTTTCATCACCTTTGATATACCTCAGAATTTCGTCTATTTCTTCGTAGACCTTTTCAACATCCTCATTATCAGCTTGACTGGTAGGCATATAGACTTGTACCACTGTGGTGCAGGTAGGTTTAGTATTTATTTTTGCTACAATAATCCGTTCACTATATTGCTCATAATATTCCACCCGCTGTCCAAGTTTCCTACTCAATATGAGGCCAACCCCTGCTTGGCCATTGTTTGATTTAGTGCTAATGACCCTATAGTCTCCTGACCAAAAGTCCTGTTCTTCCTGCCAGCGCATTTCACTAATCCCAACTAAATCCAATCTCAACCTATCCATTTCCCTTTCTAAGTTTTCTAACCTTCCATTTCCTAGCAGACTTCTAACATTCCACGCTCCGATCCGTAGAATGTCAGATTTCCTCTTTGTCACTTCTGTGATGTTAACCCCCTCTCGAGTAGTCCCCACCCTGAGATCCGAACGGGGGACTAGTTTACCTCCGGATTGAAATTTTACAAGGGAGGAGGCCATCATCACATGTATTTATGCATAGAGAGGTGCATATCCTCGGGAATAGCAAACGGCTGTAGTTTTCCGTTGCTTTCAGCCGTGCAGCAGGACGCAGTGTAGCCATTATTTGGCTTATATTATCAATATCTTAACCGTCTATAAGACTAGTGAAGAATTGATTTATTCTGAAAGGCTGCTACTCCCTTTCAGAATAAGTAAGAGCAATTCTACTAACAAAAATACTAACCTTCTACTGTACTAACAATTAAATACCAAAATTCTACTAACGAAAAAATACTTAAGTTCCACCAACAACAAATACTACCACTAAAACAGTCTGTCACCAGACACACTCACATGCACCCTTACACATCACAGTCTACTGAAACAATGAACTATAACTAGTAAACAATGCAACTGCTACCAGACACACTCACACACCACAGTCTATTAGAACAATGACATATATCTAATAGACAAACTAACTACCTACTTACAACTACAACTAACTACATACTTACTTTACTCCGAGAACACGGTATGTTAATATTCCATACACAGTATGTATATGTGGGCGCTGTTCCAGTTGATTTTGTTATTGTGAACTCAATACCTTGCGAGAGTTCTTTTTATATTATTTTATTTTATTTTTAGTCTTCTTTTGTTGACCCAGGTAACAATTGGCAATGTGTTATTGACTTTCGTAACAGGTGGCAATGTGATTATTAATTGCTTGTTCTGATGTTGTAGAACCTTAATGTTGACAGTCGTAGAGTGTTTCTTTTTATTAGACTTAAAATATTAACAATTACAAATCTATATATTTTCATCTTGTTACTATATGTCAAAAACAATTTAAGTGAATTTATCACTAGGGAAGACATACACCATCACAACACTCGAAATAAAGGAAACATTGATATCCCAAGCCATAGACTGGCAAAAACTGGTAGCTCATATAAAGTAAATGGCATACATTGTTTTAATAAATTACCACATTCAGCACAGTCTACGTCCTTCAGTGTGTTCAAAAGAAAACTTCACATGGATGTTAGAAAATCCATTTTACAATGTAAAAGAATTCTTGGAGATAAAAATGGTTAATATTGACTTTTAATAACTGTACATAGGGGATACTAATAATTATACTGTACCATAAATGACGAAACCTATTTCATGTAAATGATCAATGGTGAATAAAATATTCTTATTCTTAGTGCCTCTCAAAGAACCTCAAACTCAGACACTATAACTCGGTCGCCAAACCATCTGTTCTGTATGCTTCTGAGTGCCTTGTAATGACCAGAAAGCGCCCACTCAGAAGAGAGGAAGATTCTGAGGAGGATATTAGGTCCAATTAGAGAGGAAGGAGGCACTTTCAGAATCCGTCATAATGATGAATTGTATAAACAACAGGAGGACATCATCACGTCTAGAAGGAAAATACGCCTGACCTCTTATGGATACTTGGCACGTGTGGATTCTGAAAGACTCGCCAACAGGATATTCACAATAACAGGAAGAGGCAAGGCTTCTAAGAACAAATGGATTGCATCAGTCAAGTCAGATACGGAACAACTACACTGGTCAAAAGAATTAGGGGATCAGTTGAGATATCTAGGTTCTGACGTATTGTCATCGGCAGAATGACCTAAAATGGATCGACGTCTGTCGGTTCTACGGGATGGAGACAACAATATTACGGCAACCGAGATAGTGGTAATAACAGAAAGTTGCTGCAGAGGGGGTTGGTGTGCATGTGTGTTTACTCTACCACACGAATGACACAAGCAGTTGGGTTCAGATTGTGTAGTGAGCAGGTAGTGCAATGCAACAACAACGTGACTTACCCAAAGGTATGGCATGGAGTGCCATAGGAAGGTTGGAAGCGGGACAGACACAGAGGGAGGTGCCTGCAGCTATTGGAGTGTCCCAAAGTGTAATTGCCAGGACCTGGACGCGATTTCAGACAACAGAAACCGCTAAAAGAAGGCCAGACCAAGGTCGTTCATGGGTAACATCAGCAAGAGATGACCGTTATCTCCGGTTAACAGCCCGTCGAGACAGGAGGCTGAATGCAACTCAGCTGCAACGCACCCTCCAGGCGGCAACAGGATGCGCAATATCAACACACACAGTCCGAAATCGCTGTCGGGAAAGTGGCCTCTACGCACGGAGGCATATGGTGTGTGTCCCATTAAAACCACACCGCCGTTTAGCTCGCAGAAACTGGGCGGAGGAACATCAGGATTGGCGTCGTAACGAATGGCGCCGGGTTCTGTTCTCAGATGAGTCAGGATTTTGTGTTCAGCCGGAAAATCGTCGTTCCCTCATCTGGAGAGAACGTGGAACTCGGAACAATCCCGCTTATGTGCAGGAAACCGCACCATATCGTGGTGGTGGACGAATGGTGTGGGCAGGAGTCAGTATTGGCGGACGTACGGACCTCTATGTCGTTCAGAATGGCGCTTTGACTACTCAGAGGTATCGAGACGATATCCTTCGACCGTTTGTTGTGCCCTACGCTGGTGCCATAGGCGATGGGTTCATTCTGGTGGACGATAACGCACGTCCCCACAGAGTTGCACTGGTGGACAGCATGCTTGACGACGAGGGCATTGAACGAATGGAGTGGCCAGCTTGTTCACCGGACTTAGCTCCGATTGAGCATGTTTCGGATGGACTTGGCAGACGCATTGCAGCCACACCAGCATCTCCCACAATGGTTGTCGAGCTGGATATTGCACTCATGGAAGAATGGCGAAATATCCCTCAAGAGCTGATTGATAACCTCATAATGTCCATGCCACGCAGGTGTGCAACTGTCCTGGCCGTCCGAGGTGATCACACAGCATATTAGAGAGCAACGAGAATGACATTTTCACTATTATGGTAGCCCCATGGTGCCTCGCCCTAAGTAAACGCCATGTAAACCTCCAGTAAAGGGTTGAGACAGCACAATATCGTACTGTAGCACACACAAGTTACAATTGTAATCGAACTCTGAATAAAATACGTTACCATATGTATCTTGTGTATGATATCTCACCTGATCCCCTAATTGTTTTGACCAGTGTAGAGATCCCACTAGGACAAACTCGTGACCGTCATCCAACAGGGCGTTTTCCCAACGTCCCTTACAAGACTACAGGAGCTAAGTGGACAGAAGAAAGAAGACTGACTCGTAGTCAGAAAATGCGGAACTATTGGAAGAGGAAGAAGAAGAAAGCAACAACTTTACCGAAGAGTAGATACGAGCCCAGTGGTCCTAAGTAGGCCTAAACGATAAAGAAAGAAAGAAAGAAAGAAAGAAAGAAATTGGAGATGTGGATAACCTAACTATGGTAGCCTACAGTTCAGTATGAAATGTAAATATTGCAATTTCATTTGTCTTGACCAAATTTTATTTTTAAAATATCGGCCCTACCTTTAGAATAGAATAGAATAATTTTATTGTCTTTGGGCAATTAAGAATTGCAATGGACAAAGACAGAATGCACACAAATATACAAAATCATGAATAAAAAGTAAATACACTAAATTAAATAAACAACTATATACAAGACCTAACATAAAACATAACAGTAATTTTACAACAACAAAATTACACGAAACTTAGCTATGAAGCCATCTATGGAGTTATATACACTATATTTCTGGTAATTTAGGATAGCATTAGTTTTCACATCCCACCTTGAAAGAGTGTTACTTTTTCTTTAAATTCAGATACTGAATAGAAGCTGTTGGATATTAACCATTTTTTGAGAGTTCTTTTGAAATTATTTAAGGACATATCCTTGAATTGATTAGGTAGTTTACTGTATAATTTAATTCCATTATATTTGTGGGGACACTCCCAGATACGGACAAATTATTTCGTCCGCATTTGAGAGGTTTCACTGTTCATGAATTGCAGCCAATGGCCATAGCAGGGCATTTTAATAGAATGCCTGTAGGCTCCCATCAAGTTGAATTTCATGTAGTTCCAACTTTGGCTATTAGACACCACTGTCACCGACACCTAGTGGTGAATGTTGCAACTTAATAGAGCGTTTCTAACCAAATAACCTACAAATTTAGCTACACACTATTATGTGTAGTGGTAGGTTTTTTCCATGCCATAAACCAATGACATGGGCCCGCCGGCTTTACTCCCCTTCGAAGGAAGGCATACTGAAGGATTTTAACGCTCTTTGACGGGTTTGAACCCGTGATCTTGGGCATAGCATTTCAGCATGCTACCGACTACGCCACCGAAGCCGCTGTGCTTGGTGTAGGCTAAATCTAAAACTGTCGCCTTCAGTGACATCAGCCAAAAGCTGAGTGGAAAAAGCAGTGCATAATACGGTTTTCATCAAAACAACTCGTAATTAAATCACTATTATTCCAGTTCGTGGAACAACATTTGAATTGAGGATCTAAGGGGAACTACTTTTTGGCTCATATGACGCGAGCACCAAATATCATTTAAAGAGCACCAGGTTGAGAATGCCAGCTCTGTGTGGACGAGCGTTATCGTCCACGAAAGTGAAATTTGGGTGGCTTCGGAGGCGTAGTTGGTAGCATGCTGAGCTTCTAAGACCAAAGACGCGGATTCAAACACGCCCGAAACGTCAGATTTCTTAAGAGCGTTAAAATTCCTCAGTATGCCTTCCTTTGGAGGAGAAGTAAAGCCAGCGTTCCCATGTCATAGATTTATGGCATGATAAAGAACCTTCCACTAATTACACCTGTATGAAGCTAAATTATATGTTAACTTTGACTAACACTCTTAGGTTCCAATGTTCGTCGCCAGGAGCCGACTGCGGTGGCATCTAGTAACAAAGTTCAGGACTAGTTGGTCGTTGACGGTGGCGTTTGGTAGCAAAAGTTGGTGGAACTACTTGAAAATCGAATGTATGCAGTCCTTACTTGAATTAAATACAGATAACACACACTAATACAGCCATCACAATTAACACCGGTTATCAGACAAATTGTACACACACCCAAAGTACACGGGGCTACATTACCGCGTTGTCGCAGCCCCAAAATTGAGGAACCAACCAACCAACCAAAGGGAAATTTGGAAATGTCTGTTCCCGAAGGAAACATATTATCTAATTTCATTAGTGAAATTGTTAATGTACTTAGTTCAATCGGACATTTGACATCCCGATTCCTTTGGGAACAGACATTTCCAATATGACAGTTAATCTCACGATCATGACCCACGGGACCTCCATTTTTACTTGGAATTCGACCCAGTTTTAGTGAAATAATTATTTTAAAATTCCTTGGTTACTAAATAAAATGATAATTTATAGATATAATATATGTGATATAAAACAAGCAAATGCATTTAATTAAGTTAATTTTTCTTTAAATTCCAAGATTTATTTATTTTATGATATGTAATTTAAGCACACAATTATTGAAATCGTGTATAAATATAATATTTTTTAAATGCGGAGTGCATACACCAAGATCAACATGTTTAGATATTTCTTTACAACAATCAGTGAAAGCGGTCTGCATTAAAAGTCTGACAGACGACAGTGCACGACTGCTCGTTATTCTAACAATCACAGAAAGGATTTATCCACCTATGGAGTTATATACACTATATTTCTGGTAATTTAGGATGGCATTAGTTTTCACATCCCACCTTGAAAGAGTGTTACTTTTTCTTTAAATTCAGATACTGAATAGAAGCTGTTGGATATTAACCATTTTTTGAGAGTTCTTTTGAAATTATTTAAGGACATATCCTTGAATTGATTAGGTAGTTTACTGTATAATTTAATTGATAATTCCATTATATTTGTGGGGACACCCCAGATACGGACAAATTATTTCGTCCGCATTTGAGAGGTTTCACTTCCAGTCCTCGGTGCACCGGCTGCCACTTGCCATTTCGTTTCTTTGTATGGAAACTGAAGAATGAATGACAGATGAGCAATATGGGACCAAGGACAAGGGATGAACTCATTGGCACGTTTCTCACTCCCACTAGATGTACAAGTTCGAACCGCCCCTAGATATCAGTGCATTATCTATGATGGCCCATGCCAACCACGTAAATCAGTTTATAAACAAACGTTACTATACAATAAGAACAGAAGTTTTAACAGTTAATGGTTTGATAGGTATACATTTATTGAATACTCTGATAACAAAGATGCTGTTTTCCGTGTCGTCATTTCGTTCAATCTGATTCAAGCAATGCTGATCATAAAAAGATGGTATATTGGCTTTCACGGCCGGTGAATTAAAACTCAGCAATTCTTCTAGGTTTGTGCCGTGTCTTGTGTGGGGTTTCGCCTAGGACACCAAGCTAGGCTCATCGGCGGGCTCTTGGTGTCCCCGCCCGGACCCCCACAGGAGTGACGAACTGCGCGCCACTTCCCTTTATATAAGGTGCAACTGCACCACTTGACTACGAGAACTAAGAGCTCAAGCAGCCTTAACCTCCCTATGAAGGCTTCCAAAAAGATGGTATATTGGCTTTCACGGCCGGTGAATTAAAACTCAGCAATTCTTCTAGGTTTGTGCCGTGTCTTGTGTGGGGTTTCGCCTAGGACACCAAGCTAGGCTCATCGGCGGGCTCTTGGTGGCCCCGCCCGGACCCCCACAGGAGTGACGAACTGCGCGCCACCTCCCTTTATATAAGGTGCAACTGCACCACTTGACTACGAGAACTAAGAGCTCAAGCAGCCTTAACCTCCCTATGAAGGCTTCCAAAAAGATGGTATATTGGCTTTCACGGCCGGTGAATTAAAACTCAGCAATTCTTCTAGGTTTGTGCCGTGTCTTGTGTGGGGTTTCGCCTAGGACACCAAGCTAGGCTCATCGGCGGGCTCTTGGTGTCCCCGCCCGGACCCCCACAGGAGTGACGAACTGCGCGCCACCTCCCTTTATATAAGGTGCAACTGCACCACTTGACTACGAGAACTAAGAGCTCAAGCAGCCGGGCGGGGACACCAAGAGCCCGCCGATGAGCCTAGCTTGGTGTCCTAGGCGAAACCCCACACAAGACACGGCACAAACCTAGAAGAATTTCTGAGTTTTAATTCACCGGCCGTGAAAGCCAATATACCATCTTTTTGGAAGCCTTCATAGGGAGGTTAAGGCTGCTTGAGCTCTTAGTTCTCGTAGTCAAGTGGTGCAGTTGCACCTTATATAAAGGGAGGTGGCGCGCAGTTCGTCACTCCTGTGGGGGTCCGGGCGGGGACACCAAGAGCCCGCCGATGAGCCTAGCTTGGTGTCCTAGGCGAAACCCCACACAAGACACGGCACAAACCTAGAAGAATTGCTGAGTTTTAATTCATCGGCCGTGAAAGCCAATATACCATCTTTTTGGAAGCCTTCATAGGGAGGTTAAGGCTGCTTGAGCTCTTAGTTCTCGTAGTCAAGTGGTGCAGTTGCACCTTATATAAAGGGAGGTGGCGCGCAGTTCGTCACTCCTGTGGGGGTCCGGGCGGGGACACCAAGAGCCCGCCGATGAGCCTAGCTTGGTGTCCTAGGCGAAACCCCACACAAGACACGGTACAAACCTAGAAGAATTGCTGAGTTTTAATTCACCGGCCGTGAAAGCCAATATACCATCTTTTTGGAAGCCTTCATAGGGAGGTTAAGGCTGCTTGAGCTCTTAGTTCTCGTAGTCAAGTGGTGCAGTTGCACCTTATATAAAGGGAGGTGGCGCGCAGTTCGTCACTCCTGTGGGGGTTCGGGCGGGGACACCAAGAGCCCGCCGATGAGCCTAGCTTGGTGTCCTAGGCGAAACCCCACACAAGACACGGCACAAACCTAGAAGAATTGCTGAGTTTTAATTCACCGGCCGTGAAAGCCAATATACCATCTTTTTGGAAGCCTTCATAGGGAGGTTAAGGCTGCTTGAGCTCTTAGTTCTCGTAGTCAAGTGGTGCAGTTGCACCTTATATAAAGGGAGGTGGCGCGCAGTTCGTCACTCCTGTGGGGGTCCGGGCGGGGACACCAAGAGCCCGCCGATGAGCCTAGCTTGGTGTCCTAGGCGAAACCCCACACAAGACACGGCACAAACCTAGAAGAATTGCTGAGTTTTAATTCACCGGCCGTGAAAGCCAATATACCATCTTTTTGGAAGCCTTCATAGGGAGGTTAAGGCTGCTTGAGCTCTTAGTTCTCGTAGTCAAGTGGTGCAGTTGCACCTTATATAAAGGGAGGTGGCGCGCAGTTCGTCACTCCTGTGGGGGTCCGGGCGGGGACACCAAGAGCCCGCCGATGAGCCTAGCTTGGTGTCCTAGGCGAAACCCCACACAAGACACGGCACAAACCTAGAAGAATTGCTGAGTTTTAATTCATCGGCCGTGAAAGCCAATATACCATCTTTTTGGAAGCCTTCATAGGGAGGTTAAGGCTGCTTGAGCTCTTAGTTCTCGTATTCAAGTGGTGCAGTTGCACCTTATATAAAGGGAGGTGGCGCGCAGTTCGTCACTCCTGTGGGGGTCCGGGCGGGGACACCAAGAGCCCGCCGATGAGCCTAGCTTGGTGTCCTAGGCGAAACCCCACACAAGACACGGCACAAACCTAGAAGAATTGCTGAGTTTTAATTCACCGGCCGTGAAAGCCAATATACCATCTTTTTGGAAGCCTTCATAGGGAGGTTAAGGCTGCTTGAGCTCTTAGTTCTCGTAGTCAAGTGGTGCAGTTGCACCTTATATAAAGGGAGGTGGCGCGCAGTTCGTCACTCCTGTGGGGGTCCGGGCGGGGATACCAAGAGCCCGCCGATGAGCCTAGCTTGGTGTCCTAGGCGAAACCCCACACAAGACACGGCACAAACCTAGAAGAATTGCTGAGTTTTAATTCACCGGCCGTGAAAGCCAATATACCATCTTTTTGGAAGCCTTCATAGGGAGGTTAAGGCTGCTTGAGCTCTTAGTTCTCGTAGTCAAGTGGTGCAGTTGCACCTTATATAAAGGGAGGTGGCGCGCAGTTCGTCACTCCTGTGGGGGTCCGGGCGGGGACACCAAGAGCCCGCCGATGAGCCTAGCTTGGTGTCCTAGGCGAAACCCCACACAAGACACGGCACAAACCTAGAAGAATTGCTGAGTTTTAATTCACCGGCCGTGAAAGCCAATATACCATCTTTTTGGAAGCCTTCATAGGGAGGTTAAGGCTGCTTGAGCTCTTAGTTCTCGTAGTCAAGTGGTGCAGTTGCACCTTATATAAAGGGAGGTGGCGCGCAGTTCGTCACTCCTGTGGGGGTCCGGGCGGGGACACCAAGAGCCCGCCGATGAGCCTAGCTTGGTGTCCTAGGCGAAACCCCACACAAGACACGGCACAAACCTAGAAGAATTGCTGAGTTTTAATTCACCGGCCGTGAAAGCCAATATACCATCTTTTTGGAAGCCTTCATAGGGAGGTTAAGGCTGCTTGAGCTCTTAGTTCTCGTAGTCAAGTGGTGCAGTTGCACCTTATATAAAGGGAGGTGGCGCGCAGTTCGTCACTCCTGTGGGGGTCCGGGCGGGGACACCAAGAGCCCGCCGATGAGCCTAGCTTGGTGTCCTAGGCGAAACCCCACACAAGACACGGCACAAACCTAGAAGAATTGCTGAGTTTTAATGCTGATCATGTTTTCACTAAATCTGGATTTTACAATTGGAAAAGAATAGGAGAAAAACTTGCAAAGCATGCTGATAGTGAATGTCATAAATCTTCAATTGTAAAGTGGAACAGTTTTCTGGAAAGTGAACGTAGCGGCACAGCGATTTCAAACCACTGTCACCGACACCTAGTGGTGAATGTTGCAACTTGATAGAGCGTTTCTAACCAAATAACCTACAAATTTAGCTACACACTATTATGTGTAGTGGTAGGTTTTTTCCATGCCATAAACCAATGACATGGGCCCGCCGGCTTTACTCCCCAATGTCTTGCCGAGCACAAGGTAATGCGACTCGGGCAATTGTTGCCACAGCTGAGCCATTACGCATTATGTCATCTTTGTGTTTCTGAAGGATTTTAACGCTCTTTGACGGGTTTGAACCCGTGATCTTGGGCATAGTGGATCGAAATCCACTGAAACAAGGTACGTTGCATTCTTTGGTAGACTGTTTACATTCTCCCTTGTGCTTTCACTTTCTAGTTTAATTACATTTTAAATTTCAACAAAGTTCCCTTTATTATTACCACTATCGAAACTGTTTCGCGATGACCTCTAAGCAAAGTGGAACAGATCTCCGTATTTGTCAGATATGTAGGACAAAATTCTATAGAGGAGCGTGTCATTGATTTTATACATTTGTCTCAACTGAAATAAATCAGAAACCTCTATGGAGATCAAATTGGCAGGTGAAAAGCTGAAGGAAGTAGGAGACTTCTGTTACTTAGGAAGCAGAATAACCAGTGATGGACGAAGCAAAGAGGATATAAAAAGTAGGTTGGCTCAGGCAAAGAAAGCATTTCTACAAAAAAGGAATCTGCTGACATCGAATATAGATTTAGGTATTAGGAAGTCATTTTTGAAAGCCTTTGTCTGGAGTGTGGCGCTCTATGGAAGTGAAACTTGGACTATTGGTGCAGCAGAAAAGAGGAGAATTGAAGCATTTGAAATGTGGTGTTACAGGAGAATGATGAAGATCAGATGGGTAGATAGGGTTACAAATGAAGAGGTATTAAGACGAGTGGGAGAGGAGAGATGTTTCTGGCGACTGCTAATGAAGAGAAGAGATAGGTTGGTAGGACACATACTAAGACATCCAGGAATAGCAAGCTTAGTTATGGAAGGAAGGGTCGAGGACAAGAACTGTAGGGGTAGACCAAGGTTAGAATATGTTAAACAGATTGCCTTGGATGTAGGGTGTGGTAGCTATGTAGAGATGAAACGTTTAGCTCAGGACAGGGAGGCATGGAGAGCTGCATCAAACCAGTCAAAAGGCTGAAGACTCAAACAACAACTCAACTGAATGCAGAAAGTATACCTAATTCAGCTTGAAGTACCTTGTTTCAGTGGATTTCGATCAATGTAAGTGCATTGGACAAGCATATGATGGAGCCGCAGTTATGTTAGGGAAGATAAACGGTGTGCAAAGTTTATTGCGGCAAAAGGTCAATAACCCATGTGTTTACGTGCATTGTTATGCACATCGCTTAAATTTAGTGTTGGTGGACGTTTCAAAGGCAGTAGACGTGGTAGGGGACACTTTTGGTTTACTCGAAGCAATTTATGCTTTTCAGTCTGTATCTACTGTAAGACAGCAGAAGTTTGTTGAGATACAGAGTGATCTTTCTCCAGGAGAACGTGTTTTAGAGATACCTCTTCAAAGTGACACGCGATGGGTACCGTATGTAAATATACAGGAGTAATGTATTTTCAGAAACGTTTTGCTTCAGTTAAAGCAACTCTAGAGTATTTTTCAAAGTCAGCTAACAAGAAAGAGGCAGCAGAAGCAAAATGTTTGTTGAAACAGCTTTGTAACGAAGGTGATGTTTGTGTTACTGAGCCGATTGAATAATCGTCTCACTATTAAAACCCAGCTGTCGGACCTTTCCGTGCCTCGTCGGGAGCCCTCGTGTCTCGTCGGCCGCCTTCGTGCCTGGTCGGATAACTTCGTTGGTCTGCTTCCAGATCAAACCTCTTGGACACTTCAAGATTTTTATTTAAACCCATAGTTAGGCAGGAAAAGAAGAAATAAAGAAATAATTAGCTTCCCCTTTAATTAAAAAAAAACTTAATTGCTTGCCAGTAGATATATTGCCACTGTATGCCGATAATCAAAACTTAAGAAGAGCAAAATTGAAAATTATTGTATTTTATTGTGAACTGTATTGTACCATTATTATGTTGCATGTTGTTGTTTGGAGAACTGTATCTTGCGTATATAACGTAGGCCACGGTATCTTGTATGGGCGGCCTTGGTGATTGTCAAGGTAGGTCTTCTTCTTCTTCTCTTGAGGGGTGTTGGGCGCAGTACACTCTTTACCCAGTCACTAATCCAGAGATTGACAAAAAAATGATCTATTATCGGGAGGAGAATATATGGAGGAAGCATGATTATGACGTGGAAGTGGGGTGGCACATAAACAAACAAGGACACAATAAGGTGCTAAACTTCACGCCCAAGTGACGCATCTTGGCGACTTGCTACATATAAACAAACACGAGGCGTCACGCGTAAGGGAAAGAGTTAAATAGTTAAATGGCAATCAGAAAAATATGTGAGTAAAGCGGAGAGGACAGGAAATGTAGGGGAATAAAGAAGTACCGAAATGGATAAGGGGAGAGAAAAACCTAGCGTACTGAGTGAATTAAATAGCGTAGTTCGTTGAGACGTATATAAGGGACACTGAAACACGAGGTGATTAACAGTACCTATCGCAGTATTACATGCACAAACCTCGGAGGCTTGCAAGTTGCACCGAGCCATATAGACGGGGGTGCGCGCATGATTAAAACGTAAGCGAATAATGGTAATGATGTGACGACGAGTATAGCGACCATTATAAAACCAAGGGAGATGGGGTATCGACGGTTGTAGATTATAATAAAACTGAGCCTTTTCCCTTGAATAATCCCTCCATTGTGTCGACCATACTTCCTTTAATTGATTTTTCAGAAGAGGTATAAGATCGGAGGCGGGAGTGGCAATGGCGATGGGGGTGCCGTGGCCACAGGCAGCACGTCGAGCTGCCTGATCTACGTATTCATTTCCTAAAATAGCTGTATGGCCGGGGATCCAAGAAAAAACAACCGAAAATCCCGACTGTGTCAATTCATACGTCAACCTGAGTATATGAAGTATGAACCAGTTGTCGATGTGCATCACATTTTGTAAGGCCTGGAGAACACTTCTGGAGTCAGAAAGAATAAGAGAGCGAGATATCACATTCCTTTTGACATATAAGAGAGCTTGACGAATAGCAAAAGCTTCTGCCGAGAAAATAGATAATTGCGGAGGTAACGTAAAGGAAGCAAGATGTTGTTTGGCGGGGACATAAAAGGCCGCCCCCACGCCAGGCGGGGAGTCGAATTTGGAGCCATCTGTGTACATGGTGGTACAGCTGGAGGCACTTTCTTCAATTTGACAGACATATCGACGGGCGATAGAGTGGGAAAGAAATGAAGCTTTTTGAGAAAAGTAGGGGGAATGGTGAAGAACATCAGGAATGAACTGATAAAGAGGGAAGGGCGCATTATGGCATAGTGGCTTCCGGGTTTGGAGAATGTCTGGACGAAGACTGGTAAGACCGATAAAAGATAAGAGAATAGAGGGGGTGGAATATTTTTTAAGTAAGTGTTGCTGATGATATTCTTGTAGTAATTGTAATTTCAGGAGAATGGGAGAAGCAGCAAGAGCCATTTTGCGTAGGAGATAACGAGAAGACAGGTACTTCCGTCTTAGTCCAAGAGGTGGATCTGTAGCTTCGACGAGAAGGGCCTGCGTGGGCGTAGAGGAGAGAGCTCCCAAGATAATTCGCAGAGCGGCATATTGTAATTTATCTAGTATCGTGAGACGAGACTGGGGCATGATGTCATAAAAATGACAACCGTACTCCATGGAGGACCTGACGATAGAGCGGTATAAAAGTAGCAAAATTTGAGGGTCCGCTCCCCAAGAGCGGCGCGTTAACGAACGTAGGAGTTGTAATTTTTTTGTGACGTGTGATTTTAGGTGCGCCAGTTGGGGTGCCCATGTCAACTTATCATCTATCAATATCCCTAGGTATTTGGTATGATGGGTGATGGTAATAGAACCCTGTTGATATAGAATCGGGGAACGATCGTAGAGACGTTTATGGTTAAAAATTAAGGCAGAGTTTTTGAGTGGGACTGTATCAAGACCGTGATTAAAAAGCCAAGAATGTAAAATCGTGAGGGCATGGAACATATGTTGTCTACACTGAGATAAATCGGGGTGTGAGCAATATAATAGAAGGTCATCGGCATATTGAATAAGCCGGACATGTGGGAGTATTAGTTCCTCAATCTCACTGGTGTAAAGGAGATATAGTATACCACTAAGAATATCGCCTAGGGCAAGCCGGAAGACGCAAAGCGCGAATTCAGGACGGTGGGGAAAGTTGCAAGAATGACGTGACGGGAGTGAAGAAAGGCGGCAATCAGTTTTATAAAAGGGGCGGGGAATTTCCATTTACAAAGTACAGCCAATAACAACGAGACGTTGACATTATCATATGCGCCTTGAATGTCTAAAAATACTGCTACCGTAAAATGTTTACGACAGCTGGCCAATAGGTCAGTGAGGAAGATATTCAGAGCATCGATAGTAGATTTTCGTTTTATAAAAGCAAATTGGTTTTTTGGGACCAAATCATAATACTCAAGAGCCCATATCAGTCTCGCCAACAATATACGCTGAAACGTTTTTCTAATAGGCTACAGGACCCGAGCTGAATTCCCCTATAACTGCAGGGGAGAGCGGGGTTTTTGCCAGGTTTTAAGATGGGAAGTAATAAAAAGTCGTTCCATGTGGAAGGAATCTGACCTGTACGTAGGACATTATTGTAAAATTCAAGTAGGACCAGATGTGCGGAAGAGAGTAAACTATTGAGCACGTGGTAAGAAATGTAATCGGGACCGGGGGTTGAAGAATTTTTGAGAGAGAGGGCATTTCGGAGTTCAGCTGGTAGAATTGGTTGTATTAGACAAGTAAACTTGGAAGGCGTGACATATTGATAGGATGGTGGGGCACAGGCTACAAAATCAGGCGTTAAACTACGATAGAAACATAAATAATTTTCAAAAGTAAGACGATGTGTACTCCTTGATAAGTTGCGTACAGAATGCCATATTTGAGTAAGGGGAGTTTGGTGATTAATGGAATTGACATATTTTTGCCAAGCAGTACGACGTTTATCATTGAAAGTGCGTTGCATAGTCGCAACAAACTTTTTATACTGCAAATAAGTATACGGGGTATGGTATTTACGAAGGAGGTGAAGCAATGCTTTGCGGCGCTTGACCAAGCGTATACATTCGTCGTCCCACCAGGGGATGTGAAAAAGGGCTTGACTGGATCGTTCTCGACAAGGAATGAGTGGATGATAAGTGTCAAAATATCTATTAATAATGGTAATTAAGGATTCATAAGAATAGCGTACAGGCGGAGCGGCATGGCAAAAATGCTGTTGGATATATTCAGAAAACAACACTTCATCAAAATATTTAAACTGTCGAAAGAAGCGAGGAGTATGCTCGGGGGGTGGGGGCAGGTGTATAGATGAACCGGTAATGATGATGGGATAATGATCACTGAGATGTAGATCTGGAGTTGTTTGCCAATAGAACAGGTGTGCGAGAGAAAGGGATACAAAGGTTAAGTCGACAGCACTGGGTGCTTGCTCAGGGGCAGAAAGACGGGTAGGGGAACCATCATTAAGAAGATGAAATGAAGCGAGTTGGGACGACGTCCAGATATGACGACCTTTGGGCGTAATTCGGGCGCTGCCCCATTCCGTGTGATGAGCATTGAAATCACCGCCCAGAAAATGGTACGGAAAGGATTGACAATAAGTGAAGAAGGATTTCCACTGTCGTTCGTTGCCCTTAACATCTGGGGGAATGTAAAGATTGGTAATATGATACTTGTCAACTTGAATAGTAAGGACATATATGCGGGGAAGATGAAAAAGAAAGGGTATCACTTTATAGGCAAGGGACTCATGAATGAGAGTAAGCACTCCACCGTAATGGGGCCCGTCATGACGTCCAACTACATACTTCGGTATATTGAACAATAAGGAATGATACAACCATGTTTCCTGTAGCAGGACAACCTCTGGCTGATATTCCTGTATGAGAAGAAGGAGTTCGTGCCGCTTGTTTAATATGCTATGGGAATTCCATTGTAGGATCTTCATGGGATGGGAGATGATTGTACATCCCTGGATGACTCAAGTGGTTGGGATTCGGGAGGAAGAGAATGAAACGGGAGAAGAACTATTTTATCATACATATTTTTTAAAATGTGGGCCTATTTGGCATTCGAGCCCAAAAGGTCCATAAGTTGGAGATAATCACGTGTGATGGCAGGAGGCACACCAGTTTTGGGTGGCACAGGAGGGGGAGGAGGGGGGCTGAAGTGCATGGTAGACGTCGACGGAGTGACGGCACCGGGCACCGGACGAGTCAAATGGTCTGGCCGAACTATCGAGAGATAGGCCTGCCGGTCGTAACCCAAAGGTGGTATCACTTTGGGTGAGCTTTGGACAATGGACGTAAATTTACGTTTTTTAGGTAGCGTGGTAGGAGCAGGGGTATGAGTGGGAGAAAGTGGGGGAAATTGCTGAGGAACGGTAAGTGGTTGAAAGAGGTTAGAAAATGGGGCAACAATTTCTTGGTATGACTTATTTTCGACACACATGCGTGTTTTTATCTCAACTTGATTTTGATGGTACACACACTCAGGCCCGACGAGAGGGGGGTCAGGCAGGGCTGGTGCCCCGGGGCCCGACCCTCCCAGGGGGGGCCAGCGTCCTCGGAGGATGGGCCCGATCGGGCATTGCTTTATTATTGCCTTTATGTGACTTGAATTTGCTACTGGCAATCATTTAGTGAATGCAATGAACTGTCTGTGAACAATGTTACAAGGACTGAGAAATTTATGATGTCAAGTGGACAATATTTTCCTCTACAAAGCGCTTGTGGGAAGAACAACTGTCTCAAAGGTGTCAACTTAGCGACGGGGCTTCGTTATGTATTGTTCTCAGAATATACCCGAAGACAGAGAGAGCATCCATTATTCTAAATTCCACTTATTCGCCTTATGCACCAATCGTTCACATAACTTTCTCATCCCTTCACTTATTTCGCCAAGGCCACTAGAGTCTGGGCTGCCCTGGTGTATTTGGTCAGCAAGCTCAAGAGTTTCAAGTTTGGTGCGTCACGTCGAGCTTAGATATTTAGAGATGATAGTGTCTGAAATGAATATATTGTCTAACTAGACGTATCGTATGCCGTGCAGGCAGGTAAGTAAAATACAATTCAAAGTAGCGTCCAACCAGTAATTCACTTTATAGTTGATTTAAGGGACAGAACAGCGAGGTCATCGTTCCCTAGTAATTCACTTTCACACTATGTGAAAAATTATCATTGCTTGCTAAATATCTTGCGAAGGGTGGGATGATTCTGTTGTCAAACGTAGATAGAAGAAGTGCATGCAAAATTGTTCATCTTCTCGTATACTGAATTGTGAAAACAATGATAACATTTGAATAATCTGTATGTTTTGGTGCAGTATAACTATTATTACAACTGGTTCATTCCATACGATCAACAATCCTGGGTACTTGGGTTCGTGCGCAAATCATTTCTGATTAAGGGATTTTGACAACATATATTACTATTGGTACTAGAGTTGGGAAATGTATCCAAAGACTGAAACTAAGGTAATATTCCAGTATTTTTCTGGACTGAGTATTTAATTAACCAGGAGAAAAATGACAATTAATCTAGGACACTGAACCACTCAACTTTGTTTTCCAATCCTCTCATGGGACGTCAGTGGTAAGGACAGATGACCTACCGTAGCTGTTCCGCCTCATAAAACAACAATAAGTAACGTCAGTGATAGGGGCAGATGGCCTAACTGTTCCGCCCCTTAAAACAACAATAAGTAACGTCAGTGGGGTGCATGGCGATGGAGAAATTAATATATTGCATGTAGGCAACCGCGCAGACTTTTCTAAGACCAAATATTGAACTCTGCTTAATTTAGAAGAAACTTAAGATGAAGTATTGTCGAATATTAATATAAATACAATTTTGTTTTGAGCTGGTGCAGTGACTGTTATTATTATTGGACATTTCTACGCCGTTTAGTCCAAAGAGCATCATCGATCTGCAAAGCACTTATTTTTCAGGACGCGAAGAGATATTTTCCCTTCCGAATCAAGTCCTTTCATGATACGCTTTAACGTCTCAGTACCGTTAAACATAAAATGAGTTGCTGCCTTTATCTATGACTTGGAAATGACTCCGCGTCCTAACGAAGCCGCGGCAGGAATGTAGGATTCGGCTTACCGACTGCGGAGTAATTCGTAGCCTTACTCAAAAGTTAATAATAGGCCTATTTGTCGTTACAGTTGTTAATTCATTTAGGGGCTTGCGACATTTAACCGGTGTACTTGGTAGCTAGTAGGTCTAGTATTACTGGCGGGCAATGAACCATTGGTTCTCGGTTGGGAATCGTTTGCATCAACTAGTACTGTAGATAGCCCATAATTCAGTACCGGTATTTGCTGACGCGTTAATTTTCCGGTTTATTTCTGAAGGCCTCCATATTATTGAATGAAGTTGACTGTAAAGCAGTAGTTTTCACAAATATTAATGAAGTAAATTGCCGGCCCCGTGGTGTTGGAGTAGCGCGCCTGCCTCTCACCCGGAGGCCCCGGGTTCGATCCCCGGCTCCGTCAGGGATTTTAAAACTGACGTGAGGGTTGGAACGGGGTGCACTCAGCCTCGTGAGGACAATTGAGTAGCTGTCTGACAGTGAGACAGCGCCCCGATCACGAATACCAAGATTAACGGCCGAGGGGACCCGACGCGCTGATCACGCGTCACCCCAATATCTGCAGGCCAAATGGCTGGGCAGCGGTCGCTTGGTCGGCCTTAGCCCGTCATGGGCTGGATAGTGCCAGGGGTTGACTTTTGATTAATGAAGTACCGTAAATTATAAGATTCTCAGACAGCGAACAAAATAGAAAACCAAGAAACGTGCGAATTGTGTAGACTGAAGGGGAGTCTAGTGGTTGTTGTATAATTAGAGAGGTGTATTGGCAACATTGTTGTAACTATTTGTCTTGGAGAGTAGAAACTTAGACCCTCTTGAAACCACCCACTGCTGGAAGAAAAGCAGGGTATACACTGTGCTGTGCTATGGCCTCTGTGACATGATCAATCGCATGCCGTATTCTTAGTTGCCGACTGGGGAAAGTGGGAATGCGTTGCCCGTCGCGACTATCACTGTAATTATTAGGGTTAAGAGTAAGGTAGGTGTCTTTGGACTTGAAATAAGGTACTATCCCGGCATTTGTCAGGAGGAAATGTGAAAACCCACACTCAGGATAGTCGCTCTCAACACCGGGATTCGAACCTCTGATCTGCAGACTTGCTGTAGACCCCCTGGTGAGCAACTCCGTGGGGTCTTACTTGCAGGTGCAAGAGCTTTTACTTCAATAACGGATAGCCTTTTCAATAACCATTAAATGTCAATGGTCACCAAATTTGTACTCCAAAATATCACAAAAATAATCACCCAAATGGCATATAACTCAATAATTTGGACCTAATTTTTGCAAAAATTTCTGGAGGAGGACCCCCGGACCCCACTCTGAGCTTGGTGATATTCCATACCCCCAGATCTCCGGTGTGTTCACTCCCCCATAATCTTGGCTTAAATCCGCCCCCGATGGTTACCAGTCATAGATAGGATTGGAAAGTTTTAGGAGAACCTGGCTCGAGGTTTGCTTACTGCAAAGCAATATTAAATTATAAGAAGTCCACTGACTTCAAATTACAAAATATAGTTCAATTTCACATATTCTTCTTTTGTGAAAACGATCACTGATCAGCTGCAATCTACTGATAGAACATAACAAATAACTTGACTTACGTATGAGTACTGTATACCTGTGGTTAATTATGAAAATATATTTTGCTTTGTTTAATGTACAATGATGTGTGATCGCCTTTGAACCAAAACACTTATCAGTGTTTAGGCTTAGACCCAAGGGCGTGATTCTTCAAGGGCAGCAAATTTCAAGAATGTCAACATAAAAATCCCATGAGTAAATCGTATTTTAAAATACGTCTTGTGTGTAAAAAATCATGTTTTCATTATTAAAAGAGATTACGTCATATGTCACAGAGGCAGTAGTACTGCACAGTGTACAGTATACCCCTTCCACCTCTTTTAACATGCAGTTCAGTGAACTGTACTTCCTGTTGATTAATTTTTGGGTCTTGGGGGCCCGGGAGATTCCTGCCCCAGGGCCCGTCGCCGCTCTCCACGGCCCTGCACACACTGGGAGGAACCGCTTGTATGATTCTCATCACAATGCACGCATCGTACCAAGACTTGGGAACAAGTCGAAGTTTCATGGCCTTGAGCACAGCGGCCACATCGGGGAGCTCTTGCACGACAATTTTGACCGGTATGTCCATACCGCTGACATCGATTACATATGATCGGCCTAAAGATAAAAAGGTGGACCTCAAGGACAACATGAAAGATTGAGACATGTTTTGGGAGAGTCTGCGTTTCAAAAAAAAAGTTTTATCGTCCCCGTTGGGAGCATCTCCACTTTACCGTCAATCATCTTACGGCGAGACATTCGTTGGAGTTTGATTATGGGGCATGGCGACTCAATATACTGCAGGATATCGTCATTCGATAGAGATAAATCGACACCACGGATTAAGCCTATCCGTTGGATGTTCGCGGATGGAATGAACGCTTTCAACTTTTTTTTCGGCGAGTAAGGGGTTTTTAAGAAAGAGGTTGGCGGCTCGAGCCGTGTTGAAGGTAATCTGTATGCGATTGCGCCCCTTGCGGTGAATGGCCGAAATTCCCTCGATTTTTTTCTCATAGAACAGTCGTCCCAAAGCCATCGGATGTAAATGACCGATATGCGAATTGTCGACAGACTCGACATTAACATGATTCAGTATCGTGTGACCTTCCGAGTGTGACGGTTGACGTGTACCTGCTCCGTAGCAATACTTGTTGGTGAGAGTATCCAATAGTTTTTGTGTGTCCTACCATTTTGTTTCTTAGTGTGTGTGTTTCCTTCCTGTGTGGTCAGTCACATACCATTCTTCTGACGACAACATGGGTGATAATAGTGGAGGGGGTGAAGATACGCGTCCTCCCGAGGAAGGGATGGAATTTTTTACTACAGAAGTCCTTGATCTCACGGCACCTGTCCTTAATGTAACACCTCTGATTCCCTCGACTGATACACGACCTAAACAACCACTCTCTATAGCCCCCGTCATACCACCTACTGTGAATGAGTCACCCCGCATGTATTATGAGCACCATACTGGACCATATTATGTCATGGTGGAATCTTCTGATCCCACCAACAGGATAGGTAATTTACATCCGATGGGTCTAGGTAAACTTTTTTACGAACGTAAGATTGTTGGGATACAAGAAATCCACCGCAAAGGTAGGAATAGAATTCAGATCACCTTTCGAACCTCCCGGGATGCCAAAAACTTTCTTCAGCACCCACTGCTCACGGAAAAAAGCTTAAAGGCGTTCATTCCCTCAGTTAATATACATAGAGTGGGTCTGATCCGCGGGGTTGACACTTCTTTCTCGACTGATGAAATATTACAATATTTGAAGGCGCCTTGCCCCATTGTAAAAATTCAACGCATGAACAGAAGAAAAGTCACGGATGGGAGGGTCGACTTATTACCTACAGGTACGGTGAAGATTGTCTTTGAAACTCAAACTTTGCCTACCCATGTTTCTATATTTCATGTGATGTTAGAAGTGCAGGTTTTCATCTTTCGCCCTATTATTTGCAATGGATGCCAAAGATATGGGCACACTGGACAAAACTGTAGAGCTCGGGCACCAAGATGTGGGCGTTGCGCCCAAGGACATGAAACGGCTCAATGTACTCAGGTTTTGGTGCGCTGTGTACATTGCTCACCGAGGTGTGAGTACCATGCAAAACAAATTGACATTAAAACTAGGATGTGCACTGAAAATAAAACGTATCATGAAATTCTCTATTCCCTATCAGGACATCCGTTTCAACCCCTTTCAGTCCCGCAGCAATTTCACCCCCCCCCCCCCCCCCCCCTTACACAGCAAGCTTCTCTTACACCGAATTCTGTACAGAAGAAACGCAAGTTTACCACGATCGTCACGAGCCCCCCTAAGGTCATTTCCCCTTTGGGGTATGACCGACCTGCATATTTGTCCATTATCCATGGGGACAAAGCCTCAGGCTATGTGCCCCCTTCTGCTTCATTGCAACCGTCCCAGGTGGGGCCAACTCCCCCTCCCTCACTTACAATGCCTCCCGCCAAGGGTGTGCCTCAAGATATTACAGAGGATGTTATGCATTTGATGGAACTATTGGGTTCCAATGTCCACTGGGCCCATTTACTTAAAAATATTTATGAGAAGATTTCACTCTTATCCTTTCCTGCTGAAACCCGACCGTCTTCTAGTAAAATATTACAATCTGTTGGTACTTCTGTTACCTCAACATGAAAATTATTCAATGGAATGCACGTAGCATTCAAAACAAGAGACATGAATTATTACTTATAATCCAAGAGTACACCCCTGATATCATTCTCATCCAGGAAACATGGCTAGCCCCAAATTTATCTTTTCACGTTCCACGATATAATATTGAGCGCCAAGATGGACCGCAATGTGGTGGTGTCCTAACATTAATCCATGAAAGACTTTCGTACCAAGTTACCCCATTTCTTTTTCCTCTCCCCAGAACCTATGTGATAACTATAACTGTTGCCTCCCTACATATCACTAATTTGTATATTCCTCCGGCTGTCAAAGGTAATTTCCGACAATGGTATTCCTTTTTTTCCTACTGTAATTCCTTCACCTCCCACATTATTGGTGGAGATTTTAATGGCCATCATACCGACTGGGGTTGTGTCCGCACAGCGCCCAAGGGTGGGAGTATCATGAGCACTGCTCGGCGGTTTCATCTCCAGATTTTGAATGATGGTTCACCCACTCGTATTTCTCCTCCTGCTCAGGCCCCCAGTGCGGTTGACCTAACGTTTGTTTCCCTTTCTCTGGCCCACCGAATTATATGGCACACAACCCCTGATTTACATCAAAGTGACCACTATCCTATCTTGATGACCTTTGATTCGGCTCCTCGTCCTAGTAATGCCTTGCATACTCCGGTCTTTACTAGGAGTTTCAAAAGTTTTGATTCAGCTCAATTTTTCACCTATATCCAACAGCACTATTGTAATACGGCTCCCCCGATTTGTTCCTCCTATAATTTGCTACTTACTTACATTGTTCGCTATTTTGACACCTATCATCCGTTAATTCCCAATGCACGCACCTCTGGAAAGAGCAGGTCCTTACTACCCTGGTGGGACGAGGAATGTACGAGAATGGTGAAAAGACGCAAACATTTATTACGACTTTTTAGAACGTACAATACTCCGTATACTTATCGCCATTATAAACAGTTTGTTGCAAAATGCCAGCAGTCTTTTAATGATAAAAGAAGATCGGCTTGGAGAGAATACGTCTCTCATATACATCACCAGACTCCCATTACTCAAATATGGACTGTGTTAAAAACCTTATCGCGCCGCCACTTAGGTACAAGTCTGCATCGTTTGAATTATGATCAGTCAGTAGAATTTTATCACACGATGACTCCTGAATTTGTAGAACAAGAAATTATCTTTCCATCCCTGGAACACAATCATATGTTTTCTTGTCTTTTGCATCCGGTTATTGTTTCCGAATTTCAATCAGCCTTATCACAAAAAAAATCTACTATACCTGGACCAGACTATATCTCATACCACGTCATTAAGAGTCTCCCCAATAATGCACAACAGGTTCTAATAGATGTTTTTAATGCCGTCTTAGCCTCCGGCAATGTTCCTGAGGATTGGAATGAGTTTTTAGTAGTTCCTATTTTAAAACCAGGGGAAAATCCGGATTTAGCAGGAAGTTATCGTGGTATACATCTTGGGTCCTGTATTAGGAAGACATTCCAACGTATTCTGTTGACACGCTTAGTATGGACTTTAGAATATTATGATCTGTTTCCGAAAACTCAATACGCCTTTGCTAAACGGAAATCTACTACCGACGCCTTGAATATTTTTCTTCTTGATGTCATGTTGTCATTTTGCCGTAAACACTCAACATTAGCAGTCTTTTTAGATATTAAAGGGGCTTATGATAATGTGAATACCGTCCTTTTACTGCAAAAACTACACCAACAACAATTTCCGATCAGTTTTATTAAAATCATCTCGGCATTTCTCCGAAGAAGGCATATCACACTTTCCAACTTTCCTACTGGGTTAAATTACAGGTATTCGTCTTCTGGTTTGCCGCAGGGTGATATTTTGAGTGGAATCTTATACCTTATTTATACTAGTGAGATTGAGAGGCTTTTACTTCCTCATGTCCGCCTAATACAATATGCTGATGATATACTCCTATATTGTTCCCATTCTGATATAAATATGTGTCGGCAGATCATGTCACGTGCTCTCACGATATTACATTCATGGCTGTTCTCACATGGCCTTGATACTGTTCCGCTCAAAAATGCGGCTTTACTCTTCACTCATAAACGGGTGTGTGACCGGTTGCCTATCCGTTATAATCAGGGTACCATTCCTATTGTACACCATACAAAATATTTAGGACTCATTATAGATGATAAGTTGATCTGGACGCCTCAAATATCTCACTTAAAAGCTCATGTGTTCCAGACATTAAATATCTTACGGTCATTAACTCGTCGTAAGTGGGGAGCTGATCCTCAGATATTATTGTTATTTTACAGAAAACTTATTCGATCTGTCCTTGATTACAGTAGTCACTACTATGACGTCATGCCGAAAACCCGCCTCAATGAATTGGATAAACTACAATTTTCCGCCCTCAGAATTGTTCTCGGGGCCCTTCTTCCACCCCCACACAAGCTCTTCTCGTCGAGGCGGCAGAGCAACCGCTTCACCTTCGGAGACGTTATCTGTCTTCACGATATCTCCTACGACAAATGGCACTATTAACAACACCCATTCTTCCCAAACTACAACTTCTCTCCGAATATCATCAACAAAGTTTATTCAAACGCTATGCACCTCCCTCTATTCTCCTGGCTTATCTAGAGCTTTCGGGTTTTCGCCCACAAATTCTTCAAACACGAAAACCCATTTGTTATAATGCACCGCTCTCGGTATTAATGTTTCAACCTGATGTAGTGAGACATTCCTCGCATGTATCTCGTATGTCTTCTATGCTTACCCCTACGATTGCCCGCAAATATGTATATAATCTTGCATTGAATCATCAACAATATACGACAATTTATACAGATGAATCAAAATTTCCCTCTCCTTCGAATACGGGTGCTGCTTTTTATATCCCCTCTCTATCTTATCTTGCTTCCTTTAAATTACCGCATACCCTCTCTATTTTTTCGGCTGAAGCCTTTGCTATTCGACAAGCCCTTCTATATATTAAACGGAATAACATCACTAAAGCATTAATTCTATCTGATTCTCAAAGTGTCCTCCAGGCTTTACAACATGTCCAAACTACGAATAATTGGTATATATTTAATATTGTACAATTAACGTATGACCTATATCATTCGGGCTTTCAGATAGTGTTTTCTTGGATACCCGGCCATGCCAACCTCTCGGGGAATGAATTGGTGGATAAAGCGGCCAAGGATGCGGCTTTGGGTCATGCTGTATTGATGAATGTGGCTACCCCCGCCTCAGATTATCTCCCCATTCTCAAATCTCAATTACTTAATGTTTGGTTACACCAATGGCAGGATTATACACGCACAAAAGCCAGGTTATATTATAGAATTCAACCTACTATCCCTAGACACCCTTGGTTTTATAATGGATCCTACACTCGACGGCATATTATTACGATTATCCGTTTACGTTTTCATCATGCTTTGACTCCGGTATATATGGCCCGCTGTAAGCTTCGTCCTTCGGCTCTCTGCGACTGTTCTCAGGCAATCGGTACTATTAATCATTTAATTTTTCAATGCCCTATATTTGACACTCAACGAGTCCCATTTCTACATACTTTGCGTTCTTTAGGTTTCCCCCTCCCTCTCCACATTTCCGTGCTCCTTCATACTCCTATTCCTTCTGTTATTCATGCCTTCCTTAGATTCCTACACGAATGCTCCCTTACTTTTTAATTTCCATACGGTACCCTTACGTGTGACGATGTCATGTTTGTGTTCAAGTAGTAAGTCACTAAGATACGTCGCTTGGTGTGAAGATTAGTACCTATTTGTGTCCTTTGTATATCTGTGTCACAATTTTCCAGTAGTTTATAGTTCAAATATTGGATACTTTTCACGTGTAACAGTATTTTTTAGTGCTGCGACTGGGTCCAGAGCATCCCTGCTATGCCCATTACCTAACCTCCAAAAAAAAAAAAAAAAAAAAAAAAAACATGATAGGGCCCAGAGTGGGTTGAGGGGTACGGTCTCGGAGGATCAGCCCCAGTTGACGGAGTTGAGGAGGTCGAAATTACAGGAGGCAAATTCGTATCAGATGACGGGGTATCAGAAGATAAGGCTGGGGCAAACGGGGCATTTAAAGGCATAATCTCCGTAAGAATAACGTCCATGGCATCGTCAGATGGGCCCGGATTTTCCGCACCCCCACTGGTGTCTGACATGTCCCCGATATATAGAACCGAGAATGGGTCTACTATTCACTGAGTAAGAGTCACTAATACACACTTAGGTACACACAAATTTACGTGAACACACACAGTCACACTACTTAACAGAAGCAGTCGCTCTCCACACACGAGGCGATTCGAATAGGCGAGCTAAGAGAGACCGACCCGTACGCGACGGAAGAGCACACGCAAGACGCAACTGTCAAGGTAGGTCTGATAACCAATGGCATCGAAATCTGTTTGTACTAAAGTCATCGCCAACATAAGCGTGGACAGAATTGTCCGTTCCTCGTATAGAAATGTCTACACTCTGGACACAGTATAGTAACCATACAGTAAGGACACATCAGGCCTTTACCATGTAAATTTTTCGTCATGGTTTTGAATCGGCCGGTTCCGGAAGCACCGCACGCACGCACGCATGGCGGCGACGGTTCACCATGTATCCGCGAGAGAGCTGTCTACCCGTATTCATTGAGTGCGGCCTGTCGATTTTGTCTGAAGAAAACATTGTTTGTAATTATTAAAATCAACTCAGAAATATAATTTTGCATTTTAACCAATGGCAGAAATGTGGGAAACCAACATCTGTGCGGTAATTTATTGCGCAGTTCTTGTCACACTGGACATAACAGCATTCCGGTTTCTCGTGCATTGGAGCGGTAAATACAAATATCACACGTTTCATCGAATAATTCTGGTTTTAATATCCATGAGATGTCAGTCCCTCAAACACCTATCCATTAATTCACAAATTCCTCATTCCTAATCCAGATATAATGACTGGATAAAGGCCTGTAATCAGGAGGATTTACTGGCAAACGTGGCAAATCTACACGCCAATATATAGGGTATGTAGCCTTTATTTCTCAAAGGAAGTGTTTTAAACCACAAGGAGGGCAGTGCTAGGCTGAGATTAGGTAATATTGCCCAACAAACATTAAATCTCCACCCTAGAGAAGCTATTGTCTCCTTTAATGTGTCCGTTTTCTAACCCCACTTAGCCTAGGAGGTAAATGGTTTCCTGACTGAAGTTAGTTGATGTGTTTTATTAACTGTAATTTGTTAAGCTGCAGCCCTTTACAGTGAATTAAGAGCTTTAATTACAAGCTACAATGCAAATCGGATTTAACATTTGCTCCCTCACCTATGGGACTTTGTGCTATTCCTGAAGAGTTCTGGAGAAGTTTGGATTGTCGTGTACCCAAAGCTACAATCCCATGAAATGACAAGGTACTCCAGTCCATCAAAATTGTAAATAGTGTTGCTTTCAGAGACAAACTATTGAGGTTAGCAACCCCTCACTACGCTCTGCATGGCATTAAGGCTGTGTGACTTAAAAACCAGGGCTGTTAACCTTGATGTTCCTAACTCATAGACATATCACAATGCCCTTAATTTTATTTAATTCTGTGAGACCACTAAAAGTTTGCCCACCCATGTAAATGATAAGCCCACCCAATTTCTTCTCAAGTGATACCTCCCTCTCATTCCACACACGCCCAAATACACGGGGATATATGACCACGATGTCTCAGCCCTTAAAATAAGCAACAACGACTGTATCTTCGATACACACTGATCAAATTCCTGGATACTTCTATACTTTCAGCAATGATCCTAGGGATGATTTTTCTTCACTATGTCACATGCAGAACATGGTACCACTAAAGCAATACTGTATAGGTCCATGTTATTTGAAAATGAATACCGGTACATAATAATCATACAAGAGTGGAGCCTTGCATAAGTGAGGAGATGTAACACCAAACTCTGGGTGTCAACAAGCCTTGCACTTATATCACTCGGGAATTGAGAAATTGGGTGGGCTTATTGTGTGATAATCTTTGTTACTGTGGTGGCTGTACTAGTGTGTGTATTTGTAAATAGGGGATAGGATTGGGAAGGAGGTGGCTGTGCCCTTAAGTTAACAACCATCCCTGCATTTGCCTTGAGTAGGGAAACCACTTCCAGGATGGCCGAGGTGGGAATCGAACCCTCCTCTTCTCAGTTTTGCCTCACGAGGCTGACTGTAACCCATTCCAGCCCTAAGGCCAGAATCAAAATTTCTTGGCAAAGCCGGGAGTCAAACCCAGACCTACGGGGGTGACAGCCAAGAAAGCTATCTGCTGCACCACGAGGTGGTCTCGCGAAAATGTAATGTCTTGGTCATAAATATATTCTATATAAATCTACATGAAAATAGCCTACTCCCTATCCAAACATTTTCATAAATTTAAGTTTCATATACCATTTTAAAGCTCAATGGTTTTAAAATTTACAGTTATCTTAAGTCATAGCAACAGATTTCAATGTTTACATTAAGCCACATTGTTCAAACCTGTTCAGGGATGTCGGAAATTCCTCAGATAATGGCAAGCTGCAACTCACATCCTATTCTATTGTTGGGCAAGGACTTGATTCTCATCATTGCAGAAATAATCTGTTTAATACTAGCTGTAAACATGGCCAAGGTTTCATGTGATACAAGCTAAAGGTGTAGAATTTGGTATAAATGTTTATCTCAAGTATCCAGTACCAGTACCTCTATGTCAATGTTGCATAGGCATTGTGCTTGCTACACTTGTCATAGTATGTGGTACGGTATAAATTTCAGAATGTGCATCAATTTTAATTTCTACCGTTTGATTATTCATATTTTTGTGGGGGTCAGGAATCGTATGGTTTGTGAAGTGATGCTTAGGAAAAGTTGTCTCCTTTCTTTTTAAGGATGTGTGAAGGACAGAGTGGTGTGTCTTTATAATGACATACTAAAATTGTAATGGCTGATGAAGGATGTAATTAATATCCAGAACATGTCCTACTATTTGCACATTATTTATTCATTTAAGGGTTGATTAGGCAGAAAGATTTACAGAAGATTACAATTCAAGAAATATTATACTCATCAGAGTTAATTAGAGATGAATGAAACTGGGCAAGGTACTGGAAAAGCCTGTGACCTATTAAAAGGAAAGGTCCCGGCAGATTTCCCCTATATTGTTCAACCAGCCACATCTGGTTACGACCACTATATTCTTCCTGAAGTAACTCCACAGAGAGAATGAAAAGTGACAAGAACAAACTTCTGCTTGCAATCGCACATTTTTCTGCATTACAGTATTACTTACTTGTTTACATGGTTTATGTAGAATCAACTCGTACAAATATTACAGTGAATTCTATGTCTGTGCCCCATCATATCCATAGTACCGTACCTAGAAGAATTTGCAGTAATTTATTTTCTGGCCATGAAAGCCTAAACATTCCAACTCAAACAGGCATATTTTTCTGCAAATGTTTGGGTATTCTGATATATTTTCATGGAAACATTTGACTTTTTTTTTTAAGAAACATTATTTTTTCCTGTTTTCAATTTTCAGAGGTGAAGCTCACCAATTTTGTGACTACATCCTGAAGTTGGTTGGCCTAGAAGCCTAGAGTATATAAAATATGGTAGCGAGTGTTTAATCGTAAAGAGGTTTTCTCAATAGTGATTTTTAATGCCCTGGCATTGTCATTGAGGAGCAAATTTAACTTCCTAAATACTGTAACATTTAAGTTGGTCTAACACGAAAGAAATTTAATAATACTATACCTGTAAGGTTTTAGCTACCTACTAAGAAAATTAATGTGCAATTTTTGAATGGAGCTACCTAGGCAAATCTTTACACCAAAAACCAACATATTGTTTATCGCTACCTTTTAGTGGAGAAACTAGAATTCATGTCAGATAACCTGCAGCTTCTGTGACTGATAACTATAGTTTTGTCTTGTTGTCAACAAATGTGATAGACAGGTCTGAAGCAGTTCATTATTTCAAAAACTGACTCTCTCTATCAGAAATCAAATCAGTGATTTGAGATCATGGCGATATCAGGAATGTTTGTTTATTGCATTACAACAAAGGATTTGGAAGTAATCTCATAAAGCAATAACTTCTAAATCAAAATAACTTACAATTTTATTGTTGGACAGCCAAAGGACTTAACATAATCCTCCATGGTTTTAGACAGGTGCAACGATCCATTAGTTCTGGGTTATCCCATCCCGTTAGAAAATGGAAGGATTGGGGTTTGAGGCCTAAGGATGTTGTACAACATTAACTGCAAATCACATCACCACACTGAAGACCTGGTTTGTGAAATAAGTTGGTTCATGTCCCTTCACCTGTCATTTCAAGTTAGCTTCCTTGTTTCTCATCTCAAAATGCTGAGATGGTGGCTTTCCCATAGACCACAGTCACTTCCCCATTCCTTTCTTAGCCTCTTCTACTTTCCATCTACGTTGAGGCTGCATGGATGATCCTTTTCTCTAGAATGAAAGGGCTCCATGACACTGTCAATTAAGACGATAAAGACTTTGGGAGTGAAGTACGGGGATAAAAGAAATATTCATATCCAAGAAATAAAAATAGCCAAACATATAAGCCCATTGTTTCCACAGCTACTGCCATGGTCTAGAAGTAAGCATAGCTGCCTTCTAACTGGTTGGCCCAGTTTTGAATCCTGGTTTTGCCAAGGAGAATTTAAATTTTGGCCTGTAGTCATGTGTACTTGGATGTGTGTATCATTTGTCTCATAAACTGCCTTATTGTGATGGCTGTATTAGTGTGTGCATTTATAATTTTAGGTGAGGATAGGGAAGGAGACGACTATGGCCTTACGTTAGGGGTAGCTTACCGTCTCGGCATTTACCTGCAGTAGAAGTGGAAAACCAAGGAAAACCACTTACAAGATGGCCGAGATGGGAATCAAATCACCTCTTCTCAGTTTTGCCTCACAAAGCTGAGTGTATCCCGTTCCAGCCCTCAGACCAGAATGCTAGTTGCTACACCACGAGGTGATCTAAGTGAAAAGGGATGGATTCTAATCCACCTCTTGGTCCTAATAGAAGTGAATTTCTATGGTTTCTAATTCCCCTTCCCCCCTCCCAGAATGCTCCATGCACCAAACATTCCATCTTCAAATTATTTTGCATGCCCAATTAAATGGAGTAATATAGCTCGGGTGGTGTTGGGGTAGCGCGCCTGCCTCGCATCAGGAGACCTCGGGTTCGATTCCAGGCTCCGTCAGGGATTTCAGAAACCGGCGTGAGGGCTGGAACTGGGTGTACACAGCCTCGCAAGGACAATTGAATAGCTGTCTGACAATGAGGCAGCGCCACGCTCATGGAGACCAAGATTAACGGCCGAGGGGACCCGAGGCGCTCACCACGCGTCACCACATAATCTGCAGGCCAAATGGCTGGGTGGCGATCGCTTAGTAGGCCTAGGCCCTTCATGGACTGTAGTGCCACGGGGTTTGTTTGTTTGTTTCGTTTTAATGGTAGTTCGGAGACTACGGTTTCAATAGTCTTCTTAGAATGTACAGTATATGGGT
The DNA here is from genome assembly GCA_946902985.2 of Meconema thalassinum. Taxonomy (NCBI): domain Eukaryota; kingdom Metazoa; phylum Arthropoda; class Insecta; order Orthoptera; family Tettigoniidae; genus Meconema; species Meconema thalassinum. Next base: position 185,042,542 of record OX336388.2, on the reverse strand, counting down.
GTTAACTTTAAAAATACCCGCACGAGTCTCTCTGGAGGACTCACACATTATTACTATTACGTAAACATATCTTGCATAAGAATCATGGCCCTACTAATAATATAGTTCATCGTATCTTGGTGAGAAAAATACCTTACCTGTATGTGCATTTGCTCAAAGAACTTTTTCTTTTCTGAATTTTTATTCCATACATATTATTATTATTTTTAAAATTAATATTAGGCATCCACCTATAAATTTTAACTCAACTAAAATTTGTATTATTTTGTGTTAAGAGGAACAGATGACCTTGCTGTTCCGCCCCATAAATAACAATAAATATCCATACTATGTGTGATGTTAATGAGCAATTCTGAGAATATTTACAGCAGATCTAGATTGCAGTCATGGACCACCTTGTGGCGTAATGACTACCATTCTTGGCTGTTGCCCCAGAGGTCTGGGTTTGATTCCCGGCTCTGCCAAGGAATGTAATTCTGGTCTAAGGGCTGCAACAGGGCACACTCAGTCTCGTGAGGCACAACTGAGAAGAGGAGGGTTTGATTCCCACCTCAGCCATCTTGGAAGTGGTCTTCCGAGATTTCCCACTTCTTCTGCAGGCAAATGCTGTAATGGTTCCTAAGTTAAAGCCAATGCCGCCTCCTTACCAATCCTCACCGGAATTGCAAATACACATACTCAGACAGGCATCACAATAACACAGGTTATCAATCAAAATTCCACACTCGTCCAAGTACACGGGGCTAAATGACCACGATGTCCAGGCCCCTGAAATGAAACAACAGATTGCAGTCGATGTACAGAAGTTGTCTAACATGGTGGCCAGATCGCTCCTTAGTGCCTCTTGGTCTATTGGAATGGCTGTAACATCCGGCGCATTATACCATAGTCGAACTGTTCCTCTATTGGAGCACGAAGATTGGGATTCTCTGCCGTCACTGTCTCATGAAGCCATAGCCAGGTGGCTATGCTAATGCTTGTTGTTTCATGTAGGAGGTTGTACATCATGGTCGTCAGCCCTGTGTACTTGGGCGTGAGAAGAAACCCATACAACAGGAGCAATCGAGTGTGGCAACGGGTGGGTGAGAGATTTCACAAGCTCTTCATCCAGGAACGCCTCCAACAGCAAGGAAATTGTCATGTTTTGTGGTGGGATCATGTTTGGTCGACGTACGCCTCTAATTCCTATCCACGGTAACATGACCGGTCTGGTATACAGAGACAACATCCTCAAACCTGTCGTTACAGGATTCGCTGCCACAATGGGTGAGGGCTTTACACTAGTGGACGATAATGCTCATCGAGCTAGGGTGGTCATCAGTTCCTTCAGATGCAAGGCATACTGAGAATGGAGTGGCCTGCATATTCTGCGGACATGAACAGTATCGAACATCCATGGGAAAAGATTAAGAGTGCAGTTTCGCACTGTCCCAATCCTCTAACAAACAAACAAACAAACAAACATTCAGCAACTGATTGAAGCTGCTTTCAAAGAGTGGGATAATCTGCCCCAAACCCGGTTGGTTCGTAGTTCGGTATGCCTCTTAGTCGGCAAGCATGCCTTAGGGCTCGTGGTGGCCATACATGGTATTGATATGCCCCAACTAGAAAAAGATTGCCACTTTTGTTAAGCTTTTAGTGTTTGTCTCTTTTGCACAACATATTGTGTGTTGTTTTTCTTTGTATGCCATTACATACTACCTTACCAGGGAATTGTTACTGCTAGACGTGGAGCACGGCTGTTGTGTATACATTACGTCAGCTCGCCTCGCTATGGCTGCCGCGAGCGGTTGCTGGCCAAGAGGGGGAACGCATGCACAGTCGTACAATGAGAACACACCGCACAGCGCACGACCCAGCACGAATCATGCACACAAATGACATGCGATGAGGTTTCTCTGGCGACAACTGCACGTCTATCGCAGGAGTGTGGCTGGGCGGAGTGCATTAGTTCCGATTTCCGCCACCGGTAACAATTCGCTGGTAGGATAGTACACATAGCAAAACACTAAATCCCAATATGCAAAACCTTTTTTGGAGTACTGTTCAAGTTACAAACACTGCTAGTCACCATAACACTCTAGGGGCAGATGACCTCGAAGTTCCGCCCCTTAAAACAACAATTACATTACATTCACCACAACACTGATTATCAAATACCATGCACACACAAGTACACGGGTCATAGACCAAAGAGGTCCTAATTGGAACTATAATAATATATACAGTACCGGTATGTCAAAAAATATGGTTATATAAATGACTCCAGATTATAGCTTACCAAGAGACATACATAGGCCTACTTTGAACCGGCCTTGGTGGCCGAGAGCGCTAATGTGCTATCTCGTGCCTCGCTGGCATCGGGAGAGCGTGAGTTCGAATCCCACCTCTACCGTCCTGAAAATGGTTTTCGTGGTTTACCATTTTCACTACCAGGCAAATGCCGGGACGGTTCCTTTCAATAAATCCACGGCCAATTTCCCTCCAATATCCCTTCCCTGACCCGTCCTGAAAAGAAAAGTACATGGCCATTGGCTGCATTAATAAAATTATACATACTTTGAAACTTTAGTTTTTAAAATAAGACTGCTGTTACGACTTGAAACTGAATCCCAGCACTCTGCGCAGAGTGTGAACTGATAACACCACGATAGCCCTTTGTTAACTCTTGGGCCTAGTAACTGAAACTATGGCATGTAGTTAGGCCTCCTAATGACCAGTATTAATTCTGCTATGATGTACATGTCGCTTACAGGTACCAACTGGAAAGACCTGCCCCAGGCCTCTCCAAAAGCAACACAGCATTATGAGCCTAACATTTCTCTCATCCAGGTGTAAAAACCATCCATCGCATGGAAAACTCATCCTACATTATCTCCATTTCTGCAGAATGGGGAGAATAAGGAGTTGACATACCACTGACAAGTAAAAAGTGCGGTGCGGATAGATGGCAACTTATTAGTCGTGACGAGGTTAAAGTTAGGTCTGATTGGTGTTAAGCTATGGTTAGAGCAAGTTTAGGACTGAGCGTTTTACTTGATTGATTGGCGACACCATTGCACATAGTGTTATTTACCAGTTATATTACTTTATTACATTCACTAGCGACAGAAAGCAAAGCAAACTTGTAGCTTCACGTGGCTCTCGTGATAATAAGCCACAGAACCTTTCTTTTTTATATTTGGAATTTGAACCACGGGATGCAACTCTGGAATTCTAACATGCATTAACCAAGAATCAAAACCCAGTCCAAAACTATAATATGACGACTTTAGGATCTCCGAATGGAGATCTGGGTGTGACCTTGGCTTCTAGGATTAAAGAAGCAGGCCTCTGTACGAAGGGTGGTTGGCCGGTTTACTTACTGTAAGCCCTGAGCTTGTATTTCAGCTTTACTTTACTTATTTTTAGGCCATCTGTAGGCTAAACAAAACAATCTACCAGTAAATGTATAGTCTATTTGTTGAATCTGAAAGCTACTTGTTGCTCCTATAATAGGCATACAAAGACGTGGAACTAATAAAGGTAATGAAAAGAGATTCCTTAGCACATGACTTACAGTACCGGTATTGAATTCTTCTTGGAACACAAGATAATGAACGGAAGTGTGAGTAGGCTAAGAAATAAGGAGTAAGAAGTAGCCTAGGCATATCATGAAATGTGAAAATAACACTGCATAATAAGGCTGTCCCCACCCATCAACATGACTTTTTATTGACTAAATAAATTCCCGGGTATTTACGTTAGGAAGCTAAGAACATTAAAAATTAACACTTATTTACAGTTTCTGTAGAAAACTTGAATTGCATTATCTCAGACTACAAAAGTTTAAGAAACAAAATCCACATTTCCCCCACACTTTTCAATATATCGTGTGTTAATTTAATCATTAAAAACATATCATAACCTTTCATCGTCACGATGCAATCACAATGCGACACCACAGGACTGGAGGAGGAATGTGGTGTTAAACATTAAATTCCACACTTCTTAGAATTAAAACACAGTAGTATTAACACTTTCTATTTTCTTGTTATTTATTTTCCTAAAATATCTGATTATAATGAGAGCTAGTGTGTTGAAATAGAGTTAAATAAATGACATAAAATATACATTCATCAATCAGCTGTTTATCATGTGGTTGTCCATAAGTGGTGCTACCTAGCGGCTTACAGGTGTATTGGTGCTCCCCCTTATCAATTGTTTTTTTGAAAATCCGTTCTTCCGGTTTTGCCGAAGTGTCCATACTGTATGGTTACTATACTGTGCTCTCTGGATAACTGTATTGGTATTATGTGGAGACGGGTGTTAGTCTTCATCTGTTTTTATTTCATCTTGTCGCCGCTATCTGCTGGGAGCAGCATTCTAGATGTTGTGCGCATGCGCGCCCTGGAACTCAGTATTGTTGTGACCAAAGAATATGGGTAAATACGGAAATTAAAGTTGAGTCATTTTATTATCATTTCATGATGGGAGATTAGAAGAGGCGGAAGTGCCTGGCCTTGACTCGGAGAGCCTGGCTTGCCAGCAATAAAAGGTAATGGAGAACAAAATTAGGTGCAGTTATAATGTAACGGGGAATTATTTAGGACGTATTTCCAAATCTTAAAACATTTTATTTTATTTTTGGGCGAGTTCCAAGTGTCGGCTGGAAGATTTTGTAATACCTACTTCCGACATATTAATTACCAAGTCTTAATCTATTGTGGAGTTTAAAAGTGATCCTTGATTTAATCTGATATCGAATGTGGGCCCATAATTCCGTAGTTGGGCTTAGATAATTTTATTTTACGCAAGCCATACTAGCAATGGTCGGGTTGGACTTAGAATGACCTATAGCTTCGACGGTTGATCGTCTGTCTTGTTGGCGATGCTTTAAATAAATAATATAACCAGAAGTAAATATTAATTCAGCGTTAATACATGTCGCAAACTCAAATGAAATATTTTACCAAATTACGTTCAGATTCTCGATTGCCTGAGGTACAGCAAACACATTTGGTTTTGGGTGTCAGTTGCCGTGCCCCCTTTTCTTTGTTGCCCGCCATTGGAGTTTTTGAAATTTGACTCAAGAGTTTGATATTGATATTTCCACCTAATAGCCTTCCAGGCTTTGTATTTTGGTAACATTTATTTAAAATATATACCCATTTGTAATTAATAATAAACTTTATTGCGCACAATTTGCATATAGGATCACAATATTATAGTAGTGCAGCAAAATATAACATAATTATAACAACGTGACGACCAGTGAGCTCTCAATAAGTGCTAGTCCTTGATCAACTCAATAATCGAAACTCGAGGAACACTTCTGGATGTGATATCTTTCGCATATCTGGTCACATAGCCTGCACACACACTTTGCGTTCGGTTCACGGAAAACTTTGTTTTTACACATCTTGAAGTGGAACCCGTAGACAGCCAGTCTCGTGACTATATGCCTCAGTTGGTAGCCCGTTTCCATCCATTTCAGATCCGTCATGGCCTCCGTTGAATTGAAGTCCTCCCAAATGTCCCTCCTTCTTTCCCTTTCCTTATGCAACAAATTATCATATGCTGCTCCTCCTTGTAGAATAAGGTTGCATCTCAGGTCCTCGATCAGGAAAGTCTCCCTCGCGAGCTCATATACGAGTCGGGATCTTGTAGTTGTTGATACACTCAGGACTTGCCTCATGTATCTGGATTTAACCTTTTCCAGATCTTCTAATTGCTTTGCACTCAGGAATTCACCTATGATTTCGAGTCCATAGGTTAATACTGGTAGTACTTTAACTCGAAAAAGCACCATGGCTGTCCCTACTGCAATTTGCGCAATGTTATCGATGTTATTGCTTTTAGAGCTGCAATCATTCTAGTTCTTATGTGGATCCTGAAGCTGCTGCATGTGGTCTGCAAGGTCACACCTAGGTATCTGAAGCTGTTAGTTCTGCGAAGGCGAACGCCATTACACGTAATAGGAGCACGACTTATATAGTTGAAATTGCTGCCCTGACTGCCATCTTGGTGAAGGAGTCCCTAATGCCAACCCTGCGCATTTGGAACTATATCGCATGTGGCAGACCAATATTTTCATCCAGACCAATGGTGGATTGATAGCGCTAATGGATAACACCCCTGGTTTTTGTCACGCACAGTGGGGAAGTCGCGCATCAATCATCTTTATCCAGGCCAATGGTTTTATCTATCATTTCATTATTTATGTTGGCAACGTGTCACGTGGGTATGACGTAGTGTCCGGGGTGAATGGAAAATTGCCGACCTTGTTCAAATGAACACTACCAATAATGCTTTATTTACGTTAAAGGTAATTATTTCTGGTGCAGCAGTGGCCATTGAAATTGTGAAACAACTCCGAGAAAGGTTTGTCAATCATAAATACTACATTTTCAATAATATACCTTCTTAAAAGTTACGAAAAGGCATGTTCTCACAGTCTGCAGAATTAGTGTAGGTTCATTGCACGTTGTAGTTCTATTATGTCCTCAGCCGCCATTGCCATGTCATCGGCATACAAGTACATTTCTGTGTCGGTCTTTTCCTTTATCTCTGCCCCTACATCGGAGGTGAAAGCGTTGAATAATATAGGGCTGAGTGGGTCATCTTGGAGGACTCCTATTGTCTGTGTCATCCAGTCTGACAACCCGATGCCATCATCCACCTGTATGTAGTTCTCAGACAACAGGTTCGATACGAGTATTGTGACGTTAGAAGTTCCGATTAGTTTCTCCAGCTTATCTATGAGTAGCCGTCTGTTTACCCAATCGAATGCCTTGGAGTAGTAAATGAATGCCACAAATAATTTACCTCTTGGCTTTTCTAGGGCAAGATGAATGTGATTCAGTAGATTCTCCAGTGCCATCATTGTCGATCTTTTCCGTCTGAATCAAAATTGCTCCTCTGGCAACAATGGGTCCAGTTTGTTCATCACTCTCTTTGTTAGGATCCTCGTCAGGAGTTTCAAACCTGTTTGTTCCATCGCAATCCCTCTGTAAGCATTCGGGTCATCGTCATCTCCTTTCCCCTTGTACAGCATTCGAATTGTTGCTTTCCTCCAGTCTGTTGGGACCCTTCCAGTTTCGAGACATTAGTTCAGTAGAGCACTCCATACTGGTAGCATTTCCCCCACAGTCTCTTTTAGATGCTCATTCCTGATCCCATCTGGACCTGGTGTTCTATTGCTTCTTCCTTCGTTGATGGGCTGGACGATTTCGTTTTCCGTCATGACCTCTGATGGTTCCATGTATTCTGGGTACCTGGGAGTTGGTTTCGTGTCTCTTGAAGCAATTGTTTTGTTGAGGTGTAGTTTCCATGCTTCCATGTTGATATTAGAGTTTATTTTGCTCCTTTTTGTAATTGATTTTATGAAAGTCTTGTTTTCTTATTTAAGCGTCATGCACTTGATATTCTCGAGCTTGCCAATGGAGCCTCTATGTTCTTACAACAAAACATGTGGACTTCGGAGGGGCACATAGATTGATGGTCTTCTAAAATCGTTGCACGAAAAACGAAATGATGATTATTTTAAGGAACTATCGGTGGTTACATGTGACTCGGCTCAGTCGTTAGGCGTGAAAGTTTATAAACAATCTAGAGTCTCAAGTATTCCAAAGAACTTTTCAGACTACGTTTTAATAATGCCAGTCTCTGCGGAGAAAGAAGAGGAAAATGTCACATTATCAGTGACATGTAAAATAAATCTTTTTGAAATATTAGACAACATGGTAGAAGAGTTTGGGAAAGCTTATCAAATAGGGGGGATAGGCAAGGAACTGAGAGACATGATAAAAGGAATGTGCATGGAGTGCTACAGTAGTGTGAAGACTAGAGTCGGGACATCGGAATGGTTTAAAATTGACACTGGTCTAAAGCAAGGAAGTGTGTTGTCACCATTATTGTTCGAAATGGTGATGGATGACATCATGAAGGCAGCAATGAAAGAATATAGTAGGGCAAAGATGAAGGTAATGTTGTCTGCAGACGACTTTGTGATCTGAGGCGAGGATGAGATGGAGGTACAAGAACAGTTAGACGTAATAAATGAAAAGATTGAGCAATGGGGATTGAAGATAAATGTGGAGAAGAGTAAAACAGTGGTGATGAGTAGAGCTAAGAAACAAGGAAAAGCAGTAATCAAAGTGGGAGATAAGGAATTGGAAGTGGTGAAACACTTCAAATACTTGCGAAGTGAACTGTCTGAAGATGGAAGACTAGATTTGGAAATTAGCAGTAGAACTCGGGAGTGCTTTCTACCAACAGGTACGGGGACTAGTATGGAACAAGGATATACCAATTAAGGCCAAAGAAGTTATGTTCAAAGCATATTATGTTCGTATAATGACATATGCAGCAGAAACTTGGACAATGACTAAGAGGGATGAGAGCAGAGTACAAGCAGCTGATATGAGATTCCTGAGAAGTATGGCCCAGAAAACGAGGAGGGACAGAGTGAGAAATGAAGATATAAGGAAAACTGGGAGTACAGAAACTAAATGACAAACTGGAGAAAAACAGATTGAGATGGTTTGGACATGTCAAACGGATGAATGAAGTAAGGCTACCAAGACGAACACTGGAACGACGGATGACAGGGAAGAGAGGACGAGGAAGACCAAGAATGCGTTGGATGTACTCGGTGGAGAATAGTATTAGAAAACGGAACCTGGATTGAAACACTTTGTCGGAAGAGGAATGGTGGAACGACAGAACAAAGTGGAGAGGAACCATATTTGCCCCCACCCAGTGTAAACTGGAAAAGGGGAAATGATGATGATGATGATAGAATAATTACAGCGTAGATTTACTGAAAATGATTTTGTGTGCAATGCAATGGATGCCTGTAACCCAAGAAGTGAAAACTTCTTAAATTTTGAATATTCTCACGTTCTGTGAAAAGTATAATCTAATCTTCACAGATCGTAAGGTGTTACAGACTGAAACCAGTTTAGCTAAGAATGTATTTAGAGGCAAATATCCAAACACTTCCTCATTCTTTTTTTCTGATCTTCTGAAAATGGGTGTTGCTTTTCCACAGCTACTACTATTTTTCAACTTGATGCTGGCTCCTCCTGTGTCATCTGCTTCTGCTGTGCGCAGTTTCTCTGTCATGAAACGAATAAAATCCTATTTAAGAGCAACAATGGCAACAAAGAGGCTTTCCAATCTTGCAATTCTTTCAATTGAAAGAGAATTAAGTGGAAAATTACTTCAAGACCCATCTGATTTAGTGAACCAGTTTGCCCAGGGTGGAAACGGAAGAATATCATTGCTCAATATTATATTATAATGCATACATACAGTAGTTATCATATGCAGGGTATTTATTACTGTTGTGGTCTCATTTCTGTCCTATGGTAATTAACTTTCGGTTCTCATTTTCTGATCATGGTTAGTTCTGGATGCATTAACTTATTGTTCTTTAAATAATATGGCATAGTAGTATGTGTGTAACTGAACATGTTTATGGTTGTGCTAACGTTCGCCATTGTGTTTTCACAAATATGGTTACTATCCTATTGACTTCTGTCACCCAAACTTTCAATTCTAAACCGCCTCAGCCTCCCCTGATTTAAGCTTCTAGAACCGCCACTGCTCGCATCAGTTACAATCTTCGTTTGCAATGCCTGAATTATAACTTGGTTTACTCCCTCAATCTATCAGTTGGCTTGCGCATGTCGACTCGAAATTAAGGTATGACGAATACCGTTTTTCTCGCAAAACTCTTTGAACGCAGCAGATGAGAACGCAGCTCCACGATCTGTCAAAAAACGAGCCGGCGCTTCGAATCGCTAAACAAACTGCCCTACTTATCGCACTGTAGTCTTCGCATTGACATTTCTCACCGCCTCCAGTTGGACGAACTTTGTCAAATGTTCGACTATTCCCAACACATACTTGTTACCTCGCGCTGTCGTTAAAAACGGACCCACATGATCCAAATGAAGCAAGGAAAATGGACGCTGGCCAGGAGGTATCGGGTGAAGAACACTATGCTGTTTTCCACTTTTGTTTTTCGCTAGAATGCACTCCAGACAGGCTTGGATGTGCTTTTTAACGTAAGCTCTCATACTTGCAAAATAGGAGTCGTTCTGGATTCGCACGACAGTCTTTTCTACACCTAAATGACTCGCACAGTCATGGTTTCGGATCACGATTTCTTTTCGCATGTTCTTAGGAACTACATATCGGAATGACTCTACTCCGTCGATAACTAGTTTTTGTACAACAATCCGTTAACTAGACAAAAACCTTTCACTTCTCCTTTTTCCACACGTGTTCGTTCTGACTTTACTTTTCTCAATACATCAATTTTGTGTTTAATATGCTCGTCTGATCGCTGATACAATAGAATCTCACCTTCTCGTGTGCTTATGTTGAAAATCTCGCCTTCGTCAACATCCAGGACATCATCCACCGGTGCTCTCGATAATGCATAGACGTGAAATTCTCTTGCCGCTTCGATACTTTATCTCACAATCGTACTCAGCAATCGTTGCTAACCAGCGCAACTTGCGGCTGCTTTGTCTTCATCGTATTTATATACATCAGCACTTGACAATCTGTTCTCACAATGAAGCGAATACCAATCAAGAATGGTCTCAATCTCACAAGTGCATACGCGATCGCTAACAGTTCTAATTTACTCTAATGATACCGAGACTCAGGCTCCGTCATACGTTTACTCACATAATATACCGGGTGAAGATCTCCGACAGTATTCAATTGCAATAAGATTGCACCAACGCCTATTGCTGACGCATCAGTATGAAGTTCGGTAACTTCCGCCTTTGGGATGTAGATTTGAATCACTGGACATGACGTCAATACATATTTGACTTGGTCAAATGCTTCCGCTTGCTCTGGACCCCATTCAAACTTTACTCCGTTCTTCAGCAATTTCGAAATCGGCATTACAATCATAGCGAACGTGTCCACAAATCTCCTGAAATAACTACACAAACCAATAAATTGTAGGATTCGGAGCAGGAAACTTTTCAATCGCTGCTACGTTTAGTGGACCCTGTTGCATTCCCTCTTTGCTAAATTCATACCCAAGATACGCGATCTTACGCAACCCGAACTCACACTTTGCTAATTTGAAAGTTAAACCAGCTGTTCAAAACAATTCAAAAACTTCACGAAGCTTTCTCATTAACTCTGCCCAGCATTTCGCAAAAAGTAAAAGATCATCAAAATAGCTAATCGCAACTTTATTTCTCATTTCTCCCAATACCTGATCCATCATTTTAGCAAAATAGAACGGTGCGTTTGTTAGTCCGAACATGACTCCCTCAAACTAACCCGTTATATCTGGAGTAATAAATGCAGTTTTGCACTTCGTGCTTTCTTTCAACGGCATCTGAAGATAACCATGAGATAAGTCATGGGTTGCAAACAACTCAGACCCATGAATCAACTGAAGACACTCGTCTATATTTGGTAAGGAAAACTGCGCTCGAACTGTCAGTGCATTTAGACCTCTGTAATCAGCAACTAACCTGGGAGTACCGTTCTTCTTCCTCACCAGAAAACAAGGATGATGTCTTTTCCCTTATCAATCCCGCAGATGTGTACTCATTAACGATCTCGCGCATTATCTCCCGCTCGCGCGCGCTTGCTCGGTACGGTTTCCCGCTGCAGGGACACTGCCTGGAATCTCAACAATGTCCATTTCAAAACCTTTCATACACCCAATTTCTGACATGTTCTTCGCAAAACAATCTCTATACTCATTTAAAAGCTCGAGTAATTGATTTTTCTGTTTAACTTAAGTGTTCTTGTCTATCTTTATTTCTTCCACTACGATTGGCTCTACTAATTTCTCAAATCCCGCTCTCGTCATGATTCAAATTTGCCATCGCTATAGTTAGCTACCGGTAATGCAATTTTACGCTTGTCAACAATAACATTTATAAATTTAACCTCTCCCGGTCCAATTGTCACATTTTCTTTTGCTTTTGGTTTCACAAAATTCCCTTCAAGAATATCAATCAAGCCATCATCGCTTCTCTCATTTATGAAACGAAAATTACTTTTTGAATGAACGAAAGTTACTCCCCGACACAAAATATAATTCAACCCGACATTCACATCATGCCTTTGCATGTCATCAGGAACAATTCGAAATATCGTATTCTGTACCGTGACTCCATCTATCATTAATGTTTCATTGATAACTCCGGGTGATGTAACTACGTTTTCTTTCTTGCCAAATCCTTTCAAAATGTTTTCTCTGCGCATAACCTCAAACCCTCCCTGAAGCTTTAATTGTGCATTTGCTACACCCCGTGTCAATCAACCCGTCTAAATCCGTGTCTTAATAAAGTTCACAATTTTGTCTTCTTCGCTTGCGCTGTCCACAGTTTGGACAAGTGCATCATCTTTCTTATCACGACAATCTTTAGCAAGATGTCCAAACCCCTGACACAAGAAACACTTAACCGGTCGCTTCTCTGAACAATCACACGCCAAATGACCTTCTTTATTACAACGATTAACACGTGAATTTACCACCTGAATTATTTCCTCTGTTTGCATTCTTACACTCAGAGTTGACGTCCGTTCTAACCTCTGCCAGTGTCTTTTTCTCTCGCTTGAAGCCACTGCTGCGACTGTTGCCACTAATACCACAGCTACGACCTGTTTTCTGCCGGTAACTTGCCAACGATGAACCTCGGTTGCTGCCAATGCGCACCCTGTGCGCCTCTTCTAGCACCTCCAGTTCTTCGATGTCTCTTACGATGGCGTTGTGATCAGCATACGTTTTGCCGGAAATCACGTGGCGGATCTCCCTCGACCACAGCCCAATCGCCAACTGCATCTTTGTCTTCTTTACGTCTAGCCCGACATCTTTGCACAAACGAATCTTGTCGAAAACATACTCCGGTACGTTTTCGTTCTGCTTCTGAGCCATGTTTTCCATGTCTTTCCAGCGCTGCGACAACGCCTTCTGCCCAACGAACGTCTCTCTGAAAATTGTCCGGAATGTCGCCCAGTTGACAATTCCATCCAATTGGCTGATATACCAATTGCGCGCCGCGTCAAAATGTGAGCGGGCCGTCTCAAATGCCACCTCTTGCGCCCAGCGATGTAAAACTGTGGTCGACTCAAGTTGACTAGCTGTTCAACATTGCCGACTATACGCCTAAAAACTGAGCAACGGGAGGGAAAGGCCGGGGGGTGGGGGGTCAAATGGCGGCATACGATACACAAGACAAATATACTTAATTAACGGCTTTCATTTAAAATGTATTTTATTGGTTCCTGAATTTTAAATCGCAGGAAAATTTGGTAAATGAACAAAATAAGTGTTTAAATTAGTATAATTATTATTAATCTTGATTGGTCACATTGGACCACTTGAGTCGTTCCACAATCACTTCTTCTTTGAAGATAGTACTGCTTGGTTCTTGCGCTCTTTCCAGTACTTTTTCATTCTTTCAGATTGGGATTTTCTCAACTCATCTGAAATCTCCATAGGCTTTCTATGTGTCATTTCTGCAGAAAATTTGTGAGTTTTAAGAATGGTGTTAATTTTATTTTTCTCCTCGGCATCTGTTATCTTGAGTCCAACTGCTTTGAGATCTTGTAGGATTTCTTGGATCCATTTTCCTCCAGTTTTCTTTCCTAGATTTCTCATCACCAGTTGGCGTACAATTCTGTTTTCTGGAAGCCGTAAGATGTGAAAAAAATATGAAATTCTTTTCTTCTTCATTGTGCTGGTGATTGGATCAATCTCACGATAGACAGTTTCATTTGGTAGAATCCTCCCGACTCCCTCAACCTGATACTTTTTATTTATGCACGTTCTAATGATTCTTCTTTCCGTTTTGAGGAGCTGATCAGTTCTTTGTTCATTTTTAATTTGGAACAGTGTTTCACAAGCATAAGTGGCTTCTGGGAGAGTTACAGTTTTATAATGTTGGATCTTAGTAGCTATTGATAGGCATTTTTTTTTTATTATATGTTGACCAGGTTAGAGATTGTGCCTTTTTCATTTTATTTGTTCTATTTATCCAAGTTACTTTTTCGTTAAAGTTATGTGTTATAATTTCTCCAAGATACTTAAATTGAGGAACTAGGTTAATTTTATGATCATTTATATAGACTTCATTTATATCTAAGGGTTTCATAGGCATGATCTCAGTTTTTTCAAAGGATATCTGTAATCCTATCCCTTGAGCAATTTCTTGGAGACTAGTGATCTGAGTACAAACCTCTGCCTTGTCTAGTCCTAAAAGAGCCAAGTCATCTGCAAATCCTAAGCAGTTTATTTTTATTGATGGTTTTGTTCCAATTTTGATCTTAGGAGGGTTTTCCTTTTGCCAAACCTTCATGATATAATCAAGAGCCACATTGAAAAGCAGAGGGGATAATCCATCACCTTGTCTGAGACCAGTTTTTACTGTGAAAGCTGTTTATATTTCTCCCCTAAATTTAACTTTCGAATTTGTGTTTGTTAATGTTAATTGAATGATTTTTATCAATTTAGGATGGAGACCGTATGATCTGAGGATTTTTAGCAGTGTCAGTCTATGAATACTATCATAGGCTTTCTTGAAATCTATAAAAGAGATAAAGAGTTCCTTATTTCTGTTTTTGTAATATTCCATTATTAATTTCAGGCTAAGGATTTGGTCTGGACAACTTCTGTAAGGGCGAAATCCTCCTTGATATTCTCCAAGTTGTGGTTCCAGAATGTTTTTGATCCTGTTGTAAATTATGCGAGAGAAAATTGTATATGTGCAGTCCAGAAGGGTTTAAATATTACAAGAATAAAAGTAATCTAGTTATTCTTTCTAAATCCCTACTCTACGATGTTTTGACAAGGACCACTTCTCCACTATCTCAGTAATTTCAATGTTATCGACCTTATCTTTCATTGAAAACACCATCATGAGGGAGTCTAAGAGGTCGTCGCCCATAGATGTCCGCAAATGATTGAAAATGAGCTTCAACTTGCTGAAGGACCGTTCGAAAGAAGAAGAAGACACTGGGGATGTTAAAATCAGTCGAACTACTTGATAACCACACGGGATAATCCTCTTTCATTTAACAGCAACTTTTGCGATTTCTTTAAAAGATGAGCACTGTTTACTGGCATCAAGCAGGATTTCAATCTCAGCCAGCACAAGCTCTTCATCTTGAAGGATGATTTTCGGGTGTGATTGCTTTGTAGATCGGACGCGCTCGATGGTGAAGTTTTTTCTGTCAGCGGGTATCTTGAAAATTATGTGGATTGGCTCTAGCAAAGAAATTATTTTTGCGAGATTGTCTTGCACACTTGTAGTAAATATGACCACAAGTATTCGGAACTCCTTTCTGTAGAATGTAAGGGAAGAAATATCTGCTGTCGTTTCAGCGTGCGCGTCATACTTCCTTGCAAGTCGCCGGGTCCTGTGGTGCTTTAAGAAGTCTTCCTCCGCATTTACTTGCATACTTTTCGCAAATGACGATACACTCTTTATTAAAACGTTCATCTTACCGTCATTGATATCTTCAAAAGACTTCAAAGCGCTCCGAATCAGCTGCATCGCGTCGACTACATTCAGCTCCTTCGCATCTAAAAGCTCGGTTACGTTCTTAATTTTAAACATGATGTTTTTGGTAAAGTACATGCCGCAGATAAAATCAAAGTCTAGGAGCTTTTTGTGCAAGCCTGGCGCAAAAGTTCGGGTTTTACTGTCAAATTCAGAATCGAATGAGGTTTTCATGCTTTCTAATGCTGTGACTATCTTCATAAGACGTAGAAACAGCTTTCAGCATTTCGGCATGCACCTTGTTTTTGATAAATTCTTAAGTTGAAGTAAATTTTCAATTTTATCCAGCTCTTTTGCAAGCTTAAATGTCGTTTCATGCTACCCGAAATAAAACGTACAATGCTTCAAGAGTGTCAAAAATCTCTCGGTTAAGCGCGCTAGCATTACAATCTGTGTCTACGAAAATGTTTAACCTGTGTGCTTGGCATGGAACGTACGAAATATCTATTTTGCACTTCTATCATAGCTGTTTTGAGTGCTGTTGTATATGCCAGACATGTTACATCGTACTATTGAAAAGCTAGTTTATTGAGTGGAAGTAAAAGTTCCTCTGAGTTTAAAATTAAAAATATTTTTTCAGGCAACTCCTCTCCAGTCTTTTTTTTTTGTATTTGTTGTTGTTAAAACAATGCTCCACAAGAACAAGCTCTTCATCTTTTTCGAACACTTATCGGACATTCAATGCGAGGCGGCCTTTATGTGACATATCGGGAGTAGTATCTGCTATAACGGAGAACATACCAGCATTATTGATCTCTTCTAATGGGTTGAGAGGGGTCTCCGCCCAATCAATACAATACAATTTATTGTATTGATTGGGCGGAGACCCCCTCAACCCATTAGAATCGTTATTGTACACGTCAATACGGACCTTGTGAAATGGATAATCCACCAATTAATCTTGATTGATCTCTTCTGCAATTATTTCACGAGTTTTCTCTCCAAGTAGATGAATGAATTCATTTTGAGAGTCCTTGCTCATATACATAACGTTGTGCTTCCGCGTATTCACTTCTTCCAACCACCTATTCATGACCGAACTATGCCGTGAAAGTAACTTCACAATTTGCGTGAAGTTTCCATTATCTTGAGTGATTCCATCCTCGTGACATCGGAAAGCCAAACCATGCCGATAAAGCGTTCTTGCTGTGTCATTAAAGTATCTGGATAACTTTTTTGTGGAACTCCTTTTCTTGGTCTTCCTCAATTCTGATCGTCCGTAAAAGTTTATCAAGGAGAACGTCTTCGTGGCCTTTTCCATTGACAAAGTGGCACAATTCTGCCATTGCTGCTTGATGAGCTTCTGAAGTGAAGTGTTCTTGTAATTTGCCTTTTTTCTTCTTTCCGCGACTTTTCAATTTGTGCCACTGACGTACTCCAGCGTACGATCATTCTTCACTTTTTTCTTGTTAACACCATTAAACATAAACCTGCCCATAAGAGCTAAAAGAAGGACAAACAAAAACCAAGAGGTTCATCGACAGTATCCACGCCTCCCTTTGCAGAAGGCTTCCTGGATTCTCCAGAACTCTCATAGATTGTGTCAGAATCATGGAAAGTGGAAATCAATAGGATGGCCAAAAATACTGCTATTGTTTGGCATTTTTGGTGCAATAAATATTGGAGGAATCTCTTGCTTATTTTTTCGAAGTGTTCTGACAAGGTTGTTAGACGGTGGTTTTCAAGAAGAGAGATGGCCAGGGGGAAGGACATATCAATAATTGTCACATTCCTTCCACTGCCTGACATTGGCTGTACTATTCTCTCAAGAATGGCTCGTGGTGAATTTTCACTAATAAAGGGTCCTTCTTGTTGTTGACCTGGATACATTTCCATACGAACATTGTTATATGCTCTGGCGCAAACTAAGACAAAAATTGTTTTTGCCATACTTGGCCGGTTTGCTTGGCATATATTGGCGAAAAACGAATTTACCTTGAAACGATTAGAGCATTTCGTCCACTGTACAATATCCACCTGGTGAATATGCCCAAGGATTTTAGAAAGACTATCCGATCGAGTTCTCTTATCTCTGTCATGAACGTTATCAAATCTCATAGCTCTAAGGAAAAATTTGAAGCGACGCAGATTCATAGTCGTTAATATTTCTACACCTGTCCCATCTGTTGCCCACATGTCTTCAAGATTTTGATGCGATGAACGAAAAACGCCAGCAAGTAAAGCAGCCCGAACACGGCTCATTCCTCGTCGCGAACACCTGTAGAAAGAACATCACATTCTCATGCGAAGTTCGCTCGTCTTTGTTCAATCCACATATTTGTAAATCCCAAAATCTTGAAGTCCAGAAAATAAATACTCAAACTTCTATCAGAGAGCGAGCATTGCAAGCATCACCCTTGGGTCCAGGTAGGTGAGAAATTAGATTGCATCAGCGTGTCCTTCCCCTTCGTTGAGAGGAATATACTTGCCATGTTGTAGCACCCTCTTTAGCCATGTATGCTGGTCCAGCATTACTAGTAAGTACTTCTTCCGGTAAAGGCAAAAATGGTGCGTTTTCTGTGCGTTGTATTTGAATTATGCGACAGGTTACCACAATATTGTTCATTCACAGATTCCTCCGAGTCTGTGTTGTGCTCACTACAAGTACTGAAAGTACTGAAATTAGCCAAAACACCTGAAGTAATGATTGGGAAAGAAACTGTAGTAATAGATGTTTACTCCTCCGCTGTCTATAACCCACCCGCTGTCCCAAATGTGATCAAGACTTATATAGATCAAATTCTAGCTGATTCCAAATTTTTAGCAACATGTATCGTATTGCCAACACCACGCAATCAGCACTATTTCTCATCAAGTATCGTAAAAAGTTAAGTTTAATGTGAAAGTACGCTAAGTTTCAATCTTAAGTTAGACATGGATTGTGCGAGTTAATGACCTTCAATTTCAATCAAGAATATCAAAACTCAACTTCAATAATTTTCATACAAACCAATGGTTTTTGCCTAGCCCAATGTTTTAATCCACACCAATGGTTTTAGACCAGCGTTAGCCAATAAAAACACCCCTGGTTTTTGTAACGCACACTGGAGGTAGTCACGCATCCATAATCTTTATCCAGTTTTGCCAATTATTGCTTTTTCACTTCACATAATTACAATGTCACGTGTGGTGTATTTTGTATCGTACATGTTGGCAACAGTGATATGACGTGAATGTGTGCGCCTCAAACATAGCTGCCATCGTTGAATGAGCAAGAAAAAATAAAACATTTATTCACGTAATACAACACATATTTCCAGTACAGCAGTGATACAGTAATTCCATTTCCTGATGACTCCCAGAAAGGTTTGTGAATCATGAATCATGTATTTTCTGTAATCTGCCTTATAAAAGTGTAATAGCCAAAAGTAGCTGTTGTGAAGTTTTAATGTTTCGTACTGCGTAGGACATCTCTCAGCATTGTCTCGTCCCTAAGCAGAGGGAATATTGGATTCCAAGGCCGAGTAGTCTAAGTTTTATCTGTGCACAAGTACATCACTGAACTAAAATTAAACATCAGTGTAAGAAAACACCTAGAATACAAACTTTTGCTGCAAGTAAGGTCTTCACTAAATTTCACTTTATTAACACCTAGTAATTTACACTTTCATCATGACAAGTTCTTTTTCTCGCTTTTCTTTTATAGTCTGTTTTTATTGCTTGCTGCCACTCGAACGAAGCTTTTTTGAGGGCTATTAACATGCCCCATTCAACCATGCATATTGACAGGAATTTTATAATTCAAGAAGAAACTTGCCCATATTTTATAACTCACATTCTCCGAGAGATTTTAATGTTAAAGGAAAATGTTTATTTTATAAGGACAAAAAATTTCCCCACTGGAAGATATGTATTTCATCTACTGTATATCGCCCACAATAGTTGATAGTCTTAGCACAGTTTGAAATTTTGTGCTGAAGGGTTTGAATGAGCCGGAAACACATTTGTCTTGTATTAGAAAGTATTGGCTAGGTGGAATATATGAACTATTGTGAGACAATACGGAACAATTTTATCAACATTCCTAATCGTGGTCTTTTTCAGAGCTTATTATGCTATCATTTAACAGCACCCGGGCGACTGGAGCTGGAATTTGATGATTATGCTATCATTCTCTTTTGCCATGTTGAGACAGGAGAATTCTCCTAATTTCACAGAATAGCTGCCTTATGAGTATCTGTATAGGAAACTACAAGAAGTTGGGTTATTTTAAGCAATCATTGGACAGTGAAAGGAGGATAGAAACCTGTAACGAGGAGCTATTGAAGATGGCGGTATGTGTTTGTCGCACTACTTGCACCTTTATTTTCTGTTTGTGGAACAGGAGGAGACCGGTGCATTGAGTCCAGTGGATCAGGATGGCAACTTGCAGTTTATTACTGTCGACTTCGTGGAAACAAATGGAGTGTGTCAAGTTGAAACTGACTAAGAGCATCGGCGTGTCCAACTTCAACAGCATGCAACTACAGAAACTCCTGGATTCGTGGAAATTACATTCTGTACATTATTGTGCATATGACTAACTTTTTGTCTCATTTATTTATGGCCGAGATCAGGCCAGACAAATTACACGCAGGGCTACAAGACATGAATATCGCAAACTACTCTGGAAAACAGGAAATTCTCAGGGAATTTTATTGACACTCAGGGAATTTTAATTTTTACAAAGACCACCCTTGAATAATTGGAAATTAAGCATTTAAATTTTGATGGCGGAAAAGTATTTTCTGGTCATGATTGTTGTAGAAGTATGTTCGTACTGACGTTAATCAGTAAGCTCTCATTTCTTGCAAGAGGGAGCACACAGATTACGTGTGTAGACTGTGTATTTGTATATAAATGTGTAACTATGATTTTTGAGAGCATTGCTATTGATGAGCTACTTTCATTACTCGCAAGTACAATAGTTTTGCTGGATGAAAAATTTAGAAATTGTCAAAATATAGAAAAATATATATACAGTATATATATATTTATGCCTTTTAAACTTTGTCATGCTACCCTTTATTGTGTGAGCGCTTTTTGAATTGCTTTTTAGGTACAGACTTTGTTTTATATAGTTATTATGGCCGCTACAGTTACTCAGGGAATTTTCTGATTTACCCTGGAAATATCAGGGAAATCTGCTAGTTGGTTTTGCATACCTGCCAACTTTTACGGTTTATCCATAAAATTTACGGAATTTGCAGCATTTTACGGATGAACGGTGTCATTTTATGATTTCGCTGACAAAAATTTGAAACAATAATTAACATTCGATAAACCCTCCCACTTCCGTACAATCGATTGTTTGCGTGGGTCGAAGGCAAGTCCACGATAGTCGATAACTCGTTCTTTGATATGATTGGTACTTTTAACCGTGTGATGTTTGTGTCGTCATTGTAATTGAATTTGAAGCCGGGATAACCCCCAAGGGTTACATCAAGTGGAGGAGGTGCCAGGTACTGCACTCCCAGAGCTAATACAACAAGTTCGCTGTCAAGACCCTCCGTTATCTTTTGCAAGCCAAGCTAAGCGTCCCCAAAATTCGTGACAATTTTTCCAGGCGCCAAGCAAGTTACATTAGAATACAGAAACACCAATTAATCTCCCATCCTAACCTGCCCATAAGAGCTAAAAGAAGGACAAACAAAAACCAAGAGGTTCAAAGACCATCAGTCATCCGGATTTTAACTAGCTCACTACGCTCGACTGGAAAGAGAAACGAGCCATATGAAGGTAGATTACAGCCCCAATCGCATTTACACACAAACACACCATGAACACACATTTGGCTAACATGCTCACAAAATGGCACATAAACATGGCCAAAGATCAAAAAGATCAGCATAGGGCATTCACACTGATATGTGAACAATACACAAAAATATACAAAATTCACAAACGGTAGGGTATAGATAAA
Source organism: Meconema thalassinum (assembly GCA_946902985.2). NCBI lineage: Eukaryota > Metazoa > Arthropoda > Insecta > Orthoptera > Tettigoniidae > Meconema > Meconema thalassinum. The sequence goes on along the minus strand of OX336388.2, from coordinate 185,021,101 downwards.
ACAGCGGACAGAGTTACAGTAGAAAAGTTCGGCAAATTGTGCGAACAATTACACAGGACGAACTTCGCGACATACACGGAACAACGCCTTTTATACATGAAACATCATTTACTCAACAAAATCCACATACACATGAACATAGACGGCACAAGAAGTAAGGAGGAATTCACACAATTAAAACTCTATTTCACAAAGCTCACACTACAATACATTGTGAAGTTTGAAGCCATTTTTCAGTGTTGCCTAAGTAAACAAACGTTTGGTGCTTTTCAGTCGGTCAACACGAATGTACCCAAATAGAGCTGGGTTATGCCCTAATCCTGAAATAAATTACATATGATTAATAAATACACTAGGATGACCAGTTTTGATCGCCAAGCGATCATCATCAGATCCATTACACTTAGGCTATAACATCTATGTTTGAGACTACAGGTGAAAAATATATACAATATGTACAATTATTTAGTTGCAGTGTTGGTACTGCAACAGTCGGTGTATGCTACATGTGGTATATCTAATATTAGGTGAGCTTCTAAAATAGTGATAAAAAATCCGGAATTTGTCTGTTAGGGGTGATTATATGGTTATACAAAATCAACTATGGTTATACTGTAATAATACAGGCTTATACTTATCGGATTGTCTCCTTAACTGGAACTTGAAGCAGTTGCGTGTTTCCTTAGGCAGCAGTTATATTCGACTACCCCGGGTGTTAACTGGGCGGACTGACCAAGAACGAACAGTTGGTGGTAGCAATTAGTAAACCCCCATTGCCCAATGAAAACACACCCCTTCACACAGCTGGACACACACTTTCACTTAACCCTTAGAAAGTTAATATTTTGTTTTTGTTTTATTAATTTTTGGTCTTTTTAATTTAGGTGTCCACCTCAAAATTTTAAATTCAAATCCAAATTTGTATTCTTTAATCTGTATTAAGAGGGGAAGATGACCTCGTAGTTCTTCCCCTTAAAACAACAATAACTAACAACCCCTCAGATAGCGCAATTCACCATCGAACCGCGCGTGAACCCTTACAAACATATAAGCTAACGCAACCCACTTGCGAACCGCACCACATACCTCTGCCAACCCCTAAGGTGGGACACTTGACCCGCGAGCCAAGACGCCAACCCCGCAAACGGGATACATTGCCCACAGGGCTAGGACTACATTACTGCCCAACCCTTACACGCAGCCCCATACATGCATGTGGCCTAGTTCAGAACTTAGCTACCAGACGCCACTGTGTGGAATCACTGCTAATCATAAAATCTTCTGCATCGAATTACAGACAGATTATCGAAAGGTAGTGGATACTGCATTGTATGTATTGTGCTGATTATGTATATTGCATATGTAAAATAATTTGTACTGTACCATATAACACAAGGAGTACATTTTAACAACACCACCTCATAATACTCAGTTACCATTCACAACCAACTTCACGGGGCAACATTTTTAATACAGCCAGGGAGACATTTCACAAGACAGCCTGTAATGTTTTCTACTTTGCTCCACGTTGAGCATACAAATGTAATGGTTTCTCTAACGTTGGGTGACAAGTGTAACGCTTTTACTAGCCCTGCCTTGCACTTTGAAATATTTACTCTGACTAAGATATGTTGTTTTAATGGGCGCCAAGACCTCAACGCTATGTTGAAATCTAAATTTATATTTAACAACACCTAGCTCTGGTAGAACACCATCAAGAATCTTTATACACAGATCGTGGTATGATTTGATCATTAACCCAACTAACAATTGTATCAGGAGAAGGAATTTGGTCTATATCTAATGCTACCTACTGAAAGCAAAGATTGCATGGTTAAAAGAAATGAATTTATTATATAAAACAAGTACAGCAAAATTAATAATAATAATAATATATTTTAAATTTAAATTGGAGCGTTGCGATTTGAATATTACCGCTAGAAAATTACGTGAAAACGGAGTCGGATGAATTACTAATTTTACTCTTATTCCCAAGCTATGAAGTTACTGAAATACTGAATATGAATCAAAGAGACGAGAGATTACGTAGTTCTGAGGCATTCGCGCTTACCACTGGAAATTGCCGTAGCATTTCCCTCGTACTGGATGTTGAAGAGAGCTTCCCACAGCCTTCTGGACGTCGTCATCTTCTTCGTTAGTTGAAGAGATACTTGTAGATATGTTAACTTATGGTCCGATTACACCGGAACCAACCACACGTGCAACCACAACGGTCAAGTTTTACAAAGATAGTCGCCTTGCCTCCACGGTGCGCAAACCATATATGCACTCGTCGCCTCCCCTCTCTGGACCCGTCTACAAGTCGCCCGCTCTCCACTGATTGGCTGAGCCAACACGCGATACACCCCTCCTCAGGGTCAATACACTCGGCGCGAGGATGATGTCGATTGCCGGTCCAGGCCATTTCGCCTTTTCTCGATGTAGCAACCCAGCTTGCGTCATGCTTCTCGACAAGAATAAGCCTGTAGCCGAATTCCCAGTGACTCATCTCTCTCACAATACCCTAACTGACAAAACTCCGTAAAATTCCGTAATCATATAATTTTCTACGATAATGTTGTTCGTAATAATTTGCTTGATAGTGTTTTCTATAACATTGAAAACCTATCTGTATGCTTATAATTTTATTTTAAAAAACTCCTCAAAAACACCTTGATAATAATAATAAGTTAATAATAATAATAATAAGTTACATGAAAACTTCTCTTGGCTGAAATATTTGCTGCGTAAATAAATATAGAATGGCTTTCTACTGACTTGTGCCAGTGGCGTAAAATCCCCTCGAAAAACACGTTACAAGCCATACAACTTTACAGGGCATATATATTATTTACAGGAGATTTTCCGACAAGCAACGGGAACAATAATTATCCTACAGGACAGATAAGTTAACATTTTAGGGAATGCTACACGCTAAGCATTTCGTAGGAGTGTGAGAAGCATGTTATGGAGCAAGGATGTCCCTCAGAACAGCAAAAAGATCATATATCGGACGTACTGTGTCCCTATCCTGACGTATGCCTCGGAGACCTGGGTTATGAAAGGAAGGGAGAAGAGCAAAATACAGGCCAGTGAGATGAGGTTCTTGAGAAGCAGTATTGGAGCACAAAGATGGACAGAATAAGAAATGAGAGGACCAGAGAATTAATGAAGGAGGAACCATTACAGGATGGTATAGAGAAATCTAGACTTAGATGGTATGGACATGTAAAACGAATGGAGGAGAAGAGGATACCCAGGAGAGTACACGAGACGAAGTGGGAAGGAAAGAGACCGAGAGACAGGTGGCTGAAGGGGGTGGAAGAAAGCGTGAAGAAGAGAGGAGAGGAGAAGACTGGACAAGGGTGGAGGCTGAGAGATGGTGGGAAGATAGAAGACGTTGGAGAGGCTTGTGTTCCAAACAGACCCGGCCAGTGGCTGGAAACTGTGCAAGATGATGATGACACGCTAACACGTACATGAGTGCAGTCAGCCTAGCCCATATGCTGGGAGACAGTGCACAAGACGGAAGAAGTAATATGAACCGTCAGCGTGAATCAGCCATGCTCCATATCGCCAGGGGTCGTGATAAATAATCAGTATGCGAACTTAGACCGACAGTGGTCATGCATAAAACGTCTGTCACACTAACATTATAGAAAGCCTGATACCTTAACCAATTAAGCTATCCTAAACCATATGCTAATACTGCCTGCATGATAACACTAGCCTTAGACACCTAATCCCTTCGGCCCAATAGCTAACAAACGGGCGATTACCTAATAATATATCCAATTTTGTCCCACAAACCAGCAACAACTAACTAATCCCAGATAGGACCACAGGACCTACCGGCCCAGAATCCACCGCACCCTGAACTAACAAATACTAAAGTACAACAATACATAATTAACAATACCAATTACCTAGCCTGGCATGCATAATCTAGCCCACTAACACCTCTCTGACAAAAAGAAAAAATGCATACAATAGCACCCATTGACCCAGGCGCAATGAGCCACGTGATGCTTTTATATCCCAAAGCCCATCAAAAAAAAGTCAACCCCTGGCACTATCCAGCCCATGACGGGCTAAGGCCGACCAAGCAACCGCTGCCCAGCCATTTGGCCTGCAGATATTGGGGTGACGCGTGATCAGCGCATCGGGTCCCCTCGGCCGTTAATCTTGGTATTCGTGATCGGGGCGCTGTCTCACTGTCAGACAGCTACTCAATTGTCCTCACGAGGCTGAGTGCACCCCGTCCCAACCCTCACGTCAGTTTTAAAATCCCTGACGGAGCCGGGGATCGAACCCGGGGCCTCCGGGTGAGAGGCAGGCGCGCTACCCCAACACCACGAGGCCGGCTGTATCCCAAAGCCCATACTGAACTTTACCCTAAGCACGATTGTACAGCTTACTTTAATGAAAAAAATGAAAATCCACAGCCTGCTTCCAGTCTCCGACCGGGTCAGGAATGGAATGAATGAAGCCCCCATCTAGCGGCGAGGATATGAACTGTGCCGGCTGCCGAGGCCTGACGCACTCCTCTGGGGCAATGATTAAATGAATGACAGATGAAATGAAATGATAGTGGAGAGTGTTGCTGGAATGAAACTTGGATAGGGAAAACCGGAGTACCCGGAGAAAAACCTGTCTGCCTCCGTTTTGTCCAGCACAGGTCTCACATGGAGTGACCGGGATTTGAACCACGGACCCAGCGGTGAGAGGCCGGCGTGCTGCTGCCTAAGCCACGGAGGCTTCTAGCTTACTTTAATACTAAGATCAAAAGAGCATCACATACACTTACTATAAAAACTGCAGACAAATCATGGACGACAACCGCGAATCTACGGAAATAGCCAGTCGAAGAGGGTCGATATTGTCACTCCAAAAATACATGTTAAGGGCAAATTAATATCGGGCAGGATATTAGCCATATCAGTAACCGGAAGGACAGTTAACTACAACATAACAATGACATCCACCGTGCCGAGCCCCTGTGTGGGTGTGGGATAGAATACACCCACGGTATGCCCTGCCCGTCGTAGGAGGCGACTAATAGGGCCGACATGGCCGAATAACTTGCCAGTTTTTGATTTGTTCAGACCCCCTGTGGATAGGGAGGGCAGAATTCATCCACGGTATCCCCTGCCTGTCGTAAAAGGCGGCAGAGGAGGGGCCTTATAAAGGTCAATTTGGGATTTCTGGTCCTAGTTCTGTTTTGACCTATAGAAATAAACATGCATGCTGTTAGGGGAAGGGTCACCAACTTGGCCATCTGGCCAGAAAGCCTAGACGGTGCCCCATCCCATCAGGTGGGTGCACCATGTACCCTTTCGGTAGTATCCGCCTTACAATGAAGGTCCCTGCATGGCCGAATACTGAGAGCTGTTAAAATCACTGTTCATGCCGAGGGGGAAGTGCCTATTCGAGGCACTGGGACCCCGGGCAACACCTGCTATGCCAGGCAGGTATTGCCTTGGCTGGGTGGCGCCCACAGTAATGGCCCCCATTCGGAGTGGACAGTATTCGGGGAGGATTTTGTCCGGGATGCCTATTAAGCGCTCACGGACAACTTTACAGGGTGGCCCCCTCAAAAAGCCGGCTCTTGAAGTTGGAAGCCATCCCAAGGTCTATACACCTTGGGATGAAGCATTTTGAAAAGGTTCCCGGTTGACAATGCTCCTCGTTATCTGGTAGCTACCAGAACTGACGGGGATACATTTCACATGGTGAAATCTATCATGTTCTCTAAGGAAATTGAAGATAAATTCGCTGACCATGACGGGATCCAAAAGTTACGCAACGGTCAGCTTTTATTTAAGACCACTGGTGGTGTTCAAACCGAAAAGTTGCTCAAATGCGACCATTTAGGTAAGATCCCAGTAGAGATCGAAAAGCACTCGACGCTGAACGAGATCCGTGGAGTAGTCTTCCATCGCGCTCTCGTTCTGAATTCCGATGATGAACTGTTGCATAACTTGAAGAAACGTGGGGTCACCAAGATCCGACGTTTCACCAGGAAGATCGGCGATGATAAGGTAGGCACGGGCGCCATTATACTCCATTTCGAGGGGTCCGTTCTACCTAAGCAGGTTAAAGTGCCATCCTATCGCTGCGATGTCAGAGCTTACATACCACCACCGATGCGGTGCTACCAGTGTCAGAAGTTCGGGCACGTGTCTTCCCGCTGCACATCAAATCCTGTGCGCAAGGATTGCGGGAAGGCTGTTCACAAAGGTGACAAGTGCACACCTCCACCTGTGTGCACTAACTGCTCGGGCTTCCACGCTCCTAAATCGAAGGATTGTCCAGAATTCATCAAGGAAGGATTGTCCAGAATTCATCAAGGAATCCCAAGATTCAGGAGCTGAAGACACTGGAAGGACTTTCATATCACGATGCTAGAAAGAAGTTTCGTGAAATGAATGCTCCTCAATTTTCAGCCTCATATGCATCTGTCTCTACTCCAGTGAGAAAACCTGCAGTCATCGCACCTCAAGTGATACCTCTCATAGCAACTCCAAATGTCAGTACGGTAGCACCTGGAAAACAACCCGCGACTAAACCTAGCCCGAAGGAAGTCCCGGGACCTTCTTTGACCCTCAATTCTAATGCGCCTGTTAAACCAGCCAAACAGGCGCCCGCTCCATTTTCTTCGTCTTCGGAAGGAGATGTGGAGATTGAGGTGTGCTCTCCTGCCCCATCATCTCCAACTAGACGGGGAAGGGTGGCAAACGGTCAAGCATAAGTAGAAGAACCACTTCTACTTAAGTAGAAACTGTAATAGCTATTCTGTTCATCTTGCTGAGTTACGCCATAATATCTTCGTTTTCGGCAACCATTGTCTGTCTTCAGGAATCCAGGTTTCGTCTTGGACATGAGACAACAATGCGTCACTTCAAACTCTTCTCTAAGGACCGGATGGATGCAGCTGTGGCCGCCGGTGGAGTCTGCACTCTCGTCCACTCTAGCCTCTTTAGTGAAGAGGTGCCGTTGCGTACTCAGCTAGAAGCAGTTGCAGTTCGTACGTTGTTGCCAGTAATGGCAACAGTATGTAACGTGTACATCCTGCCTGATTCTCAACCGGATTACAACCAGCTGGTGGATCTAGTCTCTCAGCCCCCCCCCCCCCCCTCCTTTTCTCCTTCTGGGAGATGTTAATGCCCACAACACCATCTGGGGCTCCGCTAGCACTAGCCGTAAAGGGAGAGTTTTGAGAGGCTGATCAGGCGGCTGGACCTGTGTTTGTTGAACACAGGGGAATCTACGCACTTCTCTGTTGCACACGGCACTTATTCAAGTGTCGATATTACCTTGTGCAGTCGTGCCCTGTTTCCCCTGCTACAGTGGGGTGTACACGACGACCTTTGTAATAGTGACCATTTTCCAATTATCGTTCCTGTTCCAAACCAGAGAGCCATCGAGTTACCAAGTCGATGGCTTCTCCGTCAGGCTGATCGGCCAACTTTCACGGCACGTGCGGTGTTTGTTGAAGATACCTTTGAGAGTGTCTACGATCATACCATTCACATAACGAAAGGTATTTTGGCTACTGCTGAGGAAACAACACCTTCCTCATCCGGCAACTCACGTCGGAAGCTTGTCCCTTGGTGGACAGCCGAGATTGCAGCAGCCATTAAAGATCGTCGACGTGCTTTCAAATGCTATCGGCGGAAAAACACTATGGCCAACCTTATCACCTTCAGAAGGATGCGTGCTAGGGCCCAATATCTGATTCGGGAGAGAAAGAAAACTACGTGGGAAAAGTATGTGTCGTCTATGACGGCGCATGCTCCTTCATCTCAAGCGTGGACTAAGCTTCGTCGGATCTCCGGACTCCCGACATCACTGTCGATACCGGGAGTGTCCATCAATGGAGACATCATCACGGACCATCTCGCCATTGTTAACAGTATTGGCTCGCACTTTTCCGATGTATCCTGCTCTGGGAGTTACGATCCTACATTTCAGACTCTGAAGCGGGAGGCAGAGGCTCACCGCTTGTCCTTTGCCACTGCTGCTTCGAAGTCCTACAATGTACCATTCTCTGAATGGGATCTGTGCAGGGATACGGCTCCTGGACCGGATTACGTACATAATCAAATGTTAAAACATCTGTGCGAATCCAGTATAAAACAACTGTTGATCCTCTTCAATCGTATATGGATTGAAGGGGAGTTTCCATATCAATGGCGAGAGGGGATCGTGATATCGATTCCCAAGGCTGGAAAGGATCCCAAGTTTGTAAGCAGCTATAGGCCCATTTGTCTGACAAATGGCCTATGTAAGCTGCTGGAAAAGATGGTGAACCGTCGACTGGTGTGGTTCTTGGAGGAGAAAGGTCTCCTGTCTGAGTACCAGTGTGGATTTCGCTCTCATAGGTCCACCACCGACCATCTGGTGCGACTTGAGAGCAACATACAGGAGGCATTTCTCCGAAAGCAGCACCTAGTCACGGTTTCCTTGACCTCAAGAAAGCCTACGACACCACATGGCGCTACGGGATCCTTTCCACCCTTCACAATGTAACGGATCTTGTTTTGCATGTAATATAAATAAGAATCCCCACGATGAGGAGTCATAATGTAACGGATCGGTAAACAAGATGGGGAATAAATTAACATAAAATGATGAATGAAATGAAAATGAGACAAAATTAAAATATGCACTTTTGTTCTGTACTTACCTTTGGAGTACACTAAAAATGATATGATTTGGGCGCCAGACTAATTAAATAGTCAAAAGAAGGGGATTGCACAGCTACTCATTGGCAGAAACCACGATATCTTACCCCTGGTCGAAGTGAAACCGTAGTACTCAAACCGATTCAGCATTATGAAGAATAGTTGGGTTTGCCTTATATAATATTACTAACTACTATAAATGAGGGTCCTGACATTGACTTAAAATGAATTTAATGAATCTAGGTAACAAATATAAAAAGAAAAACACAATAAGAATAGTTACAAATTTGAATTTAAAGAAAAATTTACTGCGGCTCAACAGATAAAGGATAATGAATGGATTTAACTAAAAATGAACACAAGCTTGATTTTACTTGGCCTGAGAGACGAGAGATAAATCATGATCTTCGCTCACCTCTTGAAGTATTGTCATATATATAGATAATATGACTGATGTCCTCGTTGATCCGTCCCATAGTTGACATGTTGTAGTACTTCCTGCATGATGCCTCGCTAATATTTTCCTCTGAATGTATAATGTTGGATGATTGATGCTCCGGGAACGACGGCTTGGTGGCGACTCCCAACTCACGTTAAACTGACTCCCAGTACGTAGGACTACTGGAGTGACTGAATGAATAATAATAAGTGTTCTTCCTCTTGCTAGGGCTACCGTATTTATAACATCTTCAAGTTTTTGTCGATAATATGGTTCTTAAAGTCCACCCTTTCAATTAGACAGTCTATAAGTCACTGCTCCTTCACGAACAATACTCATCAGGAATACTGACATTTCCATTATAGAATATGCCATGTCTTCAGTTATTTCTACACAGCTGCCAGGGTTTCTTACATTCATTTGGGGGTGCGAATGGTTCTTAAAGTCCTACCCTTTCAATTAGACACAGACTATAAGTCACTGCTCCTTAACGAACAATACTCATCAGAACTACTGACATTTCCATTATAGAATAAAGTCATTTCTTAAGTTATTTCTCCACATCAGCAAGGGTTTCTTACATTCATATGGGGTTGAGAATAGATTTACCACTACTGGCACTAATAGTGACCGGTAACAGCATCGCCTTTGTCATGCGCTATGACCTTCTTCAGGAAATAACATCTATTGTAGAAATGCGAGCTAACCTGTCACTTCCCACGTCTCTCTGACAACTAAATTTACAACCATTCGTAAATGAAAATCTGTTCAGAATGATTTGAGCTGTTTACAGACAGATAAAATCTTGTAGCATGGAATACTACTTAATAAAAAATTAATATATATAAATATAATGAAAAAGATTAATTATTATAAATATAAAAGCTTGGGGATCGAATCGTTACAACAAGTGGGGACTCCGTGGTAATCTACCGACATTCATTGCGACATTCATTGCGAATTTCATGTCCGTCCGACTCTTCCGTTTAAGGGTTGGTAGGACATTATCCCAATACTATCCTCAAGAAAATGAAGTTCCTCAGGGTTTTGTGCTGAGTGTCGCCTTGTTCGCGATTGCCATAAACGGCATTGTTGCCGCCGCCGGGCCCACGGTAGTTCCATTGTTTTATGTAGACGATTAAGCTCTGCATTACAGCTCTGGAAGTATGGCAGTCGTAGAAAGGCAATTGCAGCTAGCAATTAACCGGATCGACAGGTGGGCTCACGACCGGGGTTTTTGTTTTTCAGCAGCGAAAACCTCAGTCGTCCATTTTTGTCGGCTCCGGAGGCTACATTTACTCCCTGAACTCAGGGATGCTGCTTTGCCGTTGGTTGACACTTATCTTCCTGGGGCTCCATTTTGACAGCAAGTTAACGTGACAGCACCATATATGGCAATTGAAAATGACGTGTCTCAGGAAACTGAACATGCTCAAGTTTCTTAGTGGCACTACGTGGGGGGCTGACCGTGCGGTGCTGCTACGGTTCTACCAAGCCCTCGTCCTGTCCCGGCTAGACTATGGTTCTGCGGCATACGTTTCAGCAAGGCCGGCAACCTTGAAAATGCTGGACAGTATCCACCATAGTGGTGTTAGGCTGGCTACCGGTGCCTTCCGGATCAGCCCGATACCCAGCCTACTCTCCGAATCGGGTGTTCCACCTAAGTTCTCTTCGGTAACCAAAACCACCGGGGGTACGCCACCCGGCCTCGTGCCACTCGGCCAGTTGGTATTGGACTTGATAGCTCGTGTACTGAAATAGGAGTGACTGTAGGTCCCTGTATGATCCGGACACCTAGCGAGGTGCCTCCGTGGCAAGTTCCGCGTCCGGAAATTCGGTTAGATCAGCACTGAGGTGCTAAGGTGAACACGGATGCCTCCGTTTATCGGAGGCAGTTCCACAGTATAGTTCACCAATTTCCCGACGCTGGCATTCTCTACACGGATGGTTCGAAGGTGGACGAGAGGGTGGGTTGTGCTTAAGTCATTGATGGTGCAAATACCAAGATCTCTTTGCCTGAGGCCTGTAGTGTGTTTACTGTGGAGCTCGTTGCCATCTATGAAGCTCTGCAGTTTGCACTACAGGATGCACGAATCCACTTTCTCGTGTGTACCGACTCTTTGAGTTCTTTGCAGTCAATTGCTACATGTTTCACGCAACAATCCCTAGTGCAGGGAATCCACGACCTACTAGCCGGGCTGTGCCACGCTGACACTCGAATCACCTTTCTGTGGCTTCCAAGCCACATGGGAATTGCGGGAAATGAGTTAGCGGATCAAGCTGCAAAAGAGGCGGTATCACTACCACCTCGACCAATGGAGGTACCTGCTAGAGATATTTGCTCTCAGTTACGGCTACAAGTTCTGGCTTTTTGGGAGAGTCCGTGGGTAGCTGACCAACTGCCCAGTAAACTGAGAGCGATTAAGGGAACTACTCTCGTGTGGCGGAGCTCTTTCTGGTCTCGGAGACGGTCCGTCATATTGTGTAGGCTAAGGATAGGTCATACAAGATCCACTCACTCGTACCTAATGAGAAGGGAAGACCCCCCACTTTGTACCTGTGGAGCCGTTTTCACCGTGGCCCACATTTTCACCGAGTGTGTGGAACTTGCTGATTTACAAAGAAACCTTGGTTTGCAGACAACACTCAAACTTATATTAGCCGATGATGCGGTGGCTGCTGATCGTGTTAGCCGCTATCTAAATTCTCCAGTGAACATTGACTCAACGACCTGTTCGATTTTGAATGATAATGTTTATGTTATAATTTTTATTTATATTTAATTTTTTGTTTTTGTTTTATTAACTTTTGGTCTTTTTAAATTTAGGCGTCCACCTCAAAATTTTAAATTCAATTCCAAATTTGTATTCTTTAATCTGTGTTAAGAGGTGCAGATGACCTCGTAGTTCTGCCCCTTAAAACACCATTAACTAACTAAAGAGAAGGGGTGACAGTGCACTACCCTGTTTCAGGCCACTCATTTGTCTGAACCAGGAACACACATGTATGATAAGCTTAATCATTCCATATTAGTACAGAATTGATTGGTGGTTTGTTTGTTGGGGAGAGAGAGGGTGAAATACTTATACAATGAATTCTGTCAATATAGTTTTGATAAATGGTGGGAGGCATGTGTATGTTCTCTACCTTATACTGTACCTGTTTTTCACTATACATTCATCAGTTCCATTCAAAATGTGTAATGAAGTCTTTTCTTTGTCCTAACCAGTTCGAGGATTAGTCAACATTGTGAAGAATGTGACCGCTGCAGGTACTACACTACAGACGCAATGTATTGCTTTAGTACTACTCCTATTGGAGGGGAGGAAGGATTCTTACATGTTCGTGCATTCTTGGAGGGCTTAACTGACGGAATGAGTAAGAACATTCAAAAATAGGCTGGAGTAATCTTCATGTACCGTAAGAGCATGACGAATAGAAGGAGAAAGTGAGAAGACTCCTGACGTTCAAGCGCGCCCCGCCAGGCAGCGCTAGAGTGGGTAAGTTCCACGCTGGCGAGGTCAGCTGGTCTTAGGGATGGTGCTAAGGGAAACGAATTACTTTGTAACTAGTACTCTTTTAAAAAGTAATTAGCGGTTACAATTAAAATAGCACGGCAGGGCACAATAGAAAATATAATTCATGGAAATAAGAACTACGGTCTTCATTGCATGTTACGGAACGCACAGATTCCTGGAGTATACAGAAACAGATAAAAACCACAGCTAATCCCCAGCATATTAAAACAAGCACACATAAACTATTTAAAGTAACTCTCTACTTACCAATTCATTTTGTCGGCTACGGTACTGAACTTTCGAAAGCTTGCGTGAAGACTTGGCGGATGTTCGAGATTGCAAATCTCGGCGGATTTCCTTCGTTCTGAAACAAGTCTAGGGATAATATCCATGACACGCTGAAGACAGCAGCCAGCTCCTGAATGATCAACTGAAATTGTTCCTTTGGAATTGATACAATCATAAATATTTCGCTCCACATCGATTTTGAGTTTAATTTTCTGGTAATTACTTTCTCGGCCTGGAAAAGAATGCCACATACACTTCTCGAAGGACGTGTTATATACACTTCATTGTTCATCTTAGAGCACCTTTTTAGTTTCTTTGTTGCTTTCTCTTAGCAACAATTTAGTCGTATTTCCGTTTATTCCTGATGAAGAAAGACATGGTTTCTTTCGAAACGCGTCGAGTTTGAATAAATAAAACACGGCATAAGCCCAAGATTCTACATTATGGATAAAATGGTATTAGTTGCGTTTGACATTAACCACACCGTACATAAAACATCACAATAAATTGGTTGAAAAACTGAATCCAGATAGCTTTAAAACCCATCATTTTGCACCAAATTATACAAAAGTTATTGTGAAGTTATGAATGCATTTGCGGTAGCACTGCCGGAGACGTAATCGGGCTAGGCTATTGCGTTCTTAAATTAGCTCCCGTTTCAGGGTTTTTAGGTTTTAAGTGCGAATAGTTCGTTTAATAGTTGTAAAACAGTAAGGAGAGTATGTTTTGGGTAGGTTTTGAGTTGAATTAAAGTTTATGTCGAGCTGAGAAGTGAATTTGGTATAGCTTAAAGTGTACGTTTTTTGGTCTGATCTGTTTCCTCTCAATTTGGTTAATTAAAGCTTAATAATTGAGTTTAAATACCGGTTTGGTGACCCATCGTCCCTGGCAAGCCGGTAACACCTGTAACTACTCAGGCAGATAGCTCACTTAGTCGTAATTTGGAAGTTATTGTGAAGTTATGAATGCATATGCGATGATGATGATGATAATTGTTGTTTTAAGGGGCCTGACATCGAGGTTATCGGCCCCTGATGAAATGAAATGGCATGAAATGAAAGGATGAAGATAAAAAACAGCTCACTGCTATGGATGAAACGAAAATGGTTTAGATAAAAAAGACAGTGAGCCCCAACAACTATGCCTTATGCAGCAGAGAAAATACTTACAAAAAGGAACTCAGATTGAAACTACTCACCAAATGGATAGCGGTAATATGTACATAAGGGAATTTTGAACGAAAATACTCGAAAAGGAATAGATTGAAAAATACGCACAAAATGTAGGTTAAGTCCAAAATACGTACAAAATGCAACGTACAGTCGAAATACCTACGAAATGCAAGTGAAATCAAAATACTTACAAAATGCAAATGAGATTGAAAATACGCACAAAATGTAATGGAGATTCAAAATACCCACAAAATTGCAATTGAGACTTAACTACTTGAACAAAGCGGGGTAGGTTGAAAATACAAAATGCATTTGAAATTCAAAAAACTAACAAAAGCCCCGGCCCGGATATTGAAAGACATACTAAAAAGCAATTTAGATTGTCAATCCTTACAAAATGCAATTGAGATTGAAAAACACACACAAAATGCAATCTAGATCGAAAAGACTTACAAAATGCAACGTAGATTAAAAATACCTGCCAAAAAAGTCCTAAAAGGGAATTTAGATACACGGGGAACCAAGTAACAAAAACAGTGCGGGAATCTGAAAGAGAAAAGGAAATATAAGGAAAAGAGGAGAGGATTATGAGGAGAAGGGAGGGGAGAGGGTCCGCCCCAAAGGGAAGGGACAAAAGGGAAAAACGGACCCAGCTCAGGAATCCCTCGGGGTCGCCAACTCCCGAACTCACCAGCCGGGAGCCCCTGAGGGTGTAGCATTATCTAGGGTGCACCAGAAGTGGTGGGGCTACATACACCCTGAAATGCAAATGCGCTAGCACTGCCGGAGACGTAATCGGGCTAGGCTATTGCGTTTTTAAATTAGCTCCCGTTTCAGGGATTTTAGGTTTTGAGTGCGAATAGTTAGTTTAATAGTTGTAAAACAGTAGGGAGAGTATGTTTTGTATAGGTTTTAACTTGTATTATGGGTTATGTCGAGCTGAGAAGTGAATTTGGTTTAGCTTAAAGTGTATTTTTTTTGGTCTGTTCTGTAGTCTGGATTTATTAAGTTTATTGTGCTGCTGGCGTGATTAAAAGCTGTAGGATTTGATGTAGAGTGCTAGGATTGCGTGGGGGAAGTGTTGGTGAGAGGGAGAGGAGTGAGGGGATGGGTTTATGGAGTTGTTGCTTGTTTTTCAACTGCTGTTTTTTGATGGCGTGCTTGTAGTGCCTACAACCCTGGTACAGGTTGATGGAGATTATCGCTTGCAGTGCTTGTAGCGGCGGGACCACAAACTACCGTGCTATAATGGCGGAGTCCTCACACTAGTTCCTTCTATTCGTCATGGTAAGAGTTTATCTTTTTAATTGAACAAAGAATCAAAGTTAGGTATTTCTGTGCTGTTTCGATGGTATTGGCCAGTTGAATGGGTCAGAGATCTTGACGTAGAACTATGAGATATTATGAATTTCGTGTGTGCACATTTCTTTTGTATGGTCATGCTTTCTGTTGTGCTCGGCCAGCCACCCACGAGAATGTAACATACCCCCACAGGTCAACAGATCGCATGCAGAGGTGTAATGAACCAGGATCAAACACTATCAGATATTATCAGTGCCTTCCTCCCAGGAGAAGGAAATCAAGAGACGAGTTGGACAAGCATATAAGAAGTTCTGGTCCTTAAAATGTATATGGTTGGACAAATCCCAGAAGATAAGTCTAAAGTCAGAAGTGCTAGAAAAGTGTGTAATACCAGTACTGCTATACGGCTGTCAAACCTGGGCTTTAACAGAGAAGCGAAGGCAAACGATCCGGGTATGTCGACGCAAAATGGAACGGAAGATCCTTCAAGTTTCCTTGAGGGACAGATTACGAAACGAGGAGATAAGAAGATGATCTACCATGAATGATGCCTTGACAACAGCTGACGGGCTAAAATGGAAGTGGGGAGGCCACGTGGCCAGAATGAGACGATCGATGGACGCACAAGGTAACGGTATGGGACCCCAGGGCAAGAAAAAGGAACGTGGGTAGACAGAGGACCCGCTGGAAAGACTCAATCGTAAGGAAGACAGGCAAACATTGGACGAGGATAGCAAGGAAGAGACAAGAATGGAGACTTATGGAACTATAAGAAGCGAAGGGAAGGAGATCTTCAACAATGAAAAATACCGGTAGACAGCACACCTATGACATGAAAGATACCCTTCTGTAACCTGTAACAAGCCAAACAACGCACAAGGTAAATGATGACAAATAAGCACATACAAAGACACGACAACTGCCCCCCTCTCTCCTAGAGAAGATGTAAAGCAAAGTGAAATGTAGTGCAGTGAAGTGAACTACAGTGAAGTGTTGCAAGTGGAGTGACAACTACGACTTGCTCGCCTAACGAGTTTAAACCAGAGCACGAGGCCTTTTCCCTTATGGGATTATCTAGGCTATTTATCAGTGCCTTGCAAACGTATTTAGAGCATTAAGTCGTGGAAAGTGTAGAGTCTAATATCTTGAACATGATGCCTGCAGGGAACAAGCGATGTAACGTTATAGGAATTGGAGGAGTCTTATGTGATAATGTGACCGCAGTTTCTTCTGGTTCACAGACAATTCTCTTACATTTAGTCTGTGATTTTAAAACTCATTGGAGGAAGTGACCACAACATACGAACATTAATTTGACATCGATGTCGTTACAACAGCCGTAAAACTCAAGCCTTTAATAGACAAACATTAAACTGAAGGCTTTTGCATTGTCTTTATAGCATAATAGTCAGGACCAATGAGAATGAACGATTTCAGATAGTATCTCATATTTCTCAGCCTATATAATTTGTGTTGACTGACTGTGGGTGTGCCTGCCACTTGCGCTGCTTGTGAGGAGCCTCCAGGACAAACGGTGTGGGAACCTTTGGCACACAATGCAAATAAACAAATGCAAGGAACACATTTAAATTTGCACATGTAGCATGTTACTAACGGTGCTCAATGTGACGACCATCTGCATCGATGACTGCACTAGCGAGTGCTCCACAACATCTCAGATGGGATGTTGGCTACTTCCCTCGCGATGCTCACCTTCAACTGTCCTTAAGGTAACCCCACATGGGTTCAAACCTGGGGATCTTGGTGGGCACACCTTGTCCAGAGCCATGTTGACTGTAATGTACCCATACCATCCTGTATTCAGAGCGTTGAAGCCATTTTTCAGTCTTGCCTTATTGAAAGTTGATTATACAACTTTTCACAATTACTGGACTATGCAAAATATAACCTGAAAAGATTTACATGTGATTAAAGTAGGCTATATACCGGTGTATATTTGTTTTGGACTAGGCGTAGTTGGTAGCATGCTGAGCTTCAATGCCGAAGATCATTAAAGATTCCTCAGTTCACCTTCCTTCGGAGGGGGGAGTAAAACCGGCATGGCATGTAAAAGAACCTTCAACTAACTACCCTTGTGGAAGATAAATTTGTAGGTTACATTTGATGAACATTCTACACGTTCCAACGTTCACCGCAAGGTGCGGTGGTAACTAGTAGCCAAGTTCGCAGCTAGGTATCGTTGATGGTAGCAAAAGTAGGAATTACTTGAAATTGATCATCTGCAGCCCTTACCTGAATTACAGTTAACACAATTAAAACGGTGCTAAACTGAGGAACCAACCAACCTGTTTCGACTACTCATGAGGGCTGATATGTTTGCAACATAGGAACAATAAATACAGGGCGCCAGGAAATGTTCTCCTCAGTGCCTGCATGAGTCTGCGAGAGCTAGCATCAGTAGTTAGGTTGGCAGCACTACTGTCGCTTGTATCAAAACAAACAAACAGTAAACTTTGCACTCACCACAGCCATTAATAACTGATGCTGGTAGTGCTGATGACACACACACACACACGCTCGCTTATTGCAAATCACACTGACGATTTCGACAGCCTACAGCCCACACATGTGGTATTCACCCTGTCAAGGACACAGTGCTGCCAACTAAACTGCTGATACTAGCTCTGGCAGAAGCCAGCAGTCACTGCGGGGACCATTTCCTGGCGCCCTGTAGTTCCTTAATGCTTTATTTTTTTAGCAGTAATAGTTGCCGCACTTTGTAAGTTTTCGACGTTTCTTTAAAATTTTTGAAAGGCAGTGACTCAGTGGCTCCCTCTTCAGTAGTCCTAAACAAGTTAGTGTGTATTTTAATCACATGTAATCTTTTTCAGGTTATGTCTTGCATGTCCCAGTAGTTGGGATTGCACTGTGTATTATCAGCAGCACAAGGCTGTTGATGTCATATTATGGCATAGTTTGCTACAGGTTCACAAGATAGCACATTGCTATTGTTGGAATGTTTAATACTAGTGCTTGGAGAGTATCAATAGATTGTTTGTTGGGAACAAGACTTCTAGGTGTTTGTTAATCCAGGTTCAATAGGAAGATTTTCTTGAAACAGCAACATTTGGTCAATGAGACAGAAAAATTGCACTTCCAAGATTGAGGTTTCACTGTCATCATCATCTTGCACAGTTTCCAGCCACTGGCCGGGTCTGTTTGGAACACAAGCCTCTCCAACGTCTTCTGTCTTCCCACCATCTCTCAGCCTCCACCCTTGTCCAGTCTTCTCCTCTCTTCTTCACGCTTTCTTCCACCCCCTTCAGCCACCTGTCTCTCGGTCTCTTTCCTTCCCACTTCGTCTCTTGTATCCTCCTGGGTATCCTTTTCTCCTCCATTCGTTTTACATGTCCATACCATCTAAGTCTAGATTTCACTATACCATCCTGTAATGGTTCCTCTCATTTCTTATTCTGTCCATCTTTGTAGCTCCAATACTGCTTCTCAAGAACATCATCCTATTGGTGGGGAGGAAGGATCCTCACTGGCCTGTATTTTGCTCTTCTCCCTTCCTTTCATAATCCAGGTCTCCGAGGCATACGTCAGGATAGGGACATAGTACGTCCGATATATGATCTTTTTGCTGTTCTGAGGGTCATCCTTGCTCCATAACCTGCTTCTCACACTCCTCCGAAATGCTTCTGCCTGCATCCCCCGCTCATTTATTTCTCTATCGTTTCTTCCATTATCTTTTAACAGGCTTCCCAGATACTTGAAACTCTCCACTTTCTTCAGCTGTTCCCCACCAATTGTTATTCCCATTGTGGTTCTTTCCTTCTTCCTTGTTGTGATCACCATCTCACTCTTATTTGTGCTAAATTTCATCCCATATCCTTGTATTATTCCTTCCCACACGTCCAACTGTTCCTGTACCACCTCCTCCTTGTTTCCCCAAATCATCCGCAAACACCATTGCTTTCATCTTTCCTTCCCCAATTACTTGTGGCACTTGGTTCATTATGTCATCCATCACCACAATGAAAAGTAACGGTGACAGTGCACTTCCTTGTTTCAGGCCGTTTCTCTGTTCCAACAAGTCTGATCTCTCTCCTCCCACTTTCACACAGCTCACGCTTCCCTTGTACATCTCCTTTATCCTCTTTATAGTCCATTTCTCTACTCCTCTATCCTCCAGGGACTTCCATACTTTGTTTCTGCATACACTGTCATATGCTTTCTCAATGTCCAGGAAGGCCATCAGTAGATCTGTTCCATACTCATAGTGCTGTTCTTGTAACTGCCTTACAGCAAAAATCAAATCCACTGTGGACCTTCCTGCTCTGAAGCCATGTTGTTCTTCCCTCATCCCTCCTTCTATCCTTGTCCTAATTCTCTTTTCCAAAACTTTCTCGAAGTTCTTTGCATAATGACTCATCAGTGTTATTCCCCGATAGTTTCTGCAATCTGTTCTACTACCTTTCTTGAAGATCAGGACAATTATTCCTTTTTTCCAGTCCTCTGGGGTCTTCCTTTCCTTGCATGCTGTCCTCATTACTCGGCACAACCATTGTATCCCCACCTCTCCTGCTGCTCTCACCATCTCCACACTCAACTCATCCACACCCGGTGCCTTCCCTCCTTTCATCTTGTTCACTGCATCTTCCACTTCTTTCCATGTTAAGTCCTTTTCTGTTGGCAGTTCACCTTCCTCTTCCCCGATTTCTTCCTCCTCACCATCTTTTCCATTTGGGTTCAGAAGTTCTTCAAAATATTATTTCCACTTTTTCTTCAGTTCTTCCCTATTTTCTATCTCTTGTCCCCTTTTGTTCACCATTCTAACATAATCCGTAGGATCCTTCCGCCTCTTATTTTTTACCATCCCATACAGGACCTTTTTTGTACCTTCACTATCCTCCTTCATCATCTTTGTCCACTCTTCCATCCACTTTCTTCTCTCCTCAGCCAATACTCTCTTCGCCTCCTTCTTTCTTTCCTGGTACTCTTCCCTTGTCTCTACCGTCCTATTTTGATACCACCTCCTAAAGGCGCTATTCTTTTCCCTTACTATATCTTTTGTCTTCTCATTCCACCATGGTGTTTCCTTCCACCTCTTCTTACTACTTGTCCTCCCACATACTGCTTCTGCTGCACCTACTAGTGTCTTCTTAAATCTAGCCCATTCCTCTTCCACCCCTCTTTCTTCATCTGTTGGAATTCCTTCCTTTACCATTTTGAGGTACTCGACCCTTCTATCCCCTTCTTTCAGTTTTCACTGTATGGTCTTCATTTGGCCTTGGAGGCTGGATTTAGACAGCTCCTTAACCCGGTCCATGAGTCAATCCTAATTGGCTACATGGATAATTCTTGCCAGGCGCGTCCACGTCGCGGGGGTGGGCAACGGTACTGTAATATACCATGGAACTACAGTACCGGCTAAGTTCTGGTGAGGACCCAGTCCTATGGGGTATAACATAGGCCCCGTGCACAGGGTTACGTGCGAAGACCTCAACGGAATCTACAGCGAAGAAGATGGACTTCAGAACGGTGGAGATTGCGGAAGAGGCAACCCAGTACTCAGGGAATAGTATGAGTACAGCATCAATCGGCAGCGTCTGTTTCCCAGGTTAGGGGCGGCTGCAAGGGCGTCTGTTCTCCATGTTAGGGGCGGCCTGAATAATAGCTGGCAGTAGCTTCATAAAATGCCTTTGGGAGTGGCGACCCCATCGTAATAATAGCCTAAAATGGAAATGGCACTTCCATTGATTCAGAAAAGGTTAGGGCGTACCCTGCAGGCGACGCGCAGTTCCTTTGGTACTGGGGGAACTGTGAGAAATGGGCGACCAGTAACCGAAATGAAAGTGGGAATCATGAATGTCATGACCCTGACAGGCAAGGTGGAGGAGGTGGTAGACTTCATGGAGAGGGAGAAGGTTGGAATGATGGGGCTGAGTGAAGTGAAATGGAAAGGTAAAGGAAGGAAGAAATTGAGGAAAGGATATACATTATACTGGAGTGGTGGCCAAGAGGCAAAAAATGGCGTGGGACTGATAACCTCGAAACAACTGGAGGAGTATGTTGAAGTGGTAGAGTGTGTGAGTGACAGAATAATGAAAATTAGAATGAAGATGAAGAATGACGTGATGGACTTCATACAAGTGTATGCACCACAGACTGGAAACAGAGAAGAAGATATTGCAGTATTCCTGGAGGACGTAGAAAGAGTAACCTCAGATGTAGAAGTGGTGATCATGGGAGACATGAATGCACAAGTCGGAATTGAGAGACAAGGAAAGGAAGAAGTCGTTGGACCATATGGATATGGGAAAAAGAACCGGGAAGGAGAGGAACTTGTAAACTTTTGTGAAAGGAATGGACTGATAGTGGGTAATTCATGGTTTCGGAAGAAAAACAGCAGGAAAATTACGAGATATGGGTGGGGTGATAGAAGAACAAAATCAGTAATTGACTACTTCCTGGTGGAAAGGACAAATCGCAGAAAGCTGATGGATGTGACAGCTTTACCAGGAGAAGCATTTGATGGGGACCATAGAGCTGTGGTGGCAAAATTTAGATGGGGAAAATTGGAAAACCTAAAGGAGATCAGAGAAAGTAAAATAAAAGTATGGAAATTGAAAGACAAAGCTGTACAGGAAGATTTTCAGGAGAGATTGAAGCAACAAATCCCAGTTACTGAAGTGGAAAATGTAGAAAAGGAATGGTCCCACTTTAAAAAGGCATTTGCTGGTGCAGCAGAGAGTGCTTGTGGTAGGACGTCAACAAGAGTGAAAGAGAAGGAGACACCGTGGTGGAATGAGGAAGTGAGGAAAGCAGTGAAAGAAAAGAAGTCTGCATGGAAAGAATGGAACCGAGATCAAACAGAAGAAAGCAAAAGGAAGTATCACGACAGCAAACGGAGGTCTAAGAAAGTGGTAGGAGAAGAAAAGAAGAAAAGTTGGGAAGAATTTACACGAAGAATGGAAACAGATGTAAGTGGCAGTAAAAGGATGCTGTATGGGCTTCTAAGAAGTAAGAGGAAAGAAAGAGTTACTACAAAGCTGGTGAAAAAGGAAGATGGAGAGTTGTTAACACACCCAGAAGAGATAAAGGGACGATGGAAGGAGTATTTCGATAAGCTATTGAATGTGAGCAATTGTACTGGTGAGATCGAAGTGACACAGCCTGACGACTCTATAACAGAAGATGATATAACAATGCTGGAGGTGGAATTAGCAGTACAGAAAATGAAGATGGGAAAAGCAACAGGGGTGGATGAAATCAGTGTAGAAATGATAAAGGCTGCTGGACCTGTTGGTATGCAATGGCTGTATCGACTGCTAAAGTGTGTGTGGAAACGGAAATGTGTACCAGAAGACTGGGAGAAAGGGCTAATAATACCAGTGTTTAAGAAAGGGGACAAGAAAGTGTGTGATAACTATAGAGGGATCACCCTCATATCACAGATAGTAAAAATACTGGAAAGGATATTAGAAAGAAGAATGAGAAGAAAGGTGGAAGGAGAGTTGCAAGAGGAACAGTATGGCTTCAGGAGTGGAAGATCCACAGTGGACCCAATCTTTAGCTTGAGGCAGGTGATGGAAAAGAACTGGGAATATGGAGAGGATTTGATCATGACTTTCATAGATCTGGAAAAGGCATATGATAGTGTCCCCAGAGAGAAGGTATGGGAAACCATGGTTAAGAAGAGACTGGGAAGAGAAATGTTGGAAATGGTGCAAGCAATGTACAACAACTGTGTTAGCAGGGTACTGACCCCAGTTGGAAAGACAGACTGGTTTAGGAACAAGACTGGACTAAGACAGGGGAGTGTGCTGTCACCTCTTTTATTCATAATGGTAATGGATGAAATTGTAAAGGAAACAAAGGAAGCATATGGACATAAAGAAATGAAGTTACTATTATTTGCAGATGATATTGCGGTCTGGGGAAGGAACACCGAAGAAGTGCAAAAACAACTAGATGCACTAAACGAAAATATTCAGAAGTACGGCCTGAAAATCAGTATAGAGAAAAGCAAGACCATGGTGATGACAAGAGGGGAAAGACAAGGAAAGGGCACTGTGAAAATTGGAAGTCAGAGTTTGGAAATTGTGGACACGTTCAAATACCTAGGAAGTGAATTGATGCAAACTGGTAGGTTGGACATGGAGATTGGCAAGAGGGTACAGCAGAGCAATGCATTCTATCAAAGTGTAAGAAAACTTGTTTGGGATAAGGAAGTACCAAGGAAAAGCAAGGAGGTAATGTATAAAATGTACTATGTACCCATATTAACTTATGCAGCTGAGACTTGGACCCTGACGAGCAGGCAAGAGAGTAGAATCCAAGCCAGTGAAATGAAATTCCTACGAAGTATGATAGGAAAGACAAGGAAAGACAGAGTGAGGAATGAAGACGTTAGGAAGGAAGTTGGGATGGGAAAACTAAATGAGAAAATTGAGAAGAATAAACTAAGGTGGTTAGGACATGTAAAGAGGATGGAGGAAAATAGAATACCAAGACAGATGCTGGAGGCGAAGTGCAAGGGTAAGAGAGCAAGAGGAAGACCTAGAACAAGGTGGATCGATTCAGTGAAGAACAGCGTGAGAAAAAGGAATCTGGACTGGGACAAGATCGTGGAAGAAGAATTGTGGAAGGAAAGAGGAAAGTGGAGAAGTGCCATAAATACCCCGACCCGGCAGGAGCTGGATAAGGGGAAATGATGATGATGATGATGATGATGGTCTTCATTTGCCTAAAGGCTATGCATGCTTGTCTGTGTTTAGGGTGTAGGTGCTTACTGTAGTTCTATAGGGATTTTATGAGGTAGTTTCATTGACCATATTACTGAATTAATATTTACAGCCTGGACCAGTTCCCATCAAGAAACCTCCAGCCGATCCTGTGCAAGTACTCAAGAACCTTAGGCGTGATGTTCAGTTTACAGAAATCAATTGTGAAGGACCCCAGGAGAAACCAGTATTTACTTACTGTGTTACTGTAGATGGAAATTCGTACACTGGTGTTGGTAAGTATCATGTTTTATAACGTCAAGTGTAGATGCTATTTTAAAATAAAGATTCTTTTCCCCTGAAAATGTAAGTGGTATTGGGAGAAAAACTAGAAATTGGAGAGTTTGAGTGTAAGTATTAAACAGTGTTAACTTCAGGATATGAATGGCATTCTCACCACCGCTAAACTAGTTCATCCTTGTGGCGATCATTAGTATTAGTGGCTGTGGGAGTTACGGTGTATGCATGCCAAATGTGCTCTGGTGTGCAGCAAGACATGCGTTATACAGTAAAATTCCGCTCTAACGAACACCAGTATAAATACATTTTCAGAATAGCAGAGTTATTTCTTGGTCCCTTGTTGGGTTGTTTCATTTCGAAAGGAAATTAAAATTCCGCAATTTTGCCTATATGCAACTTTGTTTCTTTTTTCCCCAAATTATAACTGGAATTCATCCTGTTTTACAATATAAATATTTTGGTGGGTTCCTTAGTTTAGGGGCTGCGACAACGCGGTCATGTAGCCCCGTGTACTTTGGGTGTGTGTAGAATATGTCTGATAACCGGTGTTAATTGTGATGGCTGTATTGGTGTGTGTTATCTGTGATTCAGGTAGGAGGACTGCAGAAGATGAATTTTTACAAGTTGTTCTTACTTTTGCTTCCAAATGCTACCTAGCTACGGACGTGGCTACTAAATGCCATTGCAGTCAGCACCTGGTGGCAAACGTTGGAACTAATATAGCGTTATCAAACTAGCCTTCACATATTGGCTTCCAGAAGTGTAGTTAGTGGAACGTTCTTTTACATGCCATAAATCTATGATGTGGGCCTGCCGGCTTTACTTCCCCTCCAAAGGAAGGCATACTGAGGGATTTTTGACGCACTTAAACAAACCGACGACTTCGGCCAGGTTTGAATCCACGATCTTGGGCGTTGAAACTCGGCATGCTACCAACTATGCCACCGAATCCACCAAAATAGAAATATTTTTCTTATTACATTACAGTATTATTATATGTACCGTACACGATTGGGTGAGCAAGATATCGAATTGTGTAACCATCATCCATCGGCTGAATAGGAGCACCAAGTTTACAATTGTCTGTTTTGCTGCATTCGTTGCATTGTGGGTGCTTGTTTGTGGTTCTGTCTTATTTATTTCAGTTAAAACACATTTCATTTGTTGCATGAACTTCTTGTGTTCATGTGCCCCTTGGGGAACCCAGTCATGCAAACATCATTTTTATTCTAGGGAGGGAGAAGGTAAACCGCCAGCACGTATTACACACAATAATGGGTCACATGGAGGAGTTTAAATGTGACCGTTCATGAGCCATGGGACCTCCTTTTTACGTGGAATCTGAACCACAAAATCTCGCATGCATTGACCGGGAATCCTGCTCCTGAAGACTGACGGTATATATGAGGGGTCTAGATGCAAAACTCACGTTCTCCACTTTTTCTAATTTTTCTGGAACAACATCTTAACTCAGATAACCATGATTTTTTTTTTTCGTTCAGATTTGTTTTTGTTCCATGAAGATCTTCTCTTGAAGTTGTAAGGAGGCCGCAAAAAGTGGATTTAATTACGTGCCATGCCTAGTTTGCCAGAAATCAGACATCTTTCCAGAAGGACGTCGGGGATATTCACTATCAAAATTAAATCCGTGTGAATTAATTCATAATATTCATTGAGTAAAACATTTTATTACATAAAATACAATAAAACTTTAGTTTACACTAGAACTCTTTAAGAAAAAACAATTGAATGGTTACAACTTTGTATGAAATACTACAAAGCAAGAAACATGCAAAGCACAGTCACATTTTATGCACCTTGAAGTGCATTTTTTCGAGGAGTGTTTGCAATGAAGTTGTTTTTTCTTCTTATTTGAGTAGGAATCTGTGGGAAGGTCTGAGATGTAATGATGTATTCCAACGTAACGGACATCAGCTTTCCTTGTTTCCTTGTTTTGGACGTCCTTAGGCAGAGCTCACTCTTCTATTGGATGCCAAGATAGATCTAGTTACACTCCTCAAGTCTTCAAGTGCAAGTGATCAACTTTTCCACCATCCTAGCAATACAGCTGCCAAGCATTTTGCTCTGCCAGGTCTATAGTATGTGCTATTGTGGGAAAATACCACTTTTTTCCTCTGATTGATACTCTGAAAGTAACACCTTTTCATCAGTTCGATCAATCCCACCCATTTCGTTGTTATAAGGGGAAAGCAAGCCTGGCTGAGGTACGGATATTATTGTTCTCTGCTGGCGGGAAAATCGGGATACCTTACTCAAGGGACTGAACTTGTCAAAGTTAGTAGTATGCCGATGAAAGACCGCCTTTCAGCATTAGGCATATCACGAATGTTGTTCTTCTTTGCAGCATACTGATTGGTAAAAATTATTATTGTTTGCACAACTTCTTCATCAAAGAATAATTTGAAATATTCGAGTGGTATTTTCATTTTATAGCTTTTAGCTCATTATTGCTCCAGTTATACTCCGCAGGATTCGGGCGAATGCGCGTTCTCCTAAATTTCTTACATTTACCCTGATATTCTTGATTCGAGCAGATTGGCAAACTTAAAAACAAGAAATGAACGTGATTTATATCCTTTATGGAATAAAGTGATACCAACTATAGCAAATCCAACTCCGTACAGGCCATGGAGGCCCAGGGAGTAGTGGAAGGTAGAGACTTCCACTTTTTGTGAGATCGGACCTAGCTGGGATGGAGTTATCAGCGCCACGCCCGACCGTCTTTGCTCCCAGGAATTACCCTGGTACTCATTTCTGGTGTAGACTGAGTGAACCCCAGGGCTATTTGCATTTCCGAAAGTAGTAGTTTTGTTTCTAAAATTCACTACCTGGATGGGGATCGAACCCACTCCCTTTCAGTTGGAAGCTCACCGCCTCTACAGACTGCGCAATGCAGCCACCTTGATACCTACTATGTAAATATTTAATATTTAGTATTTTCTGCATATACAAAGACTGACGTTCAGGTACAATCTCGATTAGCGAGGGAGCATTTGAGATGCTGAGGAATGCTTCTGATTGCAGTTGGGAACCTGGAAAATGATCAATTGTAGCAAAAACTTCCGCCCCTGAGTCAAATGACTCAAGTTCAGGGGTGTCATTCTTTTAAATGATCGCTAGGAGTTCATTCAGAGTAAGAACCTTGCTAAAACAAAACATACATCGTATTTCCCTGACGTCCTTCTGGAAGTTCCGCAGTTTTAGGTAACAATAACTTCAACTAATATTCGTACAGCGAAAAATAACATCACATGTCGGACAACATCCATAGAGTTTGTGTGACAATGTTTTTTAATCATCCCGGCATACCTGTGGTCGTAATACTTACCCTTCTACAATGATGTCAGTCAATTCGCCCATCACAGAAACATCGGTTCATCTTGAACGCTATTGTTGCTAACAAAATGTCTGCACGGCTGTGCATTCTGTCACAAACTGATAAGTTATTGGCAGGACTGTAAATACACGCATGCGTGGAGATAGCTACTTGTTTTTACCACTAGAGCACACCGAACTTGAACTATTTGTTGTCCTTCTGGAAGGACGTCAGGGATATCTGGGTTGAATGTATGTAACTAATTGTGTCTTTAAGAGACTTTGCTTTTGTTGCAGGCTATACTTAATTACGTCTTCTTGTATAAACTATGTTTCATTATTTATATTAATTAATCTGAAAAATAGGTTTTAATTTTGAAGAATGTGACTTTTGTATCCAAACATTGGAGACTGAGTTTTGTGTCTGAACAAGTTGGAGAATGTTACTTTTGACACTAAACAAAATTAATTACTTCAAACAAAACAATGGACTAGTTGGCCCAGTTTGTGAAAAATTTAGACAAATGAAAGCAATTGCATTGTTGGAATACACTTATATTATTTATAAGTTGAACAGACAACAATAATATTAGCTTGCAGCTGTAGAAAGTCACAGGACCTGAAGCTGTCTTGTGATTGGCCAACAGGGAGAATGTGCTCTTAGCAACTAAACAGTGAGGAGAATGTTAGTTTTGCATCTAAAGTGAGTGCTTGGCATTTGAAAACCACTGGATATTGTGTGTTTGGCTTTTCATCACTAAGATAGCCGTGTGTAGTTTGGATCGAAGAATAAGAATAACTTGCTAACTCAATTTCAAACCCCTGTGTGGGTTGCGGGTTAGAATACACCCACGGTATGCTCTGCCTGTCGTAGGAGGCGACTAATAGGGCCAACAAGACAGACTGATTTGGAAGACCCCCTGTGGGTGGGGAGGGCAGAATTCATCCACGGTATCCCCTGCCTGTCGGAAAGGCGACTAAAATTCGGAAGAAAGAATTACATGAGGAGCGGCTTCGTCTTCTTCCTCTTCCTCTTCATCTTCTTCTCCTTCTTCCGGACGATATGGATAGTGTTCGTCTATCTTCAGCAACACGGTAGAGCTGTTCAATAGTTCTTGTGCCAGTCCAGTCTCGAGGATTCCGCAGACAAGACTTCCTTTTCCTGCCCACTCTTCGATGCCCGTCAATTTTGCCCTTTAAAATGAGGTATAATATTGTGTAACACATGAACACGCAACGTGGACAGCCTCTTCTCTGTATCTGTGGCCAATTTATTTATTTTTCTGGTACTGTTTTCTCTCTTGATATTCTACATATATATTCAGGTGAAAATTGAAGAATTAAACTTTTGGAATTAATCTGAATATAACTCATATTATCTTCAATATTTGTGTTGTAATAAAATAAATAATAGTTTTAAAACAAACACAGCAAGAACACACATGTATTCAATCCCATGAATTATAAGCAACTAAATGAACTTAATCATTCCATATTATTACAGAATTTTTCTAAGTGATTGTTGGTTTGTTGGGGAGAGAGAGGTGCATATGAGGCTTGAAATACATCTATAATGAATTCTGTCAATATTGTTTTGATAAATGGTGGGAGGCTTGTTTTAAGTTCTCTACCCTATACTGTACCTGTTTTTCACTATACATTCATCAGTTCCATTCGAAATGTGTAATGAAGTCTTTTCTTTGTCCTAACCAGGTCGAGGATGTAGCTGCACTAGTAAAGGCCTGTACTGCAGCTGCCGAGGCGGCTGTTGCAGCTGCTACCGCTGCTACAGCACTTGTAGCGGCACTAGACAAGAAATCCTGCTGCTGCCAGTACGACTGCGGCACATCTTTTGCACCTGCTGTCGCCACCAGTACGACTGCGGCCAGTACTACTAACACTACGACATCTGTTTTTCACTATACATTCATCAGTTCCATTCGAAATGTGTAATGAAGTACAGCTAGACAGGTACTACACTACAGACACAATGTATTGCTTTAGTACTACTCCTATTGGTGGGGAGGAAGCATTCTTACATGTTCGTGTATTCTCGGCGGGCTGATCTGACTGAATGAGTAAGAACATTCAAAAATAGGTTGGAGTAATCTTCATGTACCGTAAGAGTTTATTTTTTAATTGAACAAAGAATCAAAGTTAGGCATTTCTGTGCTGTTTCGATGGTATTGGCCAGTTGAATGGGTCAGAGATCTTGACCTAGAACTATGAGATGTTATGAATTTCGTGTGTGCACATTTTTTTTGTATGGTCATGCTTTCTGTTTTGCTCGGCCAGCCAGCCTACGAGAATGTAACGTTCTCCCGTAGGTCGACAGATAGCGAGCAGAGGTGTAATGAACCAGGATCAAACATTATCAGATAATATCAGTGCCTTCCTCGCAGGAGAAGGAAATCAAGAGATTAGTTGGACAAGCATGGAAGAAGTTCTGGTCCTTAAAATGTATATTGATGGACAAATCCCAGAAGATGAGTCTAAAGTGAGAAGTGCTAGAAAAGTATGTAATACCTGTACTGCTATACGGCTGTCAAACCTGGGTTTTAACAGAGAAGCGAAGTCAAACAATCCGGGTATGTCAACGCAAAATGGAACGGAAGATCCTTCAAGTTTCCTTGAGGGACAGATTACGAAACGAGGAGATAAGAAGATGATCTACCATGAATGATGCCTTGACAACAGCTGACGGGCTAAAATGGAAGTGGGGAGGCCACGTGGCCAGAATGAAAGACGAATGATGGACGCACAAGGTAACGGTATGGGACCCCAGGGCAAGAAAAAGGAACGTGGGTACACAGAGGATCCACTGGAAAGACTCAATCGTAAGGAAGACAGGCAAACATTGGACGAGGATAGCAAGGAAGAGACAAGAATGGAGACTTATGGAACTATAAGAAGCGAAGGGAAGGAGACCTTCAACAATGAAAAATACCGGTAGACAGCACACCTATGACATGAAAGATACCCTTCTGTAACCTGTAACAAGCCAAACCACGCACAAGGTAAACGACAACAAATAAGCACATACAAAGACACGACAACTGCCCCCCTCCCTTCTAGAGAACAAGATGTAAAGCGAAGTGAAATGTAGTGTAGTGAAGTGTAGCAAGAGGAGTGACAACTAGGACTTGCTCGCCTAACGAGTTTAAACCAGAGCACGTCCCTCCTTGCAGGAGGCCTTTGCAATTATGGGATTATCTAGGCTATTTATCAGTGCCTTGCAAACGTATTTAATGCATTAAGTGTGGAATCTAATATCTTGAACATGATAGATGCAGGGGACAAGCGATGTAATGTTATAGGAATTGGAGAAGTCGTATTTGATAATGTGACCGCTGTTTCTTGTGGTTCACAGACAATTCTCTTACTTTTAGTCAGTGATTATGAAAAATATTGGAGGAGGGGCCCACAACATACAAACGTTAATTTGACATCGATGTTGTTACAACAGCCGTAAAACTCAAGCCTTTAATTGAGGTTTAACGTAAAATTGACAAACATTAAACTGAAGGCTTTTGCATTATCTTTATGGCATAATTGACTGTAATGTACCCATACTATTCTGTATACAGAGCGTGGAAGCCAGTTTTCAGTCTTGCCTTATTGAAAGTTGATAACACAACTTTTCACAATTACTGGGATATGCAAAAAATAACCTGAAAAGGTTTATATGTGATTAAAGGATATACCGGTATAGATTTGTAGTTGGTAGCATGCTGAGCTTCTATGCCCAAGATCGTTAAAAATTCCTCAGTATGCCTCTCTCCGAGGGGAAGTAAAGCCGGCATGCATGTAAAAGAAGCTTCCACTAACTACACTTGTGGAAGATAAATTTGTAGGTTATATTTGATGATCGTTCTATAACTTCTAACGTTCACCGCAAGGTGCGGTGGTAACTAGTAGCCAAGCTCGCAGCTAGGTATCGTTGATGGTAGCAAAAGTAGGGACTACTTGAAATTGATCGTCTGCAGCCCTTGCCTGAATTACAGTTAACACAATTAAAACGGTGCTAAACTAAGGAACCAACCAACCTGTTTCGACTACTCAAGA
Source organism: Meconema thalassinum (assembly GCA_946902985.2). Lineage (NCBI taxonomy): Eukaryota > Metazoa > Arthropoda > Insecta > Orthoptera > Tettigoniidae > Meconema > Meconema thalassinum. The sequence goes on along the minus strand of OX336388.2, from coordinate 184,989,304 downwards.
GGGCTGACATGTTTGCAACATAGGAACAATAAATACAGGGCGCCAGGAAATGTTCTCCTCAGTGCCTGCATGAGTCTGCGAGAGCTGGCATCAGTAGTTAGGTTGGCAGCACTACTGTCGCTTGTATCAAATCAAACAAACAGCAAACTTTGCACTCACCACAGCCATTCATAACAGATGCTGGAAGTGCTGATGACACACACGCTCGCTTATTGCAAATCACACTGACGATTTCGACAGCCTACAGCCCACACATGTGGTATTCACCCTGTCAAGGACACAGTGCTGCCAACTAAACTGCTAATACTAGCTGTGGCAGAAGCCGGCAGTCACTGCGGAGACCATTTCCTGGCGCCCTGTAGTTCCTTAATGCTTTATTTTTTTAGCAGTAATAGTTGCCGCACTTTGTAAGTTTTCGACGTTTCTTTAAAATTTTTGAAAGGCAGTGACTGAGTGGCTCCCTCTTCAGTAGTCCTAAACAAGTTAGTGTGTATTTTAATCACATGTAATCTTTTTCAGGTTATGTCTTGCATGTCCCAGTAGTTGGGATTGCACTGTGTATTATCAGCAGCACAAGGCTGTTGATGTCATATTATGGCATAGTTTGCTACAAGTTCACAAGATAGCACATTGCTATTGATGGAATGTTTAATACTAGTGCTTGGAGAGTATCAATAGATTGTTTGTTGGGAACAAGACTTCTAGGTTTTTGTTAATCCAGGTTCAATAGGAAGATTTTCTTGAAACAGCAACATTTGGTCAATGAGACAGAAAAATTGCACTTCCAAGATTGAGGTTTCACTGTCATCATCATCTTGCACAGTTTCCAGCCACTGGCCGGGTCTGTTTGGAACACAAGCCTCTCCAACGTCTTCTGTCTTCCCACCATCTCTCAGCCTCCACCCTTGTCCAGTCTTCTCCTCTCTTCTTCACGCTTTCTTCCACCCCCTTCAGCCACCTGTCTCTTGGTCTTCCATTCGGTCTCTTTCCTTCCCACTTCGTCTCTTGTATCCTCCTGGGTATCCTTTTCTCCTCCATTCGTTTTACATGTCCATACCATCTAAGTCTAGATTTCTCTATACCATCCTGTAATGGTTCCTCCTTCATTAATTCTCTGGTCCTCTCATTTCTTATTCTGTCCATCTTTGTAGCTCCAATACTGCTTCTCAAGAACCTCATCCTCACTGGCCTGTATTTTGCTCTTCTCCCTTCCTTTCATAACCCAGGTCTCCGAGGCATACGTCAGGATAGGGACATAGTACGTCCGATATATGATCTTATTGCTGTTCTGAGGGACATCCTTGCTCCATAACCTGCTTCTCACACTCCTCCGAAATGCTTCTGCCTGCATCCCCCGCTCATTTATTTCTCTATCGTTTCTTCCATTATCTTTTATCAGGCTTCCCAGATACTTGAAACTCTCCACTTTCTTCAGCTGTTCCCCACCAATTGTTATTCCCATTGTGGTTCTTTCCTTCTTCCTTGTTGTGATCACCATCTCACTCTTATTTGTGCTAAATTTCATCCCATATCCTTGTATTATTCCTTCCCACACGTCCAACTGTTCCTGTACCACCTCCTCCTTGTTTCCCCAAATCATCAAATCATCTGCAAACACCATTGCTTTCATCTTTCCTTCCCCAATTACTTGTGCCACTTGGGTCATTATGTCATCCATCACCACAATGAAAAGTAACGGTGACGGTGCACTTCCTTGTTTCAGGCCGTTTCTCTGTTCCAACCAGTCTGATCTCTCTCCTCCCACTTTCACACAGCTCACGCTTCCCTTGTACATCTCCTTTATCCTCTTTATAGTCCATTTCTCTACTCCTCTATCCTCCAGGGACTTCCATACTTTGTTTCTGCATACACTGTCATATGCTTTCTCAATGTCCAGGAAGGCCATCAGTAGATCTGTTCCATACTCATAGTGCTGTTCTTGTAACTGCCTTACAGCAAAAATCAAATCCACTGTGGACCTTCCTGCTCTGAAGCCATGTTGTTCTTCCCTCATCCCTCCTTCTATCCTTGTCCTAATTCTCTTTTCCAAAACTTTCTCGAAGATCTTTGCACAATGACTCATCAGTGTTATTCCCCGATATTTTCTGCAATCTGTTCTACTACCTTTATTGAAGATCAGGACAATTATTCCTTTTTTCCAGTCCTCTGGGGTCTTCCTTTCCTTCCATGCTGTCCTCATCACTCGGCACAACCACTGTATCCCCACCTCTCCTGCTGCTCTCACCATCTCCACACTCAACTCATCCACACCCGGTGCCTTCCCTCCTTTCATCTTGTTCACTGCATCTTCCACTTCTTTCCATTTTAAGTCCTTTTCTGTTGGCTGTTCACCTTCCTCTTCCCCGATTTCTTCCTCCTCACCATCTTTTCCTTTTGGGTTCAGAAGTTCTTCAAAATATTATTTCCACATTTTCTTCAGTTCTTCCCTATTTTCTATCTGTTGTCCCCTTTTGTTCACCATTCTAACATAATCCGTAGGATCCTTCCGCCTCTTATTTTTTACCATCCCATACAGGACCTTTTTTGTACCTTCACTATCCTCCTTCATCATCTTTGTCCACTCTTCCATCCACTTTCTTCTCTCCTCAGCCACTACTCTCTTCGCCTCCTTCTTTCTTTCCTGGTACTCTTCCCTTGTCTCTACCGTCCTATTTTGATACCACCTCCTAAAGGCGCTATTCTTTTCCCTTACTATATCTTTTGTCTTCTCATTCCACCATGGTGTTTCCTTTCACCTCTTCTTACTACTTGTCCTCCCACATACTGCTTCTGCTGCACCTACTAGTGTCTTCTTAAATCTAGCCCATTCCTCTTCCACCCCTCTTTCTTCATCTGTTGGAATTCCTTCCTTTACCATTTTGAGGTACTCGACCCTTCTATCCCCTTCTTTCAGTTTTCACTGTATGGTCTTCATTTGCCTAAAGGCTATGCATGCTTGTCTGTGTTTAGGGTGTAGGTGCTTACTGTAGTTCTATAGGGATTTTATGAGGTAGTTTCATTGACCATAATACTGAATTAATATTTACAGCCTGGACCAGTTCCCATCAAGAAACCTCCAGCCGATCCTGTGCAAGTACTCAAGAACCTTAGGCGTGATGTTCAGTTTACAGAAATCAATTGTGAAGGACCCCAGGAGAAACCAGTATTTACTTACTGTGTTACTGTAGATGGAAATTCGTACACTGGTGTTGGTAAGTATCATGTTTTATAACGTCAAGTGTAGATGCTATTTTAAAATAAAGATTCTTTTCCCCCTGAAAATGTAAGTGGTATTGGGAGAAAAACAAGAAATTGGAGAGTTTGAGTGTAAGTATTAAACAGTGTTAACTTCAGGATATGAATGGCATTTTCACCACCGCTAAACTAGTTCATCCTTGTGGCGATCATTAGTATTAGTGGCTGTGGGAGTTATGGTGCATGCATGCCAAATGTGCTCTGGTGTGCAGCAAGACATGCGTTATACAGTAAAATTCCGCTCTAACGAACACCAGTATAAATACATTTTCAGAATAGCAGAGTTATTTCTTGGTCCCTTGTTGGGTTGTTTCATTTCGAAAGGAAATTAAAATTCCGCAATTTTGCCTATATGCAACTTTGTTTCTTTTTTCCCCAAATTATAACTGGAATTCATCCTGTTTTACAATATAAATATTTTGGTGGGTTCCTTAGTTTAGGGGCTGCGACAACGCGGTCATGTAGCCCCGTGTACTTTGGGTGTGTGTAGAATATGTCTGATAACCGGTGTTAATTGTGATGGCTGTATTGGTGTGTGTTATCTGTGATTCAGGTAGGAGGACTGCAGAAGATGAATTTTTACAAGTTGTTCTTACTTTTGCTTCCAAATGCTACCTAGCTACGGACGTGGCTACTAAATGCCATTGCAGTCAGCACCTGGTGGCAAACGTTGGAACTAATATAGCCTTATCAAACTAGCCTTCACATATTGGCTTCCAGAAGTGTAGTTAGTGGAAAGTTCTTTTACATGCCATAAATCTATGATGTGGGCCTGCCGGCTTTACTTCCCCTCCAAAGGAAGGCATACTGAGGGATTTTTGACGCACTTAAACAAACCGACGACTTCGGCCAGGTTTGAATCCACGATCTTGGGCGTAGAAACTCGGCATGCTACCAACTACGCCACCGAATCCACCAAAATAGAAATATTTTTCTTATTACATTACAGTATTATTATATGGACCGTACACGATTGGGTGAGCAAGATATCGAATTGTGTAACCATCATCCATTGGCTGAATAGGAGCACCAAGTTTACAATTGTCTGTTTTGCTGCATTCGTTGCATTGTGGGTGCTTGTTTGTGGTTCTGTCTTATTTATTTCAGTTAAAACACATTTCATTTGTTGCATGAACTGCTTGTGTTCATGTGCCCCTTGGAGAACCCAGTCATGCAAACATCATTTTTATTCTAGGGAGGGAGAAGATAAACCGCCAGCACGTATTACACACATTAATGGGTCACATGGAGGAGTTTAAATGTGACCGTTCATGAGCCATGGGACCTCCTTTTTACGTGGAATCTGAACCACAAAATCTCGCATGCATTGACCGGGAATCCTGCTCCTGAAGACTGACGGTATATATGAGGGGTCTAGATGCAAAACTAACATTCTCCACTTTTTCTAATTTTTCTGGAACAACATCTTAACTCAGATAACCATGAATTTTTTTTTTCGTTCAGATTTGTTTTTGTTCCATGAAGATCTTCTCTTGAAGTTGTAAGGAGGCCGCAAAAAGTGGATTTAATTACGTGCCATGCCTAGTTTGCCAGAAATCAGACATCTTTCCAGAAGGACGTCGGGGATATTCACTATCAAAATTAAATCCGTGTGAATTAATTCATAATATTCATTGAGTAAAATATTTTATTATATAAAATACAATAAAACTTTAGTTTACACTAGAACTCTTTAAGAAAAAACAATTGAATGGTTACAACTTTGCAGTGGCGTAGCGTGAACTTTTGAGCTGGGGACGCCAAAGTTTTAAACGACAGTTAAACTAAGGAACAAATCAAAAAGCTAATGTGAAAGATACTGTGACATACCTCACACAGTCTTGTACATCAGCTCCATTCGTATTTTCTTATTTTCTGCAAAAACGTCTATGATGTGTTCAAGAAATGTGGGCTCTGATGAAATCTCACCTATTTTTTTTTTTTCAATAGCCAATGAATGAATTATACACGACAAGCGACTATTGCTCATATAATTTATAAGGTAGGTTTTAATTCTTTTCAGCGTGCTCATGCTGCGTTTACTACTAGCTCTAGTAGTTGGTTGGTTGGTTCTTAAGTTTAGGGGCTGCGACAACGCGGTCATGTAGCCCCGTGTACTTTGGGTGTGTGTAGAATCTGTCTGATAACCGGTGTTAATTGTGATGACTGTATTAGTGATGTGTTATCTGTTTTTTTAATTTAAGTACAGACTGCAACTTAGAATTTTTCAAATAGTTCCTACTTTTGCCGCCCAGCGCCACCGTTAACGACTACTAGGCCAAGTCCAGAACTTAGCTACTAGACGCCACCGCAGTCGGCTCTTGGCAACGAACGTAGAAACCTAAGAGTGTTGTTTACATTCTTAACCTATCCAATTTAGCTTCACACAGGTGTAATTAGTGGAAGGTTCTTTAACATGCCATAAATCTAAGACATGCGACCGCCGGCTTTACTTCCCCTCCGAACGAAGGCATACTGAGGGATTTTTAACGCTCTTAAAAAATTCGACGGTTTCGGCCGGGTTTGAATCCGCTATCTTGGGCATAGAAGCTCAGCATGCTACCGACTAAGCCACCGATAGCTGTCGTAGTTGGAATAGTCAGTACAAAGCGTAGTAGTTTAGTTACTTCCTGATAGATGGAGTCAAGACCGTTCGTAACAAAATATTTTAAACGATCTTTTAGAGCTAAATGCTTTGTCTGATCTGCATAAACAATGTGAAGTTCATTTATAGTAATTGGTTAACATTAAAGAATTGATACTGTTTTACCAAAAAAAATCTAATTTGCTCTGGGGGAATGTTTCGGTGTATTTTTAAACTTCATTTTCTTGTACTAACTCTATGAAATTTAGATGAGTACGACCTTCAAATCTACTTTTCATTTGAGCTGTTAGTGAATCTACTATTTCAAAAGACAGCACTCTCAAAGTGTTCTTCTGATTGCCATCATACATTACGTTTTCATTCTACTGGATGCTTTTTTGAACGCATATGTCAGTGAGAACTTCATTTCTTAAGTTTTCTATGCTTTTGACGACAGCCTCTTTCTCATTATGGCAAGTTACAATACTCACTGTCGATGATTGTAACAATTTGAAAATATGATCAGTGTAAAAGAAACAAGCTTCGAATACACATAGGTAATATACAAAGACTGGGTCATCCATATGTTATTTGAGACCAATGGCACAGTTCACAGAATCGTCATCCCATTCACTATTTTCATCAAAATACATTACAATTCTTGGAAATGTTTAATAATGGTGAAAACTGCCCTCGAATGAAAATTCCATCTCGTATTGCTTGCTCGTGGAAGCTTAAATCCTCTTTTGGTCAACAAAACTGTCCTTTTAGAAGATTTGCTGAAAAAACTGTGAAAAGCAGTCAAGGTACAGACAAACAAACGGACCTGATTTATTGTTTTGAGCCATACAGGAGTACCAAATTTAATTGGTGGGCGTAACAATGGACGAAAAGAGCATATGGGCAAAACTGTTTCATTCGCTTTTGAACTCCTCCTTATCTGCCTGCCATTACAGCTGCGCCATCGTATGTCTGGCTTACGCCTTTTTCTCCATTTACTTCCCAGTCAAGTAAAACTTTGTGCACGATTTCTGACAATCCCGCAGCTGTTTTATTCTTGGAAACGTCATAAAAGCCGACGAATCTCTCATCTAGTCTATCATCCACACAATATCTAAATATTATGCTCATCTGGCTCTTACATGACACGTCTAATGTCTCATCCGCTTGTATGGATAGAAAGGGGGATTCATTTATTTCTGATTTGATCTTTTCATTTAATGCAATTGTTTTAACTTCTATCAAGTCATTTTGAATGCCTGGAGATGTTCCTTTTAATAATGATGTTGACTGTAAATTGTATCTAACTATCGATTCATTTTGAGCGAGCAGATTCAACAATTGCAAATAATTACCCTTGTTAATAGAACTTTCATCTTCTCTCTGCCCTCGGAAGGCTAGTTCTTGTGTACTGAGAAATACTACAGATTGAATGAGTCGTCGCGCATACTGCCTGTTTGAAGACACGATCGCATTATGTTTTACTGCTTGTAGTCGAGCAACTTCAGAAAATGCATGCTCAATGCGAGTTTTACCTAGCAGATGATATGCTTCACAATGTAACAAATGGTGTTTTGAAGACTGGTGTTTTACAGCTTTGTTAATTGAATTATTCAGTTCCGAAATTCCTTCTGTTGCACCATTCAGTATCTTTCGGTCCAAACGTAACAAAACATTTTGTTTATTTCAACACACCCAGTTAGCCAGGAAAACCTGTCATACCAAGAAAACTGAAAACTCCGTGTGCGATTTTTACCAGCTTCTTTAATTGATAAATTTAGCTTTGGGCTTTTTGTTTTTAATTCACATCGCTGTTCATATGATAAAGTACTCAAAGGAGTTGCCTTTAGAAAATTAATAACATTCGAGTCAGTTGAACTTACTTCAGTCATATTGGCAGCATTAAACACACTCACGCACAATTAAAATTAACTACACTTCTACAGTTCGAACTAGCACTAGCGCAGCGATTGGGCCATTGAGTTAACAGAACAGTAATCATCTGATCATACAAAGTTTACGCCAGTGGTTGTCAACCAGATAGGATATATTTGGCACCATCGGTGTAGTACGTAATCTGTGGTTTACGCCAGCCAAACGCCGGCGTACGGAAGCACTTCCCTTCCGAGAAGCAAGAATGAACTCGCGCATGCGCTGATCCGTGGCCTGGCCGGGGTGGTACATAGCTCTTGACGCCAAGAAGTTATGGCGTACAAGAAAACAAAGCACAGCAGTGGACCGCGGCTGGGCTAAGACTAGTTATATGGTGGGTGCGGAAATAAAATAACTAAGCGCCATGTAATATGCTATAGCCGCATTTATATAAATTAAAAACGATGTTATATTTTACTCTTTGATGAATACACATTCTAATTTTTAAATCAGGGAACGCCCGGCGTATCGGCGTATTATAGCGCTACGCCACTGCAACTTTGTATGAAATACTACAAAGCAAGAAACATGCAAAGCACAGTCACATTTTATGCACCTTGAAGTGCATTTTTTCGAGGAGTGTTTGCAATGAAGTTGTTTTTTCTTCTTATTTGAGTAGGAATCTGTGGGAAGGTCTGAGACGTAATGATGTATTCCAACGTAACGGACATCAGCTTTCCTTGTTTCCTTGTTTTGGACGTCCTTAGGCAGAGCTCACTCTTCTATTGGATGCCAAGATAGATCTAGTTACACTCCTCAAGTCCTCAAGTGCAAGTGATCAACTTTTCCACCATCCTAGCAATACAGCTGCCAAGCATTTTGCTCTGCCAGGTCTATAGTATGTGCTATTGTGGGAAAATACCACTTTTTTCCTCTGATTGATACTCTGAAAGTAACACCTTTTCATCAGTTCGATCAATCCCACCCAATGCATTGTTATAAGGGGAAAGCAAGCCTGGCTGAGGTACGGATATTATTGTTCTCTGCTGGCGGGAAAATCGGGATACCTTACTCAAGGGACTGAACTTGTCAAAGTTAGTAGTATGCCGATGAAAGACCGCCTTTCAGCATTAGGCATATCACGAATTTTGTTCTTCTTTGCAGCATACTGACTCGTAAAAATTATTATTGTTTGCACAACTTCTTCATCAAAGAATAATTTGAAATATTCGAGTGGTATTTTCATTTTATAGCTTTTAGCTCATTATTGCTCCAGTTATACTCCGCAGGATTCGGGCGTTTGCGCGTTCTCCTAAATTTCTTACATTTACCCTGATATTCTTGATTCGAGCAGATTGGCAAACTTAAAAACAAGAAATGAACGTGATTTATATCCTTTATGGAATAAAGTGATACCAACTATAGCAAATCCAACTCCGTACAGGCCATGGAGGCCCAGGGAGTAGTGGAAGGTAGAGACTTCCACTTTTTGTGAGATCGGACCTAGCTGGGATGGAGTTATCAGCGCCACGCCCGACCGTCTTTGCTCCCAGGAATTACCCTGGTACTCATTTTCATTTCTGGTGTAGACTGAGTGAACCCCAGGGCTATTTGCATTTCCGAAAGTAGTAGTTTTGTTTCTAAAATTCACTACCTGGATGGGGATCGAACCCACTCCCTTTCAGTTGGAAGCTCACCGCCTCTACAGACTGCGCAATGCAGCCCCCTTGATACCTACTATGTAAATATTTAATATTTAGTATTTTCTGCATATACAAAGACTGACGTTCAGGTGTAATCTCGATTAGCGAGGGACCATTTGAGATGCTGAGGAATGCTTCTGATTGCAGTTGGGAACCTGGAAAATGATCAATTGTAGCAAAAACTTCCGCCCCTGAGTCAAATGACTCAAGTTCAGGGGTGTCATTCTTTTAAATGATCGCTAGGAGTTCATTCAGAGTAAGAACCTTGCTAAAACAAAACATACATCGTATTTCCCTGACGTCCTTCTGGAAGGATCCACAGTTTTAGGTAACAATAACTTCAACTAATATTGGTACAGCGAAAAATAACATCACATGTCAGACAACATCCATAGAGTTTGTGTGACAATGTTTTTTAATCATCCCGGCATACCTGTGGTCGTAATACTTACCCTTCTACAATGATGTCAGTCAATTCGCCCATCACAGAAACATCGGTTCATCTTGAACGCTATTGTTGCTAACAAAATGTCTGCACGGCTGTGCATTCTGTCACAAACTGATAAGTTATTGGCAGGACTGTAAATACACGCATGCGTGGAGATAGCTACTTGTTTTTACCACTAGAGCACACCGAACTTGAACTATTTGTTGTCCTTCTGGAAGGACGTCAGGGATATCTGGGTTGAATGTATGTAACTAATAGTGTCTCTAAGAGACTTTGCTTTTGTTGCAGGCTATACTTAATTACGTCTTCTTGTATAAACTATGTTTCATTATTTATATTAATTAATCTGAAAAATAGGTTTAAATTTTGAAGAATGTGACTTTCGTATTCAAACATTGGAGACTGAGTTTTGTGTCTGAACAAGTTGGAGAATGTTACTTTTGACACTAAACAAAATTAATTACTTCAAACAAAACAATGGACTAGTTGGCCCAGTTTGTGAAAAATTTAGACAAATGAAAGCAATTGCATTGTTAGAATACATTTATATTATTTATAAGTTGAACAGACAACAATAATATTAGCTTGCAGCTGTAGAAAGTCACAGGACCTGAAGCTGTCTTGTGATTGGCCAACAGGGAGAATGTGCTCTTAGCAACTAAACAGTGAGGAGAATGTTAGTTTTGCATCTAAAGTGAGTGCTTGGCATTTGAAAACCACTGGATATTGTGTGTTTGGCTTTTCATCACTAAGATAGTCGTGTTTAGTTTGGATCGAAAAATAAGAATAACTTGCTAACTCAATTTCAAACCCCCGTGTGGGTTGTGGGTTAGAATACACCCACGGTATGCTCTGCCTGTCGTAGGAGGCGACTAATAGGGCCAACAAGACAGACTGATTTGGAAGACCCTCTGTGGGTGGGGAGGGCAGAATTCATCCACGGTATCCCCTGCCTGTCGGAAAGGCGACTAAAATTCGGAAGAAAGAATTACATGAGGAGCGGCTTCGTCTTCTTCCTCTTCCTCTTCATCTTCTTCTCCTTCTTCCGGACGATATGGATAGTGTTCGTCTATCTTCAGCAACACGGTCGAGCTGTTCAATAGTTCTTGTGCCAGTCCAGTCTCGAGGATTCCGCAGACAAGACTTCCTTTTCCTGCCCACTCTTCGATGCCCGTCAATTTTGCCCTTTAAAATGAGGTATAATATTGTGTAACACATGAACACGCAACGTGGACAGCCTCTTCTCTGTATCTGTGGCCAATTTATTTATTTTTCTGGTACTGTTTTCTCTCTTGATATTCTACATATATATTCAGGTGAAAATTGAAGAATTAAATTTTTGGAATTAATCTGAATATAACTCATATTATCTTCAATATTTGTGTTGTAATAAAATAAATAATAGTTTTAAAACAAACACAGCAAGAACACACATGTATTCAATCCCATGAATTATAAGCAACTAAATGAACTTAATCATTCCATATTATTACAGAATTTTTCTAAGTGATTGTTGGTTTGTTGGGGAGAGAGAGGTGCATATGACGCTTGAAATACATCTATAATGAATTCTGTCAATATTGTTTTGATAAATGGTGGGAGGCATGTTTTAAGTTCTCTACCCTATACTGTACCTGTTTTTCACTATACATTCATCAGTTCCATTCGAAATGTGTAATGAAGTCTTTTCTTTGTCCTAACCAGGTCGAGGATGTAGCTGCACTAGTAAAGGCCTGTACTGCAGCTGCCGAGGCGGCTGTTGCAGCTGCTACCGCCGCTACAGCACTTATAGCTGCACTAGACAAGTAATCCTGCTGCTGCCAGTACGACTGCGGCACATCTTTTGCACCTGCTGTCTCCACCAGTACGACTGCGGCCAGTACTACTAACACTACGACATATGTTTTTCACTATACATTCATCAGTTCCATTCAAAATGTGTAATGAAGTCTTTTCTTTGTCCTAACCAGGTCGAGGATGTAGCTGCACTAGTAAAGGCCTGCACTGCAGCTGCCGAGGCGGCTGTTGCAGCTGCTACCGCTACTGCTACAGCACTTGTAGCGGCACTAGACAAGAAATCCTGCTGCTGCCAGTACGACTGCGGCACATCTTTTGCACCTGCTGTCGCCACCAGTACGACTGCGGCCAGTACTACTAACACTACGACATCTGTTTTTCACTATACATTCATCAGTTCCATTCAAAATGTGTAATGAAGTACAGCTAAACAGGTACTACACTACAGACACAATGTATTGCTTTAGTACTACTCCTATTGGTGGGGAGGAAGGATTCTTACATGTTCGTGTATTCTCGGCGGGCTGAACTGACTGAATGAGTAAGAACATTCAAAAATAGGTTGGAGTAATCTTCATGTACCGTAAGAGTTTATTTCTTAATTGAACAAAGAATCAAAGTTAGGCATTTCTGTGCTGTTTCGATGGTATTGGCCAGTTGAATGGGTCAGAGATCTTGACCTAGAACTATGAGATGTTATGAATTTCGTGTGTGCACATTTTTTTTGTATGGTCATGCTTTCTGTTTTGGTCGGCCAGCCAGCCTACGAGAATGTAACGTTCCCCCGTAGGTCAACAGATAGCGAGCAGAGGTGTAATGAACCAGGATCAAACATTATCAGATAATATCAGTGCCTTCCTCCCAGGAGAAGGAAATCAAGAGATGAGTTGGACAAGCATGGAAGAAGTTCTGGTCCTTAAAATGTATATTGATGGACAAATCCCAGAAGATGAGCCTAAGTAAGAAGTGCTAGAAAAGTGTATAATACCTGTACTGCTATACGGCTGTCAAACCTGGGTTTTAACAGAGAAGCGAAGTCAAACAATCCGGGTATGTCAACGCAAAATGGAACGGAAGATCCTTCAAGTTTCCTTGAGGGACAGATTACGAAACGAGGAGATAAGAAGATGATCTGCCATGAATGATGCCTTGACAACAGCTAACGGGCTAAAATGGAAGTGGGGAGGCCACGTGGCCAGAATGAAAGACGAATGATGGACGCACAAGGTAACGGTATGGGACCCCAGGGCAAGAAAAAGGAACGTGGGTACACAGAGGATCCACTGGAAAGACTCAATCGTAAGGAAGACAGGCAAAAATTGGACGAGGATAGCAAGGAAGAGACAAGAATGGAGACTTATGGAACTATAAGAAGCGAAGGGAAGGAGATCTTCAACAATGAAAAATACCGGTAGACAGCACACCTATGACGTGAAAGATACCCTTCTGTAACCTGTAACAAGCCAACCCACGCACAAGGTAAACGACAACAAATAAGCACATACAAAGACACGACAACTGCCCCCCTCCCTTCTAGAGAACAAGATGTAAAGCGAAGTGAAATGTAGTGTAGTGAAGTGTAGCAAGAGGAGTGACAACTAGGACTTGCTCGCCTAACGAGTTTAAACCAGAGCACGTCCCTCCTCGCAGGAGGCCTTTGCAATTATGGGATTATCTAGGCTATTTATCAGTGCCTTGCAAACGTATTTAATGCATTAAGTGTGGAATCTAATATCTTGAACATGATAGATGCAGGGGACAAGCGATGTAATTTTATAGGAATTGGAGGAGTCGTATTTGATAATGTGACCGCTGTTTCTTGTGGTTCACAGACAATTCTCTTACTTTTAGTCAGTGATTATGAAAAATATTAGAGGAGGGGCCCACAACATACGAACGGTAATTTGACATCGATGTTGTTACAACAGCCGTAAAACTCAAGCCTTTAATTGAGGTTTAACGTAAAATTGACAAACATTAAACTGAAGGCTTTTGCATTATCTTTATGGCATAATTGACTGTAATGTACCCATACTATTCTGTATACAGAGCGTGGAAGCCAGTTTTCAGTCTTGCCTTATTGAAAGTTGATAATACAACTTTTCACAATTACTGGGATATGCAAAAAATAACCTGAAAAGGGTTACATGTGATTAAAGGATATAGATTTGTAGTTGGTAGCATGCTGAGCTTCTATGCACAAGATCGTTAAAAATTCCTCAGTATGCCTCTCTCCGAGGGGAAGTTAAGCCGGCAGGGCATGTAAAAGAAGCTTCCACTAACTACACTTGTGGAAGATAAATTTGTAGGTTATATTTGATGATCGTTCTATAACTTCTAACGTTCACCGCAAGGTGCGGTGGTAACTAGTAGCCAAGCTCGCAGCTAGGTATCGTTGATGGTAGCAAAAGTAGGGACTACTTGAAATTGATCGTCTGCATCCCTTACCTGAATTACAGATAACACAATTAAAACGGTGCTAAACTGAGGAACCAACCAACCTGTTTCGACTACTCAAGAGGGTTGACATGTTTGCAACATAGGAACAATAAATACAGGGCACCAGGAAATGTTCTCCTCAGTGCCTGCATGAGTCTGCGAGAGCTAGCATCAGTAGTTAGGTTGGCAGCACTACTGTCGCTTGTATCAAAACAAACAAACAGTAAACTTTGCACTCACCACAACCATTAATAACTGATGCTGGTAGTGCTGACGACACACACACACACACGCTCGCTTATTGCAAATCACACTGACGATTTCGACAGCCTAGAGCCCACACATGTGGTATTCACCCTGTCAAGGACACAGTGCTGCCAACTAAACTGCTGATACTAGCTCTGGCAGAAGCCGGCAGTCAATGCGGGGACCATTTCCTGGCACCCTGTAGTTCCTTAATGCTTTATTTTTTTAGCAGTAATAGTTGCCGCACTTTGTAAGTTTTCGACGTTTCTTTAAAATTTTTGAAAGGCAGTGACTGAGTGGCTCCCTCTTCAGTAGTCCTAAACAAGTTAGTGTGTATTTTAATCACATGTAATCTTTTTCAGGTTATGTCTTGCATGTCCCAGTAGTTGGGATTGCACTGTGTATTATAAACAGCACAAGGCTGTTGATGTCATATTATGGCATAGTTTGCTACAGGTTCACAAGATAGCACATTGCTATTGTTGGAATGTTTAATACTAGTGCTTGGAGAGTATCAATAGATTGTTTGTTGGGAACAAGACTTCTAGGTTTTTGTTAATCCAGGTTCAATAGGAAGATTTTCTTGAAACAGCAACATTTGGTCAATGAGAAGAAAAATTGCACTTCCAAGATTGAGGTTTCACTGTCATCATCATCTTGCACAGTTTCCAGCCACTGGCCGGGTCTGTTTGGAACACAAGCCTCTCCAACGTCTTCTGTCTTCCCACCATCTCTCAGCCTCCACCCTTGTCCAGTCTTCTCCTCTCTTCTTCACGCTTTCTTCCACCCCCTTCAGCCACCTGTCTCTCGGTCTTCCTCTCGGTCTCTTTCCTTCCCACTTCGTCTCTTGTATCCTCCTGGGTATCCTTTTCTCCTCCATTCGTTTTACATGTCCATACCATCTAAGTCTAGATTTCTCTATACCATCCTGTAATGGTTCCTCCTTCATTAATTCTCTGGTCCTCTCATTTCTTATTCTGTCCATCTTTGTAGCTCCAATACTGCTTCTCAAGAACCTCATCCTCACTGGCCTGTATTTTGCTCTTCTCCCTTCCTTTCATAATCCAGGTCTCCGAGGCATACGTCAGGATAGGGACATAGTACGTCCGATATATGATCTTTTTGCTGTTCTGAGGGACATCCTTGCTCCATAACCTGCTTCTCACACTCCTCCGAAATGCTTCTGCCTGCATCCCCCGCTCATTTATTTCTCTATCGTTTCTTCCATTATCTTTTATCAGGCTTCCCAGATACTTGAAACTCTCCACTTTCTTCAGCTGTTCCCCACCAATTGTTATTCCCATTGTGGTTCTTTCCTTCTTCCTTGTTGTGATCACCATCTCACTCTTATTTGTGCTAAATTTCATCCCATATCCTTGTATTATTCCTTCCCACACATCCAACTGTTCCTGTACCACCTCCTCCTTGTTTCCCCAAATCATCAAATCATCTGCAAACACCATTGCTTTCATCTTTCCTTCCCCAATTACTTGTGCCACTTGGGTCATTATGTCATCCATCACCACAATGAAAAGTAACGGTGACAGTGCACTTCCTTGTTTCAGTCCGTTTCTCTGTTCCAACCAGTCTGATCTCTCTCCTCCCACTTTCACACAGCTCACGCTTCCCTTGTACATCTCCTTTATCCTCTTTATAGTCCATTTCTCTACTCCTCTATCCTCCAGGGACTTCCATACTTTGTTTCTGCATACACTGTCATATGCTTTCTCAATGTCCAGGAAGGCCATCAGTAGATCTGTTCCATACTCATAGTGCTGTTCTTGTAACTGCCTTACAGCAAAAATCAAATCCACTGTGGCCCTTCCTGCTCTGAAGCCATGTTGTTCTTCCCTCATCCCTCCTTCTATCCTTGTCCTAATTCTCTTTTCCAAAACTTTCTCGAAGTTCTTTGCATAATGACTCATCAGTGTTATTCCCCGATAGTTTCTGCAATCTGTTCTACTACCTCTCTTGAAGATCAGGACAATTATTCCTTTTTTCCAGTCCTCTGGGGTCTTCCTTTCCTTCCATGCTGTTCTCATTACTCGGCACAACCATTGTATCCCCACCTCTCCTGCTGCTCTCACCATCTCCACGCTCAACTCATCCACACCCGGTGCCTTCCCTCCTTTCATCTTGTTCACTGCATCTTCCACTTCTTTCCATGTTAAGTCCTTTTCTGTTGGCAGTTCACCTTCCTCTTCCCCGATTTCTTCCTCCTCACCATCTTTTCCATTTGGGTTCAGAAGTTCTTCAAAATATTATTTCCACATTTTCTTCAGTTCTTCCCTATTTTCTATCTGTTGTCCCCTTTTGTTCACCATTCTAACATAATCCGTAGGATCCTTCCGCCTCTTATTTTTTACCATCCCATACAGGACCTTTTTTGTACCTTCACTATCCTCCATCATCTTTGTCCACTCTTCCATCCACTTTCTTCTCTCCTCAGCCACTACTCTCTTCGCCTCCTTCTTTCTTTCCTGGTACTCTTCCCTTGTCTCTACCGTCCTATTTTGATACCACCTCCTAAAGGCTCTATTCTTTTCCCTTACTATATCTTTTGTCTTCTCATTCCACCATGGTGTTTCCTTCCACCTCTTCTTACTACTTGTCCTCCCACATACTGCTTCTGCTGCACCTACTAGTGTCTTCTTAAATCTAGCCCATTCCTCTTCCACCCCTCTTTCTTCATCTGTTGGAATTCCTTCCTTTACCATTTTGAGGTACTCGACCCTTCTATCCCCTTCTTTCAGTTTTCACTGTATGGTCTTCATTTGCCTAAAGGCTATGCATGCTTGTCTGTGTTTAGGGTGTAGGTGCTTACTGTAGTTCTATAGGGATTTTATGAGGTAGTTTCATTGACCATAATACTGAATTAATATTTACAGCCTGGACCAGTTCCCATCAAGAAACCTCCAGCCGATCCTGTGCAAGTACTCAAGAACCTTAGGCGTGATGTTCAGTTTACAGAAATCAATTGTGAAGGACCCCAGGAGAAACCAGTATTTACTTACTGTGTTACTGTAGATGGAAATTCGTACACTGGTGTTGGTAAGTATCATGTTTTATAACGTCAAGTGTAGATGCTATTTTAAAATAAAGATTCTTTTCCCCCTGAAAATGTAAGTGGTATTGGAAGAAAAACTAGAAATTGGAGAGTTTGAGTGTAAGTATTAAACAGTGTTAACTTCAGGATATGAATGGCATTCTCACCACCGCTAAACTAGTTCATCCTTGTGGCGATCATTAGTATTAGTGGCTGTGGGAGTTATGGTGCATGCATGCCAAATGTGTTCTGGTGTGCAGCAAGACATGCGTTATACAGTAACATTCCGCTCTAACGAACACCAGTATAAATACATTTTCAGAATAGCAGAGTTATTTCTTGGTCCCTTATTGGGTTGTTTCATTTCGAAAGGAAATTAAAATTCCGCAATTTTGCCTATATGCAACTTTGTTTCTTTTTTCCCCAAATTATAACTGGAATTCATCCTGTTTTACGATATAAATATTTTGGTGGGTTCCTTAGTTTAGGGGCTGCGACAACGCTGTCATGTAGCCCCGTGTACTTTGGGTGTGTGTAGAATGTGTCTGATAACCGGTGTTAATTGTGATGGCTGTATTAGTGTGTGTTATCTGTGATTCAGGTAGGAGGACTGCAGAAGATGAATTTTTACAAGTTGTTCTTACTTTTGCTTCCAAATGCTACCTAGCTACGGACGTGGCTACTAAATGCCATTGCAGTCAGCACCTGGTGGCAAACGTTGGAACTAATATAGCGTTATCAAACTAGCCTTCACATATTGGCTTCCAGAAGTGTAGTTAGTGGAAAGTTCTTTTACATGCCATAAATCTATGATGTGGGCCTGCCGGCTTTACTTCCCCTCCAAAGGAAGGCATACTGAGGGATTTTTGACGCACTTAAACAAACCGACGACTTCGGCCAGGTTTGAATCCACGATCTTGGGCGTAGAAACTCGGCATGCTACCAACTACGCCACCGAATCCACCAAAATAGTAATATTTTTCTTATTACATTACAGTATTATTATATGTACCGTACACGATTGGGTGAGCAAGATATCGAATTGTGTAACCATCATCCATTGGCTGAATAGGAGCACCAAGTTTACAATTGTCTGTTTTGCTGCATTCGTTGCATTGTGGGTGCTTGTTTGTGGTTCTGTCTTATTTATTTCAGTTAAAACACATTTCATTTGTTGCATGAACTGCTTGTGTTCATGTGCCCCTTGGAGAACCCAGTCATGCAAACATCATTTTTATTCTAGGGAGGGAGAAGGTAAACCGCCAGCACGTATTACACACATTAATGGGTCACATGGAGGAGTTTAAATGTGACCGTTCATGAGCCATGGGACCTCCTTTTTACGTGGAATCTGAACCACAAAATCTCGCATGCATTGACCGGGAATCCTGCTCCTGAAGACTGACGGTATATATGAGGGGTCTAGATGCAAAACTAACGTTCTCCACTTTTTCTAATTTTTCTGGAACAACATCTTAACTCAGATAACCATGATTTTTTTTTTCGTTCAGATTTGTTTTTGTTCCATGAAGATCTTCTCTTGAAGTTGTAAGGAGGCCGCAAAAAGTGGATTTAATTACGTGCCATGCCTAGTTTGCCAGAAATCAGACATCTTTCCAGAAGGACGTCGGGGATATTCACTATCAAAATTAAATCCGTGTGAATTAATTCATAATATTCATTGAGTAAAATATTTTATTACATAAAATACAATAAAACTTTAGTTTACACTAGAACTCTTTAAGAAAAAACAATTGAATGGTTACAACTTTGCAGTGGCGTAGCGTGAACTTTTGAGCTGGGGACGCCAAAGTTTTAAACGACAGTTAAACTAAGGAACAAATCAAAAAGCTAATGTGAAAGATACTGTGACATACCTCACACAGTCTTGTACATCAGCTCCATTCGTATTTTCTTATTTTCTGCGAAAACGTCTATGATGTGTTCAAGAAATGTGGGCTCTGATGAAATCTCACCTATTTTTTTTTTTTTTTTTTTTTTCAATAGCCAATGAATGAATTATACACGACAAGCGACTATTGCTCATATAATTTATAAGGTAGGTTTTAATTCTTTTCAGCGTGCTCATGCTGCGTTTACTACTAGCTCTAGTAGTTGGTTGGTTGGTTCTTAAGTTTAGGGGCTGCGACAACGCGGTCATGTAACCCCGTGTACTTTGGGTGTGTGTAGAATCTGTCTGATAACCGGTGTTAATTGTGATGACTGTATTAGTGATGTGTTATCTGTTTTTTTAATTTAAGTACAGACTGCAACTTAGAATTTTTCAAATAGTTCCTACTTTTGCCGCCCAGCGCCACCGTTAACGACTACTAGGCCAAGTCCAGAACTTAGCTACTAGACGCCACCGCAGTCGGCTCTTGGCAACGAACGTAGAAACCTAAGAGCGTTGTTTACATTCTTAACCTATCCAATTTTGCTTCACACAGGTGTAATTAGTGGAAGGTTCTTTAACATGCCATAAATCTAAGACATGCGACCGCCGGCTTTACTTCCCCTCCGAACGAAGGCATACTGAGGGATTTTTAACGCTCTTAAAAAATTCGACGGTTTCGGCCGGGTTTGAATCCGCTATCTTGGGCATAGAAGCTCAGCATGCTACCGACTAAGCCACCGATAGCTGTCGTAGTTGGAATAGTCAGTACAAAGCGTAGTAGTTTAGTTACTTCCTGATAGATGGAGTCAAGACCGTTCGTAACAAAATATTTTAAACGATCTTTTAGAGCTAAATGCTTTGTCTGATCTGCATAAACAATGTGAAGTTCATTTATAGTAATTGGTTAACATTAAAGAATTGATACTGTTTTACCAAAAAAAATCTAATTTGCTCTGGGGGAATGTTTCGGTGTATTTTTAAACTTCATTTTCTTGTACTAACTCTATGAAATTTAGATGAGTACGACCTTCAAATCTACTTTTCATTTGAGCTGTTAGTGAATCTACTATTTCAAAAGACAGCACTCTCAAAGTGTTCTTCTGATTGCCATCATACATTACGTTTTCATTCTACTGGATGCTTTTTTGAACGCATATGTCAGTGAGAACTTCATTTCTTAAGTTTTCTATGCTTTTGACGACAGCCTCTTTCTCATTATGGCAAGTTACAATACTCACTGTCGATGATTGTAACAATTTGAAAATATGATCAGTGTAAAAGAAACAAGCTTCGAATACACATAGGTAATATACAAAGACTGGGTCATCCATATGTTATTTGAGACCAATGGCACAGTTCACAGAATCGTCATCCCATTCACTATTTTCATCAAAATACATTACAATTCTTGGAAATGTTTAATAATGGTGAAAACTGCCCTCGAATGAAAATTCCATCTCGTATTGCTTGCTCGTGGAAGCTTAAATCCTCTTTTGGTCAACAAAACTGTCCTTTTAGAAGATTTGCTGAAAAAACTGTGAAAAGCAGTCAAGGTACAGACAAACAAACGGACCTGATTTATTGTTTTGAGCCATACAGGAGTACCAAATTTAATTGGTGGGCGTAACAATGGACGAAAAGAGCATATGGGCAAAACTGTTTCATTCGCTTTTGAACTCCTCCTTATCTGCCTGCCATTACAGCTGCGCCATCGTATGTCTGGCTTACGCCTTTTTCTCCATTTACTTCCCAGTCAAGTAAAACTTTGTGCACGATTTCTGACAATCCCGCAGCTGTTTTATTCTTGGAAACGTCATAAAAGCCGACGAATCTCTCATCTAGTCTATCATCCACACAATATCTAAATATTATGCTCATCTGGCTCTTACATGACACGTCTAATGTCTCATCCGCTTGTATGGATAGAAAGGGGGATTCATTTATTTCTGATTTGATTTTTTCATTTAATGCAATTGTTTTAACTTCTATCAAGTCATTTTGAATGCCTGGAGATGTTCCTTTTAATAATGATGTTGACTGTAAATTGTATCTAACTATCGATTCATTTTGAGCGAGCAGATTCAACAATTGCAAATAATTACCCTTGTTAATAGAACTTTCATCTTCTCTCTGCCCTCGGAAGGCTAGTTCTTGTGTACTGAGAAATACTACAGATTGAATGAGTCGTCGCGCATACTGCCTGTTTGAAGACACGATCGCATTATGTTTTACTGCTTGTAGTCGAGCAACTTCAGAAAATGCATGCTCAATGCGAGTTTTACCTAGCAGATGATTTGCTTCGCAATGTAACAAATGGTGTTTTGAAGACTGGTGTTTTACAGCTTTGTTAATTGAATTATTCAGGTCCGAAATTCCTTCTGTGCACCATTCAGTATCTTTCGCCCCAAACATAAGGCAAACGTAACAAAACATTTTGTTTATTTCAACACACCCAGTTAGCCAGGAAAACCTGTCATACCAAGAAAACTGAAAACTCCGTGTGCGATTTTTACCAGCTTCTTTAATTGATAAATTTAGCTTTGGGCTTTTTGTTTTTAATTCACATCGCTGTTCATATGATACAGTACTCAAAGGAGTTGCCTTTAGAAAATTAATAACATTCGAGTCAGTTGAACTTACTTCAGTCATATTGGCAGCATTAAACACACTCACGCACAATTAAAATTAACTACACTTCTACAGTTCGAACTAGCACTAGCGCAGCGATTGGGCCATTGAGTTAACAGAACAGTAATCATCTGATCATACAAAGTTTACGCCAGTGGTTGTCAACCAGATAGGATATATTTGGCACCATCGGTGTAGTACGTAATCTGTGGTTTACGCTAGCCAAACGCCGGCGTACGGAAGCACTTCCCTTCCGAGAAGCAAGAAAGAACACGCGCATGCGCTGATCCGTGGCCTGGCCGGGGTGGTACATCGCTCTTGACGCCAAGAAGTTCTGGCGTACAAGAAAACAAAGCACAGCAGTGGACCGCGGCTGGGCTAAGACTAGTTATATGGTGGGTGCGGAAATAAAATAACTAAGCGCCATGTAATATGCTATAGCCGCATTTATATAAATTAAAAACGATGTTATATTTTACTCTTTGATGAATACACATTCTAATTTTTAAATCAGGGAACGCCCGGCGTATCGGCGTATTATAGCGCTACGCCACTGCAACTTTGTATGAAATACTACAAAGCAAGAAACATGCAAAGCACAGTCACATTTTATGCACCTTGAAGTGCATTTTTTCGAGGAGTGTTTGCAATGAAGTTGTTTTTTCTTCTTATTTGAGTAGGCATCTGTTGGAAGGTCTGAGACGTAATGATGTATTCCACCGTAACGGACATCAGCTTTCCTTGTTTCCTTGTTTTGGACGTCCTTAGGCAGAGCTCACTCTTCTATTGGATGCCAAGATAGATCTAGTTACACTCCTCAAGTCCTCAAGTGCAAGTGATCAACTTTTCCACCATCCTAGCAATACAGCTGCCAAGCATTTTGCTCTGCCAGGTCTATAGTATATGCTATTGTGGGAAAATACCACTTTTTTCCTCTGATTGATACTCTGAAAGTAACACCTTTTCATCAGTTCGATCAATCCCACCCAATGCATTGTTATAAGGGGAAAGCAAGCCTGGCTGAGGTACGGATATTATTGTTCTCTGCTGGCGGGAAAATCGGGATACCTTACTCAAGGGACTGAACTTGTCAAAGTTAGTAGTATGCCGATGAAAGACCGCCTTTCAGCATTAGGCATATCACGAATTTTGTTCTTCTTTGCAGCATACTGATTGGTAAAAATTATTATTGTTTGCACAACTTCTTCATCAAAGAATAATTTGAAATATTCGAGTGGTATTTTCATTTTATAGCTTTTAGCTCATTATTGCTCCAGTTATACTCCGCAGGATTCGGGCGTTTGCGCGTTCTCCTAAATTTCTTACATTTACCCTGATATTCTTGATTCGAGCAGATTGGCAAACTTAAAAACAAGAAATGAACGTGATTTATATCCTTTATGGAATAAAGTGATACCAACTATAGCAAATCCAACTCCGTACAGGCCATGGAGGCCCAGGGAGTAGTGGAAGGTAGAGACTTCCACTTTTTGTGAGATCGGACCTAGCTGGGATGGAGTTATCAGCGCCACGCCCGACCGTCTTTGCTCCCAGGAATTACCCTGGTACTCATTTCTGGTGTAGACTGAGTGAACCCCAGGGCTATTTGCATTTCCGAAAGTAGTAGTTTTGTTTCTAAAATCCACTACCTGGATGGGGATCGAACCCACTCCCTTTCAGTTGGAAGCTCACCGCCTCTACAGACTGCGCAATGCAGCCCCCTTGATACCTACTATGTAAATATTTAATATTTAGTATTTTCTGCATATACAAAGACTGACGTTCAGGTACAATCTCGATTAGCGAGGGAGCATTTGAGATGCTGAGGAATGCTTCTGATTGCAGTTGGGAACCTGGAAAATGATCAATTGTAGCAAAAACTTCCGCCCCTGAGTCAAATGACTCAAGTTCAGGGGTGTCATTCTTTTAAATGATCGCTAGGAGTTCATTCAGAGTAAGAACCTTGCTAAAACAAAACATACATCGTATTTCCCTGACGTCCTTCTGGAAGGATCCACAGTTTTAGGTAACAATAACTTCAACTAATATTCGTACAGCGAAAAATAACATCACATGTCGGACAACATCCATAGAGTTTGTGTGACAATGTTTTTTAATCATCCCGGCATACCTGTGGTCGTAATACTTACCCTTCTACAATGATGTCAGTCAATTCGCCCATCACAGAAACATCGGTTCATCTTGAACGCTATTGTTGCTAACAAAATGTCTGCACGGCTATGCATTCTGTCACAAACTGATAAGTTATTGGCAGGACTGTAAATACACGCATGCGTGGAGATAGCTACTTGTTTTTACCACTAGAGCACACCGAACTTGAACTATTTGTTGTCCTTCTGGAAGGACGTCAGGGATATCTGGGTTGAATGTATGTAACTAATTGTGTCTCTAAGAGACTTTGCTTTTGTTGCAGGCTATACTTAATTACGTCTTCTTGTATAAACTATGTTTCATTATTTATATTAATTAATCTGAAAAATAGGTTTTAATTTTGAAGAATGTGACTTTTGTATCCAAACATTGGAGACTGAGTTTTGTGTCTGAACAAGTTGGAGAATGTTACTTTTGACACTAAACAAAATTAATTACTTCAAACAAAACAATGGACTAGTTGGCCCAGTTTGTGAAAAATTTAGACAAATGAAAGCAATTGCATTGTTAGAATACATTTATATTATTTATAAGTTGAACAGACAACAATAATATTAGCTTGCAGCTGTAGAAAGTCACAGGACCTGAAGCTGTCTTGTGATTGGCCAACAGGGAGAATGTGCTCTTAGCAACTAAACAGTGTGGAGAATGTTAGTTTTGCATCTAAAGTGAGTGCTTGGCATTTGAAAACCACTGGATATTGTGTGTTTGGCTTTTC
Source organism: Meconema thalassinum (assembly GCA_946902985.2). NCBI lineage: Eukaryota > Metazoa > Arthropoda > Insecta > Orthoptera > Tettigoniidae > Meconema > Meconema thalassinum. The sequence continues at coordinate 184,964,502 of OX336388.2, read as the reverse complement.
ATCACTAAGATAGTCGTGTGTAGTTTGGATCGAAGAATAAGAATAACTTGCTAACTCAATTTCAAACCCCTGTGTGGGTTGCGGGTTAGAATACACCCACGGTATGCTCTGCCTGTCGTAGGAGGCGACTAATAGGGCCAACAAGACAGACTGATTTGGAAGACCCCCTGTGGGTGGGGAGGGCAGAATTCATCCACGGTATCCCCTGCCTGTCGGAAAGGCGACTAAAATTCGGAAGAAAGAATTACATGAGGAGCGGCTTCGTCTTCTTCCTCTTCCTCTTCATCTTCTTCTCCTTCTTCCGGACGATATGGATAGTGTTCGTCTATCTTCAGCAACACGGTAGAGCTGTTCAATAGTTCTTGTGCCAGTCCAGTCTCGAGGATTCCGCAGACAAGACTTCCTTTTCCTGCCCACTCTTCGATGCCCGTCAATTTTGCCCTTTAAAATGAGGTATAATATTGTGTAACACATGAACACGCAACGTGGACAGCCTCTTCTCTGTATCTGTGGCCAATTTATTTATTTTTCTGGTACTGTTTTCTCTCTTGATATTCTACATATATATTCAGGTGAAAATTGAAGAATTAAACTTTTGGAATTAATCTGAATATAACTCATATTATCTTCAATATTTGTGTTGTAATAAAATAAATAATAGTTTTAAAACAAACACAGCAAGAACACACATGTATTCAATCCCATGAATTATAAGCAACTAAATGAACTTAATCATTCCATATTAGTACAGAATTTTTCTAAGTGATTGTTGGTTTGTTGGGGAGAGGTGCAAATGAGGCTTGAAATACATCTATAATGAATTCTGTCAATATTGTTTTGATAAATGGTGGGAGGCATGTTTTAAGTTCTCTACCCTATACTGTACCTGTTTTTCACTATACATTCATCAGTTCCATTCGAAATGTGTAATGAAGTCTTTTCTTTGTCCTAACCAGGTCGAGGATGTAGCTGCACTAGTAAAGGCCTGTACTGCAGCTGCCGAGGCGGCTGTTGCAGCTGCTACCGCTACTGCTACAGCACTTGTAGCGGCACTAGACAAGTAATCCTGCTGCTGCCAGTACGACTGCGGCACATCTTTTGCACCTGCTGTCGCCACCAGTACGACTGCGGCCAGTACTACTAACACTACGACATCTGTTTTTCACTATACATTCATCAGTTCCATTCGAAATGTGTAATGAAGTACAGCTAAACAGGTACTACACTACAGACACAATGTATTGCTTTAGTACTACTCCTATTGGTGGGGAGGAAGGATTCTTACATGTTCGTGTATTCTCGGCGGGCTGAACTGACTGAATGAGTAAGAACATTCAAAAATAGGTTGGAGTAATCTTCATGTACTGTAAGAGTTTATTTTTTAATTGAACAAAGAATCAAAGTTTGGCATTTCTGTGCTGTTTCGATGGTATTGGCCAGTTGAATGGGTCAGAGATCTTGACCTAGAACTATGAGAGGTTATGAATTTCGTGTGTGCACATTTTTTTTGTATGGTCATGCTTTCTGTTTTGGTCGGCCAGCCAGCCTACGAGAATGTAACGTTCCCCCGTAGGTCAACAGATAGCGAGCAGAGGTGTAATGAACCAGGATCAAACATTATCAGATAATATCAGTGCCTTCCTCCCAGGAGAAGGAAATCAAGAGATGAGTTGGACAAGCATGGAAGAAGTTCTGGTCCTTAAAATGTATATTGATGGACAAATCCCAGAAGATGAGCCTAAGTAAGAAGTGCTAGAAAAGTGTATAATACCTGTACTGCTATACGGCTGTCAAACCTGGGTTTTAACAGAGAAGCGAAGTCAAACAATCCGGGTATGTCAACGCAAAATGGAACGGAAGATCCTTCAAGTTTCCTTGAGGGACAGATTACGAAACGAGGAGATAAGAAGATGATCTGCCATGAATGATGCCTTGACAACAGCTAACGGGCTAAAATGGAAGTGGGGAGGCCACGTGGCCAGAATGAAAGACGAATGATGGACGCACAAGGTAACGGTATGGGACCCCAGGGCAAGAAAAAGGAACGTGGGTACACAGAGGATCCACTGGAAAGATTCAATCGTAAGGAAGACAGGCAAAAATTGGACGAGGATAGCAAGGAAGAGACAAGAATGGAGACTTATGGAACTATAAGAAGCGAAGGGAAGGAGATCTTCAACAATGAAAAATACCGGTAGACAGCACACCTATGACGTGAAAGATACCCTTCTGTAACCTGTAACAAGCCAAACCACGCACAAGGTAAACGACAACAAATAAGCACATTCAAAGACACGACAACTGCCCCCCTCCCTTCTAGAGAACAAGATGTAAAGCGAAGTGAAATGTAGTGTAGTGAAGTGTAGCAAGAGGAGTGACAACTAGGACTTGCTCGCCTAACGAGTTTAAACCAGAGCACGTCCCTCCTCGCAGGAGGCCTTTGCAATTATGGGATTATCTAGGCTATTTATCAGAGCCTTGAAAACGTATTTAATGCATTAAGTGTGGAATCTAATATCTTGAACATGATAGATGCAGGGGACAAGCGATGTAATGTTATAGGAATTGGAGGAGTCGTATTTGATAATGTGACCGCTGTTTCTTGTGGTTCACAGACAATTCTCTTACTTTTAGTCAGTGATTATGAAAAATATTAGAGGAGGGGCCCACAACATACGAACGGTAATTTGACATCGATGTTGTTACAACAGCCGTAAAACTCAAGCCTTTAATTGAGGTTTAACGTAAAATTGACAAACATTAAACTGAAGGCTTTTGCATTATCTTTATGGCATAATTGACTGTAATGTACCCGTACTATTCTGTATACAGAGCGTGGAAGCCAGTTTTCAGTCTTGCCTTATTGAAAGTTGATAATACAACTTTTCACAATTACTGGGATATGCAAAAAATAACCTGAAGAGGGTTACATGTGATTAAAGGATATAGATTTGTAGTTGGTAGCATGCTGAGCTTCTATGCACAAGATCGTTAAAAATTCCTCAGTATGCCTCTCTCCGAGGGGAAGTAAAGCCGGCAGGGCATGTAAAAGAAGCTTCCACTAACTACACTTGTGGAAGATAAATTTGTAGGTTAGATTTGATGATCGTTCTATAACTTCCAACGTTCACCGCAAGGTGCGGTGGTAACTAGTAGCCAAGCTCGCAGCTAGGTATCGTTGATGGTAGCAAAAGTAGGGACTACTTGAAATTGATCGTCTGCATCCCTTACCTGAATTACAGATAACACAATTAAAACGGTGCTAAACTGAGGAACCAACCAACCTGTTTCGACTACTCAAGAGGGTTGACATGTTTGCAACATAGGAACAATAAATACAGGGCGCCAGGAAATGTTCTCCTCAGTGCCTGCATGAGTCTGCGAAAGCTAGCATCAGTAGTTAGGTTGGCAGCACTACTGTCGCTTGTATCAAAACAAACAAACAGTAAACTTTGCACTCACCACAGCCATTAATTACTGATGCTGGTAGTGCTGATGACACACACACACACACGCTCGCTTATTGCAAATCACACTGACGATTTCGACAGCCTAGAGCCCACACATGTGGTATTCACCCTGTCAAGGACACAGTGCTGCCAACTAAACTGCTGATACTAGCTCTGGCAGAAGCCGGCAGTCACTGCGGGGACCATTTCCTGGCGCCCTGTAGTTCCTTAATGCTTTATTTTTTTAGCAGTAATAGTTGCCGCACTTTGTAAGTTCTCGACGTTTCTTTAAAATTTTTGAAAGGCAGTGACTGAGTGACTCCCTCTTCAGTAGTCCTAAACAAGTTAGTGTGTATTTTAATCACATGTAATCTTTTTCAGGTTATGTCTTGCATGTCCCAGTAGTTGGGATTGCACTGTGTATTATCAACAGCACAAGGCTGTTGATGTCATATTATGGCATAGTTTGCTACAGGTTCACAAGATAGCACATTGCTATTGTTGGAATGTTTAATACTAGTGCTTGGAGATTATCAATAGATCGTTTGTTGGGAACAAGACTTCTAGGTTTTTGTTAATCCAGGTTCAATAGGAAGATTTTCTTGAAACAGCAACATTTGGTCAATGAGACAGAAAAATTGCACTTCCAAGATTGAGGTTTCACTGTCATCATCATCTTGCACAGTTTCCAGCCACTGGCCGGGTCTGTTTGGAACACAAGCCTCTCCAACGTCTTCTGTCTTCCCACCATCTCTCAGCCTCCACCCTTGTCCAGTCTTCTCCTCTCTTCTTCACGCTTTCTTCCACCCCCTTCAGCCACCTGTCTCTCGGTCTTCCTCTCGGTCTCTTTCCTTCCCACTTCGTCTCTTGTATCCTCCTGGGTATCCTTTTCTCCTCCATTCGTTTTACATGTCCATACCATCTAAGTCTAGATTTCTCTATACCATCCTGTAATGGTTCCTCCTTCATTAATTCTCTGGTCCTCTCATTTCTTATTCTGTCCATCTTTGTAGCTCCAATACTGCTTCTCAAGAACCTCATCCTCACTGGCCTGTATTTTGCTCTTCTCCCTTCCTTTCAATATCCAGGTCTCCGAGGCATACGTCAGGATAGGGACATAGTACGTCCGATATATGATCTTTTTGCTGTTCTGAGGGACATCCTTGCTCCATAACCTGTTTCTCACACTCCTCCGAAATGCTTCTGCCTGCATCCCCCGCTCATTTATTTCTCTATCGTTTCTTCCATTATCTTTTATCAGGCTTCCCAGATACTTGAAACTCTCCACTTTCTTCAGCTGTTCCCCACCAATTGTTATTCCCATTGTGGTTCTTTCCTTCTTCCTTGTTGTGATCGCCATCTCACTCTTATTTGTGCTAAATTTCATCCCATATCCTTGTATTATTCCTTCCCACACGTCCAACTGTTCCTGTACCACCTCCTCCTTGTTTCCCCAAATCATCAAATCATCTGCAAACACCATTGCTTTCATCTTTCCTTCCCCAATTACTTGTGCCACTTGGGTCATTATGTCATCCATCACCACAATGAAAAGTAACGGTGACGGTGCACTTCCTTGTTTCAGGCCGTTTCTCTGTTCCAACCAGTCTGATCTCTCTCCTCCCACTTTCACACAGCTCACGCTTCCCTTGTACATCTCCTTTATCCTCTTTATAGTCCATTTCTCTACTCCTCTATCCTCCAGGGACTTCCATACTTTGTTTCTGCATACACTGTCATATGCTTTCTCAATGTCCAGGAAGGCCATCAGTAGATCTGTTCCATACTCATAGTGCTGTTCTTGTAACTGCCTTACAGCAAAAATCAAATCCACTGTGGACCTTCCTGCTCTGAAGCCATGTTGTTCTTCCCTCATCCCTCCTTCTATCCTTGTCCTAATTCTCTTTTCCAAAACTTTCTCGAAGTTCTTTGCATAATGACTCATCAGTGTTATTCCCCGATAGTTTCTGCAATCTGTTCTACTACCTTTCTTGAAGATCGGGACAATTATTCCTTTTTTCCAGTCCTCTGGGGTCTTCCTTTCCTTCCATGCTGTCCTCATTACTCGGCACAACCATTGTATCCCCACCTCTCCTGCTGCTCTCACCATCTCCACGCTCAACTCATCCACACCCGGTGCCTTCCCTCCTTTCATCTTGTTCACTGCATCTTCCACTTCTTTCCATGTTAAGTCCTTTTCTGTTGGCAGTTCACCTTCCTCTTCCCCGATTTCTTCCTCCTCACCATCTTTTCCATTTGGGTTCAGAAGTTCTTCAAAATATTATTTCCACATTTTCTTCAGTTCTTCCCTATTTTCTATCTGTTGTCCCCTTTTGTTCACCATTCTAACATAATCCGTAGGATCCTTCCGCCTCTTATTTTTTACCATCCCATACAGGACCTTTTTTGTACCTTCACTATCCTCCATCATCTTTGTCCACTCTTCCATCCACTTTCTTCTCTCCTCAGCCACTACTCTCTTCGCCTCCTTCTTTCTTTCCTGGTACTCTTCCCTTGTCTCTACCGTCCTATTTTGATACCACCTCCTAAAGGCTCTATTCTTTTCCCTTACTATATCTTTTGTCTTCTCATTCCACCATGGTGTTTCCTTCCACCTCTTCTTACTACTTGTCCTCCCACATACTGCTTCTGCTGCACCTACTAGTGTCTTCTTAAATCTAGCCCATTCCTCTTCCACCCCTCTTTCTTCATCTGTTGGAATTCCTTCCTTTACCATTTTGAGGTACTCGACCCTTCTATCCCCTTCTTTCAGTTTTCACTGTATGGTCTTCATTTGCCTAAAGGCTATGCATGCTTGTCTGTGTTTAGGGTGTAGGTGCTTACTGTAGTTCTATAGGGATTTTATGAGGTAGTTTCATTGACCACAATACTGAATTAATATTTACAGCCTGGACCAGTTCCCATCAAGAAACCTCCAGCCGATCCTGTGCAAGTACTCAAGAACCTTAGGCGTGATGTTCAGTTTACAGAAATCAATTGTGAAGGACCCCAGGAGAAACCAGTATTTACTTACTGTGTTACTGTAGATGGAAATTCGTACACTGGTGTTGGTAAGTATCATGTTTTATAACGTCAAGTGTAGATGCTATTTTAAAATAAAGATTCTTTTCCCCCTGAAAATGTAAGTGGTATTGGAAGAAAAACTAGAAATTGGAGAGTATGAGTGTAAGTATTAAACAGTGTTAACTTCAGGATATGAATGGCATTCTCACCACCGCTAAACTAGTTCATCCTTGTGGCGATCATTAGTATTAGTGGCTGTGGGAGTTATGGTGCATGCATGCCAAATGTGTTCTGGTGTGCAGCAAGACATGCGTTATACAGTAAAATTCCGCTCTAACGAACACCAGTATAAATACATTTTCAGAATAGCAGAGTTATTTCTTGGTCCCTTATTGGGTTGTTTCATTTCGAATGTTCAATATAAGAAATTAAAATTCCGCAATTTTGCCTGTATGCAACTTGGTTTCTTTTTTTCCCCAAATTATAACTGAAATTCATCCTGTTTTATGATATAAATATTTTGGTTGGTTCCTTAGTTTAGGGACTAGGACAACGCGGTCATGTAGCCCCGTGTACTTTGGGTGTGTAGAATTTGTCTGATAACCGGTGTTAATTGTGATAGCTGTATTAGTGTGTGTTATCTGTGATTCAGGTAGGACTGCAGAGGATTAATTTTTTCAAGTAGTTCCTACTTTTGCTACCAATTGCGACCTTCCACGACACCTAGCTACGGACGCGGCTACTAAATGCCATCGCAGTCAGCACCTGGTGACAAACGTTGGAACTAATATAGCATTATTATTTTATTTATTTTTTATCATATGGCTTTTAGTGTTGGGAGTGTCCAAGGACATGTGTGGCTCACCTGAGTTTGTAGCTGCTTCCAGCGGACACCCTTATTAGGGTGAGCTAAAAGTTCTGCTCAATTTCAAGTAGTTTCAACTTTTGCTACCAGATATCAATGATACCTAGTGGTGAACGTTGGAACTTTGATAGAGCGTTCTGTCTAAATCTAACCTAACAATTTAGCTTTACACAAGTTTAGTCTGTGAAAGGATCTTTTACATGCCATAAATCTATGACATGGGACCGCCGGCTTTACTTCCCCTCCGAAGGAAGGCATACTGAAGGATTATTAACGCTCTTATAAAATCCGATGACTTCGCCGGTTTTGAACCTGCTATCTTGGCCACAGCAGTTCAGCATGCTACCAACCATGCCATCGAAGCGTTATCAAACTAGCCTACACATATTAGCTTCCAGAAATGTAGTTAGTGGAAAGTTCTTTTACATAGCATAAATCTGTGACGTGGGCGTGCCGGCTTTATTTCCCCTCCAAAGGAAGGCATTCTGAGGGATTTTTGACGCTCTTAAAAAATCCGACGACTTCGGCCATGTTTGAATCTGCGATTTTGGGCATAGAAGCTCAGCATGCTACCAACTACGCCACCGAAGCCGCCAAAATAGAAATATTTTTCTTATTACACTACAGTATTATTATATGTACCGTACACGATTGGGTGAGCAAGATATCGAATTGTGTAACCATCATCCATTGTCTGTTTTGCTGCATTTGTTGCATTGTGGGTGCTTGTCTGTGGTTCTGTCTTATTTATTTCAGTTAAAACACATTTCATTTGTTGCTTGAACTGCCTGAGTTCATGTGCCCCTTGGGGAACCCAGTCATGCAAACATTATTTTTATTTGAGATAGGGGGGGGAGAAGTCAACTCACCAGCACGTATTACTCACAATAACGGGTCACATGGAGGAGTTTTACGTGACCGTTAATGAGCCATGGGACCTCCTTTTTACGTGGAATTTGAACCACAAAATCTCGCGTGCATTGACCGGGAATCCTGCTCCTGAAGACTGACTGTACATATGAGGGGTCTAGATGCAAAACTCACGTTGTAATGGTTATCAGTTAGTGCCCCATGTTGGTAGCGACAAATGTAATGTTAATTAATGTCCCATGTTGGTAGCGACAAATGTAATGGTTTCTTTCGCCCTCACGTTGAGCGACAAGTGTAACGTTTTGCTATCCCCTAACGTTGAGCGTACAATGTGGCAGTTTGGCTAGCCCACACTGTTGGGAGATAAATGTAACTGTTTACCTTTGCCTAAGCTATGTTGTTTTAATGGGCGCCAAGACCTCAATGCAATGTTGAAATCTAAATTTGTATTTAACAACGTCTAGCTCTGGCAGAACACCTTCAAGACCCTATTCACTCAGATCGTGGTATGATTTGATCATTAACCCAACAAACAATTGTATCAGGAGAAGGAATTGGTCTATATCTAATGCTACCTACTGAAAGCAAAGATTGCATTGTAAAAGAAATGAATTTATTATATAAAACAAGTATAGCAAAATTAATAATAATAATAAGTACAAAATTTAAATTGGAGCGTTGTGATTTGAATATTACCGATAGAAAATTACGTGAAAACGGAGTCTGATAAATTGATTTTACTCTTATTTCCAAGCTATGAAGTTACTGAAATATGAAATGTAAAACAAAGAAAAATGAGAGATTGCGTATTTCTGCGTCATTTGCGCTTACCATTGGAAATTGCCAAGGCATTTCCCTCGTACTTGCTGATGCTGTGAGCTTCCCACAGTCTCCTGGACGTCGTCATCTCCGTCGGAATTTGATGATATTCTGGTAGATTAGATAATTCTATGGTCCGTACCTCGGACCCAAACACTCGTACAACCGCACTGGTTAAGTTTTGCAAAAGTTAGTCTTCAACTCCACTGAACATCGGAGCGACACGCACTTGCAACCGTACTCCGCAAGTTCTACACAGATAGTCCTCGTTTCACGGACATCGGAGCGACTCCCGCGTGAACCACACTCGGCAAGAACTACACAGATTGTCCTCGTTTCACGGCGCGTCGAACGATATATGCACACGTTGGCTCCCCCACTCTTCAGCCGGCTTCAGCTTGCGTGGTCCTCACTGATTGGTTGACCCACCGCTAGTTCCCCTCCTCTGGTTTCTTTACACTCGGCGTGCGAGAGGGAGAAGTCATTTTCCGTTCCAACAATTCGCCTTTTCTAGACCTTGCGACCCAAGATTGCGTCATGCTTCTCGACAAGATTAAGCGTGTACTTGAAATCCCAGTGAGTCACGTCTCTCGATATACCCTAACTGACGAAAACTCCGTAAAATTCCGTAATCAGATAATTTTCTATGATATCGTCGTTCGTAATAATTTGCTGGATAGCGTTTTCTAAGACATAGAAAACCTATCTGAATGCTAATAATTTTTATAAAATGCTCCGAAAATACCTAAATAATAATTATAATAAATTAATAATAATAATAATAAATTAACATGAAAAATTCTCTTGGCTGAACAATTTGCCGCGTAAATAAATATAGAATGGCTTCCTACTGACTTATGCCAGTTGCATAAAACCCCTCGAAAAACACGTTACATATTCGCCTCGGATCATCGGATGATTTACCGTGACGACGGTCCATTATCCGATTATCCCAGACACGTTAATAAACCCCATCCAAAATACATATTACATAAATGAAATCACCCTAAATTACAGATATATACACTCATAATTTTTCTTCACGCACTTTGCGTCAAAGTTTGTTGTCACTATGGATTGCACTTTGCAACCAGTCCAATGTTTTACATATGGAATAGTGTTCCACGGATATTTCCGCCTCTCAAATTTCTCTATGTTGGAGAAATAGACATAATTAATGTGTGAGCACTATGTATTTATGATGTCATATCACACGCATTGAAGGTGTTCTGATATATTTATGGGGGGCGTGGTGGCGCAGCGGTCAAGCTGTATGCCTCTCACCAAGGCGGACTGGGTTCGATTCCCGGTCAATGCATGTGAGATTTTCGATGTGAAATGCCATGTCCTGTGGTTCGGATTCCACGTAAAACGGAGGTCCCGTGGCTTATGATCGCGAGATTAACGGTCACGTTAAACTACAAGCTTAGCTTTGATATATTTATATCACCATAGAACTTCCTAATTTCACTGGAGGTCCCCTCCTTATGGTGACATTTAATTCCACTTATCACTGAGCACACGATCACACTATTGTGGCAGCGCCTCGTGACCATAATACTTAATCTCTCTTTAAAGTAGATTAAATTAATATTGACTTCTGAAAAAAAAACAGTAAATGCGCATTACATATAACACCAAATATTTCTGTGCCGTAATCGCCCTGTCTTGTTAAGTTCCCGTTAACCATATTCTACTTAATACTAGTTCTCAACACAGACCATTTCTCCTCACACAAATAATACCATTGTACAAATTATCTTAAATTACACACTTACAAATCTTACATGGCGAGGCCGTAAACAGAAATCACGTGTGCTGATATGTATGAGTTTCATGAAGGACTGTCTCGCATTCTGATGGCCCATCTTTTATCTCGTGGACGCCTTAAGCTAACAAGCCCTATACAAGCGCTCCCCCATCTCTTGGAGATAAATGGGAACCCATCAGCGCTGCCAAAATGGCCTTGGTGCATCGAGACAATTTAGTGCTCAACAGCATCCGACAATCCCGTCATATTTCCCTGTACCTTAAAAACTCTCATTTACTTACATACTACCCCCCTGTGTGACTTCTGATACGCCTGCCTTAAGACCAGATCCTCCCACGCACCAAATACCACACTTACTCATTTGATAGGCTGGCTCGCCAGCTAAACACACTCACTTTATGACACATATTTTCGTAGACTATGTATATTATACGTCCCGTATAATCTGTTTCCCTTACTATTCTCCAGCACATATGCTGTTTTTCCAATACGTTTGGAAACTATAAATGTTTCTGCGTCACCTGCTTCCAACCTTGCAAGTGGCTCCCTTTAAATGAACGTCATCACGTTGCTCTACCTACCTATTTCTCAGTGTCTGTAACGATGCCCTGTTGCTACTGTCCACACATGCACATATTAAAATACCATCCTCTGCTTTAACCACAGGATAATCCCTACATAAATTAGTGTCCCTCGATAGCATGTCTGCAAGAATGTTATCTTTACCTTTAATATATTTTACTGTGAATTCGTATTCCTGCAGAGCAAGAATCCACCTACTAACTCTGTTAGAACTGAGCTTACAAGTCCTCATATACAGTAATGCATGGTGATCTGTGTGGATCTCAAATTTCCCCCCTACTAAATACATTCTAAATTTCCCTAAACTGAAAACAATACCTAAAAGCTCTAACTCAGTAATCGTGTATCTTTTCTCTGCTGCTGTCAGTCCTCGCGAGGCTAAAGATACAATGCACAGATTACCCTCATCATCTTTCTGACATAATACTCCAGCAATGCCTATATGTGAAGCATCTGTCATAACCACATATTCCTTATCTTTTAACGGATATTTCAGCACTACAGCTTTCTCAAAACCTTCCTTCAGCGCTCTAAAAGCCTGATCATGCTTGGACTCCCATCTCCACCGAGTCCCACTTTTAAGCAATTCCCTGAATGGTTCTACCAACCCAGAGTATTTAAGAACGAACCTCCTGAAAAAGTTGCAAATTCCCAGGTAAGTTTTTAACTGTTTAACATTCTGTGGCACCTCTGCGTTAAGTATCTTATTAACCCTACTTTCCTCTGGTGTTACACCTCTACTCGACACTCTGACCTAAAAATGTCACTTCTGACTGACAGAATGACGACTTAGACAGCTTCAAAGTGAACCCTGCCTGATCTAACTTCTGAAAAACTATATTTAAATGACATAGATGCTCCTCAAAACTGCGTGAACTAATTACCATATCATCAATGTAAATGGTTACAAACTCTCCTGTGTCATCCCCTAATGCGATGTTTAAAGCCCTAATTAAAGCTGCTGAACTACTCTTTAACCCATAAGGTGTTCTACAAAATTGATAAAGGTTATATTTATGACTAAAAGCTGTAAATGGTCTATCTTCGTACATAAGTGGCACTTGCCAAAAACTGGAACTCAAATCTACACAAGTGAAATACTTCTTCCCCTCAAATGTTTGCATTAATTCCTCTATTGACATAGATTTCAGCTGATCTGAACTAATTCTACTGTTAACCAAACGAGCGTCTAAACAAATACGAACAGTGCCGTCGGTCTTGGGTACCGTTATCAAAGAATTAACATATGGACTGTTCGAGTGCTCAATAATCCCATCTTCAAGCATCTGGTTAATTTGTGCCTCAACTGCACTCTGATAAGCGAAAGGTACAGGATATCTATGTCCTGTGAATACTGACCTATCAATAACGTTCAATGAATGTGTATAGCAATTGGCCATACCAATGTGATCCTCAAAAACTCTCCTATTACACAATAACACATCATAGAGCCGAACACATTGTTCCACCTCTATATTACCCTGAAATGCAGCCTCACGTAACGAGTCCTCTAGACTTCCGTTCGTAATCACACTGCCCACAAAACATGGAGAACCCCGCTCTACGGCTGGCGATATCTCATTTAAAGTACAAATCACACCTACAATACTACTCCTCTGAATATGGTCATTGAACGCTACTTCTACTTCAGAATCTCCCCATTTAAATTTCAAACTCCCTACATCATAACATAAGTTACCAGACACTCTACTTAGCCACTCTGAACCCAAGATAACACTGAATACTAAATTTGGAATTACAAGGCAAATCTGCTTCTCTACATGATTATTAATTTTAATGTCTACTAAAACTTGCTTAGAAATTACTTTAGACCTCTTCCCAACAGCTGTGATAACAAAAGTGCTTTTAATTGGCATCTCCTCAAAATTTACTCCAGTTCCTTTCATTTTATCATAAAATGCACTACTTATGCAACTCTTCATACAACCACTATCAATTAAAACATCTGTGTACGCCTCGGACACGTTAAATTTAACTATGGGGCTCTTACTAACCACTTCCTGAATAATACCTTCATCATTTAGTTCATGTAATAATTCATTTCTTACATTTAGGTCATAGGGTTCCTGTATAATTGTATGGACAGGGCATGCTACAGACTGAGATTCTGACCTTACTTCGCAGCCTGGTTCGCGTTTAAAGAACCGCTACAGCTGGCCGTAGTACTACTAACTACTAAACTGGTCTGGTTGTTCTGGGCTGTGTTGTCATTGTTTGGCTGTATATTACTACCACTAGGCTGTCCTCTTCCTTGACCCCTATTCTGGTTGTAATTATTGTCATTATAATTTCTCCCTTGATTTCCCCTGAAATCATTGTTTCTGCCTTGATTTCCCCTGTAATCATTGTTCCTCCCTTGATTTCCCCTGAAATCATTGTTCCTCCCTTGATACTGATTACCATAGCCATTTCCTCCGTTCTGATTTAGCTGATTATTATTATTTCTATTTTGAGCGTTGGCCCCTTCGCCACCGTTCCCTTGAACTTCTTGATGCCTGGCTTCATTAGGTCTATTATTATTATTACCCTGGTTCCGATTGAAATTGTCCTCATAACCCCCTCTCCCTAGTGCATCAAATGTGCTTAACAAATTTTCTACTTGTGATATAGTCTTTACATTCTGGATACAAGCAGCCTCCTTGATCCTATAGGGAAAGTGCCTAAGTAGCAACCTTACCACATCACTTTCCTCCTTCAAGCCATCAAGATATTTACACACTAATACCTGCCCTAAAAAGTATTCGGTCATGGTGGAGCTTCCTTTAGGGTTATATTTACCACACACTACTCCCTCACGATGCTGCGACTGAATAACCTCATTCCAGAACTTTTCACAGAATTTCATTTTAAAATCATTGATATCAGTAAACTTGTCTCTGTAGACAGCAAACCAATTCCTCGTTTCCCCCACAAACACTTGTTCTAAAATTTCAACTACCTGGCACCACTCAATACTACCATTTTCCAACCTTTCCCCGAATTTATTTTCTATAGTGTTCATGAACTCCATTGGGCACCCCTGTCGATTGCTGAACTTACCCAGTTCTACCTCCCTGTGTGTGCTATTCACAAAAACTGGCCTATTCTGACTATTTTCTTGCCTGATCCTAGCTTTTAATTTTAATTCTAATTCTGCGATTTTCTCCTCAGCCTTCCTCTCAATACTGTTTACTGTTAATTTAATGTTTCCTTCTGATTCTTCTACTTTATCATATAGCTTTGCTTGTTTCTCCTCAATCTTGCTAATGCTCTCTCTATTACTCTCTCTTAAATCATTTACTTCTGCAACTATTTGTGAGTGGACTTTCTCAATTCTACCCCCCAGCTGTTCCTTAACCTCTTTAGTTGCTACCTGAATTTTGTCAATTTCTCCCCCCAATTGCTTTTTGACCTGCTGTGTTTCCAGTTGCACTAGTTCTTTTAAATTTTCAGCCTGTGTACTGATTCTAATTTCTAACTCCTCCTGTACTTTTCCTAATTTCTTGTCTACATCTGCAATGATCTCTTTAACCTTCTCTTCCATTACTCCTCTGATTTCTCCTCTAATCTGCTCCATTTTCACACTAATTTCCTTGTTGTTCTTATCTAATTTTGCATTATTCTGTTCTAATTTTTTATTTAAAGCTTCTGTACTTTCTTTATTTTCCCTACTGTTTTGTTCTAATTTTGCATTATTCTGTTCTAATTTTGCATTATTCTGTTCTAATTTTGCATTATTCTGTTCTAATTTTTTATTTAAAGCTTCTGTACTTTCTTTATTTTCCCTACTGTTTTGTTCTAATTTTGCATTATTCTGTTCTAATTTTGCATTATTCTGTTCTAATTTTGCATTTAAGGCATCACTACTAACTTTGTTCTGATACATGAACTCGAGAAGTAAAGTTTTTAATTCTGGTTGGCCGCCTACACTCCCTGTTTCAGTATCGGGATTTACCTCCGCTACCCCGGTACTACCATCACTCGACATACTGCTCGTATCATCACTCTCCCGTTGATGACCACTACGTAACCTCATCTGTCTTTCTTTCTCATCCCCCATAATGATATACACTGATAAAGACAAATAACCCCCAAAATACAGGCACAGAAATATATACCCTTCTCCTTCCACAAATGTTATTAGGTTTTCAGCCCCAAGTTGTCGGCGACAAATGTAATGGTTATCAGTTAGTGCCCCATGTTGGTAGCGACAAATGTAATGTTAATTAATGTCCCATGTTGGTAGCGACAAATGTAATGGTTTCTTTCGCCCTCACGTTGAGCGACAAGTGTAACGTTTTGCTAGCCCCTAACGTTGAGCGTACAATGTGGCAGTTTGGCTAGCCCACACTGTTGGGAGATAAATGTAACTGTTTACCTTTGCCTAAGCTATGTTGTTTTAATGGGCGCCAAGACCTCAATGCAATGTTGAAATCTAAATTTGTATTTAACAACGTCTAGCTCTGGCAGAACACCTTCAAGACCCTATTCACTCAGATCGTGGTATGATTTGATCATTAACCCAACAAACAATTGTATCAGGAGAAGGAATTGGTCTATATCTAATGCTACCTACTGAAAGCAAAGATTGCATTGTAAAAGAAATGAATTTATTATATAAAACAAGTATAGCAAAATTAATAATAATAATAAGTACAAAATTTAAATTGGAGCGTTGTGATTTGAATATTACCGATAGAAAATTACGTGAAAACGGAGTCTGATAAATTGATTTTACTCTTATTTCCAAGCTATGAAGTTACTGAAATATGAAATGTAAAACAAAGAAAAATGAGAGATTGCGTATTTCTGCGTCATTTGCGCTTACCATTGGAAATTGCCAAGGCATTTCCCTCGTACTTGCTGATGCTGTGAGCTTCCCACAGTCTCCTGGACGTCGTCATCTCCGTCGGAATTTGATGATATTCTGGTAGATTAGATAATTCTATGGTCCGTACCTCGGACCCAAACACTCGTACAACCACACTGGTTAAGTTTTGCAAAAGTTAGTCTTCAACTCCACTGAACATCGGAGCGACACGCACTTGCAACCGTACTCCGCAAGTTCTACACAGATAGTCCTCGTTTCACGGACATCGGAGCGACTCCCGCGTGAACCACACTCGGCAAGAACTACACAGATTGTCCTCGTTTCACGGCGCGTCGAACGATATATGCACACGTTGGCTCCCCCACTCTTCAGCCGGCTTCAGCTTGCGTGGTCCTCACTGATTGGTTGACCCACCGCTAGTTCCCCTCCTCTGGTTTCTTTACACTCGGCGTGCGAGAGGGAGAAGTCGTTTTCCGTTCCAACAATTCGCCTTTTCTAGACCTTGCGACCCAAGATTGCGTCATGCTTCTCGACAAGATTAAGCGTGTACTTGAAATCCCAGTGAGTCACGTCTCTCGATATACCCTAACTGACGAAAACTCCGTAAAATTCCGTAATCAGATAATTTTCTATGATATCGTCGTTCGTAATAAT
The DNA here is from genome assembly GCA_946902985.2 of Meconema thalassinum. NCBI lineage: Eukaryota > Metazoa > Arthropoda > Insecta > Orthoptera > Tettigoniidae > Meconema > Meconema thalassinum. The sequence goes on along the minus strand of OX336388.2, from coordinate 184,947,637 downwards.
TTGCTGGATAGCGTTTTCTAAGACATAGAAAACCTATCTGAATGCTAATAATTTTTATAAAATGCTCCGAAAATACCTAAATAATAATTATAATAAATTAATAATAATAATAATAAATTAACATGAAAAATTCTCTTGGCTGAACAATTTGCCGCGTAAATAAATATAGAATGGCTTCCTACTGACTTATGCCAGTTGCATAAAACCCCTCGAAAAACACGTTACAACGTCCTCTTCTTTTTCTAATTTTTCAGGAACTTAAAAAAACTTCTTAAATGTATGTAACTAATTGTATCTCTAAGAGACTTTGCTTTTGTTGCATCATCATCATCATCTTGTACAGTTTCCAGCCCCAGGCTGGGTCTGTTTGGAACATAAGCCTCGCCAATTAGTCCTTTCTTCCCACCACCTCTCCGCTGTCACTCTGGTCCAGTCCTCGCCTCTCTTCTTGACACATTCCTCCACTCCTTTCAGCCATCTATCTCTTGGTCTTCCCCTTGGTCGTTCCTTCTGCATCTGCATCTCATGTATCCTCTTGGGAATCTTCTTCTCATTCATTCTCTTTAAGTGTCCATACCACCTCAGTCTTGATGTCTCAATCCTACCTTGCAAGGGCTCCCCTTTCACCATTTCCCTGACCTTTTCATTCCTCACCCTGTCTCTTCCTTTTACTCCGATCCTACTTCGCAGGAACTTCATTTGACCTGCCTGTATTCTGCTTATGTCTCTTTTCTTCATTGTCTACGTTTCTGAAGCATAGGTCAGTATCGGGATATAGTAGCTTCTGTATAACACTTCCTTGCTTTTTTGTGGGACATCTTTATTCCACACTAAGCTCCTAATGCTTCTCAGAAATGCTTCTGCCTGTCGGCCACGTTCCGTAATCTCTTTGTCATTTCTCCCATTTTCCTCCACTATACTTCCCAAGTACTTGAGGCTTTCCACCTTCTTCAGCTGTCCACCTCCAAGTGTTATCTCACTCATTGGTCTGTCCTTTTTCCTGGTAGTTAACAGGATCTCACATTTACTGATGTTGAACTTCCATCCGTACTCTCCCACTGTTTCTTCCCAAGCCTTCAGTTGCTCCTGAATTTCCTCCTCCTTGTTTCCCCAGACCATGAGATCATCTGCTAACACCATTGCTTTCATCTTATTTTCTCCTACTGTATCCTTCCTGCTACCCATGTCATTACCTCGTCCATAACCACATTAAAGAGAAGGGGTGACAGTGCACTACCCTGTTTCAGGTCACTCATTTGTCTGAACCAGTCTGTTCTTTCCCCTCCAACTTTCACACAACTCACACTTCCACGATACATCTCCTTCACTCTGCCTACAGTCCCTTTTTCCATTGCTTTCCAAACCTTCTCCCTACACACACTATCATAGGCCTTTTCGATGTCCAGGAAGGCTATCAACAGATCCTCTCCAAATTCGTAGTGGTGTTGCTGGAGCTGTCTCAATGAAAATATGAGATCCACTGTTGATCTCCCAGGTCTGAATCCATACTGCTCCTCTCTCAATTCTCTCACCACTTTGGCTCGTATTCTACTTTCTAATATATTTTCATATATCTTGGCACAGTGTGGTATGAGTGTGACTCCCCTGTAATTTCTGCACTCCTTTCTGCTTCCTTTCTTAAATATTGGGACAATTAATCCTTTCTTCCAATCTTCTGGGGTCTTTCTCTCCTTCCATATCACCCTCATCACACGGTACAGCCACTGTTTCCCAATCTCCCCTGCTGCCTTCACCATTTCAACACTCACTTCATCCATACCCGTTGCCCTTCCACCTTTCATCTTGTCTATAGCCATCTCCAGTTCTCTCCAGGTCAGGTCCTTTTCCATTCCTGTGTTGTCTTCTCCATCTTCCAATACATTGTCTTCCTCCCTATGACCATTTGGATTCAGCAAATCCTCAAAGTACTCTTTCCTCACTGTCTTGAGTGTCTCTTTGTTGTGTACCTCATTTCCGTTTTTGTCCATCATTACCACATCCTCTCACCGACCTCTTCTCTTACTTTTGACCATCCCATAAAGTACTTTCTTATTTCCTCTGCTGTCTTCCTCCATCATCTCTGTCCACTTTACCATCCACTTCTTCCTCTCATCTGTGACAATCTTGTTTGCTTCTTTCTTCTTTATCTTATAAGCTTCCCTTGCTAGATCAGATCTTTCCTGGAACCACACTCTGAAAGCCTTGTTCTTCCTTCCCACAGCTTCTTTTACTCTCTCACTCCACCATGGTGTCTCTTTACACCGCTTTCTGTTGCTTGTTCTTCCACATACTGCCACTGCAGCTTCCACCATTGTATTTTTGAATTGCTTCCATTCCTCTTCCCCTGTTTTAGGATTATCTGTTGGCATCCTTTCCCTTATTATCTTTTGGAATTCTTCCTTGTCTTCCTTTTCCTTCAGTTTCCATACTTTGATTCTCCTTTCCTGGTACTCTGTCCTCTTGCTATCCTTAACAACTCCCAGGTTCATTACAAGTATTCTGTGGTCGCTATCTAAGGCCTCTGATGGTATTACCTTTATATCTCTGACACTTCTCTTCATTTCCCAGTCGTACAGCATGTAATCTACCAAAGATTTCTTTGTTAAATCAGTGCTGTACCACGTTACCTTGTGGCTTTCTTTCTACCTTAACCAGGAGTTGCCTACCACTAAACCGTTTCTCTTGCAAAAATCCAGCAACTTTCTCCCTTCTTCATTCCTGCTACCCCATCCTTCTGCTCCCAATACATTTTCATATCCTTGCCTTTCACTTCCTACATGTGCATTCAAATCTCCCATGACAATGATGCTCTCACCATTCAACTGCTGTTGTAGCTCCTCCTCAAAGTCTTCCTTCTCTTGAGCTGTACATCCAACTTGAGGGGCATATACCTGGGCTATCTCCGGGCTTCTTCCCTTTACAGTTACTCTGATCTTCATGATCCTGTCACTTATTCCCTTTACCTCTTCCTTCATTCCATCTCTCACAACTCCTCCTACTCCGCTGCTTCTTCCTTCACTGTTCCCACTCCAGTACAACCGATACCCTTTCCTCAGTTCTCTGCGACCTTCTCCTTTCCATCTTGTTTCTGCCAAGCCCAGTACATCCAGCTTTCTTCTCTCCATCACATCTACAATCTCCTCCACCTTTCCTGTCAGTGTCTGAATGTTTAATGTGCCAACTCGTAGTCCATTAGCATATCCGGGTCGTCGTCGTTTGCATCCGTCCTTTCCGAGGCCTGTTCCTGTTTTGAAAGCATGCTATACTTAATTACGCCTTCTTGTATAAACTGTGTTTCATTATTTATATTAATTAATCTGAAAAATAGGTTTTAATTTTGAAGAATGTGACTTTCGTATTCAAACATTGGAGACTGAGTTTTGTGTCTGAACAAGTTGGAGAATGTTACTTTTGACACTAAACAAAATTAATTACTTCAAACAAAACAATGGACTAGTTGGCCCAGTTTGTGAAAAATTTAGACAAATGAAAGCAATTGCATTGTTAGAATACATTTATATTATTTATAAGTTGAACAGACAACAATAATATTAGCTTGCAGCTGTAGAAAGTCACAGGACCTGAAGCTGTCTTGTGATTGGCCAACAGGGAGAACGTGCTCTTAGCAACTAAACAGTGTGGAGAATGTTAGTTTTGCATCTAAAGTGAGTACTTGGCATTTGAAAACCACTGGATATTGTGTGTTTGGCTTTTCATCACTAAGATAGTCGTGTGTAGTTTGGATCGAAGAATAAGAATAACTTGCTAACTCAATTTCAAACCCCTGTGTGGGTTGCGGGTTAGAATACACCCACGGTATGCTCTGCCTGTCGTAGGAGGCGACTAATAGGGCCAACAAGACAGACTGATTTGGAAGACCCCCTGTGGGTGGGGAGGGCAGAATTCATCCACGGTATCCCCTGCCTGTCGGAAAGGCGACTAAAATTCGGAAGAAAGAATTACATGAGGAGCGGCTTCGTCTTCTTCCTCTTCCTCTTCATCTTCTTCTCCTTCTTCCGGACGATATGGATAGTGTTCGTCTATCTTCAGCAACACGGTAGAGCTGTTCAATAGTTCTTGTGCCAGTCCAGTCTCGAGGATTCCGCAGACAAGACTTCCTTTTCCTGCCCACTCTTCGATGCCCGTCAATTTTGCCCTTTAAAATGAGGTATAATATTGTGTAACACATGAACACGCAACGTGGACAGCCTCTTCTCTGTATCTGTGGCCAATTTATTTATTTTTCTGGTACTGTTTTCTCTCTTGATATTCTACATATATATTCAGGTGAAAATTGAAGAATTAAACTTTTGGAATTAATCTGAATATAACTCATATTATCTTCAATATTTGTGTTGTAATAAAATAAATAATAGTTTTAAAACAAACACAGCAAGAACACACATGTATTCAATCCCATGAATTATAAGCAACTAAATGAACTTAATCATTCCATATTATTACAGAATTTTTCTATGTGATTGTTGGTTTGTTGGGGAGAGGTGCAAATGAGGCTTGAAATACATCTATAATGAATTCTGTCAATATTGTTTTGATAAATGGTGGGAGGCATGTTTTAAGTTCTCTACCCTATACTGTACCTGTTTTTCACTATACATTCATCAGTTCCATTCGAAATGTGTAATGAAGTCTTTTCTTTGTCCTAACCAGGTCGAGGATGTAGCTGCACTAGTAAAGGCCTGCACTGCAGCTGCCGAGGCGGCTGTTGCAGCTGCTACCGCTACTGCTACAGCACTTGTAGCGGCACTAGACAAGAAATCCTGCTGCTGCCAGTACGACTGCGGCACATCTTTTGCACCTGCTGTCGCCACCAGTACGACTGCGGCCAGTACTACTAACACTACGACATCTGTTTTTCACTATACATTCATCAGTTCCATTCAAAATGTGTAATGAAGTACAGCTAAACAGGTACTACACTACAGACACAATGTATTGCTTTAGTACTACTCCTATTGGTGGGGAGGAAGGATTCTTACATGTTCGTGTAATCTCGGCGGGCTGAACTGACTGAATGAGTAAGAACATTCAAAAATAGGTTGGAGTAATCTTCATGTACCGTAAGAGTTTATTTCTTAATTGAACAAAGAATCAAAGTTAGGCATTTCTGTGCTGTTTCGATGGTATTGGCCAGTTGAATGGGTCAGAGATCTTGACCTAGAACTATGAGATGTTATGAATTTCGTGTGTGCACATTTTTTTTGTATGGTCATGCTTTCTGTTTTGCTCGGCCAGCCAGCCTACGAGAATGTAACGTTCCCCCGTAGGTCAACAGATAGCGAGCAGAGGTGTAATGAATCAGGATCAAACATTATCAGATAATATCAGTGCCTTCCTCCCAGGAGAAGGAAATCAAGAGATGAGTTGGACAAGCATGGAAGAAGTTCTGGTCCTTAAAATGTATATTGATGGACAAATCCCAGAAGATGAGCCTAAGTAAGAAGTGCTAGAAAAGTGTGTAATACCTGTACTGCTATACGGCTGTCAAACCTGGGTTTTAACAGAGAAGCGAAGTCAAACAATCCGGGTATGTCAACGCAAAATGGAACGGAAGATCCTTCAAGTTTCCTTGAGGGACAGATTACGAAACGAGGAGATAAGAAGATGATCTGCCATGAATGATGCCTTGACAACAGCTAACGGGCTAAAATGGAAGTGGGGAGGCCACGTGGCCAGAATGAAAGACGAATGATGGACGCACAAGGTAACGGTATGGGACCCCAGGGCAAGAAAAGGGAACGTGGGTACACAGAGGATCCACTGGAAAGACTCAATCGTAAGGAAGACAGGCAAACATTGGACGAGGATAGCAAGGAAGAGACAAGAATGGAGACTTATGGAACTATAAGAAGCGAAGGGAAGGAGATCTTCAACAATGAAAAATACCGGTAGACAGCACACCTATGACGTGAAAGATACCCTTCTGTAACCTGTAACAAGCCAACCCACGCACAAGGTAAACGACAACAAATAAGCACATACAAAGACACGACAACTGCCCCCCTCCCTTCTAGAGAACAAGATGTAAAGCGAAGTGAAATGTAGTGTAGTGAAGTGTAGCAAGAGGAGTGAAAACTAGGACTTGCTCGCCTAACGAGTTTAAACCAGAGCACGTCCCTCCTCGCAGGAGGCCTTTGCAAATATGGGATTATCTAGGCTATTTATCAGTGCCTTGCAAACGTATTTAATGCATTAAGTGTGGAATCTAATATCTTGAACATGATAGATGCAGGGGACAAGCGATGTAATGTTATAGGAATTGGAGGAGTCGTATTTGATAATGTGACCGCTGTTTCACAGACAATTCTCTTACTTTTAGTCAGTGATTATGAAAAATATTAGAGGAGGGGCCCACAACATACGAACGGTAATTTGACATCGATGTTGTTACAACAGCCGTAAAACTCAAGCCTTTAATTGAGGTTTAACGTAAAATTTACAAACATTAAACTGAAGGCTTTTGCATTATCTTTATGGCATAATTGACTGTAATGTACCCATACTATTCTGTATACAGAGCGTGGAAGCCAGTTTTCAGTCTTGCCTTATTGAAAGTTGATAATACAACTTTTCACAATTACTGGGATATGCAAAAAATAACCTGAAAAGGGTTACATGTGATTAAAGGATATAGATTTGTAGTTGGTAGCATGCTGAGCTTCTATGCACAAGATCGTTAAAAATTCCTCAGTATGCCTCTCTCCGAGGGGAAGTAAAGCCGGCAGGGCATGTATAAGAAGCTTCCACTAACTACACTTGTGGAAGATAAATTTGTAGGTTAGATTTGATGATCGTTCTATAACTTCCAAGGTGCGGTGGTAACTAGTAGCCAAGCTCGCAGCTAGGTATCGTTGATGGTAGCAAAAGTAGGGACTACTTGAAATTGATCGTCTGCATCCCTTACCTGAATTACAGATAACACAATTAAAACGGTGCTAAACTGAGGAACCAAACAACCTGTTTCGACTACTCAAGAGGGTTGACATGTTTGCAACATAGGAACAATAAATACAGGGCACCAGGAAATGTTCTCCTCAGTGCCTGCATGAGTCTGCGAGAGCTAGCATCAGTAGTTAGGTTGGCAGCACTACTGTCGCTTGTATCAAAACAAACAAACAGTAAACTTTGCACTCACCACAGCCATTAATAACTGATGCTGGTAGTGCTGACGACACACACACACACACACGCTCGCTTATTGCAAATCACACTGACGATTTCGACAGCCTACAGCCCACACATGTGGTATTCACCCTGTCAAGGACACAGTGCTGCCAACTAAACTGCTGATACTAGCTCTGGCAGAAGCCTGCAGTCAATGCGGGGACCATTTCCTGGCGCCCTGTAGTTCCTTAATGCTTTATTTTTTTAGCAGTAATAGTTGCCGCACTTTGTAAGTATTCGACGTTTCTTTAAAATTTTTGAAAGGCAGTGACTCAGTGGCTCCCTCTTCAGTAGTCCTAAACAAGTTAGTGTGTATTTTAATCACATGTAATCTTTATCAGGTTATGTCTTGCATGTCCCAGTAGTTGGGATTGCACTGTGTATTATCAACAGCACAAGGCTGTTGATGTCATATTATGGCATAGTTTGCTACAGGTTCACAAGATAGCACATTGCTATTGTTGGAATGTTTAATACTAGTGCTTGGAGAGTATCAATAGATTGTTTGTTGGGAACAAGACTTCTAGGTTTTTGTTAATCCAGGTTCAATAGGAAGATTTTCTTGAAACAGCAACATTTGGTCAATGAGACAGAAAAATTGCACTTCCAAGATTGAGGTTTCACTGTCATCATCATCTTACACAGTTTCCAGCCACTGGCCGGGTCTGTTTGGAACACAAGCCTCTCCAACGTCTTCTGTCTTCCCACCATCTCTCAGCCTCCACCCTTGTCCAGTCTTCTCCTCTCTTCTTCACGCTTTCTTCGATCCCCCTTCAGCCACCTGTCTCTCGGTCTCTTTCCTTCCCACTTCGCCTCTTGTATCCTCCTGGGTATCCTTTTCTCCTCCATTCGTTTTACATGTCCATACCATCTAAGTCTAGATTTCTCTATACCATCCTGTAATGGTTCCTCCTTCATTAATTCTCTGGTCCTCTCATTTCTTATTCTGTCCATCTTTGTAGCTCCAATACTGCTTCTCAAGAACCTCATCCTCACTGGCCTGTATTTTGCTCTTCTCCCTTCCTTTCATAATCCAGGTCTCCGAGGCATACGTCAGGATAGGGACATAGTACGTCCGATATATGATCTTTTTGCTGTTCTGAGGGACATCCTTGCTCCATAACCTGCTTCTCACACTCCTCCGAAATGCTTCTGCCTGCATCCCCCGCTCATTTATTTCTCTATCGTTTCTTCCATTATCTTTTATCAGGCTTCCCAGATACTTGAAACTCTCCACTTTCTTCAGCTGTTCCCCACCAATTGTTATTCCCATTGTGGTTCTTTCCTTCTTCCTTGTTGTGATCACCATCTCACTCTTATTTGTGCTAAATTTCATCCCATATCCTTGTATTATTCCTTCCCACACGTCCAACTGTTCCTGTACCACCTCCTCCTTGTTTCCCCAAATCATCAAATCATCTGCAAACACCATTGCTTTCATCTTTCCTTCCCCAATTACTTGTGCCACTTGGGTCATTATGTCATCCATCACCACAATGAAAAGTAACGGTGACAGTGCACTTCCTTGTTTCAGGCCGTTTCTCTGTTCCAACCAGTCTGATCTCTCTCCTCCCACTTTCACACAGCTCACGCTTCCCTTGTACATCTCCTTTATCCTCTTTATAGTCCATTTCTCTACTCCTCTATCCTCCAGGGACTTCCATACTTTGTTCCTGCATACACTGTCATATGCTTTCTCAATGTCCAGGAAAGCCATCAGTAGATCTGTTCCATACTCATAGTGCTGTTCTTGTAACTGCCTTACAGCAAAAATCAAATCCACTGTGGACCTTCCTGCTCTGAAGCCATGTTGTTCTTCCCTCATCCCTCCTTCTATCCTTGTCCTAATTCTCTTTTCCAAAACTTTCTCGAAGTTCTTTGCATAATGACTCATCAGTGTTATTCCCCGATAGTTTCTGCAATCTGTTCTACTACCTTTCTTGAAGATCAGGACAATTATTCCTTTTTTCCAGTCCTCTGGGGTCTTCCTTTCCTTCCATGCTGTCCTCATTACTCGGCACAACCATTGTATCCCCACCTCTCCTGCTGCTCTCACCATCTCCACGCTCAACTCATCCACACCCGGTGCCTTCCCTCCTTTCATCTTGTTCACTGCATCTTCCACTTCTTTCCATGTTAAGTCCTTTTCTGTTGGCAGTTCACCTTCCTCTTCCCCGATTTCTTCCTCCTCACCATCTTTTCCATTTGGGTTCAGAAGTTCTTCAAAATATTATTTCCACATTTTCTTCAGTTCTTCCCTATTTTCTATCTGTTGTCCCCTTTTGTTCACCATTCTAACATAATCCGTAGGATCCTTCCGCCTCTTATTTTTTACCATCCCATACAGGACCTTTTTTGTACCTTCACTATCCTCCATCATCTTTGTCCACTCTTCCATCCACTTTCTTCTCTCCTCAGCCACTACTCTCTTCGCCTCCTTCTTTCTTTCCTGGTACTCTTCCCTTGTCTCTACCGTCCTATTTTGATACCACCTCCTAAAGGCTCTATTCTTTTCCCTTACTATATCTTTTGTCTTCTCATTCCACCATGGTGTTTCCTTCCACCTCTTCTTACTACTTGTCCTCCCACATACTGCTTCTGCTGCACCTACTAGTGTCTTCTTAAATCTAGCCCATTCCTCTTCCACCCCTCTTTCTTCATCTGTTGGAATTCCTTCCTTTACCATTTTGAGGTACTCGACCCTTCTATCCCCTTCTTTCAGTTTTCACTGTATGGTCTTCATTTGCCTAAAGGCTATGCATGCTTGTCTGTGTTTAGGGTGTAGGTGCTTACTGTAGTTCTATAGGGATTTTATGAGGTAGTTTCATTGACCACAATACTGAATTAATATTTACAGCCTGGACCAGTTCCCATCAAGAAACCTCCAGCCGATCCTGTGCAAGTACTCAAGAACCTTAGGCGTGATGTTCAGTTTACAGAAATCAATTGTGAAGGACCCCAGGAGAAACCAGTATTTACTTACTGTGTTACTGTAGATGGAAATTCGTACACTGGTGTTGGTAAGTATCATGTTTTATAACGTCAAGTGTAGATGCTATTTTAAAATAAAGATTCTTTTCCCCCTGAAAATGTAAGTGGTATTGGGAGAAAAACTAGAAATTGGAGAGTTTGAGTGTAAGTATTAAACAGTGTTAACTTCAGGATATGAATGGCATTCTCACCACCGCTAAACTAGTTCATCCTTGTGGCGATCATTAGTATGAGTGGCTGTGGGAGTTATGGTGCATGCATGCCAAATGTGTTCTGGTGTGCAGCAAGACATGCGTTATACAGTAAAATTCCGCTCTAACGAACACCAGTATAAATACATTTTCAGAATAGCAGAGTTATTTCTTGGTCCCTTAATGGGTTGTTTCATTTCGAAAGGAAATTAAAATTCCGCAATTTGGCCTATATGCAACTTTGTTTCTTTTTTCCCCAAATTATAACTGGAATTCATCCTGTTTTACGATATAAATATTTTGGTGGGTTCCTTAGTTTAGGGGTTGCGACAACGCGGTCATGTAGCCCCGTGTACTTTGGGTGTGTGTAGAATGTGACTGATAACCGGTGTTAATTGTGATGGCTGTATTAGTGTGTGTTATCTGTGATTCAGGTAGGACTGCAGAAGATGAATTTTTACAAGTTGTTCTTACTTTTGCTACCAAATGCTACCTAGCTACGGACGTGGCTACTAAATGTCATATCAGTCAGCACCTGGTGGCAAACGTTGGAACTAATATAGCGTTATCAAACTAGCCTACACATATTAGCTTCCAGAAGTGTAGTTAGTGGAAAGTTCTTTTACATGCCATAAATCTATGATGTGGGCCTGCCGGCTTTACTTCCCCTCCAAAGGAAGGCATACTGAGGGATTTTTGACGCACTTAAACAAACCGACGACTTCGGCCAGGTTTGAATCCACGATCTTGGGCGTAGAAACTCGGCATGCTACCAACTACGCCACCGAAGCCACCAAAATATAAATATTTTTCTTATTACATTACAGTATTATTATATGTACTGTACACGATTGGGTGAGCAAGATATCGAATTGTGTAACCATCATCCATTGGCTGAATAGGAGCACCAAGTTTACAATTCTGTTTTGCTGCATTCGTTGCATTGTGGGTGCTTGTTTGTGGTTCTGTCTTATTTATTTCAGTTAAAACACATTTCATTTGTTGCATGAACTGCTTGTGTTCATGTGCCCCTTGGGGAACCCAGTCATGCAAACATCATTTTTATTCTAGGGAGGGAGAAGGTAAACCACCAGCACGTATTACTCACAATAATGGGTCACATGGAGGAGTTTTATGTGGCCGTTCATGAGCCATGGGACCTCCTTTTTACGTGGAATCTGAACCACAAAATCTCGCATGCATTGACCGGGAATCCTGCTCCTGAAGACTGACGGTATATATGAGGGGTCTAGATGCAAAACTCACGTCCTCCACTTTTTCTAATTTTTCAGGAACATCATCTTAACCCAGATAACCCTGAATTTTTTTTTCGTTGAGATTTGTTTTTGTTCCATGAAGATCTTCTGTTGAAGTTGTAAGGAGGCCGCAAAAAGTGGTTTTAATTACGTGCCATGCCTAGTTTGCCAGAAATCAGACATCCTTCCAGAAGGACGTCGGGGATATTCACTATCAAAATTAAATCCATGTGAATTAATTCATAATATTCATTGAGTAAAATATTTTATTACATAAAATACAATAAAACTTTAGTTTACACTAGAACTCTTTAAGAAAAAACAATTGAATGGTTACAACTTTGTATGAAATACTACAAAGCAAGAAACATGCAAAGCACAGTCACATTTTATGCACCTTGAAGTGCATTTTTTCGAGGAGTGTTTGCAATGAAGTTGTTTTTTCTTCTTATTTGAGTAGGCATCTGTTGGAAGGTCTGAGACGTAATGATGTATTCCATCGTAACGGACATCAGCTTTCATTGTTTCCTTGTTTTGGACGTCCTTAGGCAGAGCTCGCTCTTCTATTGGATGCCAAGATAGATCTAGTTACACTCCTCAAGTCTTCAAGTGCAAGTGATCAACTTTTCCACCATCCTAGCAATACAGCTGCCAAGTATTTTGCTCTGCCAGGTCTATAGTATATGCTATTGTGGGAAAATACCACTTTTTTCCTCTGATTGATACTCTGAAAGTAACACCTTTTCATCAGTTCGATCAATCCCACCCAATGCGTTGTTATAAGGGGAAAGCAAGCCTGGCTGAGGTACGGATATTATTGTTCTCTGCTGGCGGGAAAATCGGGATACCTTACTCAAGGGACTGAACTTGTCAAAGTTAGTAGTATGCCGATGAAAGACCACATTTCAGCATTAGACATATCACGAACTTTGTTCTTCTTTGCAGCATACTGATTGGTAAAAATTATTATTGTTTGCACAACTTCTTCATCAAAGAATAATTTGAAATATTCGAGTGGTATTTTCATTTTATAGCTTTTAGCTCATTATTGCTCCAGTTATACTCCGCAGGATTGGGGCGTTTGCGCGTTCTCCTAAATTTCTTACATTTACCCTGATTTTCTTGATTCGAGCAGATTGGCAAACTTAAAAACAAGAAATGAACGTGATTTATATCCTTTTTGGAATAAAGTGATACCAACTATAGCAAATCCAACTCCGTACAGGCCATGGAGGCCCAGGGAGTAGTGGAAGGTAGAGACTTCCACTTTTTGTGAGATGGGACCTAGCTGGGATGGAGTTCAGCGCCACGCCCGACCGTCTTTGCTCCCAGGAATTACCCTGGTACTCATTTTCATTTCTGGTGTAGACTGAGTGAACCCCAGGGCTATTTGCATTTCCGAAAGTAGTAGTTTTGTTTCTAAAATCCACTACCTGGATGGGGATCGAACCCACTCCCTTTCAGTTGGAAGCTCACCGCCTCTACAGACTGCGCAATGCAGCCACCTTGATACCTACTATGTAAATATTTAATATTTAGTATTTTCTGCATATACAAAGACTGACGTTCAGGTACAATCTCGATTAGCGAGGGAGCATTTGAGATGCTGAGGAATGCTTCTGATTGCAGTTGGGAACCTGGAAAATGATCAATTGTAGCAAAAACTTCTGCCCCTGAGTCAAATGACTCAAGTTCAGGGGTGTCATTCTTTTAAATGATCGCTAGGAGTTCATTCAGAGTAAGAACCTTGCTAAAACAAAACATACATCGTATTTCCCTGATGTCCTTCTGGAAGGATCCGCAGTTTTAGGTAACAATAACTTCAACTAATATTGGTACAGCGAAAAATAACATCACATGTCGGACAACATCCATAGAGTTTGTGTGACAATGTTTTTTAATCATCCCGGCATACCTGTGGTCGTAATACTTACCCTTCTACAATGATGTCAGTCAATTCGCCCATCACAGAAACATCGGTTCATCTTGAACGCTATTGTTGCTAACAAAATGTCTGCACGGCTGTGCATTCTGTCACAAACTGATGACAAGTTATTGGCAGGACTGTAAATACACGCATGCGTGGAGATAGCTACAGTACTTGTTTTTACCACTAGAGCACACCGAACTTGAACTATTTGTTGTCCTTCTGGAAGGACGTCAGGGATATCTGGGTTAAATGTATGTAACTAATAGTGTCTCTAAGAGACTTGGCTTTTGTTGCAGGCTATACTTAATTACGCCTTCTTGTATAAATTATGTTTCATTATTTATATTAATTAATCTGAAAAATAGGTTTTAATTTTGAAGAATGCGACTTTTGTATCCAAATATTGGAGACTGAGTTTTGTGTCTGAACAAGTTGGAGAATGTTACTTTTGACACTAAACAAAATTAATTACTTCAAACAAAACAATGGACTAGTTGGCCCAGTTTGTGAAAAATTTAGACAAATGAAAGCAATTGCATTGTTGGAATACACTTATATTATTTATAAGTTGAACAGACAACAATAATATTAGCTTGCAGCTGTAGAAAGTCACAGGACCTGAAGCTGTCTTGTGATTGGCCAACAGGGAGAATGTGCTCTTAGCAACTAAACAGTGTGGAGAATGTTAGTTTTGCATCTAAAGTGAGTGCTTGGCATTTGAAAACCACTGGATATTGTGTGTTTGGCTTTTCATCACTAAGATAGTCGTGTGTAGTTTGGATCGAAGAATAAGAATGCCTTGCTAACTCGATGTCGAACCCCCCGTGTGGGTTGCGGGTTAGAATACACCCACGGTATGCTCTGCCTGTCGTAGGAGGCAACTAATAGGGCCGACAAGACCAACTGATTTGGAAGACCCACTGTGGTATGCACGGTATCCCCTGCCTGTTGTAAAAGGCGACTAAAATTCAGAGGAAAGAATTACATGAGGAGCGGCTACTTTTTCTTCATCTTTTTCTTCTTTTACTTCTCCTCTTTCCTTTTTTATTTTTTTAATTTTTTTATTTTCTCCTTTTCTTTTTACTTTATCTTTTTCTTCTTTTTTTCTTCTATTTTAATTTTTTTTCCATCTATTTATTTTTATTTTCCTCTCATTTTCTTCCTTTCTTCTTGTATTTCTTCTTGTTTCCCTTTTTCTTCTTTTTCTTTTTCTTTTCTTCTTTTCTTCTTTGGCTTCTTCCTCTTCTTCTCCTTCTTCCGGACGATATGGATAGTGTTCGTCTATCTTCAGCAACACGGTAGAGCTGTTCAATAGTTCTTGTGCCAGTCCAGTCTTGAGGATTCCGCAGACAAGACTTCCTTTTCCTGCCCACTTTTCCATGCCCGTCAATTTTACCCTTTAAAATGAGGTGTAATATGACGTAACACATGACCCAGATATCCTTTATTTGAGCTCCCTGTTCATTAGAGATGTGACCTATCCAGCATCCTTCATTTCCAGAGCTTCAAGCCTTTTAATGGAGCTTCTACTCTGTAAAGCAACATTTCACAATTCGCTGTCTTAGTTTTAAACTTAAGGCATTATCACAAAATAAAGCTCTCATTCTTTTGAAAGTTGACCTTGCCATTTCTATACGGATCTTTAATAATGATAATATATTGTATTTCAGTAGTTTAGATTCCTCCTGCGGCGCTCACAAGTGACTGATCGTGACAAATGAGCATTCAAAAGAAAGAGAATAGACATTAGCAGTGACGAATTGCACTCGAATTTCACAAAATATCTATAATTTCTTTCAAAAATTACTTTTAAAAAAATGTATGAAGTGTGCGATTTGCAGATACTGTTGCTGTAGGAAAATACGCTCCATAATTGCTGTCCACTTCACATTTTGGCCGCTGTGACGCCCGTAATTTTAACATTCTGAGGTCTTTCCTTTATCATTTTGCATGGATTTCAGAAACAGTAAACAACGGAATGAATACTCAAATCGTATAATTTCATAAATATTGAATAATCGGTGAATGTTATGATGATCCAATTTTCAGTGATAGCCTTCTTAAGTTAGGGAACGTAGAACTTGGAATTCTAACTGAAATGTAATTAGTGTTCTATTATCATTTGGTTGAAATAAAAACGTAACAACCTTTCTCCTTAAGTCTCTCCTTAATCATTATAAACCTATTGGGGAAAGTGTGGTTTATGAACATCAGAGATTCTCGCACGGGTGCGCTGGTAATAATAAATACTTAACGTATAAGTTACATAAATTTTCTCAAGTTTCTCATTGTTTTATTTCTATTCCATTTTGTAGGAAATTTCTTTTGTTTCTTTTGAGCCAATTAAGTTTTGGTTTGTAGTGGTCATGGAACATTAAGGCTGAAGTCTAGTATTTATGTAATGTGTTTGTTGGAAGTTCAAGTGCATCAGATAAGACTTCACACCCATCATGAGTCATTATCTTCCTGTCTTACCTGTTACAGCAATACCCGCAGCCATGTTAGTAACATTCAACTGTCGTCCAACAAATGAGTAACCCAATTAGATTAAGGGCGGGGAGTTCTACCAAGCGACTGAAATAAACACTTCGCTCCGAATGGGGGGGGTAGAGGTACCGTGTTTATTTCAAATACTGAAAATGAAAATCCACAGCCTTCTTCCAGTCTCCGACCGGGTCAGGAATGGAATGAATGAAGCTCGTATCTAGCGGCGAGGATATGAACTGTGCCGGCTGCCGAGGCCTGACGCACTCCTCTGGGGCAATGATTAAATGAATGACAAATGAAATGAAATGATAGTGGAGAGTGTTGCTGGAATGAAATTTTGACAGGGAAAACCGGAGTACCCGGAGAAAAACCTGTCTGCTTCCGTTTTGTCCAGCACAGATCTCACATGGAGTGACCGGGATTTGAACCACGGACCCAGCGGTGAGAGGCCGGCGTGCTGCCGCCTAAGCCACGGAGGCTTCTTATTTCAAATACTGGCTGATTAAATTAATTGTTACACTTCGCCCGATGAAATCCTTATTTAGGTTTTATTAATTCCAGGAAAAGTTGGTTCATGTCTTTAGTTTATTGATTACTTGCACTTGACACTTTGCTGATACAACTTCTCCATTCAGACAACAATACGCTGTTACACTCTACTACTAGAGTCAATAGTTCAAGCCCGCTCCTCTTCAGGTACTCTAAAAAGATGCTGATAACACCACCACACTTACCAACAGCCAGGACATCTTGGAACGGTGGAAAGAACATTTCCGTTTACTCTTAAATCGTCCCTCTACCACGGCTGAAGATTTTCTATGTTTTGTTCCTCAACAGCCTCTTCAACCCTGGATGGCAATACCTCCGACTTTCCGTGAATTTGACAAAGCATGCAGTAGCCTGACACCAAGGAAGGCTCCAGGTCCAGACAACATCCCTCTGGAACTCGTTCAAAATAGAGGCTTATCCCTAAAATTCTGATCCTCTTAATCGGGGAAACCCAAAAAATACCTGCTGACTGGAAGAACGCCACCATTGTTACTATCTTCGAGAAAGGCCATCGCAGTATCTGTGGAAACCTCGGAGGTATTTCCCTCCTTTCATAGTAGGATTTTATTTGGCCAGAATCCTACTGAATCGACTCCAAACTATCTCGGAGAAAATACTTTCTGAATCACAGTGTGGATTCCGTACTTCCCGAGGAACAGTTGACATGATCTTTTGTATAAGACAACTGCAGGAGAAATGCAGAGAGCAAATGACACCTCTATTCTTAGTCTTTTACGATCTTGAAAAGGCCTTCGATACTGTTCCCAGAAACGCAATGTAGTTGGTTTTTGGGTGTTTTGGATGTCCGGAACATTTTGTTGGATTGATCGGGCTCTTCATGATGGTATGGTCGGGCAGGTGCTGTATCAGAATGATGTCTCAGAAGAATTTTTGATCACAAATGGGCTCAAGCAAGGCTGTGTTTTTGCACCTACTTTTTTTGCCCTATACCTGACAGCCATGCTCTATGAGACAGCATCTGTCAACAACACAGGTGTGGAAATTAAATATCGGTATGATAGAGGGCTATTCAACCAGACCAGACTTCGTTCCAAAAGATTAACAAATATTCACCAGGTTACAGAATTGCAATATGCCGATGACAATGCTTCACCAGCCCATACATCTGAAGATCTGCAACAGTCTGTCAACTGTTTCAGGAGTGCATATGAACGTTTTGGCCTGACCATAACCATTCAGAAGACCAAAGTATTAGCTCAACCTATTCCTGGAACCTCTATCCCAGGTTTTGATATTACTATCTCTGGCACATCTTTGGACCAAGTCGATCACTTCTCATACCTTGGGAGTATTCTGTCCATGCAATGTAGCGTTGAGGACGTGGATAACAGAATCCATGCTGCGCATGGAGCGTTTGGACGTCTCTCACGTCGTGTATTCTAGAGGAAAGATCTAAGAATCTGTACAAAACTAATGGTATACCAAGCTGTTGTCATTTCTGCATTACTCTATGCATGTGAGACCTAGACCCTATACCGCCAGACCATCAAAAAACTGGAACTCCGTTCCATTATGCACATCAAATGGGATGACTCTACAACGAATGCTGCGGTTCTCGAGAGAGCAGAGATGAAGAGCATAGAGGCCATCATCATTAGTCACCAGCTTAGATTGATCGGTCATGTCCAACGCAAGAATGTCGACAGACTCCCACGGAAAATCCTGTACAGCGAGCTCAGCACGGGCAAGAGAGTACCTGGCATCTATCGGAAAGAAATCTGGAAATCAAGCTGAAATTTCTGATAACATAGTTTATGTACCTGGGAACTATTTCCATTTCACAAAACATGAGGTGAACAATGGATATGTTGGCATCCTCTTCCTGTGACCAATAGGGATAATTCTAAAGAACTTGTACAATGTCTTTGTTGACACAAGTTGCCTTGTTGATTCCATTGTTCACCTCATGGTTCGTGAAATGAAAATAGGCTAGCCCAATTTGTTCCCAGGTACATAAACTATGTTATCGAGTGGCGATTCCTCCATGTAGGACGTGAGGATCATCCTACAGTCAGCTCTAAGCTGTAACTATTTTAAAAGATTAAATTGATTGTTTTGTAAAATAGTCTTTGGGGCTACCTTGCGCACCCTCGCGATAAGCTCTGTCTCACTGTAACTGTCAGTACTTGTAACTAGTTCTTAATTTCACCCCTAGGTGGGTGAAATGTGACCTTCACTGCCCGGAGTAGAAAGCTGAGGAAGGAAGCCTTGCATCCTCAAAGCATGTGTTTATAGCTTAAGAAATATATGGGAGCCCTTAAGGGGGAAGGGGCAGGTTTGGTCTGTTTAATGGTGCTTTGGGGACGTCGACTGAGATCCTCAAGTCTCGCTATTGGTCGAATTTAAACCAACACTACGGCTTATTGGTTACGATTTTGCGCAGTCAGAATGAATAGTCTGTTTTCAGCGTGTGCTCATCTTTGGAGTTGTATTGTATTGTGTAAGGTGTTCGTAATAGCACTGTGTGACTGAATAATTAATATTAGACTGAGTCTAATATCTCAATTTAGCCCAGCTATAATAAGTATCTTAGGGGGCACATACAGCTCAAGGATTCACAACAATAACGATTTTAATATTATAACTGTGCCTGCCACAAATCTTGTACAACAATGATATACATTTCCAAGGAAACACACACACATTGCTATTAGAAGCAAAGTTAAACATTTTCAAAATTCAAATAATAATTATTTTTATCAATTTTTTCAAAATTGGTTCTTGTTTTGTGCTGACCTTCACCGTTTCCCTGATATCTCCCGTGTTTATAGGGATTTTTGGAGTTTTCTTTTTTTAATGTGGGTGTTAAACCTTCTGCTACAAGATGAATCTTACTCAAAACCGTTGTGACTTTAATTATCTTTCTATGAAACTTTAACATTTTTTAAAATGAGTTTGCTCAGAATAAAATTGGAAATAATGACGCTTAATTAATTAATTAATTAATTAATAATGTGAAAATATGTGAAATTCATTTTGTGGCAGAAGGTTTAACACCCACATTAAAAAAAGAAAACTCCAAAAATCCCTATAAACACGGGAGATATCAGGGAAACGGTGAAGGTCAGCACAAAACAAGAACCAATTTTGAAAAAATTATACAAATAATTATCATTTGAATTTTGAAAATGTTTAACTTTGCTTCTAATAGCAAGATGTGTGTGTTTCCTTGGATATGTATATCATTGTTGTACAAAATTTATGGCAGGCACAGTTTATAATATTAAAATTGTTATTGTTGTGGCTCCTTGAGCTGTATGTGTCCCCTAAGCCTATCACATTACGTCCTACACATGACAAAAATCAGCTGTTGGCACTGATGATATCACAAAATTCCAGCTCGATCAGTTCGGCACATTTTGCATGCGAGTGTAATAAAGAAACTCAACTATATGTATGGGTATAGATAGAGACGAATTCCTCTTGGACGAAGCGCCACGATAACTATGTTCCCAATCTGGAATAGCAGAGATATCAGTTTGGCTCGAGCCTCCGTGGCGTATGCGGCAGCACGCCGGCCTCTCACCGCTGGGTCCGTGGCTCAAATCCCGGTTACCGCATGTGAGTTTTGTGCTGGACAAAGCGGAGGCAGACAGGTTTTTCTCCGAGTACTCCGGTTTTCCCTGTCACAATTTCATTCCAGCAATACTCCCCACTATCATTTCATTTCATCTGTCATTCATTTAATCGTTACCCCAGGGAAGTGCGACAGGATTCGGCAGCCGGCACAGTTCATATCCTCGCCGCTAGATGGGGGCTTAATACATTCCATTTCCTGACCTGGTCGGTGGACTGGAAGCAGACTGTGGGTTTTCATTTTCATCAGTTTGGCTACCAAATACACATCAGTCTATGTCATTATATTCCCACTGTTCAGCTGGGTGCTGAAACAGGCAGGCAAGAGGAAGATTGATGCTTTAGAGCTCTGAAGTTGGCGTACACTCTTAAGAATACCAATCAGGCGGCATTAGAGCGTATCAAGCCATGTATGTCATTGGTCAGCAAGATTATGAAGTTGCGGCAAGCATTCTTTGGCCACGTTATGCGATCAGATGCATTGGAAAAAGCAATCGTGCTAGGAATGATCAGCGGTACCAAAAGATCAGGATACGTTGCTTAGACAGGCTGCAACCTGACCCTGGAGCAACTAAACGACGCAGGACAACTTGGAGAGTGATGATTAGGGGGAGGATATTTCTATGACAGGTCATATTTTTTCCCTTAACATTATATCTGATAGGCGTGGCAAAAATTATATATATATATATTGTTGTGGGATAAATGACCTTACAACATAATTTACTACAAAATAAACCAGGTTTAGTGTATAACTTACTAAACTTCCTTTTGGGCGGACTGTTCTTGGAATTTTCAATTTGTTTCACGGTTTACTAAATTTGCTGTTAGTATTATGATGCTAATTTGCGGCCTTGTTTTCTGTATTATTTTGTAAATAATGGGATGATATTCCGAAACTATGTTATTTTAGTCCTATATTGCACAGACGGCTTCGGTAGCGTAGTTGGTAGCATGCTGAGCTTCTATGCCCAAGATAGCGGGTTCAAACCCGACCGAAGCCGTCGGATTTTTTAAGAGCGTTAAAAATCCCTCAGTATGCCTTCCTTCGAAAAAGGAACCTTCCACTAATTACACCTGTGTGAAGCTAAATTGTATAGGTTAGGAATGTAAACAACGCTCTTAGGTTTCTACGTTCGTTGCCAAGAGCCAGCTACGGTGGCGTCTAGTAGCTAAGTTCTGAACTAGGCCTAGTAGTCGTTGACGGTGGCGTTTGGCGGCAAAAGTAGGAACTATTTGAAAAATTCAAAGTTGCAGTCCTTACTTGAATTAAAAAACAGATGCACATGCTAATACAGCCATCACAATTAACACCGGTTATCAGACAGATTCTACACACACCCAAAGTACACGGGGCTACATGACCGCGTTGTCGCAGTCCCTAAACTTAAGAACCAACCAACTATATTGAGCAATTTATAAAGCGAAATTTTTGATTTTTAAATGGTTCAAGACACAAACTCGAAGAATAAGGCATCACCGCTTTGTAATTGATATGTACTTGGATGTTGTTGGATTAGACTACACAATGTCGTTTTTCTGGGCAGGGATGAGTAGGGGGCGGATTTCTATGGCAAGTCATTTTTCCCCTTAACATTATATCTCATAGTCTTGTATTTTCAACACGTTTCCAAGCATGATAATCAAAATTAATCAGGTTTTATTGGGCATATAAATGCATATTTAGGCATTCTTAAGTTTTATTGCATATTTTGAAGAAACTATCATTATAAACGGCATATTTTGGTAATTTTCATTTGAATTTCGTTTTATAAAAATCAGAATAAGCTCTAGAAATTATTGTTCATGATAGACTGGAATATACTACTGAAGAACCATTCTAAAGTAGTGTATGGATTGTTAACAGGTAGGAGCTATTGTTTAAGCTGGGTCAATTCCTGGAAACTGGGCTATTGTTTACAGGGAAGCAGAGGTAATTCCGCAGTTATTTGTCATCGTTCTTATCTCTCTCCTTCGCCCTACCCTCTTCCACCTTCAACACACTGAATGACCTTGGTCACTCATTAGGGAGCTTCAGTCATTCAGTTCCGTGCAATATGCCTAAAACGAAAGTCTCAATTTGTGGGAAGTTGCGAAGTTTTGTTCGCGAATCCGGTGAAAACATATTCTGTACGGATGGAGTGATATTATTCTGTAAATTGTGTGAGGTAAAAGTTACTGCCGAATAACGTTTCTCTGTGATACAACACTGTAATACTGCAAAACATAAGAATTGTGTAACTAGATATTCTGCACTCGAAAATAGGCAATGTCTACTATTCGAAACCCCGACATCAAGTTCACAATTTTCACAAGATCTCTGCAAGATGATGGTTTCATCTAATATTCCTTTTAAGAAACTTAATAGCCAAAGCTTCTGACAGTTTCTTGAAAAAATATACAAAGCATCCTGTTCCCAACGAATCTACTCTCAGGAAGGACTATCTGACCCCTTGTTATGAAGAGATGTTGGATATAATAAGGCGTGGCGTGGGAGACAGTAAGATATGGGTTTCAATAGAAGAGACCACAGATGTGGCTGGAAGATAATTATATAGCCAATGTGATCGTTGGCACGCTGAAGGAAGACCGGTCTGGAGATACGTTTCTCCTGACATGTGAAGTGCTAGAGAAGTCAAACCATTCCACCATTGCAGTTCTCTTCGACAGTTCAATGAATCTGTTGTGGCCAAACGGGGCAAAGAGAGAGCACATTTTTCTATTTGTAACTGACGCTGCTCCGTATATGGTGAAGGCAGCCAAGGGACTTAAAATGCTATACCCGAAAATGATACATGTGACATGTCTTGCATAGGGCAGCTGAAGAAGTTAGAAGTAGCTACCCTGAAGTTGATAAATTAATATCGAACTGTAAGAAAGTGTTTGTCAAAGCTCCACTTCGCGTTCAGAAATTTCAAGGAGAAGCACCTTCACTACCCCTACCTCCCCAGCCAGTTATAACGCGATTGGGGACTTGGCTTTATGCCGCAGTGTACTATTGCAACATGTTGTGGAGAAGATCGTGAAGTCTTTTGATCCTGCAGAATTGTCCTCCATAAAAATCACTCAAGATTTATTTTCAAGTACTACATTAAAAACGGACCTGGCTTACAAAAAGTCCAATTTTAATTCTTTATCTGGAGCAATCACGCAACTGGAAGTTTCAGGTGCAGAACTAACGATGCACTGGATGTTGTAAAGTGCATTGAACAGGAATTAAAGCATGCTAAAGGAACAATAGCATTTAGGGAGTGTAGAAAATTAGAAAATGTACTGGAAAAAAAATAGCGGACTTGTGTACCTGCGTGGAATAAGTAACATTCTTTGTGGAACCCCTTCATCTGCAGATTTCCTGGAATTTTCTCCAAGTGATTTAACTCTATTCAAGTACGCTCTCGTTACATCGTGTGATGTCGAAAGAAGTTTTTCTCGTTACAAGACGATACTCTTATGCACTAAGAGGGGGATAGGTTCCGCCTGATCAATACAACGTAATTCACATTTAAAGGGTTGTATTAACACCCTTGTGGTACATGTTTCGGGTCCTTATTATGGCCCCTTCATCAGCCTCAAAACAACAATAGATATCAGTATCATATAGGATTCAATAAAGGTAAAATCTAACATGAAATGTATGAATGACATGAATGAAAATGAAACATATTAAACACGCTTTCTCTACAAGTTTCAACCATTTAATAATAATGGACTCGATGACACGGAAGCAGAATTGGATCAAGCACTGTGTTATAATATACGAACTTTGCAAGACATTATTCGACATGCACTAGAAGTGCTTGTATTTGCAACTTGCTATTTTAATGTGTTTTTAATCTTTGTCTTGTACGTAATAGTTTTATGTCCCCATCTATGATATGTTTTTTCATATGTTTCACCACATTACCCATAGTTGTAGAATCCTTGCAAATCCACACAAGTATGTGATCACCACTGCTACATTGGTGGGCGCCCGTCATAGTGTACAATTGTGTTCTCTGTTTCAGACTCGTGACGGTTGGAGACATCATCGCCACGAGGATATACAAGGCCGAGTAACAACAGACTGATCATCATATCATCATCATCTTCATCTTTTGTAAAATAAAAGAATCCTGTATAGGCTAAAACTTGTTGATTCTTTGTGGAACCTACACCTTCACTTTACATGCAATCAATCAAAATAATTTACCACCCCAGAGGCTCATAAATAACATCAGATGGAGACACGTTGAGAGAAGTGCCAATGCGAACAAATACAGCTTGGGTTAAGACAGGTGACAGGGGTTTTATGTGATCGTAAGATTCCTGTACAGCTGAAATCGAAAGAATACGGCACTGTGATCAGACCTGTAGCATTGTGTTGGCCAGTAACCAACAGATGTGGAGATGAGAATGCTGCGCTGGTCCATTGGCCTAACAAAACTAGATCATGTCACCAATGTCCATGTAAGAGGCACCCTTGGTGTCGCACTGATCCCTGACAAGATGCTGGAAGCTCGCCTGCGCTTGTACTACAGAGTTGCAAGGACACAGTGGCAAAAAGATCACTACAACTAGATGTAGTAGGGAAGCGACCACAAGGATGGCCCAAGAAGCGGAGGACATGCGAGCAGCCAATGTTGAGAAGGACGCTGCAGACCATGCAAGATGGAGGCAATTGTGCAGAAGAGCCGACCCTGCCCTGCGGAACAAAGGCTAGAAGAAAAAGTGGCAAATGTAAGCACACAAAATAGTAAAATTCTATTAGAACAACACACTTACTTCCAGGATGGGCTTTGGTCTCCCTCACTCTCCTAAATCCACCAGTGTTCTGATGGAATCTCGAGGGTTTCGTCATTGACGGTGTGGGGTTGTTAGCCTCACGGCCAACCCCCTACCTGGATGACCAGTCCAGTTTTTCTTTCATGGCACAAGGTCCGTATTGACGTGTACAATAACGATTCTAATGGAGTGAGGGGGTCTCCGCCCAATCAATACAATTTATTACTGGCAATTAACAATTTATTGCCTCTGGGGACATGTTTCGGGCCTCATGGGCCCTTCTTCATCCGCATAGATTATGTACATATTCACATCCATCATATTAATTAGACACAAATCATGCATATTTTGAGAAAAACATTAAAAGTAATACTCTAAAAGCTATTTCTAAAACATCATCTTAACCATATTATAAAAAACAAAAACAAGTACAGCTAGAAGTGACAAATGACCTTCTTAATGTTTTGATCTGGTATAATGCCCAATTCAAAGTGCTATTAAAATGTTTTTAAAATATTTGGAGATAATTAGAAGATGACCAATGGGCTTATTGGCTCTCCTTTGTAGTTCTGCATCCCATTTTTCAGCCAATCTTCATGGTTTGGCTTGAGAGTATATTTTGAACAAAGCTGGACCGTTTCCTTTCCGGCCTTTTTCCTTAATGCTGGATTGGTTAGAGACATTACAACCTTGTGATGAAACGTCAATCGGAACCTATGAAGTGGGTGAACCAGCCAAAGAGTATGTCTGCTGTCCAAACTATAAAGAGATAATAATGAGTCTTAGAAGGAACGAATGCGTCAGAAAAACGAGGGATAAAACGAAAATTTGTAGTGTTAACTTACTAAGCTCGAATTGAAGGTATAACTGACTGTCAGCCTTCCTACCTGGAGGCTGTAATAGGAAGAAAAAGAAGTATCATTATAGTCGCCTACACGTATGAACATGTAAAGAGGATGACTCAAGCGCCGGATTGCTTACATTTACTTAACCTGTTGAAGATGATTCAGAGTGTGCTGTGTCTGACAGCATGTTACTGTGTGAACTGAGCTAGCCCGACCTTGTAGCAGGTCAGGAACTGGGGGCGCTGCCTTTACGTGGGGGAGGATAGATAAACAAGGAGGTTGACGAACGGATCTGAGCTTCAATAATTATGTTTATGTTCTGACTGCTATGATTGTTGTGGCGAAGGAAAAAATTTATATATATATTCTTCTTCTTCTTCTTCAGCTTTTACGGCCTCATTGGACCACTTCAATCATTTCTTGGTCCTCTTCTTCAGTAAGTTTCCTTTCCGAGTCGCCCAGTAGCTCTTCATTCGCTCTGATCTTCTCAAGCGTTCCTCATCTGTAAATACCCTTTTTACTTACTGTATTACGTTTGTCTATTTTAGCCTGAAATCTTATTTTTATATCTCTCAGTTTTTTTAATTTTGTTGTTTTGTTTTGCAAGTCATCCAAGGTTATTTCCAATTCTTTCATATCTTCTCTAATTTCCTTAATCCATCCTACTTGTTGTTTCATATACCAAAGTTTCACTACAATTTTTCTAGATAACCTGGTTTTGGGTGTCCTCATGATGTGACCAAAGAAAGAAAGCCGTTTCTTCCGAATAGTATCAGTGATGGGCTCCAGTTCTCTGTATACCACTTCATTTGGTACTATCCGCCACTGTCCATCTTTCTGATATTTTTTATTTATGCATGTTCTAGCTATTCTTCTTTCTACTTTTAAAATTTTGTCGATTCTGTTTTTCTGAGTAACTTTAAAAAGAGTTTCACTTCCATAGGTCACCTCTGGTTGAACCACCGTCTTGTAATGTTTTAATTTTGTTGCGATTGATAGACATTTTCTTTTATATGTAGACCATGTTAATTTTTGGGCTTTTATCATTTTATTAGTTCTTTCTTGCCATGCAGGTTTCTCATCCAAGTTGTAAGTTATAATTTCTCCTAAGTATTTAAATTGCTTCATTATTTTAACTTTCTTGTTAATTATTTATATATTATTATTATTGATTTAAGCCCACTACGGAGCGCTTATGACTAGTTCTTCGATGCTCTTTTCCGTTCCCAATATCTCTTGAACCCTGCTGATAATTTCTCCTTTCTCTCCTGCGAAAGGGGCTTCCGACATTTAGAGACTCTAGGTGGTGGGGTCCAAGATTCTACCATAGCACAAAATTTAGAACGATCTTCTACATCAAGGTCAGCAATTCCAGCCGAATCCAAGTCCTTTAGTACTTCATTAAGCCACAGGCTTTCAGTCTTGTAGCTTTTAACCAAGGAGAAGATCTTCTTGGTAAGCCTGTTGCTGTTCATTCGTTGTAGGTATATATATATATATATATTAATATAATAATTTTTTTTTTCCAATATATCCATAATAGGCCCTTTCCTGACGTAGTGGATAATTTCTAAATCTTTATGTTTGTGAAGGTGTGATTAGCGTCTTTCATATGGTTCCCCATGGCCGAAAATTTTCTATGTTTGATCGCATTTACATGTTCAAGGTATCTCGTAGTGAAACTACGGCCGGTCTGTCCTAGGTAATCTGAGTTACATTGCTGGCATTTGAGTTTATATATGCCTGAGGAATTGTATTTGTGGGATTCATTTATTTTATTAGAATTATAGATTATTTTATGGTTATTGTTTTTAGTCTTGAACGCGATTTTGGTGTTGAATTTCTTTAGAATGATGGATGTGAATATGTACATAATCTAAGCGGCTGAAGAAGGGCCCATGAGGCCCGAAACATGTCCCCAGAGGCAATAAATTGTTAATTGCCAGTAATAAATTGTATTGATTGAGCGGAGACCCCCTCACCCCATTAGAATCGTAACTGTATGTTACACCGCTAGAATATCTTACACCTCGCGTTCTCACCCTCGTGCTAGACCAAGTACCCAAGCGCCTTTAAATTGAACATAATAATGTAACAAGCACGGACCCTATCTCTCTCCCTCACAAGTGCTGAAATACCTAGGGATTCACCACCCACCAGGCATGGTGCAACTAATTGTATGGCTCATGCAAATCAGACATATGTAGGTGTAGAATCAGCATCTTTTGTTTTACTCATAAAACAGGGATGTCCAATAACTGTAGATTAAAAAATACTATTTCACAAAATTATGAAATTTCTTACTGTCAGAACCTCTCTTACGGACACTTCTCTGATGCGAACACGGACAGCTCATTAGGTGAGAAGGTATGCTTCACCTCTCTTTACGGACACTTCTCTGATGCGAACATGGACAGCTCATTAGGCGAGGAAGTGTGCTTAACCTCTCGTTACAGACACTTCACTGATACGAACATGGACAGCTCATTAGTATTCTTAGGCCCGTTCTTACAGTCTCCAGTAAAGTGTCAGTAAACTCTGACAGTTGGCTTTACGGTTGGAGTAAAGTCCCGGCAAACATTCGATCCTTCTTACCATGTTCCGGTTAATGTTTATGGTAGGTTAGCAGATCTGTGCATAATTTTCAACAGTTGGTACATATTTCTGGTTCGATTTACAGATTTCTTGATACCTCTCAATAGTTGGCATGAGTGGATCTGCGTCAGGGAGTAAATAATAAATATATATTTTGATCTTGATCTGTGTTCATGGCGCAATCTGTTTGTTATGTTACGATTATAAAGAGAAATATTAGATAAGGAAGGACAATTATCTCCAAATGAGGCAAATAAAGGCCTCAAGAGGAAAAGCGTCGTCAAACGGAATAGTCGAATAAAAAAGTCTCGATCATCTAACTCCTCGTAACAATCACTTCGATTCTTATATACTTTCCGTCTCCTTTGAACAGCATCAGCATTTACGAAACCCATGAAATTACGGAAAATTCTAGGCATATTGACGATGTATGTAATCATCTGGCGTTGAGATTATAATAGAAAATCTGGCAGTAAAGCAGTTTACGGGAGGAGAATCCTCCGGTCAAGTTCACTGCCTGTTAAGGCTTATTTTACTGTCAGTTTGTCGCTAACCGGGTATTGTAAGAATCAAGTTCCAGTAAACTTGCCGTAAAAGTGCCAGTTAAGATTGTAAGAACGGGCCTTAACCTCTTTTTACGGACACTTCTCTGATGCAAACACGGACAGCTCATAAGGCGAGAAAGTCTGCTAGACCTATCTTGACGGACACTTCTCTGATACGAGCATGGGCAGCTCATTAGGTGAGAAAGTATGCTTAACCTCTCTTACGGACACTTCTCTGATACGAGCATGGATAGCTCATTAGGTGAGAAAGTATGCTTAACCTCGCTTACGGACACTTCTCTGATGCGAACACGGACAGCTCATTAGTATGCTTAACCTCTCTTTACGGACACTTCTCTGATGCGACCACGGACAGCTCATTAGTATGCTTAACCTCTCTTTACGGACACTTCTCTGATGCAAGCATGGACAGCTCATTAGGTGAAAAAGTATGCTTAACCTCTCTTTACGTACACTTCTCTGATGCGAACATGGACAGCTCATTAGGTGAGAAAGTATGCTTAACCTCTCTTTACGGACACTTCTCAGATGCGAACATGGACAGCTTATTAGGCGAGAAAGTATGCTTAACCTCTCTTTACGGACACTTCTCTGATGCGAGCATGGACAGCTCATTAGGCGAGGAAGTGTGCTTAACCTCTCTTTACAGACACTTCTCTGATGCGAACATGGACAGCTCATTAGGCGAGAAAGTATGCTTAACCTCTCTTTATGGACACTTCTCTGATGCGAACACGGACAGCTCATTAGGCGAGTAAGTCTGCTTAACCTCTCTTTACGGACACTTCTCAGATGCGAACACGGACAGCTCATTAGGCGAGAAAGTCAGCTTAACCTCTCTTTACGGACACTTCTCAGGTGCGAACACGGACAGCTCATTAGGCGAGAAAGTCCGCTTAACCTCTCTTTACGGACACTTCTCAGATGCGAACATGGACAGCTCATTAGGCGAGAAAGTCAGCTTAACCTCTCTTTACGGACACTTCTCAGATGCGAACACGGACAGCTCATTAGTTGAGAAAGTCAGCTTAACCTCTCTTTACGGACACTTCTCAGATGCGAACACAGACAGCTCATTAGGCGAGAAAGTCAGCTTAACCTCTCTTTACGGACACTTCTCAGATGCGAACACGGACAGCTCATTAGGCGAGAAAGTCAGCTTAACCTCTCTTTACGGACACTTCTCAGAAGCGAACATGGACAGTTCATTAGGTGAGAAAGTCGGCTTAACCTCTCTTTACGGACACTGCTCAGATGCGAACATGGACAGCTCATTAGGTGAGAAAGTCGGCTTAACCTCTCTTATTCGGACAAAATCGTTGTGAAGGACATGCAAACAACAAAACCAACAACTGATCAAGACAGTGAGTGAAGAGAAGAAGATGAAAATCCTATAACAAATTATAACTCAGCTTGTCAGGTGGTGAAGCGACTGAAAATATTTGCTGCTAGTCGCAGCGATATTGATGCGCTGCCATTAATAGATCAGTTACATGCGAAGTTCACTCGACAAACCAACCTTCCTGACTTATTTAATAATCAACATAACATTGCAAGTACTGCACTACTGTTTTTATGTGCAGTAATAGGTTTGAAGAAGACTGAATTTATGACCAATATCAAAGAGAGCCCTTGTAATATTCCTCTCACAGACACTACCATACGAAAGGTACCTGCAGTTAAGTACTTCGGAGAATGGATTTCTGCGAATCAGAGCGAGAACCTAGCCATTTATGCCAGACGTACCAAGTTTAAAAGGCCTTATAATTCGTGTTGTATCTATTCATCTAAGTGCCTCTCCAAGAACCTCAATCTCAGACACTATAACTCGGTCGTCAAGCCATCTGTTCTGTATGCTTCAGAGTGCCTTGTAAAGACCAAAAAGGGCCCACTCAGAAACGAGGAGGATATTAGGGCCAATTTAGAGAGGAAGGAGGCATTTTCAGAATCTGTCATAATGATGAATTAATTTGCGTCAATACGGGCCAATATGAGCGATATGACTAATAATGATGAATTGTATAAACAACGGGAGGACATGATCACGTCGAGAAAGAAAAGACGCCTGACCTTTTATGGATACTTGGCACGTCTGGATTCTGAAAGACTCGTCAACAGGATATTCACAGTAACAGGAAGAGGCAAGGCATCTAAGAACAAATGGATTGCATCAGTCAAGTCAGATATGGAACAACTAGATATCCCACTAGGACAAACTCGTGACCGTCATCCGACAGGGCGTTTTCCCAACGTCCCTTCCAAGTAAGAAGACTACAGGAGTTAAGTGGACAGAAGAAAGAAGACTGACTCTTAGTCAGAAAATGAAGGACTATTGGAAGAAGAAGAAGAAAGCAACAACTTGACCGAAGAGTAGATACGAGCTCCGTGGTGCTAAGTAGGCCTAAACGATAAAGAAAGAAAGAAATTGGAGATGTGGATAACCTAACTATGGTAGCCTACAGTTCAGTATGAAATGTTCATTTCTGTCTTGACCCAAATTTGTTTTTAAAATATGGCCCCTCTCTTTGAAGGACACCTTCCAGATACGGACAAATTATTTCGTCCAATTAGTATCCGCAATTGAGAGGTTTCACTGTACATGAATTGCAGCCAATGACCATAGCAGGGCATTTTAATAAAACGCCTGTAGGCTCCCATCAAGTTCAATTTCAAGTAGTTCCTACTTTGGCTATTAGATGCCACTGTCACCGACACCTAGTGGTGAACGTTGCAACTTGATAGAGCGTTTCTAACCAAATAACCTACAAATTTAGCTACAACTTATTTGTAGTGGTAGGTCTTTTTACATGCCATAAACCTACGAGATGGGCCCGCCGGCTTTACTCCCCTTCGAAGGAAGGCATACTGAAGGAGTTTAACGCTCTTAAGATATCCGACGACTTCGGCCGGGTTTGAACTTGCGACCTTGGGCATAGAAGCTCAGCATGCTACCAACTATGCCTCTGAAGCCACCCAAATTTCACTTTCGTGGATGATAACGCTCCTCCACACAGAACTGGCATTCTCAACCCGGTGCTCTCGTCATACGAGCCAAGAAGTGTCTAGAGCAATATTCTCCATTTTAGGTTCGTATTGAATATATTCACTAATAAAACTATTAATAATCTCCATCTATTTATACAACTGGGTACATGTTTCGTACAGTCGTCTGTACTTCCTCAGCCCAAATATACATTAAGATATAAACAAGTATGATGTACACTATCAATCACATACAATGAATCATATCTTAATATATATTTGGGCTGAGGAAGTACAGACGACTGTACGAAACATGTACCCAGTTGTATAAATAGACTATCAACAACATTGTATTGAAAAGACTGAGATTATTAATAGTTTTATTAGCAAAAAGTGGCTCCCAACCACAAGCGCCCCTTAGATCCTCAATCCAAATGTTGTTCCACAAACTGGAATAATAGTGATTTCATTAAGAGTGTTCAATGTGGATTTATCCCAGGAAGTCCACTATAAATCAGATCTTCACCTTAAGGCAAATTTTAGAGAAGACAATGGAATATGGGATTGGCACGAATCACCTCTTCATTGATTACAAAGGAGAATATGACAGTATTGTACCATGCTATGATTGAATTGGGAATTCCTGGAAAACTGGTAAGGTTGGTGAGAATGACAATGAGTGGAACACGAAGTAGTATAAGAACGGGAGGAATGATGTCTGAGACATTAAATATTCAGAATGGGGTAGGGCAGGGGGATGCACTGGCATGTTTCCTGTTTAATGTTGCCTTGGAGAAGGTGATTAGGGATGCAAAACTCCTGAATACGGGAACAATTTTCTATAAATCATCGCAGATATGCTTATGCCGATGATATATAGTGGCAAGAACTCGAAAGGCAATGGAAGAGACATTCATTGCCCTTGAACAGGCCAGTGGGAAAATGGGACTGAACATCAACCAGCAGAAAACTAAATATATGGCTGCTGGGAAAGCAGCCTTGGTCTAACAAGGCTCTTGACCCGTACCACTAAATTAACCATCTATAAAACACTTATAAGACCTGTGTTTACATATGCCTCGGAAACTTGGCCACTAACAGCAAAAGATACTGGAATGCTGGATGCCTTCGAAAGAAAGATACTTCGAAGAATGTACAATCATGAATTGTACAACATTTATAAAGACCCACCTATTAGAAGAATAGTGAAATCAGCCAGATTGAGGTGGGCCGGGCATGTAGCACAGATGAGTGATATGGAAGTACCTAAAAGGTATTAAATGGAAACCCAGGGGGCAGAGAGGACGAGGTCGACCGACAACCAGATGGATGGACGGACTTAACGAAGATCTTCGGGAAATGGGCTATAGGAATTGGAAGCTTTAGCGTTGGAACGAGATAAATGGCGGAAGGTTTACAATGAACTGTAGAGTCATAGAAGAAGAACACACACTAATACAGCCATCACAATTAACACCGGTTTATCAGACAGATTGTACACCCCCCCAAAATGCACGGAGCTACATGGCCGCGTTGTCGCAGCCCCATAATTGAGGAACCAACCAAAGTGAAATTTGGAAATGTGTTCCTGAAGGAAACTGGATGTTTGCCAGCGTTTCGCCCCAGTGTACCATTTGGCTCGTCAGTAGATATGGTACACCTCACCAAGACATGTCGCTAGTACATACTGAGAAGGCTGCTGCAAGGCACAAAATGTCGCCACAAGGAGCGCAAATGTACTACGGAAGTCAAAACTCCCTTTCAAAATTCTGCTTTGAGCTAGCAGGACTATTTTATCAATTTTCATTTGTGAATTTGTTAATGTGCATAGCTCAATCGGATATTTAACATCCTGTTTCCTTTAGGAACAGACATTTCCAATATGGATTAACAAGGTAAGCTACGTGACCGTTAATCTCGTGATCATGACCCACAGGACCTCCATTTTTACGTGGAATTCGACCCACAGGGCGTGATATTTCACTTCGAAAATCTCACATGCATTGACTGGGAATCGAACCTGGGTGAGAAGCAAGCGGCTTTACCACTGTACAATCACGCTGACTCACTGTATGCTTAGAACTTATGATGGAAACCATGTATCGCTAGCTTATTTAAAGCACTCCTCGACGTTATTTGTTATGTGTGTCGTGTGGTGTAATTTGTATCGGACATGTTGGCAACCCAATATGGCGTCAATGCGTCTGCCATAGGGGCAGATGACCTCGTAGTTCTGCCCCTTAAAACAACAATAACTAACTAACTGTGTCGGCCACAAACATCTGCCGTCGTTGAACAAGCTACAAATAAAAACCTTCATTTAAGCAATATTAGTGATATTTAACAGTATTTTTAATGTGCAGCAGTGATATTTGACAGTATTTTCAATTCCCAATGACTCCCAGAAAGGTATGTGAATGATATGTTCAATAATCTACCACGTTCTGGTTTGGTTCCGGTTCTGGTAAACTCCACAATTAATTCAAGTCCTCGTATTCTGGTGTGGATGGCAGGAGTAACTAATCATACTAATACTGTATATAAAAATGAGATGGTGTGTGTCTGTGTGTTACTCAATAACGCAAGAACCACTGGTCCAATTTAAATGAAATTTTGCATGGATGTAGCTGATTTACCAGGTTTACATAGGATACTTTTGATTTCGATATTTTGCACTGTTAAAAAATGGCGACCATTTTAGTGATGTTACTACACACTTTGGTTTCAAAATTTCATATAAAAAGAGAACGCTAAGAAATAGCCCACTTTTGATGGCACGTACGAGCTTTGAAATTTAATTTTCTATCCGAAAGGTCCTTATCACTATTCGTGTATCTCCAATGGTTAGCGAGTAAAACCCACATTTGTGACGTCACTACACCCTTTGGTTTCAAAATTTCATATTTCCATTTCAAATAAAAAGAGAACGCTAAGAAATAGCAAACTTTTGACGGCATATGCGCTCTTTAACATTTAATTTTCTAACCGAAAGGTCCTTATCACTTTTCGTGTATCTCCAACAGTTAGCGAGTAAAACCTAAATTTGTGTAATAAAACACTGTCAACACCGAGCGGTGCAGTGTATCTCTATATACAGGGTCTTTATATTTGCTTGGGAAGGACATTCTCGCTCAGTGCTCCGCCAGTGACGGCTCAGTTCCCGGCTGCCGGGCGCGCATATGTACGGCAGAATACAGTGCTTAAAATCCGTATCATGCATTTTTACTCGCCATGTATACAATAGATGCTGAAAATGTTCCCCATCCTCTGCCAAACATAATCGGCATCTCGTTATGAAGTTTCTGGTTACTCCGGTTAATTTAGCTTCAGTAAGGAAATAACGACATTTACGTATATTTTTATTGTTTACTGAACCTGTACGTTTGAATCGCTTAGCCAGTTGTTTTATTGTGATTGTGTATAGTGCTGTAATGCCTGATATGAAATATTCGTTACTTGAACGTGTATATCTGCACAATGCGTATATAAAGAGCGGGAAATCGTGCGCTAGAACAAGTGAAATTTCCAGGGAGACCCATTCCTATAAATTGGACAATAAAACAACTGGCTAAGAGATGCAAACGTACAGGTTCAGTAAACAATAACAATAGACGTAAAGGTCGTTAGACCTATTTCCTTACTGAAGCTAAATTAACCGGAGTACCCGGAAACTTCATAAGGAGATGCCGATTATGTTTGGCAGCGGATGGGGAACATTTTCAGCATCTACTGTAAACATGGTGAGTAAAAATGCATGATACTGTTTTTAAGCACGGTATTCTGCCGTAGGCCTACAAAACTTATGCGCGCCTGGCAGCCGGGAACTGAGCCGTCACTGGCGGAGCGCGTGCGCGAGAATGTCCTTGCCAAGCAAAAATAAAGACCCTGTATATAAAAATGAAAGTTTGTCTGTTTTTTTTTCTGAATTTCTACAGAAATTTGAGTTATTTAGGAGTTTTAGACTGTCTTATGATGGATGCGCGCGAAAATATATTTTTTGTCTGTTTGTTTGTTTATTTGTTTGTCTGTGGACAACTTTGTTCCCTTATAACTCGAGAACGGCTGGGTGTATCAATGTAAAATTTGGTACAGATATCCATCAGAGGCACAACACTAATCATTGATGTAACTCTTCTCCGTACCTCTCATAAAAGAGGGCATACCCCCTTAAAATACAAGCTGAAATAGGCGAAGAAAGACGAGACAAAGCTCATTTTCAGCCCCTCAAATGTGAGAGACAAAACTCGGGGGCCCTAGGGTCCCCGAAAACCACATTTTAAGGCCCTGAAACCAACCGTTGAGATATTCCCGGAAAACTAATTTAATTTAATAAACTAATGAACGAATGCAAGCCGGTAACCATGGCAACAGATTCTCAGAGGTCCATCTATTGCTGTAAGACGCAATGCAATGCCATTAATTACATGTGAAAGTTTGCAAACGGCTAGAAGGTTATCACGGAACCAAATTAAGCTGTAAAATTCATCAATACGTACAATGCGCTTACGGGGGTCAAGAGGTAATCTAGAATTTGTTGACGCGATTTACTCCTGCGGGGGTGGTACGGCAGGTATATTATATTCCTATCCCTATATTATATTATTATTATTAGTATTATATTATGGCGTACAACGACGAGACAAAGCCCCTCGGTGCCAGAAACAAAACTCGGGGGCCCTAAAGGGTTCTCGAAAACTAAATTATAAGGCTCTAAAACAAACAGTTTCTAAAATATTCCCAGAAATATAATTTATTTTAATTTAACAAACTAATGAAAGAATGCAAATCGGTAACTATGACAACATTATCTCAAGCGGTGGCATCCAACTTTCCATCTATTTCTGTAAGAAGCAATGTCACTCTATTTATTACATTTCTGTGAAAGTGTGCAAATGGCTATATGATTATCACGGAACCAACGTAGACTGTATAATTCATCAATGCAATTAAGGGGGTCAAGGGGTAACCTAGAATTTTTTCATGCAATTTTCACGTGCGACATAGTACAGAAGGTCTATTATATCTCCAAACAGCAACATTATTTTCAAAAATTCGTGAATTGAATCAGCATTTTTTGCGGCTTTTAGGAATTTGGGCCATTTGAGGCTAAACAACCTGAATTTTCATTCACCACAAGCCTTTATAATTTATGAAAGGGGTCTTCATGTGTATGGGGACCTAACATAACGTAGAGGGCCAGTTTTTATGTGACGTGTATTGCGTTTCGTCTACAAGGCTTTCAATTCTATTTCACGCCAGGAAGTACACGTTAGGTGAATTTAGTTTGTGAGCACATTTTAACTAATCTTTTTTTTTTTTTTCGTCGACATACGGGTTCATCGTAAGGATGATTTTGTTTGATACTGTGTGGTAGATATAGACCTACCCATATTTGGATATCTGGGTGATATGTTGTAGACAATAGAATTGTCTGTCTGTCTTTCTGTGTATCTTTATGTGCGCCTATAACTCGTGTTCGGATGCTTGGTGCATCATAAAATTAGGTATGGTAACCATGAGAGTCAATACACCAATCATTTATAAAACTCTTTACCGTGCTTTTCATACAGTAGAAGGGTGGATATAGGGAAAAACTTCTCAAAATGCATGCTAAAATAGGCGAAATATAAAAATTATCCTAGAAGGACGACCAAAGCATATTTTGCGCTTCTCAATGTGAGACACAAAATTCGGGAGTCTATAAAGTGTCTCCGAAAACCACATTTTAAGGCCCTTAAATTAACATTGTGTGTGTTATTCCCAGAAAACTAACTTCGGTCTGATAAACTTATGAAGGAATGACGAACCGCTCACCATTGCAACAGTAGCTCAATTGATAATGTCTGGTGTTAACACCGAACACCGTTCGAAGAACGGGTACTCCTGCTAGTAAATAATAAAGAATAATGTGTAACATCTTAATTTTTCTGTGAGGATGCTAGTAGGTGAAGGAAACAGAACCCACGAGTGTGTCTTCACGTCAACATGAATGTCGCACATGAGCGTGGTTTCAATTCTCGCGCCAAGAAGCAGCCCCACCACTGCAGCTGAACGGCGCTCCAGCTAATGGGGCCAGTGCGGACGGTCGCCATGTTCGCCTCATTGTTGAGGGGGAAGGGAAGGAAGACTGTCATATTACCAATGGTGCTCTTGTCATCTGATCGTTTTGTGCGAGTTGTGTGTGTGGATTTAAAAGGAGCTCGTAGCAGCGTGGTGTAGTTATGTTAGTAAGCATATTTTAATAAAATAACGTGTAGAAAAATGTGAACTTGTGTTTTATTTGTGAGTATAAATAATGCCTGTTAGTAAATATAGTGGCCTCAACATCGCTTGCCCTTATGAAACAGAGGTGATTTATTTTATTTCTGCCGTGTCCTGAGTTTTATTTTAGTCGTAAGCAAGCTAACTGTGATAATTCTTTGAACCTGGATTTTTTTGTTGATGTTTGAAGTCTACGTAAAAAAAATCAATAATACATAACCTAGCCCAAAGCTCCGAGCGTTGTATGTACAGTAGCCTATATAGAATCTTAAGAATTTTTTTAAAAAATATATTATTTTCAGGTTACGTATTAAGCTTGAGCAATGTTTAACTTCATGAAGAAAGGCGCAGCGGAACGAGAGGAGAAGGAAAAGAGGAAGAAGGAGAAGAAGGAACGTAAAGAGAATAAGAAGAGGGATAGGGGCAGTATGACCACTGAGGAGTTACTGAGGCTAGATGAGGTAAATACATTTTTGACACACTTCCATCATGTATGCTCCTTGTAACTGAACTTAACTGCAACAGATTCTTGTATGGAATGCAGATATTTTATTTATTTCAGGTTAGGAGATCTTTAAAGATTCGTGGACGCCGTAAGGAAAAAGAGAAATTACCAAGTGGGATCACTGCAGATTACTCAGCCAGTTTCTTTGCTGGACTGGAACATGGTCCTGACTATCCTGGAGGATCCAACAGTCTTCCCGGCCACCATCTCCCGGGGAGTCCGTCTCCTTCGTCTGGGACGAGCTGTTCCTGGATGCGCAGTGGTGATACATTAACGCAGAGTGATAGCAGTGAAGCCAGCCTGACCTCCCTCACTAACCCTCAACAGCGCTCTCTTCCTCCATTACCTCCTCGGCCTCCCAAGAGGGGCATCCTCAAGGGCCCTCGGCTTAGCATAGGCAGTGTCGGTAGTGATATAGTGACCCAAAATGGAGGCGAGATCCATCTAGACAGTACTGTGTTAGTGCGTAATACCCTTCAGAATGAGGTGATAGCCTATCAGAATGTTCCTCACCTTGTGGCGAATTACAGGCAGGCCAGCATGTACCATGGAGCTGGCGAAGGAGTGATGAATGTCAAGAATAACTTTTCAGATGTTCACCACAAGCAAATCAATTCCGTTGCGAGTGACGAGTTGGATTCTGCTCTAGGAAGTGGCGACTACCTCAGTTCACAGCCTATAACTGTGACCACCAACATGGAGATAACCAATAAGTTACTGACCGTTACCAGTACAAGTCCCAGTGCGGATAGTCTGACAGATACCACCACCACAAATAGCAGTTTTGCCACACCACCTTTTAGTCTTAGTCCGATTGGTGAGAGTCAAGGCTTTGCCAATTTTCACAATCGTTGGAACAGATATTCATCGGGAGCATTAGACGAGTCGCTCCCCGAACTCCTTTTACCGCCCATCATACCGGTACCGTTACCTAAACCGCGAGTGTTAACTATACAGCGTCAGCCACCCCCGCGAGGTGACTTCGGGTTCTCGTTACGCCGGGCCATGATCGTCGAACGTCTAGCTAGCGGACAATTGAAGGCGGTGATCTTCGCCGAACCGGGTACTATCGTGCAACACAACAACGAGACAGGTCTCTTGCCTGGCGACCGTCTGTTGGAAGTGAACGGTGTGATTGTGGACGACAAGAGTCGTGAGGAGATCATTGACCTCATCAAATCCTCCAGCTCCTGCGTCACCGTCAAGGTAAGTTTCAGTTTTGTACTCTGATGCTCGCCATATCCTCTGTTTGTTTGGGAGCCGTCTACTTTATCACCCTCTTCTCTTGGATACGATCTTGGACCCCTTTTTGGATCATTTATATGCCCCGACGCGTACGTGTAGTCCCACCCAGTAACTATTAATGGCTTCAGTGCAACCTTTGGATTAAATTAAACAACTAAAATTAATATAGAAACATTCGTAACTCACTGTTGGACCTTTAACACCTGTGTTCACATCCGCATTCGACCACACACACACACACCCCTCCCTGTTTTAAACCTCATAAGTTACCAACATGATAAAAATTAAAACAGGAGAGTTAAGTTACAGAGCGGAAATTTGAGGCATTAAATTGATTCATTCTGAATGAAACATCTTTTTCACTTGACTGGCTGCGTGGCTCAGCGGAAACGTTCTCGCCTGCTGTGCCCAAGGTTGTGCCAACCCTGGTCACTACTGCACGATATATGTGGTAAATTAAGTAAATATGTGTTTTTAATTATTGCTCATTTTAACGACAGCGCATGAGAGTTGTTCAACTGTCACCAAAGCGCACACAATGTTGTCAACGTACAAATGCGTCACCAAAACATTAACTCTACAGAACAGGAGAACAAGCCTTTTGGTAACTTTCAACAAGGTATATTACTGAAAATATACTATTTATGATTGACAAACCTTTCTCGGAGTTGTTGGGAGTCATTTCACATTCTCAATTGCCACTGCTGCACCGGAAATAATTACTTTTAATGTAAATAAAGCATTATTGGTCGTGTTCATTTTACAATCACTCCGGACACTACGTCATACCCACGTGACACGTTGCCAACATGAAAAATGAAATAAAAGGCAAAACCATTGGCCTGGGTAAAGATTATTGATGCGTGACAAAAACCAAGGGTGTTATCTATTAGCTAACGCGGCCCTGCAATCCTCCATTGGTCTAGTCAAAACCATTGGTACCGAATGCGTGGGGTTGGCATTATGGACTCCTTCACAAACATTCACAGAGATGGCCATCAGAGCAGCAATTTCAGCTATATAAGTCGTGCTCCTATTAGGGCGGGATGGTGGGTCTACGGCAGTGGACGAGTGAACATCTATTACTATATCATCTCCAGATACCATTA
The DNA here is from genome assembly GCA_946902985.2 of Meconema thalassinum. Classification (NCBI taxonomy): domain Eukaryota; kingdom Metazoa; phylum Arthropoda; class Insecta; order Orthoptera; family Tettigoniidae; genus Meconema; species Meconema thalassinum. Next base: position 184,906,582 of record OX336388.2, on the reverse strand, counting down.
CTACAGTTATTTTGGCCAATTTCATTACTTGCAATTTTTTTTTAACACTTGTTCTCCTATTCTGTAGCACCACTGTACCGTAAGCGCAGTGTTGGTGATACTGTATTTGAAGATAATTCACACGCATAATGGCGGAGACAGCTGGAATTTTACTTTATAAGTCGTGATCTAAATAAGGGATGTACAGCGGAGGAGTAAACATCTATTAAGTTATTACATCATTTCCTGATCTATTTTTCATCATTAGGACAGGTAGGCTACTTTGGCTAATTGTAGTAGTTTAGAATATTTTATTTTGGGTTCTCGTCGACTTCACTGTTATCATTCTTTTATTAAAGAATGTAATGTACATGGAAATTTAAAAAGAATAGTTAAGTTAACTTAATTTGGATTTTGCCAATCGGGTGACAACGAAAAAAGAAAACCTGACGAACATACATATTCTCGTAAACTTATGTCCCCAGTTATATTTCACATTTGTCACATTCTGGTAAGAAACCCCCCCCATGTTGTAGTGGATGAAACCATAGATGGATAATTTTACATTTGGTAGAGAGCATGGAACCGACAAGAATAGCCCCAATAAGCTTGGAAAGGGAGGTGGAAGGAAGGCGGCTTAGAACCCGTTGGATGGACATCGCACTTATGGGAAGAACACTTGAAGACATCGTGGATAGCAAAGAGAATGGAATGGAGGAGGCTTATCAACGGTACCTGGGAAACTGAAGCTGACACCTGATGTTGATTTGGTTAACAGTCTATATGGTATCTTTGTTTCCAGGGAAATTGTTTTTCAAGAATGAAGTCAGCATGGGGTCAAATGACAATCAAATATGGTCTGTGCGATTGGATAATTAACATTCTAGTGTATGAATATCTGACGTAGACGAAATGCTGTCGATACTACCCCCACCCTCGGTGTCCTGTCTATTCGATTAGAGTCGGCCATTTGTTTATCACAGGATGAGGACGTATAAAACTTGAATACCCTTGAAATGTGGTCTTGGCGTTCTTTTTAGCAAGTGAGCTTGTCTGTTCCTTTGATAAGTTTACTTAGGCCTATCCTATAACTTAATGGATTTTTCTTCAAATATTATAGTCAAGTTACCTGTTTCATACTCCAATCGGCTCTTCCTTAGCAACATTACTTCTGCATATTAGCCCTCTTGAGTGACCGGCGAGGCACACACAATAGAACTAATAACCCCTGGCACTACAGCTGAGCCCGTGAAGGGCCTAGGCCTTCCAAGTGACCGCTGCCCAGCCATTTGGCCTGGAGATATTGGGGTGACGCGTGATCAGCGCATCGTGTCCCCTCAGCCGTTAATCTTGGGGCGCTGCCTCACTGTCAGACAGCTACACAATTGTCCTCACGAGGCTGAGTGCACCCCGTTCCAGCCCTCACGTCAGTTTCTAAAATCCCTGACGGAGCCGGGAATCGAACCTGAGGCCTCTGGGTGAGAGGCAGGCTCTCTACCCCATCACCACGGGGCCGGCGAGACACAACAAAACTATTTACTTGAAATTTGTCGTGTTGGTACTTCAACTACTCTTAACATGGAGGAAAGAATAAGAGGAGATGCCCTGAGCTCGTTTGAGTGAAGCCAAGCACTACGTCCAAAGTGGGCCTAAACTTAACTTGTATTCGGTGTTCCGTGACTTGCATATGGTTGTACGAATCGAATAAATGTTCTGTTTATTGATTTTAAGGTTCGTATTCTTGAATATCAAAATGTGTTCGAACAATGAGTGAAAGTGGCTGTGCTCAAAATTAGGCCTAAAAATGGATGAATGCCTCAACACCAATAAGAGCTTAAAAATCAATTTGGTATAAATACCATACCGTGATTAGTTTGGCGTCATTATAATTCCCAAGACGTTCCTCTTTGGTATAACTCGCACCTACAGACACCTGTATTCAATTTAATCAGTGTTTCAGCATATTATTACGTTTCGCCGCGTCTTTCTTACAAAAGTAGCCTTGCAAAGGTGCTCTCATATTTCTAATTAAATTGGCTTTTAAAACGATAATGCAGCTTATTTGTGTCAAGTACCGTGATGTACAGGGTGTAAAATCTTGCCTTGTCATTGCAGTTTTATGTCACTAAAATCCAAGACTAGTTGGAGAGGTTTACGGATTTAAGCATAGGAACAGCCATTTTCTTACTCCCCAAAGAGGGCGTGCCGTTTGGCTTCAACAGCTTGCACTAGGCAGCGCAGCGAAGGCATCTCCTTCCGTTCTTTCCTCCATGTACTCTAACATACGATGCATATACAAACATTTCTTAATTCGAAAAAAATAAAGAGTTTTCTCTGATCATCATCATCATTTCCCCTTTTCCAGTTGACACTGGGTGGGGGCAAATATGGTTCCTCTCCACTTTGTTCTGTCGTTCCACCATTCCTCTTCCGACACAGTGTTCCAATCCAGGTTCCGTTTTTTAATACTATTCTCCACCGAGTCCATCCAACGCATTCTTGGTCTTCCTCGTCCTCTCTTCCCTGTCATCCGTCGTTCCAGTGCTCGTCTTGGTAGTCTTACTTCATTCATCCGTTTGACATGTCCAAACCATCTCAATCTGTTTTTCTCCAGTTTGTCATTTAGTTTCTGTACTCCCAGTTCTTTCCGTATATCTTCATTTCTCACTCTGTCCCTCCTCGTTTTCTGGACCATACTTCTCAGGAATCTCATCTCAGCTGCCTGTACTCTGCTCTCATCCCTCTTAGTCATTTTCCAAGTTTATGCTGCATATGTCATTATAGGAACATAATATGCTTTGTACATAACTTCTCTGATCATTAGATTTAATTAATTTTAAAGATAAAAGCTTTACAGCATATCATTATACATTTATTATTTAGAAACAAATAACTTATGCATGGTTGACACAATGAAACACTAAAAGCATTCTTCTTCAGCTGAAAGTGTATCTCTCGCATGCATCCTCAGCGTGGAACATTAACTGTCAGGTGCGGTCATTGATACCACTCGAAAACTTTACAACGCAATCACGCGCACATAACTATAGCTAGAGCTGCAATGTGCTCGGAAGGCACACAAAAGAAAAGGCGGGAAGTAACAATAAAAGGGATAAAAATAACACTTCAAAATATTCTTGCGGTCACGTAGACCGCACCTCACAAGTTCTTTCTTTGTCGTTTACCCTCCAGGTTGGTGGAACCCACGGACTCAGCGAGGGAACTCACCACTACCGCCTCTACGGGCTGTGTCCTAGAGCTGGGAACATCTAATCGGAGTGGATACAACTGGTGAGGTGTGATTGGCACCTCGCTCAGGTGGCCTCACCTGCAAAGCGAACAGGGGCCTCATGAGGGAAGGTAATGGATGGTCAGGATGGATAGGCAAGGAAGAGGGAAGGAGGCGGCCGTGGCCTTGAAGAAGGTACCATCCCGGCATTTGCCCGAAGACGAAGTGGGAAACCACGGAAAACCACTTCGAGGATGGCTGAGGTGGGAATCGAACCCCCTCTACTCATTTGGAACACCCGAGGCTGAGTAGACCCCGTTCCAGTCCTCATACCACTTTTCAAATTTCGTGGCAGAGCCGGGAATCGAACCCAGGACCTCCGGGGCGGCAGCTAACCATGCTGACCGCTACGCTACGGAGGCGACTACCTCACAAGTACAGGGTTAAAATGCTTTAAAATATGTTCAAAGATCATTTACAATTTTTGCAAGGATACTGTATATTTCTATAATAAAATACAAATGCAATCTGGACTCACTGAAAAGTATTGCACTCATTTTTGGTCTGTGTTGACAAGATAAACTTTTAATTCCGCCAAGTCAACACACTATTATTGTATTATGAACTTTCAAAAGTAGTACCAGTAGGCATTTTTTGAGAACTCTAGTTCACTTCCTCAGTTTCTCAAATGACTGGTATATCAACAAGATACATTCATTTAAGTTAATAATAATAATATTGTATGGCCTCAGGTGCCGGGTGCAAGCTTTGTTATTTGACACCAAAAGGGTAGCTTGCATGTCGAATTTCGTTGTTCCTTGAAGCACTATGCAAGTCAAGGAGGTTGGATATCCAAGCTCCTTGAACACTATAGCGCTTTCTAGTAGAGAAATGAGGAGCTTTGTGTTGCCGGAAACTCCCGGATTAATTTTGCCATTATGAACACGGACTACTGAACTCAAATGGGTTCTTTGACATGCCAACATCGTATGACACGGTGTCGTAATTTTTGCCGCATTTCAAAAAAATCACTTACCACGGCCAGGAGCGAACCTGCAAGCTTGGGGTTAATAGACCGACACGTTGACCACTCACCCACCATGGCAAGCATTCATTTAAGTAAAAAAATATATTTAAAAAAACATTTGAAACTCTCTTAAAAAACTATATGTAAACTTAAGTTAACTTACATGTTTTCTAAATGTAACTTAAACATTTGTTTGGACGTTATATATTCATGAACGTCTTACTTTGTTTCAGGTCTATTTGGTTTGAGGGAATCCCTCACCTTCAATAGGTGTTGTTCACTAAATTAACAAGATCTCGGCTCCATCCAGGAGCAGGACACATGTGCACTTTAAATATATTATTTGAAGAAATGCACACAAACTGTGCAAAATTACTAAGTTGGGACAGTTTCATTTTTTAAGTGAATGTACAACATAGCAATTAAATGTCACAAATGTTTTGATTTTAACCGAAAAGTACACTTTTGTTACTGTTCCATCTTGGGACATTTACTTATTCTGCATTGTTTTGATGTCCCTGGCCCGTGTTAAACAATATCTGGGTTATATGGGACACTACAGTTTGAGAAACAATTGATTAAAGTAGCCTAGTCTTTTATTAATTCTTGATCTACACCACTTTCAATCAATCTGATTTACTACTCCTGGCATGTTGTTTTAAAATTGTGGTTCTTGCCTAACACTCTTGTCAAGCAATCTTTAGTCATTATCATACTGGGAAACCCCAGTCTGGAGTTAGGAGTAAAGGATGTGTTATATATTTATATTCCATGTCCGAATCAAATTACATTTTGCCAGTAAGTAGCAACAGTTATAGCCTTAGTACAGTATTTGCATTATCAATAAATGATAAAAATGGTCCGGTTAGCTCAAACAATGCCAGCGTTTCGCCCCAGTGTGCCGTTGGGCTCGTCAGTTGGTACAGACACACCTACCAATACGCTCAAATGCAAACTGCATCATATTCCCTTTGGAAATATTCAAAACCTTATTTGGATTGCCAAGGTAAGGATTTTGTTTTTATGAAAGGGAGTTTGACTCCCTAGCACATTGGCATGCTCGTGACGTCAATACTGCTTGTATTTTGTGTCTTGCATGGCCTTCTCAGTATGTGCTAGCCACGCTTATTGGTAGGCGTGTCTGTACCAACTGACGAGCCCAACGGCACACTGGGGCGAAACGCTGGCATTGTTTGAGCTAACCGGACCATTTTTATCATTTATTGATAATTCATCCGCTCAAATGGAAACTACATCATATTCCCTTTGGGAATATTCAAAACTTTATTAGTATTTGCAGCCATAACATCGTCTTTTGAACAAATGTCCTCCATCAAGGGCAGATACGGCAGGTGTTCTGGATCTTGTAACATGCTGCAGTCGCAGAACTCATCATTGTTGATTGATCTTCCATTTCTTGAGATTGTTCTTGCAACGCGAAACTCCCCGTCCTCAGCCTGTTCAATGATTTCAAAAATTTCATACGGCAAGTTGTGACCAGGTACCATTTTTCTGATAAAGGAATAAGTTAATTGGGTCTTTGATTTCTGTCTTCGATATATTCACAGGGTCATGTGTTGATAATACAATAGTACGCCCATCGTTTTTCTTTTTGTGTGTTTTTCCTGGACATTTTGCGAGCATTTGTCTCTTAGGTACACTGTACATCTCAGGAAAGTTCTTTCTTAACAGAATCCAAACCACGTTGAAGATTATTCCACCGAGAAGTCATGATATTTTCAGGCCCTAACTGCCGTGGCATGATGTATAGACTGAATCTATTGATAAAACCAATTCTTTATTAATTTTATAGCCCATTCTAAAACAAGTGTAACAACCCTAGAATTAAATTTTGTGACTTGAGTAAATTTTAAATGCCTAGATTGGCAGTAAAACAAGAAACTACACGTGAGCGGTGTTGTTGAATAGTTATGTTAGTAAGCATAGATATGTAAAATTCTGTAACTTCATTGACTCAGCTTATGCACACTAAGTTTTCAAGTTTACTTTCTTTAAGAATCACCCACCATACATAAATTCAACCTCAGTGATACCCCTACCTTAATATATCCTCGAAATATATTCCTTGCTCGAGTAAACGTTCCGATAAACTCGTCTGTTGTATTTTGGTGCATTTTTAATGACGTTGTTGTTGGCAAAAAGCTTCCAAAATATGGGTCCAAACTGCCCCAAGTAACCTCATTCGACGATATACGTTTACATATTTGATTGAATAAATGCCAGAGAGTATTATTGACTTCACACGTATCACATGTCACAACATGATAACGGGCACAGAGTTTATACATGCACTCAGGTCCTCGGTCGTGGTGATAGGTCCGGGCGCACAGATGTTTCTGGTGACTGCTAATGAAGACAAGAGATAATAATAATAATATCGTATGGCCTCTGCTGCCGGGTGCAAGCTTTGTTATTTGACACCCAAAGGGTAGCTTCCATGTCGAATTTCGTTGTTCCTTGAAGCACTATGAAAGTCAAGGAGGTTAGATATCTAAGCTCCTTGAATACTATAGCACTTTCTAGTAGAGAAATGAGGAACTTTGTGTTGGCGGAAACTCCCGAGATTAATTTTGCCACTATGAACACGGCCTACTGAACTCAAATGGGTTCTTTGACATGCCAACATCGTATGACACGGTGTCGTAATTTTTGCCGCCTTTCAAAAATCACTTACCACGGCCAGGAACGAACCTGCAAGCTTGGGGTTAGTAGATCGACACGTTGACCACTCTCCCACCGTGGCAAGCAAAAGACAAGAGATAGATTGGTCGGACACATACTAAGACACCCAAGGATAGCAAAGTTATGGAATGAAGGGTCGAGGATAAGAACTGTAGGAGTAGACCAAGGTTAGAATATGTTAAACCGATTGTGGTTGCTAGGCTATGTAGAGATGAAATCAGGACAGGGAGGCATGGACTGCTGCATCAAACCTGTCAAATGACTGAAGACAACAACAGCAGCATGCATTTTGAGAGGTTGGTTCCTTAGTTTAGGGGCTGCGACAACGCGGTCATGTAGCCCCGTGTACTTTGGGTGTGTGTAGAATATGTCTGATAACCGGTGTTAATTGTGATGGCTGTATTAGCGTGTGTTATCTGTAATTCAGATAGAAGGACTGCAGACGATCAATTTCAAGCAGTTCCTACTTTTTCTACCAAATGCTACCGCCAACGTCACCTATCTCAAATTTGGCTACTAGATGCCACCGCAACCGGCACCTGACAGTGAACGTTGGAACTTTAATAGAGCGTTAATCAAATCTAAACTACAAATTTAGCTTCACACAATTGTAGTTAGTGGAAAGTTCTTTTACATGCCATAAATCTATGACATGGACTCGCCGCTTTACTTCCCCTCCGAAGGAAGGCATACTGAGGGATTTTAACGCTCTTAAAAAATCCGACGAGTTTGGCAGCGTTTGAACCAGCGATTTGGGCATAGAAACTCGGTACGCTACCAGCTACGCCGCCGTATTTTGAGAGGGTTTCGCCCATATCGTAATAGTACATTATGCAACGAGCCTATGAAAATGAAAATCCACAGCCTGCTTCCAGTCTCCGACCGGGTCAGGAATGGAATGAATGAAGCCACCATCTAGCGGCGAGGATATGAACTGTGCCGGCTGCCGAGGCCTGACGCACTCCTCTGGGGCAATGATTAAATGGATGACAGATGAAATGAAATGATAGTGGAGAGTGTTGCTGGAATGAAATTTTGACAGGGAAAACCGGAGTACCCGGAGAAAAACCTGTCTGCCTCCGTTCTGTCCAGCACAGATCTCACATGGAGTGACCGGGATTTGAACCACGGACTCAGCGGTGAGAGGCCGGCGTGCTGCCGCCTAAGCCACGGAGGCTCGCAACGAGCCTATAATGGCTATAATTAAGACACGAGTATTTTTATAAAACGAGCGTATGCGAGTTTTATAATTTCCATACGAGTGTCTTAATTACCATTATAGGCGAGTTGCATACGACTGTTTATGTTCGACGATAATTATAACTTTATTATATGTTTTAACATAAATATTCATAAATATCTGTTCAGTCACTAGAATGTTGTGATCGGGTGCTGCGGTGGGTAGTATATCTCTGATTTCCAAGCTCTCTGGACAACCGACGCATGCGCTCTGTGTGCTTCAATGCCATATGTTCAGATAGTGCTCCAGTATTCAGTAAAACTGTCACCGAAGTCGTTTCAAAACCACGCGCTGTGTAGAAATTGGTTTGGGGGATATTAAGGTACAGTGTTATTTCTTGTCTCATATTCACCAGTTTATTTACGCGAACATTCGGTAATTTATATAGACATGTTGGATTTTGAGCGCATGCGCGAAGGTATCCGTATCTAATTGGTCACACAACTGTTTCTTGAGCTCTGATTGGTGGGAGAAACTGTTTCATAATGAAAAATATTGTTATAATGAGCCTCATTATGATACAGTTTTCTGACACATAATAGTTAGGGTCGAACATAAAGACTTATGTAAATGATTGGTGCCTGGCCTATGATGGATTTGACGAGCCGTCCTCGAGTTACAAGTGTACAATCGATCAATAAGTTTATTTTTGCGCGTATTAGTCTTACAACAGTCTAAAACGCGCAAATAAAGCAAAGTTTCGTTGACATTCTGAAAAAAAAAAAAAAAAAAAGAATATACAGATAAACTTCATACAGTCGATAGGTCGCACGAAGGCAAATTGCTTACGCTTAATATTTTCAGCACCTGCTATTTTGGTTTTGCAGTAAATGCTCTGACAAAATTACGTAATGTACCCTGTTTAACTACCTTCCAACTGGTAGGCCTATTTAGTGTGTAAAAATATTGTCTCAGTTATTGCAGCTATACGGAGCATTAGTGATATCTGATATTCAACACCTGCAAAATAGCTCCAACAGCAATATATGGCCTAGAGCTAATATGGGAATATCTCTCGAAAAAGAAAAAAAACATTTACAAGATTTGGAAAGGTTGAGCGCAAGATTTCTGAAGCGAGTTCTATGTGTGTTAAATTATACACCATCTCGTCTGGTCTATTTCCTTGCAAAGGAGACGTATTTTGTGGAAGACTTACGGCTGAGCCTTCTACTTCCGGAATTACACTGAATTACTGTAGGAACTTCGCCGACCCATCTAATTGATGGAAAGACGTGGGATATGTATGTATGTAGCCTATGTACTGCAGGATTTACCCGTGAAGAGAGATACGATATGGGATGAATTTTATTCCACAGATGCGCTGATTAACCGGGAATGGACGCGTAGAGGTTATGCTCTGAGGCATACAATCACCAGGTTTGCCATGCATGGATTGCACCACAAAATATGCAGAACTTCGGGATTCCGCGGGCCAGGTCCAGGCTGCATGTGTGTTCACTGTGACCAACGGTGTGATATACCATGCTATGAAATGTGTTCGTCGACAAGGAAGCCTGACACAATTGTGTCAATAGCTGATGGAAGTGCTTATCCTATTTGAATGTGTATCTTTATGGCCATTGGCTGCAATAAAAGTTTATTATAAAAATATTGTATCAACGTAAAAATAAAAATAAAACATGTATTGCAAGATCTCGTCAACCGGTAGTTTTGTGTCTGCGTGTGCAAACTGACTCAACGTATGCATTTCAAAGAAAGATTTGTTCACAATTCAAGTAAATAATGTAAACCATTAAGAAACAATGCATTTCACTTGAACCCAACTGTCTTGGAAATGCAGAATGTTGCAAAAATTTGTCACACGAGAAGTCGCACGAGGGCAAATTGCCGCGGCAGTCATAAACCACTCGGGAATGGGACAGACGAGAGTCGAGACGCTGACAATCGTCAAGGTCAGGCGTGGGAGAGATGAAACGGGGCGCCCAATACTCTACCGCTAATCTATACTAATATAATAAAGCTGAAGAGTTTGTGTGTTTGTTTATGTGTTAAAACGCGCTCATCTCTGGAACTACCAGTCGGATTCGAAAAATTCTTTTTGTATATGACAGCCTGATTCAAGAGGAATAGTTTAGGCTATGTAGCATTAGGCTACACCTCTCAGGTAACCTTAAAGATTGATTTTTGTGCAGTAAGTCGGAAGAGCAAGCGCTCCAGAACGGCTTCAATAACACCGAAGTCTATTGTTGACATGTAATGCGGGCCACATCACGTCGCCCCTACCAGTGTTCTGGTGCAGAATTGCGAGCTGCTTATAAATTGCAGTCACGGGGAGTAATTAGTGCAAAAAGATTCCTTCGGCCCCTTAAAACAGTATATGCCTCTGTATAAGGGCTGTATACTGAGGTTATCAGCTGCAATAAGCATTGGTGTTTTCAAATTTACTTTCATTTATTCCGATCCTTATCCTTGAGCGCTCCAGTGCTGTAAAACAAATAAATCCTCCGGGCGAAGCCGGGCACTATTGCTAGTGGAAATATAATAATTAAGAAGAAGATTCAAAGTCTACCGCGGGTGCGACCTCTCGCGTGTAAACTAGCGGAGCCCATGTGTATAAACCACCCGTCCAGTTTTATTGGTGTGCGGGTGCGACTATCTTGTTTATAAGCAAACATTTCCGTTGACTTTTCCAAGAAATGCAAGATTTGTACTGTGCTATTGAGACGATTTGTAAGATTTTGGCACAAACCGCACCTTCTAACTCCCTCTGGTTTAAGAACTTGAGTTCAGTGAAACATACACCTTAGCGTAGACTACGGTACTGTATAATATGATTATTGAACAAGTGGGGCACGATAAGGTCAAAGATGTTTCAGCTGCACTGCAGTATTGTAGGTGCGATCAGTGCCGGATTAAGGTAAAATGAGGCCCAAGTCCCTCAGATTTTTGGGGCCCCTTTATTTTTTTTAAATAACTTATGTTTTATTTTTAGCACCTGTAACTTACATTTAATAAAATATATACAAGAGTACTTTTTCTCAATATGAATAATACACTTTTTATTAAATCATACATAGGCCTACATATATACGTACATTTCAATTGAAACGATCATCGTTATTTGAAAACATTTCAGATGATTTGATGAACAATTTAACAAATCATACTATTTTTTACTTCTGTAAAAGGTAATCATTTTTTTCTTCTGTTTTTTAGGTCAATGAAATCTCCTACAATGTCATCAAAATCAATTTCCCGCAGAACATCTGACTCGATATACATTAAACTTAGCACGTATGATCGTTCTTGTGTCATGATACTTTTTGCGCACTTTTGATCCATTTCAATTTTGAAAACGTGCGCTCAGCAGAACAATTCGTTATCATGAGGGTGAGGAAAATGCGAAAAGCAATTTCAACGTTCGGAAAAACAGACTCAAGCTTGTCTCGAATAAGAATTTCGTCAAGTTCAGAATGAATGAACTCAGTTTTTAAAGGACATTGTGTATGTCTACCCCTTATTATTCCCGTTTTCCAACGGGGTCGGGGATGAGATGCGATGGAAGTCTTTGTGGCGATTGATTTTACGGCCGGATGCCCTTCCTGACGCCAACCTCATGAGAGGAGTTAATGAGAGATGAAATGAATGATGGTGAATGAAACTGGGCAAGGATGTGGAAGGAAGCAGCCGTGGCCTGTCAGAAGGTACCGTCCCAGCATTTGCCTGGTGTCGAAAATGGGAAACCACGGAAAACCATTTCAAGGACGGCCGTCGGTGGGGCTCGAACCCACGCGTCTACCGAGTCAGCAGAGAGCTTGGCCCCATGACGTAATGCTGTGCTTCAGCCAGCGTAGCCACTACTGTCGGTTTAAAGGACATTGCAATTTAATATAATGCTGAAACTGTCTCAGTTCTGGATTTAAAAAAATATAAATCTTCGGAATAAAATTGAACTAATTTAGAAATTGCTTGGGGGGCCTAGGCCTGGGCCTAATGGGTAATCCAGCACTGGGTGCGATAAAAGGATTGGTAGCTGCTGACTGTTTGGTGTTCAGTCCCACCAAGTAGCAAGTGTTGGCTTGTGAAAGTTGATACTATGTGAGTCATAGGTCGGGACCGTTACCGCCAGATGTGACCACACTCCCTCATCCGTTTCATAATTCCATTAAACTTAGCAGTGCCTTAATGAAGTGATGTGCTAAATACTCCGCAGCTACTGGTTCAATGTTCTGCGACTAACCTAACAATGTTATTATGAGTTTCACGTCCAGGGGAACTCAAAACGTGCCAGTAAACCTGCTGTCTTGCAATACTTCCAGGGCGACAGTCACACAACCTCTCTTTGGTCACCGACCTCCAAGAAGACGGCTCAAATCAAGTATGGAGTAAAACAGTAAAGGTAATAATATAGTGAGGAGAACGGAGACTCACAGAGGCCGCGTGTCAAGCACAGCACTGGAGCTAGCAGCAGCGTAGCGCCCAACTAGTTCAACATGCTTACTCTTTTTTTAACGTATTTAATAATCATCATTACAGAGTAGTTGCTGGAAATGCTGTCCTTCAATTTCTTAACACACGTTGCATTGACTTTGGACGTTTCGGTACGCTCGCCGTAATTCATCCTCACTGATATTTCGTTCTCGAGAGCCTTAAGAGTACGGGGATTGATTTTGTATACCTTTTGTTTGAGGTTCTCCCACAAGTAAAGATAGCACGGAGCTGAAACTTACGAACATGAGAAGATAAGTTTCCTCGAGGAAAATTCGATGTTTTGTTTTATTCCTAACCATGCTCACGGGATACGATGTAGGCTACAGCAAGTCTTATCACAACTGAGGTATCTTGCCAACTGCCTAAGTAATAATTAAGCTATGACAGCATCCAGAGCTTCACGACCCGCTGTTGTAATAGGGTTGGCCTCTCACCAAGGTGGACCGGGTTCGATTCCCGATCAATGCATGTGAGATTTTCGAAGTGAAATGCCATGTCCTTGAGACTCCTCCTTCAAACACCACACCAAGTCTCTTACACGAGGATGTCGTTTTCCGCATTTCAAATTCAGCTTATGTTTCCAACCACCTACAGAGTTATTCGTTCTATGCCTCTTTCCATGGCAATTCCACATTTCAATCGGAATATGCACGTTTTCAAACCATTGCTCGACAAAGTGATAAAAAAAACTCGATTAACTTTTCATTGTCCGGGGCCGTTCTATGAATGTGTAGCCAACCGGCTTCTACTTTTTCTGGTTTGAAGAATGCAAGTGCAGCACACTGCCTGGTGGTGGTTCTGATTTCCTGGCTAGTTTTATACATACCCGACAGCCCAATTTCTTGCAGTTTTCTCCAAATACTTTGGTTTAAGTGAAAAACAAGTAGTTCCGTGAAGAACTATACAGCCTATTTTCATATATCCTGCTAATGTTAATTGCCTCTATCAACATACAAAATTTCAGTTTAATTGCTGTAACAGTTTCGTAGATATTGAGAACCGTCTAAATATTTCAGATGGTCACCAGGTTGGATTTTTATTTTTGTACAATTACATTAAGATTATTGTGTACGTGTGGTATTCAAACTTCAATCGCATGATTAGAACACAAGAAGTAAAAACGAGATTTTAAAATTACGCACAGCTGCCATCTTGTGATTATGCAAACAATTGAAATAAATTAGATGCCAGTGGATCAACATTTGTATAAGCATTTAACGTGCAACGTTTCATGGCACTCGGATAGTTAATTCGCGAGAAACGTCCATTTAAATATTTATACTTCGCGTCGCCGCCATGTTGGATTTGTGCTCACCAGGTTACTGAAAGTCCTTTAGATGAACATATGTTCATAGTCTCTATGAACATAAACAAATTTAGTTTGGTTGCTGTAAAAGATTCATAGATATTGAAAACAGTCTAATTATTTCGGAAGCTCGCCATTTAGGATTGTTATATGTATAGGCCATAGAGTTATGTACCATTCAATGACAATTATTGCCTAGGTTCATTATTCAAACTTTCACCTCGATCGCATGATTACGACACAAGAAATAAAAACTTAATTTTAAAATTTCACACAGCCGCCATCTTGAGGTTATGTAAACAATTGAATTAAATTAGATGGCAGTGCATTACAATCTGCAAAATCATTTACTGTGCCTCATTTCACTGCGCTCAGAGAATTAAATCACGAGAAAAGTCTATTAAAACATTTCAAATTCGCTTGGTCGCCATGTTTGTTTTGTACTTTACAGGTTTATGAAATATACATAGGTAAACTTGTATCAGTACCCTTTATCACCGTACAAAATTGCAGGGTGATATCTGTAATAGTTTCGGAGATATGGAATGTTGGTGAAATATTTCGCACCGCCGCCATTTTGAGGTTATGTAAACAATTGAACTAAATTAGACTCCAGTGCATTACAATGTGTATAAACATTTGCTGTACCAAGTTTCATTACATTTGGATAGTTAAATCGCGAGAAAACTCTATTTAAATGTCTCAACTTCGCTTGACCGCCATGTTGGTTTTGTAGTCACCAAGTTTTTGAAGATCTCATAGGTGAACTTCTAGTAGTGCCCTTTATCACCGTACACAATTTCAGGGCGATATCGGTAATAGCTTCAGAGATATTGAATGCTAGTGAAATATTTCGCACAGCCGCCATGTTGGATTGGTGAGACGTAACAAAATTTGAAGGGCACGGTCGAGGTCGCAGGGAATAGTGCTATGAGCTTACCGAGTTTCATTGAAATCGCTCCAGCCGTTTAGATTTTATTAGGGACACACACACACACACACACGGACAAAAGGTGATCTCATAAGCCTATTTTTTCAAAATTGAAAATAGGCTAAAAAACAGCCTTGCACTTGGACTCTAGGAAATACTTCTAACAGAGGGGGTGGGGGCGGCCGCCATGGACCGGTAGCTCCCATAAGCAGCTTTCGCCTTGTCAGTATCTGTATCAGCATGTGCCTTCGTCGAAATAATCAGTTTTGAGTTATATTTACAAAGTTCTTAAAATAGTACTGTTTCAGCATGTCGCTTCGTCTTTGAACTGTTTTTTAAATCTTATTTACAAGTCACTTAGAAATCAGCACGTAGCTTCGTCAAATCGATCTTTCAACTGAATTATTCTTCTCTTTATACCCTAATCAATATGTACAGCAAAATAAACATTTCTTAAAAATACTGTTAAATCCCCGGTCTGTCATCCATTGCAACATATTTTCTTTACCTTTTTGTGGCTTGCAAATACAACTCTGCCCGCATAATTTTTTCGTCTGAATTTTGAGACTCCTTCAAACACAACACCGAGTCTCTTACACGGGGATGTGGTTTTCCGCATTTCAAATTCAGCTTATGGTTCGAACCTTCTACAGAGTTATTCGTTCTATGCCTCTTCCCATGGCAATTCTACATTTCAATCGGAATATGCACGTTTTCAAGCATTGCTCGACAAAGTAATAAAAAAAACTCGATTGACTTTTCATTGTCCGGGCCGTGCTATGAATGTGTAGCCAACCGTCTTCTACTTTTTCTGGTTTGAGGAATGCAAGTGCAGCACACTGCCTGATGGTGGTTCTGATTTCCTGGATAGTTTTATACCTACCCGAAAGCCCAATTTCTTGTGCTTTTCTCCAAATTCTTTGGTTTAAGTGGAAAAAATAGCCTTGCGTTTGGACTCTTGGAAATTCTTCTTCTATGCTTTGATAGCTCCAACCTCAAACCGCCGGTCAAACCTCAGAACTGACAGCTGGGTTTTCCAGAGATATTCGGAACTAGTGGGACTCATTAACTTATTTAATCAGGCGTGAATACGCGTTCGGAACTCATGGGACGAGGAATTTGTTTTCGAAACTCATGGGAATGGAACTCGTGGGACGGAACAGCCGCATACACCACGACAGCTTCTAGTAGCCAATGGTTGTGACATCGTAGGCCCCGTGTATTTGGATGTGAGTGTTATAACCTGTGTTATTGTGATGGCTGTACTAGTATGTGTGTGTGTTTGTTAATTGGGGGATAGGATTGAGAAGGAGGGCTTAGTTAGGAACCATCCCAGCATTTTCCTGGAGTAGAAGTGGTAAACCATTCCTAGGATGGCTGAGGTGGGAATCGAACCCTCCTCCCCCTTCTCATTTTTTGCCTCAGACCAGAAATAAATTTCTTGGTGGACCTCCGGGGGCGAAAGCCTTGGATGCTAGCTGCTACTGCACCTCGAGGTGTTGTACGAGCACAGTCATAACATTAATATTTGGGGGGCAGATAACCTCGCTGTTCCGCCCCTTAAAATACCAATGACTAACTAAAAGTAAGACGAGATCATCAAGGAACAAGCAATTAGTTCCCGGTGACAGTTTCCGAGAGATTGGTAAATGCAAAGTTGAAAATTAACCTGTACATCATAGAAGATTGCAGAAACAAACATACAGCTTAAAGGAGCCAACACATAAACGATTTTAATGTGATAACCGGGGCCCAGATAATTATGTGCTTAACTTTTCAGAAATATGTATTTCTTTATGTGCTTAAATGTGGAAAATATGTGATTAAATCTCCCATGTCCAAGCTAGCGTCCAAGGCTTTCGCCCCCGGAGGTCCACCAATGTATCATATTTATGTCCCCCAGTTACTCAAAATATAGTTGAAACGTCCAGCTGCTTGAATAATCCATAATCCTGTCTACAGTACAAATGTTCCCGGGCCTTGCCTCAGTTTCCGAATCCTACAATACTTACTGCAGATGCGCGATACGAAATCATGTATGTGTTGTTTAAAAAATTCATTCTAAAGAGCAGATGAAAAGGTAACTTCAAAACTTTTCCTAGCACTGTGTCAATACTCACAAGTTTCGCAGACCACTGTAATTTCTAGTAAAATTTCCTGTCAAGGTAAGGACTATTGGAGGCTTAATGAGACTGTTGACCCCAGCTGGACTTAACGACCGGGGAATTCCTGTCTTGAAATACTACTATAAGGTGCGTTCAAAAAGTAACGAGCCAGAGGCTGGAATGCGCAAACCGGTGACGACATCGGCTAATTGTGGCGTGTGTAACGAGGTGTGGTCCCGACTAGAGCGTGGACAGCCCGTCGTTAGAGGGCACGCGTGCACGTCACGTGACGATACAAAGCGAGCAGCAGCATGCATCAATCGTCTAACGCTGCCAGTCGCATTGCAGACAGTGACATGGAGGCGTCAAACGAAGAGCAAAGAGGTGATGTTCGGTTTCTGACAGCGGAAGGAGTAGGGGGAACGGACATTCGTCGCCGAATGTCACAAGTGCACGGCGAACACTGCATGTCCCTTGCAAGGGTTAAGGCGTGGCACAAGCGCTTCAGAGAAGGACGGGTGTCGTTAGCCGATGATGCCTGGTCTGGGGCACCCCCCTCCCTCTGCATTACCTATGACAACGTCCAGCTGGTTGATGCACTCATTACCCAGGACCGAGCGGTCAAAACAAAACGAACAGGCAATCTGATCCGTGGGGTCATTCTGCTCCACGACAATGCACGACCTCATACGGCCAACACAGTCGCGGCACTCCTGCAGAAATTCAAATGGGAGGTTCTCGGCCACCCTCCATACAGTCCAGACCTCTCTCCCTGTGATTACGCCATGTTTGGTCCTCTGAAAAGAGCTCTGCGGGGCCAACGATTCCCCTCGGACGCCGACGTCCAGCTGTACGTGCGGAACTGGTTCACATCGCAGCCCAGGAAATTTTATGAGTCAGCCATTCACCGCCTCGTGTCACAGTGGGACAAATGCCTCAACAGCCAGGGCCAATACTTCTAACATACAGGTACTGGTTTCTGTAATTATGCCTCCGGCTCGTTACTTTTTGAACGCACCTTATACAAGAGACTAGGGTGTAGCAAATTGCTGGAATTGCCAAGGGTCAAAAATGTGGGCAGCACAGAACAACATACCACCAAATATAGGAAATATGGGCTTATGCATAAATTCGCCAGAATATGTATTTATTAAAAAAAGGCAACAATTTGTAAATAGAAAATATTTAAACATCAACTATCTGGACCTTAATCGTTGTTATATACAAGATTTCTGACATACACGGTTACAAGATTAATATCGTTACCGGTATTGTTTTGTCCCCCCTTAACATGTTTAATGCAAGCTGGGTGGACCGATGACAGTAGCACACGTCATGTGCTTATACCGCTAGGCTACTCCATTGACGATCCAGTTTTAAAAGGCCCACCTTCTGGGTCAAGGTGAACGGCATGACTGAGCGAGACTGCTTGCTATACACACTATTGTGCGTCTCCTTTCACTCACACTTAGCCCCGTCCTTTTCTATCCCAGTAACACAAGTCTGGGTTCAGGATGTCTCATTTGCCATGCCTAGTTAATGAAAGAAAAAATAGTTTTACCTAATTACGTTTGCCTTTGTAGCTACCACAACGAAAGTTCAAATTTGAAAGAAATTCTCTATTTTTATTGTAAGTTCGAACGAAAACAAACGTTAATTATATTTACATCACGTTTATTTACAAGGCATAGTTAACATTAATCTAGAAATTTAATAAATACAATACAAAGAAGCTTTAAAAATGAATATTTTTGGTACTTCTTCTGTGTGGGTACGAACTTTTTCGTATTAGCCCCCAAATGTAATCACTTGGGCAAGACATTTAATGACCATAAAATAGCAAGAAAATGCAAAATAAAAAATGCATTTATGACCAATTGTTAAAAAATGACACAAAAAATGACCAATACATTATTCGTAAATCACTTATTTATTAATCTTTTAAGAAACAATTAGCTGATTTGAGAGTGAAGTTTAATGGATGACAGTGCATTAAGTTTAAATTATTTTTGTTACTAACAAAGTGAGTAGCCTCCGTGGCTTAGGCGGCAGCACGCCGGCCTCTCACCGCTGGGTCCGTGGTTCAAATCCCGGTCACTCCATGTGAGATCTGTGCTGGACAAAACGGAGGCAGACAGGTTTTTCTCCGGGTACTCCGGTTTTTCCTGTCAAGATTTCATTCCAGCAACACTCTCCACTATCATTTCATTTCATCTGTCATTCATTTAATCATTGGCCCAGAGGAGTGCGTCAGGCCTCGGCAGCCGGCACAGTTCATATCCTCGCCGCTAGATGGGGACTTCATTCATTCCATTCCTGACCCGGTCGGAGACTGGAAGCAGGCTGTGGATTTTCATTTCATTTACTAACAAAGTGAATAACACTTTGCCACCCCTGGTGAAAAAAAAATGAAATATTTTAGAACTGGCATTGTCTTCAAATACTCTCCTAGCAAGTAGGTGCCATTTCATTAATAATTCATTCATTCATTCCTTGAAAACCAGTGGCATGTCTACTTTCTTTCTTGAGCAAGTTATTTGCCTAAGTGAAACATAATAGACAAGTAACTTAATGTAAACATAAATAACTTAATATTAATTAACTATCCAAATATGACGAAATATAACAACTACCAGAAAACAATTCAAAATGCCAAAAATGACCTAAAATTTCTCCAAAAATGACCTTTCTCTTCTAAACGGCAAAAAGAAATGCCCTAACAAATTGCCCTTATTTAATCATTCATTTCATGAAACACATGTATATAATACTCGAGCTATCTTTCGGCCTTCATACAAAAAAGATGCAACATCACTAATCACCCATCATGTTCCGTTCTCATTATATCGTCCTTATCCATCGCGTCTTGGAGAAAGCGTTCTCCTTGCTCTTCTGATTCTTTCAATTGGCCCGTCAATGCAATAGATCAGTGTTTCCCAAACTTTTGTGTGTGTGCACCACTTTAAGAGATGATCATCTCTCGCGTACCACCTAATGGTTGGGAGATGTAGTAACTATAACCCCCACCACCACTACGTAGCTGACCAAAAGATGAATTGTAAATTGTGTGTTAGAGTTCAAGTTCAAATAATAAAAAGAGTGTCCAGTTGTTTTATTATTTATTACAATAAGTATTCAATTCAAGCGCAAGCCTCCGTGGCTTAGGCGGCAGCACGCCGGCCTCTCACCGCTGGGTCCGTGGTTCAAATCCCGGTCACTCCATGTGAGATCTGTGCTGGACAGAACGGAGGCAGACAGGTTTTTCTCCGGGTACTCCGGTTTTCCCTGTCAAAATTTCATTCCAGCAACATTCTCCACTATCATTTCATTTCATCTGTCATTCATTTAATCATTGCCCCAGAGGAGTGCGTCAGGCCTCGGCAGCCGGCACAGTTCATATCCTCGCCGCTAGATGGGGGCTTCATTCATTCCATTCCTGACCCGGTCGGAGACTGGAAGCAGGCTGTGGATTTTCATTTCATTCAATTCAAGCATTCAGAAATGACACTGTACAAATAATATTAATAAAATAACTCTTAATATCACAACATAAAAACCAAAGTTCAACTAACAACTTCAATGTGAAGGGTGAGCTGGAAGATTAGAAGCCAACTTAGGAATGTCTGGTTTAAGATTGCTGTGTCTCAAACGAAGATCGATTTCCACTGTAAGGAGCCTATTCCGGTATTTATTCTTGAGATAAACAAGTGAAGAAAATGCAGTCTCACACAAGAACGAAGTAGTGCAAGGCAGTAAAAATCTAACTGCTTTGTCAGCTTTGTCTGCATAGTCTGCACGCCTCTCAACCCAAAAATTCACAAGAGCCATTTTTGAAAAAGTTTGCATTAGTTCTGAATCACAATTCAGTTCATAAAACTGCTCCTTATCTTTGACCTTAGAGTCCTCCTGCAACATATCAATGTGTTTATATTTTTAAATTTTATGTTTTTATATTTTTCGTAACATATCTAATATTTTTGTAATTTTTCGTAACATCACCGCGTACCACTGCAGCAGTACGAGCGTACCACAATTTAGGAAACGCTGCAATAGATGATCATCATTTATTTACCTATTAATTTTGCACAATCTCAATGTGACGAAATTTGCCGGCTGTCACCACGGAGATCCGGGCTCGATTCCCGGCTCTGCCAAGGAACTTAATGAGTGTGGTCTCTGGGATGGAACAGGATTCACTTAGCCTCGTGAGGGCCATGCTGGAAGTAGTTTTCCGTGGTATCTACTCCAGACGAATGTTGAGATGGCTGTCATGCCCAAGTACACGGGGCTGGTCTTCACCTCGTGGTTTCTTCTAGAGCTGCTAATAAGCGATGTTCCGTTAATCGGCTAACCGAACACACGAGATAAGAAATTAAGTTAAAATGAGAGGTCATCGTTTGAGTTGAGTTACGCTTATTTTTCAAAATGATGTATAGAAATTTATAACAGTTACTTTTTGCCTAGTTTATGTTAACAATAAGCAAATAAGTTAAGGTAGGCTACTCATCGACACTACTGAAGTCATTTCATACAAGTTATCATCTTTTCTTGAAATTGAGATAATTGATTCCAGGAATATAAACTAGTGGATTTTTGCCAAAAAAAAGAAAAATTTGGGGGGTCTTTTTCAAAGATTAATCACAAAAATAAAGTGCATTTTTAGGGCGCTATATCTTTGCTCTTTTTCAACTAAATTGAGTCATTGTTGTCGCAAATTGATCTGCTGTATGTTCAGAATGTTGTATAGCAGAATCGTTTTTGTATCATTTTGAATGAGGCAAATATGTTAGCATTGTTTAAAAATTTACGTTATTTTGATTGAAAAAATAAATTAATTGTGGGGGACCCCTAATTTCAATTTAACAGCTTCATTCTGCTTTACAACATAGCTGATTTATTTGTCTATATTTTAGTTTTTAAATGAAAATAATATCTGCATTTTAAGTGGACATTTTAACTGCCCAAGTCAAGACAAATATTGAACAAAATGAAGTGAGAGAAAACGTAACTTCAAGTTGAGGTACACATTTAGAGTAAGGAGTCTTACTTTTCAACTCCTAAAAACTGCCTTTTGTTTGGAGGTCAATCTTCTGCATTCTCCAGCCCGTGAGTATCTCCTACATTGTTTTAGTTCTGGAGTAGACTGTTTCAAAGCCAGATTAATGTGTGCTTTATCTGCTGCACCTATGCGTAAAAGTGACAGCTGCTGAAAAGCATGCACACCGATCATTAAAGTGAATATAAATGAGCAAAACAACAATAAAACTAGTATAAACTATATATTTCTGGAAACTAGAGAGGCCATACTATCGAATGAGACAATAAAAAAAATCGAAAAATCGAAAATTTTCTTGAAAATTACTAATGGAAGAGTCGATGAATACCTTAAGAGTCAGTGACAGTGGAAGGGATCGAACATCAATCAAATCGGGAAGGGTTTCGAAAAAAAATATGACGAAGAATTTTCAGCAAAGATTTTGAATTCTTGTTCATCATCATGTGTATCTGCCCGATGTACGGTTTCCTCACGCTCGGTCTCTCCACCTTATACGGTCTTCAGCAGCTCATAAGATTCATCAATCTTGATGGAATCCAGCATTTGAAACCTTCTTCTTCCTCTTTGGATTTTCCCTTGGACTGTCCCTTCTAATGCACTTTTCACCAAACCATCTCCCCTTATCCAATTTATTTTTCTTTTCCTTATCTTCTTTAGAATCATTCTTTCTTCTACTTTCTTTGATAATTCCCCATATCTCACTTTGTCCTTCCGACTTATTCTTGTTCAATGTTTACAATTTAGGACAGGAACATTTTTGTTTTACTTTGTTTTAGCCCAGTTTTCACACAGAAGGTACATTGTTTAAAAAGATATGATACAATATATTTTAATTTATTAAATGTGTAATTGGGGAAGGAAGGATGAAAGCAATGGTGTTTGCAGATGATTTGATGATTTGGGGAAACAAGGAGGAGGAGGTACAGGAACAGTTGGACGTGTGGGAAGGAATAATACAAGGATATGGGATGAAATTTAGCATAAATAAGAGTGAGATGGTGATCACAACAAGGAAGAAGGAAAGAACCACAACGGGAATAACAGTTGGTGGGGAACAGATGAAGAAAGTGGAGAGTTTCAAGTATTTGGGAAGCCTGATACAAGATAATGGAAGAAACGATAGAGAAATAAATGAGCGGGGGAGGCAGGCAGAAGCATTCCGGAGGAGTGTGAGAAGCATGTTATGGAGCAAGGATGTCCCTCAGAACAGCAAAAAGATCATATATCGGACGTACTATGTCCCTATCCTGACGTATGCCTCGGAGACCTGGGTTATGAAACGGAGAAGAGCAAAATACAGGCCAGTGAGATGAGGTTCTTGAGAAGCAGTATTGGAGCTACAAAGATGGACAGAATAAGAAATGAGAGGACCAGAGAATTAATGAAGGAGGAACCATTACAGGATGGTATAGAGAAATCTAGACTTAGATGGTATGGACATGTAAAACGAATGGAGGAGAAGAGGATGCCCAGGATGATACACGAGACGAAGTGGGAAGGAAAGAGACCGAGAGGAAGACCGAGAGATAGTTGGCTGAAGGGGGTGGAAGAAAGAAAGCGTGAAGAAGAGAGGAGAAGACTGGACAAGGGTGGAGGCTGAGAGATGGTGGGAATACAGAAGACGTTGGAGAGACTTGTGTTCCAAACAGACCCGGCCAGTGGCTGGAAACTGTGCAAGATGATGATTATGATGATGATGAAATGTGTGTTTTGCTTCAGTGAGAGCGTGGTCAAAGCAGGGAAGCACATCGATCAATCGTTATTTGTGGCAGTTAATTTTTCCACTCCGTTTATTCGATCATCATCATCTTCCTTTTCCTTTTTCCAGCTGACACTGGGTTGGGGCAGATATGGTTCCTCTCCACTTTGTTCTGTCGTTCCACCATTCCTCGTCCGACACGGTGTTCCAATCCAGGTTCCGTTTACTAATGCTATTCTTCACCGAGTTCATCCAACGCATTCTTGGTCTTCCTCGTCCTCTCTTCCCTGTCATCCGTCGTTCCAGTGCTCGTCTTGGTAGCCTTATTTCATTCATCCGTTTGACATGTCCAAACCACCTCAATCTGTTTTGCTCCAGTTTGTCATTTAGTTTCTGTATTCCCAGTTCTTTCCGTATATCTACATTTCTCGCTCTGTCTCTCCTGGTTTTCTGGACCATACTTCTCAGGAATCTAATCTCAGTTATTCGATAACTAAAATTCATCGATGTAAGTGGTATTTATTATCAGTTTGTAGAATCGTAGTCGTCGCCGATGCGAAGTGCTACCGATAAAAACGTTGCGATTAGCGACACCGTACTAGGGTTATATAGGGCAACTACGGCATGTTCGGATCCCGCCTTACTTCAAGTTCCCTGTCCCTCATACTGTTACACAAATCGGCTTCGGTGGCGTAGTTGTTAGCATGCTGAGCTTCTATGCCCAAGATCGCGGGTTCAAACCCGGCCGAAGTCGTTGGATTTTTTAAGAGCGTTAAAAATCCCTCAGTATGTCTTCCTTCGGAGGGGAAGTAAGGCCGGCGGGCCCATGTCATAGATTTATGGCATGTAAAAGAACTTTCCACTAATTAAACCTCCGTGAAGCTAAATTAACTTATAGGTTAAACAACGCTCTTAAGGTTCTTACGTTCGTCGCCAGGTGCCGACTGCGGTGGCGTCTAGTAGCCAAGTTCTGAACTAGTAGTCGTTGGCGGTGGCGTTTGGCGGCAAAAGTAGGAACTACCTGAAATTCAAGGTCTGCAGTCCTTACTTGAATTAAAAACAGATAACACACACTAATACAGCCATCAAAATTAACACCGGTTATCAGACACATTAAGCCTCCGTGGTTCAAATCCCGGTCACTCCATGTGAGATCTGTGCTGGACAAAACGGAGGCAGACAGGTTTTTCTCCGGGTACTCCGGTTTTCCCTGTCAAAAATGTCATTCCAGCAACACTCTCCACTATCATTTCATTTCATCTGCCATTCATTTAATCATTGCCCCAGAGGAGTGCGTCAGGCTTCAACAGCCGGCACAATTCATTTCCTCGCCGCTAGTTGGGGGCTTCATTCATTCCATTCCTGACCCGGTCGGAGACTGGAAGCAGGCTGTGGAGTTTCATCAGACACATTCTACACACACCCAAAGTACACGGGGCTACAGGACCGTGTTGTTGCAGCCCCTAAACTGAGGAACCAACCAACCATACTGTTAAACAGACCCAACTGCACGGGACTGATGACCAATATGTCCGAAGTCTCCAAAATAAATAACAGCAAAATGAGCTGGTCGAGACATGGTTAAAGCCCTGCGTGGATAAACCCGCTGATATCCGCAACATTTCTCACCATGCGGGTATTGACGTCCGAAACGGGGGAGGAGCTTACGGTCAGCTGTTTGCAATATGGCGGCGAGGTAGTGACTTGAAGTAATTGGGTGTGCGTTTGTTATGGCTTCTAATTTATGATGGCAAAATACTACATATTTTCTTTCATTGATAGAAATATTTTTATAATCAATTTAAATGCAGTGCCTAATTACTACCAGTTAAAAATATTACCCACATGTAGATAGTTAATTTACTGTCTGCTGTTACATAGGCCTATATGAAGCCTGTACATGGGAGCCTAGCGGTATCGATGTTTTTATTAATTTCACAATATATGTATCTCACATAACACAAAGGACGACTCCCTGATAATAAATTGAATCAAGCGACCCTGAATTTGCATGAATGTTTTGGGTTCAAAGAGGCGTTACTTGGGATGCTCAAATCATACTTCAATATTGCAAATATTGACCTACATACTTGCTGTTCAAAGGCAAGAATATTAATTTATTAATCTCTTGCCACTGGCAAGTTAAAATGGAGGCATCCTCTTTATCAATATATTTAATTAAATGTTTAAAATACAGATATTTAACGAAGCTGGAGTCTCCATTTGAACTTGTCATAAGCAAACGGAACAGATCAAAAACTACACTTTAAGCCAAACCAAATTCACTCCTCAGCTCGACATAAACCATAATACCAATTAAAACCTATACAAAACATACTCTCCTTACTGTTGTACAACTTTCAAACCAACTATTCGCACTCAAAACTGAAAAACCCTGAAATGGGATCTAATTAAACTTAGAATAGCCTAGGCCGATCCGGTCTCCTGCTACATTACCGCATATGTATACTTAACATCACTTTAACTTCAAAATTACGGCTAATTGACCTTTCTGCCTGAGTAGTATAGGTGTTACCGGCCTGACTGGGATGATGGGTCACCAAACCGGTACTTAAAACTAAGATTTTACATTTTAATTAACTAAATTCAACAGTAGGGAGATCATAGCCAAAAACACAATTTAAGCCAAATCATACTTCAATGACCTACATACAGTACCTGCTGTTCAAAGGCAAGAATATAAATTCTCTGGCAAATTAAGGCTAGGAACAGCATTTTTCTTAAGTTTTCTAACCATTCGGCTATTGTCAATCGGAAGAACCCCTAAAATAAGTTTACGAAGAGCGGATTACATTCTATGTACGGCACAGAAGTAATAGGCTACAAGTTTATCAGGATTTTTGATATAGCTAAATCCATGTGAATACAAATTAGAGACAATATCTATCAATAATCAACAGTACCGGTGGAAATAAGTCGTCTTCACAAAAATGCACACTGCACACTAGCATGTAACATGTAACACGTTTTCCAATTGACAGCGCCGAAGCCCATCTTTCTCTCTGAACTTTTTGTACAGGAAAGTAGTGAAGATATTTCGTACCCGTTTTATACGATTTGCAACCGTATACAGAGCAGTACCTCCTCGAATTTGACAAATTTCTTTCTGTTTGCATCACGACGTCAATGCTTCACCATCTAAATAAACCTCACCAGTCACAATGTTACAGCTTCAACATTCTACCGCGTGGCTGCGCCATCCAACTTTTCTGACGTCAATAGTTTGCATAGGTGGGCGGATAATGTTTGGAGTAAATTTGCTGATAGTTCTTAGAATGCAATCCGAAGTTGCTAAATATCATTACTAGGACTTGCATGTTTATTATTTATTATTTTAATTTTTTAGCCAACATAGGACTACATTAGTCAGGTTCATGGAGGTTTTTCTTCTTTTTGTTAGCCCAATATTTCTCCATCCTTTCTGAACGTAATTTTCTTTCTGCTTCAGGAATGACTCTTCCTATTCTCTGCTTGTTGATTTTTGTCTGTAGTCTAGTGTGTTTGTCTTTCAGAATCTTGAGTGTGTCTGTCTTGTATTTTAAATCTTCTATTGTAATATGTAACTCTCTCATGTCTTCTTTAAGTTCTGTGATCCACCTAATATTGTTCTTGCTCTTACTCGTCCATAATTTTTATATTATTTTTCTACTGATTCTATTTTCTGGTGACCGTATTAGATGCCCTAAGAATGATATTCGTTTCTTTTTCATTGTGCTTGTCACTGGTTCTATTTCTTTATAATCTGTTTCGTTGGAAGCTAGTCTCCAGACTCCATTTACTTGATAACTTTTATTTCAACAGGTTCTCACTATTCTCCTTTCTAACTTGAGTACTCTATCTATTGCAACTGTGTTTGTTGTCTTGAATAATGTTTCACATGCATGTGTAATTTGTGGCTGGGTGACTGTTTTGTAGTGCTTCAATTTGGTTGCTATCGAGAGACATTCTTGGTAACATGCTGTGCTCTAACCAGTTTATCTATTCTATTTTGCCATGTTGGTTTCTCGTTCAGGTTGTATGTGATTACTTCACCTAGGTATTTAAATTTTTCTACAATTTTTATTTCTTGGTCTCCCAGCTTAATTTTGTTTGCAAGCGGAGGTTGAGTTAGCATAACTTCTGTTTTTTCAAATGAAAATTTCAAACCAATATTTTGAGCTATTTCCTGTATAGATTTTATTTGCAGTTTTGTTTCCTGAATATCATTGGCCAGACGAGCTAGATCATCAGCAAATCCTAGACAGTTCAGATGTATGTTGTCTTTCTGGGTTCCAATGTTTATATTTTTCGAGTTGTTCTTGTACCATTCCCTCATAACGTACTCCAGCGCACAATTAAAAAGAAGATGTGATAATCCGTCACCCTGTCTCAAACCAGTTGTTACCAAAAATGGTTCAGAAAGTTCTCCTCTGAACTTAATTTTAGAAATTGTATTCGTTAGAGTAAGTTCTATCAATTTGATCAGCTTTGGGTGAAGTCCGAAATGTCTTAAAATGTTTAATAATGATGGTCTGTGGATGGAGTCGTAAGCTTTCTTGAAATCTATAAATGTTTATGACATATCATATTTTTCCGTTATGTATTTTCGATGACAAATGTAAAATGATGATTTAAGCTAATCTCATTCAGATTATGTCATTAACACTCTAAACTGAAATAGTACATAATGCAACGGTCCTATAATGGCAATAATTAAGACACGAGTATGTTTATAAACCGAGCGTATCGAGTTTTATAATTTCCATACGAGTGTCTTAATTACCATTATAGGCGAGTTGCATACGACTGTTCCTGTTCGACGATAATTATAACTTTATACATACATATTCATAAATATCTATGGGATTCATTCACTTCAGTTAGTGAACAGAGCGCGCTGGTTTTGCTTACTGAATAGAGCGCATGCGTGGGTCAAAGACCTTCGGAAGCAGATACCATTTACTTTGCTTAGCAATGCTATTGTTTACAGCCTACATGATGTCTATATAGTGCCGATCAAGACTAGCATTCAGTAATTTTGTCACCGAAGTCGTTTGAAAGCAATGCGCTGTGTATAAATTGTAGTTGGGGATATTAAGGTACAGTGCTATTTCTTGTCTCATATTCGCCAATTTATTTACGCAAGCATATGGGACGGTGCACTTTCCATGTCGGCAATTTATATAGAAGGATGCTGTGTTGCTAACTTCTGGACGTAGATTCATACATTTCTTGCATATGTCATAGTATTTTCTTGTTACCGTAAAGGTTCGTGGTGATTTTGTCTTTGTGTTTGGGATTGTAACTACAATGGTCGATACGATATCCAATTTGAACTTTCTAATCATGTAATTCATATCCGACATGTCGGATTTTGAGCCTATGCGCGAAGATATCCTTACCTAATTGGTCAATGAATGAGCTCTGATTGGCTGGAGAAACTGTCTCATAATGTAAAACCGTACTACTGTATAATGCCCATCATTATGATACAGTTTTCTGACATATAATATTTACATTTCGACATCGTCGAACATAAATAGTTGTATAATATTCATTTTAAACATAGCACATGACCCACACAGCCTAGGGGAACGACTTTCCCCTCAAATGTCTAAATGTGTTGCTTTAATACGTTATTCTTTATTTAACACTGTAAATGAAAAATATTATATTTTATGTCAGATAACAAGCCTGTTTTGTTTATCCGCGCAGGGTTCGAGTCATGGTTTATCATTTTAAAGATGACACCTGAGGTGTGCACTAAAATAGATAAGAATAGGCCTACTCGAGACGCGCTTATCGTAAGCTAATGTACGATAAGTGAAGCGTGATGCGATAGGGTTCGTGCGAATGCTGCCTGCACCAGTTTAACGTACGTCCAAGGTCGTACACGAAACACCAATTTCACCATATATTATTGGAGTCCGTATGGACCACCTCATGGTATCGGGGCTAGCGTATTTGGATTCGATTTCCGACTCTGTCAAGAATTTTAATTTTATTCTGGTCTGGGGGTTGGAACGAGGTTCATTCAACTTCGTGAGGCGTAAACTGTGAAGAGGATGTTTCGATTCCCACTTCAGCCGTCCTATAAGCGGTTTTCCCGCTTCCTCACCAGGCGAATGCCAGTAAGGCCACGGCCGCCTCCCTTCCAATCCTAGCCTCAATTGCAAATACACACACTACTACAAAAACCACTATAACGCATGCTGTCTCCCAAGCACACTTCGGTAGCGTAGTCGGTAGAATGCTGAACTGCTATGCCCAAGATATAGCGGGTTCAAGCCCGGCCGAAGTCGTCGGATTTTTTAAGAGCGTTAAAAATCCTTCAGTATGCCTTCCTTCGGAGGGGAAGTAAAGCCGGCGGTCCCATGTCATAGATTTATGGCATGTAAAAGATCCTTTCACAGACTAAACTTGTGTAAAGCAAAATTGTTAGGTTAGATTTCGTCAGAACGCTCTATCAAAGTTCCAACGTTCACCACTAGGTATCATTGATATCTGGTGGCGAAAGTTGGAACTACTTGAAATTGAACGGAACTTGTAGCTCACCCTTTAGGGTGTCCGTTGGAAGCAGCTACAGACTCGGCGAGCCGAACATGTCCTCGGACACTCCCGGCACTAAAAGCCATACGATAAATAAATCCCAAGCACACGGGGCTGAGATGGTCACGATATCCAAGACCCAATTAGGGATAGCCTGAACTTGCACCAACAGATGCCGAACAGGTACTATGTGGGATCATTTTGTTATTTACAGTAGTTCAAATAACACACAATAGGCTATTGCAAACGCTTTAGAACGAAAATTTATCTTATTATCATCTTGCCATTCTTCAAATTCGAAGCATATAGAATGGTAACGGAAGGCAAATCATTGGAGTCCCACATAGAACAGTCATGTCATCTGGCGAAAAAAATTAGCATAAGATATCCCTTATCCACTGCTGTCTAGTCTAGAGGATCGAGACGGTGCGGCGGCCGACTGGATGGAACAAGAGCTTTGGAGGTGAGCCCATTGGGTCTGCAATGGCGCTGCTTATTTGTTAACCTCAGCTGTCACAGCTTACTTTATAACCATACTGCATGTTAGCGGAGTATAATTCAATCTTATTGGTTGAAACCCGATTTTCCTGGCCCTGTTGTGGTTCAGACACATCAGAAATTGAGTGTTCACGCCTCTATATTTCTCGCAGTAGGCCGTGACTCTCTCTGTTTATTACTTTTGTGGTCTATGAAACCAGGCATCATGGGAAGGGAACTATTTGTATGACTTTCTGTAACTATATTGCCGTCTATCGAGATCCGTAGCAATCGACGTATCATTTAGACTGAACAAGACCAACTACAATAATTCGAGGCCAGCACTATAATATTATAGATAAATTAATTCAGGTAAGTCTAAATTATTGATGCATATTTCTTCGGAACCTAGTCTCGCCTTGTGATATATTTTATGCTCTTAAGTGAGTAAAAATAATAATTTACACGAACTGTGACAAGCTCGATGACATGATCTTAGCTATTGGTAGGGCAACCATCGCCGCCATGTTTTTTCTACATTAAGGTCTGAGGATTGTAGTTGTTCTTGGACTGAAACAGCTCTTGTTCTGGCGATCATTTTTGAAACACAATCTTGCAATCCAGGTTGTGGACATACAGCTCTCTTTTGTGTTTTGTTTTACTTCTAAGATAAGAATAGTGAATAGGCTTATCTTTATCCGGGCGATGTTCTTTGGACTAGGCCTATCTTTCTAATATTTGAGGTGCGTCATAAAAGGTCTGCGCACACCGGCGCGGGATGCGGGAACGGGAGCGGGAATATCGCGAACATTTGCGCACTTGGCGGGATATGCATCCACTCAGACAGCTGCGTCACAATCCCGCACAGATGACGGGATTGCTGCGTTACTGCAGAGGTACGCAGCTTGCTGCGTTTTCCCGCGTCCCGCATCCATTTAGCAATGGTGACGGAACTGTTATTAGAGTGTGTCAGGAAATATCCTGCCTTATATCAATGAAGATTAAGAAATATAAGGAATAAAGATAAGCTCAGGGACGAAAAAGGAAATGAACTGCAAGTACCTGGTTAGCATCAATTTAAATAATATCACTTTTGTTTCTGTGTTCATTTGTCACGTGGTGATTAACCTAAAGAAAACCGAACTGAACTACCCTAAAACTAAATATAAACTGCACTATCGTATCGCAGATAGCTTGGCAAACCTCTCTCACGATAGCTCCAACAGTAGTGAATCCAACACGAAAACTGTGGCCAATTGTCGAGAAAGAATCCCCAGTAGTCAAAAATCTAATAGCAATAGCAAGACTTTCTTCTGTTGAGATAGCTTCCCGATAATTGGTACATATTTTCCTTATGTTGCACTTCATCAAACGAATTCATTTCGGAACTGTTTCCCGCGCTGGTCAGAATACAAAGACGATTTCGCAGCGACTGCGGGTATCGTGTCAATCCCGCTCCCGTTCCCGCATCCCGCGCCGGTGTGCGTAGACCTTAAGTGGCGTATGGAATCGTCTCCCCATTGGGCAATAGGGATAAGCTTGATATGGTAGCAATGTGGATCCATCTTATTAGAACGTTTTGTGGCATCACAGCCGACTCGATCCGTCCGTCGCTTTGTTCCCTTCCACAAAGTCGGCTGTGCACGCGCATGAGTCCATCAGCTGTATTTGCTGGTATTTGTCTTCGAGCATAAATACATGAGAGCAACATCTCGATCAGCTGACAGTGGTGTAAACAGAGAAACTCGTAATGGAAGTTGTTAGGAGTAGGTGGGGAAATGCTTTTTAATGAGGGTTTTATTTTCAGATACAAGGTCAAAATGCAAAGGAAAGATATACTTATATGACGTTTCCACCCTAACGTATTACGTATTCAAACATGGCTGTCGTCGTTGAACGTAGAGCAGGCTTATAAATACAAAACACACATTTTCGTAATTCATACGGCATTGGTAAAAGCATCGCATGTTTCTTTGCGTACCGGAAGGTAGCAAAGGTAAGGATCTAACATATTTGGTGTTAAAAGTGGCCGTCGTGTTCCGTAATATTCATACATCCAGGAGCCCCTCTTGTAAATAATTAATAACAAATCCGACCTGGAATTAGGCCTACTGATTTTTTAATAGAATTGTTTTTGTGTAGCTAGTCATTTTTGATTGAACGCCTAAGGGCTCCCAACAAGTTCAATCTATTACTACACCATTTCCTAATTTATTTTTCATCATTAGACAATGTATTTTGGCTAAATTCAGTACTTTAGAAAATGTTATCGTACGATGAGCTCTCATTCAGCGTTACCTTCCACTTTAGTATTTTATGAAAGTGAACAAAACAACACGGGCAAATAGAAATAAGGAAGTCAATTGATTTAGTAACCGTTGCTTTTTTAACAAGTACCGGTACGGTATGCATTACATTTGCTACAAAGGGAAACATTATAATCAATGAACTGTTTCCTTTTAAATTCCATTTTCCATGAATCATGTAGAAACCTTCGCAAAGATAACCCAGAACTTTGAAATTCTACGAAGAATTACTGTACATAGACTAATTTAGGGATGCAATCTATCCTAGAAGAATCTCAAAATTTCCTCAACCAAACGCACTGTCCACACGTTTAATAAAGATGACAAATATTACCTCAGCGTATTTATTATTGGAGACTACACCGTCACATCTGTAGCATAACCTGCAATTTGACACAGCATGATTGACGACTGCATTGCGTAGTCCACACTACATTTAATCCAGCATAGGGACACACACCATTATTATGTTCAGAGATGCATTTACTAGCAGTCTCAACAAAACACCAATAAAACAATCTATGGACATTTAAATACTTGATAACTTCGAGCATAAATTCAGGCTTGTTCAGTGGAGTAAGGGACAGGGTAAATTATAATAATTTATACTGTTTAATGTTTAATTATTTGTCTTTCATGTCTCGGAGTTCAGAGGAAACGTAAAGAAATGCAAGTACTGTAGTTAAGTCAAGAATTTTAGGGTTATTCTACAATGAATTAATTTAGTAATTTACCTATGGAAAGAAATGCCCAATCATTTTTTAAACGTCTTATTACATCCATACGTGACACATTAACACTCCATTCTGGCTTAGTAATGAATAAAACTCACTTTAAAAAGCCCAATTCTATCATCACGTGTAGTATTTCAGTTCTAAATTACCGCAGTTCACTACAGTCAACTGATCGAGATGTTGCTCTCAACAATGTGACGTCATCAGCCATCTAATGGATTTATGATCGAAGTTATCAAGTATTTAAATGTCCATAGATTTTTTATTGGTGTTTTGTTGAGACTGCTAGTAAATGCATCTCTGAACATAATAATGGTGTATGTCCCTATGCTGGATTAAATGTAGTGTGGATCCATCTAAGCCCCGTGCATGTGCACGCGCAGGAGTCCATCAGCTGTCTTTGTTGTTGGAATTTATAAGTTCCAATATTGTCGTTATTACGGGATCTTTCTTCACTCTGACGCTTTTTACCCATTAATTTTCCTTAGCTAATATCTATATAATAATTTTAGTAATGCATGCAATGAAGCTAATGTTATTTTGCTACTTATCTACAGTAACCTGCAAGATAAAAAGCGACACACTAGGAATTTCAGACAAACCTCATGTTGGACCGTTCCAAACTTAGTGTTAATCAAATCCTATGAAATTGCAACAATATGGCAATGTATCATAACTTAATTAATTACAATAATTAATAAACATTATTAGAGCACCGACAGTAGTGGCTGCGCTCGCTAAAGCGCTGCGTTAGGTCATGGGGCCAAGTTCTCTGCTGACTCGGTAGACGCGTGGGTTCGAGCCCCACCGTCGGCCGTCCTTGAAATGGTTTTCCGTGGTTTCCCATTTTCAACTCCAGGCAAATGCTGGGACGATACCTTCTGACAGGCCACGGCCGCTTCCTTCCACATCCTTGCCCAGTTTCATTCACCATCATTCATTTCATCTCTCATTAACTCCTCTCGTGAGGTTGGTGTCAGGAAGGGCATCCGGCCGTAAAAATCATCCGCCACAAAGAATTCCATCGCATCTCATCCCCGACCCCGTAGGAAAAACGGGAATAATAAGGGGTAGACATACATTCAATAAACATTATTAGAGCCTCCGTGGCTTTGGCGGCAACACGCTGGCCTCTCACTGCTGGGTCCGTGGTTTAAATCCCGGTCACTCCATGTGAGATTTGTGCTGGACAAAGCGGAGGCAGACAGGTTTTTCTCCGGGTACTCCGGTTTTCCCAGTCACAAATTTAATTCCAGCAACGCTCTCCACTATCATTGCATTTCTTCTGTCATTCATTTAATCATTGCCCCAGGGGAGTGCGACCGGCTTCGGCAGCCGGAACAGTTCATATCCTCGCCGCTAGATGGGGGCTTAATACATTCCATTTCCTGACCCGGTCGGACGACTGGAAACAGGCTGTGGATTTTCATTTTCAATAAACATTATTGATAATGACAATCACTGCAGAGCACAAACACGAATTTGGAAATTTCGAAACCTGGAATCCTTCTTACTGTCTGTTGCACTGAATTTTGTAGTCAAACCGTAATGTCCACAAAAATACGCGGCACGGGAATTCACAGCCGTTTGTGGTTATTCTTGTCCAATGGTAATTATTATTGGTGTTGTGAATGTCACGATTAATATGCGCTGAAACTTCTCATATGAACTAATTAACTCGACACATTGCCATATCAAAACATTCAATTTCTACCAGTTGAAACATCGAGTTTTGACTGGAATTCGCAGTCGGTGGCGGTGAGTGTACTTTATCTCCTAAAACAAATAACTATCTCTTCTTCCTCCAAACCAAAGGCGAAGTATCTCGCTTCCTGGGAGTAACCCACAATAGAGTGATTGTACCCCCGTAAGCGCAGCTGGACACAAGACCAGCCACTAATGAAGCTGTCACGACATAGCTTTCGAGAAAGTGGAAACCGTGGGATCTGTCCAACTGTTCGCAGAAATCAGCGTATGTTTGATACACTGTTTGAAACACAGGACATAACCTTTCACCTTAAAATGTCTCATACATTATCCGGGACGCCTTGGTGAGAGTCAAGCAGCTGCGCCATCTCTCCCCGTTGCTTCTGTTGTTGTTTCAATAGAGAGGCTTGGGTATTCAGTCCCCTGAATTTGTGTGTAGAATTTTGTCTGAAGACCTGTGTTATTATGATGGCTGTATTAGTCTGTGCATTTGTAATTCAGATGGTGATTGTTGTTTAAAGGGGCCTAACATCTAGGTTATCGGCCAATAATAGTTTGCGTGATCGTGAAAATGAAAGATGATGACATGAAACCCGTTTTGCTTTGTTTAAACTGCAAGAAAACTAAGATTCTAGAGACCAAATACACCCTCATTTTGTTCGGGGGTTGGTGTCAAAACTGCCGGAGCGAATGACATTAAAATTCGTCTGTAAAATAGGAGATGTTGCTAAAATCATATTCACGCAATGCAAAGGACTGAGATGGTTAATAGGAATGTTCAATTCATATCCACCTGCTGACGTGCAGCTGTAGGCTGAGTCATGAGTTCGTGGAATGCGCTTGAGACGGCTGCATTGATACGGCGATGAGGCACATTATGCTGACAATATGCGTGCATTAACAAGTGATGTGTACGTACGGACGTTATGCGGTCAGGCTTGAGTGGTGGGGAGGAGATACCCCAGGTTAGATGGCTGATTGTACCACAAGCAGTGGCGTAACTACGAGGGATGGTCAGGGGGATTAATCACCCCGGAGCCAAATAATAAAAATACGTAAATCGATTAATAAAACTAATTTTCGGATTAAAGCAAAAACGAGAAAAAAAATCCAAAACGAAAGAAAATAAAAAAACTACAAGGCAAAAAACAAAAGCCAAAAGCGAAATTAAAAACAAAGCCAAAATAAAAATCCAAAGCAGTCAAGTTAGTTAGTTATTGTTGTTTTAAGGGGTAGAACCTACGAGGTAATTTGCCCCTAAAAAGCAGAAAACAACAAACACGAAATAAAAAAAACTCAAAGAAAAATTAAAAACAAAGCCAAAGCAGAAAACAACAAACATGAAATAAAAAAACAAGAAAACAAAAGCAGAAATCCAAGGCCAAAACAAAAAACAACAAACACGAAACCAAAAAACTAGAAAACATAAAGCAAAAAACAAATTATAATTATAAAATTAAATGCAAAAACAAACATTAAAAAAATGGCAGACAACCTAAAACAAAATCTAAACTTAAAACAAAAGGGAGAGAGAAAAGAAAACATTTGAAAAAAAGACAAGTTCTGTTCTATGAAGGATATTTTGACTCCACTGATCCCCCTCCAGAAGCAAATCCTAGTTACGCCACTGATACAAGGGGGGGGGGGGGGAGGGAGGGGGCTGGAGCGTAATTCCCACGTTAGGTTCGATTTTGTATGTAAAACATTATTCCGCGTTCACCACTGCAATGAACGGACTATCTCCGGCAGCGATTCCGTGTTTCGACTAAACGGCAAAACAAGCAAAAACGATAATGTTGGCAATACTGAAAAAAAAATGCAATAATACCCTCTAGCGATAAAATGTTCAATTCCTGTATCCCGCTGTTCCTATAGAGCATCCAGCGTTTAGAAAAGACTGTGGGTCTTATGGGCTTTTACTTTTAACGGAAACCCCCCTAGACTGGTTTTGTTACCTCACCTTTTATCATGAAGGAACTCTGAACATATATATTTTTCGTCATAATAGCTTCCTACAATTATCTGCCAATTGATTACCTTTGTTATTGCATACAAGTATCGTTTATATTACGTCTTAGTAATTTAAACATTTTCGAGGTTGGCACGCTGGAAAGAAGAGCCTCGTCCAGTGCTGCATGTTCGCCCGGAGTGAAGCACGTGCTCAGTTCCGCCGACAGCAAAAGTTCTGAAGCACTATCCGTCATTGGTGTTACTGTCGTGTGTCTGTTTTATTTTCTGTTCGATCGAATCAGGGCTGCCGACAGTTGGGTTCGAACCCACTATCTCCCGAATGCAAGCTCACAGCTGCGTGCCCCTAACCGCACGGCTAACTTACTACAATATTATAAATATTAATCTAAACAAAACAGTAAGAATAAAATTGAAATAAACTAAATTATAGCCTAACTTGAGCCTCCGTGGCTTAGGCGGCAGCACGCCGGCCTCTCACCGCTGAGTCCGTGGTTCAAATCCCGGTCACTCCATGTGAGATCTGTGCTGGACAGAACGGAGGCAGACAGGTTTTTCTCCGGGTACTCCGGTTTTCCCTGTCAAAATTTCATTCCAGCAACACTCTCCACTATCATTTCATTTCATCTATCATCCATTTAATCATTGCCCCAGAGGAGTGCGTCAGGCCTCGGCAGCCGGCACAGTTCATATCCTCGCCGCTAGATAGGGGCTTCATTCATTCCATTCCTGACCCGGTCGGAGACTGGAAGCAGGCTGTGGATTTTCATTTTCATAGCCTAACTAATAACAAAAAAGTGATGATCAACAGTATTGCTGACGTAAAAATTGTTAACATCGTCAGCATACATCCGAGAAGGAAGGAAAGGTTGTGCTCTCGACATCTGTCAATCAGCAATGCGTCATATCACAACGAAATGAATGTCGTTATTGGTTCTCTTCGGGTACGGTATCCTTAATACTGGTCCAATCCGTTAACACCTGCAAAACTGCTCCTTCCAGTGCGTGTTCTACTTCAGGTAGCTGCTGGGGTTGTGTTGTCTCGCTAACTTATGAAAGGACAGTACTCGAAGCGGGTGAACATAACGTATGACGTCAGCGCTACCTCTGCCTAGAGTTAGCAACACTGTCGCCATAAGGCTCCACAGTCTTTTCTAAACGCTGGATGCTCTATATAGAGCAGTGGTTCCCAACCTTTGGCAGCTGACGCCCCTCTTTTCAGATACGGGAGTTCATCGCGCCCCCCTCATCCCCCCACCCCACCACTCATCGCTTCTATAACCTCTTCGATTGACGCGGAGGGTATATACCTAACCTAATAACACTACATAATGGAATAGGTCTATCTATTGCATACTAACTTCATTATAGCACAATAAAAAGAACACACTTTTGCAACAATTCCATAATTAGTCAACAAATGTCAGTGAGAGGGTTGACACTGTTTTCTCTTGGTAAGATTAGGTATGTTCGGTTTGATATTTGACAGAGCATAGCGGAGATCACTTGCAACATCAAGCCGACAGCGCTGCTTTGATTCTATGACACTCAACGTTTAAAATGCTGACTCGCATAAATATGTCTTTGAAAATGGGACAATGACACGCAATGCAAATTTGCCTATTACAGGATACTCCTCAAGACAGTTTACCCAAAGTCAGCCAGTCCTAATATTTTAGAATCATCTTTTATCTTTGATTCACACTTCAAATCTATGGCTTCTTCTTGAAAGTGTGCTGGCAGTGCTTCAATGTCAAT
Organism: Meconema thalassinum; assembly: GCA_946902985.2. Lineage (NCBI taxonomy): Eukaryota > Metazoa > Arthropoda > Insecta > Orthoptera > Tettigoniidae > Meconema > Meconema thalassinum. The sequence continues at coordinate 184,867,356 of OX336388.2, read as the reverse complement.
GGCAGATTAATTTCTTGTTAACATCCAGGGCCATTCATCAGACGAGATATCAGGAAAGTAGAAGTTGAATTCTTGTGCCAGGGAATCCAAATGTGACTGAATTTGCACCTACAGTAAGCTTATTACGATCACGTTCATTTTCCGGCAAAATTTCATTAAGGCGGTGAAAAGATAAGAAGTTGATCAACTGAAGCCGGCGTTTCCATAACTGTATTTTTCCCGGAATGCATAATATTGGAGTTATTGCCTTGGAGCTTTTAAGTTCAAACTGGTCAAAGCTTCAAAGAAATCAAAAATATATGCCAAGGAGACGATAAAATTGGCATGATTTTGCTCCTTGAGCACAGCAAATTCCATATTTCACCTCCAACCTCGCGGCTCCGCAGAGGTTTGTATCGGCAGTTGGCAATTACCAGTGCTTTTGAACGATTGGCTTGGTGCGACAATCACTTGGAGAGATTCGAAAAATGTTTATTTTACAAAATTATAATATTCGAGTTAAAACAAACTTGATTTGGAAATCACTTCACGCCCCCCCCCCCCCCTTGATAAAGCCCCACGCCCCCCAGGTTGGGAACCCCTGCTATAGAGAATGTTCCGGATTTTGATGGCGGCGGACACCGTTAATTGCCGCTCTGAAATGTGTTTTTAAATGTATACAATATTGTGTCTGCTTCAATGTTTATCATTATTTGGGAGGTGATTCTTAGGTTTTTACCTATTTTTTTCCTTACTTCTTAAATCAAAAATACTTCAACACTTATCCGAAATACACTCAACAGAGCCATATTCATGAATTCTCTAGTATCTAAAACAAACAAACAAACTAAATGATATGCGTGTACCTAAAAATACGTAATAGCAGTTTTGTTCCATTTATTGGCGTATATTTGAATTTTTAGTCTATAATTTTTAAAAGTAAACCACAAGACAGTGTTTATTCCTAGCTCTAGTTGATCGAGAAAAATCCTACCTGCTGGAAAGTTCTAATCCAGGGTGTCTACTAAGTTACTCTGGAAAACATAGAATACTCAGGGAATTTTTAAATCCTGGAAAACTCAGGGAATTGTCAGGGTTTTTTAATGACACTCAGGGAATTTTAGTTGTACTAGGTCCAACCTTGAATAATTGGAAATGAAGCATTTACATTTTGATAGGGGAAAAGTGTATTCTGGTGATTGTTGTGGATGTATGTTCGGTAAGCTCTCTTTTCTTGCAAGATGTTATTGTTGTTTGAGTCTTCAGTCTTTCGACTAGTTTGATGCAGCACTCCATGCTTCCCTGTGCTGAGCTAATCGTTTCATCTCTACATAGCTACCTTACCCTACATCCGAGGCAATCTGTTTCACCACTTCCAATTCCTTATCTCCTACTTTGATTACTCCTTTTTCTTCTTTCTTATCTCTACTCATCACCACTGTTTTACCCTTCTCCACATTTATCTTCAATCCCCATTGCTCAATTTTTTCATTTATTACGTCTAACTGTTCTTGTACCTCCATCTCATCCTCGCCCCAGATCACAACGTCGTCTGCAAACAACATTACCTTCATCTTTGCTGTATTATATAATCATTATTAGTATTATTTTGATTCGTTTTGCCCAACTAAGGAGCGCGATTCTTCTTCCCTTCCCAATATCACTTCATCCTCTCGCTGTGTTCCCTTTTACGCTGTTCTGTCCATCCTGTATTTTGTGGGGTGAGCTTCTCACAAAATTTGTGTTTGTGAATTAAAGTTCTGAATGTTGTTCTGTCTTGAATGGTTTCTTCACGACAACCAATTTCATTTGTGTCTTCACTGATTTCAGTTAGCCGGTTGTTTTGATTTTTTTATTGATAAGGCTTTCTCTGTGAGCCTGTCATTATCCATTCTATATGGTCTAGGTGTCCGTAAAACTGTAACCACCGTTTCCTTATTGTATCTGTGACTTGATAAATTTCTTGTGATTTCTTTTTCATCCAAATTCTATTTTCACACTTTGGTCCTAAGGATTTTCCTTTCTTGTTTTACGATGATTTTTATTCGAGATTTGCCACGAATTGTAACACAGTAGTTTCAGATGCATATAGAGCTTATGTTTTAACGACTGTGTTATAATGCCTGAATTTTGCCTTTGTTAATATTGTTATTTTATTGTATCCGTTCCAAGTAATTTTGCATGCTCTTTGTAGTTTTGTAGTTCTTTCTCTGTTAGCGGATAGAATAGCAATTTCATCAGCAAATACTAGGCAATCGAGTTTAATTTTGTTTGGGAGACATTTACCAATATTTATACCTCTAGTCTCATTCTGCCAGATCCTTATCACTTTTTCCAGAACTGAATTAAACAGTAATGAAGATAACCCATCTCCTTGCCTGGCAATTATTATTATTATTATTGTTATTATTATGGTAAAACCTGACTTGAACTACTTTATGGGAAAAAATTCGTAAAGTACTGGAAATAACCAAAATACCAGAATGAATAGTTGGGAAAATATCTGGAGATGTAGTAATAGATGTTTACTCCTCCGCTGTCTGTGAACCACCCAGATATGAACACGACTTGTATAGGTGAAATTCCAGCTGACTTCAGCCATTTTTGGCAATATGTACAGTATGGCAACCCCACGCATTCGGTACTATATCGCATCCGGCAGACTAATGGTTTTCGCCTAGACCAATAATTTTTGTTATGTAGCGCGGCCCACTAATATAAACACCCCTGGTTTTTGTCACGCATCAATAATCTTTATCCAGGCCAATGGTTTTGCCTTTTATTTCTGTTGTGTGGTGTATTTTGTATCTGACATGTTGGCAACGGGTATGACGTCGTGTAGGACGTCAATTTTGTTCTGTGATGTGTCATGGCAGCCGTCGTCGCATGGGCAAGAAGTAAATGCATTTATTTAGGTAATAAAAAACAAATATATCCGGTGCAGCAGTGATAATTCAATTTGTAATCAACTTCTAATGACTCCCAGAAAGGTATGTGAATCATAAATCATATATTTTCAATAATCTGCCTTGTAAAAGTTGCAAACCCAGAAGTATCTAATGTCAAGAATTCATATTATTATTATTATTAAATTTAATATCGCAGTTTGTGTCTTCAGCTCCCTTGCTGTATGCGGCGTGATTTCCCGCTCGTTGTGCGGTGTTGTTCGATTAGCTCGTGGAGGGGGAGAGCAGCACGTGTGGTTTATGACGGGGGGAGCCTCAGTGCAAGGGTACTTAAGTGGCGCATGGCCTGGGTCGCTACATAGATGGTAACATTGTTACTTGTCTGATTTTTTAAAACCCTGTGTTACATCAGATTAATATAGTTTGTATTGTTTGAATAATAGCGGAAATACATTTCGAAGTGCCATGTCACCATTGCTGTAATAGCCTCGCCATGATAACCTACGCTGTTTAAGTAGGCGAAGATTAGTGCAATGGCACTAATTCCCACCATAGTGGTTGGCCTCCGAACTCATCTGACCTCAACCATCTCCAACAACATATTGGATTCAGCTTGGCACAACTTTATTGCAAGTCTCTGAAATGAGAACCTTTCTTAGTGGATCAGTTGCCACGGCGGGTGAGCGGTCAACGTATCGGTCTACTAACCCCAAGCTTGCAGGTTCGCTCCGGGCCGTGGTAAGTGATTTTTGAAAGGCGGCAAAAATTACGACACCATGCCATACGATGTCGGCTTGTCAAAGAAACCATTTGAATTCAGTAGGCCGTGCTCATAATGGCAAAATTAATCTCGGAAGTTTCCGCCAACACAAAGTTCCTCATTTCTCTACTAGAAAACGCTATAGTTTCAAGGAGCTTAGATATCTAACCTCCTTGACTTTCATAGTGCTTCAAGGAACAACGAAATTCGACATGCAACTACCCTTTGGGTCTCAAATAACAAAGCTTGCACCCGGCACCCGTTGTTGTTGTTGTTTGAGTCTTCAGGCTTTTGACTGGTTTGATGCAGCTTTCCATGCCTCCCTCTCATGAGCTAATCGTTTCATCCCTACATAGCTACCATACCCTACATCCGAGGCAATCTGTTTAACATATTCTAACCTTGGTCTACCCCTACAGTTCTTGTCCTTGACCCTTCCTTCCATAACTAAGCTTGCTATTCCTGGGTGTCTTAGTATGTGTCCTACCAACTTATCTCTTCTCTTCATTAACAGTCGCTAGAAACATCTCCTCTCTCCCACTAGTCTTAATACCTCTTCGTTTGTAACCCTATCTACTCATCTGATCTTCATCATTCTCCTGTAACACCACATTTCAAACGCTTCAATTCACCTCTTTTCTGCAGCACCAATAGTCCAAGTTTCACTTCCATAGAGTGCCACGCTCCAGACCAAAGCCTTCAAAAATGACTTCCTTATACCTAAATCAATATTCGATATCAACAGATTCCTTTTCTGTGGAAATGCTTTCTTTGCCTGAGCCAACCTACATTTTATATCCTCTTAGCTTCGTCCATCACTGGTTGTTTTTCTTCCTAAGTAACAGAAGTCTCCTACTTCCTTTAGTTTTTCACCTGCCAATGTGATGTCCATAGAGGTTTCTGATTTATTTCGGCTGCATTCCAATATTTTTGTTTAACATTTATTAATTTTCATCATGAATTCTATCATCAAGGCGGAGTCCAGACCATTCAAAAACTCATTCAAATCCTCAGGCGTGTTGATCAAGATGACTATGTCATCCGCAAATCTCAGAGTTGAAATTGTTTCTCCTTGAATCTTCACTCCCACTTTAAATTTTTCTCCAATTTCCTTCATTGCTTGTTCACTGTAAAGATTGAAAAGTATGGGTGATAAGTTGCAGCCTTGCCGTACACCTTTCGGAATATCAGCTTCTCTCTCATGTCCTTCAGATCGAATGACTGCTGTCTGGTTTCTGTATAGATTGTAGATCACCCTCCTGTCCCTGTACTTTATTCCAATCGTTTTCAAAATGTAAAACAATTTAGTCCAATCAACGTTATCAAAAGCCTTTTCTAAGTCTACAAATGCCATGAACGTTCTCTTATCTTTCTTTATTCTACCTTCCAAAATCAACCTAAGACTTAGTACAGCTTCTCTTGTTCCTACATTTCTCCTGAAACCAAACTGGTCTTCACCCAACTCCGTTTCTATCTGGCTTTCATCCTCTTGTAAATTATTCTAGACAGGATCTTTGAAGCATGAGTAATCAAGCTGATTGTACGGTAATCTTCACATCTGTCAGCTCCCACTTTCTTTGGTATAGGGATAATAACATTCTTCCTGAAATCAGGGGAAATCATGTCGGACTTCCAACCCCCCAGCTTGCAGGTTCGCTCCTGGCCGTGTTAAGTGATTTTTGTAAGGCGACAAAAATCACGGCACGCATGTCATACGTTGTTGGCATGTTAAAGAACCCATTTGAATTCAGTAGGTCGTGTTTATAATGGCAAATTAATCTCGGGATTTTCCGCCAACACAAAGTTCCTTCTTTCTCTACTAGAAAGCGCTATAGTGCTTGACTTTCATAGCGCTCCAAGGAACGATAAAAATTCGACTTGTAAGCTGCCCTCTAGGCGCCAAATAATAAAGCTTGTACCCGGCATCCGTGGCCATACGATATTATTATTATTCTGAAATGAGATCAGAGTAGAAAAATTATAATTCATTGTTGCCAAATCATCACCAAAATGTAGTATCCAATAGGGTAATTTAAGTCCCATTGGTGATAGAAACACTTTCGCCTGTTGCTAACATGTAGTGAATGTTAGTGATTTTCAACCAGTAAAAGTTGGCAAGAATGTCTTTGCTAGCTAGAGGGAGGCGAAGTGGGGGTTAATGCTCCATGGTTTCTGCAGGGCACGGAGTAATTACAAGTGCTGTATGCACTTTTGGTATTTTAGCGTGGTTTATGCTGCGTGTTCGCGTGTGGGGTCCATGGACCTGCAACCAAGCGGCCATAATGAGGACACTTGGCCACCCTAGTGTGACGATCGTAGCGGGTCACAGCCACCTCCATCACGAGTTATTCTACTCTAATTCTTTTTCAAGGCGGCTTCGGTGGCGTAGTTGGTAACAGGCTGGGCTTCAATGCCCAAGATCGCGGGTTCAAACCCGGCCAAAGTCGTCGGATTTTTTAAGAGGGTTAAAAGTCGCTCAGTATGCCTTCCTTTGGAGGGGAAATAAAGATTTAAAAGAACCTTCCACTTTTTGTGTGAAGCTAAATTTGTAGGTTAGATTTGATTAACGCTCTATAAGTTCCAACGTTTTCCGTCAGGTGTCAGTTGCGGTGGCATCTAGTAGCACATTCACAGCTAGGTGTCGTTGACGGTAGCATTTGATAGCGAAAGTAGGAACTACTTGAAATTGATTGTCTGCAGTCCTTACCTGAATTATAGATAACACACACTAATACAGTCATCACAATTATCATACAGATTCTACACACACCCAAGATTACGGGGCTAAAATTAAAGAGAATCTCACATATCCTTCATTTCTTGATATTTTTCAAGGCATCAGGCCCTTTATTTCGCTTCCTCCCACTGTATTCCCTGCCTGTCGCAAGAGTAGGATGCTTGTGTAATGCTTAGTGGTCTATGCCCTCAGGGGCTCATGGTTAATGCGTTCTGAAGGTGCATTTTGTCGGGAGTTGAAATTTTGAAGTAGAGTCGCCATTTTTATTATAGAGTCAGACACAATCTGGACTGAAATAATGACTATAAAGTGTAATCTAGTCATGATTTTTCGTTTAAGTAGATGTTAAAGTTTCGTGCACGGCTTCCTTAACAGTAAACCACGAGGCATAACTATTCAATGTTACTCAGATAGAGCAAGTCTTTCGAAGAGGCCGTGATTTGGATTTATACGTCCTGATTTTCTATTATAGGAGTATTGATGAGGCCATGATTTGGGTTTACATGTCGCGATTTTGTGTTAGAGGACTATTGAGGAGACCATGATTTGTGTTTACGTGTCGCGATTTTGTGTTAGAGGACTATTGAGAACGCCATGATTTGTGTTTACGTGTCGCGATTTTGAGTTAGAGGACTATTGAGGAGACCATGATTTGGGTTTACATGTCGCGATTTTGTGTTAGAGGACTATTGAGAACGCCATGATTTGTGTTTACGTGTCGTGATTTTGTATTAGAGGACTATTGAGGGGACAATGATTTGGGTTTACATGTCGCGATCTTGTATTAAATAATATAGTGACAAGTTTAATAATAATAATAATAATATCGAAGCTTTGTAATTTTACACCCAGAGGGTACCTTGCATGTCAAATTTCGTTGTTCCTTGCATCACTATGAAAGTCAAGGAGGTTAGATATCTATGCTCCTTGAACACTATAGTGCTTTCTAGTAGAGAAATGATGAACTTTGTAGACCGACACGCTCTCCACTCATCCACCGTGCCAAGCTACAAGTTTAATGAACAGTTTGGCTCGAGTTGTTGAAGATGTTATAAAAAAAACAGTTGCATAGCTGCCTAGCAACAACCGAAGTGTTCTTGAAGGTTGTATTAAAAACTCGACGGTCCCTGTATATTTGACATCACCATGGAAACAAGGATCTCCTTGGAGAGTAACACGTTCCAGCTGTTGAGTCGCAGGGGGGGCCTCTGTTGACGTCACTGTAAGCACTTGTTCTGTGAGTATTATATTTCAATCATTTTCCCAGGGTTGCCAACCGCCCTAGAATTATGATACTTTTTTTTTCGGATTGGGATGAGTCCATTAATATAAGCAAGTAGTTCCGTGAAGAACTAAAAGCCTATTCTCAAATAATCCTACTTCTGTTAATTGCCTCTATCAAGATACAACATTTCAGTTTCATTGCTATCATAAATTAGTAGATATTGAGAAGCGTCTAAATATTTCTGATGGTCGTCTTGTTGGATTTTAATATACAGTATGTGAGCCATAGAGTTATGCAGTGCTGGATTACCCATTAGGCCCGACTAGGCCCAGGCTTAGGGCCCCCAATTATCTGACCCCCCCAAGCAATTTCAAATTTAGTTCAATTTTATTCCGAAGATTTAGAGAATTTTTATCCAGAACTGAGACAGTTTCAGCATTATACTAAATTTCAATGTCCTTTAAAAACTGAGTTCACTCATTCTGAACTTTACGAAATTCTTATTCGAGACAAGCTTGAGTCTGTTTTCCGAACGTTGAAATTGCTTTTCGCATTTTCCTGACCCTCATGATAACGAATTGTTCTGCGGAGCGCTCGTTTTCAAAATTGAAACGGATCAAAAGTGCGCAAGGAAGTATCATGACACAAGAACGATTAGACATGCTAAGTTTAATGTATATCGAGTCAGATGTTCTGCGGGAAATTCATTTTGATGACATTGTAGAAGATTTCATTCACCTAAAAAACAGAAAAGAAATTTTTGAATACATTTTACAGAACAAAAAGTAGTATGATTTGTTAAATTGTTCATCAAATCATCTGAAATGTTTTCATATAACGATGATCGTTTCAATTGAAATGTATGTATATATGTAGGCCTATGTATGATTTAATAAAAAAAAAGTGTATTATCCATCTTGTGAAAAAGAACTCTTGTATCTACTTTATTAAATGTACAGGTGCTAAAAAATAAAAATTATTTGAAAAAAATAAAGGGGCCCCAAAAATCTGAGGGACTTGGGCCTCATTTTACCTTAATCCGGCACTGGAGTTATGTAGAATTAGATGACGATTATTGCGTAGGTTCATTATTCAAACGTTCACTTAAATCCTATGTCTAGGACACAAGAAATAAAAACTTAATTTAAAAATTTCGCACAGCCACCATATTGAGGTTATTTAAACAAACCTGAATTAGATGTCAGGTCATTACAATGTGTATAAACATTTGCTGTACCAAGTTTCACTGCGTTCGGATGGTTAAATCGCGAGAAAAGCCTATTCAAATGTTTCAACTTCGCTTGGCCGCCATGTTCGTTTTGTAGTTAACAGGATTTTGAAAGCCACATAGGTGAACTTCTAGTGTTGCCCTTTATCACCGTAATAATTAATAAATGTAAAACAAAAATATTGGAATGCAGCCGAAATAAATCAGAAACCTCTATGGATATCAAATTGGCAGGTGAAAAACTGTGGAAGCAAGTAGGAGACTTCTGTTACTTAGGAAGCAAAATAACCAGTGACGGACGAAGCAAAGAGGATATAAAAAGTAGTTTGGCTCAGGCAAGGAAAGCATTTCTACAGAAAAGGTATCTGTTTACATCGAATATAGATTTAGGTTTTAGGAAGTCATTTTTGAAAGCCTTTGTCTGGAGCGTGGCGCTCTATGGAACTGAAACCTGGACTGTTGGTGCAGCAGAAGAGAGGAGAATTGAAGCGTTTGAAATGTGGTGTTACAGGAGAATGATGACGATCAGATGGGTAGATAGGGTTACAAACGAAGACGAGTGGGAGATGAGAGATGTTTCTGGCGACTGCTAATGAAGAGAAGAGATAGGTTGGTAGGACACATACTAAGACACCCAGAAATAGCAAGTTTGGTTATGGAAGGAAGGGTCGAGGACAAGAACTGTAGGGGTAGACCAAGGTTAGAATATGTTAAACCGATTGCCTCGGCTGTAGGGTGTGGTGGCTATGTAGAGATGAAACGATTAGCTCAGGACAGGAAGGCATGGAGAGCTGCATCAAGCCAGTCAAAAGACTGAAGACTCAAACAACATCAGTAATAGTTTCGAAGATATAGAATGCCGGTTAAATATTTCGCACAGTCGCCATGTTGGATTGGTGAGACGTTATAAAGTTTGAAGGGTATGGTCGGGGTCCGACGAAATAGTACTATAACCTCACCGAGTTTAATTGAAATGGCTCCAGCCGTGAGATTTTATTAGGGGGGGACACACACACACACGGACATGAGATGATCTCATAAGTCTATTTTTAGCCTAGATTTCACATTTTGTAAACATGAGGATAAAAATATACTTATGAGATCAATCCGGAAAAATGTGTGTGTGTCTGTCGCCCCCCCCCCCCCTCCCCCCATATCAACTCCTAAACGGCTGCAGATATCGTAACCAAATTTGGTATGGATAACGATCTATACCTGAATATCTCACGGCCATATTTGAAAATGACGCCTGCTGATGAAAAATCGCAATTCAAATTTGAGCTCCATGTTGGATATGTCGGAAAGTAAGCATGGGAGCTATTTCAAAATTGGCACACATATAGATAATAATATTTCAGTTTAATTTCCCAGGAGGCCATACATGACAGTGATGCCAACATGATTTTACGGCTGCTATTAGGTCATATCGTTATATGCATGTAACTTCCATACTATTAATTCGATTTCAACCAAATTTCGTATGTACTATGTGCACCACAACAGATATGACTATGCGTATTCTCAGGAGCAACCAGGGCTGATAACTGTTATGTTAACACATTTTCTGCTTATATTTTTTATCCTAATACCAATATATCAGAAAGTTGGCAAGCTAACAGCTCGAAACTTTGCACACGTATAGTACGTAATATACGTCAGTGCTGCCCACAGGATTCTAAGTCTGCTGATAGGTCCAATTTTTGAATGCATGTAACTTCTATACTAACAAATGGATTATATCCAAAATTGGCACAATAATAGCTCATGATATTTCAGATTAATTCTAAGCAAAACATACATGACATTGTTGCCAACATGATTTTACGCGCGCTTCTAGATCCAATGTCTAACTGCATGTAACGTCCATATTATCCATTGAACTTCAACCAAATTTTGTATGTGCATTCTATACCTTAAGAGATGGATCTAAGAATATATTCAGAGTCACAAGGGTGGCGATAAAGTTTTTAAGAACTATGATTCAGAAGACAAGGAGGGACAAAATAAAAAATGATGAGATACGCCATCTTGTTCAAGTAGAACAATCTCTTAATGAGATCTGTGTTGAAGCCAGGCTGAAATGGTTCGGTCATCTCAAAAGAATGGACACACAAAGAACAGCTAGAGTGTGGTTTGAGAAAGAACTGAAAGACAAGAGACCAAGAGGTCGATCAAAGAAGAGATGGATCGACCAGGTTAGAAATGATCTATCAGCAGGTCGTGGAAGGGGAGACATTCTTGGAGAGAACTAAATGGAGAGCGTTCGTTCACCGCACCCAGGAAACTGGAGCCGGTTCATGATGATGATGATGGCAAGGGTTGCCAACGGTGCTTTATTAGGCTACACTATTTCAGGTATACTTCGAATTAATTAGAAATGTCAGTATTACCAACTTAATTTCGTCCTTATTCTAGAAATCATTGGCATGAATCTTAAATATTAAGAAAAGTAGGCTGTTTAGTTCGTCACGGAACTACTCGTTTCATAAATTAGGCTAATAAGCAGCACGAATAATTGTAAGGATTCCGGAGGCGAGATCTCGCAATAAAAGTTTCCTACGCTATTCTGAGTCAACATGAATCATGGTAATCATACGGGGCCTTGACTCGAGGAAGGTTTGATCCACCTGTCCCGACACGCTAGCATTCCTTACGTAATTGTCTCCTCATACTTGGTGTTGTTTTCGTGGAGAAAATGTATTCATAACTCATGGCTGCGGGGCTCCCGATACCAGGAGAGTGTTGTCCCCCGACATTCTTCCACTAGCGTCGGTTGTGTCAAGGATCATGTAACTATAAGAGATTCGTCACTTTTGGTTATAGAATTTCCGAGGGAGAGCAAAGCCTGAGGCTATGTTCTGCTCCGGCAAGTCTGGCAACATAAAAGTAAAAAGCCATATGAATGTAGCCTTTATTTCACGTAATTGAACAGTATGTTCTGCGATGAGTTATTGATTATTGATGAAAATGACACAAACATAACTGCGCCTTTCGCTAGGCGCTGAAATATACGTCCAGATAGGAAAATAATACATGTTGATACATATCAATGTTGGCAATAGATTTGTCACGAAGGACACAGTTCTGCCGTTCTAGAGCTTAATTCACCTTTAGGCTAAGTAAACATTGCTCTCCTACTTGACAGAATTGTTGGGATATTCGATGAATATAAAGAAAACTGTCCAAATGCACACACTATATTGCCATAACCTCACTTTTTGCCTAGCATGCCGGCTGCCATCCACATTTATTCTCTATATTTTTATTCGAGAGTAGTCCATATTGCCCATTAGTTTTACACATGGTCAACACCAGGAAGATGAAAATTGCCGTATTGTTCTTACTATCATTATAATTCTCACATTCCGGTGCTTGGCAATTTTTTCTCCCTTGCAGTGGCATGATTGACTCTCAATTCAATTCATATAAATAATCAAAATACCGAACAATTCAAAACAACCAACAACACCACGAGGAAAATCAATCAAAACAGACTATTCCCGCTTCCGCCAGTCGGTTTGATATGAGCGTTCATGAGTGCCAACTACGGAACCTTAGTGCTAAAATTAATTCTTCATTCGTTGGCAGAACATCCAGAGCAGAGTTTACCGCGACCCTCGCGCTCCCTATGATCTGTCATCCCCCTGGGTTGTGTTGTTCAATTGATGAGCAAAGGGGATAAAGGGGGGAAGTACTCCGGCTCTTGACTGAAATATTTATATTCCATATTCTGTAGCAAATATTGCTATCCTCATATCCATGAGGCAGGAAGCTCCCACAACCATTCAAGACTAATAAACTAGTACTTTTGCTGTCTTATTTCACAAGAACTGACCAGTAGATCCTGTCAGCGGAAATTCTAAGAAAAGTCGTAGAGCAAACCTGAGCAAACGTTTTAGGGGCAGGGCCAGATGCAATATGAAATAATCTACGCGGGCCGAAAAGAAAAAAATACATGTTTATATATAATTCGTTGAGGCCATCTAGGACCACGTTAAGTCTTGCTACATTTGGCAATTTGTTTGGCTTTCCTCTGAGCCCAGAATTCCATCATTCTCTGTGAGTGGACCATCTTGCGCTCCGCTGTCCAGGTGGTACCTTGTCTTCTTTTCGGGTTCGGTGTCTCGTCTCGGGTTAGCCCATTAGTCAGTATCTTTTTTGCGGAAGAGATCTCTATTGAAGGCGTCGTCGGGTTTTTGATGCAGCATTTTGAGGTCGTCTTTGGTATTCATAAACCAGGGCATTGTGATTTTGGGTTTGGAGTCAAAGAAATGAAAAATCTGTTTAGTCAGCCTGTTTCCGTCCATTCGTTTGAGATGACCGTAATACCGTGCCCGCCTCTTACGGATCGTTTCTGAAATTTTCTCTATTTCACTGTAGACTTCTATGTTGGATTTTTTATAGTGGATGCCATTCTTGTAATTTGATCCCATTATAACTGACGATTTTGCGCTCTTTTTTCTCCAGTTCTTCCAGGAGTCCTTTATTAGCATTTGGGGATAGGGTTTCGGCTGCATACATAACTACTGGCTTCAGAACAGTTTCATAATGACGTAGTTTAGTATTTTTGGACAGGCATTTTTTGTTGTATATTGAACGCGATGTTTGATAGGCTATTTCGAGTTTGCGTAGTCGTTCCTTGAGTGCTTCTTTGTCCAGTCCACTTTTCATGATGATCTCTCCCTATCCACTCTGTTGATCTTTCCGTATTTTGTCTGCAGTTTTGCTGGGGCGTCTTTGATGTTAGTCATTACTTCTGTTTTTTTTCGAATGATATGTGCAAGCCAGTTTGTTCAGCGATTTCTTTTAAAAGGTCGATTTGCATCCTAGCAGTTTCTACGTCGTTCGACAGAATGGCGATGTCATCAGCGAATGCTAGACAGTCGACTATGATCCCCTTGGATTTTGCTCCCATTCTCGGAGGGCTATACTCAGTTCCTAATAATTTTGCTCGCCAGGTCGGAATGACTTTTTCGAGAACGCAGTTGAAAAGCAATGGATAGATAGATTATAAACTTTTTATTTTAATTCAAACAAAACTTATAGGCTACAGATGGTAGCTAGGAAAAAAGAACACTCCTTCATTATTTGTTAGAAGACGAAGGAGTATATGATAACTTGATAAGTAAACCTGTGACAGTGCTTCCAAAAGTCAATGTATTTATTTCTGACGCTAGTTTTGCGAACCTTCATTGTAGCAAACAGATGTAGTAAGATGCGAACATGGCACTTATCTTCTGTGCATGAGATTTTCAAGTTTTGGAAGCTTGATTTAGGTAGGGCCTTGCAGAACAACGTTGAGGAATAGTTGCTTCAATTCATTGTTACATTGTTACTCAATCAATTCTAGCCGCTACTCTATTACACAAAACGCATAAACACAATGAGAGTTTTTTCACTTCTAGGTCCATAGAACAGAAAGTATGACCCATGTGTAATTGTAGATACAGTTGAGTCTTGCAAACTCGGCACTCGGTAACCCGGCACTCCGGATTTCTCGGCCACCCTGACAGGAGAAAAAAAATCATGATTTTTGTTTGCGTTTCCGCACACAGCGTTATTATGTTTTCTTTCGTCTTCTCCATCAATGGAATTATCGACAGTTAAAAATACGACGCAAAACAAGTTGACCTAGAGTACATAGTAAGAAGAGTAACGATGACCTGATAAATACAGGTACTGTACTGTAAATGCACAAACTGTAGGCAGTAAGAAGTAAACAAACGGTTCTCGCGCAGAGTGTTTAATTATTTGATTGCGCATTCTCCGCAATTCTATATCTTCGCCGTCTTCGTGACGAGGCTTCAAGAAACAGGTTTCAAAGCGAAAAGCAAAAGAACGTAACTTACCTTTTTTTTGCAAAGAAGTAAATGGTAATTTTCATTAAGTGAAAAAAATATTTGCCTACGAGAATTGTTTTGTACATATACTGTACAGTGTACTTATTAGTCTATACAAATTATTTGTAGGGCTAGTTTTTCTAAGGTTTCTTTTATAAATTACAGTAATTGTTTTCCTTGATTTTTATGCAGTACAGTACTGAACTCTATATTCAAGTACTGTAGTTGTAGTGGCTTAATCGTTTTAAAACTTGTGTTTCTGTTAAAAACAAATAAATGTACTGCATTGCAATACTTCTAAACCAAAACACACAGCTTATTTCTTCTTTTGAACACATTTCCCGATAACCCGGCATTTTCGCGAACTCGGCCACCCTACGGTCCACATTAGGCCGAGTTTGCGAGACTCTACTGTAGTATAATTCGAAAGCATGTCGAGGGCCGAATTAGACTAGCTCGAGGGCCGCACATGGCCCGCGGGCCGTACTTTGCCCATGACTGGTGTAGAGTAACATTTCCCACACTGCACCCTTTCACCCACCACCCCCAAACAACCGCTAATGACAATGTGACCGCCACTTCCTTACAACCATAGATTCTCCTATTTGTGCCATTGTCGACTCGAATGCAACCAGGCCTTTGCACTCAGTTCAAAGACAGTGAGTGAACAGGTGAATTCTAGTGCGCGTTCAGTGTAAGTGGTTAGCCCGATTTACAATAGAGTGACGTCATTACCCATGGATAAGTGGCTTATTAGCAGTGGTAAAAAGTGATGGTGTTTGCCCTCCTTATCCAGTCCTAATAAAGAACAAGAAAAATAAAGCGATGGGTGCGCTAGATACGAGGGTAATTCCAAAAGTAAGGTCCGATTCGCCGTAAATATTTGAAAGCGGCGCCAAGGGCAAAACACGCATGCGCGCCGACTCCTGGCATGCCTTGCGCGGCAAAAGCCGCCAGTAGCGTTGATACTGTTGCTGTGTGCTGTTGATAGTGTCAGTTCACAATGTTTAAGACAATTAATCAGCCCTCCGATTGTGAAGTAAGAGCAGTGATACGGTTTCTGTCTGCCAGAAACATTTCTGCGGCAGAAATTCATCGGCAGATTACTGAATTGTACGGTCCTAACATAATGAGTGACAGTAAAGGGCGCAAGTGGGTGCGAGCCTTTAATGAAGGACGGGAAAATGTGCACGATGAACCCCGCTCTGGCAGACCATCAGTGATTTCAGACGAGTTGATTCATGCGGTTGACGACAAAATTCGTGAAGATCGACGATTCACTATTTCAGATTTAGATGTGAAGTTCCCGAATGTGACTAGGACAACTTTGTACAGAATTGTGTCTGAACATTTGCATTTTCGAAAATTGTTCCCGTTGGGTTCCCAGGCGGCCGAGTTCTACGACTTAGGCATTCAAAAGCTTGTGGAACGATGTGACAAATGTGTAAATAAGTATGGAAATTATGTAGAAAAATAGAGAAAGGCGTAAGGAATGTCAATACAACAATTGTTTTGGAAACCATTTTGATTTTGGATGTTTTTTTTTTACCGGACCTTAGTTTTGGAATAGCCCTCGTATTTCATGAATTATCAGGGGGGGCCGCGACATTGAGAATCCCTGCCCTCATCGTGATATGTTCCTGGTCTATTATCAAGGCTTAAGGCGTATACACCATTTGAATATCATTGTTGTCTCCCTTTTCGATTTTTCTTTCAATTTGTTTTAACGACTTATCTTATTTAAATTTCGTTTTAAAATTTTGAATTTGCATGTTTTAGGAGTCTTTAATTTAGAAGAACAGTTTTGTGTGTCCTTTTTGTGAACTGTGTTCTAGTTGGATTTACATTCAAACTTTCAATGACATATTTTCTGGATTTTTAAAATTGTAATAGATTTCCTTTTTACTCTTGTGATATGATATATGAATCGCAGCCAATGGCCATAGCTGGGCATTTTTATTAAACGCCCCAGGGCTCCGAACAAGTTCAATTTCAAGTAATTCCAACTTTGGCTACTGTCACTAACACTAGCGGCGAACGTTGGAACTTGATAGAGCGTTTCCTAACCAGCCAAATATAACCTACAAATTTTGTTACACACCGCCAATTGCACTAGTAGGTTCTTTTACATGCTATAAATCTATGACACGGGCCCGCCGGCTTTACTTCCCCTCCGGAGGAATGAATACTGAGGGATTTTGTGTATCCTTTTTATTAAATGTGTTCTAGTTTGGTTTCGATTTACATTCAAACTTTCAATGAGATATTTTCTGGATTTTTTAAATTCTAATAGTTTTCTTTCTACTCTTGTGATTAAGAATTCGGCACATAAGTTTGTCAGTAATGCCATTTAGAGACCACTGTAAAAAAATTATCCAATTTGGTTAATATTTGCTGTGTTAAAGTTCAGTTTTTCAGTGGAAAATATGGAATACCGGAAAATTGCGTTGTTTCATAGATTTCGTCGTATTTCCTCGTTAAACTCCTCAAAAAGTGTAATTTGTGCATTCTCTTTGCTTCAAGATGTCGTCTGCAGTATGGTGGCACGTGTCATTCTTTTATCTGATTCCATTGTCCATCTTCCCTTCTGTTTACTCGTACGCTCATCTCTTGTCTTGCACAATATAATGGACTCGATCCCGGCGCTCTGGTTGTCTTACAAGGGAACTGCAAGGCTTCGAAATCATGTGGCAAATCTCTCATATAAATCATTGGGAAGTAGCGATGACCGTACATGTTGGAAGGGACAGCCCTGACGGCCCAGGCACTTAAGGCCGATGGGAAGCAGCCAGCATATACGCCCCGCCACTTGACTACTCCGAGTGCCGCAGGGATGTCCAGCTCCGCCAGCAGTCATGCATGCGTACCAGGATGTCAGGTACGATTTCGAAGCCTTGCTGTTTAATCTAGTGGCCGATATTTCGACCTGTCTTACCCGATACTTCTTTTGTCAATCTCAGTCAGGTAGTAGCCTTGATTAAAAAGTAAAACATCTTCAATCGGAAATATGCCACACGTGGCTCCGGTGACGAACCGTCAATTCTCGGCCAGTAGGCTGCGTGAGACCCGTAGATATATTATGAGGCTTCGGTGGCTTAGTCGGTAGCATGCTGAACTGGTATCCCCAAGATCGCGGGTTCAAACCCGGCTGAAGTCGTCGGTTTTTAAGAGCGTTAAAATCCCTCAGTGGGCCTTCCTTCGGAGGCGAAGTAAAGCCGGCGGTCCCATGTCATGGATTTATGGCATGTAAAAGAACCCATCACTACAATAGGTAGTGTATTCGAAAATGTGTAGGGCATATTTGGCTAGTTAGAAACGCTCTACCAAGTTCAAACGTTCACCGCTAGGTGTCAGTAACAGTAGCCAAAGTTGGAACTACTTGAATTCGAACTTGCTAGGAGCCCTCGGGCGTTCAATCAAAATACCCTGCTATGGCCATTGGCTGCAATTTATTGTATGTATTACCGGGTGAGTTAGCCGTGGTCGTTACGGCATGGCTGCAGGCAGTCGCTCATATCTGGGAGGCGAGGAGGTTCGAATCCCCCCGCCGGCAATCTTGAAGATGGTCTTCTGTGGTTTCCCATCTTCCTTCCAGGCAAATGCCGGGGTTGGTCCCTAACTATAGGCCACAGCCGCTACCTTCCAATTCCTCGTCCTTACATTCAGACATTCCTACCCGACAACACTCCACCCCATGGGTGTCCGCATAGAAACAGCTACAAACTCTGACGAGCATGTCCTCGGACACTCGCGGCACTAAAAGCCATACGCTAAAACAATGTATAGCCTATATTGAAACACACACACAAGTATGCCTGCTAACAACAACAAAGAAGTGTAATTGACTAACGGAATAAACAATAAAAGAATAATTAGTTAAAGATAAGTCTGCTGTAATGGATAATTGTAAAATATTTGTAATTTTCTTTGAGGGACTTAGACGTGGTCATTTAGCCCCGTGTACTTGTGTGTGTTTAACGCATGTGAGGATTGACCGCCTTCAGTTAGGAACCATCTCGGCAGTTTTGCCTGTAGTGGAAGTGGGGAATTCACTCTCAAGATGGCTGAGCTTTTGGAATCGAACCCACGTCTTCTCAGTTTTGCCTCACGATGCTGAGTGTACTCCCGTTTCAGCCCTCAGACTAGAAGTATATTATAATTTCTTTGCAGAACCGGGAATCGAAGCTGGTCCTTCGGGCCGACAGCCAATGTTGCCCGCCGCTACACCGCCCGGTGTACATAATGTTGCACATGAGTGCTATAAACTTATCCAGTGAACCTAGCTGAGCTGGATCTGATGATGTTCCCTTGACGAAACTGGTCGTTTAAATCCCCCCAGTTGTGTGAGAAGTGTATAGTAAATAAATAATAATAATATCGTATGGCCTCGGGTGCAGATGGTGCTTTCTTATTTGACACCCAGAGGGTAGCTTCCATGTCGAATTTTGTTGTTCCTTGGAGCGCTATGAAAGCCAAGGAGCCAAGGAACCTTTTGTGTGGCGAAAAATCCCGATTAATTTTGCCATTATGAAAATCTATGTACAGTATTAATGGCATCTAAATTGTTTTCAGGATTAGAGAATATCCCATCTCATTTGGGTACAATCGTGTTGATAGACTGAAAAGCATCAAACTTTCTTTTACTAACGCAACATTGAAAATGGCTTCAAAGCTATATTTTACCTTTGTAAAGTGATGGCACAGAGTTGGAACCTTGAGAGCGTTCCGTTAACCTTGTTTACCTGACGCTTTGACACTGCGTCAAGTTCTCAATTTCCTTTGAGCTTTGTCACCCGCTGCTGTAGCCGAGCTGGTTGGATGTGTTCATACATTGTCATTCTTACTGACTAGCTGAAGCGCCCGTCATTACCTGGTGAGTTTCAGCCGATAAGTTGCCCTCTAGATATTACCGCCTTCAAAACAAAAAAGTCAGGTTGAAACTACCAATATGAGTCGTTTGCAGAAGAATTACATGGTATCCACATAATTTTCAATGTCAATTTTCCTGACTTTTCCTGACCATTTTTCAACAGAATTCCTGACTCGTGAAGTCATCGTAACATCGGAAAAGAGGGTTGTTGAGGAAACAAATATATATAGGCCTATATACTGTATATACACACATCAAAAAAAGTTTTGCATCACCTCGGTTCCAAGAGTTCCGGAACCGTTAAATACAAAGGGAATAGAGATCAACACAAACAACATTTCAGCTCGTTTTATTGCTCATGAGACCCACACATTGCATGTTGTACCATCATACAGCTAGACTTTCAGCATTTGTGGTCCAGATTGCAGTACACACCACTACCTCTAATACCCAGTAGCACGTCCTCTTGCATTGATGTATGCCTGTATTCGCCGTGGCATACTATCCACAAGTTCATCAAGACACTGTTGGTCCAAATTGTCCCACTCCTCAACGACAATTCGGCGTAAATCTCTCAGAGTGGTTGGTGGGTCAAGACGTCCATAAACAGCCCTTTTCAACATATCCCAGGCATGTTCGATAGGGTTCATGTCTGGCGAACATGCTGGCCACTGTAGTCGAGCGATGTCGTTATCTTGAAGGAACGCATTCACAAGATGTGCACGATGAGGTCGAGAATTGTCGTCCATGAAGACAAATGCCTCTCCAATATTCTGCCGATATGGTTGCACTATGGGTCGGAGGATGTCATTCAGGTATCGTAAAGCCGTTTCGGAGCCTTCCATGACCACCAGTGGCGTACGTCGGCCCCACATAATGCCACCCCAAAACATCAGGGAACCACCACCTTGCTGCACTCGCTGGACAGTGTGTCTAAGACGTTCAGCCTGACCAGGGTGCCTCCAAACACGTCTCCGACGATTGTCTGGTTGAAGGCATATGCGACACTCATCGGTGAAGAGAACGTGATGCCAATTCCGTGGGGTCCATTCAGCATGTTGTTGGGCCCATCTGTACCGCGCTGCATGGTGTCGGGGTTGCAAAGCTGGACCTCGCCATGGACGTCGGGAGTGAAGTTGCGCATCATGCAGCCTATTGCGCACAGTTTGAGTTGAAACACGACGTCCTGTGGCTGAACGAAACGCATTATTCAACATGGTGGCATTGCTGTCAGGGTTCCTCCGAGCGGCAATCCGTAAGTAGCGGTCATCCACTACAGTAGTAGCCCTTGGGCGGCCTGAGCGAGGCCTGTCATCGACAGTTCCTGTATCTCTGTACCTCCTCCATGTCCGAACAACATCGCTTTGGTTCACTCTGAGACGCCTGGAAACTTCCCTTGTTGAGAGCCCTTCTTGACACAAAGTAACAATGCGGACGCGATCGAACTGCGGTATTGACCTTCTAGGCATGGTAGAACTACAGACAACATGAGCAGCGTACCTTCGTCCTGGTGGAATGACTGGAACTGATCGGCTGACGTACCCCCTCCGTCTAATAGGCCCTGCTCATGCATGGTTGTTTACATCTTTGAGCAGTTTTAGTGACATCTATGAACAGTCAAAGGGACTGTATCTTGGATACAATATACACAGTCAACGTCTATATGCCGGAGATCTGGGAACCGAGGTGATGCAAAACCTTTTTTGATGTGTGTATATTTCTTTTTAATTTTGCAGTCCCCACCATCCCCATAGCTGCCCAACGCTCGCATCTTGATTTATTTCAAATACAAAATAAAGTGCAATGTGCAGGGTGATGGGGTCGCCACATCCCTACGCCAATGCCAAAAAATAGGTAAAAGAGGTTTTTACTATGATGTACTGTAAGAATGGAAACATACCATAATGTCCAGTGAGTTATTGCTTTTTATCTTCAGATATTAGTTGAACTAGTAACATCAAAATATGGCTGTAAAACACAAATCACTCTATGGTTAATATAACATTCCTGACTTTCTAATACTTTTCTCCTTTTTTTCTGACTCACGCCAGTTTTACACACTTTTCCTGACCAAAAGCAAAATTCCTGACCTTTCCTGCCTGTGGACACCATGTAAACAAATTAAAAGATGATAGGAAGATAAAAAGGAAGGAATTTAAGCATTATACCTCTAGACGTGACATCGAAACCAAAACTCCTCACAGGGAGTGTAATGTCTGACTCAAAATCATGTCCATAAACGCCAATATAACATTATATCAAATCATTTATCACAAATACTGAACTTAAAATCGGCTCATCTCACTTCATATGAAGAATTATAACTTTTAAACAAGTAGTTCCGTGAAGAACTAAATAGCCTATTTTCATGTTCATAACCTCTATCAACATACAAAATGTCACTTTGATTGCTACGATAGATTCGTAGATATTGAGATCCGCCTAAATATTTCGCATGATTAGGACACAAAAAATTAATACGTAATTTTAAAATTTCGCACAGCCGCCACCTTGAGGTTATGAAGCAATTGAAATAAATTAGATGTCAGTACATTAAAATTTGTACAAGCAATTACCGTACCAAGTTTCACTTCGCCCGGATTGTTAAATCGCGAGTAACGTCTATTTAATTATTTAAATTTCGCAACGCCGCCATGTTGGATTTGTGCTCGCCGGGTTATTAGAAGTCCCATAGGCGAACTTCTGTTAATAGCGTTTATCAACATACAAAATTTCAGTTTAATTGCTGTCATAGATTAATAGATATTGAGAACCGTTTAAATATTTCGGATGGTCGCCATATTGGATTTTTATGTATATATGCTGTAGAGATACGTATTATTAGATGACAATTATTGCGCTGGTTCATTATTAAAACGTTGTCTTCGATCGCATGATTAGGGCACAAGACATAAAAAGTTAATTTTAAAATTTTGCAGAGCCGCCATCTTGAGGTTATGTAAACATTTGAATTAAATTAGATGTCAGTGCATTACAATGTGTATAAACATTTGATGTACCAAGTTTCAGTGCGCTCGTATGGTTAAATCGCGAGAAAAGTCTATCTAAATATTTCAACTTCGCTTGGCCGCCATGTTCTTGTTGTACTTAGCAGGTTTTTGAAAGTCACATAGGGAGATATAGAATGCCGGAGAAATATTTCTCACAGCCGCCATGTTGGATTGGTGAGACGTAATAAAATTTGAAGGGGACGGTCGGGTCGGCCAGGCCAAAATAGTACTATGACCTTACCGACTATCATTGAAATAGCTCCAGCTGTTTAGATTTTATTAGGGGGACACGCCCACACACACATGGACAAAAGGTGATCTCATAAGCCTATTTTTTCATAAATGAAAATGGGCTAAATGACAAAAATGTAATGTTACAGAACGCTAATTTGTGAGTTTCCAACACGAAATGCTAAATGCTACTGTCGACCAAAATATTATGTGTACTCGAGTTTGAAGTTTTTTGTGAAGTAACCAATAGACCTACATAAAATCCATGAACATCATCATTTTCGTCGTTCTATTTTACTTTAGTTGATGTAGGTTTGGAATTTTTAATTTATATTTTAATATTTTTTATCGCAGTTGGAACACAAAAAGTGGCGTTTTTATGCGTGTTTCAACCATGCGTCACATTTAAGAATTATTATCTCACAGACCCGTCATCAGATCGAATATAAATTTTAACACACTATACATTGGCATGTTGTATAACAGGTTTATTAATTTCAAAATGTTGTGTGTTCAAGAACGAAAGCTGTTATCATTTTTGTAAGGTAACTTTTTCTGGGTTCGGGGTGGTTTGAAAATGTAGTTATTGGTCGCGTTGTAATCCTTATACATCAAAAAGTTACGCTGTATGACTGTGAAATACGTAAATTAGTTTACTTATTTTATATCGGTTTGTATTTCTACGGGGAATTACGACAAGGTTCACCAGTTAGCCACTCCGGTGAAAGCTGTACAGCGTTGCCAAGATGGGCTCCATCACGCGTCATGGCGCGCCTCGCTCGGTAGTGATGGGCTCCATATCAGCAACGCTGTACAGCATTTCCCGGAGCGGCTAGCTGGTGAACCATGTCTTAATTCCTCGTACAAATACAAACCGATATAAAATACGTGAATTAATTTACGTATTTCACAATCATACAGCATACCTTTTTGATGTATAAGGATTACAACGCGACCAATAACTACATTTTCAAACCACCCCGAACCCAGAAAAAGTTACCTTACAAACGTGATAACTTTCGTTCTTGAACACACAAAATTTTGAAATTAATAAACCAGTTATACAACATTCCAATGTATATTGTAATAAAATTTGGACCGACAGTAGTGGCTACGCTGGCTAACGCGCAGCATTAGGTCATGGGGTCAAGCTCTCTGCTGACTCGGTAGACGCGTGGGTTCGAGCCCCACCGTCGGCTGTCCTTGAAATGGTTTTCCGTGGTTTCCCATTTTCAACACCAGGCAAATGCTGGGACGGTACCTTCTGACAGGCCACGGCCGCTTCCTTCCACATCCTTGCCCAGTTTCATTCACCATCATTCATTTCATCTCTCATTAACTCCTCTCATGAGGTTGGCGTCAGGAAGGGCATCCGGCCGTAAAAACCATCGCCACAAACACTTCCATCGCATCTCATCCCCGACCCCGTTGGAAAACGGGAATAATAAGGGGTAGACATACAATACATTGTATTAAAATTTGGATTCGATCTGATGACGGGTTTGTGAGATAATAATTCTTAAATGTGACGCATGGTTGAAACACGCTTAAAAACGGTCACTTTTTGTGTTTCAACTGCGATAAAAATTATTAAAATATACATTAAAAATTCCAAACCTACATGAACTAACGTAAAATAAAACGACGAAAATGATGATGTTATTGGATTTTATGTTGGTCTATTGGTTACTTAACAAACAACCTTCAAACTCGAGTGCATATAATACTTTGGTCGATACTAGTTCGCACAGCAGTGTACAGGTGCAAGTGTACCAGGAAGCGAGATGGCAGCCAGTCTGGGATCCAGGAGAATGAATGAACTTCGAGCCGTGACGGGACGTCTTTAGAAAGTTGTAGCTTTGACCGATTACTTTCCTTTTCACTCCTTCTTCCCACGATACACCGTCATTGTTATTAATTGATGAATTCCTTTGGGCCATCTTCTTTGGTCCAGGAATAAGTATTCACACTCCTGGCTTCGATTGACTGCTTGGCGCAGCTGCCTGTTTTGCCCGAGGTTCTGGTGTCTGATCTCACCGCGGTCATTTCGTCATTTGAGTAGATTTTATTATATATTATATGCATACCTGGAAATCGCCCTCGCGGGAGGCCACGGAACACTTTCATGAGATCTTTCCTACATAGCTCTGGCCTACGAAATTATGAAATGGTCAAAAGGACAGCACAAGACCGAACAACGTGGAGAAGACTCATTGTAGGGGCAGACCAGTCGTTTGACTGAAAAACATGATGATGATGATGATATGAATTGCAACCAATGGCTGTAGCAGGGTATTTTAATTGAACACCCGTAGACTTCCAGCAAGTTCAATTTCAAGTAGGTTCAACTTTGGCTGACAGATGCCACTGTCACTGACACCTAGCGGTGAACGTTGCAACTTGATAGAATGCTTCTAAACCAAATAACCTACTAATTGTAGTTTGTGGTAGGTTCTTTTACGTGCCATGAATCTATGACATGGGCCCGCTGGCTTTTCTTCCCCTCCGAAGGAAGGCATACTGAAGGATTTTAAGCGATCATCAGATCCATTACACTTAGGCTATGTCTAAATGTATTGGTGAAAGTATTCTACAATATACAGGGTGATTCTTACTAACGTTTAAAACTCTCTATAACGACGTAGATGGCATTGAGACAAGTGACTTGATAGAGGGCACTTAGGGTCGCAAGTGTCCGGAAATACCTTAAAAGTGAACCACAAATGTTAAACATACGACGTTATCAGGTGACGGCTACCCTCGAGCAGTAAGGCCTGTGCTTTCTTACGCACACCACTGTATCCAAAGCATACGTTGAATGTCATAAAACTCTGGCTCCGAGTCTGCGTGTGCGACTTGGGCGCGTGGGGTTCGAGGTTCAAATCCGGGGCCTTCTTTGTTCTCTCTCTTCTCCTTTCAAGTAGAAGCAGATTGTTGACATTAAGACACGGAACCAGAGTGATATGATATTCAACGTTTGCTTTAGTGTGCGTAAGGCCGATCCTACATTGGAAGCGGAATTTCTCCCGACCAGACGGTCTAAGCGGGTCTGGTCGGGTCTGAAGAAAGCAAACACATGATGCACCGTCCTCCCTCCTATACTGGAGCCAGTGCTCGTTCCGGGGAGGGGAGTCGGGTCTGAACTGGTCTGACAGCAATCAAACATGTTCGTTTTTTCTTCCAGTTGCCTGGAAGCTTTGGTCGAGGTGGTGCGTTTTAACATCATCTATTGAACTTAGTTTTTGTGTTTAATTGTGCCATAATGGTAGAAAAAAGGAATGTTAATTGAATTGGTGCGTGAGCGAGTTTGTTAGTTTTTCTGCTGGCTCTATACAAGTCCTGAAGTTACTCCACTTCCGTAGGTCTACTTCAAGGATATTTTTTGAATTCATCAGGGTGACTACCCTTTGGTAGGCAGGTTGTGTAACATTCACTTTGACGGTGGTCTTCATTGAACTCATGAACCCATTTTCCTTTACACGAGTTTAATAATAAATTCCTGTCCAATAACATGAAATCAATTAGCTCCTCGTCCATTTTTCAACTGTAATAATAGACAACTTTCCTCGTCGAGAGTTGACACAGCACTGGTTCTTCCGTTCCTGGCTGAAAACTAGCTGCAATGTAGGGGAGCCGAGTCTGGACTGGTCTGGTGGCCGCTTCCAATGTAGGATCAGCACGGGCCTGACCGCTTGAGCTGAGCCGTCACCTGATGATGTCATATGTTTAACAGTTGTGGTTCACTTATAAGGTATTTCCGGACACTTGCGACCGTAAGTATCCTATATCAAATTACTTGTTTCAATACCGGGTGAGATAGCCGAGGTCGTTGCGGCATGACTGTTGGCAGTCGCTCACATCCGGGAGGCGAGGAGGTTCGAATCCCCCCGCCGGCAACCTTGAAGATGGTCTTCTGTGGTTTCCCATCTTCCTTCCAGGCAAATGCCGGGGTTGGGCCCTAACTATAGGCCACAGCCGCTACCTTCTAACTCCTCGACCCTCCCTTCCAACTTTCCTCCCCAACGGTACTTGTAGCTCCCATTGGGTGTCCGTCTCGAAGCAGCTACAAAACTGGCGAGCCGAACATGTCCTTGGACACTCCCGGCACTAAAAGCCATACGTTAAAAAAAAAAGAAAAAAAACTTGTTTCAAAGCCATCTACGTTGCTATAGAGAGTTTTCAACGTTAATGAGAATCACCATGTGTAGACTTATTTAGTTGCAGTAGTCGTTAGCGGCTTCGGTGGCGTAGTCGGTAGCATGCTGAGCTTCTATGCCCAAGATAGCGGGTTCAAACCCGGCCGAAGCCGTAGGATTTTTTAAGAGCGTTCAAAATCCCTCTATGCCTTCCTTCGGAGGGGAAGTAAAGCCGGCGGTCCCATGTCATAGATTTATGGCATGTTAAAGAACCTTCCACTAATTACAACTGTGTGAAGCTAAATTGGATAGGTTAAGAATGTAAACAACGCTCTTAGGTTTCTACGTCCGTTGCCAAGAGCCGACTGTGGTGGCGCCTAGTAGCTAAGTTCTGAACTTGGCCTAGTAGTCGTTGTCGGTGGCGCATGGCGGCAAAAGTAGGAACTATTTGAAAAATTCTAAGTTGCAGTACTTAAATTTTAAAAAAACAGATAACACACACTAATACAGTTATCACAATTAACACCGGTTATCAGACAGATTCTACACACACCCAAAGTACACGGGGCTACATGACCGCGTTGTCGCAGCCCCTAAACTTAAGAACCAACCAACCAACCAACCGCAGTAGTCGTTAAATAATGCTTCTAGTCAATATGTTGTTATAGTCTCGATGTGATGAAGGCAGTCAACTGCTCTCATCCGGGTCGTATTTCTTCTTCTTCTTCTTCTTTCGTTTCACCCTGTTTGGGGCACGCTGAATCAATCATTTCTCTGTGTGTTATTCTTTTCTTAGTGCCCAGTATCTCTTCATTGTTTTTGATCCTGTTTTCCTCTCTTCCGATTTTAGTATAGATTTGTTTGGGAACCTTATACACTGAAGAAAATGGAAATTGCCACACCCAGAAGGAGTGGTGCTACATTGGTGCAATTGAACATGCAGGACGAGTGTTCGGTTGTGATTCGATGATTACACTTTCAGGTCCCTCCGACCGCAAGTTGGACAACAATCAATACAGGATGTGCACACCACGAGCTGCAATACATTGATGAATTCTGCCAGGCATGGAGTCAATACGGCCTGGATCGCTTCCTGAGGAATTGTGGCCCATCTTTGCTGTACTGCATGGGTCAGTTGTTCCAGAGTTGTGGGTGGCTGAGGATGGTTGGTCAGTTGTCGACCCATCATGTCCCACACTTGCTCAATAGGACTGAGGTCCGGGGATCTGGCGGGCCATTCTAAGGTTGTGATGTCGTGGAGAGCTTCTCTGGAGATGCGTGCAGTGTGAACCCGGGCATTGTCCTGCTGAAACATCCCATTAGCAATGTTCGCCATCATATGGACAACCACTGGATTGAGTACCCTATCAACGTACTGTCGAGCAGTCATAGTTCCCTCAACAAGCACTAATTGTGATTTCACATTAAAGCCAATAGCTCCCCAGACCATAATGCTTGGTGTTGGCCCTGTGTGCCTCTCGATAATAAGGTCTGGGCGGCCCCTCTCCCCGGTAAGTCGGCGCACACGATTCCGGCGATCACTGCGGGCAAGACAGAAGCGCGATTCATCACTAAAAACGACCCTATGCCATTCGTCGACCCACGTCGATCGTTCTCGACACCAGGCCAGCCTTACACGTCGCTGTTGTGGGGTCAATGGAACACCTTCTGCAGGGACACAGGATCGTAAGCCAGCTGCACGCAGGCGATTACCAACTGTTTGTTGTGTAACGTGGGGTGCCACAGCTGCTCGAATTTGCGCTGCTGTTGCATGGGGTTCCATCCGGGCCATCCGAATGATGCGGCGATCCTCTCTCACAGTTGTCTGTCGCGCTGGGCCTGTGGCAGGTCTACGAGTGTGGGTACCTTCATTTGACCACTGCTGCCATACACGTTGTACCGTAGATGCCTGTCGGCCAATACGTGCAGCGACAGTGCTTAGCGATAATCCAGCCTCACACAGCCCAATTATCCGAGCCCTCTTAAACGGCGGCAGTTGTTGATAGCGTGCTCTTCTCTGTCGTCGAGGCATATTTGGCGGGGAACACTTCACTGCACAGACTGCAAGTCAACTACGCTGCACCAGAGTCCGTATACTGGAGTTGATTCCTCTGCGACCAATCACGTGGGGAGACATGTAGCAACAATCCAATGGGTTTGAAACTTTGATCGTTTACATACCTACATGGCATCGTTCCATATCTTGAAAATCAACACAAACGACCAATTCCTTCATGGTGTTGCAATTTCCATTTTCGTCAGTGTATTTTCGTCTTTAATAACACAGATCTACAAAATACAATCTTTTTTGGATTCAATAACTGATTTTGTGTATTGAAAGTGTATGAATTACGGAAATGTCTTCTACGTTTTAAAACAAGAAGTTCCGTGTCGAACTAAAGAGCCTACTTTTCTTAAAATGTAAGATTCATGCCAATGATTAATCTATATCTAGAATAATGACGAAATTAAATTGGTAATATCGAAATTTCGAATTAGTTCGAAATACTGTATACCTGGCATAATGTAGCCTAATAGAGCACTACAGTTGGCAGCCCTGGTGACTGAATATATTCTTAGTTCCATCTCTTAAGTTACAGAATACAAAATTTGGTTGGAGTCCAATGAATAGCATGGACGTTACATGCAGTTAAACATTGGATCTAACAGCGCGTAAAATCATGTTTGCAACAATGTCATGCATGTATTGGTCAGAAATAATCTGAAATAATCTGATCTATTGTTGTGCCAGTTTTGAATGAACTCCACTAGTTAGTATAGAAGTTACATGCATTTTAAAATTGGCCCTATCAGCAGGTTTAGATCATGTTGGCAGCACTGACGTATGTTAGTTACTCCAAATTCATCTAGAATGCCAGGTACTAGACGTGTGCAATGTTAGAGCTATTGGCTTGCATACTTTCTGATATATTGATATTAGGGTAACAAAAATAGAGACAGCACATATTAACAGTTGGCAGCCCTGGTTGCTCTTAAGATTACGCATAGTCATGTCTGTCATGGTACACATAGCACATACGAAATTTGGTTGAAATCCAAATGATTGTATGGAAGTTACATGTACAGTATTTAAAGTTGGACCTCTCAGCAGGCTTGGAATCATGTTGCACTGACGTATATAAGTCACTCCAAATTAATATAGAATGTCAGGTAATATACGTGTGCATCGTTTAAAGCTGTCTGATATATTGGTATTTGGATAAAAGAAATTGAGAGCATTTATTAACAGTTGGCAGCCCTGGTGGTTCTTAAGAATACGCTCCGTCATTTTCAAATATACAACATACGAAATTTGGTTGAATTCCAATTGATAGTGTAGATCTTATATGCATTAAAAAATTGGACCTATCAGCAGGCTTATAATCATTTTGGCAACACTGCCATGTATGGCCTCCTGGAAATTAAACTGCAATATTATTATCTATGCGTGTGCCAATTTTGAAATAGCTCCCATTCATACCTTCCAAGATATCCAACATGGAGCTCAAATTTCAATTGCGATTTTTCAGCAGTTGGTAGCACTGACATCATTTTCAAATATGGCCGTGAGATATTCTTTACTCCTACCAAATTTTGTTTCGATTGCTCCAGCCGTTTAGGAGTTGATAGGGGGGACACACACACACAGACAGACACACATTTGCCTGATCTCATAAGTCTACTTTTTTCTCATTTTTGCAAAAAGTGAAAAGTAGGCTAAAAACTACATATTGAAAAAATCATTACAAGATGCTTGAACTTGAAAATGTGCATTGTATTGTTCCTGTATAATTATCAGCCATCAGTAGGCTAGTCGGCCACCATAGATGTGTTCCATCGGCCCTGGTACCGCCTTTCAATGTTCTTAATGTCCTGGTGAAACCTCTCACCCTGTTCTTCACTCACTGCTCCGAGGCTTTCTGGAAAACGAGGAAAATGTACACTTCCTTCTTTGTATGGTTATCGCAGCACGAATAAACAATCAGACGAAACAATCCACTGAAACACTCTTCTTGTTCAGTCTACTCAAAGTCCGCCGTTACAACAGTGGAAAGTGCTGCCATCTGATGACACATTGCTGTCTCCTAGAACAGAATTATGCAAAACGAACTAACTTAGAGTGTTTTTTTAAATTTCCAAATAAATATTTCTGCTCCCATTTCATTAGAGCTATTGTGAAATTTTGCAATACCCAGTTAATCAAAATTACTGCAATTATAAAAAATAAAATAGAAAAAAATAAAAAAATAAAGAGTCAAAACAAAGAAAGGAAAAATCGTGGTTGGTTGGTTAGTTGGTTGGTTCCTCAGTTTAGGGGCTGCGACAACGCGGTCATGTAGCCCCGTGTACTTTGGGTGTGTGTAGAATCGGTCTTTTAATTGTGATGGCTGTATTAGTGTGTGTTATCTGTTTTTAATTCAAGTAAGGACTGCAGACATTTGCTTTTCAAGTAGTTCCAACTTTTGCTACCAAACGCCACCGTCGACGACAACTAGTTGTGAACTTGGTTACTAGATGCCACCGCAATCGGCTCCTGGCGACGATAGTTTGAACCTAAGAGCGTTACTCAATTCTAACCTACAAATTAAGCTTCACACAATTGTAGTTCGAGGAAGGTTCTTTTTCATGCCACAAATCTATGACATGGGCCCGCCGGCTCTACTTCCCCTCCGAAGGAAGGCAATACTGAGGAATTTTTAACGCTCTTAAAAAATCCGGCGACTTCAGCCGGGTTTGAAGCCGCGACCTTGGGCTTAGAAACTTAGCATGCCATCGTAGCCGCCAAAGGAAGAATCGTGAGGACCTGTGTAATTATTTTAGCTTTACGATTGTGTAGTGAATTTTCTGTAATTTTTACGTCTTTTTCAGTTTCTTTAAACCATGTGGGTTTTGTTTCGCGGTTATGTAAGCAATCCATTTGGTTAATCTCTTAAGAGTTCATTTTGAGATGATGACTGTAAAAATGTATCCGCCTTTTTCGCATCGTATCTGATAGTTATTTATTAATCTCATGTACATTTTTTTCAGGATTAGGAATTAACCCATCACAATGGTGTTGACCGACTGAAAAACATCAAATTACGGTGTAATATTTCTTTCATGTTGTCCCGCCTAATTTGATTGGGCACAATTTATGTTGACGGTTTATGAAGGAAAAAAAACAGGCTTATGAGATCACCTTTTGTTGTCCGTGTGTGTGTGTGTCTAATAACTTGTAAACTGCTAGAGCTATTTCAATGAAACTCCATAAGGTCATAGCACCACTTTGGCCGATCCCGACCGTGCCCTGCAAATTTGATTACGTCTCATCAATCCAACATGGCGGCTGTGCGAAATATTTCACCGGCATTCTAGGTAGTTATTGTTGTTTTAAGGGCCGGAACTACGAGGTCTCTGCCCCTCACCGGCATTCTATATCTCCGAAACTATTACTGATATCACTCTGAAATTTTGTACGGTGATAAAGGGCACTACTACAAGCACATGCATGTTTTTTTAAACAACCTGCAAAGTACAAAATAAACATGGCGGCCAAGCGAAGTTGAAATATTTTAATAGACTTTTCTCGTGATTTAACCATCTGAGTGCAGTGAAATATGCTACAGTAGATGTTTATGCACTGGCATATAATTTAGTTCAATTTAGATCGTAGGCTTTCGCGGCCGGTGTTCAATTGTTTACATAACCTCAAGATGGCGGCTGTGTGAAATTTTAAAATTAATTTTTCATTTCTTTGTCGTAATCATGTGATCGAAGTGAAAGTTTGAATAATGAACCTACACAAGCATTTTCATTTGATGGTCTATCTATACATATAACAGTCCAACATGGCGACCATCCGAAATATTTAGGGTTAGACAGTTCTCAATATCTACGATTCCATTGCAGCTATCAAACTGAAATTTTGCATGTTGATAGAGGCTATTAACATAAGTAGGATATATGAAAGTAGGCTGTATACTTCTTGACGGAACTACTTGTTCCTATGTATCTTCATAATTGGAATTTTCGATATGTCGAACATCCTGTAAGGATTCAGTTTGTTGAGGTTCTGCTGCTCAGCTCAGTAGTTGTGAGTAGATTACTTTAACTGGGCACCAACGTAGGCTATTGATATACTGGAAAGTAATTCTTTCACTAAACCAAAGCGGTGAATTGAAGCGTGGGAAGTCCATCAAATAAAAAGCTAATGCGAATTTGTTGGATATACAGTAGAACCCCTCTTGTCCGCCCTCGGCTAGTCCGTCGCTCCAGTTGATCCGACCGTGCTCGAACAAAACTTGCCCCGACTCGTAGCGGTGGCACACTACACGTCGCGCCATTGTTGTTTACAGGTACTTGTTGTCGCTAGTCCGTTTTAATGCTCCGTAATTCTCTCATATCGTTCCTGTTGTTGCCCGTATTTTGTACAGTACGGTGAAGTTTTAGTTCGTTGGGTTTACGACATTGTTCATCTATGTTCATTACAGTACTGTAAAGTAATTTGTTTTATATACATTGTGTACTGTACAGTGGTGTGTGTCTTTTTTCAACATGTCAGGAGAGAAACGTAAACACGTTATTCTTTCATTAAATGAAAAATTAGCAGTTCTACGATAACAGGACAAAGGGGAATCACTCAGAAAAATTGCCAAGGAACTCAATGTAGGCGTTACGACAATTAAAGATTGGAGAAGAAATCTGAAAGACATTGAATCATGTACAGTGACGATAGATGGTGAAAACGCTCGTATAAATCACAAAAGTTTAAAAAGCCTAAACTTGAACTGCTTGACAACGCATTGTGGATGTGGCTCTACCAAGAAAGAAGGAAAGGAACCCCGCTATCTTGAGTTCAGAGATAGTTTATTTTAATGTCAATCCGTACTTTTCTGTACTTCCTGATAATCCGACCTTTTTAGTGTTCCGACCATACCCTCAGTTCCAAAGGTGGCGGATTACAGGGGTTTTACTGTGATTCGATTGTGTTGGTGTGGCTAGACTGGGTGTTAAAAGGCCAGTTTGTGGGAGAAACCAGGTTAGCTGAACCGGTGAAAGGTCCACGCACGTCTCGAGGAAGGAATGCGATGTGGCAACATTGTGTGTAATGTCATTAAGTCAGGATGTCTCAATGTGATGACTGGCAGCGGTAATGTCCTCGCAGTGTCAGTAC
Source organism: Meconema thalassinum (assembly GCA_946902985.2). Classification (NCBI taxonomy): domain Eukaryota; kingdom Metazoa; phylum Arthropoda; class Insecta; order Orthoptera; family Tettigoniidae; genus Meconema; species Meconema thalassinum. The sequence continues at coordinate 184,833,280 of OX336388.2, read as the reverse complement.
AAAGATTCCCTTCGGGACAATAAGCCTCAGTAGTTAAAAGGGACATTAACATTCCTTATCATTATTATCATGCACCTCAACCAGGGTCGCGAGTACCGGAACGTACTCATAATTTTATGGTCCCGGATTTTTGTTTTAAACGATACGGTATCCGCGAAATATTTCAGCAAACATAATTATATATAGATAGATAGATCGATAGCTTTATTTTGTCTGGCAAGATTAGGGCCATTGGGCCCTCTCTTCAATCTAACCAGATTTTACAATTTATACATTATTACATTATTTGCAGAACTTACAATGGTACTTAAATCTAACAGGAATACAGTTCAGATCCGATCACAATACATAATGGCAGGTTAAGCATGGTGTAGGAAAAATTATTGTAATTAGTTAATTATTGCTAAAGTAAGGAAATAATAGGGAAACACAAACACTAATAAAACAGAACCTGATGATGATGTGATGATGTTGATGATGATGATAAGCATCATGGATGAGTTATTACTATAGCCTAATATTGATTTTGCAATGCGCATTTAAAAGGATGTAAGAAAACATTTAGGTAACTAAACAGAAAATAAATAAAATGTAAATTAGAAATGTAAATAACTCAGCATAAGGATTCAATTAATATTTGACGTGTTGAGTTCAGCTTTCATTTCTTTTGTGATATGTACAGCCGGCATTGCTACCTGAAGCTAGACCCAAATATGCCATTTGTTTCGATATTGAAGCCGTGAAATATCACGAAATAAAGTTAAGACAGGTTTTACTACTGTATATCTACTTTTCCTCAATAATGCCAACGGTTGATTTCGGAATATTATTATCAAAGCGATTGGACCTATACTAATATAATAAAGCTGAAGAGTCTGTGTGTTTAAACGAGCTAATCTCTGGAACTATCAGTCGGATTCGAAACATTCTTTTTGTATATGATAGCCTGATTCAAGAGGAATAGTTCAGGCTATGTAGCATTAGGCTACACCTCTCAGGTAACCTTAAAGTTTGCTTTTTGTTCAGTAAGTCGGAAGAACAAGCGCTCCAGAACGGCTTCAATGATACCGAAATCTATTGTTGCCTGGCAATGCGGGCTGCATCTCGTCGCCCCTACCAATGCCCTGGTGCAGAATTGCGAGCTGCTTATAAATTGCAGTCACGGGGAGTAATTAGTGCAAAAAAAATTCTTAGGCCCCTTAAACCAGTTATCATAGTATGCCACTGTATAAGGGCCGGGATGGTCGAACTCCGCTAATTAGGTTAAACCCAAACAGTCCTGTCAGCACACGCTAATGGGTTTGGGAAAAGAGTGGGGGTAGGCAACCTCCCCTGAAATGTTGGTTCTGTCACACACCGAAAGTACACGAGGCTACATGACCGCGTTGTCGCAGCCCCTAAACTGAGGAACCAACCAACCGAAATGTTCGTTAAGCCGTGAGTTGACCGACAGCTATTATACGTACACCGGAACCCCCTGGAATTTCCGTAGATATAATCAGTGGAGCTAACATGTTATCCATGTACAGTTGAAGAGGTGGAGAATTGAGAATTATAGGAAACTATAAAAAGTGTGAGTTGTCAAAACTGGGCCAAGAGTGGGGGTGTTCAAACAAGGAATGTTCTACCCATTTATTTATAAACTTTCTGTTACTTGGGTCTCACAATCACGAACCATGTACCACGGTTAATGTCCATATTCATCTGTATAGTACCTCTGAAGCACAAAGAAAATTATTTCACAGTCTTGAACTTTAAAGGCAAATCTGGAATAACGCCTACAATTTCTAATGAGTGGTATGAAATACTGTACGTGTTTGAGATAACAGGAGTTGATAGTGAAAATCAGCGCAGGTTGACACATTCCATCAATATTTACAACCATATCCACTTTGGAGTGGGGGCCAGTGAAACACGCCTCAGGCAATTTCCCCTGTTAGGATTTCCCTAATTGACCCCCGTGGAGAGAACTTATTAGCGGAGCTCGGTATCACCCATAAGGGCGATGGTGTTGGTGCAGTATACTGAGGTTTTCAGATGCAATAAGCGTTGGTGCTTTCAAATTGGGTGTTACTTTCAGATCCTTATCCTTGAGCACTCCAGTTCTGTAAAACAAATGAATCCACCGGGCGAAGCCGGGCACTACTGCTAGTTCATGATAAAAGCAAGAACATTAGTTTCCTTCTCGCGAATTCTGACAGGGATTGTTACGAAAAAAGCCCCATGCCTCCATGTGACTAATGAAATGTGATGCTCGACGTGTAGAGTAGCTAGGGGCTGTAAGCTCCCCGTCCTCAAGGTTGTGTCATCTCAATGGCTCTCCAGTGTGTGTGGGGACCCTTGAACACGTGCCCGTCTTCAATACATTCACTGCCTAGTAAAAAAGAAACATATAGTCGACGTTATCGGTCTAAATAAAAATGAATGTTTCTTTGTCCCGTATGCGTTCATATACCATTCGATTGAGATGAAACTTTGTGTGAGTAGTTGTGCGCACTCCCGCGAAGGTTTCTGAATTAGTAAATCCATTTCACAATAGATGGCACGCGAATCGTTTCAACTACACAGTTTATCGGCAGTTTCTGTGGTTTTGTTGTGTGAGTGCGCACGCTTGGCAGAATTGAATTGAAATAAATACACAGAGTGACATTCAATTCGTGTGAGACAACTTGGTTAGTTCCTTTACTTAATTTGTCCACCTATGCCTATAAGGCATCCAACGTTTAGAATGAAGCATTGGTCTTATGGCGCGTTACGACAGGGTTGCCACTCCATGAGAGGAGGCAGTACAAAGCGCTTCGCGTACACTTTCCGCACATTCAGCAATTGTGCAGTGACGAAGACTTATTTTAAGTACTGTATAATAATACTAATAGCAGGCTAACATAACACATACAACGAAATTAAATTAAATTAACTATAATGTCACTATAAAGTCATTATACTGTATTTAACATTCCTGCTATTCTTGCGAAGTGTATTACTTAGCCTCTTTTTGCGTGGCGACAGTACTGGACCCTGTCCACTCTCACTACGTATTTTAAAAACGGTAGTCTTTGATATTCCTGTGACCAGAGCAGTTTTATTGACTAAATTATTTATACTTTCGTTAGGTTTAAGATTCTTAAAATAACTGAACACATTAATTACGACCCGTTTTTCCCTCCTTCTGAGCACTTGACCACGCTTTCTTTTCACAAAACTATCCATTGTTGTACGTGAAATACGTAAAATACAACACGTTAAATCTAACAGAACTGCTGCACACACACTCAAGATAGAGACTGCCGAACAACTAAAATACAAGCTCGAAGGGCACAGTAATAAAGCTGTGAGTAGCAAGCTGCACCCCGCTGTCCTTCGAAACTTCATTCATATAATCCGCGGTCAATGAACAGCCCGGCCTGTGTAAACAATTAAACCTACACTCTGAGTAAGCAAGTAGAAAACGTCTTCCAACATTCCTCTACAACTGTCAAACTGACATGACATAGAAAAATAGAAAAGTTGGCAGCATACGAACTTTTTCAATGCTGCTATGCAGTTATGAGAGAATATTCGGAAGTTTTACCTACATAAAAATTGTAATATTGCCATTATAAAATATTTCAATAATGCATCATCAAGACGGCACATTTAGCTACACGTGTGTGAAAAATAGGCATCACAAAGTCAATGCAACATGATATAAGATAGATTTTACTAAAAAGGGGACACAGTTTATCGTATTTTTTTAAATATGGATATCTAATTTTTCTAGCATTTCTATCAAATTTACGTAGTTCTAATATAGGACAAAAAAGATCGGCAAAACATCGTTCTAACCGAATATGCTGTTTTTTCGACAAATAAAAATTTTCGACTGATATGGCAACAGTGGATTGCTAGAAAATGACAGCGTCATACATGTCTCACGTGCAACAGAAAGAGAGAAGAATATCCCTATCTAACCAGTGCTTCATTCTAAACGTTGGATGCCTTATAGAGATTAGTTTTTTTTAGCTTTTTTTACAGTTTATCATTATTTACTCTCATTTTCTTTCTTTCTTTCTTTCTTTCTTTCTTTCTTTGATTGGCATTGCACAGCATGCCGGGTACTATGAACAGGTAAAATGAATGATGCACCTCATAGTCAGTTATGTTACAATACCAGTTTCGGTTATGTTGCAACCTTCTACAGATTTACTAAGAGCATCAAACTAACATTAGTCTAATATTCTATTAAACTAATTCAGCATTCGAAATAAAATTATCACTGTAAAAAAAAGAAATTATTTAGTAAAACGTAGATTAAACTTGAAATGAATATCCACAGCCTGCTTTCAGTCGACCGATCGGATCAGGGAATGGAATGAATGAAGCCCCTATCTATCGGCGAGGATATGAACTGGGCCGGCTGCCGAGGCCTGTCACACTCCACTGGGGGCAATGATTAAATGAATGACAGATGAAATGAAATGATAGTGGAGAGCGTTGCTGGAATTAAATTTGTGACAGGGAAAACCGAAGTACCCGGAGAAAAACCTGTCTGCCTCCGCTTTGTCCAGCACAAATCTCACATGGAGTGACCTGGATTTGAACCACGGACCCAGCGGTGAGAGGCCGGTGTGCTGCCGCCTAAGCGACGGAGGCTCAGATTAAACTTACAAGATGATAAAAACAAAATCCGTTTAAAATACTGTTAATTATAAAAGAATACTGTCTAATCAAATCGTTAAAAATATGCAAAATATAATCTAAAATTCCTTTATAAATCAGATCAGTTAAAATTGAGTTTTAAATAAAATTTAAAAAAAACAATATGACAAAAAATACTGCTCATAAAAGAATTTTACGCTTATAAAGGCATTTTCTTTTGAGGTTCCACAAATGTAGAAATCCGCTTCATGGAGCAGGAAGACGTCAGTGGAAAGATAGCTTGCCACGGTGGGTGAGTGGATAGCGTGTCGGTCTACTAACCCCAAGATTGCAGGTTCGCTCCTGGCCGTGGTAAGTGATTTTTGAAAGGCGGCAAAAATACGATACGCATGTCGTACGATGTTGGTATGTCAAAGAACCCATTTGATTTCAGTAGGCCGTGTTCATAATGGCAAAATTATTCTCGGGAGTTTCCGCCAACACAAAGTTCCTCATTTCTCTACCAGAAAGCGCTTTAGTGTTCAAGGAGTTTAGATATCTAACCTTCTTGACTTTCATAGTGTTTCAAGGAACAAGGAAATTCGACATGCAAGCTACTCTCTGGGTGTCAAATTACGAAGCTTTTACCCGGCATCCGAGGCCATACGATATTATTATTATTAGTGGAAAGATGTTCAAATAGTATATCATCAAATGAATCGGTTGTTATGACTCTAATGAGCCGCACCCTCCTCGAACAATCCATCAATTCCGTGCCAATGATGACTTGCCCTTTCCTTTCACCAAAGATCAAATTGGAGTGTTTTCGTGGAAACTCTTCTGTGTTTTCAAATATTTCCTTCTTGTATTATCCGTAATAATTAGGTTTCCGATGTTTAGAACCTAAAGAGACTAGAAATTAGCTGGCAAATATGACCTAAAATACTGTTTTGTTTGTTTGTCGTGTGGCCTCCTGAGAGGCCGAGTGCAGGTCTTTCTAGTAGAAGCCCGTGGGTGACCTGCGCGTCGGGATGAGAGATGGAATGGATGAAGATGAATGAATTTGGGCAAGGATGTGGTAGGAAGCGGCCGTGGCCTGTCAGAAGGTACCGTCCCAGCATTTGCCTGGTGTTGAAAATGGGGAAACCACGGAAAACCATTTCAAGAATGGCCGACGTTGGTGCTCGAACGCACGCGTCTACCGAGTCAGCAAAGAGCTTGGCCCCATGACCTAACGCTGCACTTTAGCCTGCGTAGCCACTGCTGTCGGTCCCTAAAATACTGAAATATGATCTAAAAGAGGTACAATATGACCTAATATATTTACATTCTTTCTAAAGCAAGTGTTAATAATGTTATTTTTATTATTAATTCTTCATTCAAAACTACAAAATTGTTGAAATCTACGCTGATTTCATGAATAGGCCTATGATAAACATTTGTTCAACATTTTCATCGCATAATGTTTCAAGAGACTCGCGGAAAGCAGCGTATTCTTCACATTTTCTCGCGTTGAAAACTGCGACCCAAATCACATTTCCTGTAATGGAGAAAGAAAATGCCCTAAGTCAAATATACCACCAAGTTTAGTTATAGTTAAATATTTTCTGATATCTGCAACAATTCGCAAGTTTTTTAATTTTAAGCGACGCCAGCGCACAGAAACCTTGCAGCGGCGAGCGAATACCACCGCCTACCCTTACAATATTACTACAATATGACCTTGAAACATTTATATGCTCTATAAAATCCACATAAAAACAATCAGGAACATTGAACTCCTGCTTAATTACAGTTTTTAATGTAAATGTAGTCAAGGAAAATAATGACATTTCATAAACAACCGAACTCAGTAATAATCATTTAGGTGTTTATTTAAATAACTAGCAACCCGCGGGATTCGCCCGGGAACATTTACGAATGCATTACGTGATAAGCACTTTTTTTTTCCGAGGACAATGCACTACGACCTGTGATGGGTTAAAATCACTGACTGGACTATTAATTATATTATCATGGAGATGCATGTGCAACGAATTCTTGTCAGACGTAATTTAAGAATGGCGAGGTGCATGAAACACAAATCCCCTTCCGTCCAATCTTAACTTGACTATGTATTTTTCGGAACGAAAAGTTCACACGAAATGAAGAAAAGCCGAGTTGCACTTCCAGGGAAACTTCAAACACAACCACTCTTCTCTGAAGGCTTAACTCGACATGACTCGACAGTTTGCTGCTGGCTGTATCTGAGGTAATAGGCTCTCCCGCTAGCTAGGCTGTAACTGGTGTGATAGGCTCGCCCCTAGCTAGCTCGTAAACTGTCGCCTCAGTAATTGAATGGAGATTGTTGGCAGAAATGAAAACGTAAACACACTTATAGTGGACGATGTATTGAAGATAGAAATATGCTGTCTTTGTAGAACGTTTCATGCTGAACAATTCTTACACTCATAGTATAGTGATATTTTTAACGGTTTGCCCAGCGAAAGCTTAAAAAGCGCGCGAACGCCAGGTTTTTTTCCGACTCTTTCACTGAAATCGTTGCTGCTTGGCTTCCTTTGATCATAAATAAATTATTTTCTACAGAAACCTTCCTCGAGGTATCCTTTACAGAATGATGAAAACCGCAACAAAATCCATCTAGTGGTTCTCGAGATTACCCGTGACATCGAAGAATCGGGGACTGTTTTATAGCATGTAGAGACTAATAATTATCAAAGAGGAGCAATTCAGTGAAAACTTACTTCGATAACAATCATGTTGAATTGTATTTTTGTGTAAACACAAGGAATGTAGCCAAATTGATATTTTCGTTGCAAATGCTATAAGAAACTGACAGTTTTCGATGGAAATGAAGATCGCTTTATGAATGCACCTGAGTGTAGTGTAATCGCAAGCTTGAGGAGTGCAAAGCAGATGTTTGCTTTATGAACAGTAGGCTATAATTGAATCCCGTGATCCGTATGTAGTCTAATCTCTGATAGATTTTTATCTGTGTAGAGGCGAGAGCTGCTCTTACTGGATTGCGATCGTAATGGCTGTGGAATGCCGATAACCGTTTCTTTTTACGATCTCGCGCTACGATGACATTATCAGCAAAGAGGTTAAATTGCATCTTTATATTCCGTGGATACTTTCTATCGGCAGTCTTGTCCCATGGTGACGTCGCGTCGCTTCGCAATGACATCAGGAGAAAACCACTATTTGGGCGGTTTCGGTGACGTAGTAGGTAGCATGCTGAGCTTCTATGCCCAACATCGTGGGTTCAAACCCGGCCGAAGACGTCGGATTTTTTACGAGCGTTAAAAATCCCTCAGTATGCCTTCCTTCGGAGCGAAAGTTAAACCGGCGGACCCATGTCATAGATTTATGGCATGTAAAAGAACATTCCTCTAACTACAATTGTGTGAAGCCAACATTTGTAGGATAGATTTGATTAACGCTCTTTTAAAGTTTCAAAGTTCCAACGTTCGCCGACAGGTGTCGGTTGCGGTGGAATCCAGTAGCCAAATTCGCGGCTAGGTGTCGTTGACGGTAGCATTTGGTAGCAAAAGTAGGAACTACTTGAAATTGATCGTCTGCAGTCCTTGCCTGAATTACAGATAACATTCACTCATACAGTCATCACAATTATCAGACTGGTTCTACACGCACCCAAAGTACACGGGGCTACATGACCGCGTTATCGCAGCCCCTAAACCAGGCTGTTCCAGCCGATCAACTCGTCCGTGAGCAGCGGAGTACTCGCCGCCTTACGTGAGTAAACCTGCAACATGCAATACAGCTCTGATGTGGGGGGCTGCCGTCACTTCGCGGTGGATACATCAAGACTGGCTGGAAGTGCATGGACTTGTACTATGACCTTCGCCCAGTGACGCATTGGCTATCACCCCCCAGTCCCTCTCCAACCGTGCTCCGAGCATCACTGCTGAGTACTCGCGTGTACTCATACTCAAACTCGTGGATTTGGAACAGCCTGCCCTAAACTAATGAACCTACCAAAGATCCGTTTCGTCAATCGTGTGGGTTTCATTCTTCGCAAGCAGCCATAAATTCTCCTGTTCCTCATAACAACAGAGATCTTTTGGACATGAATATACAGCCCATGATTATGCCGTCGTCTATATTCACCTTTGACTGACGTACTTCTTGCTATATTTGCTTTCACGGCCAGTGGATTAAACTTCAGCAATTTTTCTAGATTTGTGCCGTGTCTTGTGTGGGGTTTCGCCTAGGACACCAAGCTGGCTCATCAGCGGGCTCTAGGTGTCCCCGCCCGGACCCCCACAGGAGTAGCAAACTGCGCGCTACCTCCCTTTTTATGAAGTGAATCTGCGCCTCTTTACTGCGAGAACTAAAAGCTCAAGCAGCCATAACGTCCCTATGAAGGCTTCCAGAAAAATCGTATATTGGCTTTCACGGCCAGTAAATTTGTGATGAGCCAACGTGGTGTCCTAGGCGAAACCCCAAACAAGACATGGCACAAACCTAGAAGAATTGCTGAGTGTTAGTTTCATTAATAATAATAATAATAATAATAATAATAATAATCGATACTGGTACAGTTAGACAAAGCCTGGTGGTAACAAGATATTTCCAAAATGTTTGTGTTCCCTGAATACTATTCTATTCTTGAAAACGTTTAAATGGTTAGGTTGTAAGACTTCTTCAGGCAACTCATTCCATGATTCAATCCCTCTGTTGATAAAAAGAATACTTAGCAAAATTTATTTTTGGCCTAATTTTGTAAGCCATATAATCTGGCTCATGTAGCCTATTCGGTTCCTGGCCGGCTCCCCGGGGTATTGTATGCTTTGTACATCTCCTGGAGTCTACTTTTATGTCTTCACAACAGAATATTCCCAATGTCAGAGACGCTGTCAGTTTGGGAGAATTTGCCAAAAACGAATCTTGCAGCTTTCCTTTACACCATTTGTTCGTTAGATCCTCCAGGGGCTCACATCTAGTGGAACGTTGGTTGGCGACCACGGGACCCCAGCTGAGTCCGGCATTGCTACCACTTACTTGTGCCGGGCTCCTCTCCTTCTTCTTCCTTTCCCGCCTTAATTGGCCCTTCTCTCATCTCTCCTGATCCGTCAATCTTCTAGGGATCAGCCTTCTTTTTCTTTTCATTATTTCCTTTTGTCTTTAAGATTCACGCACGGTTTTTGTGAATTGGTTCCCCGTGTATTTTGTATTTTCTAAGGATTGACAATCTAAGTTCCTTTTTATTAAGTCTTTGAATGTAGGGGTGGCATTTTTGTGAGTATTTTGAATTTCAACCTAAACCGCATTTTGTAAGTATTTTCAACGTAAACCGCGTTTTGCAATTATTTTCAATCCTAATTGCATTTTGTAGGTTGGGCATTTTGTATGTATTTTGAATCGCAATTGCATTTTGTGAGTATTTTGAATCTAAATTACATTTCGTAATTTATTTTTACTCTTACCTGCATTTTGTGCGTATTCTGAATCTTAATTACTTTTATGTTCGACCCTGACTATTATATGTCAGAAAACTGTACTATAATGAGGATCATTATAATACTATTTTTCATTATAAAACAGTTTCTCCCACCAATCACAGCTCAAGAAACAGTTGTTTGACCAATTAGATAAGAATAGCATCGCACCTGCGCAGAGTTCCAATGCCTTCTAATTTAAATTTCACTGCGTTGCGTAGTGTCATAGTGGGGTAATCGAGGAGGCCATGGTCAAATACAAGGCATTGTGTGCGTCCCATGCGCTCTGTCCAGTACATAAAACTGGCGAAATCTCGACAGATATTTATGAATATTTATGTTCGAACATGAAATAGTTATAATAATTATCATCGAACATAAACAGTCGTATGCAACTCGCCTATAATGGTAATTAAGACACTCGCATACGCTCGTTTTATAAACATACTCGTGTCTTAATTATTGCCATTATAGGCGCGTTGCATAATGTACTATTGTGGGAATTTTCCATCTTAATTCCATTTTGTCAGTGTTTTCCACTCTAAATTACATTTTGTTTGTATTTTGAATCTTTTGTCAGTATTTTCAAGCTCCGTTAGTTTTCGTTATGGGTTTCGTCTCATTGTCATTTTCGCTATCGCCCAGACCATTAGGGGCCGATCACTCAGATGTTAGGCCCCTTAAAACAATAATAATAATCATCATCATCATGATCATCATCATGTTCGTTAGAGTTGATTGGTAGGGCTCCCACACACTCGTGGCGTATTCAAAAATCGGTTTCATTGTGGCCTGAATACTGCTCCCCTTGATGTTTCTCATAACGATATAACGACCTGTTAGCAACGTGCTCACCCCAGTGTATGGCTGCATGACTCCAGTCGTGAAATAATCTCGTTTTATATACCAGGTGAATAAGCTGCCCCTAATAGTAATATTTTATAATAATAATTTTATAATGATTAAACCTGAAGTGCTGTATGCAAGTGAAACCTTGGTACTTAATAAGAAAGGTGATATGGAAAATATCTTGAAGGAGGAAAGAAAGATCTTGAGGAAAATTCTGGGCCCAGAGAAAAGTGAAGAAGGGTATAGACTCAAATCACGCAAAGCCACGTAAAATCGTTCCAACCTCGCCGCAGACATCAGGAAGCGAAGACTGAAATTCTGTGGACACGTTCACAGACTCTCATCTTCAAGGTTAACTCACAAGATTTTGACATACTCTGGAAAACTGAAGAACGTATCTTGGATACAAGATGTTAAAAATGACCTGGAAAAGGCCCGGATAGAAACGTCAGAAATACTAGACAGAAATGTCTACCGTCAGAAGATAAATAAATGGGCGGTACAGCCAGAGAATGAAGTCGTCAGAAGATCGGGGACTAAGTGGTCAGAAGAAAGGAAACAAGCGCACAGTGAAAGAATGAAAGCAATATGGTCTGTTAGAAAGGCGAATCATAAATGTAATGCGTGATCCAATAGGGTCCATGCGCACATAATAATAATAATAATAATAATAATAATGTGTATATTAAGGCTTTCACGGCCAGGATGTATGTTTCAAGGATGCTCATGCGCTTGCCCTTGTTAAGCACAACGGGTCTAGAATTATAAGGGAGGCGGTTGAAATTCGTAAAAATCCCAATAATTTTAACAGAGACACTGGATATCAGCTAAGTGACACTTGGCTACCAGTTATTAAGGATCTAGGAAAATAGTTCCTCTCAGTCTCTCTGTTCTTCACCTATTTCAAATTGTACTTTTTCCCTCTATGGCTACAGAGCCTGGATTTGTTCGTCACTGGAGGAGTTTCCATCTGTTTTTTTTCCGTTGCCTGTATGACGTTAGGTATCTTCGAGGAGTCTCTATATTTTCACCCCGCCCCCTTTACCTTCTCCTTACTTACTACTCTGTCCGCCGTTCTACCATGGTCCATACAGTAATTTCTGGCAGCTGCTCTCTGGTGACGAACCGAGGAATTTGTCTATATTTTTTGTAATTTTTGTAATCTCATTGATATACTTTCTTTGACCATATTGTTTGATTTCCATTGAAAAAGGAGGCAAGGTTACTCCGAAACGTATGGTTCTAATCTAAATACACACGGCATTAGTCCAAAAACATGAATTATTAAAATAATAATAATAATGTTATTGGTTTTACGTCCCTTTTAACTATTGTGGTTTTAGAGACGCCGGGGTGCCGGAATTTTGCCCCGAAGGGTTTCTTCAACGTGCCAGTAAATGTACTGACACGGCTCCCTCGCATTTGCGCACCCTCAAATGCCAGCTGACTGCGCCAGGATACGAACCTGCAACCTAGGGCCCAGCAAGCGAGAACGTTACCGCTGAGCCACGCAGCCAGTCCATGTAATGTTTTATGCAGCCCAACTAACGCGTGTGGTCAGTAAGGTTGATATTTCTCTGCTTGCATCCCGTATGGTAGGGACTAAAGGCTCGGTCAAACAGGAAGCGGGCTGCCCGCGCGAACCAGGCCGCCCGACCGCTGCGAACTCTGTATCGTGTAATAATGCATCATGCTGGTTAAACAGAAGGCGGTCTACCGCGGCGGGCAAGTGAGCAGTTGCGATTTTCCACGAAGACCGCGCGGGCTGGAAGCCTGGCGGACGAAACAGAGAGGTTAATTGACCTTGTGCGCGAGTGCGTATTTCTGTATTATTTGCGTCATCCTGACTACAAGGATGTAGTGAAGTAAAAATAACAAATTGATTAAAAATACTTCACTTACCGTACCTCAGACATATTGCTAGTATTTCCTTCGTCCCAATGGATTTCCTCCAGTTAGTAGTCAGTTTTGATATTGTAGGTTCTAGGAGAGTATATAAGTTGTCAAACTGTTGTACATTCATTCGAAAATATACGAAAAAATGGTCTGGAAATGGCCTCAACTCGCAGCATAGTTTGTGATACTCACCTAACTCCTGTCTTTTTTCATTAGTATCATGCACCCATTTTCTTTTTCCTCTCGCTTGATTCAAAGCGAACAGAAGAAGAACAAGCAATTCTTCTTCATCCGAGGAACTGCTGGACATGTAAAATTAACAGAAAACACTGTGATATGCACTCTTCGCGATTGCTTTCATACTGGTTCGCCTTGACTTGCCCGCATTCAATTTGACCACTGCAGTCCGCGACGGGCAGCCCGCTTCCTGTTTGACCGAACCTTAATGCACTGCAAACAATACTGAACACTATTATTGTTCCTTGTATTAGTCTGAAGTCACGTGGAGGGAAAAATAATTGTTATTATTATTATTAGCAGCATATGGTGCAACAGAAAACAGTCAATATAAACAATAAAACTAAAAAATAAATAAAAAGAAGTTTGGTGCTTTTCAGTCGGTCAATACGAATGTACCCAAAGCGATCATATATACTACAATTAGCATACACCGACAAGTTGCATTACCAATACTGCAACTAAATAATTGTACATATTGTAAATATTTTCACCTGTGTTTTCAAACATAGATTTTATAGCCTAAGTGTAATGGATCTGATGATGATCGCTTGATGATCGAAACTGGTCATCCTAGTGTATTTATTAATTTCATGTAATTTTTTTAGGATTAGGGCATAACCCAGCTCTTTTTTAGTACATTCGTGTTGACCAACTGAAAATCACCGAACTTTTTTTTACTAAGACAACACTGAAACATGGCTTCAAATCCCATAATACATACAATAGGTAACACATTACAACTGTAACAATCATGCAAGGGAAGGGTGTTCAAATATTAATGTCTACATTTTCTAGTCATCTTATGGCTTTAGTAGAGGTTATTCCAAAGTCCTGAGTTAATCCAGCGAATGCCCTACTAATACATTCAGTGGCAATATGGTTCATAGTCTGTTCAATTGCACCACAATCACAGGTTGGGGAAGATCGCATCATTGATCCGCATCTCCCGTGGTGAGGTTTCTTAGTTTAGGGGTTGCGACACCGCAGTCATGTAGCTCCGTGTACTTTGGGTGTGTGTAGAATCTGTCTGATAGCCGGTGTTAATTGTGATGACTGAATTAGTGTGTGTTATCTGTGATTCAGGTAAGGACTGCAGACGATTAATTTCAAGTACTTCCTTCTTTTGCTACCAAGTGCTACCTTCAACGACACCTAGCTGCGAACTTGGCTACTATATGCCACCGCAACCAGCACCTGGCGACGAACGTTGGAACTAATAGAGCCTGCATATGTCTCGTCTCTTTAGGACCTAAACATCCGAACCTTAGTGTACAGCCGGGTTTCCCAAACTTTTTCTGACCATCGCCCACTTTCGAGATTTTTTTTTTTTTTTCGGCCACCTAATTTCAAAAAATGTACAAATCTTAAAATTACTAACACATACATTCAAATACCTACATATAAGTTGAGAAATGAGGATTTTTACGGATATTCTTCTCTTAATAGGTGCATCATGTTTATTTAGGTATAATTATGTACATTAAAAATTTGCAATTAATAGGTCTGAAAAAGGAAAAACAATCAATGAAATGGAAATGAAAATCCACAGCCTGCTTCCAGTCTCCGACCGGGTCAGGAATGGAATGAATGAAGCCCCCAACTAGCGGCGAGGATATGAACTGTGCCGGCTGCCGAGGCCTGACGCACTCCTCTGGGGCAATGATTAAATGAATGACAGATGAAATGAAATGATAGTGGAGAGTGCTGCTGGAATGAAATGTTGACAGGGAAAACCGGAGTACCCGGAGAAAAACCTGTCTGCCTCCATTTTGTCCAGCACAGATCTCACATGGAGTGACCGGGATTTGAACCACGGACCCAGCGGTGAGAGGCCGGCGTGCTGCCGCCTAAGCCAGGGAGGCTCAATCAATGAAATGAATTAAAGAAAAAGAAAATTAAAACTACATGCATTTTTATATCTAATTAATTAAACAACATGAATACCTATGTCTAATTAATGTAATCTGATAAAATACTGTAGTGGTAAATAGATTAAAAGGGAAACTTAATTTGATATAATTAAATTACCGCACTTGTTTTAATTTTTAATTTATTCCTTGTTTTTATAGGCAAAACTTCTCGGTCATGTTGTATATATTAAAAACTGAATTATTTGCCCACCATTTTTTTTCAAATCGCCCATCGAATTCACATTCTGTCAGTTTCGCCCATTGGCGTGCTAATATCGCCCACTACTGGACGAATTCGCCCAGTTTGGGAATCTCTGGTGTAGCCTACAGTATCGTTTGCAGTGCATACGGGATGGTCCTGACAACACGAGTTACTTGGGCTGCATAAACCACCATATTATTAGGGGCAGCTGATTCACCTTGTTCTGCTGTGGACCGCGGTAATCAATCGGCCGACTTGCCAAATCTCTTATTTCTCCTCCCAGAATGTCTTCACACCTGATGACCTTGTTTTTGAGCTAATATTTTCCTGAATCCCTTTGAATTAATCAGTCTTCCCTCGAAACCCTGTTCTGTTTAGTATAGTCTATCCTTCGGGTTGATTCCAACTTCTTGGAGATCCTTTCTAGCTTCTTCAACCGACTATGTCCCTGAAGATTGCCCCAGTGTTATACAATGGCCCTCACTTTTAATAGAAAATGCCGCTCGGGTGTTAATGCTCCATCGTGGTTTCGTCGTTGAACCGAGTTTCACTTTTTTTTCTTCTGCCCCCTGGAGCGGATATCTTTTGTTTCTGCTCAGTCGAAGATCAAACACTTTCTCCTCCACTCTGTGTGGTTTGATTATTACACTCTCAAAGAAATTTGTATAAGAAATTGTATGAAATATACAAAGCAATCATCACACCATTACACTACATCAAATATTTTATCGTAGTTCAGCAAAATGGACGAAGGACAGTTCCTTGTTCACTTAACTGTTTTACGGTAGTTGAAATTATGTAGTGGCAATATCGGTATGTAAAAGAAACGTACTAATAGTAAGTAAGATGTCTCTACTGAACTAGTCCTAGATTACTAATACTTGTCGCCACGCAAGACACCTAAAACAAGCCATGTTCGTGTGAACAAAATCCAATCGTTCCCCCTGTTACAGCGACCTGAGTCACTTCATAACGTGTCATGCGGAATCTCCAATACCGTGTCGCTCGCCCCACCTTCCAAGAGAATCTAGATAGGAATACCAATACCTATGAGTATACTACACATTGTAGTTGGATTGTTCATACGTAAGGCCCGGATAGTTGTTTGTTTAAATATTTTTTATTTAACTAAATATTTTCTATTTATTTACATATTTTTTCCGTTTTTCATAAATTAACTAGCAACTTAGCTCGGAAACTTAAGCATTATTTATATAGTTTATGGAGGAATCGTAATTCATAGCAGAATTTTCTTTACCGGACCACAAACCGTGAACATTTCTTCCCTGTGTCATAGGAACTTTGGGGATGACTTCCTTTGTCTTTGTGAATTCTTTCTTTCTCTTGTGACAATCGAGAAATGATTTGTTGCTCAGTTTCATTGTTACGTGATAAGCGTTTTTTTTTTCGAAGTCAATGAACTACGACCTAGATCCGTTTTCCGTCTCGGCATGATGGGTTAAAATAACCGACTGGACTATTCATTATATTATCATGGAGATGCATGTGCAACGAATTCTTGTCAGACGTAATTCAAGAATGGGGAGGTGCATGAAACACAAATCCCCCTTCCATCCAATCTTAACTTGACTCTGTATTTTGCGGAACGAAAAGTTCACAGGCGAAATGAAGAAAAGCCGAGTTGCACTTCCAGTGAAACTCCAAACACATCCACTCTTCTCTGAAGTCTTAACTCGACACGACTCTACAGTGTCTGGGGTGATAGGCTCGCTCGCTAGCTCTTAGACTGTCTCGAAGCTAGTAATTGAATGGAGATTGTTGGAAGAAATGAAAACGTAAAAACACTTATAGTGGGCGATGTATTGAAGATGGAGATATGCTCTGGCGGACTTTTTTGTATAACTTTTCCTGCTGAACTATTCTTACAGTCATAGTATATTGATATTTTTAACAGTTTGCCCAGCGTAAACTTAAAAAGATCACGGATGCCAGGTTTTTTTTCGACTTTTTCACTGAAATCGTTACTGCTTGGCTTCCTTTCCTCATAAATAAATTATTTTCTACAGAAGATATCCTTTACAGAATGGCGGAAACCGCATCAAAATACATCAACTAGTTCATTATCCGTAACATCCTAGAATCGGGGACTTCGTTTTATACTAACGACTAGAGATACATATTCTGGCGAATTTATTCATAAACACATATTTCCTATATTTAGTGGTATGTTGTACTGTGCCGCCCACATTTTTGACCTTAGGTGATTCCAGCAATTTATTTGCTTCTCTATTTCGTGAATGCACCCTGGTCTCTGTATTGCAGTAGTATTTCAAGACAGGAATTCCCCGGCCATTAAGTCCAGCTGGGGTCAACAGTCTCGTTAGGCCTCCAATAGTTCTTACCTTGACAGGAAATTTTACTACAAATTACACCTGTCTGCGAAACTTGTGAGCATTGACACTGTGATAGGAAAGGTTTTGAAGTGACCTTTCCTTCTGCTCTCCAGTAATTATTGCAGGATTCGGAAACTGAGACATGCCCCGGGAACATTTTGCACTGTAGTCAGGATTATGGATTGTTCAAGCAGCTAGACGTTTCAACTGGGGGATATACATTTGATACACATTTAAGAATATATTTTGGAAACTTAATCACATATTTTCCACTTTTAAGCACATACATAAATACATATTTTTGAAAAGTTAAGCACATAATTATCCGGGTCCTGATCATAAGCAAACGTCGCACTTTGGGCAACATTCATTATGAATGCAGTTCCTTCGATATGTCACCCGAGCCCTTCACACACACACACACACACACACACACACACAGCACACAACTGTACATTATCCCCAGAGCGTGATTTCTTGTGCTGACATTACCTATAATATAAGGTGCGTTCAAAAAATAACAATCCGGAGGCTGTAATGCGCAAACCGGTGACGACATGGGCTAATCGTGGCGTGTGTAACGAGCTGTGGTTCCGACCAGAGCGTGGAAGGTGACAGCCTGTCGCTAGAGGGCACGCGTGCACGTCACGTGACGATACAAAGCGAGCAGCAGCATGCATCAATCGTCCAACCAAGACCAAGACAGTAGACCATTCGAGATGCTTCCTGGTGTGGTTGGAAACTATGGGGTACCCATTGGGCACATACTTTCTGCAAGTGCAGTCGTTCATTCATGATGGTGTGCACACCTCCGACGCTCAATCCTACCACGGCAGGTATGGCGTTCACTGTCACTCGGCGGTCCTGGGTAATGAGTGCATCAACCAGCTGGACGTTGTCATCGGTAATACAGGGGGTGCCCCAGACCGGGCATCATCGGCTAACGACACCCGTCCTTCCCTGAAGCGCTTGTGCCACGCCTTGACCCTTGCAAGGGACACGCAGTGTTCGCCGTACGCTTGTAACATTCGGCGATGAATGTCCGTTCCCCCTACTCCTTTCGCTGTCAGAAACCGAACAACACCTCTTTGCTCTTCGTTTAACGCCTCCATGTCACTGTTTGTAATGCGACTGAAAGCGTTGGACGATTGATGCATGCTGCTGCTCTCTTTGTATCGTCACGTGACGTGCACGCGTGCCCTCTAGTGACGGGCTGTGACCTTTCACGCTCTGGTCGGAACCACACCTCGTTACACACGCCACGAATAGCCGATGTCATCACCGGTTTCGCGCATTACAGCCTCCGGCTCGTTACTTTTTGAACGCACCTTATAGTAATAATAATAATTTTGAGGAACATTTTCAGCTCGGTTTGTACCTAGGGAATTTGGTTGGAAAAGGAAATCCCAGGAGCTTTATCAGCATTCGGAGAAAATCTCGAACACATTCAGGGAGAGACGTTTGACATTTGATGGGGATATTCTCAGAATGAGTGATCGCAGGCTGACTCTCTCAAAGATAGCTAAGAACAACTGGTTGCTTGAAGGTGAAAAGGTCCTTCATGAAATAGACATCTCAAGTGATATGGTAGTGGACAATCATCAATATTTTGAAACCACCCTAACATTACAACCAACAGAACCTGGACGGAGGAGAGCAGAAAGCGAGAAGATGAAGAGATTTTTGGGAAGAGAAGAAAGCAAGATCGCGCGCTCCGTACACGGGCATAACTATGTAATAATAATAGTAATAATAATACGAAGAAGAATACGCATTGGCTCTACTGTCGTTGCTCAGTCTCATATGTCCTGCGGATTGTGGGGTGGCACGCGATCAGTGCGACGCGTCTCTCGGCCGTTAGTCATGGTGTCCACAGGCAGGAAAAGTCAGGAATTTTGTTTTGGTCAGGAAAAAGTGTGAAAAATGGCGTGAGTCAGGGGAAAATGGCGAAAAGTATTAGAAAGTCAGGAATTTTATATTAACCATACAGTATTTAGTGTTTACAGCCATATTTTAATGTTACTAGTTCCATGGTGGCCACTACTCCTGGAAAACCTGGAAATCCTGGAAAACTCCTGGATTTTTATTAGGTCTGGAAAACTCCTGGAAAATGACGAAAAATTTGAATACTCCTGGAAAATAGCCACTGTTAATTAATTATAAAAATCTTTCCATCTTTAATCATACTCCCGCTGCTGTTTTGGGTGAGCACTCGATCGTTAACGAAAGAAATTTTCTCAGGCTACCTGTTTCTGTGTGGGAGAACACGCGATAGTATTTTTGTAAAACATATTGAGTATAGACAACTACACTGCAATAAAATTGCAGGTGGCATTCTTTTCTCTTTTTTTAAGTGGATATTTCAGTCACAAAGGCTTTTTTAAAACAACAATTAAATCATTTGTGTGTAGGCCTGCGTATCATTAACGCAATCACCACAAATTTTTGTCAACATCTGTATAAGTAAACCAAACACAACTGCTTTATTTTGGTCTTCAAGTAGGCAACCGATAAAGCCCCCCTGGGATTCGCGCTTATTTTTAAGTTTGGAAAAATGAGAAGTACTCCTGGAAAACTCCTGGAAAATCGTTGACCGATTTGAGTGGCCACCATGTAGTTCAACTAATCTCTGAAGATAAAACGCAATATCTCACTGGACATTATGGTACGTTTCCATTTTTACAGTACATCATAGTAAAAACCTCTTTTACCTTTTTTTGTACGCTTTTTTTGGCGTTGGCGTAGGGATGTGGCGACCCCATCGCTATAGTTTAGGTTATTAAGTACTTAAGTTATATGTTATTGTTGTTTTAAGGGGCAAAACTACGAGGTCATCTGCCCCTGATTCATGTATTATTGCATTATAATTTACTTTTATTTTCTATTTTAAATGAATAAAGAGGCGAGCGTTGGGCAAATTCTGCAAATGAAAAAAGATAGCTACTCTTCATGGAACACAATTTAATTATAGTCCATCATTACTATGAGCATAGGATTTGTTTTCTTATTTACTATTGGAGGTTTACATATTTGCTCAGTAAACCTTTTTTCCGATATTACGATGACTTCGCGAGTCAGGAATTTTGTTGAAAAATGGTCAGGAAAAGTCAGGAAAATCGACATCGAAAATTCTGTAGACACCATGTTAGTAGTGGCTTTCTTGATCAGTTGTCCTCACTAAGGTGAGTGCGTCTTGTTCCAGCCCTCATGACGTCCAGTACAGTACCCTGGGAGTGCCTCTAACTCGAGTTCTCGTTTCTCTTCCTTCCTTGCGGTTTAAGAATTTCCTCGGGCGGAAGTGAGCTTGCGTAATCTGTAATGCACAAGAACATGTTTATTGGAACGGTGACAGGAAGTCGGAACAGTTATAATACCGTGACCTTGTGATTAACATGTAGGTCACACGACCTCCTCGTGGTGTAACGGCTAGCACTCTAGGCTGTCACCCCCGGAGATCTGGGTTCGATTCCCGGCTCAGTCATTTTGGAAGTGATTTTCTACTCCAGGCAAATGCCGTGATGGCTCCTAACTCTTTCTCAATCCTCATCTGAAATACATAGCTTGCCACGGTGGGTGAGTGGATAGTGTGTTGGTCTACTAACCCCAAGATTGCAGGTTCGCCCCTGGCCGTTGTAAGTGATTTTTGAAAGGCGGCAAAAATACGATACGCATGTCATACGATGTTGGCATGTCAAAGAACCCATTTGAATTCAGTAGGCCGAGTTCATAATGGCAAAATTAATCTCGGAAGTTTCCGCCAACACAACGTTCCTCATTTCTCTACTAGAAAGCGCTATAATGTTCAAGGAGCTTAGATATCTATTATCTAACCTCCTTGACTTTCATAGTGATTCAAGGAACAATGAAATTCGACATGCAAGCTACCTTCTGGGTGTCAAATTACAAAGCTTGCACCCGGCACCCGAGGCCATACGATATTATTATTATTATTATTATCTGAAATACATGTACACACTCTAATGCACACATCACAATCACACAGATTATCAGACTTATTCCCCATACACCCAAGTACACACGGGTACATACCCACGATATCGCAAAGCACCTAAACGAATCAACATCAAAACATACACTAATACTTCCTTCGGAGGGTAAGTAATGCCGGCGGGCCCATGTCATAGATTTATGGCTTGTAAAAGAACCTTCCACTAACTACACTTGTATGAAGCTAAATTATAGGTTAGATTTGATTAACGCTCTATTAAGTTGTGGTGAAGCCAAGAAATTCAAATCACTCAGGCTTAAACTCATGAATTTAGACAAGTCAATTTGGTTCAACAAAAAATGTATAGAACTAAACCTCACCCCTAAATACGTACCAATTAAAACCGTACCGAACACACCAGCCTCGATCATTTCAACTAAACAAGCCAAAGCGCTTTGGATAAAAAACGAATTAAGATTTGCATACATAAGAAAGCAAAAAATTAACCAACAATTATACGACATTCAATTGCAACTAAGTAACTTCTGGCACGCAGCCCAATGGGACAGCTTCACCGAGCACCTACATGACACCATCAAAATCAGAGCAACGAGGAAGCATGAAACGCTAGAAAATAAATTTAGAAAACTAGGAGAAACACAGAACAATCAATCTAATGAACACCACACGAATAACAATGAATTCAATTTCCACAGCAGAGTAAACAACAGAACGAACGTAACCTTTTCTCAAGGTGAATTGAATATGTTAGACAAAGGTTTGAAGTACAACTGCACAGACGCACACACGAACTACAATATAAAACAGTTAATCACAGATATTGAGATAGCCAGTCACAAGCTCCCAGCAGAAGACAGGGAATTAACCAAAAATCTCGCCACCAACGAAGACAAAAAAAATCCTCAAACGAGAGGCCGATAGCAATAATATTCAAAACAACAAACAACTCAAAGAAATAAAGTCATTGAAACAAAAAATAAAAGAACATGACTTAATCATCACAAAAGCAGATAAGGGAAACACTACAGTAATTTTGAACAAAACAGAATACATTGGAAAAACAGTCGAATTCCTAAACAACAACGAAATCAAGGAACTAACAAAAGACCCCACCAACAAATTCCAAAAACAAATAAAAAGTGCGCTAAAAGAAACAGAATACATATTGACCAAAGCCGAAAAATCAAAACTAATAAACATGAACCCGAAAATACCGTCATTGAGGGGACAACCAAAAATACACAAAAAGGAATGCCCAATTAGACCAATAGTCAATTGTAGGAATGCCCCTAATTACAAAATCAGCAAAGAGTTACTAAAAATCTTAAAATGCCGTCTTTCCAACGACAAAAACAACTCTGTAAAGAATACAACAGAACTAGTAACAGCATTGAACACCCTACAAATGAAACCTAGCTTCAGGCTAATATCCTTCGATGTAACTAACATGTTCACCAATATTCCGATTATTGAAGCAATCAACACTATCGAAAACAACTTAAAATCCAACAATTCGGTAAAAGAAACTGAAGAGATTGTGAGATTACTGAGGGTCGCTCTCACCCAAAACGTGTTTCAATTCGACAATAAAATGTACACACAGAGAGAAGGCCTAGCGATGGAATCGCCACTAAGTGGGTTAATCCCTGACATCTTCATCAATGCACCAGAAAATGCGTTCTTAGAAAAGACTTCAACAAAGGGAATAGTAATATGGAAAAGATACGTAGATGATGTAATTTGCATCTACGATACTGAACTAACAAGCGAAGAAACAATTCTCCAATCCATTAATAGCCTACACCAATCTATCAAATTCACTAAGGAATCCGATATAGACCGAAAATTAAATTATCTCGATATAACTATTGAACGTAAAGACAACGACCTTTCATATTCCATATTCCGGAAAGCAACACAAACCTCGCACGCAATCGACAATCAGTCTAATCACCCCAGTACGCACAAACTAGCGGGTTTCAATTCAATGGCGCACAGGGCTTTAAACATACCCATGCCAAAAGACAACTATAATAAGGAAATAAGAACTATTAAGCAAATAGCAAAGGAAAACAACTTCCCGCCTAGCAAAATAAACCAAATTATAGCCAAACATAAAAATAAAGATAAAACTATTCCCAAACCGGACAGTAATGAAAAAAAATGCGCGTTTCAACTATGTGAATGCGAATACATATAAAATCACTAACCTATTCAAAAAGCAAGGCATAAAGATAGCTTTCACAACGAAAAACACAACCGCTAGGCACCTCCTAAATAGTAATCTAAATAAACGTGACCCGTATTCAAGGTCAGGGGTATATTCTATAACGTGCCAAGACACCGGTTGTCAAGCTAATTACATCGGGCAGAGTGGAAGACGAGTAGACACACGTTATAATGAACATAGGAATGCGATAAGATACGGAACACATTCAGCCGTGTGCGAACATATGTGTGACGCGGGGCACATCTTTACAAACATAGAGTCGGACCTTAAAATAATCCATCACGAATCGAATGGCAGAGCTCTTGACATAAAGGAAGCAATCGAGATACACCTAGCCAAACGAACCAATCCCAACAATCTAAATAAACACACGTTCATGGAGAGCTCACCCCTCTTCACGCTACTAAAAAAACACACCCTGTCGGAAACAAGACGCAATTTAGCGACACAGCCAAGCTAGAAAAAGGGGGGGGGGATTAGGGGTTTTTAATAGGTAAATGTTATCTGGATCAGGTGTACGATGTACTTTTCTTCTGCAATAAACCAAGGCCCATATTCGCGGCAGTATTAAAGGTGCCGGGACGTCCTCATAAGACCGTCAACGCTTAGTTCGAATGGCTTATGGTCCACGCGTGGCGAGGGCTAATCCACGGTCTTTAATAGTTGTAGACCCACCTCATTCAATAACATACATCTTCATAATGTTGAATTTTGGGCTTATGCCGTGTTTATTATATTAAAATTCGACGCGTTTTCACGGGCCGTGAAAGTCTAAATGACAATAACATACATCTTATCTAGGTTGGCAACACCTCACATAAACACATCGCTATGACTCCGCACAGCACGTATGGGCAGGGGGGAGAAGGCAGGGGAAAACCAGTCGTTAAGATAACCGCCGCAGTCGACCGCACCGTGAGTTACAGTGAGCACGAAAACTGCGCGTAGCTGTAGTAAGGAAGACAATCATATAAGTAGTTAGCCTATAATTTTATAGTTTAACCATAGTTGATATTTACAACCATATAATCTCTCCAAAGTACAAACTCCGGATAGCTATCACCATTTAGCATTTCACCTAACATCATATATACTGCATTTAGCATACACTGACAGTTGCAGTACCAATACTGCAACTAAATAATTGTACATATTGTAAATATTTTCACCTGTATTTCAAACATAGATTTTATAGCCTAAGTGTAATGGATCTGATGATGATCGCTTGACGATCGAAACTGGTCATCCTAGTGTTTTATTAATCTCATGTAATTTATTTCAGGATTAGGGCATAACTCATCTCTTTTGGGTACATTCGTGTTGACCGACTGAAAAGCACTAAACTCTTGCTCTATTAAGTTCCAACGTTCGTCACCAGGCGCTGGTTGTGGTGGCATCTAGTAGCCAACTTCATAGCTACGTGTCGTTGACGGTAGCATTTCGTAGCGAAAGTAGGAACTACTTGAAATTGATAGTCTGCAGTCCTTACTTGAATTACAGATAACACACATTAATACAGCCATCACAATTAACACCGGTTATCAGACAGATTCTACACACACCCAAAGTATACGGGGCCACATGACCGCATTGTCGCAGCCCCTAAACTGGGGAACCAACCAACACTACTACAGACAGCACATGAACGCAGGTTATCTGACAAATTCTACATGTAATTAAAATGCTGTCCAAGCCCTTGTAGGAAACAGAAACAACAACAACAAATGCTCTTACTATTTTACTAAAGTATAATTTTTGTTTTATCTACATGATGATGCTCGGGAAATTGAAAGTGTGGCTTTGGGACTGCGCAATTGAAGTGTCCGTGTATTGTTGAGGCGCCGCGCGGCGGTGCTTACTGGTCAGCGCTACCTTGGCCTCCATTCACCTCTACCTTCCGCCTTCCTTCTGCAGTTCCTGATTCCCAGACTCCCGAGGTCGTCTTCCACGTCATCTATAACCTTCTCCTTTGCCGGTTCGTCATGGGGTGATCAGCATCCCGAGGCATTTGTAAGGTATCCGTAACATTTAATTTCTTTACAGGGTAAGGTTGTTAACCCTGGAGGACCAGGTTACCGCTCTTAGTCTGGCCC
This sequence comes from Meconema thalassinum, assembly GCA_946902985.2. Lineage (NCBI taxonomy): Eukaryota > Metazoa > Arthropoda > Insecta > Orthoptera > Tettigoniidae > Meconema > Meconema thalassinum. The sequence continues at coordinate 184,807,457 of OX336388.2, read as the reverse complement.
ATCACCTTGGACCTCTCCGGAATGGGTAGCCCTACCAGGAGCTTACGCTCCTTCCAGCATAGCTCGCAGGATCATTTGGACTCTCAAGCCCCCACATCACGTCAAGATGAGGATGCCATCGCGAGGGAAAGATGAGATCCCCTATGTTTCAATCTCCGGAGTGGAGCGTTCCCCTCTGTAATTACAGCACCGGAAATGTATTAGCATGTCCGGGATTTGGGGAGAGGTTTGGTCCCATACAAGTGTTTTCATTACTTAAGCAAGCCGCGAAGGGCGCGCAGTTAGTAGAGGTGAGTGGAGTTACACTTACACCTCCACGTCACAGAACATGGGGGCGCGATCTGGTGGACCTCTTTGCGACGTATTGTGTCTGGTCAAGAACAATGAGGGTCGCGAGCAAATGACGTTTCAAGTTGACGCATACATAGAAGTTCAGGCGGCTTCGGTGGCGTAGTTGTTAGCATACTGAGCTTCTTCATAGATTTATGGCATGTTAAAGAACCTTCCACTAATTACACCAGTGTGAAGCTAAATTGTATAGGTTAGGAATGTAAACAACTCTTAGATTCCTACGTTCGTTGCCAAGAGCCGACTGTGGTGGCGTCTAGTCGCTAAGTTCTGAACTAGGCCTAGTAGTCGTTGACGGTGGCGTTTGGCGGCAAAAATAGGAACTATTTGAAAAATTCAAAGTCGCAGGCCTTACTTGAATTAAAAAACAGATACACACACTAATACAGCCATCACAATTAACACCGGTTATCAGACAGATTCTACACACACCCAAAGTACACGGGGCTACATGACCGCGTTGTCGCTGCCCCTAAACTGAAGAACCAACCAACCAAGACATATAAGAAATGAGACTTTAAAACTCGATTCCTGAACATTTTACATTTGGCATTCCCTCTTCTTCCCGTTGACCCTTCATTTTTAAAATCTTACTTAAAATTTTAAAACTTGAAACAGGCATTAAAAGAACTTAAAGAAGCCGACGTTGACATTACAGATACATATAATAGACATTTATTTCGGGATAAAATTCAAGAAGTGATCTTCAGGGAGGAACAAGATAGACAACGAAAGCAGCCACGGAACATTGAACAGCTCCGGAAGCAGAGACCAGAGAGGATGAAGCGAATGTGGGCTGAGAAAGATTTAAGTGCTCTGTAATAGTGCTATTCGATTAAATAATAATAATAATAATAAAATCATACAGTACTTTCCGTGGAACTTAAATTACTAATCAAATTTATTGTTCCAACACTTTTAATAAATTAATAAAATGTAGTAGATAAAAATAATAGATACTTTAGTAGATCATTTTGGTTTAAATGAGAGCCATTTGTCAGTGTTGCCTTATTGCTTTCAGTCGGTCAACATAAACCATTCCAATCACTGGAAAGTGTGAAACATATCCTGAAATAAATTACAGTACATGTGATTAAGATTTTGTACATTGTTATGAACAACAGAAGAAGAACAACGACAACAAGATAATAATAATATCGTATGGCCTCGGGTAGCTTGCATGTCGAATTTCGTTGTTCCTTGAATCACTATGAAAGTCAAGGAGGTTAGATATCCAAGCTCCTTGAACACTATAGCGCTTTCTAGTAGAGAAATGAGGAACTTCGTGTTGGCGGAAACTTCCGAGATTAATTTTGCCATTGTGAACACGGACTACTGAATTCAAATGGGTTCTTTGACATGCGTGTCGTATTTTTGCCGCCTTTCAAAAATCACTTACCACGGCCAGGAGCGAACCTGCAATCTTGGGGTTGGTAGACCGACACGCTATCCACTCACCCACCGTGGCAAGCTTTAATTCAGGTAAGGACTGCAGACATTCAAGCTGTGGAATGTCTTCAGTATGCTCACTTTTGGTGGAGGCTTTAGTGAACTGTTTAAATAATAATCTGAGTTCTTTGAATTTAAGTACTGTAGCTTTGATAAATGCATGAAATGGCTACCTTTATGTCTACCAGTCAATTGTTGTGCAATAGCGGCTTCGATGGCGTAGTTGGTAGCATGCTGAGCTTGTATGCCCAAAGGTCGCGGGTTCAGACCCGGCCAAAGTCGTTGGATTTTTTAAGAGCGTTAACAATCCCTCAGTGTGCCTTCCTTCGGAAGGGAAGTAAAGCCGGCGGGTGCATGTCATAGATTTATGACATGTAAAAGAACCTTCCACTAATTACACTTGTGTGAAGCTAAATTATGGGCTAGATTTGACTAACACTCTTAGGTTCCTACGTTCGTCGCCAGGAGCCGACTGCGGTGGCATCTAGTAACCAAGTTCAGAACTAATTGGTCGTCGACGGTGGCGTTTGGTAGCAAAAGTTGGAACTACTTGAAAATTTGATGTCTGCAGTCCTTACCTGAATTAAAACAGATCTGTCTGTTAGGTAGTCAGCCCGAAGGCTGGTTGGATCCTCAAAAAGTACCGCCGTTACGTTATGTGAGTAGATACCCACAAAAACCCAAGGCAGCACTATTTTGAGGCGTTCTAGGCAAGAAGAGGAGTGAGGTAGTTTGCCATTGCTTTCCTCACTGAGTCAGAACAGTAGTCCTAACCCTATGAGTTGAACCTTTCACAGCATTCACAGGCACTGACTGTGCCCCGAATGCCATTACTAAGCACCACCCATACCTCAGTAGCTTCCATATAATCACAGCCATGAGTGAGACTGAGACATCGGTGAAAAGCCACCTTTTACTCTAGCCTGTGCCAACTGACAAATGCAAAAGTACTGTATTCATCAAGAGATGGCGAACAGGCCAATTAAAACAGATAACACACACTAATACAGCCATCGCAATTAACACTGGTTATCAGACAGATTCTACACACACCCAAAGTACACGGGGCTACATGACCGCGTTGTCGCAGCCTCTAAACTAAGGAACCAACCAACCGTCTTTTTTTGTATAGCCTATAGTGCATTTGTGACCATAAAACAGTCTCCTTTATCTGGTGGAATCTGTGATTAGTTAGTTAGTTAGTTATTGTTGTTTTAAGGGGCGGAACTACGAGGTCATCTGCCCCTAGGAATCTGTGATTGTTCCCCCGTATACTTGATAGATTTCATGTGGCTCCTTTTTCATATTTTGGTTTCAATATTTTTCTGATGATTTTTCTGTCTTGTTTCGGAGGTATTATTGTTGTTATTTGTTGCAGGTTCAGCCCGTACCTGAGCTCAGTGAGCTAACGCGGCGTTGCACTCTGGACGGGTCGGCTGTGGAGCTGGACGACTCCAACATCCGGGGAGGCACTCTGAGGAGGAGCGGCAGTCGGCGCTTCAAGAACACCACCGTGAGTACACTGCTTCCACTGTTCTAGTCCAGGGTTGTTCAAACGTTAGCATGGGAGCTGTTCGGCTCCTTTGTGCAAGCCTAGTGGCTCTGCTCACTCAACTGTCATGCTAGAAGAGCGTGGTTTCTTCACTAGGGGCTCACAACTTGCGACCACGGGCGGGATGGTCGAACTCCGCTAATTAGCTTAATCCCAAACAGTCCTGTCAGCTCACACTAATGGGATTGGGAAGAGAGTAGGGGTAGGTAACCTCCCCTGAAATGTTGCTTAAGCCACGAGTTGACCGACAGCTACGTACACCTGGAACTTCTGGAGTTTCCGTAGATATTATCAGTGCAGCTAACATGTTATCCATGTACTATCGCGTGCATAAATAACGGGCCGCCTTGCCGTGCGGGAGTTGAGTTTTCGAGAATCAGGTTGCCATCACTTGGTGTGTTCTCGGGAGGGGAATGCTGAGAGCCGTGATTGGGCAGCTGTCCTTGTAGGCAAGGGGGGAGAGGAGGAGGGAGTGGTATCACCTGTTAATCACAAGAGGCTGACAGCGGCTCAGTGACACGACAGCGAACTCGATTTTGTGGTCCGTGACCTTTAATATGAACGACCGTTTGGTGAGGAGGGGGCAGATGGTTGGGCTCTATGAAGCTGGCGTCGGAATAACAGAAATATAATTAGTTTAGGACGTTTGCGATTTCTTCTTTTTCTTCTTATTAAACTGCGTTTAGTCCCTAACTGTGAAAACTCGGTTCTCAAAAGAATTCACACACAGTAAAACTCAACAGTGCATTTCTAACGAGATTTAACAATGGGTTAATTGGCATTTCAATTTAGATGTATTAAAACCGTCTCGTTATTGTAACAATCTTCCAAGCGCGAAACTAAAGAAAATCAAAGTTGGCGCTGCGCATGAGTCGTTGTGCATGGCTAAACCTTATTTTGGCCCTGGTTTTTTATCGCGCTCCGTTTATGCAACTTTGGAAACCTAATAACAGTAGTGATAAGTTATATATATAAAAAAAACTTCAATTCTAATCTCAGCATGTGTAGGCCTACCCTATATACCAAAAAAATAAAAATCATTCCTCTGGAAATACCAAATTATCAAACGGCTGTCGGTCAATAATTACGGTAGGCCTACGTAATTAATCAATTCGAGGCTAATCGTCAAGTTTCTACCACCCACAGAGAAAATACCGTACGGTACCGAAACGTATAGGCTATACCGTATTTTTGTGCAAATATGCGTCCTTTTTTAATTGTTCTGTTTATTAATTTTGAGGTTCGTATTCTTGAATATCAAAATGTGTACGACCAATGAGTGAAAGTGACTGTGCTCGAAATTAGGCCTAAAAACTGATGAATGCCTCAACGCCAATAAGAACATAAAACTCAATTTGGTGTAAATACCGTAATTAGTTCGGCATCATTAATTCCCAAGATGTTCCTTCTCGCATCTTCAGACACCTGTATTCAATTTAATCAGTGTTTCAGCGTGTTATTACGTTTTGCTGCGTCTTCCTTACAAAAGTAGCCTCGCAAAGGTGCTCTCATATTTATATTTAAATTGGCTTTTAAAACGATAACGCAGCTGATTTGTGCCAAGTAACGTGATGTACAGAGTGTATTCTGCCTATCCAAGAAAAATCTTGACTTGTCATTGCAGTTTTATGTCACTAAAATCCATTACTAGTTGGAGTGGTTTACGGCTTTAAGCATAGGGACAGCTATTTTCTTGCAACCAAGGTGGGCGAGCCGTTTGGCTTCAGCAGCTTGCGCTAGGCAGCGCAGCGAAGGCATCTCCTTCCTTTCTTTCCTCCATGGAACACCGCAAGTGATAGCAACGTGATAGCTCGAAAACTCAACTCCCGCTCGGCAAGGCGGCCCGTTATTTATGCACGCGATAGTACAGTCAAAGAGTTAGAGAATTGAGAATTATACGAAACTATTAATTTCTTAAGTGTGAGTTGTAAAAACGGGGCCAAAAGTGGAGGTGTTCAAACAAGGAATGTTCTGCCCATTTATTTACAAATGGTGGTAACTTTCTGTTACAGTGTGAGTCCAAGCTCTATGAACTTGCGGGGTGAGGAGAAAGAGCAGGGAAGGGTCACGCGAGAAGAGAAGGGCCTGTCAACAGCCCGCCGTGTTACTTGACATGCTCGTCTATTCCAATACTGCTAACATAGGGTCTTCTCTGAAACCAGTGTGGTGTTACGAATGAGTCAGTGAGTCACCGACCAATGTATTTGGTTCTGTACTATGCACGGACCGAGAAACATCATCACTCGTCAACACCGTTTCTCATATACTCTGAATCACCAATAATGATCGCTGACAGCTGTCAAAGCTAGCACGTGGGGAAATGCTGCGTTGCCACTGAGGCAGATCATGACTCATAACATTCCAAGAGGCTTGCAGGATGACACAAATACTAGGGACTAGGGAAGTTAGCCCCCTGCCTGGCTCTCTAATGACCGTGTCCTGACCGTGTCGAGTGAAGACACACTGAGTCAAACCATGTGCTTACTGCTGTGTCGGCATACATTGCAACATTGCTTGCTGTTGCTATGGAGACCGTTACCCCTCTCGTCTCCAGTCCTCACCTCGCCATCAAGCGGATGACAGCTTTCACCGAGCATCTTTTGTAAATCAGAGTATAGTCTGCGATGCACATTCCTCTCAGGTTCACGCAGCTTAGACTCGAGCAGTATGTGGGTCTCACAATCACGAACCATGTACCACGATTAATGTGCATATTGATCTGTATAGTAACTCTGAAACACAAAGAAATGTATTGCACTTGAGCTTTAAAGGCAAACCCGGAATGTCTAATGAGTGGTATTAAATACGTGTTTGAGATAACAAGAGTAGCCTCAGCGCAGGTTGACACATTCCGACAATATTCACGTCCAGTTTGGAGTGGGGGGCAGTGAAACACGCCTCAGGCAACTTCCCCTGTTAGCCGGCGGTCCCATGTCATAGATTTATGGCATGTTAAAGAACCTTCCACTAATTACACCTGTGTGAAGCTAAATTGTATAGGATAAGAATGTAAACAACGCTCTTAGGTCCCTACGTTCGTTGCCAAGAGCGTCTAGAAGCTAAGTTCTGAACTAGGCCTAGTAGTCGTTGACGGTGGCGTTTGGCGGCAAAAGTAGGAACTATTTGATAAATTCAAAGTTGCAGTCCTCCTTGAATTGAAAAACAGATACACACACTAATACTGCCATCACAACACCGGTTATCAGACAGATTCTACACACACCCAAAGTACACGGGGCTGCATGACCGCTTGTCGCAGCCCCTAAACTAAGGAACCAACTAACCAACTACAACTATTGCGTGTGAGAGTTGAGAGGCGTCCACTGGTTGCGTATGTGTGATTTGTCTGATAACCCGTGATATTGTAATGGTTGTATGTCTACCCCTCATTATTCCAGTTTCCAACAGGTTTGGGAATGAGGTGCTATGAATGTCTTATGTGGCGGATGTTTTTTTTAACGGCCGGATGCCCTTCCTAACGTCAACTTCACGAGAGGAGTTCATGAGAGATGAAGATGAATGAGACTGGACAATGATGTGGAAAAAAGCGGCCCTGGCCTGGCAGAAGGTACCGTCCCACCATTCGCCTGGAGTTGAAAATGGGGAAACCACGGCAAACTATTTCAAGGACGGCCGACGGTGGGGCTCGAACCTACGCGTCTATCGAGTCCACAGAAGCTTGACCCCCATGGCCTAGCGATGTGCGTTAGCGAGCGTAGCTACCTCTGTAGGTATTAATAATGTTCGATCCTGCAACCTTGCGCGCTGAGCCTCGCAGCCAGTCAGACTATTTGTCATTGTGCCCCCCCCCCCCCCCCCCGGAAATCACTTGTGAGATAGCTAAGGTGGGAATTCCAACCCGGACCTCAGGGGTGAATGCTTGGAGGGTAAAATAGAAGGCTTCGAGTGTCTTGCGATCCCCAAGTACTGAAGCGTCGAGCTGACACAGGCGCAGTGGCGACCAGGGGGAGCAGACATCGACCCGCGAGGGGAGCGCCAGGATCTTACACCTAGGCTACTGTACAATACACACGTTTTCTTTGGAGTCTAGTTTGCCTTTCAGCGTCCAGTCAAGTCTGTGATCCCCTATTAGCAGTTAGCGTTGTGGCCTCCTCGACTTCTACACCTCTCACTTTGAAATCAATAAACACTGAACTAACCCCTCCCAAGTCTACCTCTACTTCTCTTACCTTAATATCACAATATAACCTTATAATAATAATAATAATAATATCCTATGGCCTCGGGTGCCGGGTGCAAGCTTTGCTATTTGACACTGAGAGGGTAGCTTGCATGTCGAATTTCGTTGTTCCTCGAAGGACTATGAAAGTCAAGGAGGTTAGATATCTAAGCTCCTTGAACACTAAAGCGCTTTCTAGTTGAGAAATGAGGAACTTTGTGATGGCGGTAACTCCCGAGATTAATTTTGCCATTATGAATACGGCCTACTGAATTCAAATGGGTTCCTTGACATGCCAACATCGTATGACATACGTGTCGTAAATGTTGCCGTCTTACAAAAAAAAATATATATATCACTTACCACGGCCAGGAGCGAGCCTGCAAGCTTGGGGTTGATAGACCGACACGATAACCACTCACCCACCGTATAACCTTATAATAAAGCCTTTGTCTGTAGCGTGGCGCTCTATGGAAGTGAAACTTGGGACTGTTGGCGCAGCAGGAAAGAAGAGAATTGAAGCGTTTGAAATGTGGTGTTACCGGAGAATTATGAAGATCAAATGGGTAGATAGGGTTACAAATGAAGAGGTATTGAGATGAGTGGAAGAGGAGTGGTGTTTCTGGTGACTGCTAATGATGAGAAGAGATAGGTTGGTAGGACACATACTAAGACACCCAGGAATAGCAAGCTTAGGAGGACATGAATTGTACAGTAGGGGTAGACCAAGGTTAGAATATGTTTATAGATTGCCTCGGATGTAAGGTGTGGGTGTGGTCGCTATATACGTCCAAAAGATAAGCATAATCACTAAACGAGGCCATACCGCCGGATAGGAATGTCAGACGGATTGCTCAACAAACAGAAGCTGAATCACACACCATTATGTCACACAACTCGTCCAAAAAACGGAGTCAGGAAGGTTCTGACAACAACTAACAAAACTTGGCAATGTCTTCCACAACACTATATGCTGTTATTAGGGTGTATGGTTACCCCTAACGGCCACACATGCTTCGCAGCGGCGTGGCATGCTCTCTATCAGATGGTCCAATAGCTCTTGTGGCAGTCAATCCCATTCCTCCGAAAGGGCAATGCGAAGGTCTTGGAGGGTCCTTGGTGGAGGATGACGGGATGCAATTCACCTCCTCAGTGCATCCCAGGCATGTTCTATAGGATTCAGATCCGCAGACCTCGCTGGCCACTCCATGCAATGAATGTCTTCCCCAGCCAGAAATTCATCCACCAGAGCAACGCGGTGCGGTCGGTGATTATCGGGTATTATCGTCCATTAAGAGGAAGTCTGGACCAACCGCACCTCTGAAGAGTCGAACATGTGGTCTCAGTACCTCATCCCTGTATCTCCGAGCGTTCACAGTGTTCCTTGGACCACCCATGAAGATGTGCAGGTCCGTACGGCCATTCAACATGATGCCGCCCCACACCATGACGCCACCACCACCATACTGGTCCCGTTCCACGATGTCCCTGTGGTTGTTTCGGCTACCCGGTTCTCCCCAGATTAATGTGCGACGGGAATCGTTCTGCAAACTGAAGCGGGATTCATCTGTGAAGAGTACATGCCTCCATTCATTCATGGTGCAGTTTCGACGTTGACGGCTCCGCAGTAAACGGGCCCGTCTCTGTGCTGGAGTGAGCGGGACGCAAACCGCTGGACGTCAGGCAAACAACCCTGCTGTTCTGAGCCTCCGGTACACAGTTTGCCGGGAAACGGCAACCCCTGAGACGGCTGCAAGCTCCGCCGACAATTGTCTTGCAGGTGCACTCCGATTTCGTCGGGCGGTTAAGGCCAGATATCGGTCCTGCTGTGGGTTGGTTATTCTCAGTCGACCTAGTACTGGCCTACGACTAACATCTCCTGTGTCTCGAAATCGTCTCCAAAGCCTGGAAATGACACTTTGTGGCACATTGAAGGATACGGCGACTTCGGCCTGTGTCTGGCCTGCTTCCAGGCGGCCGAGAATTCTACTCTGCAAAACGGGGTCCAAATGGCGTCGTTGTGCCATTATGTTGTCACGTTCACTACGAGGCTACACTCCGCACACTGTAACAGGGCAAACACGACTGAGGGAATATGGGGCGCAGGCACTGGCTGTGTTTACCTTGCGGTTACGCCACTAGTCAAAGCAGAGAATACTCCTCTCCTACAGAGCGAACACGTAAGGTTGGTAGATGTAGATGTCGTGCGATTTGCGGTCTATTTCCTGTTGACATGCTTATTCGTAACTTATGATTAACTTTTGGACACTCAGGCGTGGATTGAGAGGGGGGGGGGGGGGTCACGGGGGTCATGACCTCCCCCCTCCCAAACGGAGACCAATTTTTTTTGCAAACTCAAAACACGAAAACACAATAACCAGACAAATAAAACTTAACGAATTTTAACTGAAAAACAGTTTTTTTTCTTCATTTTATTCATTACTGAAAATATCTTTATTGCAAGTATTATTTCTATTACAACAGTACATTTTTACCAATCCATACCTGTTATATAAAAACGATTATTTATATAACAAAATCAACTCCTCTATTTTGTTTAGTGAACCTTGTGATTACCGAATCGATGTTTATAGTGATGTCACGATGAATGTGCAGCAATGCACGGATAGGAATTTGGGGCTTTTTTCGCACCAAAAAATTTTGCCGACGTCCAAACTGCAAGCTTGGTTGGTAATTTAAGCTGTGACTTTCTCCCTTTGTCGGTACCAACTCGAGATGCTGAAACTGTAACGTACCTTGATACTTTTCTCGAAGCTCGATGTAAAAGTCGCAAAACACGCCTTTCAATGTGTACGAATATTTTTGGTGCGCTAAACGCATCAAATTTCTATCCATGTAGCTTGCAAAAAAAAAATGGTCTGGTTTTGCACGTTTGGTTATTTTGTGATTGCGTTTTTAGTGATACCATTTTTCTTAACAATTTCGATTCTCTGACCCCCCCCCCTCCCCCCAAAGCCAAACTCTAGATCCGCGCCTGTGGACACAAGTGTAGCTCAGGACAGGGAGGCTTGGGTAGCTGCATCAAACCAGTCAAGTATGGAAGACTCAAACAACAACAAGTTTAATAATGGGCATATTGAGTCCTTGTTATGCGCAGCGCACTGGGCCACGCACAGATATCCAATAATGCGGTGCGGTGCGGCGGTATGAAATGACATGTCTGGACCAATTCCAGAATTCCTGGCGCCTATCTCCCCCCGGCGCGCCATTCCTTTCTTCTTACAGCACCAAGGCGAATTCAAAAGTTCTAATTCCACCGCCGGGCTTCAGGCATTTCAATGTGTGATACCATGGCAACAATTGTTTGGCATACTCTTAGCTACCTATTGTAGCATGTTACGACTTACGGCAAATGTAGACATATCTTCGCGTTTCACATCTCCTCAGACCCCAAAACCACCGTCAGTTTAATAGTTTATACAGGGTGTCTTTTATGTACCTTTGGAGAATGATAGGTTGTGTAGGGGACGGGTGTAGAAGTAATTTGAGATAGGGAACTTGGGGTCGGGGCGGCCTCCTTAACCCCTAAAATAAGGGTTGATTCACGCCCTCCACCCTGTAAGTTAGGCAACCGACCCAAGCCTCTATTACCTTTCTCAATCCTTTAACTCTTGGCAAGATTCATTTCACCATGTGGCGCTGGCAAAATGGATAGCGTTGCGGTGCGAAAGGCCGGTAGTCCCGGGTTCGATTCAGGGCTTGGGCAATTTTTTAAATGTTATTTTAGGTGTAAGGTTTTTAAGCTTCATACCTTCGGTAAATTAAACCGATATTTGTGCACTTCGTAGCATTAAAGTCCGTTAAGTTTATTACGTTTAAATCACGTTGATTTGCAAGATAAATTAAGTACATCGTGCGAAATTAAACTGAACGTAGTAGTTTACATCAACTGCCTGACGGTTTTTCTCTAAAACTGTACGACTGCACTCTCTTCTCTGCCGTAGTACCAGACTGTATCATGTCACTACAATGCGACAAATAACATTTAAAAAAAATATTTTTGCCCAAGTCCGGAATCGAACCCGGGATTACCGGCCTTTCGCACCGCAACGCTATCCATTACGCGCCACATGGTGAAATGGATCATGCCAAGAGTTAAAGGATAGAGAAAGGTAATAGAGGCTTGGGTCGGTTGCCTAACTTACAGGGTGGAGGGCCAGAATCAACCCTTATTTTAGGGGTTAAGGAGGCCGCTCCGACCCCAAGTCCCCTATCTCAAATTACTTCTATACCCGTCCCCTACACGACCTATCATTCTCCAAAGGTACATAAAAGACACCCTGTATATCTACTAGCAACTCGCTCCGGCTTCGTCCGGTATCTTTGACGATTTACCCAGCATAAGCTCAAAAGGCGCACGGACGGCTGGTCCCAGACGCAATCCAGAAACGCCGAGCTGAACAACGAAACTCCAAACACATATACTCTTCTCCGAAGTCATAACTGGACAGTTGGATGCTGGCCGAAGCTGGTAAACTCGCTCCGAAGCTAGTAATTTAAATTTCTACAGATTGGAGATTGTTGGAAACGTAAAAACACTTACAGTGGGCGATGTATTAACGATAGTGATATGCTGTCTTTATAGAACTTTTCATGCTGAACAATTCTTACACTCATAGTATATAGTATAGTATATAATGAGCCTCATTATGATACAGTTTTCTGACATATAATAGTCAGGGTCGAACATAAATATTTTTAACGGGCTACCCAGCGTAAGCTTAAAAGGCGCACGGACGGCAGGTTTTTCTTCGACTCGATTCACTGAAATCGTTACTGCTCGGCTTCCTTTCGTCATAAATAATTATTGTTTTTCTCCAGAAACCTCCCTCGAAAAATCCTTTATGTTCGACGATGTGGAAATGTAAACATTATGTGTCAGAAAACTGTATCATAATGAGGCTCATTATAACACTATTTTTCATTATGAAACAGTTTCTCTCACCAATCAGAGCTCAAAAACAGTTGTTTGACCAATTAGGTAAGGATACCTTCGCGCATTCGCTCAAAATCCAACATGTCTATATAAATTACCGAAAGTGCACCGTGCATATGTTCGCGTAAATAAACTGACGAATATGAGACTAGAAATAGCACTGTATATACCTTAATATCCCCAACTCAAATTTCAACACAGCGCATTGCTTTCAAACGACTTCAGTGACAGTTTGACTTAATGCAGATGCACATCGGCAGGCTGTAAACATTGTCAAGCACACAGAGCGCATGCGTCGGTCGGTCAGAGCACTTGGAAAACAGAGATATCCTACCCAGCGCTTGCACTCTGATCACAAAATTCTAGTGACTGAATCTCAACAGATATTTATGAATATTTATGTTAAAACATATAATCTTCTTCTTCTTCATCTTATCCCACTTCAAGTGGGGTCGATGTTTCTAGCAAGTCTTTTCCATTTTATTCTGTCCCACACATCGTCGTCCCTTAACTGCTTTTCCATTAGGTCTTCATGGATATTGTCAGTCCATCTTCTTCGAGGTCTGCCTCTATTCCTCGTGCAATCCACAACCAGAGACATCGCTCTCCTTCCTACATAGTTATTATCCCGACGCATAACATGCCCATACCACAGCAGTCTTCTCTCCTGGATTTTCTTGGAGACTTCTGTTACTTTTACTGTGCCCCTGATTTTCTCATTTGCGATGTGATCAATCCTAGTGATGCCACTCATCCAGCGCAGCATCTTCTTCTCAGTCACTTCCAGCTTATGACATTGTGACTTAGTTATTGCCCATGTCTCCGCACCATACATCATGGCTGGCCTCACAGCTGTCTTGTAGGCCTTTCCTTTCACCCTTATACTGAGCCTTTTGTCACACAGAATGCCAGAAAACCTTTTCCAGTTCATCCAGCCTGACTGAACCCCGTGGTTAATCTCAGTATTTATGTTGCCATCTTCAGACATGGTTGACCCAAGATACTTGAAGCTACTGACTGGCCTTAAGCTTACTCCATCCATCTGCACTATTTCATTGCCCTCACCACCAAGGCACAAATACTCTGTTTTCTTTCGTCTGATTTTCATGCCTCTGGTCTCCAAGGCTTCTCGCCAGCTCCCCAGTCGCTTTTCCAGTTCTCTCCTACTGGTGTCGCACAAAACAATGTCATCGGCAAACAGCATGCACCATGGTGCTGCACTACGTAAGCCTTCAGATAGGACATCCATGACAAGATTGAATATGTATGGACTCAGGGATGACCCCTGATGCAACCCAACTTGAACAGGAAACCAGTTGGTCAACCCGACGCTACTCCGGACTCTTGTTTTAGCCTCCTCGTACATGTCCTGGATAAGCCGCACATATTTTTCCGGGACTGCTTTGGTCCTCAGACATCTCCAGACTCCATGGCGTGGAACTCTATCATAGGCTTTCTCTATAAAGACCACATGTAGCTCCTTATTCTTCTCTCTATGCCTTTCGATGAGTTGCCGGAGTGCAAAAATGGCATCAGTTGTACTCCTACCTGGCATGAACCCAAACTGTTGTTCTCCAATCGTTGTGTCATCTCGAAGCCTTTTCTCGATAATTTTCTTCCAGATTTTCATGGTATGGGACATCAGCTTTATCCCCCTGTAGTTAGAACAGTCCTGGATGTCGCCCTTTTCCTTATATGTAGGGACCAGTGTTGTCTCCCTCCACTCCATGGGCATAACCTCTTCCGAATAAATTTGCTGCATGAGATCACACAACATATCTATTCCTGTCTTCCCAAGACACTGCCATACTTCCACTGGAATTTCATCAGGACCTGTGACTTTTCCTTTTTTCATTTTCTTGACAGCAATCATCACTTCTTCTCTACCAATTCCAGTGGTTAAACTCTGGTAGGGCACACCATCACCAGAAGACAGCCTATCATTTTCCTCATTTAGTAAGTGGTTGAAATATTCCTCCCACCTTTTCTTGATTTTGTTTTCATCATGAAGAACTACTCCCTCACCACTCTTCATCTGCTTAATATGAGTAAAATCTTTCGATGCCTTATCTCTAGCCCTCGCTATCCTGAAAAGCTTCTTCACTCCACTGGTATTCTCCAAGTCATCATATACATCATCCCAAGCATCTGTCCTTGCCTGCCCTACCACTCGCTTAGCATCTTTATTTGCCTGTCTGTACAGTTCTCTGTCTTCGTCTGTCGCAGATTGATCCCAGGCTTTTTTGGCAAACCTCTTGGCCTTTATTGCTTCTTTTACTGCAGTATTCCACCTCCAAGTTTCTTTGTCCCTATGAGCAACTTGACCGGAGGTTTTACCAAGAATGGCTTCTCTTGCTCGGCGTATTATTTCACTGTTCACTTTCCACCAATTATCAACTCCTTCTATATGTTAATATTGCCGTAAAACTTCAGTTTTGAACTCACTACACAGAATAGGGTCTTCTAGCCGCCACCATTTGATTTTCGACACCGTTTTCTTCTCCACATATGGCTTGAGGCAGATATACTGATAATCGGCAACTAATACTCTGTGTTGAGGAGCTACCTGTTCACCTGCTATGACTTTACAGTTCTGCACTTCCTTCAGATGTGGTCTTCTACACATGAGGTAATCGATTTGACTTTCATTTCCTCCACTTATTATAAGTTACCAGCTGCTGTCCACATTTCTTAAAGAAGGTGTTACATATAGCTAAGTCTGCTCCCAATGCAAAATTTATCACTCTTTCACCCTCCGCATTACGGTCTCCTAATCCCCAGCCTCCATGTACTCTCCTTGCTAGCTCTCCTCCTACTGAAGTGCCCACATGCCCATTCAAGTCACCACCTAAAATAACTCTTTCTTCGGCTGGTAAGCGACTGATTTCCTCATCCAGGTCACTCCAGAATTTATCCTTTTCGTCCTCATTACAACCAACTTGAGGGGCATAAGCACAAATTATGTTAAATATACCCTCGAGGCACAGTTTGATACTCATTATCCGGTCATTTCTCTTGTGGACTTCCGTCAGGCAAGCCTTCATCTCTTTCGAGAGAATGATGCCAACCCCATTCCTTCCCAGATTGTTCGTTCCACTGTACAGTAATTTGTAGCCATCGCCAAGCTCTTTTGCTTTATTTCCCTTCCACCTAGTTTCTTGTACACATACAATTTCGATATTCCTTCTTCTCATCAAATCAGCAATCTCCCGTCCTCGTCCAGTCATTGATCCAACATTAAGTGTACCTACTCTAAGGTGAGCTAACTTCTTTAACCCAGTCCGCCCATGACTCGGTAGCCTTCGCACTCTTTTCACAAGGGGCAGGCGATCTCCTTGCGCGTCGCCTGTGGGTAACGCCCTAGCTGTCTCCGAGGCCAAACTTAAAGAACTTGCCATATTTTGGATTTGGACAAAGTTTTACGGCCGGATGCCCTTCATGGCGCCAACCCATAACTTGTCTGGGAAGCATAAATAACTGAGAGAGACACCCTCAGTCCCACAAACACTAGTCTGTTCACCGACCCAGTTTCCCGCTGGGGTTGGTTACCCAACCTTCCACTGGGTTGCTCGGCTTAGCAGGGGACACCACGGGCAGGTCAGTGTTTGGAGTTGGAGTGGAGAGGCTATGAGGTTTCTCTTCTGATGAATCCTTGTATTTTTGATGCTGTTGGACTGCATCAACGCATCACACTCCCTTATGTCCAGGTCTGAAGGTCTTCCAGACCCCCCTAGGTTGCTTCCCAGGGCCCATGTTAAAACATATAATAAAGTTATAATTATCGTCGAACATAAACAGTCGTATGCAACTCGCCTATAATGGTAATTAAGACACGAGTATGTTTATAAAACGAGCGTAAGTGAGTTTTATAATTTCCACACGAGTATTGCCATTATAGGCTCGTTGCATAATGTACTATTATGTTCGACGATGTCGAAATGTAAATATTTTATCTCAGAAAACTGTGTCATAATGAGGGTCATCATAACACTATTTTTCATTATGAAACAGGTTCTCCCACCAATCAGAGCTCAAGAAACAGTTGTTTGACCAATTAGGTGCGGATAGCATCGCACCTGCGCTGAGTTCCAAGGCCTTCTAATCGAGGAGACCATGGCCAAATAGGCTACAAGGCATTCTGTGCGTCCCATGCGCTCTGTTCAGTACATAAAACTGGCGAAATCTCGACAGATATATATGAATATTTATGTTCGAACATAAAATAGTTATAATAATTATCGTCGAACATAAACAGTCGTATGCACCTCGCCTACAATGGTAATTAAGACACTCATATGCATACGCTCGTTTTATAAACATACTCGTGTCTTAATTATTGCCATTATAGGCTCGTTGCATAATGTACTATTAAGGCGGCTTCTGTGGCGTAGTCGGTAGCATGCTGAGCTTCTATGCCCAAGATCGCGGGTTCAAACCCGGCCGAAGCCGTCGGATTTTTTAAGAGCGTTAAAATCCCTCAGTATGCCTTCCTTCGGAAGGGAAGTAAAGCCGGCGGTCCCATGTCATAGATTTATGGCATGTTAAAGAACCTTCCACTAATTACACCTGTGTGAAGCTAAATTGGATTAGGTTAAGGATGTAAACAACGCTCTTAGGTTTCTACGTTCGTTGCCAAGAGCCGACTGCGGTGGCGTCTAGTAGCTAAGTTCTGAACTTGGCCTAGTAGTCGTTGACTCGTTGACGGTGGCGATGGCGGCAAAAGCAGAAACTATTTGAACAATTCAAAGTTGCAGTCTGTACTTAAATTTAAAAAAAAACAGATAACACACACTAATACAGCCATCACAATTAACACCGGTTATCATTTATCAGACAGATTCTACACACACCCAAAGTACACGGGGCTACATGACCGCGTTGTCGCAGCCCCTAAACTTAAGAACCAACCAACCAATGTACACACATCAAAAAAAGTTTTGCATCACCTCGGTTCCCAGATCTCCGGCATATAGACGTTGACTGTGTATATTGTATCCAAGATACAGTCCCTTTGACTGTTCATAGATGTCACTAAAACTGCTCAAAGATGTAAACAACCATGCATGAGCAGGGCCTATTAGACGGAGGGGGTACGACAGCCGATCAGTTCCAGTCATTCCACCAGGACGAAGGTACGCTGCTCATGTTGTCTGTAGTTCTACCATACCTAGAAGGTCAATACCGCAGTTCGATCGCGTCCGCATTGTTACTTTGTGTCAAGAAGGGCTCTCAACAAGGGAAGTTTCCAGGCGTCTCAGAGTGAACCAAAGCGATGTTGTTCGGACATGGAGGAGGTACAGAGATACAGGAACTGTCGATGACAGGCCTCGCTCAGGCCGCCCAAGGGCTACTACTGTAGTGGATGACCGCTACTTACGGATTGCCGCTCGGAGGAACCCTGACAGCAATGCCACCATGTTGAATAATGCGTTTCGTTCAGCCACAGGACGTCGTGTTTCAACTCAAACTGTGCGCAATAGGCTGCATGATGCGCAACTTCACTCCCGACGTCCATGGCGAGGTCCAGCTTTGCAACCCCGACACCATGCAGCGCGGTACAGATGGGCCCAACAACATGCTGAATGGACCCCACGGAATTGGCATCACGTTCTCTTCACCGATGAGTGTCGCATATGCCTTCAACCAGACAATCGTCGGAGACGTGTTTGGAGGCACCCTGGTCAGGCTGAACGTCTTAGACACACTGTCCAGCGAGTGCAGCAAGGTGGTGGTTCCCTGATGTTTTGGGGTGGCATTATGTGGGGCCGACGTACGCCACTGGTGGTCATGGAAGGCTCCGAAACGGCTTTACGATACCTGAATGACATCCTCCGACCCATAGTGCAACCATATCGGCAGAATATTGGAGAGGCATTTGTCTTCATGGACGACAATTCTCGACCTCATCGTGCACATCTTGTGAATGCGTTCCTTCAAGATAACGACATCGCTCGACTACAGTGGCCAGCATGTTCGCCAGACATGAACCCTATCGAACATGCCTGGGATATGTTGAAAAGGGCTGTTTATGGACGTCTTGACCCACCAACCACTCTGAGAGATTTACGCCGAATTGTCGTTGAGGAGTGGGACAATTTGGACCAACAGTGTCTTGATGAACTTGTGGATAGTATGCCACGACGAATACAGGCATGCATCAATGCAAGAGGACGTGCTACTGGGTATTAGAGGTAGTGGTGTGTACTGCAATCTGGACCACAAATGCTGAAAGTCTAGCTGTATGATGGTACAACATGCAATGTGTGGGTCTCATGAGCAATAAAACGAGCTGAAATGTTGTTTGTGTTGATCTCTATTCCCTTTGTATTTAAAGGTTCCGGAACTCTTGGAACCGAGGTGATGCAAAACTTTTTTTGATGTGTGTACTATTACAGAATTGTGAAAACCGCATCAAAATCCATCCAGTGGCTCTCGAGATTACCCCCTTACATCCAAGAATCGGGGACTTTGTGTTATACTATGTGGAGATTGGACTACATTTCTCCTTCCTAGAACCGTCTTTAAATGGATTTTTGTTTAACCTTGAAAGTGTCTATAGAGCAGATATGCGATAGTCATACGTGAGGTTCGATAACGGAGAGGTGCTTGCACAATGATAAATATGTTGGATCGTGACGATAACGTCGTTAAGGCTTTCATAACATCCTGATTGTCGACAGAACATTGGTGAATAACCTTTAAACAAAGCTGGTCCGAGCGATTCATTGCTGTTGTTGTTGTTGTTGTTTCATTCCGCGCTTGTGACGTCATGGCCATCAGCTCTCATACTTGTATGTGTTATAAGTAGGGCTCGGATCGATATGCTCGATAAAATCTTCCGATATGCTCGTAAGCCATGTGTTTTATGCTCGATAGATATGCTCGAAAAAACCATTATATGCTCGATAGATATCTCGAAAAACCCGATATATGCGGTTAAATATGCAGAATATGCTCGAAAAACACCGTTAAAAACTATAGAAAGGACAGTGAAACGAAAAAAAAACCAATAACATACCTTTATATACGAGCTTTCTTTTCTAATTGTATGTATGATAACTGCAATATACTCGCATTCAACTTTTTCACGTATCTATAAGAGAAGTTTTCTTATAAAACTTACAGTTTAAAAGTTCATTTCCGAAATGTTCAGAATTCGGCGAGTCAATGAAGTAGATATGCATTGGTCTGTGCAACAAGAATTTTTTCTATGTTTTCAGTTTTGAATGATTTTCTTAAATCAGTCAATAAAAGTTTCAATGACGAGAACGACCTCACTAAAGGTTAAAAACCTGCGGTTCTATTATTCGCACCAGATAGGCTTTTCAATGATTATTTCTGTTTCCGAACCTTAAGGATGGTCAGGGCCAGAATTCAGGGGGGGGGGGGATTCGAAGAAAAACAAACTATTTAAACGAAAACTACAAGAATATGCATGTATATGCTTCTATTCTGAAAACCGCGGTTTTATGCATTTATATGCTCGATAAATTTCAATTCTGTTGATCCCAGGGAGGTGAAAATAACACCGAAAGGTTTCTTTCAATGTGTACTATTCAGGAAAAAAATATGCAAATATGCTCGAATCCGAGCCCTAGTTATATGATTGGCAAGGAGTCAATTCACTTTGGGAAACCACGCAAAACCACTTCTACGGTTGGCCAGAGTAGGATAAGAACACACAATAAATGTATACTTTTTTTCAGTCGGTCAATACGCTTTCGTTCAATTAGATTAGGTGGGGTTCAGAAAGTAAGATTCGTAATTTTATTGCCCGAGCAGATGGTACACCAGGTGACGCAAACAATCGCCAGTAGTTCATTACGCAGAGCTGGAAGGAGTTGTTTTATTATAAGGTGCGTTCAAAAAGTAACGAGCCGGAGGCTGGAATGCGCAAACCAGTGACGACATCGGCTAATCGTGGCGTGTGTAACGAGGTGTGGTTCCGACCAGAGCGTCGCTAGAGGGCACGCGTGCACGTCACGTGGCGATACAAAGCGAGTAGCAGCATGCATCAATCATCCAACGCTGCCAGTCGCATTGCAAACTGACATGGAGGCGTGAACCGAAGAGCAAAGAGGTGTTGTTCGGTTTCTGACAGCGTAAGGAGTAGGGGGAACGGACATTTATCGCCGAATGTCACAAGTGCACGGCGAACACTGCATGTCCCTTGCAAGGGTCAAGGCGTGGCCCAAGCGCTTCAGGGAAGGATGGGTGTCGGTATGGGGCACCTCCCCTGCATTACCGTTGACAACGTCCAGCTGGTTGATGCACTCATTATCCAGGACCGCCAAGTGACAGTGAACGCCATAGCTGCCGTGGTCGGTCCACGACAGTGCACGACCTCACACGGCCAACACAGTCGCGGCACTCCTGCAGAAATTCAAATGGGAGGTTCTCGGCCACCCTCCATACAGTCCAGGCCTCTCTCCCCGTGATTACGCCATGTTTGGTCCCCTGAAAAGGGCTCTGCGGGGCCAACGATTCACCTCGGACACCGACGTCCAGCTGTACGTGCGGAACTGGTTCACATCGCAGCCCAGGGAATTTTATGAGACAGCCATTCACCGCCTCGTGTCACAGTGGGACAAGTGCCTCAACAGTCAGGGCCAATACTTCTATAGTGTGGAACAAACCATTGGAAGCCTGAAGGTCAACCGGCTCTCCGCTCCGCTCTCCACCCCGCGCCCGGCGGTGTTGCCATGCTATTGCATTGTACCTTCAGTCGCGTGCTGGATGCGAGAACGTACAGGACAACAGCGCACCGACTAGGCGTGACCTTCAGGCTTCCAATGGTTTGTCCCGCACTATAACATACAGGTACTGGTTTCTGTAATTATGCCTCCGGCTCGTTACTTTTTGAACGCACCTTAGGATTCGGGGCGTATTTTAAAGTCAATTTTGAATGTGGAGAAAATACTGCAGCGATGAGTGTTGGTATTTCCTACAAGTTCAAACTTGCGCGTTCCATCGAGAAATAGTTCTGTATTCTTCTTTCTTGGTGTTAGTAACATGTTTGATCTTTATTGTCATAAACATATTTTATATTCTTATGGATGAAAGTACGTGTGCAAGTCGGAAACAAACCAATTATTCCGCCATTGCAAGAGGCACGAGGTAGAATTCAGTTGTTTCCCTCCACTTTAACGATTCTTTAGAACAGGAGTTCTTTACGCTTTTGCTCTCACACATCCCGTAAAAGTAAACTTAAAAATTCACCTCCCCCCAACCATCTTTCACTAAGTAATTAATAAATGGATCAATTATGTAATTAACATTAACGTACCTGATGATTGGAATCGAGCTTGCTTCCCGGGTGTAGCCTACTTTGGCAGGCCTCATATTATCATTGACACGTAAGAAACACTGCGGTTTTTCAATTCCATCACGACCAAGATTCCCATATTATACATTATTCATCACTGTTGGCTTTTTCCTTTTCTTTGACAGTTTTTTTTATCATTTTAAATGATCTTGTCGACTTCGTCGTTACGCTGGGGTCTGGCGTTACGTTACGGCGACGGGACGAAATGTACTTAGATGCACTGAGGTGTGTGACGTCATAGTACCGCTTGGTGCATGCGTGCCCCGACAATCTCTACTTCGTTAGTATAAGACAAAAAACCCCGATTCTTGGATGTCACGGGTAATCTCGAGAACCACTGGATGGATTTTGATGCGGTTTTCACCATTCTGTAAAGGATATCTCGAGGAAAGATTCTGTAGAAAATAATTTATGTATGATCAAAGGAAGCGAAGCAGTAACGATTTCAGTGAAAAAGTCTAAAACAAACTTGGCGTCCGTGCGCTTCTTAAGCTTACGCTGGCCAAACCGTTAAAAATATCGGTATAGGCTACTATTAGCGTAAGAATTGTTCAGCATGAAAAGTTCTAAAAAAAAAAATACGTGAGAGCATATCTCTATCTTCAATACATCGCCCACTATAAGTGTTTTTAGACTGGATGGAAGGGGCACGTCCCCGCGCGCTCAGGTGAGTGTGCGGTATCCCGCGCGCTTCACCTTGCTTTCCCCTGGTTTGCACTTGCCATTCGCGAGTAATTTGAAACAAGATAAGCAAGATAAGTATTATGCAGATATTTTTCTAACATGTCAAGAGTCTTTGGCTTGAGCGAAGCGAGAAGCCTCCAGCCTTTCTATCATTTTTCAGCATTTGTAGCATTTAAAATGATACAAAGTCTAGTCTTTCAGACTGACTGTCACTTTTTTTCCCAAGACTCAGCACTGTAACTTATACTTTTGATAGTAGTGGAGATAATAATGAAATAACTTCCTACTTTAAGTAGTGAAGACAAACTGTTGTTGAGTAAATTTAAAGAATTACAAATGGTCCTGTAAAAATTCATTGTTACACTCTTGCAGATTGTGCATTTCAATAAAGAGAAATACTAACCATTCTTACTTAAAGAAATCCATCATTAGATCTATTGTTGTGATCAGAATCTGTACCTCTACATCAGTGGTCTCCAACTTTATTTTAATGAAGGGCCAAATTTTTGTTATGGAAGGGCTTGAGGGTCGCATTAATCTTATCATATATCTATATTAACTTTCGGATGAAAAAAAACATCATAATGAAATCAATATATGTTACAAAACACAAAACTAAATTTAAAATATCAAAATGGTTTTTTTTTAAAGTTCAATGAGAAATGTGGCACTGTTTCTCTTTCACTAATCTGTTAATATTGGCTTTTATGTTGGATGAAGCAATTCGAAGCGAATTCTCTAAATGAGTGTCAGAAACACGATTCCTCAATTTTGTCTTCACATTCTGCATTTTGGAAAATAAGTTCTCGCAGATGTAAGTGCCGCCAAAAAGGGATGCTGTCGACAGAGCATGAGATATGATTGCTGGAAATTGATCTTTTTTTCAACATACAATGAGCAAAATCCCAAAAGTTCAATTTCTCCTGTAAATCGCTATTACTGAAACTCAATAAGTTCCTGGGGGGCGTGGTGGCTCAGCGGTCTAGCTGTATGCCTCTCACCAAGGCGGTCCGGATTCGATTCCCGGTCAATGCATGTGAGATTTTCGAAGTGAAATGCCATGTCCTGTGGTTCGGATTCCACGTAAAAAGGAGGTCCCGTGGCTCATGATCTCAAGATTAACGGTCACGTTAAACTACAAGCTTCCTTTTCTTCAATAAGTTCCATTTCTATGTTTCCGGGATTCACACATTCACACAGTTTGTTACTACTCATAGCCATTATTCACAAAGCATAAACAAACGTTCACCCGCTAGGAGAGATCAGGTGATACTGATTAGTGCACCGTGAAAAGCAGTCTCATTTGATTGACCTTGAGTCACGGGGTTGCCAAACTTGCTTCGCCGCTTACAAAATTCCCTACTGCACCCTACGAAGTATGATAACATTTATAAATCAACAAAATGAAGCAATCTTCTGATTTCTTTGTTCTTTGTATCATCGATACATCAACATAACACTGTTGTGGCTATCGAAATACTATCAAATATGAATTATTGAAACTAAATCGTTTTGCGGGCCGCTGAAATATACGCGACGGGCCGCGGGTTGAAGATCACTGCTCTACATAGTATAAATCTAAGTCCCCAATTCGTGGATGTCACGGGTAATCTCGAGAACCACTGGTTGGATTTTGATACGGTTTTCACCATTCTGTAAAGGATTTCTCGAGGAAGGTTTCTGTAGAAAATAATTTATGATCAAAGGAAGCCAATTTCTGTGAAAAAGTCGAAACAAAACCTGGCGTCCGTGCGCTTTTTAACCTTACGCTGGTCAAACCATTAAAAATATCAATATAACTTACTGTTACGGCTGTGAGTTTGTTTCGTCGCCTCGCCGCGTGAGTCGCAGCTGCCCCGGGCTATGCTCTGCCTCTGTGTGTTACCTGCGCCTTACTCAACGGGCTGCGAGGACAAAGGGATGGTCCAGAATATTCGTGACCCAGCTAGTGATGGAAATCTCGAGAAGCCGTGAATCCTGGACGATTCTAGAAGCATTCATTGAGTCACCAGCCTGCTATATAAGCGGCCTCATCAGCGTGGGAGGCACTGTGTTTTTGAGCTAGTGCGTGTTTTTACCTGAGTGACAGTAGTGTGGTGACGTGACTTGCGAAACCCAAGTGGGGCTATTGCATGCAGTAAAGTGCTGTGTGAATTGCGAAATCCAGTGAGATTCTTTCCGAGCCTGCGGAGCAGTGTGTAGCAGACTCGTAAGTAGCCTAACGGTAGTTTGTATACTCAAGGGAGTGTACAGGCATTTCGGTGAGTGACAGACTGGATAGACACAGGTCAGCCTAATTAGTGAACGGACAGCTGCTCGAGAGAGTGAAAGGGTAGTGCTCCCAGTCGGAGAGGAACTAGAGTGGGATACTAATTGCTTGTATCTGTTTATTGTGCGGTGTACTGTAACTTGCTAAGACCTGCAATAAAATTACTATTTCTTTAAAAGGACCATTGTTTTGTGCTTCTACCCACCGTAATCCAGTTAACGAAAGTGCCACAAGGGGTGGCACGTTACATTACTATGAGTGTAAGAATTGTTCAGCATGACATTTCTACAAAGAAAAGTCCGCGGGAGCATATCTCTATCTTCAATACATCGCCCACTATAAGTGTTTTTACGTTTTCATTTATTTCAACAATCTCCATTCAATTACTGAGGCGACAGTTTACGAGGTAGCTGGGCGCGAGCCTATCATTCCAGTTTCAGCATAGCTAGCGGGCGAGCGTATTACCCCAGATACAGCCAGCAGCAAACTGTCGGCTTGTGTTGATTTGAGACTTCAGAAAATAATGGTTGTGTTTGGAGTTTCCCTGGAAGTGCAACTCGGCTTATCTTCCTTTCGCCTGTGAACGTTTCGTTCCGCAGAATATACGATCGAATTAAGATTGGACGGAAGGAGGATTTGTGTTTCATGCTCCTGGCCATTCTTAAAATACGTCTAACAAGAATTCGTTGCACATGCATCTCCATGATAATATAATAATTAATAGTCCAGTCGGTGATTTTAACCCAACATGCCGAGACGGAAAACGGATCTAGGTCGTAGCTCATTAGCGCTTATCACGTAATGCATTCATAACTGTTCCCGGCCGAAGCCGGGGCGGGTTGCTTGTAATTTGTATAAAGAAAAAAAAAACTCCTATAACATGCTTTACGTTCAGACTGCTCTAAATTCTGAAAAGCAATATGACACAATTATAGAGGACAGTCACACCTCACAGGTTAAGAGAGTTGAGTGGTCACATTTGGCCATTTAACGTAATTGCTTGTTACTGCTGTTTGACGAAATGCTCGAACAAAGTTAAATTACCTTCAATATGATGACTTAAGAGATAATTATTGACGTTGGTCACGTAATTGTTTCCAGGAGTGTTATTCATAGATTGTAATCCCTGCCCAGTCATTGGGCTGGCTGCGTGACTCAGCGCCTGCTGTACCCAAGGTTGCAGGATCGAATCCTGGTGCGCAGACGCGAGGAGATTTAGTGGCACGTTTAAGATCCCCTTCTTGCACCCCCAGCGTCTCTAAAACCCGTAGGGGCCGATAACCTAGATGTTAGGCCCCTTAAAACAACAATTATCATCATCATCATCTAAAACCCGTAGTCGTTAAAAGGGACGTAAGACCAATGAAAATGAAATGAAAATCCACAGCCTGCTTCCAGTCTCCGACCGGGTCAGGAATGGAATGAATGAATGAAGCCCCCATCTAGCGGCGAGGATATGAACTGTGCCGGCTGCCGAGGCCTGACGCACTCCTCTGGGGCAATGATTAAATGATTGACAGATGAAATGAAATGATAGTGGAGAGTGTTGCTGGAATGGAATTTTTGACAGGGAAAACCGGAGTAGCCGGAGAAAAACCTGTCTGCCTCCGTTTTGTCCAGCACAGATCTCACATGGAGTGACCGGGATTTGAAGCACGGACCCAGCGGTGAGAGGCCGACGTGCTGCCGCCTAAGCCACAGAGGCTTGGACGTAAGACCAATAACATTATTTATTTGCTACGATGCCAGACAGGACGAGTCGAGTTGTGGCTGTCAAGTGTGCTATCGCCCGCATGTGTGGTATTGATTTCCTGGAAGCTTCGCAATAAGCCCATAACCCAATTTGTTTGATGCGAGACCTCCCTCAGCTTGTCCGAGCGCATTCTCAGTGTGTGTTTGGAGCCCCTTCCCGCTCGTGAGGGTGAAAGCGTAATTCCTACTCTTGATTCATTCATTTACATTATTTGCAAATACGGGGGGGGGGGGGGGGGGGGGATAATTCCCCGGAGGCAAATTGTACCAACAATAATATCAAACACACAAGTCGCGATTTGCGAGCTATAGTAATTACTTCGGAGTAACACATCAATATGTTTGGGGAAAGGCTCCAAGACTGTTGCAGGTAATGAGTAGGGGTAGGATTTTTAGGTGCTAAAAATCGGGAAAATATTTATTTTTATGTATTAACAAGTAGTTCCGTGAAGAACTATACAGCCTATTTTCATGTATCCTGCTAATGTTAATTGCCTCTATCAACATACAAAATTTCAGTTTAATTGCTGTAACAGATTCGTAGATATTGAGAACCGTCTAAATATTTCAGATGGTCGCCAGGTTGGATTTTTATTTTTGTACTATTACATTAAGATTATTGTGTACGTGTGGTATTCAAACTTCAATCGCATGATTAGAACACAAGAAGTAAAAACGAGATA
This sequence comes from Meconema thalassinum, assembly GCA_946902985.2. Taxonomy (NCBI): domain Eukaryota; kingdom Metazoa; phylum Arthropoda; class Insecta; order Orthoptera; family Tettigoniidae; genus Meconema; species Meconema thalassinum. The sequence goes on along the minus strand of OX336388.2, from coordinate 184,780,258 downwards.
TTAAAATTACGCACAGCAGCCATCTTGTGATTATGCAAACAATTGAAATAAATTAGATGCCAGTGGATCAACATTTGTAAAAGCATTTAACGTGCAACGTTTCGCGGCACTCGGATAGTTAATTCGCGAGAAACGTCCATTTAACTATTTATACTTCGCGTCGCCGCCATGTTGGATTTGTGCTCACCAGGTTACTGAAAGTCCTTTAGGTGAACATATGTTCATAGTCTCTATGAACATAAAAAAAATCAGTTTGGTTGCTGTAAAAGATTCATAGATATTGAGAACTGTCTAAATATTTCGGAAGCTCGCCATTTAGGATTGTTATATGTATAGGCCATAGAGTTATGTACCATTCAAGGACAATTATTGCCTAGGTTCATTATTCAAACTTCCACCTCGATCGCATGATTACGACACAAGAAATTAAAACTTAATTTTAAAATTTCGCACAGCCGCCATCTTGAGGTTATGTAAACAATTGAATTAAATTAGATGGCAGTGCATTACAATCTGCAAAATCATTTACCGTACCCCATTTCACTGCGATCAGAGAGTTAAATCACGAGAAAAGTCTATTAAAACATTTCAAATTCGCTTGGTCGCCATGTTCGTTTTGTACTTTACAGGTTTATGAAATATGCATAGGTAAACTTGTATCAGTACCCTTTATCACCGTACAAAATTGCAGGGTGATATCTGTAATAGTTTCGGAGATATAGAATGTCAGTGAAATATTTCGCACAGCCGCCATTTTGAGGTTATGTAAACAATTGAACTAAATTAGACTCCAGTGCATTACAATGTGTATAAACATTTGCTGTTCCAAGTTTCATTACGTTTGGATAGTTAAATCGCGAGAAAAGTCTATTTAAAAGTCTCAACTTCGCTTGACCGCCATGTTGGTTTTGTAGTCACCAGGCTTTTGAAAGTCTCATAGGTGAACTTCTAGTAGTGCCCTTTATCATCGTACATAATTTCAGGGCGATATCGGCAATAGCTACGGAGATATTGAATGCTAGTGAAATATTTCGCACAGCCTCCATGTTGGATTGGTGAGACGTAACAAAATTTGAAGGGCACGGTCGTGGTCGCCGGGAATAGTACTATGAACTTACCGAGTTTCATTGAAATCGCTCCAGCCGTTTAGATTGTATTAGGGGACACACACACACACCTCACACACACACACACACACACACACACACACACACACACACACACGCACACACACACGGACAAAAGGTGATCTAATAAGCCTATTTTTTCAAAATTGAAAATAGGCTAAAAATGCCTGAAATATGAAAAAATAAAAGTAAAAATATTTAATTATAATTTATTTTATTCAAGTTAATATAAACAATATGCAATTTATGCTATGACTCACTGACTGCTGAAGCATTACAATACACAACGAGATACATCTTCAGGTTGTCCATCACAAATGACCGACGACTATCGCCAAACACTTCCTCTGAAGGCGCGAAACTGCGGCAATATGTTTCTTGCCCTTGAGGTGTTGTGTAACTTGAGATCGCTGTTCAGCCTTGATTGCTTTCCCACATGGTTGGCTGAACAGAACGTCCCCATCAGAATTAACATTATCTGGAAATCCCCGGCTTCCACAGTGAGTTGTACGGGGCGACAAGAAGACATAACAAGAAGTTCCGTGACGAACTAAAGAGCCTACTTTTCTTGAAATTTAAGATTCTTGCCAATCTATATAGACCTATCTAGAATAATGACGAAATTAAGTTGGTAACATAGAAATTTCTAATTAGTTCGAAATATACCTGGTATAATGTAGCCTAATAGAGCAGTAGAGTTGGCAACCCTGGTGACTGAATATAGGCTATTGTTAGTTGCATCTCTTAAGGTACAGAATACAAAATTTGGTTGAAGTCCAATGGATAGCATGCACGTTACATGCAGTTAGACCTTGGATTTATCAGCGCACGTAAAATCATGTTGGCAACAATGTCATGCATGTGTTGGTCAGAAATAATCTGAAATAATATGATCTCGTGTTGCGCCAATTTTGGATGAAATCCATTTGTTAGTATAGAAGTAACATGTATTGTAAAATTGGACCTATAAGCAGGCTTAGAATCATGTTGGCAGCACTGGCGTAGGCCTATATTAGTTACTCCAACTATATCTAGAATGCCAGGTACTATACGTGTGCAAAGTCTAGAGCTATTGGCTTGCATACTTTCTGATATATTGATATTAGGGTAACAAAAATAGAGACATTATTTATTAACAGTTGGCAGCCCTGGTTACTCTTAAGAATCGGCATAGTCATATCTGTTATGGTACACATAGCACACACGAAATTTGGTTGAAATCCAAATGATAGTATAGAAGTTACATGTATTTAAAGTTGGACCTTCAGCAGGCTTAGAATCGTGTTGGTAGCACTGACGTATATAAGATACTCCAAATTAATATAGAATGTCAGGTACTATACGTGTATATAGTTTAAAGCTGTCGGCTTGCATACTTTCTGATATATGGGTATTTGGATTTAAAAAATTGAGATCATTTATTAACAGTTGGCAGCCCTGGTGGCTCTTAAGAATACGCTCAGTCATATATGTCTATGTCCACATAGCACATACGAAATTTGGTTGAAATCCAATTGATAGTGTAGAAGTTATATGCATTTAAAATTTGGACCTATCAGCAGGCTTAAAATTATTTTGGCAACACTGCCATGTATGGCCTCCTGGTAATTAAACTGCAATATTATTATCTACACGTGTGCCAATTTTGAAATAGCTCCCATTCATACCTTCCAAGATATCCAACATGGAGCTCAAATTTCAATTGCGATTTTTCAGCAGTTGGTAGCACTGACATCATTTTCAAATATGGCCGTGAGATATTCAGGTATAGATCCTTACTCCTACCAAATGTTGTTCCGATTGCTGCAGCCGTTTAGGAGTTGATAGGGGGGGGGGGGGGACACACACAGCCAGACAGACAGACAGACAGACACACACACACACACACATTTGCCCGATCTCATAAGACTACTTTTTCCTCATTTTTGCAAAATGTGAAAAGTAGGCTAAAAATCACTTACAAGGGGAGGATACGTCTGTAAACCATCAGACCACCCCCGTAAGCTGTGACTCTTGCTATGGGTATTGGCTGGAAATTGACAATGGTTGAAAAAAAAAAAAAAGATGACACACTGCAAAGGCTCACTGGTGGGATTCGAACCAGCGATCCCGTGCTTACGAAGCAGGGCTCTTACCGCTACACCAAGCGCTCGTTGGATTCTTGCTAGCGTACAACGCACATAGAAGAGTGGTTGTGTTTGTAGTTTCGCTGTTCATCTCGGCTTTTCTGAATTGCGTCTGGAACCTGCAATCCGTGCGCCTTTTAGGCTTACGCCGGATAAAGCGTTAAAGATACCGGGCGAAGCTACTATCAGAATAAATAATCTATTACATTCCATGGTAAACAAGTGGTAGTGCGCCTAAGAATGAGACTGAAAGCCACACGTGTAGAGACGTGTTGGAGCGTGGCCCGCGTGTGATGGATGATGCTCGGTCGCTGTCACTAGGGATGTTCGTCACCTCGCCTCGCTAGGAATAGTTCACACACTGCACGTGCCTAGTGCCTTTAGGTTTGTCATGTTGCTAACGATGTAGCCACCCATCTCATGGTGTTGTGGCTGTCACCTCTTAATTCTCGGCTCTGACAACACATTTAATTCCGATCGGAAGACTGGACTACGGGGGCTGATCAGGGGGATCAATCCTCCCTCCACAGAACCAAGTAATAAAAATAAGTAATTCGATGGAATGTTAATTTTGAATAAAACCAAGCAAAACTTTTGCATATTCTGTACCTCAGAACCAGACGAACGTAAGTCCAAAAATTACGATTTTCAGGTTATTACATCATTGTATGTAGAATTTGATTCTATATTAAGCCATTACAACTTAAGTCCGGTGAAACATCGCGTTTTGTATTTACTAAGGGTTATAAGAACGTAAGTCCCAACCTATGATTGAGCCAGACAAACTTAAATTCACTTACGTTATTGTGGTTCTGAAGCGTTAAGAATACATTAAAACGCATGTCCCATTAACACACCTTGTCATAGTGCTAAGTCCTAAACCTGGTTTTATAAGTACAGCCAATATAACGCATGTCCAGTCTTAAGTCCTAGAACGATTTTATAAGTACAGCCAATATAACGCAAGTCCAGTCTTAAGTCCTAAAACGATTTCATAAGTACAGCCAAAAAAACGTAAGTCCAGTCCTGACTGAATATTGTGTTAATTCTAAAGGAAATGCCAACGAAGGGGTTAAGTATATCCAACTTTAATAATGTCAATAGTTTTTTGCTGCCTAATTCAAGTGTTAGCTATGCAGTCAGACATAGAGTTCATTTTCTCCTGAAAAGTTGGCATAATGTGACTTACGTTAGTCTGGTTCTGAGGTACAGTATTGATAAGTGCTAATATAGCGTATAAAATGTTCAAACACGAAATCGTGTAGGTTTGCTTTCATTCATTATGTCTCATTTTGCCCAAGCTTAAACCCCCTCCTCTCCTATGAAGAAAAAGATCAAAAACGAAATAAGAAAACAAACACAAAAGCAAAAATCAAAAACAAAAGCCAAAGCAGAAAACAAGAAAGACAAAGCAAAAACGAAAAAGCTTCAAACCAGTAACAAAGAATTCAAAAACAAAAGCCAAAGCAGAAAACAAAAATCACAAAGGATCAAACCAGTACCGTAACAAAGAAATCAAAGACAAAATTAAAAGGAAAAACATACAAAAAATAAAAATAAAAAAACACAACATAAAACAGACACAAAACTTAAACTTAAAACGAAAGAAAGAAAGAAAGAAAGAAAGAAAGAAAGAAAGACATTTGTAAACTAGTTGTCCTAAAAAGAGTATAGAGCCAGTAAAACGCTCTTCGGAGTTCATACCCCTCCAGAAGTAAATCCCAGTTACGCCACTGTGGGGGCTACACTGAATTCAGTCTCGTCTTGCGGTTAGATAATGCAACTTTTCATTGTTTCTTTACATTTCATTTTGTTGTCCCTTTCATTGATGTACAGTACAGCTCTCCGCCCCCTGAGACAAGCCGGGAGGGAAAAGGGGCCGTCTTATCTACAAGTCCCGGGTTCTATCATGTGTGTCACGAGTCACCGTTAGTTCCCGCATGTCATGGTTCACGGCGAAGGGTGGAACAGGGACCTACTTGTTGTATGTTGCGTGTTACTAGAACTGGGCGCTTGCATCATTTCTCGATGGGACAGTACTTACAGTACGGAGAATATTAACTGGGTAAACATAAATGCCAAACTAGTTAATGGCAAAGATATTATAAAGTCATTTGCCAATGCCCCGTAAATAGCTTAGACCTCCTCTTTAATTTTAAAATTAAAAAGACACGGATAGTCAGTCTGAAAGACTGGACTTTATATCATTTTAAACGCTAGCAGCCGAGTACTAAGAAGGCAGTACGAGAACAGAGTTTCAAGATTCTATTTTGTTTCTTCACTGCCTACTTGATTGTTCTCGCACTGCCTTCTTGAAACTCTGTTCTCGCACTGGCTTCTTGCTACTCGGCTGCTACATCGTACTATGACGTCACGCACTTCAGTGCATTCTAGGTACATTTCGTCTCGTTACCGTAACGTAACGCCAGTCCTCAGCGTAACGACGAAGTCGACAAGATCATTTAAAATGATAAAGGCACCGCAATGACTTAGATGATGCTCCTACTCGTATGAGATCTTTTTTCATTTTAATTATTGCAAAATTTATGTAATAGCTACCGTCCTCAGGAAACGTAACACAGACAGAACTGTATTTTCTATTCCTCTCCCTCTTGATTGTTTGGTTTTGTCCGTGTTACTGGAAGTTCAGATCAAGCAAACTATAGCTGCGCGGAAGTATAAAGCCCCATTTCCATGCACGCGGAAGACAGGAAACGGAATAGCCCTGCAACGGGCATAACGCCTAAGGGAACCAATCAAAAGTCGTCGTTGCCTACCATGGCGGAAGCGAGGGAAAAGTTCAAATGGGCGCGTCACCGCGACTTACACGGCCACATAAAGACTGCATTATACACTGGTCAAAAAGGTTTTGCATATTGCATGATGTATTTTCATTGCTGTATGACGACATTTCGTTTTTGCACATTGGCTCATGTGTTAACTCTAAAGGTGGCTGCACACGTAACTGCTAGCTTGACAAGCATGCATGCTCAATCTTGTTGTTCAAGCCGGCTTTAGCGTATGTGGGATAATTCTCCTCAAGTATTTTAATTGTACTGTACAAGCAGCTTGAAGATGGATTGAATTGAAATCATGCTAGCTTGTACAAGCCGCGTTTGCCCAAGCGAAACGGAGCTTGTGTACCACGGGTGTGCCAGCTTGTGCAAGCAAACGTCAGTCGTGAGTGAGCTTTACAGGTGGTGACATCATTTGGACCATGTCTAGTGATCTGAAGAAGGTCAACCGTCAATAACCATGGTTCGCTACTGACCAATAGCTGACGGTTCTTAACCAGTACCATATTTCCTCGTATCACTCCACGTGAACTCCAATGTCCCGCCCTGGGGGCCAGCTCGCGTGTCACGCAGGTGTCAAGTGTTGCAGAGTTGCACACAGTTCTGTCCAGTCTCGCAGCTTGCTCTCAGCGGCTACGGTGTAAAATTGGCAACACTGGTTCTCACGCTAGGAAAGCCTTGGCCCGCAGACATGGCATGTAAGCATATCCACCCGTGATCGTATTCTTCCTTTTAATTAAAGTTGTTACGAGTGACAAAAGATTCAGTTAAGTTCCTTCATTAATTCTGATATAATTATGGCAATCACGCGTATATATCTTCAATTTACTCAGCAAATTAACGTGGAAATAGGTATTTCTCCTCAATAACCACTCTTTGCACCACATATCACGCTTTTTCTTTTGCGTTTTCCTCTTGTGGACAAGGCAAACAGCAGCCTAAGCGAGTGCATCGTCTTCCAAGCTCGTCATAGTGCAAGCGTCAAGTTGCGCTTGTTCAAGCATACAGTACTTGTACCATGTGGTGTCGTAGGGAAATTTTGCTTTCCTGTACAAGAAGATTGATTATGCGTGCTTGTCGAGCTTGCAGTTACGTGTGTAGTCACCTTAAGATAACACGTTTGTTTGTTTGTACCTTACACTGTTATCGGACATGGAGTTTGTGCATACAACCTGCACACATGGGGGAAGTGGCTAAACCCCTGGTGAGTTTGCGGTACATTGAACCAGACCATCAGGCACATTGCCTAAGATTGCAAACTAAGAGCGTACTTAGGTGACCCTAACAGTGCTACACCATTGAGCCTGGACTGGAAAAAATAGACTGGACATAGGTCGATATCTGTGCTAGTATGTACTTGTTGTTATCATTGTTTTTCATGTGTAATTCCATACGCTACATAAATAAATAGAACTGTTATCGGATAAAGCACGTGTATTATATTAGGTCCACAAATACATAAGCTTGCAATATGCAAAACCATTTTTGACCAGTGTATTTACTCTTTGAATCACGTTTGTAGCAAACTTTCCAATTGTCATATCATTGCAACGCAGCACTGCGTGTTTATTATTACTACTCGAATACGATTATATACAGAATGCTTACAATCAAGTCGGTTGGTTGGTTGGTTCTTAAGTTTAGGGGCTGCGACAACGTGGTCATGTAGCCCCGTGTACTTTGGGTGTGTGTAGAATCTGTCTGATAACCGGTGTTAATTGTGATGACTGTATTAGTGTGTGTTATCTGTTTTTTTAAATTCAAGTAAGGACTGCAGACTTTTGAATTTTTCAAATAGTTCCTACTTTTGCCGCCAAACGCCACCGTCAACCACTACTAGTTCAGAACTTAGCTACCAGACTCCACTGCAGTCGGCTCTTGGCAACGAACGTAGGAACTTAAGAGCGTTGCTTACATTCTTAACCTATACAATTTAGCTTCACACAGGTGTAATTAGTGGAAGGTTCTTTAACATGCCATAAATTTATGACATGGGACCGCCGGCTTTACTTCCCCTCCAAAGGAAGGCATACTGAGGGATTTTTAACGCTCTTAAAAATCCAACGACATCGGCTGGATTTGAACCCGCGATCTTGGGCATAGAAGCTCAGCATGCTACCGACTACGCCACCAAAGCCGCCGAACACAATCAAGGTCCCGCTGTGAACTTCCGTGCCTCGTTCCGCTCTCCGTGTGCCGGGTGCATAGAGAAGAGGCTTAACGGCAAAGTTAGGATGCTTTACGATCTCATGTGGCTTTAAAAAGCGCTGTGTACACGAGTCAACTGCTAAATAAAGGCCTCATTTATTAGGTAGCCATGACACACAGATATTTCAAATTTTCTCAGTTTATCAATGCGATTCATGGCTGTGTGTTACTGAAGCGTTATAGAGGGGAGACTCGGCAAATTTGGCAGTAATTTTAACAATTGGACTGGTTTTAAACAGACAAAACATATTTTCAAAATTTGGTACATAAAATACTCATATTCAGACATTTCCTCATGAGAATCTATATTTTAAAACAAAAGCTAAATGCAAGAAATGCCTCATAGTTTGATTACAATGAAGGAAAACACTCTCGTCTAAATTGGCAAGTCTCTAGGGTAATTTGGCAATAGTACTCGTCCAATTTGGCAATAGTGTTATTTTTTTTTTAATTAACAGCGTTTAACTTAACGATCTTCAGATATTATCTAATACTTATGTTAATTCATTTTTAACTGCACTCGTTATATTTGAAGTTCAGTCGGTATCGCTTCAGGCCTTGGCAATTCTCATGATAACAATCCAGATACCCTGTATATTGAATCCAGGATTCACCATCACGATCCTCATCGAATGAACCATCACATGTTTTGCAGACATCTCTACTCGGCGACGTGCTTGCATATGTGTGTATGTTGCGTCTGTGAGTCTCACTGGTCTCCGTATGAATATTCGTCATTTCATCATCATCATTATTAAAGCCAGCACTGGCAGACGTTGATGGAAAACTCGCGAACACACGAGCTCTTGGCGCTGCGTTACGTCTTTGACGCTCGCTTGGAAACCGCTGTGGCAAGTGCATATTGCCTCCTGGCCGTTCCACTTCGACCATGCCATGCTATGTTCCAGGATGATACACATCCTCAGAAAGGGCATTCCTGTTCAAAGGATAAATCCCGGCTGGTTCGGAAACCAATCCCTACCTGCTAAACCTTCTTCAGCGTTGAATGGATTTTTACGCCCAATCTTGGCGACGAGGTCCATAGGCTTGTTTGCGGACATTCGTAGTGGTCAATCCAAAGCCAATATCCTGCATTTCAATGATATAAGAGAGTGCCAGTTAGAACCAGAGGTCTGCCCTTCTTTACTTCTGGAACATAGTGTGGTCCGGAAGAAACTGTCAGATATCTCTTTAAAGTATTAAATGGGATATTAAACTCATTGGACGATCGGTACACTGACCAGCTATCAATTAACACCTTTCCTACAGCAGACTTTATATCGGCCTGATAACATCTAAAGCCGTACTTCCCGCGTTCTCCTGGAATCCCTGCAACACACCTTACACCACAAAAGTGATAAAATATGATGCGGTTACAACAGCCAACATAAGAATTCATTATAATACACATTGCGGCCCATAGGTGGCAGGAAATATCAGAATTCGTAAACGTGGCCTTGGAACACACCGGCAGCAACTGTGTCATGCCATTAAGAAAAGTCACATTTATGTTAAGCTCTTATTCCTCCTAAAATGAATATATATATAGAAAATGTTGATCATACCTCGTATGCAGATGTTTAATCTTCAAACTTATGTATAATTAACTTACATCCTGTTGCTAGTAACGCTACAATCTTGAAAACAATACCAGTATCACACTCACCACTCGCTGTTACTCAACTTCTAACAACAACCAGTGTTTGTTTTCCCGTACATCCACCGGTAGCACTCGAAACACTCAGCAAAAAATCCACAAGGTTTGAAACATGCTGCACTCTGTTGGTGCAAGCTTGAATCTTACAAAAACGACTCGGATAAGTTAGAAATAATTATAACATAAAATACTGCCAAATTAAACGTACTGCCAAATTAGCCGAGTTTGCCCGACATTTGTAACACTTTTCAATAATTATGGACATTTGAAGAAAGTAAGATTAGTCTCGTCTCCTAGTTAACTACGTTCGTCTCTGATGTTACTGCAGATAAATGGTTCGTTGGTTCCTTAGTTTAGGGGCTGCGTAGCCCCGTGTACTTTGGGCTTGTGTGTGTGTAGAATCTGTCTGATAACCGGTGTTAATTGTGATGGCTGTATTAGTGTGTTTTATCTGTTTTTAATTCAAGTAAGGACTGCCGACGATCAATTTCAAGTAGTTCCTTCTTTTGCTACGAAATGCTACCATCAACTACACCTAGCCGCGAACTTGGCTACTGGATGTCACCGGCACCTTGGTGGTGAACGTTGGAACTAATAGAACGTTAATCAAATCTAACCTACAAATTTAGCTTCACACAATTGTAGTTAGTGGAATGTTCTTTTAAATACTATAAATCTATGACATGAGACCGCCGGCTTTACTTCCCCTCCGAACGAAGGCATAATGAGGGATTTTTAACGCTTTAAAGAAATCCGAAGACTTCGGCCCGGTTTGAACCCGCGATCTTGGCCATAGGAGTTCGGCACGCCACTGAAGCCGCTTATGAATATGTGAACATTTGAAGTTTCTGTCAAGGTTAGCTAAGAATGAAGCAGTAGCAGGCTCTTTAAACGTGCGAGGAAATAAAGAAGGTGTGTCAGTCAGTGAGAGCGGTGTGGGTGACGTTACTTCGCGGCACGCCAAGGCTCCCCGCTGTCTGGCATCGCCATGGCAACCGGACCTTCCGCAACTAACGCACTATCCTGTGGTTCGGATTCCACGTAACAACGGAGGTCCCGTAAAACTAGACACTACCTTCTTATTATTGAGTTGGCAGCTTCCGTGGCGTAGTCGGTAGCATGCTGAGCCTCTATGCCCAAGATAGCGGGTTCAAACCCGGCCGAAGCCGTCGGATTTTTTAAGAGCGTCAACAATCCCTCAGTATGCCTTCCTTCGGAGGGGAAGTAAAGCCGGCTGTCGCTGTCCCATGTCATAGATTTATGGCATGTTAAAGAACCTTTCACTAATTACACCTGTGTGAAGCTAAATTGGATAGGTTAAGAATGTAAACAACGCTCTTAGGTTTCTACGTTCGTTGCCAAGAGCCGACTGCGGTGGCGTCTAGTAGCTAAGTTCTGAACTTGGCCTAGTAGTCGTTGACGGTGTCGCTTGGCGGCAAAACTAGGAACTATTTGAAAAATTCTAAGTTGCAGTCTGTACTTAAATTAAAAAACAGATAACACACACTAATACAGTCATCACAATTAACACCGGTTATCAGACAGATTCTACACACACCCAAAGTACACGGGGCTACATGACCGCGTTGTCGCAGCCCCTAAACTTAAGAACCAACCAACTATTGAGTTGCATTCTCTTCCTGGCTCTACTGAAAATCCACAGCCTGCTTCCAGTCGACCGACCGGGTCAGGGAATGGAATGAATGAAGGCCCCAATCTAGCGACGAGGATAGGAACTCTTGACGGCTGCCGAAGCCTATTGAACTCCCATGGGGCAATGATTAAATGAACGACAAATGAAATGATAGTGGAGAGTGTTGCTAGAATGAAAGTTGTGACAGGGAAAACCGGAGTACCCGGAGGAAAACCTGTCTGCCCCCGCTTTGTGCAGCACAAATGTGACATGGAGTGACTGGGATTTGAACCACGGACCCAGCTGTGAGAGGCCGGCGTGCTGCCGCCTAAGCCACGGAGTCTCATGGTGGCCACTACTCCTGGAAAACCTGGAAATCCTGGAAAACTACTGGATTTTTATTAGGTCTGGAAAATTCCTGGAAAACTCTTGGAAAATGATGAAAAATTTGAAAACTCTTGGAAAATAGCCACTGTTAATTAATTATAAAAATCTTTCTATCTGAAATCACACTCCCGCTGCGCTTTTGGGTGAGCACTCTATCGTTAATGAAAGAAATTGCCTCCGTGTGTGGGAGAACACGATAGTATTTTTGTAAAACATATTGAGTATAGACAACTTCACCGCAATAAAATTGCAGGCGGCATTCTTTTGTCTTTTTTTTAAGCGGATATTTGAGTCACAAAGGCTTTTTTAAAACAACAGTTAAATCATTTGTGTGTAGGCCTGCGTATCATTAACGCAATCACCACAAATTTTTGTGAACATCTATATAAGTAAACCAAACACAACTGCTTTATTTTGGTCTTGAAGTAGGCAACCGATAAAGCCCCGCACTTGCGCTTATTTTTAAATGTGGAAAAATGAGAATTACTCCTGGAAAACTCCTGGAAAACTCCTGGAAAATCGTTGACCGATTTCAGTGGCCACCATGGTGGCTGCTTCTGCCCCTACTGATTATGATCTGAGAGCTGGATTGGGATACACTAAGCTTCGTGAGGCAGAACTGAGAAGAGGTGAGTTCGATTCCCAATTCAGCCATCCTGGAAGTGATTTTTCGTGCGGTTTCCCACGGGATGGTTTCTAACTTTAGGCCGCGGTCGCCTCATTCTCAATCCTCACCTGATTTACAAAATAATACAAACATCACAATAATAATAATAATATCGTATGGCCTCGGGTGCAAGCTTTGTTATTTGACGCCCAGAGGGCAACGTGCATGTCGAAGTTTGTTGTTCCTTGGAGCGCTATGAAGGTCAAGGAGGTTGGATATCTAAGCTCCTTGACACTGGAGCGCTTTCTAGTAGGGGAAGGAGAAACTTTTGTGTTGGCGGAAAATCCCGAGATTAATTTTGCCATTATGAACACGGCCTACTGAATTCAAATGGGTTCTTGAACATGTCAACAACATGTGATATGCGTGTCGTGTCACTTACCACGGCCAGGAGCGAACCTGCATGCTGGGGGGGGGGGGGGGTAGTCCGACACGATAACCACTCACCCACCGTGGCAAGCTAACATCGCAATGACACAGGTTATCAGGGAAGTCGTACCTATCACAAAATCGGTAGGGCACACGCAGGAATAACAAACTTAGTTTAGAAGGAAGGGTGGAAGCCTAGGGTAGAATTTTGTGGTAGCTATGTAGAGATGAAGACACGGAGAGCTGCTTCAAAACAATCGAAAATACTCAAGACTCAAAACACAGGTTAGGCCATAGTAGTGATGAGTAGATGGCTTCCAATCGCAAAGGTCGTTTGAAATGTTGTGTATACACTCATAAGAGTGCCACCTCAGTGGTCGCGGCGAACAAATGTGTTGTCATGGCGACGTGACAGGTGCTCGACCTTCTATTGTCGGGATATCACAGCAAGTCCGCGCGCGCAATACCACCTTGTTGAACGCGTCGAGCACCACGCCAAGTCCAACGTTCGGATGTTTATACTCTGTGAGCGGCCTGAATAGGATTGACATTTCGCCGGAAATTCCACGTCAGTCATCACCCCTCTGTTGATGTCATAATACTCTGCGTTGCAATATTACAGCCCACGTGCTTCAGTGCCTGGTCAGCTGTATCTCTGGCTTGTACAGTTTGGCAACCTCGTTCTCAGACCACATGGCGAGGCGAGAACTGTCAATCCTATTCTGGCAGCTCACAGACTATAGGAAATATCATATTATTTTCCTTGACTACATGTTCATTCCCCCAGGGGCTCCCACATCTAGTGGGACGTGGGTTGGCGACCACGGGACCCTAGCTGAGTCCGGCATTGCTTCCACTTACTTGTGCCGGGCTCCTCACTGTCTTCTTTCCTGTCGACCTCCCTTGGTCAACTCTTGTTCTCTTCCGACCCCGACGGTATTAGGGTATCCGAGGCCTAAGGCGTCTTTTCCTTTCCCGCCTTCTTTGGCCCTTCTCTCATCTTTCCTGATCTCTCCTTCTTCGAGGGGTCAGACCTTGATTTCTTTTCATTATATTTCCCTTTCTCTTTAAGATTCCCGCCCTGTTTTTTGTTAACTGGCTCCCCGTGTATCTAATTTTTTTTGTAGATGTTTTCAATCTCCGTTGCATTATGTAAGTTTTTTCGATCTAAATTGCATTTTGTGAGTGTTTTCAACCTCAATTGCATTTTGTAAGGACTGACAATCTAAATTGCTTTTTAGTAAGTCTTTCAATATAAGTATGTGAGTATTTTGAATTTCAATTGCAGTTTGTATTTTCAATCTAAACCGCTTTTTGCAAGTATTTTCAATCTAAATTGCATTTTGTGGGGTGAGCATTTTGCAAGTATTTTGATTCTCAATTGCATTTCGTGGGTATTTTGAATCTTAATTACATTTTGTATTTTCAATCTAAATTGCATTTTGTAAGTATTGTCCATCCAATTGAGTAATTTGAATCTACCATACATTTTGTAAGCATTTTCAATTTCGATTGCATTTTGTAAGTATTTTGAATATCAATTGCACTTTGTGAGTATTTTGGATCTGAAATGCGAGTTTTTCAATCTAAATTGCATTGTGTATTTTCAATTTCAATTGCATTTTGTAAGTATTTTGAACCTCACTTGCAATTTGTACGTATTTTCAATCTCATTTGCATTTTGTAAGTATTTTGAATTTTACTTGCATTTTGTAAGTATTTCGACTGTACATTGCATATTGAACTAAACCTACATTTTGTGCGTATTTTTCAATCTATTCCTTTTGTGAGTTTTTTCGTTCTAACTTCTCTTTTGTAAGTATCACCGCTCTCCATTTTGTGCGTCGTTTCCGTCTGAGTTCCGTTTTGTAAGTATTTTCCTTCTCACTTAATTTTCGTTCTGGTTTCCACTTCATTGACATTTTCGCTATCACCCAGACCATTAGGGGCCGATAACCTAGATGTTAGGCCCCTTAAAACAACAATTATCATCGTCATTATACATGTTCATTAAAAACTGTAATTAAGCAGGAGTTCAATGTACCTGATTCTTTTTAGGTGGATATTATAGAGCATATGCATGTATATATGGGTCATTTGCATAGTTATTGTCATATTTCAAGAATATTAATGTTTCAAGGTTATATTGTGGTAATATCTTAAGGGTAGGTGGTGGTATCCGCTGGCCGCTGCACGGTTTCTTTGCGTTAGCTGCGCGAAAAATTAAAAGAACTTGCCAATTGTTGCAGAGTATCAGAATATATTTAACTGTAACTAAACTTGATAGTATTTTTAACTTAGGGCATTTTCTTTCTCTTTTATGGGAAACGTGATTTGAGTCGCAGTTTTTAACGCGAGAAAAGGTGAAGAATTTGCTGCTCTCCGCAAGTATCTTCAAACATTCTGCGATACAAATTTGAGGAAAACATTTTTATAGTTTCAATCGTTTCAATCGTTTTGGCGAATATGTTGAGACATAAGAATAAAACAATCAAACATTTAGTTGTAAAATCAGTTGGTTATGTCAATCTGCTATTTTTATACAGTCCATCGGAACTTGAAAAATAAACAGCCCTCGTGCTACTACAGAACACAGGTTATCAGACAAATTCTACACACGCACACCCAAGTACATGTGGCTAAATGAGCACGATGTCCTGGCTCTATAAAACAATAATGACCTCACAAGAGAAGACCCAAAAAGCTGTGGGTGGATGTTTTCTGTAGGGCGTGTACCTCTGGCTTCCTGTTGGCGGCCTATCCATTGATCGGTTCGTGTGGCCTCGCATCGCATCCAACAGCGCTACAGGCCCTATTGTCCAGCAACAAGCGCCGTCTCTCATTTCAGTTCAATTGTTACAAGATATGAAGGATACCGATTTTTAGCCTATTTTCATTTCTGAAAAAATAGGCTTATGAGATCACCTTTTGTCCGTGAGTCCATATGTGTGTGTGTGTGTGTCCTAATAACTTCTAAAACTTCTCGAGCGATTTCAATGAATCTGAGTAAGGTTATAGCACCATTTCAGCCGAGCCCGACCGTGCCCTTCAAATTTTATTACGTCTCACCAATCCAACATGGCGGTTGTGCGAAAGATTTCACCGGCAATCTATATCTGCGAAACTACTAATGATATCAACCTGAAATTTTGTATGGTGATAAAGGGCACTACTAGAAGTTCACCTATGAGACTTTCAAAAACCTGTTAACTACAAAACGAATGTGGCGGCCAAGCGAATTTGAAACGTTCTAATAAACTTTTCTCGTGATTTAACGGTCTGAGCGCAGTGAAATGTGGTACAGTAAATGTTTATACACATTGTAATGCACTGGCATCTAATTTAGTTCAATTGTTTACATAACCTCAAGATGGCGGTTGCGCGAAATTTTAAAATTGAATTTTTATTTTTTGTGTCGTAATCATGCGATCGAAGTGAAAGTTTGAATAATGAATCTACGCAATAATTTTTATTTAATGGTACATAACTGTATGGACTACACATATAACAATCCATCATGGCGACCATCCGAAAGTTTTTGGCGGTTCTCAATACCTACGAATCTACAGCAATCAAACTAAAATGTTGTATGTTGATAGAGGTATGAACATAAGTAGGATACATGAAAATAGACTGTATAGCTCTTCACGGAACTACTTGTTTAATCACTGCCTTAAACGAAAGGAACTGGTTGCCCAAGACCTATACCATGAAGTGACAGCCATATCGAGAGCACGACTATCAAGTTGCTCATCGGCGATTGAAATCAAGGGTAACAACCTGAAGTATGTTCCGGCAGGTCATGAAGAGATTTGGAAGAGGTCCCGTTCTGGGGAGAAGCTCCTTCCCTCTGTAGTGTACCATGGTCGTGCTAGAGAAGGCAAACCCGATGGCCGGGACCTTGCAAAACACTGGTCCAATGTCCCTGTGCCACAGCCGGTCACATTAAGGCATGACTGATTCCGCGATAACTTCTGATTGGCATCACTTCGAGCTATTCTGACGGCGCAGTTGGTTTTTCCATGTCTGGTTTATGATGGATCCGCTGTGGGTACTTTCTCAAAGTGTTGCCAATCGGAAGTTATCGCTGAACGAAATTGACCAATTTTGCCGCCAAAATTACCACGGATTAGTTTGTTTGAGAGGCGACGAAATGAGTAGTTTTTTTTCAGGTTATATTTTTATTTTTAAAATAATAATAATAATATCGTATGGCCTCGGGTGCCGGGTGCAAGCTTTACTTGACACCCAGAGGGTAGCTTGCATGTCGAATTTCGTTGTTCCTTGACTATGTAAGTCAAGGAGGTTAGATGTTATATATCTAGTCTCCTTGAACACTATAGCGCTTTCTAGTAGAGAAATGAGGAACTTTGTGTTGGCGGAAACTCCCGAGATTAATTTTGCCATTATGAACTCGGCATACTGAATTCAAATGGGTTCTTTGACATGCCAACATCGTATGACATGCGTATCGTATTTTTGCCGCCTTACCATGGCCAGGAGCGAACCTGCAAGCTTGGGGTTAGTAGACCGACACGATATCCACTCACCCACCGTGGCAAGCTATGCTATGCTGTAGTAAATCTGCAGTACCGTAAAAATGTCATAGCTTTAGGACTAGCAGTTTTTGAGAAAAGAAAACCATTTTATTAGGAAAAACTTTTTTAGCCCTGTTTAAAAAGGTAAACATTTGATCTCCAAAAGTTATTAGAGCTGGAGCAGCGAAAATTTAAATGAAAACTCCTCATATAGATGTCTAATATGTAAAACAATGACTGAAATGCTGTTACTTTAGGGACATACGTGCATCAAACGAAATTTAGAGCTTTCCCTAAACTTTTTGCATGCACTGTATGGGGGAAAGTATTCTACAATATGTACACTTATTTAGTTGCAGTAGTCGTTGAAATAATGCAACTAGTCAGTATTTGTTAGTTATATTCCAGTCGAGAGCAGACAGTGATGAAGTTAGCTGCTCTCATCCGGACCGCGTACGACTCAACCAGATAAGTAGCCTGAACTGATCAATTTAACTACAATCACATATTCACACTAAGCAAGCAAGTTTGGAGGTTAATCACCTCTTTCAGTATCCTAAGAAAACATGTCTTAACTCCCAGCTCTAGCAGATCTTTGTCGAGTTGTATCAGCCACGGTGATGGTCTTCCTTCTTTGCCAGTATGTGAGAAGCTGGTTGGTGGGATGCATCCCGGAGACGTGTCCATGAAATGCTAGACTTCTCTTCCTGGCCACGTCTGTAATTCTTTCAGAGCATCCTGCTTGGGTAGCCATTATTATTATAAATACGTAGGCCTATGTAGTTCTTTGATTTTACAGGGTTATTCAAAATGAAGGAGCAGATTTTAAACATGTATTTCGTCCAAACTACAAACGGTAGAACCATAATTCCAACGTTCCTGGACAGACAGAAGTGTAAAAGGTGTAGGAGCGTGGTGGCGCAGTGGTTAAGCTGTATGCCTCTCACCAAGGTGGACCGGGTTCGATTCCCGGTCAATGCATGTGAGATTTTCGAAGTGAAATGCCATGTCCTGTGGTTCGGATTCCACGTAAAAAGGAGGTCCCGTGGCTCATGATCTCGCGATTAACGGCCACGTTAAACTACAAGCTTGCTTGCTTTTGTAAAACGTGAGTGATTAATTTTTTCTTATGAATCCACTTTTCATCTTTCCGGTAGAGTTAATCGCAATAACGTTAGAATTTGGGCAGTTATTGAACATGAACGAGATTCACCGAAGATTAACGTCTTCTGTGCCATATCTGTGAACAAAGTTTATGGACCTTTCTTCTTCATGAGAAAACTGTGCCAGGACTAACCTAGCCTATCTAGACTTGCTTCAAAAATGAATATTCCACGTCCGACGTTACCTGAATTACACCATTCCAGGACGTTGGATTGGAAGAGGAGGAGCAGAAGATCAACTTCATCGCCGGTGACTTCCCAGGTCTCCAGACCTCGCCCCGTGTGATATTTATCTGTGGGGTTACGTAAAAGACCGTGTTTTTATATCCCTATGCCTACACTGTTGAAAGTCTGCGACGTAGTATTGTCGAAGCTGTGAATTCGATAACTAGAGACCAGCTGATTCGTGTGTGGCAAGAAATGAGCCACCGTTTGGATATTTGTCGTGTAACACATGGTGCTCGTATTGAATGCATTAAAAGTGAGAATTAAATTTTTCTCTTCCCAGGAACATTCGAATTGTGTTTCTATCTTTTGTAGTTTGGAAGAAATATATGTTTGAAATCTGTTCCTTCTTTTTGAATAACCCTGTACTTGAGACGGTCAAAACGTATTAATTTGATACTTATAATAAAATATAAAATGACGTAAGGTCGACGGTAATTCGCAGAAGAATGATTCACGTGGGGCCAACTCAGCATCACCCCATGTTTGTTAAGCATATTAGTGACCTAACGCCTGATGTCTGGGGACTGGTTCCGTGCCAGCGACATGTTGGGCTGAACACGACCTGTGGAGCGAATTTACATCATCCCCAGTGTCAGGTCATAATGTATCATTTGTTTCGAAAATTTACGAACTTACCATTGGCTCCCGGTTTTTTAAATATTTCTTATAATTTCGCTTCGTCTTCAGGTTTTCTATTAACTATTTCTTAAACAAAATTTTTGGTGCTTTTCAGTCGGTCAACACGAATGTAACCAAAAGGGTTGAGTTATATCCTAAACCTGAAAACAATTATATGGGATTAATAATTACACTAGGATGACGAGTTTCGATCGTCAAGCGATCATCATCAGATCCATTACACGTAGGCTATAAAATCTATGTTTGAAAACACAGGTGAAAATATTTACAATATGTACAATTATTTAGTTGCAGTATTGTAGCCTGTACTGTACATTACAACTAGGGTTGACTTTTTACTACCATATAGTCACTCCAAACAGACAAATTCCGGTTTTCTATCACCATTTTAGCATTTCACTTAACATTGTATATAACGTACTACAACTAGCATACACCGACAAGTTGCATTACTAATACTGCAACTAAATAATTGTACATATTGTAAATATTTTCACCTGCATTTTCAAACATAGATTTTATAGCCTACGTGTAATGGATCTGAAGTTGATCGCTTGACGATCGAAACTGGTCATCCAAGTGTATTTATTAATCTCATGTATTTTTTTCCCAGGAGTAGGGTATAACCCAACCCTTTTGGGTACATTCGTGTTGACCGACTAAAAAGCACCAAACTTTTGTTTACTAAGGCAACACTGAACAATGGCTTCAAACACCATAGTAATAACTATTTCTTGTTCGAAATGTTGACGTATTTGTCATCAATAAGGCCAGGATAGTTATGTGTTTAAATATATTCTATTTATTTACATAATTTTGCGTTTTTTATAAATACATATTCTTCCGTATTTATTCATAAGTACGTATTCCCTACATTTCATGGTATGTAGCGTAGCCTATATGTTACAACTTGCAAATTATTATTATGTGCGAATGGACCCAAATGGATCACGCAGTACTTTTATGATTCGCCTTTCTGATCTTCCATATAGCTCTCATTCTCTCTCCGTGGGCCATCTTCCTTCTCTCAGTTCACTTGGTTCCTGGTCTCTTTAGAGCAGTGGTTCTTAACCGGTGGTCCGTGAGTGCCTCGGGAGTGGTCCGCGGGAGAAAAGGGTCCACCAGCACGTATAGAAAAGTGGCTAATAAATGGGGATTTCGAAACGATGTGCGTTGAACGAGAATCGTCCGATTGTATTCGCGGCGATGACTATCAGGTTTTGAATTGAAACATCTTTAAAATAAGGGTTATTGAGGAAGGGTTACAACTGATAAGGTGTATTGGGAGAGGGGGGGGGGGGGGGGGGGGGGGGAGGGGTCCGTACATGATTCAATTTCAGGCTGAGTGGTTCGCAGATTTCTGCGGGTTCAGAACCATTGCTTTAGAGCGTCATCCATCCATTTACCCTACTGCTCGGTTCCAAGCTCTGTGAACTCGCGGGATGAAGGGCAGGGTAGGAGCAGGTGAGAATTGAGAAGCCTGTCGACAGCCCGCCGTGTTACCTGACATTCTCGTCTATTCCAATACTGCTAACATGGGTTTTTCTGAAACCAGTGTGGCGTTGGGAATGAGTGACTGAGTCACCGACTAATGTATTTGCTTCTGTTACTACGCAAGGACCGAGAAACCGCATCACTCGTCACCACCACTAGCAATAGTCTGCGATGCACATTCCTCTCAGGTCCACGCAGCTTAGACTCTAGCAGGTTCCTCTCAAAGACTTCCGCTGCTCTTACTTGGGCCTTCTCCAAGTCCTGTTTGACTTTCTGAATCCACGGTATAGGCCTACATGTATTCTTCAGGTTTTCCGCGTAGGTGTGTAAGGCTAGTCGGTGGAAGTCTTTGAACACGTCCATGAAATTTCAATCTTCCTTTTGTGATGTCTGCAGCAAGAGTTGATAATTTCTCAGTTGATTTGTGGGTTTTCAACCTCTATCCATCTTCTTTTCTTTTTGGGTCTAGAATTTTCCTCAAGATCTTTCGTTCTTTATTAAGGAAGTTTTCCAAGTCACCCTTCAGAGTTTCACTTGCATACAGAGCTTCACCGTGTTGTAGTGTCAGGACATGCACTTTTTTTTTGTAGGTGTCGCGCGTACGCTCTCTTCAGTTAAAATTATCCTAAATACTGATTATTATTTTCGTGTGTATGTGTTTTAAGTGTTCCCCCAGGGGCTCACATCTAGTGGGACGTGGGTTGGCGACCACGGGACCCCAGTTGAGTCCGGCATTGCTTCCACTTACTTGTGCCGGGGTCCTCTCCGTCTTCTTTCCTGTCGACCTCTCTTAGTCAACTCTTGTTCTCTTCCGACTCCGACGATATTAGGGTATCCGGGGCCCAGAGAGTCTTTCACTTTACCGCCTTAATTGACCCTTGCCTCATCTTTCCTGATCCCTCATTCTTCAGGGGTCAGCCTTCACTTTCTTTTCATGTTATCCCCTGCCTTCTGCACAAGGCCCTCAAGGAGGCAGGGTATATGTAGCTCCACCACTTATGGCGCACCTTGGATAGTGCTACACCCTCAAGGGCT
The DNA here is from genome assembly GCA_946902985.2 of Meconema thalassinum. NCBI lineage: Eukaryota > Metazoa > Arthropoda > Insecta > Orthoptera > Tettigoniidae > Meconema > Meconema thalassinum. The sequence continues at coordinate 184,758,192 of OX336388.2, read as the reverse complement.
CACGGCTGGTGAGTTCGGGAGTTGGCGATCCCGAGGGATTCCTGAGCTGGGTCCGTTTTTTCCCCTTTTCCACTGACTTTGGGGTGGACCCTCTTCTCTTTCACTTTCCTATCTGCCTTTCATGTCTCTATTTCCTTCCAAGTCCCTCAATCCTCATTCTTCGAGGGTTGAGGGTATTTCTTTTCTTCCTGTCCTTTATTTGCTCTCCATTTCTTCTCCTAGTAGGCCTATGTAAGTCTGTAGTTAGTATTAGTTATAGTTTTCATTCTCATCCCATCTTTCAGTATCGCCCAAACCATTAGGGGCCGATAATCTAGATGTTAGGCCCCTTAAAACAACAATTATCATCGTCGTTTTAAGTGTCTTGCACATGCAAATACTGTTGTAGTATTCTTTCTGAATAGAAATAAGTTGCTGAATAGTGATCTATAGTGCATTTTAAGACTATTCATGATTAAAGGTGTTGCTGTGTTTAACTGTGCGTGTTGGTATAGCCTAGGTGTGCCGGAGGCGACATTTAATTTATTTTTCACGTCTGAGCATATTTACGCACTCAAGTAGCAGGATAAGACAAAACAATCAGTGCTATGAAAGTTCCTTCCGCTCTTTTAGAATGAAATTCGAAAACCGCACATAATCGCGCATCTGCAGTAAATACTGTATTATAGGATTCGGTAACAGTGGCAAGCCCCGGCCTGTTAACCGGGAACATTTGTCTGGGTTATTCAAGCAGCTGGACGTTTTAACTACTTTTCCGAGTAACTGGGGAACATAATTACGGTATGAAACAAATTTAAGAACAAATTTTGCTTAACTTAATCACATATTTTCCACCTTTAAGCACATAAATCATATATATTATTTCCGTAGTATAGATCCCTCCTGCGGCGCTCACAAGCGACCGATCGTGAAAAATGAGCAATCAAATGAAAGAGTATAGACATTAGCAGTGAATAATTGCACTCTAATTTCATAAATATCTATAATTTCTAAAAAAAAAAACTTTAAAAAATGTACGAAATGTGCGATTTGCAGTTACAGTAGGAAAATACACTCCATAATTGCTGTCCACTTCTCATTTTGGCCGCTATGACGCCTGTTTCAGGTCAATTTAACATTCTTTATCATTTTGCATGAATTTCAGAAACAGTAAATCAAAGGAATGAGTGCTCAAATCGTATAATTTCATAAATATCGAATAACCGGTGAGTGTTATCAGGATCCAATTTTCAGTGATTGCCTTCTTAAGTTAGGGAACGTAGAACTTGGAATTCTAACTGAAATGTAAATGAAAATCCACAGCCTGCTTCCAGTCTCCGACCGGGTCAGGAATGGAATGAATGAAGCCCCCATCTAGCGGCGAGGATATGAACTGTGCCGGCTGCCGAGGCCTGACGCACTCCTCTGGGGCAATGAGTAAATGAATGACAGATGAAATGAAATGATAGTGGAGAGTGTTGCTGGAATGACATTTTGACAGGGAAAACCGGAGTACCCGGAGAAAAACCTGTCTGCCTCCGTTTTGTCCAGCACAGATCTCACATGGAGTGACCGGGATTTGAACCATGGACCCAGCGGTGAGAGGCCGGCGTGCTGCCGCCTAAGCCACGGAGGCTTCTGAAATGTAAATAGTGTTCTATAATCATTTGGATGAAATAAAAACATTACAACCTTTCTCCTTAAGTCTCTCATTATAAAGCTATTGGGGAAAGTGTGGTTTATGAACATGCGAGATTTCTCGCACGGGTCCGCTAGTAAATACATAGGCTATTTATGAAAAGTTAAGCACATAATTGTCCGGGCTTTATTATGAAGATATAGTTTAATTTCTCTTTTCCCAGGACAACAAGCTTGTTTGCTACAGGTCGTCGTCGTGGCGCAATGACTAGCGTTCTTGGCTGTCAGCTCTGAGGCTTGGATTCGACTCCAACCTCAACCATTTTAGAAGTGGTTTTGCTACTTCTTCTCCAGGCAAATGGCGGCCGAATTGGTTCTTAACTTCAGGGCCACGGCCGCCTTCTTCCCAATCCTAGCATGAATTACAAATACACACACACACTACTACGGAAACCTCTGTATATTAAGTTAGTATAGATGACGCCAAAAATTACGGCTGTTGTTTTTTTCCATGCGAATTGACCACTTAGCATCACGAAACAACTTTATTTCTTTTTCTTTTTCCTTTGCCTGGAGTTTCCGCTGTCTCCAATATTCCTTCATGCGTTCACTGGCGTGTTTCCTTTGATCTTCTGTCCAAGTTCGCTCACTTCTCTTAGGTCTTCCTTAATCTTGAAACCCTTCCACTTTACTCTTAAATTCACTTATTTCTAGCATCTGACACTCGGTTCTATTTTTTAAAATCTTTCCTAACTTCCTTAGACCATGTTGGAGTAGTCTTCTTCTACCAAAGATAGTAGAATATTTGTTTTGTTAATCTATATTTGTACATTTTGTATAGATATCCGAGGAATGTCAGCCTCCTCTTCCGCATAGTCTCGGAGATTCTTTCCATGTTCTGGTAGAGGCAGTCGTGATTTAATGATAGGAATTATCTAGGTTTGGGATTGGAAGAGTCCCTAGGTGTCTTGGGAGAACAAGAGTTGACTGACAGGACTCATTAGGAAAGATTATCATAATAATAATAATAATAATATCGTATGGCCTCGAGTGCCGGGTGCAAGCTTTGTTATTTGACACCCAAAGGGTAGCTTGCATGTCGAATTTTGTTGTTCCTTGAAGCACTATGAAAGTCAAGTAGGTTAGATATCTAAGCTCCTTGAACACTATAGCGCTTTCTAGTAGAGAAATGAGGAACTTTGTGTTGGCGGAAACTCCCTAGATTAATTTTGCCATTATGAACACGGCCTACTGACATCAAATGGGCTCTTTGACATGCCAACATCGTATGACATGGTGTCGTAGTTTTTGCTGCCTTTCAAAAATCACTTACCACGGCCAGGAGCCCCCCGTGTGGGTGCGGGTTAGAATACACCCACGGTATGCCCTGCCTGTCGTAGGAGGCGACTAATAGGGCCGACATGGCCGAATAACTTGCCAGTTTTGATTTGTTCAGACCCCCTGTGGATGGGGAGGGCAGAATTCATCCACGGTATCCCCTGCCTGTCGTAAAAGGCGACTTAGAGGGGGCCTTATAAAGGTCGATTTTGGTTTTCTGGTCCCAGCTCTGGTTTGACCAATAGAAACAAACATGCATGCTGTTAGGGGAAGGGCCACCAGCTTGGCCATCTGGCCAGAAAGCCTAGACGGTATGCCCCATCCCGTCAGGTGGGTGCGCCATGTACCCTACAGTAGTATCCGCCTTACAACGAAGGTCCCTGCATGGCCGAATACTGGAGCTGAATAAATCCTGTGCATGCCGAGGGGGAAGTGCCTGTTCGAGGCACTGGGACCCCGGGCAATATCTGCTATGCCAGGTAGGTATTGCCTTGGCTGGGTGGCGCCCACAGTGATAGCCCCCGTTCGGAGTGGGCAGTATTCGGGGAGGATTTCGTCCGGGATGCGTAGTAAACGATCACGGACACCTGTACAGGGTGGCACCCTTAAAAAGTCGTCTCTGGAGTGTAGACCGAATCCCAAGGTGTATACGCCTTGGGATGAGGCATTTAATAAGAAGTTCCCTGTTGACAGGTCTCCTCGCTACCTGGTAGCTACGAGGACTGACGGGGGTGATTTTAAACTAGTAAAATCAATAATTTTTTCTGAGGAAATCGAGGGGAAATTTGGGGACCTAAGCGGGATTTCCAAGCTCCGGAACGGGCAGCTCCTGCTGCATACCGTTGACCGGCAGCAAACCGAAGCGTTGCTGGAATGCACGCATTTCGGCGAAATTCCCGTTAAGGTTGAGAAGCACGATACGCTAAATGAGGTCCGTGGAGTTATATTCCATCGCGACCTCATTTTAAACAGCGACGCGGAATTGATGCGGGATCTGGGGAAGCGAGGCGTCACCAGGATTAGGCGCATCACCCGGAAAATTGGAAATGATAGCGTCGATACTGGCGCTTTCATTCTTCATTTTGAGGGTGATGTAGTGCCTAGGCAGGTGAAGGTCACGTCGTACCATTGCGACGTTAGACCGTACATCCCTCCACCTATGCGCTGCTACAATTGCCAGAAATTCGGTCATGTTTCTGCCAGGTGCACTGCCAAGGCGGTGTGTAGAGAGTGCGGCAAGGGGACACATGACGGTGTGGGGTGTACGCCTCCCCCGACGTGTCCTAACTGCCAAGGAAGTCACTCTCCGCGGTCGAAGCAGTGCCCTGAGTTCTGCAAGGAAGCAAAGATCCAAGAAATCAGAACATTGGATCGGCTTTCATATCACGACGCTCGAAAGAGATACCGTGATATGACTGCACCCGAATTTCCGGTATCTTTCGCGGCTAAGGTGACGCCACCTATCACCCCTGCCACTTTCGTTCCCCGTGCTGTACCCTCGACGACGAACTACTCTGAGATCGTAAAGTCTCCCCTCGCTGTCCAAGCGAGACCTGTCAGCCCGAAGAAGGTTGAACAACCTTCTTCGGCCATTGTGAAAAAGGCGCCGGTTATACCATCTAAACCGGCGCAATCGGAGAAGAAGTCATCTTCCTCTCCGAAACTGTCGGAGAAGAAGTCTTCCCCTGCCAACGAGGCAAAGAAGACTTCTGCGACCGGGGCTGGATCGTCATCCAGCCCATCTGATAAGACAAAGATAGTGGAGAAGAGGGGGACGGTTCGTCGCCGTCTCTCTCGCCCTCCTGCTGACGGGGTGGCTACTGTCTCTGCTGGCCTTTCCGCTCCCACTACCACCAAGGGAGCGAAGCCTGCTGAAGCCAAGCCCGTCCGTATGGAGGAACTCCCCTATAGAAAAGAAAATAGATCGGCGGAGGAGAGGGGAGCGGTTCAGCGCCGTTTCTCTTCCTCTCCTAAAGGCAGGGCTGCTCACGTATCTGCTAGCCATACCGCTCCCACCACTACCAGTGGAGCGATGCCAGCAGGAGCGACCTTGTTTTATAAGGACCCGGCGTCTGTGGGGAAGGGACCATCTACTTCCCCAAACACACGTCGGCGCCGATCCAAGAAGAAGTCTCTTCGGGGCGTGTCGGGGACAGACACCCAGTCTTCGGACCGGGAGAAAGTCCCTCGACACCGCTCTCGCTCTTCCCCAAGGGCGAGACCCGTGAGGTCCGACGACGACCGTGCGCAACCCAAGAGAGCGCCCGCTCCATTTTCTTCGTCTTCGGACGGAGATGTGGAGATTGAGGTGTGCTCTCCTGCCCCATCATCTCCAACTAGAGATGGGGAAGGGTGGCAAACGGTCAAGCATAAGTAGAAGACCCACTTCTACTTAAGTCCACACCATGGCACTATTACAATGGAACTGTAATAGCTATTCTGTTCATCTCGCTGAGTTACGACAATTAATATCTTCGTTTTCGGCAACCATTGTCTGTCTTCAGGAATCCAGGTTTCGTCCTGGACATGAGACAACAATGCGTCACTTCAAACTCTTCTCTAAAGACCGGATGGACGGAGCTGTGGCCGCTGGTGGCGTCTGCACTCTCGTCCACTCTAGCCTCTTTAGTGAAGAGGTGCCGTTGCGTACTCAGCTAGAGGCAGTTGCAGTTCGTACTTCGTTGCCAGTAATGGCAACAGTATGTAACGTGTACATCCCACCTGATTCTCAGCCGGATTACGACCAGCTGGTGGATCTAGTCTCTCAGCTCCCCCCTCCTTTTCTCCTTCTGGGAGATATTAATGCCCACAACACCATCTGGGGCTCCGCTACCACTAGCGGTAAAGGGAGAGATTTTGAGAGGCTGATCAGGCGGCTGGACCTGTGTCTGTTGAACACAGGGGAGCCTACGCACTTCTCTATTGCACACGGTACTTATTCAAGTATCGATATTACCCTGTGCAGTCGTGCGCTGGTTCCCCTGCTACAGTGGGGTGTACACGATGACCTTTGTAATAGTGACCATTTTCCAATTATCGTTACTCTTCCGAACCAGAGAGCCATCGAGTTACCAAGTCGATGGCTTCTCCGTCGGGCTGATTGGCCAACTTTCACGGCACGTGCGGTGTTTGCCGAAGATACCTTTGAGAGTGTCGACGATCATACCATTCACATAACGAATGGTATTTTGACTGCTGCTGAGGAAACAATACCTTCCTCATCCGGCAACTCACGCCGGAAGCTTGTCCCTTGGTGGACAGCCGAGATTGCAGCAGCCATTACAGATCGTCGACGTGCTTTCAAATGCTATCGGAGGCAAAACACTATGGCCAACCTTATCACCTTCAGAAGGATGCGTGCTAGAGCCCGATATCTGATTCGGGAGAGTAAGAAAACGACGTGGGAAAAGTATGTGTCGTCCATGACGGCGCATACTCCTTCATCTCAAGTGTGGACTAAGCTTCGTCGGATCTCCGGACTCCCGACATCACTATCGATACCCGGAGTGTCCATCAATGGGGACATCATCACGGACCATCTCGCCATTGCCAACAGCATTGGCTCGCACGTCTCCGATGTATCCTGCTCCGGGAGTTACGATCCTACATTTCTGACTCAGAAGCGGGAGGCAGAGACTCACCCCTTGTCCTTGGCCACTGCTGCTTCGGAGTCCTATAATGTACCATTCTCTGAATGGGAACTGCGCAGTGCGCTTGCACTGTGCAGGGATACGGCTCCTGGACCGGATAACATACATAATCAAATGTTAAAACATCTGTGCGAATCCAGTATGAAAGAACTGTTGATCCTCTTCAATCGTATATGGATTGAAGGGGAGTTTCCATCTCAATGGCGAGAGGGGATCGTGATACCGATTCCTAAGGCTGGAAAGGATCCCAAGTTTGTAAGCAGCTATAGGCCCATTTGTTTGACAAATGGCCTATGTAAGCTGCTCGAAAAGATGGTGAACCGTCGACTGGTGTGGTTCTTGGAGGATAAAGGTCTCCTGTCTGAGTACCAATGTGGATTTCGCTCTCATAGGTCCACCACTGACCATCTGGTGCGACTTGAGAGCGCCATACAGGAGGCTTTTTTCCGGAAGCAGCACCTAGTCACGGTTTTCTTTGACCTCGAGAAAGCCTACACCACATGGCGCTACGGGATCCTTTCCACCCTTCACAAGTGGGGACTCCGTGGTAACTTACCGACTTTCATTGCGAATTTCATGTCCGTCCGACTCTTCCGTGTAAGGGTCGGTAGGACATTATCGCAGTACTATACCCAAGAAAATGGAGTTCCTCAGGGTTCAGTGCTGAGTGTCACCTTGTTCGCGATTGCCATTAATGGCATTGTTGCCGCCGCCGGGTCCGCGGTAGTTCCATCGCTGTATGTAGACGATTTAGCTCTGCATTACAGCTCTGGAAGTATGGCAGTCGTGGAACGGCAATTGCAGCTAGCCATCAACCGGGTCGACAGGTGGGCTCACGACCGGGGTTTTCGTTTTTCAGCAGCGAAAACCTCCGTCGTCCATTTTTGTCGGCTACGGAGGCTACATTTACACCCTGAACTACATCTCAGGGATGCTGCGTTGCCGTTGGTTGACACTTATCGCTTCCTGGGGCTCCATTTTGACAGCAAGTTAACGTGGCAGCACCATATACGGCAATTGAAAATGACATGTCTCAGGAAACTGAACATGCTCAGGTTTCTTAGTGGCACTACGTGGGGGGCTGACCGTGCGGTGCTCCTACGGTTCTACCAAGCCCTCGTCCTGTCCCGGCTAGACTATGGTTCTGCGGCATACGGTTCAGCAAGGCCGGCAACCTTGAAAATGCTGGACAGTATCCACCATAGTGGCGTTAGGCTGGCTACCGGTGCCTTCCGGACCAGCCCGATACCCAGCCTACTCGCCGAATCGGGTGTTCCACCTTTAAATTATAGACGCCAACATATGCTTTTAGCATATGCTGCCAATGTGCGTCAAATGCCGCAACACCCGACCTATCAAGCTCTCTTCGGTACCCAAAACCACCAGGGTTACGCCAACCGGCCTCGTGCCACTCGGCCGGTTGGTATTAGACTTGATAGCTCGTGCACTGAAATAGGAGTGGCTGTAGGTCCCTGTATGATCCGGACATCTAGCGAGGTGCCTCCGTGGCAAGTCCCGCGTCCGGAAATTCGGTTAGATCTTCACCAAGGTCCTAAGGTGAACACGGATGCGTCCCTTTACCGGAGGCAGTTCCACAGCATAGTTCACCAATTTCCGGACGCTGGCATTCTATACACGGATGGTTCGAAGGTGGACGAGAAAGTGGGTTGTGCTTACGTTATTGATGGTGCAAATACCAAGATCTCTTTGCCTGAGGCCTGTAGTGTGTTTACTGCGGAGCTCGTTGCCATCTATGAAGCTCTGCAGTTTGCACTACAGGATGCACGAATCCACTTTCTCGTGTGTACCGACTCTTTGAGTTCGTTGCAGTCAATTGCTACATGTTTCCCGCAACACCCCCTAGTGCAGCGAATCCATGACCTACTAGCCGGGCTGTGCCACGCTGACACTCGAATCACCTTTCTGTGGCTTCCAAGCCACATGGGAATTGCGGGAAATGAGTTAGCGGATCAAGCTGTAAAAGAGGCGGTATCACTACCACCTCGACCAATGGAGGTACCCGCTAGAGATATTCGCTCTCAGTTACGCCTACAAGTTCTGGCTTTTTGGGAGAGTCAGTGGCTAGCTGACCCACTGCCCAGTAAACTGAGAGCGATCAAGGGAGCTACTCGCGTGTGGCGGAGCTCCTTCCGGGTCCGGAGGGAGTCCGTCATTTTGTGTAGGCTAAGGATAGGTCATACAAGATCCACCCACTCATACCTAATGAGAAGGGAAGACCCCCCACTTTGTACCTGTGGAGCCGTATTCACCGTGGCCCACATTTTTACCGAGTGTGTGGATCTTGCTGACTTACGAAGAAACCTTGGTTTGCAGACGACACTCAAACTTATATTAGCCGATGACGCGGTGGCTGCTGATCGCGTTATCCGCTTTATAAGTGAGAGTGGGTTAGGGCCAGCAATCTAAATTTTCCAGTGAACATTGACTCAACGACTTGTTTGTTTTTGAATGATAATGTTTTGTTTTTTCCGTAATTTTTGTTAATTTTTATAATTTTTATTTTTTATTTAATTGTTTGTTTTTGTTTTATTAATTTTTGGTCTTTTGAAATTTAGATGTCCACCTCAAAATTTTAAATTCAAAATTTGTATTCTTTAATCTGTGTTAAGAGGGGCAGATGACCTCGTAGTTCCGCCCCTTAAAACAACAATAACTAACTATAACTAACGGCCAGGAGCGAACCTGCCACCGTGGCAAGCTTTGGAAAAAATGAAAGGATTCGATGATTTGTGAGTCCCCGACGAAGAGGAGTTTCGGACCGCAGTGATGGCCCGTGCCGTCAGCATAAACAAATTAACACGCGGTGACCGTTCGGTGGAACGACGCTTCCGGAGTTGTCGAGGGCTAATGTGCCTCGATGCTCGAAGCATAGACAACACGTCACTTCCGCCAGCCAGCGTTGATCTCCCGACACAACAATGGTCATACCAGGAACCCACCCAGGACTGACAGTGACCATTCCGAGTGTAATTCCCTGGTACTCGTCTCAATATTAAAATACGGCCGCATTCTTGGCTGTCACCGCTGAGGCCAAGGTTCGATTCCCACCTCAGCTATAATGGGTTTTCCAGGCGAATGCCGTGATGGATCCTAAATTAAGGCCACAACCGCCTCCTTCCCAATCCTCATCTGAATTACAATTACAAACACCAATACAACCATCACAAAACAAAGGTTATCAGACAAATTACACTCACAAACCCAAGTTCATGGGGCTGAACCACGTTGTCAAAGCCCCTCAAATGAAATAACAATTATTGAATACGCTCCCATTCAAATTGATTAGAGTTTGACACGTAAACGTTCACACATGACGAAATACGAGTTTTTAAATGGTATGGATTCTGTCTGGAGTAAAGAATTCACGATGAAAATCAATAATTGTATAACAAAAATATTGGAATGCAGCCGAAAGAATCAGAAACCCCTATGGACGTCAAATTGGCAGGTGAAAAGCTAAAGGAAGTAGGAAACTTCTGTTAGGAAGCGAAATAGCCAGTGATGGACGAAGCAAAGAGGATATTGTAAAAAGTAGGCTAGCACAGGTAAGGAAAGGTTCTCTACTTACGTTAGTATAAAACAAAGTCCCCGATTCTTGGATGTCACGGGTAATCTCGAGAACCACTGGATGGATTTTGATGCAGTTTTCACCATTCTGTAAGGGATTTCTCGAGGAAGGTTTCTGTAGAAAACCAAAGGAAGCCGAGCAGTAACGATTTCAGTGAATAGAGTCGATGAAAAAACCTGCCGTCCGTGCGCCTTTTAAGCTTATGTTGGGTAAACCATTCAAGATACCGGGCGAAGCCGGGGCGGGTTGCTAGTTTGTACAGAAATGGAATCTGTTGACATCGAAGATAGATTTTGGTATTAGGAAGTATTTTTTTGAAAGCCTTTGTCTGGAGCGTGGTCAAGACTCAAACAACGACAACAACAGCAGCAGGTATGACTGGCTGAGTGACTCAGCGGTAACGTTCTCGCCTGCTGATCCCAAGGTTGCAAGATCGAAACCTGACGCAGTCGGTTGGGATTTGAGGGTGCGCAAATGTGAGGAAGCCGTCATGTTAAAGATTCCCTTTGGAGCAACATTTCGGCGCCCCGAGGTCGCTAAAAACGCCGCAGTAGTTAAAAGGGACGTGATACTAACTTAGGTCTTAACTACAGTATTTAAGACATTATACAAAGCCCATGAAGGGCCTAGACCTACCAAGCGACCGCTGCCCAGTCATTTGACCTACAGATTATGGGGTGACCCGTTGTCAGCGCGTCGGGTCCCCTCGGCCATGACTGGGGCGCTGCCTCACTGTCCAAAAAAAAGGAAGCTTGTAGTTTAACGTGACCGTTAATCTCGAGATCATGAGCCACGGGACCTCCTTTTTTTAAACGTGGAATCCGAGCCACAGGACATGGCATTTCACTTCGAAAATCTCACAAGCATTGACCGGGAATCGAACCCGGACTGCCTTGGTGAAAGGCATACAGCTAGACCGCTGAGCCACCACGCCCCGCCTCACTGTCAGACAGCTACTCAATTGTCCTCACGGGGCCGGCTTTAAGACATTATAATAGCAGGCAATTTATTTGTAGGTTCATTTTTTTGAATTTGGTCATTTTTTTAAAACTTGTATAATGTTCTCTCAACGTAGTTTTTGTGCTAGGCCAGGGGTGTCCAAAGTACGGCCCGGCATTACATTGCTTGTAAATCCTCATCACATGTTTTAATTAACGATTGCTTGCCACGGTGGGTGAGTAGTCAAAGTGTCGGTCTACTAACCCCAAGCTTGCAGGTTCGCTCCTGGCCGTGGTAAGTGATTTTTTGAAAGGCGGCAAAAATTACTACACCATGTCATACGATGTTGGCATGTCAAAGAACCCATTTGAATTCAGTAGGCCGTGTTCATAATGGCAAAATTATTCTCGGGAGTTTCCGCCAACACAAAGTTCTTCATTTCTCTACTAGACAGCGCTATAGTGTTCAAGGAGCTTAGATATCTAACCTCCTTTGGGTGTCAAATAACAAAGCTTGCACCTGGCACCCGAGGCCATACGATAAAAGAAAAAAGAAAATTAACGATTAATTAAGAAGCAAAATAACTGACATTCAAAATGAATGTCACATTACATTTCAACTGTAATTGATGATAGAAAAACTTAATACTGTATAGGTGATTCACATAATGAAATTAATCATTATTATTACTGATTTCCTATTTAGTATTTTATTACCGTAATCTAAATGTTATGTAGCTGTAACTTTCCACTGACAATTGTTTGCAGTTGTGGATCAATCAGTTTCTAGGGCCTACTTATCAGTTAATTGGGATCTATGGCATTTTAAACTCTACATACATTAACCATTATGAAGATATTGTCCGTGTTGACTGATATTAATCTCGAATTATGAAAGCCGCCTTGTCTAACACTAGGAAGTAGTGTAATAATTATATCAATGATAGCTTCGTCAGCGTGAACAAATCTTAGAAACTACGCTATCTTAACAAAAAGAAAATTGATATCTTTACAAAAAGTCATTCTTCTCCAGCATGATTAATCCCACTTATGTGGGGTCGCTGATGCGGATACTCCTCCTGCACGTTGTTCTATCCCGGACCATTTCCACCACAAGCCCCCGCTGTTTCATGCTTTCTTGAATGCTGTCAATCCATCGCCTTTTTGGTCGTTATCGACTCCGTGTCCCTGGTGGAATCATTTCCATCACCCTATTACCCACATAATCTCCATCTCTTCTCTAAGGTACTCATCGACCCTTCCATTAGTCATTTTCAAAGAAAATTTTCGATTTTTTTAATTGTCTTATTCGATAGTATGTCCTCTCTACTTTCCAGAAATATATAGTTTATACCAGTTTTATTGTTGTTTAGCTCATTTATAATAACTTTAATGATCGGTGAGCACGCTTTTCAGCAGCTGTCACTTTTACGCATAGGTGCAGCAGATAAAGCACACATTAATCTGGCTTTGAAACAGTCTACTCCAGAACTAAAACAATGTAGGAGATACTCACGGGCTGGAGAATGCAGAAGATTGACCTCCAAACAAAAGGCAGTTTTTAGGAGTTGAAAAGTAAGACTCTTTACTCTAAATGTGTACCTCAACTTGAAGTTACGTTTTCTCTCACTTCATTTTGTTCAATATTTGTCTTGACTTGGGCAGTTAAAATGTCCACTTAGAATGCAGATATTAGTTTCATTTAAAAACTAAAATATAGACAAATAAAGCAGCTATGTTGTAAAGCAGAATGAAGCTGTTAAATTGAAATTAGGGGTCCCCCCAATTAATTTATTTTCTTCAATCAAAATAACGTAAATTTTAAAACAATGCTAACATATTTGCCTCAATCAAAATGATACAAAAACGATTCTGCTATACAACATTCTGAACATACAGCAGATCAATTTGCGACAACAATGACTCAATTTAGTTGAAAATGAGCAAAGCAATCGCGCCCTAAAAATGCACTTTATTTTTGTGATTAATCTTTGAAAAAGACCCCCCAAATTTATTAATTTTTTATTTTTTGGCAAAAATCCGCTACTTTATATTCCTGGAATAAGTGATATCAATTTCAAGAAAATAAGATAACTTGTAATGATATGTCTTCAGTAGTGTCGATGAGTACCTTAACATGGCCATACCATCTGAGGCCAGCTTCTCTGACTTTCTCAGAAACTTGCGCCACGCTAAGTCGTCTCCTAATCACTTCATTTCTCACTTTGTCCAACCTTGTATGTCCACTTGCCCATCACAGCATTCGCATTTCTGCCACGTCCAGTTTTTCTGCCCATCTCCTTGTGATCTGCCAGGTTTCTGCCCCATATATCATTGCTGGTCTCACCACGGCCTTGTGTGTGCCTTCCCTTTTAATTTTTCTGGTATATTCTTGTCGCACAGTACACTTAAGTCATTAACTTAATTAAATAAATGAAAGGTCGCAAAAAGAATTAATAAATAATTATTAATTATAAATAATAAATAAATAATAATTATTTATTATTTCTTTTTTGTGACCTTTCATTTATTTAAATTAATGACTTTTTGTAAGGATATCCATTTTTGTTTTTTGTTTTTGTTAAGATGGTTTCTAAGATTTTTTTCACGCTGACGAAGTTATCATTGATATAACGAAACATGTACGTGTGAATTTAATTCTTAAACTACTTGCTAGTGTTTGGTTGGTTGGTTCCTCAGTTTAAGGGCTGCGACAACGCGGTCGTGTAGCTCCGTGTACTTTGGTTATGTGTAGAATCTGTCTGATAACCGGTGTTAATTGTGATGGCTGTATTAGTGTGTGTATCTGTTTTTTAATTTAAGTACAGACTGCAACTTAGAATTTTTCAAATAGTTCCTACTTTTGCCGCCAAACGCCACCGTCAACGACTACTAGGCCTAGTTCAGAACTTAGCTATTAGACGCCACCGCAGTCGGCTCTTGGCAACGAACGTAGAAACCTAAGAGCGTTGTTTACATTCTTAACCTATACAATTTAGCTTCACACAGGTGTAATTGGTGGAAGGTTCTTTAACATGCCATAAATCTATGACATGGGACCGCCGGCTTTACTTCCCCTCCGTAGGAAGGCATACTGAGGGATTTTTAACGCTCTTAAAAATCCGACGGCTTCGGCTGGGTTTGAACCCGCGATTTTGGGCATAGAAGCTCAGCATGCTACCGACTACGCCACCGAAGCTGCTAGTGTTTGACAAGGCGGCTTTTCTATTTTGAGATTAATATTTCATTTTGGCGAATGTTTTTCCACAAACGCTGAAAAGGAAAGCCACGAACACAACTGTACAAACACTCTTCCAGCCAAGATGACTTATAACGAATATGCCATGGATTTGTTGGCCCTTGAACCTTAGTGGAGGAGTCAGTGTGGCCCTTAAGCTAAAAAGATTTGGAGACCTCTGTGCTAGGCTATTAGCGAATTGCTGTGATGGTTGCTGTAAAGAACACTCCGTCCCTGCTCCATGGAAAGTGTGTGTCTGTGTATCGCGGAATGTGCGAGCACCGTTACTCTTACCAGTTGTACTTGGCTTCATTCCTAATGGCCACTTCGTGACAGCATTTTCATAACACACCTCTCGCGCGGAACATGGAGGTCATCTGCCAGCAGTGTTAGAGCGAAAATAAGAACCGTTTATAAACTGACCGTCACATTAAATGTAAAAGATTCTCAGTGTGCCCAATTAGCGGCTAGGCCGACTGTACCAAGGGATGTAGTTCTGCTCTGGGCTCCATTCCCACATCAGTGGTTCCGCCACTTCCACCACAGTCAAATGCCACGGTTGCCTCCTTCCCAATACTCACCTGAATTACAAATACATACAGTACTACAGACACCACAATAAAGCAAGTTATCAGACAAATTGTACTCACACCCAAGTATCGTATCATGAAAATGAAAATCCACAGCCTGCTTCCAGTCTCCGACCGGGTCAGGAATGGAATGAATGAATCCCCCATCTAGCGGCGAGGATATGAACTGTGCCGGCTGCCGAGGCCTGAGGCACTCCTCTGGGGCAATGATTAAAGGAATGACAGATGAAATGAAATGATAGTGGAGAGTGTTGCTGGAATTAAATGTTGACAGGGAAAACCGGAGTACCCGGAGAGAAACCTGTCTGCCTCCGTTTTGTCCAGCACAGATCTCACATGGAGTGACCGGGATTTGAACCACTGACCCAGCGGTGAGAGGCCGGCGTGCTGCCGCCTAAGCCACGGAGGCTTCCATCATCATCATCATCATCATCATCATCATTATTTATTGTACATAACAGGCCATTAAGGCCCATGACAGAAAACAATGAAACATAACACACTCTTCAAATACGGTATACAATATTACAAACCAAATATTCCCTTAATCAATCTATTGTCGTCAACCATTTAGATCCGTCCGATATTTTCTTTTGCCTTTTCTTTGATCTTGTAATTTAAGACTGGTAGGTTACAGCCATCCGAGCCCGAGCTCAGTGATGGAGCTGCCATCTAAGGTCCTGAGCCACCCGGTTTGTTATCAAAGTGACCTTCTTCTAGGCGAGTTACCTTCTCCACGGCTCATAGAGTCTCACCTACCCTTATCCATACCTATTGGTCCCTCACACCCAAGTATACAGGACTAATTGACCACCATGTCCAAGCCCCTCAAATAAAAGATAACCAATTAGATTGGGCAAGGAGAGTGGATTAGGGCCAAGTGTGTATTTATTCAAAGAAATTGTTCTTTTTTGAGTTTCTGATGTTTTGTTTTCCGTATATTATAATTTTTAGTTTTATTTTCATATTTAAGCGTTCACCATTACATTTTGAATACATCTAAATTTGTATAATTTTATCGGTGGTACGAGGGGCAGATCACCTCGTTGTTACGCCCCTTAAAAGAACAATGTTATTACTATTATTATCACTATTCAGTTACAATTAATTTCCTAGTGCCTGAAATAAAATACTTACTTAGGCTAGGGTGTCCATTCGTCCCTACGAGCAGATGACCTCATAGTTCCGCCCCTTAAAATAACAATAACTCCATTCGTTCCCGGGACAGTCCAGTTTTCTGACAACATGTCTCGCTTTTTTGTGATTCCGGTTGGGCCAATATATCATACGCTACAGTGTTTTGTTTCGTTGGTTACTGTGCAAGTACAGGCTCGTCGAAAAAGGTGGCTTGATTTTGATTTGCAACAGCTCAGGCTGTGATAAAGATAATTTAATTATTTTTACACCAAAAGGTAGAGAAAATCATAAAGTTTTGTTTACCTATAAGGTGCGTTCAAAAAGTAACGATCCGGAGGCTGTAATGTGCAAACTGGTGACGACATCGGCTAATCGTGTCTTGTGTAACAAGGTGTTCCGACCAGAGCGTGGAAGGTCGCAGCCCGTCGCTAGAGGGCACGCGTGCACGTCACGTGACGATACAAAGCGAGCAGCAGCATGCATCAATCGTCCAACGCTGCCAGTCGCATTGCAAACAGTGACATGGAGGCGTCAACCGAAGAGCAAAGCGGTGTTGTTCGGTTTGTGACATCGGAAGGAGTAGGGAGAACGGAAATTCATCGCCGAATGTCACAAGTGTACGGCGAACACTGCATGTCCCTTGCAAGGGTCAAGGCGTGGCACAAGCGCTTCAGGGAAGGACGGGTGTCGTTAGCCGATGATGCCCGGTCTGGGGCACCCCCCTGCATTACCGATGACAACGTCCAGCTGGTTGATGCAGGACCGCCGAGTGACAGTGAACACCATAGCCGCCGTGGTCGCTCCACGACAATGCACGACCTCATACGGCCAACACAGTCGCGGCACTCCTGCAGAAATTCAAATGGGTAGTTCTCGGCCACCCACCATACAGTCCAGACCTCTCTCCCTGTGATTACGCCATGTTTGGTCCCCTGAAAAGGGCTCTGCGGGGCCAACGATTCACCTCGGACGCCGACGTTCAGCTGTACGTGCGGAACTGGTTCACATCGCAGCCCAGGGAATTTTATGAGACAGCCATTCACCGCCTCGTGTCACAGTGGGACAAGTGCCTCAACAGCCAGGGCCAATACTTCTAACACACAGTTACTAGTTTCTGTAATTATGCCTCCGGCTCGTTACTTTTTGATCGCACCTTATATTTAGTAGGTTTCGATGTGAGCTCCGCCTGTAGCACGACACACATCCAAGCGATAGCAACTGGACTCCTGACATGATTCGGTGGACCTGGACGGAGGTGGAATATCGCTTGGATGTGTGTCGTGCTACAGGCGGAGCTCACATCGAAACCTACTAAATAGGTAAACACAACTTTATGATATTCTCTATCTTTTGGTGTAAAAATAATTAAATTATCTTTATTACAGCCCGAGCTATTGCAAATCAAAATTAAGCCACCTTTTCGATGACCCTACATATACGCAAGAAAGCGCCACTTGTACAATTCCAAGGTTCTGTGTTATAGGAAGCACTGGTGCGATTTTTAGTTGTATTTTGACTGATTTGGTTCTTAGGTAGGCCTAACTGTTAAGTTTAGGTTTTAGAACTATGAAATCTTAACAGCAACATAAAAAAGTGAGTTTCCTGCTAGTGGTAATGGAAGCACTGTATAATGCGAATCGTGCAAATCAAAATTTGACATTGGATATGGTGGACGGTCTGACGTTGTGAATCACGTGAAAAACGAAGAAACATCGCATGAGTGTTTGAACGAAAATTGTAAATAGAATTTTAAATGTTTACTAAATTTGGTCAACATATTTTTGTCCCCTTCTTTTCTTAACTGTCCCAGGTTGTTCCTTTTTTTTAATGTCCCTTTTTATATAAACATTATGTGGACACCATAATTTAGGCGATACTGAAAAATGGCTTCTAATATTTCAGTAATTTATGTGGCTGATAAATTATGAAAAACTAGTTAATAGAAACTTAAGTAAATATTGAAAATTAAAATGATCATCTTATAATCTATCCAGTTCTTGGAATCTATTTATAACCCACAGCGAGCATTAAACTCAATGTTCAATGTCGTGTGCTATCTGTGCATTACATTGCCGTCGTGAAGAATGCAATTTCTTGCGTCGTTTTGCGATTTAGGAGATCACGTGCTTCATTGAATGGCGGATGACTCAGCACGTAGTGCATGCAGTCTGATGGCAGGGATGTCTGGGGTCCGCTATTCCACGTGACGTCACCGGAGATCTCTTTGGAGTGTTGCCATGGCTACTGTGTTACCATATTATCATGGCCTTCTGTACCCTGGATCGTTCAGGTGCTGCATTTAGCTGGATCTAGTTTCTCCCTTATGACCCGATCTGTTGATAAAGGAGGCAGTGACACTTCGTTTTCACAAATGGAACTTCGGTCTTAACTTGCGTTTAAAAGCATGGCCTACAAAAGCGATGATAGCCGTAGCCAAACCGTAGCGTAGAACTGGAAGAACTTGGATCCAAGGTTTGCAAGGTGTACGAACTTGAGCCAACAATGTTTCTGTGCGTGTCAAGTCCACAAGACTCTGCCCCGCCCCCGGAAACATTGTCAGACCATCTTAGCTCGAAATGCTAACGTCATCATTTACACGGAAGCGTTTCAACTTACCCGAAGGCCGTGTGCTTGGTTTGACTAGTGTAGTTGATGAGTGGCAGAATTGAATTGAAAGTGATCATTCATTTGTACATTTACTTTACTGTATTTGCAAATGGGAGTATTACAATTATACAATTACAGAATTTACCAACAATAATATCAAATACATTTAATGTACACAAGTCGCCACAAATTCCACAAAATGTTTCGGGGGGTTGACCATCTTGGAAAATTGTGGGTATTCTCAGGGGCTTGTCACCGAAAAGTACCCAGAAATATCAACCAATATCTTAGAGCAGTGTTTCCCAAACTTTTTTGTGTGTGTACCACTTTAAGGGACGATAATCTCTCGCGTACCACCTAATGTTTGGGAGATGTAGTAACTATAATCACCACCACCACCACTACCACCACTACGCAGTAGACCAAAAGGCGGATTGTAAATTGTGTTTGTTCGAGTTAGACCGTTGGAGTTCAAGTTCAAATAATAAAAAGTGTGTCCAGTTGTTTTATTATTTATTACAATAAGTATTCAATTGAAACATTCAGAAATGACACTGTACAAATATTATTAATAAAAGAAGTCGTAATAAATAAACATAAATACCAAAGTTCAACTAACAACTTCAGTGTGAAGGGTGAGCTTGATGATTAGAATCCAACTTAGGAATGTCTGGTTTAAGATTGCTGAGTCTCAATGGAAGATCGATTTCCACTGTAAGGAGCCTATTCCGGTATTAATTCTTGAGATAAACAAGTGAAGAAAATGCAGTCTCACACAAGTACGAAGTAGTGAAAGGCAGTAAAAATCATACTGCTTTGTCCGCTATGTCTGCCTCTCAACCCAAAAGTTCACATGAGCCATTTTTGAAAAAGCTTGCCTTAGTTCTGAATCATAATTCAATTCATAAAACTGCTCCTTATCTTTGGCCTTAAAGTCCTCAGGCAACATATCATTGTTTTTATATTTTTAAATTTTATATTTTGATATTCTTCGTAACGTATCTAATATTTTTGATATTTTTCGTAACATCACTGCAGCGGTACGAACGTACCACAGTTTGGGAAACGTTGTCTTAGAGCATATAACTTTGTGCAATTATTTTAGATAAGAGTTAATTGTAAAATTCTAAGTTTATATAGCCTACAATTACTGGCAATACAAAGGAAGATGTAAAATACAACACAACACACAAATAAAATGTTATACTTATTGATTTTTCTATTATGGCCTATGGAGTATGAATGGCAAATATCTGAATAGTTGTCAATTTATTAAGCAGAAAGGTAAACAGTTTTGTTTGTTTACAAATTAATAATTTATTTCTGAAAAGTACCATACTGTGGAATTCTCAGTTTTGCCTCACAAGGCTGAGTGTACCCCGTTCCAACCCTCAGACCAGAATTAAAATTTCTTGGCAGAGCCAGGAATGGAATTCGGACCTCCGGGGTGGCAGCCAAGAATGCTAGCCATTACACCATGAGGTAGTCTAATTTCAATATTAATATTGTTTATAACTTAGCCAATAAGTTAAGATTAGGGTACAACTAAATTTATAACTAGCCTATTTTATGCTTTTACCAAAGCAACACATTCTTAATTTTATTGGCTTTTTTCGGGGGTGGTGGGTGGAGTCCCCACAGCTGCCCCCTTATATACGTCCCAGTGACGATTTGAGAATTATAGTAATAACATCGTAGAGAAATAACCAAATCACATCTTGCCATGACGAACACAGACCGTAAGATATGAGTTTCTAAGGTAGAACAAGATACCATCATTTTTATCATCCTGTATCATAACGACACGTTTGAAGGTTGGCAGCAGTGGACTCGTGTGTTTTCAGTAATGACGATCAAGATCTGCCCCTACAAGGACTCGGCGATAGTTGTAATGGAATCCAGTCTCTGTTGTATAGATTGTGTCTATCCCGGCGCAGTCAGTTGGCATTGAGCGTGCTTAAATGCGATGGAGTCGTTTCAGTATATCTACTGGCAGGATAAAGATCCCCTTCGGGACAAAATTCCTGCACCCAGGCGTCTCTAACAGCTGCAGTTGTAAAAACGGACGTTAATTGAATAACGTTATATATATAAATAATGCGTTTGGCCCTCTATAAGGGGGCACGAAGAACAATTAGTTGGTATTGATTTATTATTATTATTAATATTATTACATCGTTGCCCGTGTACGGAGCGCGTGCGATCTTGCTTTCTTATCTTCCCAAAATCTCTTCTTCTCGCTTTCTGCTCTCCTCCGTCCAGGTTCTGTTGGATGTAATATTTGGGAGGTCTGAAAATTGATGATTGTCTACTAGTACTCTGTCCAGTACCATATCACTTGAGATGTCTATTTCCCGAAGGTCTTCTTTAACTTCACGCAACCAGTTGTTCTTTGAGAGAGTCAGCCTGTGATCACACATTCTTAGAACATGCCATTCAAATTTCAAGCGTCTTCTTCCTGAATATGTCCGAGAGGGCGGGCATCAATTCCACTCGGGTAGCTGAGTCCTTATGCATTTTTAGAACGACACAAGTCTTCCATGCTCACTTCTACCAATGAACTGTAAATAAGTTTCTTAGTTTTGTTTAAGGGGGGAGACCAGCTTAACAGAGGAATATAAGGCCAATATTCATTCGATTGTTAAATATGCTACACATATTGTTGACAAATGCTGCACATATCCCAGTATTGGTGTGCTTCCTGGCAACCAGAAGCAACTTCAATAATGTAAAAATTCTAATTATAACATTTTAAAATGAAATTTTCAAAATTTCCCGCCTTTTTAACAATGTATCACCGTTTCCCTTCTAAATTCCAAGTTTATGAGAATTTTCGTACTTTTTCTTTTTTAAAGCGTGTATCAAACCTCAACCTACAAAATGAACCTCAATCATTATCATACACTCTGATTTAGATATTTTTATAGAGTTTTTATTCTGAGCACCTGAATAAAATAAAATAAAATAAAATAAAATAAAATAAAATGAATAAAAACTCTTTAAAAATATCTAAATCACAGTGTATGTTAGTGATTGAGGTTCATTTTGTAGGTTGATTTTTGATAAACACTTTTAAAAAGGAAAAGTACGAACATTCTTATAAACTTGGAATTTATAAGGGAAACAGTGATATATTCTTAAAAAGGCGGGAAAATTTTGAAAATGTTATTTTGAAATGTTATAATTAGAATTTTTACATTATTGACATTGCTTCTGGTTGCCAGGAAGCACACCAATACTGGGATATGTGCAGCATTTGTCAACAATATGTGTAGCATATTTAACAATCGAATGAATATTGGCCTTTTTTTCCTCTGTTAAGCTGGGTCTCCCCCTTAACATATTTCTGCTCCATAAAACGGAATTTAATGCTCCAATTGTTCTCCTAGCCTCACTTAGGCTACTCTTTTCTCATATTGAGATGAACTTGTTCCCCCAGCTTCTATTATTGAACCCAAATATTTAAATTAAGTGACTGTTTGAATTTCTGAATTTCCGAATATTATTAGTATTACTATTATTATTATTATTATTACTATCAACATGTTTAATTTCTCATAAATATGGTGCAATTCGGTCTACAAGATACGGATTTCACAATCAAGTATCATGTCAATCTTACTGTCATAAAAAAAATATCCAGCAACACTGCCTTCATTTGCAATTCTTCCAAAGCCATTACCAACGTCTTGGGAACAACTCGCGCGAAAGAGATCACTATTGGTAAAATTCTCACGCATTTTAGTTCCAATAGTTTTCGTATTTGTTCAGCCAACGCACGGTGCGCATTTGTTTTTTATTTCTTTTTAGCCTGGGTAGTTAGCATATTTTGGCTAAGTGGGACTGCAACGTCTATCAAGCAAGTACGCCTTCTGGTTTCTTTTATTGAGATAGACAATATCAGGCCGATTTGCCAAGATTTTCTGTTCGTTTAAAATAGTTATATCACAATACATTTTATGATGCTCATTTTCAAGCTCGTTTTCAGGCTGGTAATTGTAGTAACCTACACCATGATCTTATCCAGAAGTCCACTCTTTACAGCTTGATGTAAGATCTTAGCAACATCATTGTGCCTGTTGGTATACTCTATAACAGCCAGCGTAGAGCAGTCACCGATGATGTGATCGATGGTTTAGAGGTCTTCTTCTTCTTCTTCTTCTTGTTTCGTATAGGCCATCTAAGGACCACGACATTCAACTATTACATTTGGAGTGGGCTTTGATGTTTGCCCAGTAGTTACGCATCCTCTGGCTGTGTTGTTCCCTCCTCTCCTGTGTCCAGAGGGCACCTATCTTCTTTCTTGGCGGTTTGTCCTGGAACCTCATTTGCTGAAGCATCTTCCTGAGAGATGTCCGGTCTTTGAAATCTCTTTCCGTCCCTCCAAGTTCTTGGAGATCTTTGCTCACTTCCCACAACAATGGTGACTTGGTCTTCCGCTTTTGCCAGTAACCGAGGAGCTGGTTGGTCAACCTGGTAGGATGCATCCTGTAGACGTGTCCATAAAATGCTAGACGTCGTTTCCTAGCTACATCCGTGATTCTTTCACAGGACGTGTCGAGCTCTTGATTAGCTCGCCTTCTGTATTCATTCCCTTCCTTAACAGGCCCCAATACCTTCCTCATTATCTTTCTCTCCTGTACATCGAGTTTGTCCGTGAGTCCCTTCCGGTTGAATACTAGACATTCTGAAGCATATAAGGCTTCAGGACGTATAACTGTCTGGTAGTGTCTCATTCTAGTCTTTCGGGACAGACAGTTCTTATTATATGTGTTCCTGGTTAGTTGATAAGCCATTCTTAACTTGTTAACTCGAGTCGATAATGCCCTTACTTCCGAGAGATTCGGTTTCAGACATTCTCCTAGGTACTTAAATCTGTCAGTTTTCTTGATCTCTCCCTGGTCCAAATGCAGTGTACAAGGAGATTCACTGATGTTTGTGATGTACTGTGTTTCTTCAAGTGACACATGTAGTCCTACCTTAGCTGCTAGTTGCGTTAGAACATTATTATTATTATTATTATTATTATTATTATTATCATCTTGTAGGAGCGCTTCCTGTAGGATGGATTGAGGTGGTCCAGGACGTTCACCATACATCTCATAATCAATACGTGGCCTCTGGCTGGCAACTTTCTCCTCTGGCGTGTGCGCGGTGCGGTGTTCTCTCAAACTGGAGTGCAACATTCATTCATCGCTACAGCGCCTGTGAAAACATAATCTATTTCCTTGTACCGACTACAAGCTGGAAATACTGGCAAAGTTGTGTGTTACAAAATATATGGCTTGCTGTATAAAATACAAGAAGTGTTACCAACTTAGCGATTCTCTGAACATTTTGGCGACAGAATATTTACAATTTATTGTTTAGGTAGGGATTTAGCGATAACCTATTTTTGTCCGGCTAATAGTCACCCCTGAGGTCCGGGTTTGATTCACACCTCAGCCATTTTGGTTTTCCGTGCTTTCCCCATTTCTACTTGGGCAAAATGCCGGGATGGTTACTAACTCAAGGCCACGACCGCCTCCTTTCCAATTCTCGCTTGAATTACAAATACCTCAATAACCCAGGTTACCAGACGCACCCAAGTCCACGGGGTTAAACGGCCACCATATCCAAGCCCCTGATATGAAACCACAACGCCCACACACACACAGCTATTATGATAGAAGGGGCAGATGACCTCGCTGTTAGGCAACAATAACTATTATAATAGACACGTTTATAGAGTGCCCTCCCTGGATGGGTAGTGTGAATGTAGTGTTTCAATCTTGAAAGTCTACAGAGCATGAAAACCCAAGAACGTATTGACAAACTATGAGACAAACTCAAATTGTAACACAATGGACATTTTTTGTCCATGTAGTAAAATAAAAAGGCATTTCAATAAAATGTATTCTTCGTAGAGATCAAAGACTACCAAAATGCCCATCTATAACCCGAAAGTTAGGTATTTTAGATGTCAGCTAAAACGCCGTATGTTTATGAATTAAATGATTAAATGTCTTGGTAGAACCTGAACGGCCAGTAACCCTAGATAATGCGATATGGTGACAGGAATGCAAACATTGATAATATACCAATGTGTATGGCTGTTCCATTGGTTTAATATATCCGACCATATCTTTATCGCCCATCTCCATAGAGACTGTCTGACAACTCTGTAGTAAATCGTGGGCGTGTATCGTATAGCTTCTGCGCATGCGCCGCACCTAGGATGAATGTGTACGTAGTAATATTGGCATCGCCCTGCAGACTGCGACACTGCATGGTGAACTCTCCTACCGATACTCTGCAGTACTACTTAGACGAGGGATTCAATTCGCGGACGATAGATGTCGGCAATCTGTGGTTGGGTGAACCGCGCCATATTTGAAAGTGACAGATGGAGGAACTCAATCTCACTTGTATAGTCCGGGTCGCGAGATTGCAATTTCTAGTTCACTTTTAGCATATGGCTTCCTGATTGGTTTATCCGACGAAACACGAGCGATGCCGTTCGTGGTTTGTAGAACTCCCGTTTTTTCCCCCTATTTTCATTTATGAAAAAATAGGCTTATGCGATCACCTTTTGTCCGTGTGTACTGTATGTGTGTGTGTGTGTCCCTAATAACTTCTAAACGGCTGGAGTGATTTCAATGAAACTCGGTAAGGTCATAGTACTATTTTGGCCGACCCAGACCGTGCCCTTCACATTTTATTACATCTCACCAATCCAACATTGCGGCTGAGCGAAATATTTCACCGGCATTCTCTATCTCCGAAACTATTACTCATATCACCCTGACATTTTGTACGGTGATAAAGGGCACTATTAGAAGTTTACCTATGTGACTTTCGAAAACTTGTAACTACAAAACGAACATGGCGGCCAAGCGAAGTTGAAACATTTAAATAGACATTTCTCCCGATTTAACCATCCGAACGCAGTGAAAATTCGTACAGCAAATAACTATACAAATTGCAATGCACTGACATCTAAATTAGTTCAATTGTTTACATAACCACAAGATGGCGGCTGAGGGAAAGTTTTAAATTAAGTTTTTATTTCTTGTGTCCTAATCATGCGATTGAAGTTTGAATACTACACCTACACAATAATCTTCATGTTATTATTATTATTTATTATTTATTATTATTATTTAGCGTATGACATCATGAAATGCAAAGAAACACAATCACAAATTAAATATACACTATGTACAGTAGGTTACAGTCTTAACTTCAAGCTCTCAATATAGTCTATGCAAGGCGGATTCAGATTTTGGAAGTCTTTTGAATTGCCCTGATATGCACTCAGGGGGCACTGTTCCACAATGCGATGGACTGTTTGTTTTGGGGCACCACAGCTACATTCCGGGGAGGAAAGTTTGTCCCATTTGTGGAGGGAGTCAGCGCACTTGCCATGGCCTGTCCTGATGCGATTGAGAGTTGTCCAGGTACTGCGGGGTAGATGAAATCCTGTTGGTGTTCTTGTGATGCAGGGAAAGTTCCGATACTCAGGTGGAGCTGTGGATGTCCATTCTTGCATCCAGTCCTGCTGTAGGTTGAAATTATCAACCAGGTTTCTGGCGGTCCTAACTGGTGGATTTCTGGAACGGAGCCTGCTGATCATGGCGTTGGGGATGTCTCCATGGATTGGCAGATTGGCATTTCTAGACAACTTCTGGTACTCTTGCAACAGGGCATTCTTTCTCCGTAAGTGTGGTGGAGGAATATGGCTAAGAACTGGCAGCCAAGAAGTGGGGGTAGATTTTATGGTTCCTGATACAATGCGCAAAGTATGGTTTAGCTGCGAGTCAACCAGTTTTGTATGACAGCTGTTCAGCCAGACTGGAGAGCAATATTCTGCAGCTGAGAAGACAAGGGCAAGAGCTGAAGTTCTTAAGGTTGAAGCTGAAGAACCCCAGGTGGTACCACACAGTTTATGGAGGATGTTGTTCCGTGTCTGGAGTAATAGTAATAGTACATATCTCTAAGACCTGCATACATAAAAATCCAACATGGCGACCATCCGAAATATTTATACGGTTCTCAATATCTGGTTGGTTGGTTCCTTAGTTTAGGGGCTGCGACAACGTGGTCATGTAGCCCCGTGTACTTTGGGTGTGTGTAGAATCTGTCTGATAACCGGTGTTAATTGTTAAGGCTGTATTAGTGTGTGTATCTGATTTAATTCGAGTAAGGCCTGCATACAATAATTTTAAGTAGTTCCTACTTTTCCTACCAAATGCTACCGTCCACGACACCTAGCTTGAGGACTTGGCTACTAGATGGCATATTAGTCAGCACCTGGCGGCGACCGTTGGAACTAATACAGCGTTATCAATTTTAACCTACAAATTTTGTCTCCACTCAAGTGTAGTTAGTGGAAGGTTCTTTTTCATGCCATAAATCTATGACATGGGCCCGCCGTCTTTACTTCCCCTCTGAAGGGAGGCATACTGAGTGATTTTTAACGCTCCTAAAAATCGGACGACTTCAGCCGGGTTTGAACCCGCGACCTTGGGCATAGAAGGTCAGCATGCTGCCAACTACGCCACCGAAGCCGCTTGTTCTCAATAAGATAATAATTTCTTACAGCAATCAAATTGAAAATTTGTATGTTGATAGAGGCAATTGATGTGAAAATATGCTATTTAGTTCTTCACGGACAACTTGTTAACTCCGTATTTTCTTGCTACCCGTATAAAGCGCCGAGCAATAGTTGCATTGTCTAGGCCTTACGTGTTTCCGTATCTTAGTTGTTTTTCATCGATTGGATTATTTTAATCTATTGGCTCATTTCTTCTGTTCGAACGAGGAATTAGCATATCATGCACACCCGGCCAGGAATTCAAACTCAGCAATTTCTCTAGGTTTGTGCCGTGTCTTGTGTGGGGTTTCGCCTAGGACACCAAGTTGGCTCATTAGCGCCCAGACCCCCACAGGAGTAGGGAACTGCGCGCTACCTCCCTTTTTATGAAGCGCACCTGTTTCTCATTACCGCGAGAGCTAAAAGCTCAAGCAGCCATGACCTCCCTATGAAGGCTTCCAAAAGGATGGTATATTGGCTTTTACGGCCTTCATAGGGAGGTGAAGGCTGCTTTAGCTTTTAACTCTCACAGTAAAGAAGCGCGCGTGCGCTTCAGAAGAAGGGAGGTAGCGCGCAGTTCGTTACGGTGTCCGGGCACCAAGAGCCTGCTGATGAGCCAACTTGGTGTCCTAGGCGTAACCCCACACATGACATGGCACAAACCTAGGAAAATTGTTGAGTTTTAATTCACTGGCCGTGAAAGCCAACCATCTTTTTCCCATTGGCCTTCCCGTTCTCGTTCCCGGAGAGTGACCATGACGTCACGTCGATACGAGCTACACGTTCTCATCAAGAATGGTTATTGATACTCGCGCTTCCTGTCCGAGCAGTTGAGATTTTCCAAGTGAAATATCTCGTACTGTGGTTCGGATTCCACACATAAGAAAGGAAGCCTCGTGGCACGTCATGCTTACTTCCTTGTTTAATAGCCTTGTTTAACCATCCTAGTACCTAACTGAAAGAAAAACCAACAGAAGTTGCAGTATGCAAGTATGTTTGAATAAGCGTTCTAACGAGATCAGCGCTGCCAACTTTTTCATTTGATACTGTTTTGCCACTCAGCTTTCAGTCTGGTTTTCAAGCCTCTGTTGGCAAGACAATCGCCTCCACTATTAGCAGTTAGCAATGCGGCCTCGTCTGCTTCTTTAGCCTCCTATATAGGTAATCTCTCCTCCTCCATCTGAGTCGGTTCATACGAACAGCTCCATCTAGCGCAAGGGTTCCCAACCTGGGGGGCGTGGGGCCCATTCAAGGGGGGCATGAAGTGATTTCTGAATTAAGTTTTTTTAAACTCGAATAATACAATTTTGTAAAATAAACATTTTTCGAATCTCTCCAAGTGATTGTCGCACCAAGGCAATCGTTCAAAAGCACTGGTAATTGCCAACTGTCGGCACAAACCTCTGCGGAGCCGCGAGGTTGGAAGTGAAATAATTAATTTGCTGTGTTGTAAGGAGCAAAATAATGTCAATTTTATCGTCTCGTTGGCATATCTTTGTGATTTCTTTGAAGCTTTGAACAGTTTGAACTTAAACTCCAAGGCAATAACTCCAATATTATGCATTCCTGGAAAACATACAATTATGGAAACGCCGGCTTCAGTTGAACAACTTCTCATCCTTTCACCGCCTTAATGAAATTTTGCCGGAAAATGAACGTGATCGTAATAAACTTAGGAGCAAATTCAGTCGAATTTGATTCCCTAGCACAACTTCTGCTTTCCTGATATCTCGTCGGAAGAATTGTCCTGGATGTTAACAAGAAATTTGTTTGCCATTGACATTGAAGCACTGCCAGCACAGCTTCAAAAAGAAGCCATAGATTTGAAGTGTGATTCAAAGCTAAAAGATGATTCTAAAATATTAGGATTGGGTGACCTTTGGGTAAATGTCTTGCAGTGTGTCCTGTAATAGCCAAATTAGCATTGCGTGTCATTGTCCCATTTTCAAAGACATATTTATGCGAGTCAGGATTTTCAACGCTGAGTGTCATAACAAAGCAGCGCTGTCGGCTTGATGTTGCAAGTGATCTCCGCTGTGCTCTGTCAAATATCAAACCAAACACACCGAATCTTACCAAGAGAAAACAGTGTCAACCCTCTCGCTGACATTTGTTGACTAATTTAAGTATGTGTTGTAAAAGTGTATTCTTTGTATTGTGCTAAAATGAAGTTGGTATGTAATAGGTAGGCCTATTCCATTATGTAGTGTTATTAGATTAGATCTATATCCTCCGCGTCAATCGAAGAGGTTATGTAGAAGCGATGTGTGAAGGGAGGGAGGGGGTGGGTGGAGGGAGGGGGGGAGGAGGGGGGCGCGATGAACTCCCGTATCTGAAAAGGGGGCCGTCAGCTGACAAAGGTTGGGAACCACTGATTCTAGCGAGTTCATTTTCTGACTTAGGCTTACAAGTATCCTCCTGCCAATGCTCTCGTCCACCTTCATGAGCTCTCATTTCCATACAGCAAGGTTGGTCTAAATACTGAGCGATGTAGGGAGAGTTTCGTCGCTACACTGAGAACTTACTGCTTTGGTTCTATATATCTCCCCATAGAGAATGCTCCAGCTGCTCCAATTTAGTTGCTGCTATTTTCTTGCGACAAGTGATTTGTGCACACATCTTTGACGTCAAAATATTATTCCCCCATGGGCTTACATCTAGTGGGACGTGGGTTGGCGACCACGGGACCCCAGCTGAGTCTGGCATTGCTTACACTTAATTGTGCCGGGCTCTTCTCCGTCTTCTTTCCTGTCGACCTCCCTTGGTCAACTCTTGTTCTTTTCCGACCCCGACGGTATTAGGGTATCCGAGGCCTAGGGAGTCTTTCACTTTCCCGCCTTAATTGGCCCTTGTCTCATCTTTCCTGATCCCTCCATCTTCGAGGGGTCAGACCTCTTGTTTTCATTTCATTATATTTCCTTTTCTTTTTAAGATTCCCGCACTTTTGTTTTGTTAATTGGCTCCCCATTTATCTAAATTCCATTTAGTGTTTTTGTTTGTTTGTTTCTTTGATTTTGTTAACCCTCCATTTTGTAGGTGTTTTCAATCCCCGTTGAATTTTGTAAGTCTTTTCGATCTAAATTGCATTTTGTGAGTGTTTTCAACCTCAGTTGCATTTTTAAGTATTGACAAACTAGATTGCTTTTTTTAGTAAGTCTTTCAATATAGGGGATGGAACCTTTGTGATTATTTTGAATTTCAATTGCATTTTGTATTTTCAACCTAAACCGCTTTTTGCAAGTATTTTCAATCTAAATTGCATTTTGTAGGGTGCGCATTTTGCAAGTATTGTGATTCTCAAATTGCATTTTGTGGGTATTTTGAATCTAAATTACATTTTGTAAGCATTGTCCATCCGATTGAGTAGTTTGAATCTACCATACATTTTGTAAGCATTTTCAATTTCAATTGCATTTTGTAAGTATTTTGAATATCAATTGCACTTTGTTATTATTTTGAATCTGAAATGCGCATTTTTCAATCTAAATTGCATTGTGTATTTTCAATTTCAATTGCATTTTGTAAGTATTTTGAACCTCAATTGCATTTTGTACGTACAGTATTTTCAATCTCATTTGCATTTTGTAAGTATTTTGAATTTCACTTGCATTTTGTAAGTATTTCGACTGTACATTGCATTTTGTACGTATTTTGAACTTAACCTACATTTTGTGCGTATTTTTCAATCTATTCTTTTTGGGAGTATTTTCGTTCTAAATTCCCTTTTGTAAGTATTACCGCTCTCCATTTTGTGAGTAGTTTCAATCTGAGTTCCTTTTTGTAAGTATTTTCCTCCTCACTTAATTTTCGTTCCGGTTTCCACTTCATTGACATTTTCGCTATCACCCAGACCATTAGGGGCCGATAACCTAGATGTTAGGCCCCTTAAAACGGCAGTTATCATCATCATCATCATCATCATCAAAATATTATGAATAGGGATCGGACATTTATGCAGTAAAAGCGATTGCATATGCATGCATGCAATTATGCACCGAAAAAGTAGAAAATATGCATTAAAAATTGAAATAACCCAATCTTATTCACTCTTCTTTCCGTAATATGTGGAGTCGTTCTTGCATGTTGTTCAAGTTGACATTTCTTTTCACATTTCATTTCACATCGAGCATACTTGACAATTGACGACAACGCCATCAGTTGAATAATCACTATTACCCGACACCCACTGATTTAATAAATACTTTCTGCTGCTCTCCTCTTTAGTCATTTTGAGGCAGCATGCTTGCGTAAAATACTGTTACCTCGTTATCTGTTGCTAAGAAAATTGCTTACAAGGGATATCCAACACGCAGGCGAAACCATTTCTGTTCCAGATGTTTTAAATTGTACTACTTATTTTCAAATGTATATGCTAAAATATGCTGTTATGTTCAGAATATGCAAAAGAATCCTATAAACCCACAAAATATGCATTTGTATATGCGCATATGCATTTTCAAGAAATCCGGCCCCTAGTGATGAATATACACTGCCAGCCAAGAAAGAAAAAGAACGTAACACTTAGGAAAATATAAGTTATCGAAAAGTGTTTTATAATTACGTTCATTATAATGGTTTTCTGTTAAGTCTCGGGGCAAAGGATCATGTTTTGTACATTTCGGCACAACGATATGAAAATGTACGGTTTATAAAGGGATTCTATTGTCTATGGTTGGCGGTATCTGCATTAACTTTACAGCTTCCGCTCTTATTGCGATGTGATAATGGCGGTTTGCTGTGGCACTGTCGTTATTCAGCACATCCTAGAGCATCAACGAATTTGGTTGCAGTAAAGATGAGTGAAGACTGAAAGTGTTGTAACGTTTAAGTGGCAGTGATTTTGGAAATGAACTAGCGACGTCTGTTCATGAAAAATTGCCAAAAATCAAAGAACTTCATTCATACTGATCTGAAAGTGAACAATGATCTTCCCTTAAAATGACGTTACTGTTTATCTTCTTTGTAGGCCTATTTAATATAATAACCCCTGGCACTACAGCCCGTGAAGGGCCTAGGCCTACCAAGCGACCGCTGCCCAACCATTTGGCCTGCAGATGTCGGGGTGACGCGTGATAAGCGCATCGGGTCCCCTCGGCCGTTAATCTTGGTTTTCGTGATCGGGGCGCTGCCTCACAGTCAGACAGCTACTCAATTGTTCTCACGAGGCTAAGTATACCCCGTTCCAGCCGTCACGTCAGTTTCTAAAGTCCCTGACGGAGCCGGGAATCGAACCCGGAGCTTCCGGGTGAGAGCCAGGCGCGCTACCCCAACACCACGGGGCCGGCGTAGGCCTATTTAAGTTTCACAATAATGTGAGTTCATGCTTTGAAAATATTCAAGTGGTACGCTTTTTTTTTTTTTTGCCGGCAGTGTAGTATTATTTGCTTCGAGCATAAATACAATAGAGTGCGCATTGCCACACTGCGCCTGTACTGTGACGTGAGACCAACATCTCGATCAGCGGACTAAAGGGAAAACAGAGGAACTCGTAAGGGAAGGTGATGGGAGTAGGTTGGGAAATGACTTTTGATGAGGGTTTAAACACATTTTCGTAATTTATACGACATTGGGAAAAGCATCGCATGTTTCTTTACGTACCGGAAGGTAGCAAAGGTTAAGGATGTAACATATTTGGTGTTAAAATTGGCTGTCGTGTTCCGTAATATTCATACATCCAGAATCCTCTCTTGTAAATAATTAATAACAAATCCAACTCTGAATTAGGCCTACTGATTTATGAACAGAATTGTGTTTGTGTAGCTGGTCGTTTTTGTTTGTACGCCCGAGGGCTCCCAAGAAGTTCAATCTATTACTACATCATTTCCTAATTTATTTTTCATCATTAGAAAATGTATTTTGGCCAATTTCAGTACATTACTTTACAAAATGTTATCGTACGATTAGCTCTTATTCAGCGTTACCTTCCACTTCAGTATTTTATGAAAGGAAACAAAACATGGGCAAATGGAAATAAGGAAGTCTATTGATTTAGCAAACTTTGCTTTTTTAACAACTATGCATTACATTTGCTACAAAGGAAAACATTACAAGCAATGAACTGTTTCCTTTTAAATTCCATTTTCCATGAATCATAGAAATCTTCGCAAAAATAACCCAGAACTATGAAATTCTACGAAGAATTGACTAATTTAGGGCTGCATACATTTTAAGAAGAATCTGAAAATTTCCTCAACCAAACGCACTGTGCATACGTTTAAATAGATGACAAATATTACCTCAGCGTATTTATTATTGAAGACTACATCGTCACATCAGTAGCATAACCTGCAATTTGACACTGAGCATGATTGGAAAGGAAAGTTCTTTGATGTTGTGATGGTCCTAATTTTGTTTCATAGGCCTGTTCAGTGGAGTAAGGGATAGGGTAAATTTTAATAAGTTGTAATACATGTTAAATTATTTTTCTTTCGTGTTTCGGAGTTACGAGGAAACTTAAAGAAATGCAAGTAGTGAAGTCAAGAATTTTAGGGTTATTTTACAAAGAATTTACTTAGGCCTATCTATGGAAAGAAATGCCCGATCCTTTTCTAAACGTCTCCGTACATCCATACGCTGCACAGTAATACACCATTCTGGCTTAGTACGGCAATGAATAGAATAGCCCAATTCTATCATCACGTGCAGTATTTCAGTGCTCCAACCTATCCGCAGTTCCTGGCAGTTCCCTTTAGTCAGCCGATCGAGATGTTGGTTTCACCAATGTGACGTCATCAGCCATCTATTGTATGTATGATCTAAGATTATTTGAATAGGGATTTCGCCTATTGATAACGTAGGGAAGTGACAACTAGCAAGTTGTCAGTACTGAAGGGGATGTAGTCGCTGCGAGGAAGACCACACGCAGAGACTCTAATAGCTGTCATTTCCAAGTCTCTTGAGCAACTTGTTTACCGAGAGCACTGAATGTGATTACCGGAGCCAAGGGCACGTTACTGTCAGCTGGGATTAGAAACAATCTCCACTTGTGCGTGGACATCTGCAACCCGCCATGGGCACCTGTTCGCCGGGCGGGCCCGGCTGAACCTGCTACTGGAATGAAGCGTGACTTATTGAAATAGTGGAACATTTGGAATCTCCAATAGTGCTATCTTTTTCCCTGGAATATATATGGCATGTCCATGTCCGGTTGAGGAGGTTTAGCGTGAAATAGTAACAGTTCAGACACACGTGAGTCAGGGGTGGCTCTTGACAGGGTGGGCCAGATTATGATATTGTTGTTTCCTCAGTTTAGGGGCTGCGACAACGCGGTCATGTGTACTTTGGGTGTGTGTAGAATCTGATAACCGGTGTTGTGTGTTTGAGTCTTCAGTCTTTTGACTGGTTTGATGCAGCCCTCCATGCCTCCCTGTCCTGAGCTAATCGTTTCATCTCTACATAGCTACCACACCCTACATCCCAGGCAATCTGTTAAACATATTCTAACCTTGGTCTACCCCTACAGTTCTTGTCCTCAACCCTTCCTTCCGTAACTAAGCTTGCTATTCCTGGATGTCTTAGTATGTGTCCTACTAACCTATCTCTTCTCTTCATTAGCAGTCGCCAGGAACATCTCTCTTCATGATCTCGAGATTAACGGTCACGTTAAACTACAAGCTTTTGAACATCTCTCTTCTCCCACTCGTCTTAATACCTCTTCGTTTGTAATCCTATCTACCCATCTGATCTTCATCATTCTCCTGTAACACCACATTTCAAATGCTTCAAATCTCCTCTTTTCTGCTGCACCAATAGTCCAAGTTTCACTTCCATAGAGCCCCACGCTCCAGACAAAGGCTTTCAAAAATGACTTCCTAATACCTAAATCTATATTCGATGTCAACAGATTCCTTTTTTGTAGAAATGCTTTCCTTGCCTGATCCAACTTACTTTTTATATCCTCTTTGCTTCGTCCATCACTGGTTATTTTGCTTCCTAAGTAACAGAAGTCTCCTACTTCCTTCAGCTTTTCACCTGCCAATTCGGTGTTAATTGTGCGTTATCTGTAATTCAGGTAAGGACTGCAGACGATCAATTTCAAGTAGTTCCTACTTTTGCTACCAAATGCTACCGTCAACAACACCTAGCCGCTAAATTCGCTACCAGATTCCATCGCAACCAGCACCTGTCGGCGAACGATGGAACTAAATAGAGCGTTCATCAAATCTAGCCTACAAATTTAGCTTCACACAAGTATAATTAGTGGTAGGTTCTTTTACATGCCATAAATCTAAGTCATGGGTCCGCCGGCTTTACTTCCCCTCCGGAGGAAGGCATACTGAGGGGTTTTTAACGCTCTAAAAAATCCGACGACTTCGGCCGGGTTTGAACTCGTGATCTTGGGCTCAGCATGCTACCAACTACGCCACCGAAGCCTCCCGAGTCGAATCAATAAGGAAACACACATTTTGCTATTAAAGCAAAGTTTCACATTTCAGATCGTAACTATTGTTATTCGTTTTCCAAACGTTGCTCTTGCTTTGCTCTTGCACTTTTTCCCTCATATCTGCCAAGTTTATAGGAATTGTTTGTTTTTAAACTGTCTGCTACAAAGTAAAACTAATTCAAATATTTGTGACTTTCCTCTTGTGAAACGTTCAACTTATTTTCTCTGAGGTTAAGAATGAAACAATAACGCTTAATGAATTGAAAATGTGGCATTGTATGAGATTCATTTTATATCACAAAGTTTAACACGCACAAATGCAAGAATTTCTATAAACAAAGGAAATGCACTGAAGAAAATGGAAATTGCAACACCATGAAGGCATTGGTCATTTGTGTTGAATTTCAAGATATGTAAACGATGCCATGTAGGTATCTAAACGATCAAAGTTTCAGACCCATTGGATTGTTGCTACAGCTCTCCCCACGTGATTGGTCGCGCAGGAATCAACTCCAGTATACGGACTCTGGTGTAGCGTAGTTGACTTGCAGTCTGTGCAGTGAAGTGTTCCCCGTCAAACATGCCTCGACGACAGAGAAGAGCACGCTATCAACGACTGCCCTGTCGCCGTTTGAGAGGACTCGAAAAATTGGGCTGTGTGAGGCTGGATTTTCGCTAAGGACTGTCGCTGCACGTGTTGGCCAACAGGCATCTACGGTACAACGTGTATGGCAGCAGTGGTCAAATGAAGGTACCCACACCCGTAGACCAGGCACAGGCCCAGCGCGACAGACAACTGTGAGAGAGGATCGCCGTATCAATCGGATGGCCCGGATGGAACCCCATGCAACAGCAGCGCAAATTCGAGCAGCTGTGGCACCCCACGTTACACAACAAACAGTTGGTAATCGCCTGCGTGCAGCTGACTTACGATCCCGTGTCCCTGCAGAAGGTGTTCCATTGATCCCACAACAGCGACGTGTAAGGCTGGCCTGGTGTCGAGAACGATCGACGTGGGTCGATGAATGGCATAGGGTCGTCTTTAGTGATGAATCGCGCTTCTGTCTTGCCCGCAGTGATCGCCGGAATCGTGTTCGCCGACGTACCGGGGAGAGGGGCCGCCCAGACCTTATTGTCGAGAGGCACACAGGGCCAACACCAAGCATTATAGTCTGGGGAGCTCTTGGCGTTAATGTGAAATCACAATTAGTGCTTGTTGATGGCACTATCACTGCTCGACAGTACGTTGATAGGTTACTCAATCCAATGGTTCTCCCTATGATGGCGAACATTGCTAATGGGATGTTCCAGCAGGACAATGCCCGGGTTCACACTGCACGCATCTCCAGAGAAGCTCTCCACGACATCACAACCTTAAAATGGCCCGCCATATCCCCGGACCTCAGTCCTATTGAGCATGTGTGGGACATGATGGGTCGACAACTGGCCAACCGTCCGCAGCCACCCACAACTCTGGAACAACTGACCCGTGCAGTGCAGCAAGCATGGGCCACAATTCCTCAGGAAGCGATCCAGGGCCTTATTGACTCCATGCCTCGCCGAATTCATCAATGTAATGCAGCTCGTGGTGGGCACATCCTGTATTGATTGTTGTCCAAACTTGCGGTCAGAGGGGCCTGAAAGTGTAATCATCGAATCGCAACCGAACACTCGTCCTGCATGTTCAATGAAGCACCACTCCTTCTGGATGTTACAATTTCCATTTTCGTCTCTGTATAAGGAAACGCTCAATATCAGCACAAAACATTACGGAAAATAGATAAAAATAGTTACGATTTGAATTTTGAATATTTAAATCTGGGTAGATATGGTTACAAACGAAGAGTTATTAAGACGAGTGGGAGAGGAGAGATGTTTCTGGCGACTACTAATGAAGAGAAGAGATAGGCTGGTAGGACACGTACTAAGACGCTCAGGAATAGCAAACTTAGTTATGGATGGAAGGAAGGGTCGAGGACAAGAACTGTAGGGGTAGACCAAGTTTAGAATATGTTAAACAGTTTGCTTCGGATGTAGGGTGTGGCAGCTATGTAGAGATGAAACGATTAGCTCAGGACAGGGAGAAATGGAGCGCTGCATCAAACCAGTCAAAAGACTGAAGACTCAAACAACAACAGATCTTTGTTACTAATGTGTGTGTTTCCTTGGAAATGTATAGGCCTACAGGGTGTTTCAGTAAGAACGTGCAAAATGAGTATAACGTCCATAGCACTTTTGGGTGACCTCGGAGACCACATGTTGCTGGTATCCGCTCTTACTGAAACACCCTGTATAATTGTACCGCCCCTTATCTTATCCGCCCCCGAATAAAGAGAATCAGAAAGAAAAGGAGGTAGACAGGGATAACGGAGAACTTGCTCCGAGAGTGGAAGTGGACCCTAGACGAGGGTGGTTTAAAATCTAGAGTAGAAGTAGCCCTGGGTGAAGAGGGTGGTTTCAAAATCCATTACTATGCAAGGATAGATAATGCTGACAAAATATCCTATATTTAAGAAAAGGGAAAAATACATATATCACCAAAATACACGTGTTCACACTGAGAGGAGGACGGTGACAAGAAAATTATTGGAAACTGAATAATGAAAATAAAATAATGTCTTTCCTATTTTGATATTAAAGGAAAATCCGTCATCTCGGTTGGATAACCGTATATACAGTATATTGACATTAAAAGTGAGACGGGGAGTTCATTTTCATGTGCTGGCGTAATCCAGTCTATCGCAAGTCTTAATGGCGTCACCATCCAATTGTTATAATACAGAATTAAAAACAAGGAGCTTAAGTAGACAAACACTAGTAAAAACAAAGATATCACACTTGAGTCTCTATATGTCCGTTCACTAACAAAACCAAGGAGATCACACATCTTCAATCTTCTCGGAGATTACCAACCTTCTCAGAGATTACAGTTTTCCATGGCCCGGACTTTGGCGATTGACGCAATTATGGGGTAGTAGAAGTATTGTGACAGGCCAACTGTCACAATAATATTAATAGCGTTATTGTTTTGGCTCCTTAATCTGTACGTTCCATTGATGACGCACCGCGCCTGGATTGAGTTATACAGTAGATACTCGTATTGAAACCTTCATTACAATTCTCCTTAAAATACGGCAAAATCCTCGGTAAATATAAAAAATCTCCACCATTAAGTTTTTCAAATTTGGTAATTCCCACAGCGACCAATCGCGACGGAGTAATGACGGCTACTTTTCCTCCTGGCAGGGTATTTCGACATTTAGAGAAGGCATCATACGTGCGAATAAAGACGATAATGTACAGTTCTTGTTAGCAGTGCAACTTGTTACCGTATTTCGAACAAAATGAATACAGTAAAACCTGCCTAAACCGGACCCTGGACAAACGAAGCACAATTCGGAAGGGAGGTATTTCTTATGTAAAAAATTCATCTCGGCACGCCGGAAGGCGGAGGTAGATTTCACCGGGCAAACTAGGTGATAGGATATAATAGGCAAAATATGCAGGTTTTCGTAGAAGGATCAGACCTCATTAAATTGCGAGAAAGTATTTTAAAATTAGAGCTTAATTAACTTTTTCGCCGTTCTATGCATATCGTTAACATGTTATTGTCTTATGGGGATGGTAACCTTCTTGTCATTTAGGGTTCATTTTTATACTTGTGGTCACACTGTCCTTTTGCAAGGTTTGGAACTGATGTGTAACTATCTAACAGTCTGTTACTTCTTCACGCAAAATTTTATCTCCCGCAGAGATGTTGGTTGGTTCCTCAGTTTAGGGGCTGCGACAACGTGTTCATGTAACCCCGTGTACATTGGGTGTGTGTAGAATCTGTCTGATAAACGGTGTTAATTGTGATGACTGTATTAGTCTGTAATTCGGGTAATATCTGCAGACGGTCAATTTCAAGTAGTAGTCCTAATTTTGCTACCAAATACTACCGTCAACGACACCTATCTGTGAACTTGGCAACTAGATGCCACCGCTACCAGCAAGTTGCAACGAATGTTGGAACTTCCCCTCCAAA
The DNA here is from genome assembly GCA_946902985.2 of Meconema thalassinum. NCBI lineage: Eukaryota > Metazoa > Arthropoda > Insecta > Orthoptera > Tettigoniidae > Meconema > Meconema thalassinum. The sequence continues at coordinate 184,718,503 of OX336388.2, read as the reverse complement.
GAAAAGCATGCTGAGGGATTTTTAGCGCTCTTAGAAAATCCGACGACTTCGGCCGGCTTTGAACCCGCGACCTTGGGCATAGAAGTTCAGCATGCTACCAGTTACGTCACCGAAGCCGCTTCCCATAGAGTCAGAATGTGATCCCGTGCAATGGCGTTGCCGTGGCAACCTCTGATAGTTCATCCCTCATCAATTTAGAAGCGTTGTCATGGTAACCTCTGATGGCACTTAGTATTTTCTTAAAATTCCATAATCATTTTTCTCATCTCTTGGCGTAATGGTCGGTCATATCAAAAATTCTTTCAGACAAAAGTTTTAGTTAATTACTAGGGGAACATTGTCCATTTTGTACGGTTTTGATATTGTGCCTATTAAAAGAGATATGAGTAATGTTTCCCGAAAAACCCAATTTTTTCCACCCCTTTGGTCAATGGTTGGTGCTATCAAAAAACTTTTTTAACATAAATTTCTGGCACTTATCCGACACATAGTATGAACTTTGAATGGATTCGATATTTCACGTATTAAGAGAGTTATAGCGCTATGTAACTTTTTCGAGAAAAAAAAGCCCCCCATATTCACCCCCTTCGACCGATTTTGCCCATTAACAAACTCGACGGAGATTTTAAAGGGATACATATTATGTAAAAAATTCAAAGTGATTGGTGAAAAATTACGGCAGTTATCGTGTCCACAAGAAACTGCTATATATACATACACATACATATATATACATAAATTGTATATAAACTTTTGAACTGACGTTGGTTTTGGGTTCTGGGGGATGTGAAACGCGAAGATATGTCGACATTTTTCGGAAGTCGAAACATGGTGCCCATTGCAATAGTTAGCTTTCAAATGAAATATATCTAAATTACACTGTCAACCGGAAAATTGCCTAACGCGGAAACGGAAAGAGATTCCGGATCTCTAGCCGTAAATAACCTGACTAACACGGATTATCTTTTCCATAATTATTTATTTATTTATTTAGCGTATGATGAATACAATATTATATACAATATATACAGTACAACTACCATCTCAAGTTCATAACTAGAGTTCTATGTTTAAATTTGAGAGCCAGAGAAGGGCTTCGCTTGAGACACAGTGTAAGTCTTCTATAGAGCCTCTATATGCACGTAAAGGACACTCGAATGTAATGTGGTCCACTGTCTGTTCCTCTTCTCCGCAGTCACATTGAGGTGATGCCTTCCATCCCCATTTGAAGAGAGTGGCTCCACATCTACCTTGGCCGGTCCTAATACGGTTTAGCGTCCTCCACTGTCGTCTAGGAAGGGAAAATCCATCAGGGCACTTGCAGGGGTTCTTAATGATGTGATGGTTTGGTAACGAGGATTGCAGATGCCATTGTTCTTTCCAGGCGTCCGATACATTAAAGGAGGTGTCCTGTAGAATCATTGCAGTACGCCAAGAAGGGTGTCTGGATTTCAGTCGTTTGGTTGGAGAAGCTGCTATATCAGAATGAATAGGGTGTTGAGGATTGTTTTCTATTTTCTTCCATAAGTTAAGCAGTGACTGTGATCTTCTTAGGGATGGAGGTGGTATGTGGCTTAGGGTGTGAAGCCAGTGTGTGTTAGTAGGTCGGATGCACCCTGTAATGATACGCATTGCCTGGTTCAGCTGGGTGTCTACTAGTCCAATGTGAGCACTGTTAAGCCAAGTTGAGCAACAATATTTAGCGACGGAATAAGAAAGTGCAAGAGCAGTGGATCTCAGGACTTGAGCATTAGCACCCCAGGATGTACCCCGCCAGCTTTTGAAGGATGTTATTCCTGGTCTTGATCTTGGCTGACACATTGCAGAGGTGATTCTTGTAAGTCAACGACCTGTCCAGGGTGACTCCCAGGTATTTTGGGTTACTACAGTATTGTAGATTCTCTCCTCTGAATGGTATGGTTGGTTTGTACCCAGAACTTCTATTCCGCAAGTGGAAGGTAGACACAACAGTTTTCTGAGGGTTTGGTCTAAGGTTGTTCTGACGAAAGTAGCTGTCTATTTTCCATAATACAAAGCTATTTACTAAATTTTGAGCGCGACTGTTCTTGCACCAAATTCCTAGAAAACATTAACTGTAATTTTTCCTCAATGACGCAGCAGGTATGCTAAATTTCACAACATCTGTACCGTTACTTCCTCCAACCCTCTCGTGATACACCATGGTGGCCACTACTCCTGGAAAACCTGGAAATCCTGGAAATCTCATGGATTTTTATTAGGTCTGGAAAACTCCTGGAAAATGATGAAAAATATGAAAACTCCTGGAAAATAGCCACTGTTAATTAATTATAAAAATCTTTCCATCTTAAATTATACTCCCGCTGCAGTTTTGGGTGAGCACTCTATGGTTAACGAAATAAATTTCCCCAGGCTACCTGTTTCTGTGTGGGAGAACATGCTATATTATTTTTGTAAAACATATTGAGTATAGATAACTTCACCGCAATAAAATTGCAGGCGGCATTCTTTTCTCTTTTTTTTTTTAAAGCGGATATTTGAGTCACAAAAACAACAATTAAATCATTTGTGTGTAGGCTTGCGTATCAATAACGCAATCACCACTAATTTTTGTCAACATCTGTATAAGTAAATAAACCAAACACAACTGCTTTATTTTGGTCTTGAAGTAGGCAACCGATAAAGCCCCCTCCCCCATCCATGACTTGCGCTTTTTAAATCTGAAAAAATGAGAATTACTCCTGGAAAATTCCTGGAAAACTCCTGGAAAATCGTTGACCGATTTGAGTGGCCACCATGTATACATAGTTTTCTTCTCACAAATGAGAGTAGAAGTACGAGTAGAAGAAAACAGTGAACTTGAGTGATCTTTAGTTGTTTTTACTGTGCCCTGCATTTATTTACGTTCTGTGATTCAGAGACAATGACTTCTAAACATAAGACACTTAGGTTGGTTGATTCCTCAGTTTAGGGGCTGCGACAACGCGGTCATGTAGCCCCGTGTACTTTGGGTGTGTGTAGAATCTGTTTGATAACCGGTGTTAATTGTGATGACTGCATTAGTGTGTTTTATCTGTTTTCAATTCAAGTGAGGACTGCAGGCATTAAATTATTTTCAAGTAGTTCCTACTTTTGCCGCCAAACGCCACCGCCAACGACTACTAGTTCAGAACCTTATTACCAGATGCCACCGCAGTCGGCTCCTGGCGACGATCGTCGGAACCTAAGAGCGTTTTTTCGAATTTTTAACCTATATATAATTTAGCTTCACTCAGGTGTAATTAGTGGAAGGTTCTTTAAGGGTATACGGAAAGTGATTTTTGAAAAAAAAAAACCATTTTTCTTTTTTTACATAATATTAAACTGTGGAGTTTGCTCTTTTAAATGACATATAAATCATGAGTATACGACGCGTAGAAGTATTTTATTTTAACCCTTTACTGCAAGGCAACTTTTCACCTATGAATGTAGGGGCAGAGTAAGTTTTACGGAAAACCATCAACGTCCATTCAATTGTGCACTCATTCAAACACACATAGTGATACCTTTTTTTTTTACATAACATACAACAAAACAGCCCGACAACCAAAGGTACTCCTTCCACCCCGTCAACATCCACGCGTACCAACCACCGTTTATTTTCCGTGGGCCCTCCCCATCCAGTTACCACAGGCTTCTGGAGTACCTTTGGCTCAACTTCAAAGGCAATAATGAAAAAAAATTCATGCAGTAGGAGTAGAGGGTCCAGGAATGCACTAATGTTGAAACTTTGAAGTCGATTTCCCACAAATTCATTTTTTTCCTGCAAAAGGTACATTATCTCCGGAACTAATAGTGCTATCATTGTAAAATTTTCAGAACTCCTTTGTATGAGTATTCTATACTTTCTGAAACTGTAAAAACAAGCATATTGTTAAATTTCTGGGTTATTTTGAAAAATATTCATGAGAAAATTTGCAAAAAAAATGTATTTTTCTTAAAAAAATAGTTTCAGTACTATGCCAACATATTAGTTTATAACATATCAAAAATCAACTCTTTATCTTGTATAGTCCCTGAAAAAATGTTCCTTAAAATGCCACAACTTTAGCATTGTTAAGATGGGCTTTCCGTATACCCTTAACATGCCATAAATCTATGACATGAGACCGCCGGATTTACTTCCCCTCCGAAGGAAGGCATACTGAGGGATTTTTAACGCTCTTAAAAATCCGACGGCTTCGGCCGGGTTTGAACCCGCAATCTTGGGCATAGAAGCTCAGCATACTATCATCTACGCCACCGAAGCCGCATAAGACATTACACTGGAGGATAAAATTAAAGTTATTGAAGAACACGAGAAAAGCAAACGTCCGGCTAAAGAATTAATTGTGTTGTTTAAAGTGGGGAAAAACTCAAATTATTTCATAATAATCCTATGCGATAATACAGTATTTCTGTGTAGCGTATTTTGTCTTATTTATACTCAATCCTTTGTAAAGCGGAAACCTGTGAAAACGGAAAAATAAATCCGGAACTCTTGCGTTCCGCTTTGGGCAGGTTTTACTGTAATAACAATGGAAATCCTGGATGAAACGCAGACAGTTGTAATGGCACTTCATATAGGGGGGGGGGGGGGACACACCCCCCGAATTTTGTGTCACATATATTATTTGTTTATGAATTAAAACATTAAAACCCAATATAATCATGTACTATTGTTACTAAGCGACGTTTGGCAACGTTACAAAGCAAAACGAAGGTAGAGCGATGTAAACAGTGTGACAATCAGTTTGCTCTGATCTTATGTGTAACAACATAATCTCTTATTACTCTCCAGTGCCTTCGCTCTTATGAACGAACCAAGAACAGCAACAAGTGCCCTTGAAGCGTGTGACAAAAGTTTCTTCCCTAACTTTTATACCCTTATCAAACTTTTGGCAAATTTGCCTCTCTCTGTAGCTACTGGTACTGCCGAACGGAGTTTGAGTTGGTTGAAAACATACGGTACTTAAGAAATTCTACTTCTGAAAACAGACTCAACGGTCTAGTATTGTCATCTATTCACATACATTCATCTCACTGACGATGAAGTTATGAACCGATTTGGCAATGCTTCAAGAAACCTCGACTTCATATTTTAGTGTGAGTTGTAAATCCAAACAGTAACATTAATTCTCTCCAAGTAAACACTATCAAGTGAGCAAGATGATTGTATTAACATACCTGCCAACTTTTACGGTTTATCCGTAAAATTTACGGAAATTGCAGCATTTTACGGTTTTACGGATGAACGGTGTCATTTTACGATTTCGCGGACAAAAATTTGAAACGATAATTAACATTCGATAATCCCTCCCACTTCCGTACAATCGATTGTTTGCGTGGGTCGAAGGCAAGTCCACGATAGTCGATAACTCGTTCTTTGAGTTGATTCGTACTTTTAACCGTGTCATGTTTGTGCCGTCATTGTAATTGAATTTGAAGCCGGGATAACCGTTCTTCCATGTGAATCTTAGGTGTCGACACGCTCTGCTTCGCAAATTCTTTGTTCCCCTACGTTCGCTCGTTGCGATTTAAACGATATTTTTTGACCACGTGAGTTGTTTATTGTTCGCGAAGTTGGCGTTCTTTGAATGTTTTCGTATTTTAAGGTTATGGCATATTTTAATGAAGTGTTCGAGTTTTTGTGCTATATCTTCGTGCTTCGCAGTTTCCTGTATTCCTTGGACTAATTACATTCGTTCCACGTGTGTGTTTTTTCCTCTCTACCATGTGCATATTCTTTCTTTACGAGGTTGGCGTCGTGTTCATTTGACTTGTGTGCTTTGACTTGTTTTAATGAAGTGTTGGCTGTGTTTTATGCGATTTATGTTATAATTTTATGTGACGTTTAGTGATCCAGGTTCCTTTCGATGTTTTAGTAGATATCGAGAATGAACAAATACAACAAGAAACAGTACTTCCAGACATTTAAAGAATCATACTCGGTTGATTTTCCGTGCATACTTAAATCAAGAAAGGGAGAAAAAATTAATTGCCTTTTGCACGGTATGTGCGTGTGATATTAATATTGCTCATGGTGGAAAAAACGATTTAAGTAATCATGTGAAGTGCGGTAAACACATAAGTTATGTTAAATCGAAGGAAGATAGCAAGAAAATCAACACCTTTTTTGCCAAGGCTGGTAACGTTGACAGTGACGTAATTAGGGCCGAGTGTCTGTTTACTTCCTTTTTGGTGGAACACAATGTGCCCTTAAGTGCGGCTGATCATGCTGGCGCTTTATTTAAGAAGATGTTTCCCACATCAGAAGTTGCAAAGAAATATAGTTGTGGTCGCACGAAAACGACGTGCATTGTTTGTAAATAAAATGGCAAAAAATGCATCATCTGAAGTTGTTAAGTGCCTTCAGAACGGACCATTTTCTTTGGCAACGGATGGAAGCAATGATACGAATGCCAAGTTGTATCCTATTGTTGTTACATTCTATGATGTTCGGCAGGAAAAAGTAGTGAGCACTGTGCTATCCATACCAGCGTTGGACGGGGACTCAACAGGGCGAAACATAGGTAACCTGATGTTATCACAGCTGAGTTCTCATAATATACCAATTGAAAACTGTGTGGCTTTCTGCTCCGACAATGCTCCTGTTATGATAGGACACAAAAATGGGGTTTCAGCAGTTCTGAAGGAAGTTCAACCAGGTATTGCCATCATAGGGTGCATTTGCCACCTGATTAATCTAGCAGCTGAAAAAGGTGCTGGAAGATTACCAGTTAAAGTGGATGAGATCCTTGTAGATATATTTTATTTCTTAGAGAAGAGTGTAAAGAGAAAAGAACGCCTTCAGAAATTTCAGAACTTGCACAATAAGGAAGCAAAGAAAATTCTGAAGCATGTATGTACTAGGTGGTTATCTTTAGGCAGATGTTTGGATAGACTACTGGACCAGTGGGATCCTCTTCTTTCTTTCTTCAAGGAGGAAGTAATATTATGTACCAAAAACATTTCCACAAGCTTGACATCTTTCAGAATACCTCAAGTTGAACAAAGTGGATCCAAAGAGTATCAGAAGAAGAGAATTCTTGATTCTGCTACTACACATGCCCCTAAAAGAATAGCATATTCTTCCAAATGTGACAAACCCATCCTAAAAAATAAGACTTCTGCTACAACTCGTGAGGAAAAATTGTTTATGTTCCTGTCCTCAAACTTGAACAAGGCCTTTTGCACTTTTCTTCATGTGACTATTCCTGTATTTGACAAATTGAATGTTGCCCTTCAGACTTCTTCCCCACAAGTTCACTTGTTATTAGAACTTCTAATGGATTTGCTAAAGCAGCTGTTCACCAAGTTTGTTAAGCCCAAAATTGTCAAAAGCTCCTCATTGCTTGAAGTTGAGTACAACTTGATTCAAAATCAAAGAAGTGATGATGAGTTAGTTATTGGCATTCAAACTTCGAACATAGTGAATGATCTCCAGGATACAGATAAATCCCTTTTCTTTTCATCAGTGAGAAACTACTTTTGTACTGCCTGTGACTACATCATCAACAAGTTTCCACTCAAGGATGACGTGCTAAAGAATGCTCAAGTTGCTAGGTTAGACAAAATTGAAGATGCACAGTTTTCTTCCGTTCGTTTTTTCTTGGAAAAGTTTCCTATCATGTTATGCAAGGAAGAGAATGAAACTACCGATGAGGTGGTGAATGAGCTTCAGAGGCAGTTTACAGCTCTTCAGGTAGATGACACTTTGGCTGCACATCAAGATGCTGCAAGTGATTCCAGTTGGGCACAAATATCAAGAATTCGTGGAGCCTATGGACTTCTTAAGTATAACCGAATTTCTAGAGTAATGCTCTCTATTCTCACCATACCCCATAGCAATGCAGAATGTGAACGTGTTTTCAGCCTTGTGAAGAAAAATAGAACACAGTTCAGGTCATCCATGTCCAATGAATCTCTGGAGTCTATTTCTATTTTGAAGACCAGGAGTTCTGGTCCCTGTTATGACAAAGCATTTTCTCAAGACTTTTTGCTGGAAGCTAAAAAGGCAACAACCATGACTTTAAAGTCGAACTAGCATGTGATTTGCAGTGTGTATTATATTATTTCTTGCCTGTGTTACGTTAAACAAGTTTTATTGTGTAAAACCTTTTTCAATTATCGTATATCGGCTTAATTTATCAAGGAAGTCCTGTTATGTATGCTCCAAACCAATATTCACCACGCCTGCTGCTGATTAACATGGATTTCTTCTTGATTGTTATGTTCATCTACAAATCATGTAAGTAGATATGATTTCATTGAAATATCCTGTTTAAAGCATGAATTATTGTATTTTGTAGCCCAGAAGTATTATTATTTTCGTCAAGCCGGGGTATGTCGAAAATCGTTAAATTTTTTTGTCGCGCGTGAGTTTTACTGATAGCCCTTTTCAAAAGTTGGCAGGTATGTATTAATAAAAAGTATCATAAAATGGTCTTAGTTGTGTTTGACATCAACCAAACATAAAACATCACAACAAATTGGTTGAAAAAGTGATGCCAGATAGCCTTAAAACTCATCATTTCCCCTCAAATTATACCAAAGTTTCCCGGGGAGAACCCCGGACTCCCTATTCTTTGGGGCCTATACCATTCCCCCTAAACCCCGGTTGGGCACCCCCCCGAAATAAAACTCTATATACGCTCCTGCTTCATATTATGTAAACATGGCGGCTTGTCAACACTGAACCGAACGTGTTGTAATATGAGCTGAGTGTGTGTAGGGGTGCTGCTGGATACGCCCAGTGCGACGTAACCTAGTTCCAACCAGTCTCAATAAATGATGATAATAATAATACCGTATGGCTTCCGGTGCCGGGTGCAAGCTTTGTTAATTGACGCCCAGAGGGCAGATTGTATGTCGTATTTTATTCTCCTTGGAGCGATATGAAAGTCAACGAGGTTAGATATGTAAACTCCTTGATACTATAAGAGGAACTTGTGTTGGCGGAAATCCCGAGGTTAATTTTGCCATTATGAACACGGCCTACTTAATTCAATAAATGAAGATGATAATAATTGTTGTTTTAAGGGGCCTAACATCTAGGTTATCGACCCGGTCTCAATATACTATAGAAGTCGCGTCAAGATTAAAATATCAAAAGCAACTGCGTTATTAGTGTATCTCTACTCGTGTTTCAGGATGCTGGGAATTACATACATTATCAAGCATTTTCTCGCTTTGTGGTCAAGTCATGCCTAAGATTCTTGTAACGTGTAACTTATTCTGAACTGGATGATAACCATATGATGATATTTTGAGGATAGTAAATCTGCAAATTATTACAAATTATAACACCAAAAAAATAGTAGTCTAACATTTGATCCCTATTCTCTTTAACATTGCTCTCGAAAGAGTTATCAAATCACTAAAATGCATCTCGGACAGTTATCATAAAGTGCTTGCATACGCAGATGATATTGTACTCGTAGGAAGAAATGAGACTGAGAGAAGGAAATTGTTTGTTGAACTTGAGGAGATGTGTGTGTTAGGTAGTCAGCCCGAAGGCTGGTTGGATCCTCAAAAGCACCGCCGTTACGTTATGTGAGTAGATACCCACAAAAACCCAAGGCAGTGCTATATTGAGGCGTTCTAGGCAAGAAGAGGAGTGAGGTAGTTTGCCATTGCTTTCCTCACTGAGTCAGAACAGTAGTCCTAACCCTATGAGTAGAACCTTTCACAGCATTCACAGGCACTGACTGTGCCCTGAATGCCATTACTAAGCACCACCCATACCTCAGTAGCTTCCATATAATCACAGCCATGAGTGAGACTGAGACATCGGTGAAAAGCCACCTTTTACTCTAGCCTGTGCCAACTGACAAATACAAATATACTGTATTCATCAAGAGATGGCAAAGATAGCTTGGTCGGTTCCTTAGTTTAGGGGCTGCGACAACGCGGTCATGTAGTCCCGTGTACTTTGGGTGTGTGTAGAATCTGTCTGTTAATTGTGATGACTGTATTAGTGTGTGTTGTCTATTTTTAATTCAAGTACGGTCTGCAGACGATAATTTCAAGTAGGCCTACCTAGTTCCTACTTTCGCTACCAAATGCTACCATCCACGACACCTAGCTGTGAACTTGCTTACTACTAGATGCAATCGTAACCGGCGCCTGGTGACGAACGTCGGGACTTAGGAGCATTAATCAAACCTAACCTACACATTTTGCTTCACACAAATTTATTGAGTGGAAGGTTCTATTACATGCCATGATATTGTACTCATAGGAAGAAATGAGACTGAGAGAAGGAAATTGTTTGTTGAACTTTCCCTCCGAAGGAAGGCATAGTGAAGCATTTTTACGCTCTTAAAAAATCCGACGACTTTGGCCGGATTTGAACCCGCGATCTTGGGCATAGAAACTCAGTATGCTACCAACTACGCCACCGAAGCCGCCCTTGAGGAGATAGCTTTAAAATTGGGCCTTAGAAAAATTAATGACGAAAATACTCAGTATGCTAAATGATAATGAAGAGAAATATTAACGTGTTTGGGAATCGGTTACGAGAAATACAAAATTGAAAATATACAATACCATCATTAGGCCAGTACTAACTTACGGTGCAGAATCATGGAGTTTACCAAAACAGGAAGAACACCAGTTGCAGGGTTTTGAATTATTTATTTATATTATGGCACATTAGAAGATTAAATTATCACATACATGAAACTTGATATATATTCCAGCCATTAAAGAACAACTATCTACTCTACATAAACCTATTCAAGTTCTTTATGTAGCATACATCGTCCGTTGTTGCTGAGAAGAAGTCCTTGACGTCTCCACAATACGCACTCGATCACTTATCTCAGGTTTTCGAAAATAAAGTCTATAGGGACATTTTTAGACTATTTTTTGACTCCACATCTCAAAGCTGGGGAAAAAGATCAAATAAAGATATATCCCAGCAACATTAACCCCGGAAGACTTCAATGCGCTGGTCATTACTAAGGATGGGAGATGGGATGGTCTTTTTATTTATTTCTTCTTCTTTCTTCTTCTTTTTGCGTTTTGCCCATTATAGAGCGCGCTTGAACTTGTTTTTCGGCTTGATGATATTCGCCTTCCTATCTTCCCAAAATATCTTCATGAAGTCACTGTGCTGCTTCTTCCGTTCTTCTGTCCACTTGGTTCCAGTCCTGCCACTAGTTTTCACCCTAAACTTGTGCTTTGTTACTGCGGTCCTGAAGACTTTGCGGTTTCTCAGAATATTTTCTCCGATGTTCAACTCTTGCAGGTCCTCTCTTGATTCATCCAGCCAGGCTATCCTTGACTTCTGAGAATTTATTACATTGAATAACCTTTTTGTAAGTCTATAATCGTTAATTTATTTATTTATTTATTTATTTAATAATTATTAGATACAACCATGATAGGTATTTTACACTAATATTTTAACAATTTCAAATAATATTAACAAAAACAACAACAACAACAACAACAACAATAACAGGTAACAATTGGCAGTAAGGCAGCAAGGGATAAATCTCGGAAGGACGCAGGGAATGAGTGGGGTAGAGGGTGATTAGGAGGGTGAGGGGATAGGAATTGAGGATGAAAGGGTCTTCTAATGTTATGTTTGAATGTTCTATAGGGAGAGAATATGTCAATATTTGGAAGGGAGTTGCTAAGGGTAGGTAGAGGGTGGAAGATGGATCGCTTCTGTACTTCAAGACGTGGGCGAGGTATGTGGTGTAAATGGTTCTGACGTGTTGAACGGGAGGGAACATGGAGTGGGAAGTAGCTTAAGAGCATGTTACATTTTGTGTAACCATTCATAATTTTATGTAAGAAACACAGGCCAGTAAATTGTAAGCGGCTTCTCAGGTCGAGTACCTTGAGCTGATTTAGAATGTCGGATTTGGCAAACTGCCCTAGTGAAGGATTGCGAGCTTTGACTATTGATACAAATCTTTAAAGAAGAACCAAGAGGGAAAAGGCCAGTAGGAAGACCACGAAGTTCCTGGAAAAATGAAATCTGCAAACTTTGTAGACAACTGGCAAGAACTCGCCCAAAACAAAGTTCAGTGGAGGCATTTTGTGAGATCGGCGCGGGATCTTCAGATTTGGTGAGTGAGTGAGCGAGCGAGTGATTGAGTATTGGTATATTCAGGTACACTTCTCTCAGTTGCTTATCAGCCAAATACTCTTACGTAGCGATATGAACTTCATAAGAGCTTCCTTATTGAAATACCCATTATTACACCTTATAGGCAATAAAATTAAATTAATGTACATAATAATATCGTATGGCCTCGGGTGCCGGGTGCAAGCTTTGTTATTTGTCGCCCAAAGAGCAGCTTGCATGTCGAATGTTGTTGTTCCTTGGAGAGCTATGAAAGTCAAGGAGGTTAGATATCTAAGCTCCTTGACACACTTAGCGCTTTTTAGTAGAGAAAGGAGGAACTTTGTGTTGGTGGAAACTCCCGAGATTAATGTTGCCATTATGAACACGGCCTACTGAATTCAAATGGGTTCTTTAACATGCCAACATCGTATGACATGCATGTCGTGATTTTTGTTGCCTTTCAAAAATCACTTACCACGGCCAGGAGCGAACTTGCAAGCTTGGGGTTGGTAGTCCGACACGATAACCACTCACTCACCCACCGTGAGTGCATTAATTAATACGAGTTTCGGCCATGGCCTTCTTAAGCAATTGTTTTTTAAAAGAAAAGAAACTATTGTAATTAAGAGGAAAGTTGTGAAATAATGTTTTATTCGTGTTTGTTTTTTTCCTATGAAAAATTGATAAGATATATGGAAAGACACGAATGTATCGCCGTTTCTACTAACGGTTACCTTTTTGCGGTAATGGAGTTATTTTATCATTTCAAATGATCTTGTCGACTTCGTCGTTATGCTTTGGGTCTAACGTTACGCGGGACGGAGACGGTTGCGTTACGGAGTCGGAGACTGTGACGTCATGCAGCCGCGCGGGAAGCCTAAGCTAATGGGTAAATGACGGCTAGTGCGTGACGTCATGCAGCCACGCGGGAAGCCTAAGTTAATGGTTAATGGAGTCTGTTGAAAGAGTCCTGGGGCGTTGAGCGACCTGGGGCTTCGAGCGAAGCGAAAAGAATACAGGGTGACTCCTAAAGAGGTGTACAAGATACCAGATAAGAATACAGGGTGACTCCTAAAGAGATATACAAGACGCCAGATAAGAATACAAGGTGACTCTTAAAGAGGTGTACAAGATGGCGGAGAAGAATACAGGGTGTCTCCTAAAGAGGTGTACAAGATGTCAGACAAGAATACATGGTGACTTCTAAAGAGGTGTACAAGATGTCACACAAGAATACAGGGTGACTCCTAAAGAGATATACAAGATGCCAGATAAGAATACAAGGTGGCTCTTAAAGAGGTGTACAAGATGGCAGAAAAGAATGCAGGGTGACTCCTAAAGAGGTGCACAAGATGTCAGACAAGAATACAGGGTGACTCCTAAAGAGGTGTACAATATGTCGCACAATAATACAGGGTGACTTCTAAGAGGCATACAAGATGTCAGATAAGAATACAGGGTGCCTCCTAAAGAGGTGTGCAGGATGTCAGAGCAAAATACAGGGTGACACTTAACGAGGTGTACAGTATGTTAGATTCAATTCAAATACAGGGTGACCTTTAAAGAGGTTTGAAAGATATCAGCTTCAAATAATGGGTGACCCTTAAAGAGTTGTAAAGGATGTCAGACTCAAATACAGGGTGACGCTTAAAGAGGTGGGCAAGATGTCAGATTGAAACCTTTAACCCCTTATTGGATGGAACTAATTATTGAAATATTTTGTTCTAAGTTCGTAATGGAGTCTGTTGAAAGAGTCCTGGGGATTCGAGGGAAGCGAGAAACCCTCATGCCTTTCTAACATGTGTAGCATTTGTAGCATGCGTCATTTGAAATGATATAACGTCTAGTCTTTCAGGCTGACAGTTTTTTTTAATAAGTAACTGTAACGCTGTTGCACTTCTAGAATTTTACGAACATCTCAACAGAGTATATTTGTGCACATTAGTTTATAATTCTAGCATGTTTGCCCAATTGCTTATTGACGAAAATCGGAAAATTAATACCTTCAGTAATTTTAGTTACAATACCGCTTTCGGCCACATTGCGACCTTCCTTGCGGTCAAGTTGCAAGTCTTACATTCATAACAAAGGTTGTTATCAAAAATATTTCTAAAAATACTATTTGGCTAAAGGCTAAAACTTATTAAAATAAAATAAAAAGTCCGATCTGTTACAAGTAACTTATGTATTAAAGTCGAAAGTTGAAAGTCTCAGTAATGTGGATACGACATACGCGTAGAAATTTTGAGGTTGGGTTTGATACAGTATGATCATGTGTTTGAGTATGAACTCCAAACAATGTATTCCTTGCCCAAATACTCAATTTTCCTCGATTATATTTTCACAGTAACATCATCACAAAGATATTTAATCTTACTCAAACACATGAGACTGTACTACGGATGTTTTGACAGCCGTGTTGTTCTACAGACAAGTCAAAGATAGCGTTATCTCCAACTCCTGTCCGGCAGTTGTGCTAGTGCAAGGTAGACTATCGTATACACTGGCGGTAAAAATATCCCAACACCATGAAATAAGGAATGTTGAGTATAGAAATTTCGGCAGTATATTTGGCGAGGTAACATTTAATTGATTAAAGGTACAAGACAACAGGTTAATGTCCGCGCGAGATTTGCCATCGCAAATGTGCCATGCTGGTCCATTAATAACTGGTATAATCGCCAGACTGGTGAATGCAGGCATGCATTGTGTCGTACAGGTGCTGGATATCAGCTTGTGTGATGGAGTTCCATGCCTGTTACACTTCGTTGGTCAATACAGGGACGGTTAATGCCGGTTGTGGATGAGGCTGGAGTTGTCGTCCAATGATGTCCCATACGTGCTCAATTTGGGCCAAGGCAGCATGTCAACACTCTGTAGAGCACGTTCGGTTACAACAGTGGCATGGGGGCGTGCGTTATCCTGTTGGAAAACACCCCCGTGGATGATGTTCATGAATGGCAGCACAACAGGTCGAATCACCAGACGGAAGTACACATCTGCAGTCAGGGTGCGTGGGATAACCACGAGAGTGCTCTGCTCCCCAGACCAGAACGCTCGGTGTACTGTAAGTCCATTGTGCCGACGTCGCAGACAGGTGGAATGCAGGTGCTCACCTGGCCTCCTTCTAACCAACACACGGCCATCACTGGCACCAAGGTAGAACCGGCTTTCATCGGAAAACACAACGGACCTCCACTCCATCGTCCAATGAGCTCTTGCTTGACACCACTGAAGTCGCAGACGGTGGTGGTTTGGGGTAAGTGGAATGCACGCCACAGAGCGTCTGGCTCGGAGCTGTCCTTCAAGTGACCGATTTCCAACAGTTCGTTGCCTCACTGTGGTGCCAACTGCCGCTCGAATTGCTGCTGCAGACACC